>CM055956.1:48998382-50375882 GCA_029490685.1 Schizonepeta tenuifolia | reverse complement strand
TCTTGAAATTTTATTTCTATATATTGTTTGAGTGCAATTTCTTGAATTGCTAGATGTTATGATAAGTGGTTGTTTAAATGGTGGTATTACAATTGAATAAGGAATGTTCATTTTGTAATTTAAGTTTTTCGTTGAGATAATTTATTTCCCTACCTGTTACTGATCCATGTTTCCTTAAAACTTTTGTAGGATGGCTAGGACTCGCGTTACTGCTCGGAAGAGCCAGCCCTTGGCCACGAGCGAGCGTACCATAGTAGATATGATACGGGATG
Source organism: Schizonepeta tenuifolia (assembly GCA_029490685.1). Classification (NCBI taxonomy): domain Eukaryota; kingdom Viridiplantae; phylum Streptophyta; class Magnoliopsida; order Lamiales; family Lamiaceae; genus Schizonepeta; species Schizonepeta tenuifolia. The sequence continues at coordinate 50,375,610 of CM055956.1, read as the reverse complement.
AGTATTATGATTTCGAGACAGACCCGGATGAGGAAGACATAGGGCAGATAGTGAGCAACTTCTCGTCAGTTTATTATGCAGTACGGCACTTTATTCCGGAGAGTCAGGCGATATCCGACCTGATTGTGCATCTATCGGACGAGTGGCGCGGTTGGGCGCACCGCGTGGCGTGGTATTTTCTTGGGGTTTTCGGCGACGACACAGAGCCGACAGGCAACTACACGGGATTCGCTCTATGTATACACGAGCATTTCTTCTACAGCAGGTTCATGATTCCAGTTCCTTTTAAGCCACATGTTCCCTACCGTCACTTTCCAACAGAGACCGAGCCAGAGCCTTTAGAGTTGGACTCGGAGTTGGCCGCTTTGTTGGAGGTACCACCAGACTTTGTACCGAGTGAGAAGTCTGACGCGGAGTCAGAGCAGTTAGAGGTGGACGAGGAGCCCACAGCCTCACCAGAGTTACCACTTCCACTTGGACCACTTGAGGAGTTGGTCCCAGGACCGGGACTCGTAGAGATCGACGCCGAGACAGCCGCTTTGTTAGGATTATCTTCATCGTTTTTACCGGACGTCTGTGTTAGAGTCAGGGGACCTTTAGAGACGGGACTGTTCCGGACAGGATCAGTGTAACGAGGGATAGACGTGGAGCTTGCTGCCATGTTAGAGCTGCCATTTCCTCCGACACCACTTGAGGAGATCTGCGCGAGATGGGCGACAGTCAGAGAGCAGATGGAGGCAGGACCATCCAGGGTCCGTTCTAGAGAGGTTTTCGAGTCCGGTTCCATTCCAGAGCGCCTTCTTCCTTTGAAGAAGCGTGCAGTAGAGATCAGTGAGGACTACTTCGTTTCAGATTCCGAGAGGACTATTTCAGATGTGCCCGTACCACTACCACTTGCACTTACAGACAGCACTACCTCTAGGGTTGACGAGGCACTTCAGCTCATTTTTGGTTCAGCGTCTGAGGACGAGGATCCAGAGGAGGACACCGAAGAGGATCCAGATGAGCACCCCGAGGAGGATCAGGCCATAGAGGGCAGTGGGGATTCGACTGCAGCTAGTTGAGCAGTGCGTCAGGGACGCGTAGTAGTAGTGGTAGTGGTTCTTTTGTTGTGTACATAGTCGGATCAGTAACTAGATAGTTTTTGTAGTACTCCAACGGATATGAAATTTTATGAATCATTTCCGTCCTAGTACTCCCAGTAGTACAGTAATGCAATATGTTAGTGCATCCTGTACAGGTAAGCAGTCAGCCTAGTTTAGACTAGTGGTAGTCTAATTTTTGTATAAGACCTCGTCGGAGGCAAAACTAATATTCTTTTTTATGTATATATATGTACATGACCCATGAGAGGGATCACAAGAAAAATTTCTTATGAATCGTGTAATTAAATCAGAATGTCAATGAATTCGTGTGACGAGAATTTAAGTTTAACTTGAAAGTTAAAAGATTACGAAGTTAATATCGAAACTATGTTCGATATGTCGTCCCGTGAACTTGATTAAGTTGGAAACGAGTTAGTAAGTACTAAGAGTGATTAACAGAAAGGACTAATGAGAATTTCTATTTCCTTTAGATCAAAGAAAATGCTGCCAAGAAACGTTAACAATAGGAGAGGTCGAGGACCTGGAAGGCCTCGAGGACGTGGGAGACGTCAACCAGAGAACGACAGAGAACAAGAGCACGAACAGAATGATACCCCATCACCATCCCCATCACCACCACCACCCCTTAGGGATATTGAGGATTTATTTCTCAAACGAAACCTCCCGATGTTTAATGGAACGGGCAGCCCTAGCGATGCTGAGCTATGGGTGAGATCTACAGAGAAGATATTCAAACTCCTCAGATGTACTGATGAGGAGAGAATGCTATGTGTCGCGTTCCAACTAACTGGATTGGCGGATTATTTGTGGGAAGCACGGCAGAAGGTGATACCCGCAGAGCAGCTGGCTCGTTTTACGTAGAAAGAAGTCAAGGAAATACTATTTGATAAGTACGTACCCAAGACGTATAGAGCTCAGAAGGAAGCTGTGTTCTATAGTTTGAAGCAAGGAAAGCTGACCATAACTGAGTATGACGCTAAGTTTTGCGAGCTGTCTAGGTATGCGCCGACTCAGGTTGATACCGAGGAGAAATTATCGAAGAAATTCCAAGGGGGACTACGACATGAACTGGGAATTGCATTAGCTAGTCATGGGGGCCATCGTGCCTGATGAGAAGAAAGTTGTATCAACCACACCAACTCCAGCACAGAACCAGGACCGAGGCTATTATAACAACAATAATAGCAACTATCAGGGAAAGAGGAAGTGGAATGGAGGAGGTAACAGTGGCTACAATCAGAACTTCAACAACCAGGGAAATTAGAGAAGGGAAAATCAGCAGGACTATCAGCAGCCTGGTCAGAACAACAGCAACAACAACAATAACAGCAACAAAAGACCGTGGCAGGGAAACAATCAGTCGGGGTTGTTTATTCATGGAAATAAGCAGAACGCAACATGGAGAGGCAACGGTCAACAGAACTAGCCGCAAGGGCAGCAACGAAACTTCAACCAGGGAGGAACTAACCCAGGGAGGGTTACCATTCCTGTCTGCCCTAAGTGCAACAGAGCCCATCCCGGAGTTTATCAGATAGGCACCCCCAACTGTTTCAATTGCGGACAGAAGGGGCATATGAAGAAAGACTGCCCGAAACCGCTGCAAGCCATACCTCTCAGGCTATACAAGCACAGCCGCAGCAGCAAATGAACCAACAACAGTTCCAGCAGCATGCACAGCAGCAACAGAATGCGAGGGCATGCGCTATCAAATAGGGTGGCTAGCACAAGGGAAAAGGCTATGTAGCAGGTATGGGAAAACTTCACAACATCCCTATTAAGATACTGTTTGATACTGGTGCATCGCATTCTTTCATTGTTGGCTCGTGTGCCGATAACTTAGACATCAGACCTGTAAGAGCTGCACATCCTATGAGAGTAGCTACACCTTCAGGAGAGATCACTACTTCCATGCATGTTTGCTCTAACCTAGATTTAGAAATCGGAACTCTTAAGGTTAAGGCGAACAACTTAAACGTTATGATAATGTGGGACGTAGATATAATCCTAGGAATGGATTGGTTGTCAGAGAATTATGCCACAATTCTCTGCAACGAGAGAAAAATCTCTTTTCAACCTCCGGGTAAAGAACCAACCGAATTCCACAGAATCTCAATGGGTAGAGGCGTACTAATTATATCAGCCCTTCAAGCCACGAAACTCATGAAAAAGAAAGGTACCACATCTTATCTTATGTACCTAGTCGGGGAGCCAGGAGCCAAAAAGACCATCCAAGACGTAAAAGTTGTGAATGGATACGAAGACGTCTTTCCAGAAGTGTTACCAGGATTGCCACCAGATCGTCATGTGGATTTCACTATCGACTTGGAACCAGGAGCAGCACCCAAATCTAAAGCCCCATATAGGATGGCACCTAAAGAACTAGAAGAGCTCAAAATCCAGTTACAAGAATTGCTAGACCTTGGTTTCATCAGGCCAAGCGTCTCACCTTGGGGAGCACCCATGTTGTTTGTTAGGAAAAAGGACGGATCGATGAGAATGTGTATAGATTATCGGGAGCTGAATAAGATCACACTCAAGAACAAATATCCTTTGTCAAGGATAGAAGATCTTTTCGACCAACTCGAGGGTGCAGGAGTGTTTTCCAAGATAGATTTAAGGTCAGGATACCATTAGCTGAACATCAAACCTGAGAACGTACCGAAGACCGCCTTTAGAACCCGATATGGCCATTACGAATTCCTAGTAATGCCATTTGATTTGACCAACGCTCCAGTTGTATTCATGGATCTTATGAATAGAGTTTTCCACCCTTACTTGGACAAATTCATTTTAGTATTCATCGACGACATTCTCATTTACTCCAAGAATGAGAAGAAACACGGAGAACATCTACGGATAGTGTTGGAAACACTAAGAACCGAGAAACTCTACGCCAAATTCAGTAAATGCGAATTTTGGCTGAAGGAAGTAATGTTCCTTGGTTATATAGTATCGGCAGAAGGAATCAAGGTAGATCCTGCCAAGGTAGAGGCAGTGCACAACTGGAAGTCACCAACGAGTCCGAACGAGATCAGAAGTTTCTTAGGTTTGGCAGGCTACTACAGAAGGTTTATAGAGGGATTCTCTACAATTGCTAGGCCAATGACGAAGTTACTTCGGAAGGATACCAAATTCAAATGGACAGAAGAGTGTGAAAAGAGTTTCCAAACCCTCAAGGACAAGTTAACCACAGCACCAGTATTAGCACTTCCAGACGCAAGCAAGAAATATGTGGTTTACACCGATGCCTCAAAGAATGGATTAGGTTGTGTCTTAATGCAAGATGGACGAGTTATAGCTTATGCTTCACGACAACTTCGACCTCACGAAGTTGAGTATCCAACCCATGACTTAGAACTCGTAGCAGTGGTGCATGCGTTAAAGATTTGGAGACACCATCTTTATGGTGTAAGGGTTGAGATATTCACTGATCATAAGAGTCTGAAGTACTTTTTCGAGCAGAAAGAACTGAATATGAGACAAAGGAGATGGCTCGAACTAGTTAAGGATTACGACAGCGGAATCAACTACCATCCCGGAAAGGCCAATGTAGTAGCAGATGCGCTGAGTCGCAAGGCTCCAACGAAGTTAGGATGCCTCTTTGTCGAGGAAGAAACCTTAGTGCGAGAATTCGAAATGATGGAAATGAAGGTGCTCGATACACCAGCAACGATAACAAGTCAGATAGCAGCATTAGAAGCTACACCAGATTTAAGAGAAAGAATCATCAGTGCTCAGAGAAAGGACGAGTCAATGGAAAAGCTTCGGCTAAAGATAAGAACTATTAAATCAGATGAATATTCCGAAGCACCAGACAATGCGATCCTTTATGAAGGCAGAATTTGTATTCCTGATGACGACAGCGAACTGAAGAACGAAATCTTGAGTGAGGCTCACGATACGCCTTATACAGCACACCCAGGAAGTACGAAAATGTATCAAGATTTGAGAAGGAACTTCTGGTGGAATGGAATGAAATGAGATGTCGCCTCGTTTGTAGAAAGATGTTTGGCATGTCAGCAAGTTAAGGCTTTACACAGACGACCGTGTGGATTGCTACAACCATTAGATATCCCAGAATGGAAATGGGAAGGCATCGCTATGGATTTTGTCACAGGCTTGCCTAAGTCAAGAAGAGGAAACACAGCCATTTGGGTGATCATCGATAGGCTTACAAAGTCAGCACATTTCTTGCCGATTAAGACTACCTACGGATCAGAGAAACTAGCTCAATTGTACGTCAGAGAGATTGTACGTCTGCACGGAGTACCGAATGTCATAATATCAGATAGAGACACCAAATTTACCTCGAGATTTTGGATTACAATGCAGAAAGAATTGGGAACAGAGCTTAACTTCAATACAGCGTTTCACCAACAGATAGATGGACAGTCCGAGAGAACAATTCAGATTCTAGTCGATATGTTAAGGACAGTGGTATTGGACCGAGGCACGAATTGGGACGAAATCCTACACTTAGTCGAATTCGCTTACAACAACAGCTATCAGGCCACGATAGGAATGGCACCGTATGAGCCCTTGTATGGAAGAAGATGTAGATCACCACTTTATTGGGACGAAGTAGGTGAAAGAAAGAACCTAGGACCTGATGCGATTAACAAAATGATTGAGATAGTTCGGCAGATACGAGATAAAATGAAAGAAGCCCAGAGCCGACAGAAGTCTTATGCCGATGAACGTCAAACCAGTCTTAGTTTCGAAGTAGGTGATAAAGTTTTCCTTAAGATATCACAGACCAGAGGAATCCTTAGATTCGGAGTTAAGGGTAAACTAAGACCCAGGTTCATAGGACCTTATGAAATCCTCGAGAAAATAGGACCCGTCGCTTATAGATTGGCCTTACCGCCAAGTCTAGGAAATGTCCACAACGTATTTCACGTTTCTCAATTGAGAAAATACGTCTATGACCCTAAGCACGTCATTAGTCAGCAAGACGTAGTTCTTGAATCTGACCTAAGCTACGAAGAAAAGCCAATATCAATTTTGGATAGAAAAGTCCAAGAATTAAGAACCAAATCGATACCAATCGTGAAAGTGCTATGGAATCACCACGGGCAAGAAGAAGCCACGTGGGAGCTCGAGGAGAAGATGAAGGAGAGATATCCTCATCTTTTTGCAGAAGGTATGCAAATATCGGGACGAAATTTTTCGCAAGGGGGGTAGGATGTAACACCCCAGAAATTTCGTACTGACTTACAATTTTAAAGTTAATAATAAAAATGGTTTTGCACGCCTAAGTTCATAAAATTTAATTCAAGACCAATGGTGAAAACCGTTTCCGAAAATAAATTACGGAAGTCAGTTAGATGACTACTGTATTTAGGGTTATCGCGTACGATAACTTTTTAATTCTAGAACTCAGATCGGAAAACCGTCTGATTTTTACATTCACGAAATTTCGATACGAATTCGCCCGAGAAAGTTCGTTTTTTTTATTTTTCAGGACAAAACTCGGACTGTGATGTCCCGAGGTTTTGTCGGAATTTATATTTTTCATATTACTTTCTGAGTAAGAAAAATACGTCGGAATTTATGGTCGAACCGGAATTTGACGATAATGTGCCGAGATACGTTTTTAGTTTATCGTTTTTCATAACGTCGTTTCGCGCCGAAAAAACGCGTATTTCTCCTTTTTCCTCCCCCACATTGCCGACTTCTACCCTCTCTCATTCCCTTGATATTTCTTTTTATAACATAAAGTTACGACACCTAATGTTCTTTTAAATCTTCCAAACTTTGCACCTAGTGTAGTTACTATTTCTTTAATACAAGTCATCACCATCTTCCTCACATCTCTCTCTCAATTTTCGACACACACACACACACAACTCTCTCTTCCATTTTTCTTTTGTCCATTGAAGAATCTTGGAGCTTTGTCAAGGATTTTCACATAAGATCATCATCCATCCACTAATTCTACTTCTTCTTTCACTAGTATTCAAGGTAACCACTAGATCTATTGTTCTATCCAATTAAAATCTTTTTCCTTTAATTTTTTCATAAGGACCGATTGTTATGATGATGTAGAATAGATGGTTTGATCTTTAATTAAGGTAATTAGATGGATTAGATATGAATTCTACGGTTAGAATTGAAAGAAAACCAACAACCCTAATTGCTATGAAATACTGAAAATTAGGGGTTTAGGTTAGGATGGATTAATTCTTCAATTGAATGTATAATTGTTCTTAGGAGATGCTTAATTGATGATTAAAACAAAGAGAAATCAAAACCCCTATGAACTAGAAGAGGACCGAAAATTTAGTTAGGGTTTGAGTTGGGGGATTTCAAATTAATGATGTAATAAGACTTGTAATTGATGATTGATGTTGTATTAGTATGATAAATGGATAAATGGAGTTAATTAAAGAAGAAAATCACTTCACCTAATTAATTGATAAAACCGAAATTGATGAAGAATTGGGGGATTTTGTGAAGTTGTTTAAATAATGAAATGATGATGGATTAAGGTACTAACTTGATGTTAGTTGATAATAGAAATTATTTGGAATTAATCTAAAATTTTTATAGAAATTATAAGAGACAAAGAATCCTAATTAAGTCGAGATTAGTTGATGATATAAGGTAGTGACATACGTAGTAATGATCCTCGATAGATGATGATTAATGTTGTAGAAAATGAATGAATTCCGTTAACTTTGGAAATTTCGTAAGAGACGATCAATTGAACGTAAGTAATAATCAAAAAGTCGATTAAGGATTCTAACTAGATAATAATGCTCATTATGGATTAAGGAATGACTTTGTAGTTGACAACATGGGCATCCGGATTATTATATGATGAGTATTAGTTATAACCGAGAACTAGAATCGAGAAATGTTAACTTGTTTTGGTATAGTACTTGATAGTTTGAAAGCCGATGTTTAGAACGTCGTGCTAATAGACGAACGATGGAAAGAAGTTCTTCACGTACGGGAGTACGTGTTGACTGCCTTGAAGTGCTAAAATCGTGAAAATGTAGGTTTGATAAAATAAAACGAACCTAGGAAGTCATACGTCGATTCTATCGAGCTTTTAGGGTTAGCCGCGGCAGTTTTGCGACCCTTGCCGGAAACTGTAATATCTTTTAGTTCGTTTATCAGATTTGAGATCCGTAAATTGGAGAGTAAACTAGACATTCCATGCTTTTTAACGGAACAGGGCACCTACCCTGTTTCCAATTTCTCTAATCTGGGCAGTCCCCAGAACTACTGCATTGCGCAGTGAATTTTCAGAACTTAATTTCCTAAATTGATTCCTTTCTAACTTAATTCCTTTTGATCTTTTAAGTCATAACGAGTTAACGACTATCTTTTCTACTGACCTAAGAGTCAAATAAGGAACCTTTTGAGTTCTAAACGAGATTTGTTCAAGTCTCGTTCCCGTTTAATTAAAAGGAAACTAGTAGCGTGCAAATGCCTAAAAGAACTTAAAAGACTAAGACTAAAACCTAATTCCAGTCTCCGTTTCTTTTAATCTTTTACGACCGAATTTAAAGTATGATTATTTTACGATGAAGGAGGAAGCCAGCACTAAGGAAAGGACGGAAGATCAGGAGAACGGAAGCTCGTACTTTAGTTCTGGAAACGCTAAGGTGGGCTTTTATATATGAAACAAAACGAGCAATGCTCGAAAACCTTTCTTTATCGCTTAGATAATCGTGTTTTCAAAGTGATAATTCTGGCATAAACTATTTTATGTTTTATATGAGTTCTCTTGTACCTATCTGAGTTAACATTTGTGTTTTCCAGATTTTATGAGTTAACCATTAGGTGTTAACTATCGATCAGCTTTGAGTTAGCTATATGCTTTCTGTTGGGAATCTGCGCTAATCGGTCTCAAACGCCCTGACTGCTAACCAAGACTGCATCCCATCGTTCTGCTCCAGATAGGACATAAGTTAGCACTTTCCCACTCTGATGCACGAATCCCTCAAGTACTTCGTTTTCTTGCTCTCTTTCTTGAAGCCTTTGACTTGCCGCCTTCCTTTGCTCCTATGCTCTCTTGCAACCCCACGTACATGTACAATAGCCATCGGATTGCTTCAGTCGTATTAGTAAGAGTTTTGATGAATTCCAAAACTGACTGACCCCAACCGAGTAGATGTTGCCAGAACCTAATGTTAGAATTTAGAACATCAGTTGTAAAGGAAACCAACTGAGGGTTCGTCAGATGAGAAACAGTAGAGAGGAAGAGAACATCAGATGAAAAGGAAGTCATCTGAAGTTTCAAACTCAACCGACTAAATACAAGGAAGACAACTGAGGGTTCAGTTTCAGAACCTCAGTTGTAGAACTCAAACAAGAAGATCAACAACATGAAGTTCAAAGTCAGCTGAGAGTTCAACGGTTCAGTCAGAACATCAACTGAAGACCACTCAGATAAAGATCAAGATTTTCAACCAACTAATCGAGGTTGACTGTCAGAAAGGTTTAAGATTTGAATTTCAAAAGGAAGTCACATGAGGGTTTGACCGTTCAGTCATTACCCCATCTGGCCCAACACAAGGCTGTCTCAGAAGGAAAGCAGAAGAGCACAGATGCCATATTGGGAAAGTCTGCAGAGATGACAGACAAGCCATCGCTTTCAACGATCAGAGATCAACAGCTCCTCCAACGGCTAGTTGATACTCTCCACCTATAAATAGAGGCATTCTCTCATTCGAGAGGCATACGAGACAAGAGACAGAGAAGTGCAATCACAAGAAAAACAAGCGCAAGAAAAATCTGCAAAAATCATATTCTAAGAGCATCAGCAGCTGAGAGTTCAAGAGTGATAGAACATTAGTAGCTGAGGGTTCATAGAGTTATAATCTGTCTTAGATCTTAGTTTGAGTGTTTATTCCTTCAAGCCATAGATCCAGCTCTCATTCGTGATCGAGCTGTAGTTGGAAAATCCACCCTCATACACGCCTTAAAAAGTGTCTGTTAGGATCATACTCTTCCTGTAATTGAGTAGCTAGGTCGTCAAGTACCCGCAAACTTGACATAGGTTGTTAAGTACCCGCAAACTTAACTGTAAAGGTTGATAAGTACCCGTAAACTTATTGCAACGGTTGCACAGCCCGGGTAAGCTGTGTGGAACTGTCCAGAAGAACTTGGACTGAGGTGTGAGGATTCACATCTCCCCGTGGACGTAGGAGGGTTATCTCCGAACCACGTTAAATCCCGTGTGTCTGTGTTTATTTTTATTCAGTTGCTTATTGCATTCTTATCTGATCAAACTAACCAGCATACAAACTGCATTTTTGCATATTCAACTGTTTTGGTTTTTGACCAACCCTGCACTAAAAAGCGTGAGTTGCTTTAACGAGTTTTAATTTCCACCACATTCCGCACAGCCTCACTCTTCCAGCTGAGGTTGCTTACTCAGCTGTGAGATTCCAACTGAGTCCGTTTTACTCATTTGAAGTAATTTTTAAGGGTTAAGTTTTAAAATCCTTACTGGTGTATTCCCCCCCCCCCCCATACACCAGTAACTCGTTTCGGGACCATCAAGTGGTATCAGAGCAGTGGTTCAAAAGATTGCTGACTCTGTTTCACAAGGTGTGAATTCGAGAAATTTTCTTCAGTGGTCAACTGAACAAATCTTTTCACGCTAGTGCATATTTGCTCGCATTTTTGTCCTGTTTTTTTTTGTGCAGATGGACGTCAAGGACAAGATCGTCGTCATGTTCTCAGTAGTCAATTATACATCATGGAGAACTCGAATGAAGAAGATCCTTCTGTCAAAGCATCATAGGATGCAACAAGTTCTCTCTTCTGGACCAATCGTCATTAAAGAAAAAATAGCTCGCACTCCCACAAATCCTAACGATGGAGATACAGTGGTGGAGTATGTGGAGAAACAGCCAGAAGACTACTCTCCAGAGGAGGTCAAGGTGAGCCAGTTGGATATCTGGGCTCAGAGCACAATAATGTCCACAGTTGGACAAGATTATCTGCCTTGGATAGAGGAGTGTGAGACTGCAAAAGAGATGTGGGACATCCTGGCATCGCTAAGTGAAGGAAGCGACGAGACGAAGGAAAACAAGTTCTCACATGCATGTCAAGATTTCGACAACTTCAGTCTGCGACCTGATGAGACTATCGATCAGCTAGAGCTCCGGTTTATGGACATCATCAGAAGAATCCAGTCCATCCGGAGAGGAAAATACACACTAAGAGAAATTAACCTCAAAGTGTTGCAAGCTCTACCGGCTGAGTGGGATACTTTCACCAATATCCACGAGAGCCGAGCTGACCTTGGTGAAATGGGAACTGAAAGATTGTTCTCAATCTTGAAAGGAAATGAGTATAAGGTCAACAGGAGGAGATCACAGCCCTCAGTTCAGACAAGTAGAATTGAGGATGTTGGCTCAGCCTCAAAGTCAGTTGCTCTCCGAGCTGACTACTCAAAATCGAGATCATCAAGGCCAACCAGATCAGCTGACACGACTGCAAAGGAGCCAAGCAGAGAGGAACTGCAACAGAACATTGCAGCTTTGTCAAAGAAGCTAGCCGACATGGACACTCGATTCGGCAAATATAAACGCTTCTATAAATCAAACCGAACTCGAGACAGTTCTAAGCCAGTCACCAATGGTTGCTTCGAATACGGCAAGGAAGGACATTGTAAAGCTGACTGCCCAGACCTCTCAAAGAAGGAAAGAGAAGCGTTGAGGGCCAAGCAAACTGCAAAGAACAAGGCCATGGTAGCAGAAGAAGCAGCTGACGACATGGACATCTTCACAGACACTGAAGATGAGGATGAACTGACCTCTACCAACAACGTCATCAGTCAGGATCAATGCCTCATGGCACTTGGAACCGACCAAGATGATATTGAGGTACAATCTAATTCTGCTAGCTTAAATTCTTCCAATACTTCTAACATGTAGGAATCTCTGAACGACGAGTTGGAACCCTCCTGGAATGATTTTCAAGAACTCAGTGAGGAACTGCATCAGCAATCGGTTGAGTTTAAGAGTCTTCAAGCTCAGTTCGCCAAGCTTGAAGATTCCTTAACCGAAAAGAACGATTTGATCACTAGCCAAACTCAGGAGATTGAAAATCTCAAGAGTCAACTGAATGAGGCTAAGACTCCAACAGATGAAGAGTTGACAAAGTCAGTTGAAAAATCAAGAGGCTCAGATCGACCAGCTGATAAAGGAGTCAGATGGTAAAACCGAGCAGATAACCGTCCTCCTCAAACAGTTGCAAACTGAGAAGGACAATCTAATCAAGCTGTATCAGTCATCCAAGATCATCGAAAACCTTTTAAGTTACAGCAGACAGATAGATGGATGACGTGTCAGGACTCGGTTATGATATTGTCAAGGATACTGGAATTCCACCAGCTACCTTCATCAAAGCTGTAGAAGTCACAGTTGTCGAGCCTAACACAGTTGAGTCTCCAGAAGCTAATTCAACCTCCACCTCTCAGCAAGTTCAACCGACCAATAGAATCACAACTGAGAAGGGAAAAGGAGTAGCGGATGTAGGACAGAATGTTCCATCGGTTGGGACATCAACCGAGGGGGAATGTTCCAAAAGTTAGAAGAGGAATCAGAGGCGTCGAAGGCATAACCGCAACCGAACTCAGAATCCGAACCGACCTCTGCATCAAACTCAAAGTCAAAATCCAAAGAAATGGAACCGACCTCAGAACAGACAGGGGTTCAATCATCTGAATCAACCGAGGTTCCAACATCAGCTCGACCAAAGGTTCCAACCGAGTCAACCAATGAGGAACTGGTCAAACAACTGGAGATATTCATGCCATAATATGAATCATCATTAGGGCATGAATAGGTACAGACAACCCTCAGGAAGTTGGAATCATAATCAGCCACAAAGATTCCAACATGGTGTCCGACCTTACAGACAAACTCAACAGGATAAGAATCGCCATCAAAACAGGGGGAAAGCCTCACCTCCTAAAACTCAACATAGGATAAATTCAACTCCTCCCAAGAAACAGAACATCACTACTAACAACAAGCCTAAGGATAACCGAGGTGTTGTTATAGTTGATGATGAAGGAAAAGTAATCTGGAATGATAAATCCATCCGAGTTTACAGGGAAAAGCGACGCACAGTTCCAGCGGGAACTGGTTCTAACCCTCCAGGACCCAACTTAAATTGGGGACCTAAGCGAGTTTCTCTTTGCAGGTGCAGGAGAAACAGCTGAGGAAGAAGAAGGCGTATGCTACAATGTGGGTGATGGATAGTGGATGCTCGAAACACATGACGAATGTGAAGGATTTGCTTGGAAGTTTCGTGGAGAAAAAAGGTCCATCAGTTACTTTTTGTGATAACTCAAAAGGTTATACCAGAGGTTACGGTACCCTTGAAACCAATCATGTTTCAATTTCTAATGTCTCTTATGTTGATGGATTGAAGCATAACCTGCTCTCCATTAGCCAATTCTGTGATAATGGTTTCTCTGTCAAGTTTGATGCACAGGGTTGCAGAGTTAAAGATGTCGGATCAAAACAGGTGATATTGTTGGGAAATCGATCACCAACAGGGAATGTCTATTACGCTGACTGGAACAGCAGCCTCCCTGACACCTGGCTGTTATCAAAGAGCAGTTCTGATGTGAGCTGGCTGTGGTACAAAAGGCTCAACCATCTGAACTTCAAGACGATGAACCGACTCGCCAGACAAGAACATGCAAGAGGCATACCAAACAAAGTGTTTTCAACAACTCACATCTGCAGTGCATGCCAGTTAGGAAAGCTCGCTAGATCCTCCTTCCGATTGAAGACATCTCCCTCAACCGACCGAGTGTTACAGCTGATCCATATGGATCTCTTCGGGCCAGTTACACCAAAAAGCATAAATGGCAACGAATATACATTGGTTGTAACTGATGATTACTCGAGGTACACGTGGACCATTTTCATGCGTCACAAGAGTGAAACCCGAGATGAGCTACCCAAGCTGATGGATCGGATATCGAACCAACAAGAGATGAAGATTATTTCTATCCGATCAGATCGTGGAACTAAGTTTCTAAATGAAACCATCATCGAGTATTGCGAGAAGAATGGAATAACTCATCAGACATCAGCCGCGCGTACTCCGCAACAGAATGGCGTAGCTGAGCGAAGAAACAGAACGCTGAAGGATGCAGCCACATCCATGTTAGCGAGCTCAGCTCTACCGAAGAGATTTTGGGCTGAAGCGATCAACACAACATGCTACACTCAGAATCGATCTCTTCTCACCAAGCGGTTGGGAAAGACTCCCTACGAGCTGTGGAGACGCAGAAAGCCAGATATTTCTTATTTTCGCGTTATTGGGTCTAAGTGTTATATTCACAACAATGGGAAGACTCAGCTGAAAACTTTTGATGCCAAAGCTTCGAAGGGCATATTTCTTGGATATGCAGCTCGGATCAAGACATATAGAGTTTTCAACAACAGCTCTCGTGTTGTGGAAATAACACCTCAAGTTAGTTTTGATGAATCTACCTTTGAGTGCAGGGAACAGGTTAAAGGACAACAAGCAGATCCAACTGTTCCACCAGTTCTCACTAGATCGCAAGCTCTAAGGGAAAAGAACCTAGCTGAACCACTGGTTTGGGCAACTGAGGATGAGGATCCATACTCCTCTGAAGATGAATGCGAAGACCCCAGCACATCCCAAGGGGGAACTTCAACTGATATTCCTCCAACTGCTTCAGCATCCGAAGCCCAACCGAGTCCGGTTCAACCTAATACCAATGTTGAGGATCTAGACTCAACAGCTGATCAATCACCAGCTCTAAAGACTCCAACTCAGATTTCAGAACAGCCACAGTTGGAAGAAGAAGGAAGACGCAACCGAAGATGGTATGAAGTTCATTCCACTGACAACATCATCGGCGATCCAACCGAGGGTGTGCGTACAAGGAGCCGAGTTGCAAATCCAGAATCAACTGAAGGAAACTCCAACACTTACGCCCAGTATGCTGAGGAGTTGGCAGTTCTAGAGGAGTTCGAGCAAGCTGGAGATGTTGCCATGATTTCTTGCTTTGTAGCTGATGTACCAGAACCGAAGAATGTTGGGGAAGCTCTCAACTGTGTTCACTGGACAACAACCATGCAAGAAGAACTGAATGAGTTTCTACGCAACTGTGTATGGAAGTTGGTAGAAAGACCAAATGGTGTCAAGGTGATTGGATTGAAGTGGATTTTCAAAAACAAGAGAGACGCCATTGGATTCATAGTGAGGAATAAGGCAAGGTTGGTAGCTCAAGGATACTGCCAACAAGAAGTAATCGACTTTGAAGAATCTTTCGCACCAGTTGCAAGGCTGGAAGCCATCCGAATCTTTCTAGCTTATGCCGCACATCACAAGTTCAAAGTGTATCAGATGGATGTGAAGTGTGCATTCCTCAATGGAGATATCAAAGAAGATGTATATGTTGAACAACCTCCTGGTTTTGAGACTGGAGATGGTAGAGTGTACAAGCTGAAGAAAGCTATCTATGGTCTAAAGCAAGCGCCAAGGGCCTGGTATGACACTCTTTGTGGATTCCTTCTGAACTCGGGGTTCAAACGAGGTTCAGTTGATAAAACTCTGTTCACCATCAAAGTTGGAGAAGATATACTTGTTGTGCAAATTTACGTCAATGACATCATTTTCGGCTCCAAGTCGGAGGAGCTGTGCAAGAAATTCTCAGATCTCATGAAGGAGAAGTTCGAGATGTGCAGGTACCGCCCTCAGATGATCAAAGGTACGAGCACGCCAAACAGAAATGTGATCATGGCTGAGGCGAGACAAGTCTGCAAGGAACATGGCGTCAATACTGGAATTGAGTCGGATGCGAAGAAAGAGATCTTTGACCGTATCTTCAGCAAGTACGGTCAACAGTATTTTTGAGCTGATCTAATTTTTGTCTTTTGAGCTGATGTAGTTTTTGGAGCAACTGTTGTATCTTTATCTGTTCTGTGCTTAACCCTGTAACCTTCAGTTGTAACAAAAACTTCAAAGCATATATACGATTCAACTTGACGAACAATATGTGATACCCCGAATTTTTATCCCTTTAAGAGAGCGTCTATTTAACCGAGTAGTTCAAAGATGAGAATTTAGGAGTAAAATTTTTTCTTTTCTAATCGACGAGTTTTGAATAAAACATTTAAATTGCTTTATGAATCTTGTGTGAATTTATCTGTTCCATTTATCTGAGATGATGATGATGTGATATGTTTGTTGAGTCGTTTATATGAAAATGAGTATGAGATTAAATTCCGAAAGAATCCCGAGAAGTTGGTTTAATTAAGATAACATAGCGTTAATCGCCGAGAAATATGTTTACGCCGATGAATCTAGAATAGAATTAAATTAGAACCTTCGAACTTAGAATTTCTTTTAAGATCACTGAGATAGGATAAGAACTTATCCGAGAATTGAGAAGAGAAATGAGGCATTAGTCTTGAAAAGGATTAATAAATAAATTAATAAGCCGATTAATTTCGTTTAAGAATTAAAGGACTAAAATGATCGAAGCCTTTAATCTTTTAATTTGAGACGTGACATAGGATTGGGACGAGTTAGTGTCAAAAGTGAAACGAGAAGAGGTTAGACCCGTTAATAGAACAAAACGGAATTAATACGAATTGTTTTACCCGGAAAACCTTAACGACCGGATAATTAATACCCGTAACGACACGACGACGACACGTGTCAACCACCTCTCTCCCTTTCTCGCCACCTCACAACCCTCTCCCATCAAACCTCAAGTTCCAAGACCAACAAGACATAGTGGTGTCTTGTACATAGCTTGCTTGAATTATGCAAACAAGTTAACTTCAAATCAAACCATCAAATCTTGTCTTATGCAATTTCCAACAAGTTTAATTCCTTTTTCACTTTGTGGACTTTTGAATCCTTTTCACCTAAGACAAGAGAGGAAACCAGCAATTTATTCATTCATTTCCATCTCTCTCTCATTCGATCTATCTCTCTCTCAAGAACAAAAATAAAAACTCTCAAAACCTCTCCAACTCTCTCTCCCTCTCGGCATTCCCTCTCTCTCACACCTCCATTGATTTTTTTTCACATGCAACTATAGATTCAAGCTTATCCTCCATGGAAATGAAGTAGAAGCCATTAATCCTCCATCAATTCCATCCATATTTTCAAAGAAAGGTACAAATTTCCAAGTTCTTGAAGTTGAATTCAAGAATTTTCCAATACTTTTTCTTCATTTTGATTCCTAAACCTATGGATGATTGATCCTATATTCTTTCTTTTTCTTTGAGGATTCAAGAAGATATTCTTCTTTCTTTCAAGATCCAAGCTTTGAAGCTACCATTTCCATCTATTTCAATCCCAAGAGCCAAGAGAAGAATTCCCATTTATTTAAGTATGATTTCATTTGATTAGTTGTAAAAATGTATGTCTATAAGTCCTAAAGGAAAGATCTATGCATGCATGTTATTTAATTTATGTTTAGGCAAACTTAGGATATGCATGTGCTAATCGAGTGAGAAGAATTCGTTAGGAGAATCGAGCACTAGATGTTAATCGATGAATTAAGAGAAGAAAAAGAAACTAAAACCCTAAAAAAATGATAAAAGCCGAAAAATATAGTAGAAATAGGAAAAATGTGAATCTTTGTGTTATTGTTATTTTGATGCTTGAATTGTTATTTTTATCATGTTAGTAATGAGATTAATTGCATGAAAAATTGAGAAATAAAACACACAAAATATGTGCATGTGTGCCGTGTGTTTTTAAGCAAAATAGAGAAATTATTTTGTTGATTTTGTTGATGAATTGAGTGATGTTTTGATCTATGAAATGATTGTATGTTATGTTAGCATAATCATACATGTGTTAAATGAAGAAAATAGGATTGCATGTTGAAATTTTTGAAAGAAATTAATTGTAGAATTAAGTATAGAAATAATAAAAATAATTGGATGTTTAAGTATTTCAATGTTTATATGAATGATAGTTTGAATATAGAAAAAAGATAGAAGTTTTGATAAAAAGATTTAAATTTGAAAAGCTTTTAATTAAATAAAAGATGTATGAAAAAGATTTCTTAATTAAATACTTTGTATTAAAATTTAAAAACTTGAAATTTTTACTAAAAATATAACAAAAAGATCTTTTATAATAAAGTGAGTTAATTCATAAAAATGTTTATCAAAAGATAAAGAAATCATTAAGTAAGAAATAGCTTAAAGGTTTAAAACAAATAAAGAAGAAATTTTTTAAGAAATAGAGAAAACCAAGTTTAAGAAGAATTAATCGATAAGAAATAAAAAAGAAGTTAAATTGAATAAAGAAAAGATGCTAGACGAGTTAAGATAGATACTCGTATAAGTTGATCGAGAAAATGAGAATAAAATAAGATGTCGAATAATAATTTGAAAGAAGATTAATTAAATAATTAATTGAGTACGTTATTTCCAACCAAGCGAAGAAAAGATAAACTGAGATAATAATTAAAGGAATGATATTCGAGTTAAGAAATGAGAATCAAGTTAGAATTTAACAAGAATTTATAATTTCAAAAGAGTTTATTAAAAACTAAGAGAATTTTTGTTAAATAAATAAGAGTTATAAAATGCCTTATAAGATAGCGGATGTAGAATGAAGCGTTGTCTATGTAAATAAGAAAGATAGAATCAATAGTTTAAGCCTTCAATAAAAAGAAATGCATAATCGAGTTAGACCTTAAAGTCCAAATGAAATGCATGTTAATGTGTCTTGAAGTATGTTTGTTTTATAAGATTTCATTGTATGTGTGAATATGTGTTTAAATGCATGATAATATTATAATGTGAGATATGATTGAATTTGTATGCTAAATGATTTATTAGTTGAGAATGAACTAAAGTCTTTGAAAGGAAGCTCAAGTAATAGAATTATAACAATGAAGTTATTAACTAGAACGAGAAAAGTATACGATGTTAAGTAGTAGAATTAATCTTTTCGAATAGAGTTAATAAAATAAAGACGAGAACGTGAGATCTTTAGAAAAGTTCGAACGAAGAGAGCGACGACTCAAATAGAAGTCCGTCAGTTAAGTCCAGCGCCTTTGTGTCCGTCTTTCATATATCTTATCTATCGATGTCGAACTATGAAGGATCGAGCCGGACCGATCGTTAAGCGAGGACAAATAGCCCTAGACCACCTAGCTAGTTCTTCGGAAGTCAGGTGGGCTTTTCTGAATTAAAATCTATCGATGAAAATTAGTATGCTATTAAATATTATGATATGTTTTTCAAATGTGATTGACTTGCCATTTTATTGAAGTTAGTATGTGTTATCATCTATTTATATGAAGATGTGATTATCCTGTGAAAGCGGGAACCCACGTGTGGTAGATGTTGAGGTGACTGTGAGCCTTGCTTCGGTTGGGCCGGTCACAGTGTTTGAGAAGGAGGCCTACTTCTCGGCACATGAAGTTATTTGTGATAGATGATACATGCTAATTATATTATATGATATTTGACTGCGCAGTTCGTTTTAAATAAAAATGTTTTGACATACACAAGTAAAACCGTTTTCAAAACTGCTTATATACTTGTGATGTTTGGCAAGGCAAGTTCAATTAATATAGCTTTAAAAAGCATCTTTATTCAAATGTTTTTGACTTGTGTTCACTGAGTACGAAGTACTCAGCCCTGCGTGTGTTTCTAAACATGCAGGTTGACTGGATGGCGATGGCGTGGATACTTGGTGGTGTGGTTTGGTTTTGTTGGTTAAGTTGGTAGAATTTCGGACTGGCATTTGTACGTCTTCATACGTGCAAGTGTTGGGAGTTGATGCTAATTTCCGCTGCGATCTTTTTGATCTTATGTCTGTTGATGTCTGCACTTTTATTCTCATGTTCTTGATTCCGAGCGTTGTGCTCGAAGACTTTGAATGCTTGTTGAATTCGTAACCCCTTTATTTTGTAATCCCGAGCGATGGGCTCGTAACTTGACTTGTTGTTGAACATGATTTCCTTATCTTGATGTATATATTCGTATGATTCCTCTTTTTTGTTGAAATTCCCTTCCCATCCGCATGATTTTCTTGATTGAATTCCCGTTCAAAGTGAAGTTGAGATACTCGGTTATTATTTCTTTATGCTTTTGAAAACCAAATTCGATTGCCTTATATTCCGCCTTTGTTTTCCCCGAGCATGTCCCCTTTATTTGAGTTAGTTTTTAGTTGTTTAGGTTTGTTGTTGCTCGTAAGTCGCACCTCGAGAGTCGGGGCGTGACAGGTTGGTATCAGAGCAAGGCTTTTATTTGTTCTAAAGTCTGTTATTCCTTGATGAGTCAAGTCTAGATTTAATTCCTAGACTTATTTGAGTCAGTAAACCACACCAAGTTATCCTCCATCTCATCCGGCAACCAGGTATGTCTTTTTCTAAAAGTTTTCTTTTCAAGTTAAAATGATGTTTGAGTTATTAAATGTTGAGAATTTTCTTTAAAGTTATTTCGTTGAGTTATGATGTTTTGAGATGAATTTGTTAAGTTGTTTAATAGTTAGTTTGCTTTAGAATGTCTACCCCTTTGCGAGTGCGTGTGAAAAGATCGGAAAGAATAAGGCGTGTGTGCGATTGGTTACGTGATTTAGTCTTGACCAAAAATCCCTCTTTGGAACGCAGAAATGAGTAGGTAGTAGAATTCGTAATATGCTCGATAGTTTGTTAAGTTGCTTACGCGTTTAAAATTCGTATAGGATGGACAACGTCGATTGGATGCAAGAGTATTTGCACGCGAGAATGGGAAATACCGAATCATTAGCAGAATTTTTAGCACGATACCATACAATTTGGGGAAAAGTTCAATATATGGACGTAGGACCGTTAGAAGGCATGACGCACCTGATTCAAGCACTACCGGCAGAATGGAAAGACTGGGCAGCATCTCTTGTCTTTCGATTTCTAGGCTACCGTTACTTCAACCGAACCCTTTACGGCGACGTAAATGCTTTTATCTCCGCGATTTCAGCTCGTTTCATGTCCTATGGTGCTCCTCCGTCTGAACCTTATGAAAATGATACTCCAAGCTTGTTGAATGACTTTGTTCGTAATCCTTCACCAATTCCTCCAAGTCGAACTGTTTCTCTCCACATCAATTCGCCGCCACGAACTAATCTTCAACCTCAGAATCCTCTTGCAGATTACCCATTTGTAAGTGGTGTGCTTTTTAACTTAATTTCCTTGATTCCTTTGTTTTTTCTGACTTATCAACATTACAGCCGAATGGATGTGATGAAAATTCTTCTTCAAATGAAAACCAAATAGCTGCTTATATGAATCATCCTCAAGCAACCTTTGTAAGCCATCCTAGAGCAGAATCCTCTAGCCAAACCCGCTCAAGCGACGATAAAGCGAATGGAAGTGAAACCGTTGATGCAGCGACTGTAGGAACCGGATATCTTCAGCCTCTACCTAACAATGTTTTTCCTACCCAGCCACGGATCGAATCTGAGCTAGTTGCGATGAATTATACCCTAGAAGAGTGTGAAGAAGCCTTGAGAGAAGCCGAACGTGAGTGTTTCGCCATAGAAGATGATAATGTCGAGGAAGATGACGTGCTGTTTGAAGGACAAATGCGTGAAGAAGAAGAAGAGGAGGAAGAAGACCCGGAAGAAGATGAAGAAATTGTAGAGCACTACGGAGTGGATTCCGAAACGGAACAGTATGATGATAGCGGACCAAGTGAAGATGACTCCTACGTGTAGGAATGTTCTAAGAAAGTAGTTGAATTCAATCGTTTTTAAATCGAGTGTGTTGAGAGTTGAACTCTGTTTATTTTTCTTTTAGTTGTGTTGTAACCTAAGATGAAGACTATCATAATTTGACTAGGAAAAAGGGAAATGTTTTCCAAAGTAAATTCCCTAAGTGCTATAAATCCTAGAGAATGCCGCTGTTAAGCGTTTGGAAGTTGAAACATTAAGATCTTTGAATCGAAGTTGAAATTTTCTGAGTTATTGAATCGAATTGAGTATTTGAATATGAAGTGATGATATTTGCTTGGTGATTATGACTGATTGTTTCAAGAATCTATGATGATGATATGAATATATGATGATATAAATACATGATGATATGAATATATGATGATATGAATATATGATGATATGAGTATGTGACAATTATTAGAAACTGAATGTGATGCATGTATATGTGAGAAATTGAAGTAATGAATTGCTTAAGAAAAATTTTAAATTGTTGTTAAATACCTAAGTACCGATTAGAATCGTGTTCCTCCCAAAAGAGAAATGTGTTCAGAATCGAGGAAGGTTCCCTGTAAGCTAAAAACCTAGAGTGGTTAAAGTTTTTCCTTCGTTTTAATCTTTAGAATGCCGCCAAGACGTAGAAACGTTAGGACTCCCGAAAATAATGCAGAAGGGCAGCGTGATCCTACTCCGCCCCCTCAAAACGAAAGACGAGTCGAAGAGTTATTTCTCCGACAAAATCCCCCGACGTTCGACGGTAAATGCAGTCCGGCTGATGCCGAAGACTGGATTCGTTCTCTAGAGCGAATTTTTTGTTTTCTTCATTGTTCCGATCGCGAGCGTTTAGAATGCATGATGTATCAGCTTAAAGGAATAGCCGATTATTGGTGGGAAGCAAAGCAAAGGATGTATTCTCCCGAAGAACGCGAAGAGTTGTCACGGGATCAGTTTAAAGAAGCGTTGTACGAAAAGTTTGTACCAAGAAGTTATCGTAAGCAGAAATCCAACGAATTTACCAATCTGAAGCAAGGAAAAAGATCTGTAGCCGAATACGACCGAGAGTTTTGTGAGTTAGCTCGTTTTGCGCCCGACATGGTCGACACCGATGAGAAAATGTGCGAGTTGTTTAGAGCAGGACTTAGGCAAGATATTAGAGTAGTTCTCGCCAGCCAAAGTGGTTTGACGTACGCCGAAGCTTTAAACCGAGCCTTAGATATGGAATTAGCAATGCAACCGGAAAAAGGATCGCAACCCCCAGCGAATCCCCAACCCCAAAGCCAGATAATCATGACCACGTCTGCTCAACAACCCCAGTACGGCCAATACGGAAAAAGAAAAGGAAAGTGGATTAGTGGAACCCAACCAACCAAAAAGCAATGGCAAGGAAAGAGTCAACCGCAGCCACAGAAGGGAAAGGCACCGCAAACGAACCGAGGCAACCTACCCATCGGACCTTTAGGATTCCCTCCCTGTGCGAAATACGGAAAGATGCATCAAGGCATTTGAAAGAGTGGAAGCAACGTTTGCTACACTTGTGGTCAGCCTGGTCATTTCTCGAACCAGTGCCCAAGTAAGCAACAAGGGTTTAGAAGCGGAAGGCCAAACCAGTTCCAGCCATCGCAAATGAAAGCTATCGAGGCAGCCCCTCTTCAGAAGTTCGTTCCACGTCAACGTAAGCCGCCGCAGCCAAGGCAGCAACCTCCTCAGCAAGAACCACCGCTTTTTCAAAGAACGTACGCGATTGAACAGAAACCGCAGGAGAAAGAGAAAGGAAATCTGGCAGGTATGGGAAAGCTTAACAACGTACATGTTATTTTTTTGTTTGATACCGGAGCTTCGCATTCGTTTATATCTAGTATCTGCATAGAGAACCTAGAACTAGAAGTACAAGAATCGAATCAAATGCTTAATGTCGCAACCCCTTTAGGAAAGTCTGCGTTAGTTTCGCATGTTTGCTCGAACCTAGAATTTCAAATCGAAAACCGTAGGTTAGTCGTGAAATCCCTGAATGTAATCCAGATGCGTGACGTCGATATAATCTTAGGAATGGATTGGTTAACCGAGAATTTTGCGACGATTCGATGCGATTTGAGACAGATATCGTTTAAAACCCCTAGAGAAGAGTCAACCATAGATTTCGGAGTGGAAAGGAGAGTGAAAAAGAGCGTGCCGATAATTTCAGCCATGAAAGCGCAGAGATTGATACGGAAGAAAGGAACCCAAGCGTACCTAGTCTATCTGAATAAGGACGAAAATCACGAGTTAAGTATCGACGATGTTCCAATCGTAAGAGAATTCAAGGATGTGTTTCCTGAAGTGTTACCAGGTTTACCCCCTGACCGTCAGCTAGAGTTTTCAATCGATTTAGAACCAGGATCAGCCCCGATAACCAAGGCACCGTATCGAATGGCCCCAAAGGAACTTCAAGAGTTGAAGATCCAACTGCAAGAATTGTTGGACTTAGGCTACATTCGACCGAGTGTATCGCCTTGGGGTGCTCCGATTTTATTCGTTAAGAAGAAAGATGGTAGTTTAAGGATGTGCATAGACTACCGAGAATTAAACAAGATTACGTTGAAGAACAAATACCCTTTGCCAAGGATAGATGATTTGTTTGACCAGTTAAAAGGAGCCGGTGTTTTCTCCAAGATTGACTTAAGGTCTGGATACCACCAACTGAAGATCAAGCAAGAAGATATTCCGAAGACTGCTTTTAGAACGAGATATGGACATTATGAATTCATAGTAATGCCTTTTGGATTAACAAATGCCCCGGCAGTGTTCATGGATATGATGAATAGAGTTTTTCACGAATATTTGGACAAGTTCGTGATTGTCTTTATAGACGATATTTTGGTGTATTCAAGGAATGAAGCTGAGCATGAAGATCATTTAAGAATCGTGTTAGAAACGCTTAGAACGGAAAAGCTGTATGCCAAGTTCAGTAAGTGCGAATTTTGGTTGAAGGCAGTAAATTTCTTAGGACACGTAGTTTCGTCCGAAGGCATCCAAGTGGATATGGAGAAGGTGAAAGCTGTGCAAGATTGGAAGTCCCTGACGTCAGTACATGAAATCCGTAGTTTTCTTGGTTTAGCAGGATACTACCGGAGATTCATTGAAGGATTTTCTAAGATCGCGAAGCCGATGACGAGCCTGTTGAAGAAAGAAATGAAGTTCGCATGGACGGAAGAATGTGAGAAAAGTTTTCAAGAACTCAAGATAAGATTAACGACAGCCCCAATTCTAGCCCTACCCGAGCCAGATAAAGATTATGTTGTTTATACCGATGCATCTGCTCAAGGACTAGGATGTGTGCTAATGCAAAATGGAAAAGTGATTGCATATGCGTCTAGGCAGCTCAAACCTCACGAAGAAAAGTATCCAACGCACGATCTAGAATTAGCAGCCGTCGTTCATGCTTTGAAGATATGGCGACATTACCTTTATGGAGCGAAGTGTGAAATATTCTCAGATTACAAAAGCCTGAAGTACTTCTTCGAGCAGAAGGAGTTGAACATGAGACAAAGGAGATGGCTTGAGTTAGTGAAAGACTACGATTGTAAGATATCTTACCATCCCGGTAAAGCGAACGTAGTAGCCGACGCGTTAAGTAGAAAGAGAAGGAAGGAAAAGTCGAATATGATCGAATTAGGATTTCTTTTAACCGATGAAGTCGAGTTGATCGAAGAGTTTGCGAAGATGAAGATTGAAGTAATCGAACCTCCAGCGACAGTAGATCAAGTAATTGCTACCTTAGTAGTGTGCCTAACTTAAGAAACCGTATCGTAGAAGGCCAAAGAAGAGACGAATAGTTAGAAAAGCTACGAATGAAGGTGAGAAGTGGAGAAGTTAAAGATTTTGCCGAATCAAGCGATAATGCGTTGTTGTATCAAGGAAGAATTTGTGTGCCTAACGATGACAAGTTGAAGAACGAGATAATGAGTGAAGCTCATGAAACCCCGTATACAGCTCACCCCGGCAGCACGAAGATGTACCAAGACCTAAAGAACCAGTTTTGGTGGAATGGAATGAAGACGGATGTAGCATTATTCGTTGAAAGATGTTTAGCTTGCCAGCAAGTGAAGTCCTTACATCAAAGACCGTATGGACCTCTACAACCGTTACCCATCCCAGAGTGGAAGTGGGATGGAATCACAATGGATTTTGTGACAGGATTGCCAAGATCAAGAAGAGGAAATACAGTAGTATGGGTAATAGTGGATAGGTTGACGAAGT
Source organism: Schizonepeta tenuifolia (assembly GCA_029490685.1). Lineage (NCBI taxonomy): Eukaryota > Viridiplantae > Streptophyta > Magnoliopsida > Lamiales > Lamiaceae > Schizonepeta > Schizonepeta tenuifolia. Next base: position 50,349,577 of record CM055956.1, on the reverse strand, counting down.
CTGCTCATTTCATACCTATTCCACATACCTATGGATCAGCCAAGTTAGCCGAGATCTACATCAAAGAAATTGTGAAATTGCATGGAATTCCGAAAACGATCACCTCCGATAGAGATTCGAAGTTCACCGCCCGTTTTTGGGAAAGTTTCCATAAAGAGTTAGGAACCCAATTGCAGTTCAGTACTGCTTACCACCCTCAAACCGATGGTCAGTCCAAGCGAACGATTCAAATTCTCGAAGATATGTTGAGAGCCGTCTTGTTAGATAAAGGAGTCGAGTGGGAAAAAGTTTTACCTCTTGTTGAGTTCGCATACAACAATAGCTATCAAAATACGATAGGAATGGCCCCGTATGAAGCTCTTTACGGAAAGAAGTGTAGATCGCCGTTATATTGGAATGAAGTAGGTGAAAGGAAAGTGTTAGGACAAGAAGCGATTGAGGAAATGATAGAATCTGTACGTCAGATCCGTGAAAAGATTAAGGAAGCTCAAAGTCGACAGAAGTCGTATGCCGATAATCGTAGATCTAAGTTAGAATTTAAAGTAGGAGATAAGGTGTTTTTGAAAGTATCCCCCTCAAAAGGAGTTTATCGTTTTGGAGTTAAAGGAAAGCTTAGACCTCGTTTTATAGGACCGTACGAGATCCTTGAGAGGATTGGATCCGTATCGTATCGTTTAGCGTTACCGCCTAGTTTCGGAAGTTCGCATAACGTGTTTCACGTATCGCAGTTAAGAAAATATATCTTTGACCCGAAGCATGTAATACATCAAGAAGATATTGAGATGAAACCCGATCTAAGCTACGAAGAGAAACCCGAAAAGATTTTAGATTATAAAGTCCAGCAGCTTAGAACGAAATCGATTCCCTTAGTGAAAGTCAAGTGGTGTCATCACGATCTAAAAGAAGCCACTTGGGAGCTCGAAGAAAAGATGAAAGTAAAATATCCCGAGTTATTTTCTTAAGGTCAGTAAATTTCGGGACGAAATTTTTTTTTTTAGAGGGTGAGGATGTGATACCCCAAATTTTTATCCCTTTAAGAGAGCGTCTATTTAACCGAGTAGTTCAAAGATGAGAATTTAGGAGTAAAATTTTTTCTTTTCTAATCGACGAGTTTTGAATAAAACGTTTAAATTGCTTTATGAATCTTGTGTGAATTTATCTGTTCCATTTATCTGAGATGATGATGATGTGATATGTTTTTTGAGTCGTTTATATGAAAATGAGTATGAGATTAAATTCCGAAAGAATCCCGAGAAGTTGGTTTAATTAAGATAACATAGCGTTAATCGCCGAGAAATATGTTTACGCCGATGAATCTAGAATAGAATTAAATTAGAACCTTCGAACTTAGAATTTCTTTTAAGATCACTGAGATAGGATAAGAACTTATCCGAGAATTGAGAAGAGAAATGAGGCATTAGTCTTGAAAAGGATTAATAAACAAATTAATAAGCCGATTAATTTCTTTTAAGAATTAAAGGACTAAAATGATCGAAGCCTTTAATCTTTTAATTTGAGACGTGACATAGGATTGGGATGAGTTAGTGTCAAAAGTGAAACGAGAAGAGGTTAGACCCGTTAATAGAACAAAACGGAATTAATACGAATTGTTTTACCCGGAAAACCTTAACGACCGGATAATTAATACCCGTAACGACACGACGACGACACGTGTCAACCACCTCTCTCCCTCTCTCGCCACCTCACAACCCTCTCCCATCAAACCTCAAGTTCCAAGACCAACAAGACATAGTGGTGTCTTGTACATAGCTTGCTTGAATTATGCAAACAAGTTAACTTCAAATCAAACCATCAAATCTTGTCTTATGCAATTTCCAACAAGTTTAATTCCTTTTTCACTTTGTGGACTTTTGAATCCTTTTCACCTAAGACAAGAGAGGAAACCAGCAATTTATTCATTCATTTCCATCTCTCTCTCATTCGATCTATCTCTCTCTCAAGAACAAAAAGAAAAACTCTCAAAACCTCTCCAACTCTCTCTCCCTCTCGGCATTCCCTCTCTCTCACACCTCTATTGATTTTTCTTCACATGCAACTATAGATTCAAGCTTATCCTCCATGGAAATGAAGTAGAAGCCATTAATCCTCCATCAATTCCATCCACATTTTCAAAGAAAGGTACAAATTTCCAAGTTCTTGAAGTTGAATTCAAGAATTTTCCAATACTTTTTCTTCATTTTGATTCCTAAACCTATGGATGATTGATCCTATATTCTTTCTTTTTCTTTGAGGATTCAAGAAGATATTCTTCTTTCTTTCAAGATCCAAGCTTTGAAGCTACCATTTCCATCCATTTCAATCCCAAGAGCCAAGAGAAGAATTCCCATTTATTTAAGTATGATTTCATTTGATTAGTTGTAAAAATGTATGTCTATAAGTCCTAAAGGAAAGATCTATGCATGCATGTTATTTAATTTATGTTTAGGTAAACTTAGGATATGCATGTGCTAATCGAGTGAGAAGAATTCGTTAGGAGAATCGAGCACTAGATGTTAATCGATGAATTAAGAGAAGAAAAAGAAACTAAAACCCTAAAAAAATGATAAAAGCCGAAAAATATAGTAGAAATAGGAAAAATGTGAATCTTTGTGTTATTGTTATTTTGATGCTTGAATTGTTATTTTTATCATGTTAGTAATGAGATTAATTGCATGAAAAATTGAGAAATAAAACACACAAAATATGTGTATGTGTGCCGTGTGTTTTTAAGCAAAATAGAGAAATTATTTTGTTGATTTTGTTGATGAATTGAGTGATGTTTTGATCTATGAAATGATTGTATGTTATGTTAGCATAATCATACATGTGTTAAATGAAGAAAATAGGATTGCATGTTGAAATTTTTGAAAGAAATTAATTGTAGAATTAAGTATAGAAATAATAAAAATAATTGGATGTTTAAGTATTTCAATGTTTATATGAATGATAGTTTGAATATAGAAAAAAGATAGAAGTTTTGATAAAAAGATTTAAATTTGAAAAGCTTTTAATTAAATAAAAGATGTATGAAAAAGATTTCTTAATTAAATACTTTGTATTAAAATTTAAAAACTTGAAATTTTTACCAAAAATATAACAAAAAGATCTTTTATAATAAAGTGAGTTAATTCATAAAAATGTTTATCAAAAGATAAAGAAATCATTAAGTAAGAAATAGCTTCGGTTGGGCCGGTCACAGTGTTTGAGAAGGAGGCCTACTTCTCGGCACATGAAGTTATTTGTGATAGATGATACATGCTAATTGTATTATATGATATTTGACTACGCAGTCCGTTTTAAATAAAAATGTTTTGACATACACAAGTAAAACCGTTTTCAAAACTGCTTATATACTTGTGATGTTTGGCAAGGCAAGTTCAATTAAAATAGCTTTAAAAAGCATCTTTATTCAAATGTTTTTGGCTTGTGTTCACTGAGTACGAAGTACTCAGCCCTACGTGTGTTTCTAAACATGCAGGTTGACTGGATGGCGATGGCGTGGATACTTGGTGGTGTGGTTTGATTTTGTTGGTTAAGTTGGTAGAATTTCGGACTGGCATTTGTACGTCTTCATACGTGCAAGTGTTGGGAGTTGATGCTAATTTCCGTTGCGATCTTTTTGATCTTATGTCTTTTAATGTCTGCACTTTTATTCTCATGTTCTTGATTCCGAGCGTTGTGCTCGAAGACTTTGAATGCTTGTTGAATTCGTAACCCCTTTATTTTGTAATCCCGAGTGATGGGCTCGTAACTTGACTTGTTGTTGAACATGATTTCCTTATCTTGATGTATATATTCGTATGATTCTTCTTTTTTGTTGAAATTCCCTTCCCATCCGCATGATTTTCTTGATTGAATTCCCGTTCAAAGTGAAGTTGAGATGCTCGGTTATTATTTCTTTATGCTTTTGAAAACCAAATTCGATTGCCTTATATTCCGCCTTTGTTTTCCCCGAGCATGTCCCCTTTATTTGAGTTAGTTGTTAGTTGTTTAGGTTTGTTGTTGTTCGTAAGTCGCACCCCGAGAGTCGGGGCGTGACACAATATCTCATTGTCCAAGCTATGAATCGCAGTCTTTTAAATACCATGTTATAACTGTACTAACCCTTTGATGTTTTATCTTATAGACTGTCTAGAATTTCAGCTGAGATTTTAGGTCAGTTAGTGAGGCTTAGATCAATAGTGGTTTAAAGTTGTAAGTGGTTTTGGCATCATCAAAAAGGGGGAAATTGTTGGGAAATTTATTAGTAAGAGTTTTGATGAATTCCAAAACCGACTGACCCCAACCGAGTAGATGTTTCCAGAACCTAATGTTAGAATTTAGGCTCGCTGTTTGAGCAAAGTTAAGATTTTATCTTTACAGGTCTCCAGCTGAAGATGGCAACAAGGCATCACTCAGACAGAACATCAGTTATGATGAAAGACAACTGAGAGTTCATTTGTCAGATGGAATGAGGGAGAAGTCTTCAGAACATCAGTTGTAAAGGAAACCAATTGAGGGTTCGTCAGATGAGAAACAGTAGAGAGGAAGAGAACATCAGATGAAAAGGAAGTCATCTGAAGTTTCAAACTCAACCGACTAAATACAAGGAAGACAACTGAGGGTTCAGTTTCAGAACCTCAGTTGTAGAACTCAAACAAGAAGATCAACAGCATGAAGTTCAAAGTCAGCTAAGAGTTCAACGGTTCAGTCAGAACATCAGCTGAAGACCACTCAGATAAAGATCAAGATTTTCAACCAACTAATCGAGGTTGACTGTCAGAAAGGTTTAAGATTTGAATTTCAAAAGGAAGTCACATGAGGGTTTGACAGTTTAGTCACTACCCCATCTGGCCCAACACAAGGCTGTCTCAGAAGGAAAGCAGAAGAGCACAGATGCCATATCGGAAAAGTCTGCAGAGATGAGAGACAAGCCATCGCTTTCAACGATCAGAGATCAACAACTCCTCCAACGGCTAGTTGATACTCTCCGCCTATAAATAGAGGCATTCTCTCATTCGAGAGGCATACGAGACAAGAGATAGAGAAGTGCAATCACAAGAAAAACAAGCGCAAGAAAAATCTGCAAAAATCATATTCTAAGAGCATCAGCAGCTGAGAGTTCAAGAGTGATAGAACATTAGTAGCTGAGGGTTCATAGAGTTATAATCTGTCTTAGATCTTAGTTTGAGTGTTTATTCCTTCAAGCCATAGATCCAGCTCTCATTCGTGATCGAGCTGTAGTTGGAAAATCCACCGTCATGCACACCTTAAAAAGTGTCTGTTAGGATCATACTCTTCCTGTAATTGAGTAGCTAGGTCGTCAAGTACTCGCAAACTTGACATAGGTTGTTAAGTACCCGCAAACTTAACTGTAAAGGTTGATAAGTACCCGTAAACTTATTACAACGGTTGCACAGCCCAGGTAAGCTGTGTGGAACTGTCCAGAAGAACTTGGACTGAGGTGTGAGGATTCACATCTCCCCGTGGACGTAGGAGGGTTATCTCTGAACCACGTTAAATCCCGTGTGTCTGTGTTTATTTTTATTCAGTTGCTTATTGCATTCTTATCTGATCAAACTAACCAGCATACAAACTGCATTTTTGCATACTCAACTGTTTTGGTTTTTGACCAACCCTGTACTAAAAAGCGTGAGTTGCTTTAACGAGTTTTAATTTCCACCACATTCCGCACAGCCTCACTCTTCCAGCTGAGGTTGCTTACTCAGCTGTGAGATTCCAACTAAGTCCGTTTTACTCGGTTGAAGTAATTTTTAAGGGTTAAGTTTTAAAATCTTTACTGGTGTATTCCCCCCCCCATACACCAGTAACTCGTTTCGGGACCATCACTTTCCAAGGTTTGTGCACTTTGTAACCTGTGGTGTATGTGGTATCCTATTGAGGGGTAACCAGCCACGGTGAATGAGAAATTGGTCAAGATTTGAACGTAACATCTATGAAAAGTGCTTGATCAAGCCAAATTATAAAAATGAGTCAGAAAATGTTTTAGTAGACACGGGCTATCTTTAATAAAACCCCGATGTGCTACAAATTATGAAATGCCAGATTATCTATACTTATGAATATATTTTCGGCATCGTGCCCACTAAGTACTATTGTACTTAGCCCTGTATATGTTTTCTAAATGTGCAGGTTGAAGCGACGAGAGCGGCGGTGGTTGAAGTTTAGTTGAGTTAAGAAGTTAGGAATGCTTTAGCATATGACCTACTTTTCCGCTACAAAACTCTAGTCTCTTTTTGAGGATATGTACATTAAACAAATCACTGTAGTTTAAGTCTGTATTCTATAACTTAGATGCTTTGAGTACTTTCTGTGGAGTAATCCTTCGTGATTAACTCTTCCTTTTTAATAGTAAAGTCTTGTTCATTGAATGTATGATGTCTTTTATGTATGTTTAATTAGTCAGTCCCCTTCTTCCCCGCTTCTTTAATCCAATCCCAGTCGAACCCCGGCTTCTGCCGTCCCTCGGAATTTGGGGCTGTGACACACACACACACACATATATATATATATATATATATATATATATATATATATAACTTACGGTTTTAAGAAGGAAAAAAAAAAGGATTCTTCATGTCTTGAGTGATTAATTGATTAAGGTGATCTCTATGTGTTCTAAGAATATATCTAAGCATGTTAAGATGATTAAATGAAGAAAATAAATATATATGCAAGAAAACATGAAGAAATCGAAGGTATATGCCTTGAGAGTGAATTTTTGTGTTTTGAATGATTTCTTGAATTTGATGCTTGATATGATATATATGATGATGTATAAGTATGTTGGAGTGATTAGAATGAAGAAATAAACTGGTTATTAAGAAAAGAGAAGTTGGAGAAGATGATGAATAGTGAAAATAAAATTTTGATATATATGTTTTATGTTGAATTTGAAGATGAATTTTATTAATTTAAATATTGAGAAACATGGATTTATTTGAGAAGTATTTGTTCAAACCACGTGTGTATATGTATATATGAGTATGATTTATTGTTTTGAATGAATTGGTGGATTAAAAATAAAACTTAATAATATCAATAGATAAAAATACCACCAAAAGAAAGAAATGAGTACATACATACAAATATATATATATATATATATATATATATATTTCTCCATATAGATATATTATTGGAAATTTGAATTCCTATGAATTTGTGGAAGAGTTGATGATATAAAAATGAGATTAGAGATGAAATGAGTATAAGTATAAAAGGAATTGAAGAAATAAAACCTCAAGTTCAAAGTATGAAAAATTCTAACTATAGTAAGATGAAGGAATTGTGCATTTGAGTTCTTGCGCACAAATTGATGAACTAAATGAGAAATAATAAAATTTACTTTATATGGAGTAGAATTATATATTAAAATCAAGAGTTTAATTATTCAAAGGGAAAACCCCAAATAATTCGAAACATTTGAGGCTAAAAAGAAGAGTTTTGATGATTATGAGCTTAATGAGATAAATTAAATTGAGAATAATGAAACTAGAATTTATTTAGAGCCTAATAAAGCATTAAAATGAAAGAAATAAAATTCTATAAATAAATCTACAAATTAGTTGAAAGAAATGATGTATAAAGTAAGATTTTGAGTATTTGAGGTTAAAATATGAAATTAATGAAGGAATTGAGCAATAGGAATTTTTATAAGTTCAATAGAACTTGAAATTCTTGAAAAAGAACAAGGTAAAGAAAAATAATTTAGAGCAGAAAATTTCCAGGAGAAATTGATGAGATTATGTTGAGTAAAAGAGGTAATTGACGTTATTAATATGAAATTGAGGGAAAAACAAGTATATTAGCTACTTGAATCACTAAATTTGGAGTTCGTACGAGAAAGTTATGAAAAAGTCAATAGTTTCTAATTAAAAAGTGACTTACGAGAATTTAAGTATAAACAAATAAATAAAGAAGTATTTGAGCTAAAATCAATAAAAGAAAAGTAACGGAACTTGAATCGAGCAAAAACGAACTTTAATGAATAAGATATATTAAATGTCGAAGGTTAAAAGAGAAAAATAAAAAGAGTTTTCTTCAATGATAAATCAAAAATCGGAATTGAACGAAAAATCGTTCAATAGAAATTATTCTAAGTGAAATATAAGAAAATAAGAATTTTCCGACTAAGTTAAATTATTTTTTCGAAAAATGTGCCAAAAAGTAACTCGAGAAATTTTATATGAGAAGTCGGAATAAGAAACGAAATTTAAATTTGAATTCCTTGAATTTTTCTTAAAAGAATGAAGTTAAGTTTGTTAAAAACCGAGAAATATTATTTTAAGTTGAAAAATGAGCAGTATAATATATCTGAGATAATTGCCTACGAATTTTTGATGCAATTGTGAAATGATACAGTTATGAGTAAAATGTGAAATATGTGAACGAGAATAGATTTGGTATTTGTTTGAAATTGTTTGATTTGAGAAATTTGAGAAATTAGAGTTTAAAGGAATAATAGATTTTTACTATTTGAATATATTTGAATGCTCGATTATATTTATTAGTGACGGAAATATATGCCGAAAGGTCAGTTGGTATAGTACTTGGATAGAAATTAAGAGTCGAGAATTTAAAAGGTCGAATCGAGAATTTAGAAACACGAGTCAAGTAGAAGTCCGTTTAACGAAAAAACTCATCCTTATATAATATTATTTTGAAGGCGTGAGTGGAGTGGAAAAATAGGACAGCGAGCAGAGAAAAGAATAGTCGAGCTAAGCCACTTTTCAGGTGGGCTTTCTGAACTGAAACTCATTAATGAATGCGCAATTTATTTTATATATATATGCATTTTTTTTTAAAGTTGATTGATTTGCCTGAGTTTTTATATTTTGATATGCAATCCTCTACTTTATATTATGTGAGTAAGTCCTGTGGATGCATGGGATGAAGTCCTGCTCAAGTCGAGACAATGCATGCATTAGATTAGGTGACCGTGAGCCTTGTTACAGTCTAGCCGATCGTAAAGTAACTATGAGCCTTGCTTCGGTTGGACCGATTGTGAACTCTGCTTTGATTGGACCGGTCATGGTGCTCGAGAAGAATGCCTACTTCTTGACACCACAAGAAGACAAATCGCGTAGATGGATTCGTACCGAGAAAATGGCTAGCCGATTTCAGAAAACAAACGAAAATGTTTTAAGCTGCCACAAGTCGTAAATTATTTTTAAACAATTATTTATCTAACACTTGTGATGCAGCAGAAGAGGCAAGTTCAATTATATAGCTCTATCGAACGAGTTTTAAAAATTATTTTTGGCATGTGTCCATTGAGTACGAAGTACTCACGCCCTGCATGTTATTTCTAAAACGTGCAGGTTAGCTCGGATAAGGAAGGATGCGGTGTGCTTGGGTGGCTCGTTGTTAATGAAATCCTAAATTGAAGTTTAAGCTTGAGGTAATGTGTCTTCACACATATAACCTTGGGATTTTAAGTCGATGTTTATATTCCGCTGCAATATCGTTATTTTGATATATCTTAGCTTTGCATGCTCGGTCCCAAATTCAATAAGCTCGTGTGTTTGAGCAAAGCCGTTAAATCCTTTCTGAATTCCTTCTAAAATAAGTTTGAATTATTTAATGGTTTATCAAATCTACTTCACCACTATTTGACGATTAAAAGTTAAAAGATGGCCCACTTTTTGAATGCAACATTTATTGACAACCAAACCTAATTCCTTGATGAGTTCGACATATAAAATCTTATCAAATGTTCGTTTCTTGGAAAAGTAATTGATTGATAACTCACATTAATGTGAGCATGATTTGATATTTGAGATTAATCCTAAGTTATCGAGCATGTTTCTTGAGTAAAAGTTCAGTTATTCCACCTTACTGTCCCTTGCATTCTAGTCGTTTTAATACACGAGAAGTTAGACTGTAACAGACGGCGAGCGGTGTAGAAGACAATGCTGGAGGTGGAGACAAATCTGGAACAATAGGACTCGGATTGTCATTCGGAGGCGGCGGAGATATTGCTGCAGGGGGTGGTGAATGGAGGAATCGAACAGCTGGAAACATGACGGACCACCGATGATGATTGGAAAGAGCGAAGCAACGGCAAATCGGTGGTGATTCCATGGGAAATCGAACAGAAAGCGGAAGAAATGAGAAGCGGAGGAAAGGAGAAGCAGAGGAAGGGAGAGAGAACCGAAGGGATTTTTCAGAAAAAAAAAATAGAAAATCTCTTATATATTTTGTGAATGCGGGTCGGATCCGGGTCGGGTCGGCGGGTAAGAACCAGTTGCACTGAAGTTTTTGTGTTATCTAAAATACCACATATGGCCACCATTATCTCAATTAATTAATATATAACTACCCTCAATGTGGGACTCTTTCTTCACTCACAACAAATTTAATCACTTTTTCTGTACTCATAATTAACTCAACAATCTTTTTCCATAATACCCATGCAACTTCCTCTTAGGAAGATACTTGAAGACTGGAGGTAGTATGTATGTATATATATATATATAGGATCATATAGGAACTAATTGGACCATTGATTTTTTTCAAACTACGGTCCAGATTAATTGATGCATTAGATTAGTGTTGTTTGTGCATTAAAAATGTTCTAAATAATGTGTGCATTAAGTTAGTGTAATTTATGCATTAACATATTTTGTTCATTAACGTACTATATTTTGTGCATCACGTAAGTTATATTTATGCTGGTTCCTACATTTCTCATATAAAGATGAGTTCCTACCTGATCCACACCCTATATATATATATATATGTATATGGGGGCACACTTTGGTACAAAAGTTGTACCTAATACGCCCACTTTTTGTCATTTTTCGTAATTTTATTTTTCGCAGGTACGTGGTCGCGTAAGGTACACGCGCGCGTCCCCACGCACGGCACGTGCACCCCACGTGCCCGTAATTTTTTTTTATTTTCAGGTTTCTTTTTATTTTATTTTTTTTAATTCCAGGTTTTTATTTTCAAGTTTATTTTTCAAGATTTTTATTTTCCAGTTTTTTCAAGACTTTATTTTTTTTTATTTTTTTATTTTCCATTTCTTTTAATTTCCGATTTTTTTATTTCTAATTTTTTTCCCGGCTCCGCCTTCGCTCCGGTTACTAATATAAATTATTCGGCTCGATCAAAGGTTATAGTAATTATTTTCGTTGAAAAAGTAAACATTTTCATTAAGAAACATAAAGTTTCACAATTATTACATTTCGTCACGACAATGTCTACTTTCTAACATGACAAGTTCTACTTTTAGTGAACCGTTAAAGTAATTATTGTCGTTGAAAAAGGAGATTGAAGTATTCAGAGGATACCGAGTTAGGATTTCTGCTATCTGAAGAAGAAAAGTTGATCGAGGAATTTGGAAGAATGAGAATTGAAGTAGTTCTACCTCCAGTGACAATAGAGCAAGTGATTGCTACATTGATAGTAATGCCAGATTTAAGATCTCGTATCATAGAAGGTCAAAGGAAAGACGAGAATTTGGAGAAATTAAGATTGAAGGTTAGAAAATGAGAAGTCAAGGATTTTTCAAAGTTAAGTGACAACGCTTTGATGTTCCGAGGAAGGATTTGTGTGCCAAATGACGAGAAGTTAAGAAGCGAGATAATGAGTGAAGCTCACGAGACGCCGTTGATGGGACACCTTTTGTACATCTTGGTTGCCTAGAAGGTAACTGTAATACCCCAGATATTTCTTTCGTCGCTAAAATAAAAATTTAATTATTTATTAAGGCTTTGCACGCCTAAGTTAAGGATTTTCAATTCTAAGACTAACGGTGAAATCCGTTTCTGAAAATAAAATCCAGAAGTCGGTTGAACGACTACTGTATTAGGGTTTTCGCATCTGATAGAATTTTCGTTCGAAAACTCAGATCGAAAAACAGTCTGACTTTACATTCACTTATTTTGCGATACGAGTAAGTTAGTAAAAATCAGTTTTATTTATTTTTCCGAGTAAGTGATTTATTTCTAATCTAGTGGTCGAATTAGATTTCGTAAAAAACGTAACCGTCTAGGAAATTAATTTCTCGATTTATATACGTCGTATTAGATCCGTAAAACGCGATATTTTCGACTTAAAATCCTATCTAAACCGCCACCTATAGGGTGATTCATCCCTTGTTAGATTTTTTATTCTACTTTATGAGATATTATCTAAACATAACACCTCATTTCTCTCTTCTCTCTCCCACAAATGCCGCCACCCTCCTCTTCTCTCCTCACCTCATTTCTCTCTCTCTCCTCTTCTTCAAGCTTTCAAGCTCCACAATTTGTTCATATCCAATCGATTCCCAAACCGAGTTCATAATCGTTAAGGTAAGAGTTTCCTCTATAGTTTGAACCGAACAAAGTTTCATTTTCTTTAGGATTGACCGAAAATTTCAAGAGATGTAGGATGATGTTTAAGTTTATTTTCCATGTTATTTCATGCTTAGGAATGGATTTTCTATGGTAGAAATTAAGTGGAAATCATCCTCCTAATTAATTGCTATGACCGAAAATTATGATAAATTTTGTAGGTGAAATATAAGTTTGATTTCAGATGATTGATTTGTGGATTTGTGTTCTATGTATTAGTAGATTAATGTGGGAATTAATTGAGAATTTTCTAACCAAGTTGTAAGAGAGAAAGAAGTAGGGATTTGATGAAGTAATTGTTATGATTTGGATGATGTAATATGATTTATGAGATGTAGTAAGTGTATAGTTCATCCTATAATTTAATTTGAATTTTCTAAAAATAAAATAGAAATCGTAAGAGACGAAGAACCGATGATAAGTTAAGATTCGATAATAATTTGAGTATATGGTTTTCATATTGGTAAATCTTAGTAGTTGTTGAACGTAATTGGAAAATTTGAACGAATTCTAAGAAAGTCGAGTTTTAAGTAAGAGGCGAAGAAACGAGCTTAATTGTCGATAGGAAAGTCGAATGAGGAAACTAATTTGATATTAATGATTGTTGTTGATAAATAAACGAGATTGTAGTTGGTGATATTTCCATTCAAGAAATGAATATAGAAGTTAGAAGATTGAAATCGAATTTGAATTGGAATTTGGTTTAGTAATTGGATAGTTGCAAAGACGAGGAAATACTCGTCATTTTGTTTAATTAAGAGACGTGAAGGTGTTCCCGATAAAGGAACATGTGTCATGACTGTAATTTGATAATAATTTCGTGAGCATAAAGGTTGTATAGCATTGATCGAACCTAGGAAATTGTGCGTCGAGTTTTATCAAGCATTAGGGTTACCGCGGACTGTTTTGCGACCCTTTACGGAAACTGTCATAACTTTCTGCTCGCTTAGCGAAATCGAGATCCGTAAATTGGAAAATAAACTAGACATCCGTAGCTTTCTTTTGGTACCAAGTTCATCCCCTGTTTCGTAGAATTCTGTTCTGTACATGCTCCAGAGTTACTGCTTTGTGCAGAAACTTTCCGAAACCTATTTTCTTAAGATGAATTCTTATTAACTTAGTTCTTTGAGAACTTCTGAGTCATTATAAGTTATCGACTTCCGTTATTGACTGACCTAAGTGTCGAGTAAAGGTACCGAGTTAGTTTCTAAACGAGATATGTTCGAGTCTCGTTTATTCGTTAATAAAAAAAGATTAGTTAAAGTGCAAAGGCCTAAAAGTATTAACCGAATTCGATTTCCATTTCTTTTATGATCTCGACCGTTTATTAAAGTTTGATTATTTGCGATAAAAAGAGGAAGTCGGAGTTGAAGACAGGACGAAAGACAGAGGGTTAAAGTTTTGTTCTGTAAACGGTTAAGGTGGGCTTTCTATATCCAAAATAAAATGAGCGATGCTCGAAAATGTTTACTTACAGCTTTGATAAGTGTGTTTTCAAATTGATTATCAGTGCATAAAATGACTTTGTTTTATGTGAGTTCTCTTGTGCCATTCTAAGTTAAAGACACCGTTAGGTGCTAACTTCAATCAGACCCTGAGTTAGTGACACCGTAGGTGCTTTCCAGGAGAAATCGATCGGACTCTGAGTTAGTGACACTGTTAGGTGCTATCCAGAGTTAGTGTACACGGTAGTCGTTGTGTGTGGTACTCTGTTGAGGGGTAGCCAGCTATAGTGATGAACGTGCACGGGAGAAAGGCCTTCTTCCCCGGTGTTGAAAAGGGCAAGTTGAATGTAACAGCAGTAAAAATACTCGCGCGAGTAAATTGTGAAAAGAAAAGAAAATGTTTAGTAGGCACGGGTATTTGATGAAAAACCCCGATGCGCTATTTTATCGAGATGCCTCATTTAATCTATACTTATGATAAGTTTTCGGCATTGTGCCCACTAAGTATGTTTATACTTAGCTCTGCATATGTTTATAAATGTGCAGGTTGAGTGACGGAAGCGGCGGAGGAGGTTGAGTAGAGTTGTTATAGGAAAGAAGATCAGTGTTTCAGTTCTACGTTTTCCGCTGCAAACTAGTTCTCGTTAATGTTTAACTTTTGGTCTAAGTTCCATACTTTGAACTTAGTTTCTTTTGAGAAAAACTATGTCGAGTGACCCTTCGTGATCGACTCTTTCTTTTATATAATAAAGTTAGGTTCATAGTACTTATTTCGGTTATAAACGTCTGTTTATTTATTAATTCCTCCTTCTTCCCCACTTCTTTAATCCAATCCCTAGTCGCACCCCGTCTTTTCCGTCCCTCGGGATTTGGGGTTGTGACAGAGGTTGCATCGTACTCAGTCACTGTCATTTTCCCTTGCTTAAGATTGTAGAATTCTGCTTCCTTCTTTGCTTGGTAGGTTTTAGAGATATTGTCACAGCCCCAAATCTCGAGGGACGGCAGGAGCCGGGGTGCGACTGGGATTGGATTAAAGAAGCGGGGAAGAAAGGGACTGACTGAATAAACATACATAAAGGACTGCATAATTTCTATGAATAAGACATATTAAATAAACGGAAGGAGTTGACCTCGAAAGATCACTCGACAAAGTATTCAAAAGCATCTAAGTTATAAGTTACAGAACTTATACTACAGTGGTTTATTTACATAACATCAAAAGAGTTTAGAGTGTCTAGAGTTTGGCAGCGGAAAAGTGAGACTAAGTACATAAGTCTTCCTATTCTTCAACTCAACTCAATCCTAACTCAACCGTCCATCGCTTCCGTCACCTCAACCTGCACATTTAGAAATATATGCAGGGCTAAGTACGAAAGTACTTAGTGGGCACATTGCCGAAAACATAATCATAAGTATAGATAAATCAGGCATTTAGTCCCTGTAGCACATCGGGGTTTTGTTTGAAAAAAAGAACCCGTGTCTACTAAACATTTTATTATTTTCACAATGTAGCTTGGCCAAGCATTTTCTGACAGATGTTACGTTCAAATCTTGTCCAATTCTCATTCACCGTGGCTGGTTACCCCTCAACAGGATACCACATACACCACAAGCTACAAAGTGCACATACTTTGGAAAGCATATAGCTAACTCAAAGCCGATCGAAAGTTAACTAGTCAGCTAACTAATAAATCTGGAAAGCTAGTCAGCCAACTCAGAAGGATCAAGAGAACTCACATAAAACACAAAACAGTTTATGCCTGATAATCACGTTTGATAAACACAGTTATCAAATCTATAAATGTCACTTTCGATTTGTGAAAAAACCCATATTTTATTTGATATAAGTAGGAAAGCCCACCTTATACGTTACAGAACTATTAAACGAATTCCCGTCGTTTGATCCTTCGCCTTATCCCGACTGTTGACTTCCTCCTTTATCGTAAATAATCATAACTTCGATAAGTCATCGAGTCGATAAAAGAAAACAAAAATCGAAACTGAAATCGGATTAGTTTCATACGCTTTTAAGCTTTTAGGCCTTTGCACGCTAATCTATATTCTTTTAATTAAAAGGAACAAGAATCGAACAATTTTTTTCTCGTTTAGAAATCTTACTTGACACTAAGGTCAGTAAAAATGATAGTCGATAACTCATTACGACTCAAAAGATCGAAAGAAACTAAGTTGAGAAGAAAACAACTTAGAAATTTAGGTTTTAGATATTCACTGCACAGAACAGAGGTTCTGGGGACTGCCCAGAACAGAGCATACCGAAACAGGGGATGTTCCTTGTACCTTTAGAAAGCCAAGGAAGTCTAGTTTACTCTCCAATTTACGGATCTAAAATCCGATAAACTAGCTGAGAGATATTGCAGTTTCCGGAAAGGGTCGCGAAACTGCCGCGGCTAACCCTAACGGCTCGATAGAATCGACGTATAACTTCCTAGGTTCGTTCTAAGTTATCGAACCTACATTCTCACGAAAATATCACATCAAGGCAGTTAACACGTATTCCCGTACGTGATAAACTCCTTTCCATTTCCCGTCAATAATTACGACGATCAAAACCTCGTCGTTTCAACTAAACAATTACTATACCAAACAAGTTATCGATTTCAATCCTAACTTCTCGTTTGAAACATAAATTCAATATTTTATAGCTCGGATTGTAATGCCCCGTATATTCCTTACATTCTAAAAAGTTTAAAGTTAATTAAATAAATGGCTTTGCACGCCTAAGTTTATAATTTTTGAATTCTAAGGCTAACGGTCGAATCCGTTATTAAAAATAAATTACGGGAGTCAGCTAGATGACTACTGTATTAGGGGTTAGCGCGTACGAAAAGTTTTTCGTTTGTAAACTAAGAACGGAAAACCGTTTAATTTTACGTTTACAAATTTGCGATACGAACACGCCGAGAAAGTTTGTTCTTATATTTTTCCGGACGAAACTCGGACTATGTCGTCCCGAGTTTTTGTCAAAATAAATTTTGTAAATTTATTTTCCATTTAAGTTCATACGTTAGAATTTGTAAGTCAAATCGAATCGCGACGATTTTTTTGTACCGAACAACATTTTTCGTCGTTTGTTTTTCCGTAACGTCGGATCGCGCCGGAAAAACCCGTAACCCTTCAAAAAAATTCTGCATGCAGCCACTTATTCTTTATTTTTTTTTATTAATTAGTGGGGAACATGCATGCTTAATAAGGTTTAGTTAAATGACACCTAAGTTTTACTTTTTACATTTTCAAACCTTTCATCATGTTAAACACTTGATCAAAACCATTTTTCTTCCACTTTTCTCTCTTTTTTTCGGCTGCACTCTTTCTCCTTCTCTCCCAAATTGTGTTCTTCGCCATTGTTGAAAGCTTCAATGTAATGCCCCGTAAATTCCTTACGTTCTAAAAAGTTTAAAGTTAATTAAATAAATGGCTTTGCACGCCTAAGTTTATAATTTTTGAATTCTAAGGCTAACGGTCGAATCCGTTATTAAAAATAAATTACGGGAGTCAGCTAGATGACTACTGTATTAGGGGTTAGCGCGTACGAAAAGTTTTTAGTTTGTAAACTAAGAACGGAAAACCGTTTAATTTTACGTTTACAAATTTGCGATACGAACACGCCGAGAAAGTTTGTTTTTATGTTTTTTCGGATGAAACTCGGACTATGTCGTCCCGAGTTTTTGTCAAAATAAATTTTGTAAATTTATTTTCCATTTAAGTTCATACGTTAGAATTTTTAAGGTCAAATCGAATCACGACGATTTTTGTACCGAACAACGTTTTTCGTCGTTCGTTTTTCCGTAACGTCGGATCGCGCCGGAAAAACCCGTAACCCTCTTAAGTGTATACATGCAGCCAACACCTCCTTGTTTTAGTGGCAAACATGCATGTTAATATTGCTTAGCTAAGTGACACATTGTCTATACTTTATACATCTTTCAACCTATTCATCATAACAACACTTAAGACAAAACCAAATTTCTCTCCATCTCTCTCTAGCTCTCGGCAGCTCTCTCTCCATCTCCATTCTTTATTTTCTTCTTCATCTTCTCCACTTCTCCATCCACCATTGATGATACCTTGAAGTTCTTGAAGAAGAAAACCATACAAGTCATCAATCATCCAACAGAACCTATTACATCTTTCATTAAATCTTTAGGTATTCAACTTCTCTTTAATTCTATCCATCCAAAAATCCTTTTCTTTTTATTTTTCCTTTTGATCGAATTTTAAGAAGTGATGATATAGATGTTTTGATCTTAGAATAATGTAATTAGATATGTTAGATATGATAATTATGGATTAAAAATGATCAAAACCAAGAATCCTAAAAACTTTGTCAATGCAGAATTTTTTTGGAAAATTGTAGGATTTTTGTTTTTCTTCTTTTGATCATGGATTCATGTTTAGTAGATATTTAATTAGTGTATGGAATGAAAAGGGATTGAAAGCCCTATGTTGTTATGAAATTCAATTAGGGTTTGATTTATAAATTAGGGGTTTTTGCATGTTAGTTGTTTTTGGAATTGCAAGTGATTAATAGTTGTTATAATAGTTTGATTAGTGAATAAATGATGCTAATTGGAGAAGAAAATCAACCCCTTAACATCTATATAAAACCAGAAATTTATAGAATAATTAGGAGTTTATACATGCTTGATATAAATGATGAATTGTTAATGGAATTATAATACAAATCATATTAATTGATTATAGAAGTTAATTGAAATTTTTCTAAAAATGTTTAATGAAATGTAAGAGACTAAAATCACCTTATAAACTGAGTTATAAAGATGTTAAGATATATTTGCATGCATGAAAATGATTCAAGTTAGATATAGTTTAGCGTCGTAAAATTTGAACGAAAACCGACGACTTTTGAAAAGTTGCGTAAGAGACGAATATCTAGTTGTAACTAAAAATCAAGAAGTCGGATGAGAATTCTAATATGATATTATTGTTTGTAATAAAATTTAGAACATCTTTCTAGTTGACATCATAAGCATCCGAGTCGATATAATATGGGTTATAGTTGTAATCGAGAACTAGAATGCGTTTGGATTTTCTTTGTTGGTTTAGTAATTGGTAGTTGAAATCCGACGTTAGAACGTCGTGCTTTTGAACAAGTTGAGAAGGAGTTTGTCACGTACGGAGGTACGTGATGACTGCTTTAAGAGTCCAGTTTCTAAAAAAGTTGAATACAAGAATTTAAAACGAACTTAAAACGTTATACGGCGAACTTATCAATCAATTAGGGTTTCCACGGCAGTTTTGCGACCCTCGCCGGAAACTGTTATAACATTTAGCTCGTTTATCGGATTTGTGATCCGTACATTGGAGCGCGAACTAGACTTCCTAAGCTTTCTAATGGTACAGGGCTCACCCCCTGTTTCCAAGTCCTCTGTTCTGTATAGCTTCCAGAGTTACTGGACTGTACAGTGAATTTTCAGTTTCTTGTTTTCTAAGTTGTTTAGTTCACAACTTAGCTTCTTTCAATCGTTTAAGCCGTTTTTATCTATCGAACATCTACCTACTGACCCTAAAGTCAAGTACAAGACCTCTAGTGATGAAGACCAGTCGAGACCTTATATCTTATCTTTTCTTTAAAGAAGTAATAAACGAGAAATTCCTTAAATCATTCAAAGAATTAAAGTAAATCACCTAAGTTGATTCTTTCCAACTTAGCTTCTCTTAATCTTTAAAGTCATATTAGGATATCGACTACCATCTCTACTGACCCGAGAGTCGAGTATGAGATCTTCCAAGTTCTAAAGAGATTGATACAAGTCTCGTTTCCCGTTTAAGTAAAACGAATCTAGTAAGCGTGCAAATGCCCAAAAGAATAAAATAACTAAATCTTTAATCGATTATCCTTTACAACCCGTTTTTAAAGTATGTTCATTTTACGATGAAGGAGGAAGCCAACTGTAGAGAAAGGACGGAAGATCCAAAGTTGGAAGTTTTGCTTTAAGTTCTGTAAATCAAGGTGGGCTTTTATCTATATCAAATAAAATGTGGATTTTTCCACAACCCGAAAGTATTATTTATCGCTTTGATAATTGTGTTTTCAAAGTGATAATTTTGGCATAAACTGTTTCAACTATTTTATGTGAGTTCTCTTGTACCTATCTGAGTTAACATTCGTGTTTTCCAGATTTCTGAGTTAACCTTCGGGTTTTCCAGACTTTTAGAGTTAATCTAACTAGGTTAACTAACGATCGGCTCTGAGTTAGCTGCTAAGTGCTTTCCAGAGTTAGTGCACTTTGTAACCTGTGGTGTATGTGATATCCTGTTGAGGGGTACCAGCCACGGTGAATTAGTTTGGGTCAAGATTGAACATAACATACTCTAAAAATGCTTGCGCAAGCTGCTTTATACAAATCAGTTAGAAAATGTTTAGTAGGCACGGACCTTTTCAACAAAACCCCGATGCGCTACGGTTATAAAATGCAAGATTATTTATACATATGACTATGATTTCGGCATCGTGCCCACTAAGTACGTTTGTACTTAGCCCTGTATTGTTTTCTAAATGTGCAGGTTGAAGCGACGGTGAGCGGCGACAGTTGATGTTGAGTTGAAAGATAGGTTGCTTTAGTTAGAACTCTTCCGCTGCAGAACTCTGAACCTTTTGGGATGTATACTTTGAACAATTCTCAGTAGTCTAAGTCTGTAAATATGAACTTAGCTTCTTTTGTACTTTTGTCGAGTAATCCTTAGGGATTAACCCTTTCTTATTTATATTCCAGTCTTGTTCTTTGAATGTTTGATGTCATTTATGTATGTTTAGTCAGTTAGCCCCTTCTTCCCCGCTTCTTTAATCCAACCCCAGTCGCACCCCGGCTTCTGCCGTCCCTCGGGATTTGGGGCTGTGACAGAGTGGTATCAGAGCAGTGCTCGTTTTATGCTCTGCTTCTGGGTCAATCTTCTAGTATGAGTTAGTGTGAGTCATTCTTTCTTAGTATGAGTCATTCCTTCTAGTAATATCACAAGAGTGATATATATATATATACAAGTCTTCCTTCGAGTAATAATATAGAGTATTCATTTGTACTCTATATCGAGTCTCCTTTCAAGTCGTAAGACACGGTATTTGTGTATACTCTGGATTAGAGTCATCTTTCTAAGTATAAGATAAGAGTTAGACTATGATGTTAAGATTGAGAATGTAGAAGTCAACTCAACCGCCCGCTACGTCGATTCAACGTGGAAAAAAAAAATATATATATATAAGGAAGGAATGTCAGTAGTTTAATTTCTTTCCAATAAGGAATTTCGAATAATTATTTCCCAAGTATAAGAATTTATACTTGCTTGTTTATGTAATTATGTGATAGCACTAGTGCTATGTTATGTAAAATTATCTGTGAAATAATTTCTTTTGTTTGAAAATATTTTTGATGCACAAGAATTTAGAAGGATTTTAGGGATTTTCCCGGATTATGGAGAACATAGACTTGAAAACCTAAGGTTTTTCCGGCTCTTCAAGAACTTAGACGTTTTAAGAAATATTAGTTTCAAATGATTTTGAAAGGAGATTCACAACACGGGAAGGACTTCTTTTGACAAATGTCACGTGCGTAAAGTGACATGAATAAAGACTCGACAAGAGTCGATCTTTGTTATAACTCCGATATGAATTTCCTTCAAGGAAATGAAATGAATAAATAAAAAGGTAAATCGTGTTAGTAAACGAAAGGAACAAGTAGATGTTAGAGAAGCATCGGCTTCAAAGTAAGAAAGATGCAAACGAGACAGAAGTTCCATGTGATTGAGGGACTGTTATGTGGACCTAATCAACCCACATAATAAGAAACTCAGTAATATGGGTCTTATGCCCCGCTAGTAAAACCTTTTAGTATGGTATAAGTAATTTAAAGAGAAGAATGTTACTTACGTATAAGTATCTTGTAAAGATGTCGTTCCTTTTCTTTTCGTTTCTTTTTATAGTGTTCGCCTCGTTCGAACTTTGCGAAGAGAATTGTTTTACTATTAGGAGTCAAGCGCGAAGCTTGATTAAAATTCTAACGACCGCTCGATTTTAGCATTGACAAATAGAACTTGTTCTAAAAAGTTATTCTTAGGATATATTCCATTTCTCCTTTGGGAAATTATATTTTTTTTTAATACTTCGTCCTTGAATGAAGAATATGACACGTATAAGTATTATGATTAGTAAACGACAAGGTCTTTTGTAAATGAATGTTACTTTTGCATAAGTAACATGAACAAAATATACGTGCTTTGTTTTAATAAATGAGAATCGAAAAGAAATTTTTCCCTTGAGAAAAAGATAGGGATTAATGAAAGAAAATAAGGAATTAAAGTAAGAAATTAAAAGAATGAGATAAGAATGGGAATAAAACCTTGAAATTCTATTTCTATATATTGTGAGTACGAGAGCAATTTTCTGTGAAATTGCTAAATGTCTAAGATAAGTTGTTAGATTAAGTGTGGCAATATTACAATTGAATAAGGAGTATTCATTTTGTAATTTAAGATTTTCCGTAAGATAAGGTATCATCTTACCGTTACTGATCCGTGTTTCTTAAAACACTTTGTAGGATGACTTTCAGTAGTAACACGGCTTCAAAGAATCAGTCCCCGCCACAGCGTACTTGGGCAGATCAGTTATTAGATAGGTATAGAGATTTTGAGGCAAACCCGAGACACGACGTAGGACAGAGGATTAGTTACTTTTCGTCAGTTTATTATCCAGCCCGGCATACTATTTCAGAGAGTCAGGCTATACTTGACTTGGTTAGCTGTCTACCAGAGGAATGGCGTGGTTGGGCACACGACACGGCATGGTATTACCTTGGGATGTTTAAGGACGATATAGAGCCGACAGGTGATTTCAATGGATTCGCCTTGGAGATACACAAGCGTTTCTTCGAGAGCAGACACATAACAGCATACCCTGTTCAGGCGCATCCTCCCTACACTCACTTTCCGGTAGATTCAGAGTCAGAGCACGATGAGATAGGTCCAGAGATTATTGCACAGTTGGAGATCCCTTCAGTGATGGTACCCAGTGAGGGCACAAGGGAATTAGCTACAGAGACAGCGGATGGCCTAGGGTTACCCGCTCCTTTTCAGCATGAGCCTTCTATGAGAGTGCAAGGACTATTTCAGTCAGGACCAGAGTATTTAGACACGACCGCCCTATTACAGTTTCCATCATCTTACAGACCCCTTGATGAGATTTGCGCGGAGTTGGCCAGGGTTCGGGCTGAGTTTGAGGCAGGACCGTCCAGGATCCATTCCAGAGAGGAGTATGAGTCCTGTTCACTTCCCGACCACCTGCTGCCTCTGAAGAAGCGGGCATCAGTGATCTGCTGGGACTACCCGGTTTCAGATTCAGATATGACAGTTTCAGATATGCCTGCCCCACCATCACTTACATTTGTAGATGGCACCACTTTGAGGGTCGACGAGGCACTTAAATTTGCTTTCGGTTCAGAGTCAGAGGATGAGGACCCGGATGAGGATCCGGAAGAGGACACTGATGAGGATTCGGATGAGAATCCGGACAAGGACCCCGAGGAGGTTTAGGCCATGGTGGGCATTAGTGACTCGACCGTAGTTTGTTAAGCTAGGCGTCAGAGACGCATAGTAGCATAGTAGCCTTTAGTTGTACATGGTCGGATCAGTAACTAGATAGTTTTGTAGTACTCCAACGGATACAAATATTTTATGAATCGTTTCCGTTCTAGTACTTTCAGTAGTACGGTAATGCAATATGTTAGTGCATTCTGTACACATAGGCAGTTAGTCTAGTTTAGACTCGTTGTAGTCTAGTTTTGTATAAGTCCTTGTTAAAGGCAAAACTAACATAATCTTTTGATGTATATATATAATATACATGACCCATTAGAGGGTTTTAGTCACAAGAAGTTTCATATGAATCGTATAACTAAACCAGAATATTAAATAAAACTCGTGTAACGAGAGTTTAATTTAACCTTAAAGGATAAAAGTTGAGAGAAATAGAGTCAAAGTTAATTTGTTATTCTCGTTTACATGAAAAGTATTAAGTAGGAAAAGAAAAAGGGTTAGTAAGAAAATGAAGGCTTAAAAACAAGTGCTAATTAGAAAAATTTTGTATCTTATAGTTTTAAAAAAAAAAATGTCGCTGAGAGTTGTTAACGACCGAAGAGGACTTGAAAATCTTAGAGGACCTGATAGAGGTCAAGAACAACGTATAAGCGAGGAAAGGCAAAAATACCCAGAAACCTTTTCACTACCCCTATCTCCTCAACGTCATAGCATTGATGATTTATTCTTCGGAAGCAAACCACCATATTTCGATGGATCTGGTAATCCGAGTGAGGCCGAGCAATGGATACATACTATAGAGAGAATCTTTGAACTAATTAGACTTAGTTATGAAGAGCGCCTAGCATGTGCTGGGTATCAGCTATCAGGACCAGCTAAATATTGGTGGAAGACTAGCCAGAGAATTATACCGGTAGAACAAACGGCTCTAACCACTTGGAATAATTTTAAGGTGGCATATTATGATAAGTATGTATACAACCAAGTGAAAACTGAAGAAGAAATAGCAAGGAAACTTCAGGGAGAACTTAAGTACGAACTAGGAAGGGCAGTAGCCAGACATGAGGGACTGAGTTATGCAGAACTACTAGAACGAGTCCGTGAAATAGAGGCATTAGTACCTAATAAAGGAAAGATGGTAAAATCCACACCAGCACCAAACCAGACTTCAACCCAAAATCGTCCCAACAATAATATCAACGATAAAGGAAAAAGGAAATGGGAAGGGAGTAGTAGTAATTGTTACCGGTACCGCAACAAGCAAGGAAAACAGAATAGCGCTCGGCAGGGTTTCCACCAACCAGGGAAAGAAAGTAACTATGGAAAGAAAGTAGGACAAAAGAGTAAGCCGCAGAAAAATGAATAATCCGGTCAAGGCAAGAGAAGCCATCTACTAGGACAGCTGCAAGGGCAGCCAAGGAACAGTAACTAAGAAAAAATCACTAATCCAGATTACCCTAAGTGTAATAAGGAACACCCTGGTGTTTGTTTAGCAAAAACTAGTGTTTGCTTCAACTGTGGACGTAGGGGGCATGTTAAGAGGGATTGTCCTGAGCCGTGGCAAGCAGTAGAACATAAACGAGAATTTTCTACTTGTTCGAGATGTGGTAAGAAGCATGAAGGTGCGTGTTTGGCAAACACGGATAAATGTTTTAATTGTGGGCAGACGGGGCATATAAGGAGGAGTTGTCCGACGCTGCTCCGAACGGCAAAACCAAATCAGTACGACCAGCTTCAACCATCAAATACCAGATTGTGTTTTCGAAGTGATAATCTTGGCATAAACTGTTTCAACTATTTTATGTGAGTTCTCTTGTACCTATCTGAGTTAACATTCGTGTTTTCCAGATTTCTGAGTTAACCTTCGGGTTTTCCAGACTTTTAGAGTTAATCTAACTAGGTTAACTAACGATCGGCTCTGAGTTAGCTGCTAAGTGCTTTCCAGAGTTAGTGCACTTTGTAACCTGTGGTGTATGTGATATCCTGTTGAGGGGTACCAGCCACGGTGAATTAGTTTTGGTCAAGATTGAACATAACATACTCTAAAAATGCTTGCGCAAGCTGCTTTATACAAATCAGTCAGAAAATGTTTAGTAGGCACGGGCCTTTTCAACAAAACCCCAATACGCTACGGTTATAAAATGCCAGATTATTTATACTTATGACTATGATTTCGGCATCGAGCCCACTAAGTACGTTGTACTTAGCCCTGCATTGTTTTCTAAATGTGTAGGTTGAAGCGACGGTGAGCGGCGACGGTTGATGTTGAGTTAAAGGATAGGATGCTTAGTTAGAACCCTTCCGCTGCCAAACTCTGTATTTCTTTTTGAGATATTCTTTTGAACAATTCTCAGTAGTCTAAGTCTGTGAATATGAACTTAGTTTCTTTTGTATTGTTGTTGAGTAATCCTTAGGGATTAACTCTTTCTTATTTATATTCCAGTCTTGTTCTTTGAATGTTTGATATCATTTATGTATGTTTAGTCAGTTAGCCCCCTTCTTCCCCGCTTCTTTAATCCAACCCCAGTCGCACCCCGGCTTCTGCCGTCCTTCGGGATTTGGGGCTGTGACACGGATTCACACGACATCAACTACAATTTCGTTCCCTCATCATTAATGATCATTAATATCCAAATATCTTTCCTACTCGACTTTCCTATCATTAATTACGTACATTTGTTCGTCTCTTACGGATTTTCCAAAGTCATCGGATTTCAATCAAACTCTACGTTATCAATCCTCATCTATCGAGATTCATTTTTATCTATATTATCACCTCATAACATTACTCAAACTCAACTAATAATCGAACCTTCGTCTCTTACATTAACACAATATATTTTAGATTAATTCCAAATAATTTCTATCATCATCTAATATCATTAGAAATCATAATCCATCATCATTTCCTCAATTAAAACCAACTACAACCAATCCCCTATTTCTCATCCATTTTCGGTTTCAACCTAAAATTAGGGGAGATGGATTTCTTCATTATTTAGCTCCATAACCCATTACTAACACTACTACAACATGAATTATCCAAAGATTAACAATACTATTCCATTAATTGAAGATCAAAACTTGAAACCCTAGACTAATTTTCGGTCCTCATTATTTCTTAGGGCTTTTTATTTCTTTTTGTTTAATTTATCAATTAAAACCTTCCTAAGTCCAATTATCCAAACAATTTGGGAATCCAATCATCCTACCCAATTAACCCTAAAAATCGGTCCACCTACTAGGTTTAGGGCTTTTAATTTCTTTTAATTTTTAACCATAGAATCATATCTAAAACATCTAATTTGCATGAAAATAAACTTAAATCCTCACCCTAATTCCTCTATAATTTTTCGGTCATTATGAAGATTAAGGAAATGAAAATTTAATTGGATAGAATAGTAGAGGAGATGGTTACCTTGAGCTTTAATGAAAGATGAAGTGGAATTAGTGGATGGATGATGACTTAGGAGAAATTCCTTGCCAAGAACTTGATGAAGCTTCAATGGTGATGAAAAGAAAATGGAATTGTGTGTGTGTGAGGGAGTGGCGGTTTTGGAGCTTGGGGAGGGTAGATGACATAGTTAATTTAAGAGAAAATATCCTAAACTAACATAGGTGTAAAGTAAAATAAGTATGAGGTGTTACAAATAATCATTAACCTAAGGTGAGTCATAAAGTTGTTTTAATAAAGAAATGAAATATCTAAGTATGTGTGTGTGTTATAGTCGGCCATCATGGGATTTTTTTCCCAAAAATCCCGTTTTCCGGCTCGTTACGACGTTACGAAAATCGATAAGTAAAAATATGTATTCAGCACATTTTCGTCGAATTCCGGCTCGACCATAAATTCCGACGTATTTTCCTTACACGGAAAGTAATATTAAAAATATAATTTCCGACAAAACCTCGGGACATCACAGTCCGAGTTTTGTCCGGAAAAATCATAAAAATGAATTTTCTCGGGCGAATTCGTATCGCGATTTCGTGAATGTAAAAATCAGACGGTTTTCCGTTCTGAGTTCTAGAACTAAAAAGTTTTCGTACGCGAAAACTCTAATACAGTAGTCATTTAACTGACTTCCGTAATTTATTTTCGGAAACGGATTTCACCGTTGGTTTTAAAATTCAAATTCATGAACTTAGGCGTGCAAAGCCATTTTTATTATTAACTTTAAATTTTTAAGACAGTCGAGATTTTCTGGGGTATTACAGATATACTTATCATAAAATGCTTCCTTAAACTCTTCTCAAGTAAACTGAGCCAGATACTCTGTCGGAATAACTTTCTGCCTAGCTTCCCACCAGAAATCAGCTGGTCCGGTGAGTTGAAATGCAACACACGAAAGGCGCTCCTCATCAGTACATCTGAGAAGTTTAAAGATCCTTTCAATGGCTCTTACCCAGAGCTCAGCATCGCTCGGGTTTCCTGATCCATTAAAGATGGGTGGATTTCTTTTGAGAAACAGCTCCTCAATATCACGGTGTTGGGGTGGTGGTGGTGTTGGTGAAGGGGTTTCATGGCATTCTTGTTCCTCTTCCCTTTCACGTTGTCTATGACCTCTTCCAGGTCCTCTAGGCCTACCAGGTCCTCTTCTGTTTACTACCCTTGGAGGCATTTCGAAACTATCGAAAACAAGAATTCTCATTAGCACTTTTGCTTTTAAGCATTCCCTTATTTACTAAACCCTTTTTCCAACTTAAACAAGTTCATGGAAAAGAAACACGTAATAACTCCAATACTATTAAAAAAAACTTTTTAACTTTTCAAGTTAAACAAGAATACTCAACTAAACTTTTCTTCTAATCGTGTTTAGAAGAACTTTCACGAGATTAAAACCCTCTCACGGGGTCATGTATCGATACACGCTAAATGAGTATTGTTTTGCCTCCAACGAGGACTTATTCAAAAACTAGACTACAATTAGTCTGAATTAGGCCAACTGACTGTCTACGTACAGAATACTCTAACCGGGTGCATTTCTGTACCTACACAAGGTACTAGACTGGAAACGATTCGTAACATATCATATCCGTGGAAGTACTACAAAAAAAGGAAGTCTACTGATCCGATCTATATACCAAAAAATATATTTTAAAACTACTAACACTTTCATGACTGACTACTCAGGAAGCTGCAGTCGAGTCCTTGCTGCCTTCTACAATCGAAACCTTTTCAAGATTCCCCATAGGATCCTCCTCTAAGTCTGCTCCAAAGACTAACGCAGGTGTCTTGCCAACCTTAGTCGCAGTGCTATCCATTGGCACTAGAGGTGGTGGCGGTGGTACTTTTTGGAACGGTCCTCTCTAAGTGCAGAACCAAATCGGCAAAGCTGGTCGCTGTAGTCCGCTTCTTAGGAGAAAACGGGTGCTCATAGTGCGAACTAGGCATGTATGCCTCTGGGGAAGGGACTCCTGATGGTCCTGCCTTAAACTGTCCCCTAACTCCGGTCCAAGACCGAGCTAAGTCTGACATCGATCCCATCTCCTCAACAAGTGAGGTTGACTCTGGGAGAAATTTGTTAAGTGGAGCAAGTACAGGTGGTAACTCTAGTAGCTCGGTAAACACCGGGTCCATCTCAAAGAGTGACCTTGGTTCTAGAATAACCGGAATGTAGTTGTAAGGGTAATGGGGTAGTACAGGAACAGATATAATGTGTTGACTCTGTAAATGTCATGCCGGAATTGTTAAGGCAAATCCTACAAAGTCTCCTGTGCGTTTTACGGCGTCTCCCATTAAAATGAGATAGTATCAGGCGGTGTTGTTCGCCCATCCTTGCCATTCATCGGGCAGTCGACCAATAATGTCCTCCATAGCCTTCCGTTCATCAACAGAATTCTCTAGTCGGGTAATAATGCGAAGCAAAGTCGCTGACAAGCTGTCCTATGTCATGATCTGGGTCGTTCGCGTAAATATGGTACTCATGTATAATCTGCTCTACTATGGAACGCTCTCTTAGAGGTATTGCTGTCCGTGATCCCACACGTCTAACAGCCATCCTAAAATTTTTTAAGGAAACACTGATCAGTGACTAGTAGGATCATATCACCTCTTAAGGAATTTTCTTAATTCAAAAATAGAATAATTCCATATTCCATTTTAACATCTTAAATACTTAACGGAATAATCTCATATGCACACTTAATCTCTTAATCACTTAACAAGGATTTAACTTATCTTAAGCATCTAGCAATATCTCAAATTGCACAAAAATACTTAATCGATAAACACGTATCGTTCTCACTGATTAGAAAATATTCATGATGCCACATTAAAGTGGAAACCGCATTAATGATAAACTCTTCTCGATACTTGAATCTCGTACTTATTGTATTCTTCGTTCAATTACTAAATGTGAAATAAATTCCAAGAAAACGGAATATAAGTTGGAGAATAACTTTAGAACACAAGTTCTAGTCATCGTTGGAATCGAACTATCGTTGGGAATTAGCTAAAATTCGTACTCGATTCTTAATAATTACAACAAATCTCTTTTTAAAGTTCTAATGAGGCGAACTCCAACTGAAAAACGACTTCGTTCATGTTACTTATACGTAAGTAACATTCTCGAGGCATAAATATCCTGTGATAGACTTCGGTACCGACCTATCACATCACCTAAAGTAGGGAAGTTTCCCCTACCAAAGAGGGTTGGGAGACTTCCCAAGTCTCCCCGAAATGATTAAAATACCCTTATTATTACAGGTATATATACAGATTTCACTGCATATCAGCAGGTATCATCTTCATTATCACGTTCATTACCTCTGATAAACGATAGAACTCGTTGAATTCTCTCAAGCTTTCGTGTTCTACACACACTGACTTGATCGTCGGAGACGCGATGCCGGCACACAACCCGGTGTTCCGTTTTGCAGGTCAGAGCTTGAAGGATAAAAACATGTGGAGAAGCTCTTCCTACCTTTCGTCTTTGACACAAGGTATTATTATGTGTTAATGATTCTTAAACATCGGTATGTTTAAGGGTTACAAATCTCGACCCCATCAACTGGCGCCGTCTGTGGGAAGTCAAAACTGAGGCATAAGATCCGGTTCACAGTTTTTTTTCGAAAAACATCTTGAATATCAAGATTGATATATGCATGAACTCATTTTCTTAAAACCATATCTGCATATATGATGAATTTCGTATGGATAAACCCATGAATAAGCATGAATATGGATATATCTCTTATATACATGTGCATCGAAACATATCGGAGCATATCTAAGCATATCGGAGCATATCGAAGCATGATTATTTGCTGTCAAGAAAAATATGACCGTGATTATTTTTACTGTCAAGAAAATCTGCTGTCAAGAAAAATATGACCATAGAGCATATCGAAGCATGATTATTTGCTAGAAATACGTGGTTTTGATGGATATATTTAAATGCATATGGATATTATCGGATTGAATATTATATGTTCTTGTCGCAAAAAGACAAAACGGAAAATCCAAGCTATTCCACGGACATACATGATAATGACAACTCGTTCTTGAGATCTGAAGAAAGAGTTCGAGGAATCTGCCCTGCTGAATAGCCAACCTAGCAGGGTTGTACAACCTGGCATGGTTGCCCAACCTAGAATGGTTGCCTATCCTGGCATGGTTGCCACATCTGCAAACTCAGAGCATATGTTTGGTTTGAATCACGTTCAGATACGTTAACTTCTGGAAAGGTTGCTACTGAAAAATGAAAAGAGTCAGAGGGAACACTTAGAAGAAATCAAGGAAAGTTCCAGTCGCGAGGAGAGGGAACATTCCTCCGAAAGAAAGCTTTCTCTTCCTCGTAGAGCGCAACACTCTGGATATGGTCTGGGCTCAAGAGTGCCCTACATTCCCGAGAGGGGTCGTATGAATAGAAAAGAGTGGTTGGAAGCTACCTCGGTAGCCCGACCTGATGACAAAGATTAGTCTGCTTCCTACCAACCTTATTCTGAATCGGCATCTGCCACCGACACAGAGGTAGCTGCTTTGAGAAAGGAAATGAAAGAGATGAAGAGGCGCTTATTGAAGCCCGATCCAAATGACATCGATGAAATAAGTTCTCCTTTCAGTAATGCAATACTGCAGGAAACTTTACTAGCAAATTTCAGAGGGATACGTGAACAATATGATGGGACTACTGATCCTATGGAACACCTCATGAGTTTTAAGAATGGCTCCACCCTCCACCAACATACCGACCAAGTCAAGTGTAGAGTTTTCCTCACAACTCTCACTAAATCGATGTTCGAAGGCAAAGTCGCACTTCGGTATACTTGACTTCTCTCAGGCAAGGTTCCCATGAAAACCTTAAAGATTATCTTCAGAGATTCAACTCTGCTGCATTGGAAGTGCCCACGGTCATCTCGGAAGTAAAGATGCATGCCCAAACACAAGGCTTGTGTGATAGAGATCTCATCAGTTCTCTAGCCAAAAGAGATAGAGTGGACAAGTTTGTAAACTTGGAAGAAGCCCGAGGTATGAAGAAGGAAGAGGACCGAACCATCCACCCATACCTCGAAACATCTCTGCCTACCCATGAAGCGGTGCCTTGCGAGGCAGTGGGGAAGAAGAAAAATAATGACAAATGAAAGGATCTTCGAAATTATCCAAGGAAAGAAAGGATCAATAGGGAAGCTTACACCCCTCTCACGATGGGCCCTAGCCAAGCTTCTCGCAATCATGTCAAAACAACTCGCATGATTCCCCTTATCTCGAAGTTATCAGAAAGGACCTTAAAATCCCAGAGTGGGTCTCTATTGTGAATACCATAATGAATTTGGTCGTAACACGAACCAATGCAAGCTTTTTAAAGATGCGATGAAATGCTTGATAAAAGAAGACAAACTTATGGAATACATAAAGAATGAACCTACCATAAAGGCCCAAGCATTGGCGGACTTCACCCAGGAAAGTACTCGAAGTTCAGAATGGGCTGAATGGAAAGCTTATGTAGGCAGCTCTGCCACCAAGGAAAGATGTGTGTAGGAATATTGATCATTCCCTCCAACTTAGAAGAAATATGATTCTCGATCAAGTTGGAATTCAAAGCTTCCAACAACGAAGCCGAACATGAAACCCTAGTGCGATCTATGCAAATCATAGAAGGTTTGGGAGTCGAGAAAGTTCTGATCTTCTCTAATTCCAAGTTAGTCATGTCCCAGACGAAAGGAATATACCCAGCCAAGGAGGAAAGAATGGCCAATTATGTAGAAATGGTGATATAACTGAAGATAAATTTCACCGAATTTCGGGTGGAGCAAATTTCCTGAGAGAAAAATACCCACACAGATAAGATGGCAAGGTTGACCAATTCTGATGAGAAAAGAATTACTTGTCCAATCACATATTTTGAAGAAGAAGACGAGATTGCCTCCTTGGATGTGAGAGAAATTGAAGAAATCAATGACTGAAGGGTCACAATCATATACTTTATGACATGGGGAAAATATATGGAAAGTCCCCACGCATCAAAACATGCATCTTATACTCACTTCTGCATGATCGACAATCACTCGTACAAACATGCCACAACCTATCCCTATTTGAAACGCATATAGGATGTTGAAAGCAAAAACATTTTACCTAAAATTCACCCCGGAAATGAAGGAGCTTATACCGGTTCCATAGACATTGCTCGGAAAATATCTCGGGCATGGATCCATCTGCCCAGCATTGGCAAGGATGCCAAGAAATTCGTTAATAAATGCTCCCAGTGTTAGGTACATAGACCTCTGATCCATCTTCCCAAGGAGGAACTGGGAATCATGTACGCCCCTTGTCCCTTAGATAAGTGGGGAATCGATCTGGTGGGAAAGTTGCCCATAGTGCAGGGAGAAATGACCCACTTCATAGTAGCTGTAGATGACTTCTCCAAATGGGTAGAAGTTGAACCCATTGTCATGGTTGACGATGCAACCATCATATGGTTCCTTTGGAAGAACATATGTTGTTGGTATGAAGTTCCCAGAGTTCAGATATTGAATAATTGATCCCAATGCATCAGCTAAGGAACCTTGGAATGGTGCTCGAGCTTGAAAATCAAATAGAGATTTACAGCAATGGTGCACCCGAAAATAAATGGTCAGATGGAATTGACCAACATAACAATAGTCAATGGAATGAAGACAAGATTGAATGGAAATGTGGCTTGTGGGCAAAGGAGCTCGAGTCGGTACTTGGGCTTATCACACTAGCCTTGGGAAAGCTACCAATTCTATGATGAGGATCGAAACCAAGAACTCAAGAAGGAAGAGTTGCACCTCGGGGAAGAGGAGAAAAAGGGAAGACCCATCTAAAAACAGAATGGAAGAACGGGTATATACGCAGCTTGTACAACAGAAAGGTACGGGGCGAAGAAGACCTCGTGTTGAGAAAGGTTTGATGTTTTGAAGCTAACCAGAAAATTCGAACCAACGGGTAAGGACCTTATAAGGTCGCAGAAGTCCTGCCAGAAACTCAATGGCCTCATGAACCTGAGTGCGTTGAAATAGGTTCAAGGTTGCTGATGAGCAACGTTGCCCATGAGGAACCAGAGCGTTCCAAAGGTGAGCAAGGTTTTCGGCAGGCAACCTTGGCCCGACAGTAGCTACATGAGCTTCTGGAAAAATCAGGGTGAGTAAGGTTATCGGTAGGCAACCTTGGCCCGACAGTGGCTACATGCGCCTCTGGAAAAATTAGGGTGAGCAAGGTTGTCGGCATGCAACCTTGGCCCGACAGTAGCTACATGCGCTTCTGGAAAAATCAGGTTGAGCAAGGTTGTCGGCAGGCAACCTTGGCTCGATAGTGGCTACATGCGCCTCTAGAAAAATCAGGGTGAGCAAGGCTGTCTGCAGGCAACCTTGGTCCGACAGTGGCTACATGCGTCTCTGGAAAAATTAGGGTGAGCAAGGTTGTCGGCAGGCAACCTTGGCCCGACAGTAGCTACATGCGCTACTGGAAAAAAACATTAGGAGGACGTGAGTGTCCCCGATGCCAGGGGTGATCAAGGTTGCCGACAGGCAATCTTGCCCCAAGAGTAGCTACATGTGCTACTGGAAAAAAGCATTAGGAGGATTTTGAGTGTCCCCGATGCCAGAGGTGATCAAGGTTGTCGGCAGGCAACTTTGCCCCAAGAGTAGCTACATGTGCTACTGGAAAAAAGCATTAGGAGGATTTTGAGTTTCCCCGATGCCAGGGGTGACCAAGGTTGCTGGCAGGCAACTTTGCCCCCAAGAGTAGCTACATGCGCTACTGGAAAAAAATATTAGGAGGACTTTGAGTGTCCCCGATGCCAAGGGTGACCAAGGTTGCCGGCAGGCAACTTTGCCTCAAGAGTAGCTACATGCGCTACTAGAAAAAAGCATTAGGAGGACTTTGAGTGTCCCCAATGCCAGGGGTGAACAAGGTTGTCGGCAAGCAATTTTGCCCCAAAAGAACCTACATGCGTTACTTGAGATCAACATTTGATTGGCAACAATGCCCATATGCTATGAGTTGAACAAGATTGTAGACATACAATCTTGCCCGAACACAGTGATTACCCAGAAGAAGTATTCTGAACAACTATCCATTTGACAAGCTCCTACTTCTTTGGAAAAAGGGGGGGAGGAGAATACATATATGAACATATCAAGCAACATGCAGAATGCAAAGTATGATGAGTGCAAAGAAAGAGCATAGATAAGAGCAACTACAAGAAAATTTTCCAAGCAAAGTGATCAAGATGCACGAAATGCATAAAGGCTTACGGGCTACAAATTGTAGTAAAAACCTTGTATTAGAAATTACAAAGAAATCACCCTACGCAAAGAGGTTGTTCACCACTTCATTTCCTGCCAACTCTCCCTGAAGACTAAGGAGCCCAACCTTCGAGGCAACATTCTCCTATGGCGGAGTGGTAATATCAGGAACAGAGGTGTCCTTGACAGGCTTGGATGCTACCCTCATATTCTTCCTTGCGAGCTTTGACCAAGCTCTCAACTTGTTTCCTCTTTAGGAAAGCTTTCTCTTCCTCAGTCGTAGCGAGAAGCTTACGGAGGGAATCTATCTGCACTTTAGCGTTGGCAAGAATGGCCACCAACTTCTCACACTTAGCCTCCAGAATGGAAACTTGGAGCAGGGCTTTGGTTAGCCCTTCATTCTTTTCATGAGAGGAAGCCGAGAAACCCTCTCTTCTCCTTTCTTCCGCTTCGGCCAAGAAAGTGTCAGCCTAAGAAGAACGAAATAAGGAACTTTGAGGATAATGATGGAAATTCTA
Organism: Schizonepeta tenuifolia; assembly: GCA_029490685.1. Taxonomy (NCBI): domain Eukaryota; kingdom Viridiplantae; phylum Streptophyta; class Magnoliopsida; order Lamiales; family Lamiaceae; genus Schizonepeta; species Schizonepeta tenuifolia. The sequence continues at coordinate 50,313,994 of CM055956.1, read as the reverse complement.
TTTTTCAAAGGCATAAAAATGGGGGAAAAGATCAAATATGTATCAGAGCACAGCCCGTGAAACTATGGGTGGTGGCCTCAGTTGAAAATTCAGTCATTTAAGACCTCTTGGATGAGTTGATCAAGTGGCAAAACAAAGCCATGCATCGAGAATCTTCCGTTGGAAGTCAAAGAAACAGGGAGATGAACCTCAAGTTGGATGGAGAATTGCTTGGTTGACACAGCAGAATCGTTGCTTCCGGAGACTTTGATAAACTTCCTCCTTTTGGATATTAGGAGGAGAAGACAAATCGGTCATCGCCCGACCATGATTCCTAGCGCGCAATCTTTTTGAAGAAAGACATGTAGGAGAAGCTGGAGCCGACCCACTGAGCAAGGGCGTTTCCTTGGAACCTTGTTCCATAAGAGAATCACTAGCACATTCCCCTCAGACAAGTTAGTCTCTGGCTTGGGGAGCATGAGTAGGGTAACCAATCCCGGAGTGGAACCCACTATCATGACATCATTGTCATTAGCAATACTTCGAGCAGTTCTTAACTACTCCACGACTGTCAAAAGAAAAGCACTGGAGTCATCACATTTCTTGATAAGTATGCAGAAAATGCTAAATTCAATCACGAATCGAAACAACCACCTACTTGTTTCGTGGGTTGGAGATTAGCGAGAAAAAAAAGCCAAACCGAAAATACGCCAAGGTAGAAGGGTCCATAAAGAGACCCCGAATATTGAAATTTTTCATGGAGTTAAGACGAACACTCAATTCCTTCACAAATGTGTGACTGATGCGATGTGGGATGTCGTGTCACAGAAAAAGTTGAATACGCAGAGGCGGAATAAGAAGATACTCCAACTGCTTAAACCTCATCCGAATAGGCAAGGTTGCCTCAACGGAATGTTACTACTGAAAATTCCTCACTTGACCTTGTCAAGTTTCCTCTTTTCCAGACTTGAGGGGGGAGGAGTTGATGGGACACCTTTTGTACATCTTGGTTGCCTAGAAGACAACCTTGCTTCAGCACGCTAAGTGCTCATCTGCCCGGAAGGCAACCTTGCTTTAACACTCTTAGTGTTGGGGAAACATGTCCCGAGGCATGGAAACTTGACTTGAGGGAAGGTTTCCTCACTGGAAACTTGTCCGGAGGGAAGGTTACCTCGCTGAAAACTTGTCCAGAAGGAATGTTACCTCAGGGTAACACTGCCCACTTATACTTTATCGACAGCTGGTCTAAAGTACAGTACGGATTTGCCTTCTCGAGGCATAAATATCCTGTGCCAGATGTCAGTACCGACCTATCACATCACCTAAAGTAGAGAAGTTTCCCCTGCCAAAGGCGGTTGGGAGACTTTCTAAGTCTCCCTGAAATGACTGAAATACCCTTATTTTTACAGGTATATATACAGATTTCACTGCATATCAGCAGGTATCATCTTCATTATCACGTTCATTACCTCTGATAAACAATAAAACTCGTTGAATTATCTCAAGCTTTCATGTTCTACACACACTGACTTGATCATCGGAGATGCGACGCCAGCACATAACCCGGCGTTCCGTTTTGCAGGTCGGAGCTTGAAGGATAAAACCACGTGGAGAAGCTCTTCCTACCTTTCATCTTCAACACAAGGTACTATTATGTGTTAATGATTTTTAAACATCGGTATGTTTAAGGGTTACAAATCTCGACCCCATCACCCATATATAGCTTACCCCGGCAGTACAAAGATGTACCAAGATTTGAAGCAACAGTTCTGGTGGGAAGGACTGAAAAAGGATGTGGCCTTGTTTGTTGAAAGATGTTTAGCTTGCCAACAAGTAAAGTCTTTACATCCAAGACCGTATGGACCCTTACAACCTCTACCAGTTCCAGAATGGAAGTGGGATGGTATCACTATGGATTTTGTGACGGGTTTGCCAAGGACAAAGAGAGGAAATACAATTGTTTGGGTGATTGTAGATAGATTGACGAAGTCTGCTCATTTCATACCTATTCCACACACCTATGGATCAGACAAGTTGGCGCATATTTATGTCAAAGAGATCGTAAGGTTGCATGGAGTCCCGAGTACGATCACTTCCGACTGAGATTCGAAGTTTACAGCTCGTTCTTGGGAAAGCTTCCAAAAAGAATTGGGAACACAGTTGCATTTTAGTACTGCTTATCATCCTCAGACAGATGGCCAGTCAGAGAGAACGATTCAAATTCTTGAGGATATGCTAAGAGCTGTGTTGTTAGACAAAGGAGATGATTGGAGAAAATCTTACCTCTTGTCGAATTTGCCTACAATAATAGCTATTAAAACACAATTGGAATGGCCCCTTATGAAGCTCTTTATGGGAAGAAGTGTAGATCTCCGCTCTACTGGGACGAAGTAGGCGAGAGAAAAGTAATAAGGCCAGAAGCGATTGAGGAGATGATAGAATCTGTTTGTCAGATTCGCGAGAAGATTAAGGAAGCTCAAAGTCGACAGAAGTCATACGCTGACAATCGAAGATCCGAGCTAGAGTTCGATGTAGGAATTAAGGAGTACACCGTTTTGGTGTTGAAGGAAAGTTAAAGCCTAGATTTATAGCACCGTTCGAAGTCCTTGAAAGGATTGGAGCCGTCTCGTATAGATTAGCTTTGCCTTCCAGTTTTAGGAATTCGCATAACGTTTTCCACGTGTCGCAATTGCGAAAGTACATTTTTCACCCGAAGCACGTGATTCGTCAAGAAGACGTGGCTTTAAAGCCAGACTTAAGCTACAATGAGAAGCCCGAGCAAATTTTAGATCGTAAGGTTCAGAAGCTTAGAACGAAATCGATTCCCGTAGTTAAGATTAAGTGGTGACACCACGATCTTGAAGAAGCTACGTGGGAACTTGAAGAAAAGATGAGAGCGAAGTGTCCCGAGCTATTTTCTCAAGGTTGGTAAATTTCGGGACGAAATTTTTCTTAAGGGTGTGAGGATGTAATACCCCGAACTTTTATAAGTCTTTGAGTGCGTTATAAATACGTTTATATGTTTAAATATTGTGCCTTGAATGACAAATTTTTTCAAGAAAAGAGATTTTTCTTGAAAAATGACTAAAATGCCCTTATGTGCTTTGATGTGATTTTTCTCGTTTCGATTATTCGAATCGAGTATGTGATGCATTGATTGAGCTTTATTATATGAGATTGAGCATGAGTATGAATATCGGAGAATTCTGAGAACTTTCACTTTTTGATGAATAGTGACGATAAGCCGAGAAATCACTATTCACCGACGGACTCCGAATTTAGTTTAATTAGTATCTTTTGAAACTAGAATTAATTCTAAGACCTTTGCGATATATTAGAAATTTTTCCGAGATCATATGAGAGAGTTCTAATTTATTTCTTAACGGTTTAACTAACCGAGCGATTTTTAAGTTTTCTTCGTTCTTTGGAATTTTAATTTAAAATTTTGATATTTAGATTCCTTGAATTATTTCATGAGATATGAGATGAAGTAGAGGAGTTTCCGATGTCGGGAACGAGACGAGGAAAGTTTTTAGACGTTTCGAGAGTTAACGGAAAAATAGGGATATTTTTTTCTACAGGAAAACTTTTTCTTCCGTGGAATTTTTTACCTGTTAAAGTAAGAAATTATTTTTCTTTCTCTCCCTCTCTCCCTCTACCGACATCCCTCTTCTCTCTCTCCCTAATTTTATGCTTCTACATGCTAAATTCAATTCATCATTTCATTGCCGAGCTTCTAAACAGCCCGCCCGCTTCCATAGAACAATATCGTGGCAACGTAGACCTAAGTGGTCATATTGAATCCTTGGGAACCATCACAAGTATGCTTCCTCAATTCGCTCGTAAACTATTATACAATGCCCTTGGTTTGTCTTTCCCGCTTCCTCAAGTGCATGTATTTCCGGGGTCCCTTTTGGGAGATCTGTGGGAAAGGGGTTACCATGTATAACCCCTCAATCGACTAAAAGCCAAGAGTTACCCCCCTACTATTATAAAAGCAGGAAAAGGGCACCCTTCTATAGAGGGTTTTAAGGCACGTTTCCTAACCCCTTCGAGTTTTAGCGTTCGTCGTTAGCCCATATATTTTATCTGAGTGAAAAGTCAGGTAGTAAGTTTTGACTTCCCTCTCCCCTTCTTCAAACTCCGATTCGTATTTTTCATAGAGAAATCTCTGATCAAAGATAGAACAAGATCCGTTTTGCATCATATCTAAGGGATTCCTCGGTTCGGGCCGAAGAAGCAATGTAACTCGATCATTATCAAACGGACTGCAATCTTTTTCTGTCCGTGAAGATCCCACCAGAGTACCTTCTACTTCTAATAGGATCATTTCATCTCTCTAATCTCTCTCTACCAAAGAACAAGCAACATACTCTTTCTCTCATCTCTCTCTCGCCGAAGAAAGAAGAAGGAGAAGCAACTCTCTCTTCTTCCCCCCCTTCTCTCCCTCACCGCCATACATACACATATATAGATATGTAAAAACTCCATGGAAGCTTAGAGTTCCAAGTTTCAACCTTCAAGATCATCATCACCTTCAACTTTCAATTCAAATCCAAGAAAGTAATATTATTCTTCAAGCTTGATGATTATTTTGAGATCAAAACCACCCCCCTCTCTTTCCTTTAAATTTTCGGCACTTAGCCCTAAGAGAGGTGATTGATTCTTGTTTATTTTCTTTGAGGTCTAGAGATGGAAACCACAAGGATTCTTCCATGATACTTCAAGCCAATCTTTGAGCTCTTTTCTCTCCCTCACTTTCGATCAAACCTTGAAGAAGAAGAAGTTTGATCCATTTTATTTAAAGTATGATATTTCTCCAAGTTTTTGTATATATGTAAATGTATAAGTGCTAAAGAGAAAGAATATGCATGTTTAATTATGTTTAGACAAACCTAGGAAGATATGGTGATGATCGATGATGATGTGATGAAATAAATGTAATACCCCGATTTTTAATAACGCGATTAATTAATTTTAAGAAGAGTATTTGCATTCATAGGAAATTAATTAATTAAATTACTTGGTTAAAAAAAAGGTATGAATTTAAGTAATATTAATTTCCTTTGGGCCAGAATATTTTTTTTATTGGGCCAAATAGATAATATTTTCTTTGTGGGTGGTGCAACCCAATTTAAAATCCATAAGTAAGTCCATACTACACAAATAGAATTTTATACTACTCTTTCCCTGGAAACAAAAAGGCTATGTAGTAAAATCCTTTCTAAATCCTTCCATTCAAATTTTTTTGTGTAAAAGAAGTAAGCCACACCACAATATCTCACCTTCCCAAATTCTATCATGATAAATTGTGGTAAACATTAGGAATGTACGTAAACACTTTCATTTCATTCTAAAAAATAATCATTACCAGCAATCAAATACAACCAAAATCTTACAACCAATATCTACTCTTCCTCAAATAACAATTTACATACGCACCAAATAAAGAAAACACATCCTTCAACCAGAAATGGAGCTTCGCCAAATCTGATTTTTTTTCCAGCTGCACCAAAATCCCTTGCCCCAATCAGTAAGTTACTCAAATCTCAAGCTAAACTTCTCCATCTCATTCACCTGTTAAAAGTTCACACCCTAATCATTTCTTTTCATTTTGACAAAACATTAAAACAAAAATATTTCAAAGTACAAAAAGAAGCTCTGCTACCAAGCTTAAGGATTTCTGCAACAAAAACGTGCATCGCATTCCCGAGCCCAACTCCTTTCACTAAACTAAGGTAACTCCAGACTCTGTTTTTCATTTGTTATACCATCACTTTCCCTAAACCATCAACCATCAACCCAAACATAGGAATATCCTGCATAATATCCCATATTTTGAATTTGGTATTAAATTCACATAATTTATATCCAACAGATGACCAGAGATTAGAAAACATAGGGATTAAGCAAAATTTTGGAACCTTACCTGTTATCACGAGTCTGAAATACGACTCTTTCAAGTCATTTTATCGTGACAACAAGACCTGATCATGGGCTGCATAAGGCCTTCACGGAACGGCAGCTTGCGGACAGTAGAGAACGGGTCAGAATGATAGTAGGAATGGTGGCCTCTCTCAAATCGTGTACGCTTTCAGTAAGCATAAGATGATGATGTTGAAGAAGCATAGGATATTTGAATTATTTTCATAAAAGTATTTGATGATGTTGGAGAACTTTGATAGAAGATGAACTTAGAAGATTTCTTTAGAGCTTTCCATGATTCGATAAGAACTTAGACTACATTAAGAGAGACAGTTTGCAAGAACTAGGAAGATGAAGAATGAGAAGTGACGTAATGAGTACCAAAGACGAAAAGATGCCACAAAATGAATGTCGTGATCATAGTCATCTTCAATTGGATTTTCAACCTCGTTGGCCCCTTCAAATTAACTTTACTTTACCTTATCGAAACAAATTTACCTATCTCGCCGAGTACAATTATTTTTAAATGTTTTGCAGTTTATCTTTTATTTTGCGCTACGATACTACAAAGTGGAGATGTTGGATATAAATGTTATGTTTTGGCAAGTGCGAAGCTATCTATATTTGGAATCATGGGTATGATACAAAAGTTGCTAATAGTACGAATGATGGTTATGAATCATAGAATGCCATTAAGAGGAGAAACCAAAAACGATGGGGGAAGACAAGGACGTGGCAGAGGCAGAGGGCGCGGTAGGGGCAGGGACGAAATGAAAGAGATGGGGAACGTGAACGTTAGGTGACCCCACCGCTGCCACCTCGGCGTGATATAGAGGACCTATTCTTCAAACGGAACCCTCCCACTTTTGATGGAACAGGAAGTCCAAGTGATGCAGAGCTATGGGTTAGAGATATCGAAAGGATTTTTCAACTCCTTAGATGTACCGATGAAGAACGTCTCTCTTGCATGGCTTTTCAACTCACCGGGCCTGCTGATTACTTGTGGGAGACACGTAGAAAAATCATACCAGCTGAGCATCTAGCGAACTACACTTGGGAGGAATTTAAAGAGGCACTATACGATAAGTACGTGCCAAAAACTTTCAGGGCTAAAAAGGAGGCCGAGTTTTATAATCCAAAGCAAGGAAAGATGACTGTGACTGAGTATGATGGAATATTCTGTGATTTGGCAAGGTATGCGCCAAATCAGGTGAATACTGACGAGAAAAGGGCAAAGAAGTTTCGATCTGGATTGAGGCATGAGATAAGTGTGTCGCTAGCTAGCCATGGGAGACTGAGCTAAACTGAGTCACTAGAGAGAGCCCTGGAGATGGAGGCAGTATTGCTAGAAGATAAACATGCACCAGCACCAGCTCAGCCCCCAATTATGTCTAACTCCCAAAACTACAAGGGAAAATGCTAGTGGGAGAGCGAGTATAATAGTGGCTACAACCAACCCAATAATGAGCACTACAACCAGCACAACAATCGGAACAACACGGTCAAAAGGCCATGGCAGGGAGCTATAAAAAAAGGCCAACAACAAGACCAATGGCAAGGAGATGGGCGACAGATCGCTCCAACTTTGGAAGGAAATGATTAGGAAAGAGTTGCAACTCCTACATGTCCTAAGTGCACCAAGTCGCACTTCAGCATCTGTTTGATGGGCACTGGCAGTTGCTTCAATTGTGGCCAGAAGGGCCATATCAAGAAGAATTGTCCAAACCTACAACAAGCGGCTAGGCTGAACCAGCAAGGCTAACCTCAACCTCTAAGAGCAATATGATACTATGTCTTTTGCCAATAACCCACGTGAGCTCGAGAAAAACAAAGACAACATGGCAGGTATGGACAAATTCTCGACATTCTATTATTGCTAATGTGTGTATGGGTAATTTAATTATCATACAAGAACGAGCTAGTCTTGTCATGATAGTAACCACACCAATAGTAGAAATCTTAACCACCTCACATGTCTGCTCTAACCTAAAAGTAGAAACTAGAACTTCCACATTTATGGTGACCATTAGAATATTGTGATAAGATGGAGAAAAAGGTTTTCTAACGGTATAATAAAGTTTGGCGAAAAGAATAAAGCTTACACAGCGTTTCATAGAGCCACCTAGGCAGAATGAATTACGCGACAGCTCGAAGAAAAAAACGAAAAGGGGGAAAAATACCTGGAGCTTCAAAGAAGTTGTCCAAATTTCGGGACGAAATTTTTTTGCTAGAGGGGTAGAATGTAATACCCCGATTTTTAATAACGCGATTAATTAATCTTAAAAAGAGTATTTGCATTCGTAGGAAATTAATTAATTAAATTACTTGGTTAAAAAAAGGTATTAATTTAAGTAATATTAATTTCCTTTGCGCCAGAATATTATTTTTTATAGGGCCAAATAGATAATATTTTCTTTGTGGGTGGTGCAACCCAATTTAAAATCCATAAGTAAGCCCATACTACACAAATAGAATTTTATACTACTCTTTCCCTGGAAACAAAAAGGCTACGCAGTAAAATCCTTTCTAAATCCTTCCATTCAAAATTTTGTGAGTAAAAGAAGTAAGCCACGCCACAATATCTCACCTTCCCAAATTCAATCAGGATAAATTGTGGTAAACATTAGAAATGTACGTAAACACTTTCATTTCATTCTAAAAAATAATCATTACCAGCAATCAAAGGAAAATGATTTTAAGACTTAAAGTCTTAGACTTAATTGGGTTTTATTACCCTTTTAATTTAAAAATCGGTTTTCGTTGAACCGGTTTAATTATGACCGGTTTTTTATATGTTTTTTTCCTCTAATTTACCCTTTTTATATAATTTTGGAATGTTTAATAATTAGCCTTGAATTAGATAATTTGTATCCTACAAGATTTCTTCCCTTTTGAGTAGTAGTAAATATTTGCCAAATTCTAGCTGAAAAAAAAATATATCTGCCAAATCCTTTACGTGGGGGAAGTGTGATCCTTGGGATTTCAAATCATATTCATAATATTAATTTCAGTGGTACACGAGCTATAGCTCAGCGAGAGGGGACATCATCGCCAGCAAGTGACTCCAGGTCTCCTTCTTCTATATTTATATTATTCTGCATTCTAATAGTGTTAACCAAAGAGCTATCCTAACCAGCCTGTTCCGTTCAGGGTTCGCCTCATATTTTCATATCATTATTTATCCTATACAGATTTCTTTCAAATTCTTTAAGCATGGCGGGCAACGACGACATGAGATTTTTTTTTAATGACTTGTTTGGACCTGGACATGAAAGTTCTCTTGGACCTGGACATGAAAGTTCTCATCAAGAAGACTATGCAATGGGCAACGACGATGGACATGTAGACGATCGACATGATAAAAATGAAGACCGTCGCGACGTCGAACATGATGACGAACAGGAAGAGGATCGACGTGAAGAAGATGATCAAGAGGATCGGGATGAAGAAGAGGAAGAGGATCGGGCTGAAGAAGAGAAAAATCTCGGTCCTCGTCCTGGTATGGAGTACGACTCGACACTGGATCTCTATGCAGCCTACCAATTCTTTGCCAAGGTATGCGGCAAATACTAATTTGATAAACTTCTTCTAAGTTGAATTAATCACATATCGAGCATGACCAGTGCAGTTTCTTAGATGATTTACAACTACAATAATCTAAGGGACAAGTACTTAGCATAATTATTCTTGAAAAAGTGGTAGCGCTTAGTGAAATATAATTAATTTTTCTTATAATTGCATCAGTATATATCAATTAACTAATTATGGTTCATAGCAATTACAAAGAGAAAAAAAATTATATTCTGATGCATGATTAGAGTTATTAATGTTGCATATTGTTATTAATAACTACTTTACCTCCGTATATTGCACAGCTACAAGGGTTTTCTATTTCTACTCGAAGTAGTACAAACAAGTATTACGTGCTTGGATGCTCTAGAGGTCGAAGATCTTATGCTAAAAAACGTACGGTACAATGTGAGTGTCATGTACGTCTCAATGCAATTAAACAAGATAGTGGTTCTTGGAAGGTGAATTCTATGCTTACCGAGCACAATCATGATATGGAACCGCAGTTGGCTGGCTTCATGCGAGCACACTGACAGCTGACTTTTGCCCATAAAAGAATTTTGGAGGGTAACGACATTGCTGGTAGAAGAACGACTGCAAATGTGAGGGTTATGCAAGTTATGGCTGGGGTCCAAGAAATTTAGGTGTGACGGAACGAGATTGTAGAAACTACATTGATAAGAGAAGGAGATTGAGGCTCGGGGATGGGGACGCCGAGTCCATACACGGACTATTCTTGAGAATGCAGGTAGCAGATAATAGATTTTTCTACACTATGAATGTTGACAGTGAAGGGCGTCTGTGTAATGTAATGTGGGTTCATCCTCGTAGTAGAGCTGCATACGAAGATTTTCATGATGTTATCAGCTTTGATACAACCTACCTTGTGAACAGATATAACATGCCATTGGCGACTGTTGTGGGAGTTAATTAGCATCATCAATCCATTCTATTGGGGTGTGGTTTATTGACACACGAAGATGCAAACTCTTTCAAATGGTTTTTCAATAATTGGCTGCAAGCGATGGGTGGTGTGCAACCTACTATGATGCTCACTGATCAATGCGAGAGTATTAGGAACACTGTGAAAGAAATTTTTCCATTCACTATCCAACGTTTTTGTATATGGCACATCTCGTATAAATTATCAATGAAGTTGAAAGGGGTTGCTGACTACAAGAAGTGTTCTGCTGATTTTTACTCTGTGGTAGACAACAGTCTCAGCATTGGTGAATTCGAGAGTAAGTGGGTGGATTTTGTTGCTGCCCACAGTCTTGAAAACAATAACTGGCTCAAGGACTTGTATGAAGAAAGGGAGAATTGGGTGCCCATTTACTTGAATCATATGTTTTCGGCTGGAATGTTATCTACTCAAAGGAGTGAGTCAATGCACGCTTTCTTTGATTGTTACGTGAATTCGAGGACCACATTGAAACGTTTTGTGGAGCAGTATGAGATTGCTCTTTCAAGTAAGCTTGAAAAGGAGATGGAGGCTGATTATAAATCCAAGTGTGTGAGATTGCTACCAGTTTCGAGTTTTCCGTGGGAAAGTCAATTGTTAGCTATGTACACTCATAATATAAGCCTTTTAGTGCAACATGAGATCAAGAAAGTTATGAATTGCAACCTGCAAGAGTTTGTTGAAGTTGGTGAAGATGTTGTACTTGGGTTGGAGAAGTTTAAGGTTTTGGAGAAGCGGCTGGTACAGAACACCTTCCACAAGGAGTACACTTACATTGTGGAGTACAGGCAGATTGGAGAATATTTCAGTTGTAACTGCCGTAAGTTTCAATCTAAAGGGATCTTATGTCCTCATATTTTCAAAGGTATGGTGTACAAGGATATTCATCATGTGCATGACTGCTATATATTACGGAGATGGCGCAAGGATGTGTACAGGCCACATTCTAGTATTATTTTTGTAGGTAATTATGTACAAGGATATTCATCATGTGCATGACCGCTATATATTACGGAGATGGCGCAAGGATGTGTACATGCCACATTCTAGTATTATTTTTGAAGGTAATTATCTGCATTCTAGTATTCTAATTGCATTCTAGTATTATTTTTGTAGGTAATTATCTGCATTATAGTATTTGATGGTCCCGAAACGAGTTACTGGTGTATGGCGGGGGGGGGGGGGGGGAATACACCAGTTAGGATTTAAAAACTTAAACCTGAAAAATCACTTCAACTGAGGAAAAGATGACTCAGTTGGAATTTCACAGCTGAGTAAGCGACCTCAGCTGGAAGAGTGAGGCTGTGCGGAATGTGGTGGAAAAAATAAACTCGTTAAAAGCAACTCACGCAAAACAGCTCGGTTGGTCAAGAACCAAAATAGCTCGGTTGAAAATGTGCAAATGCGGTTTGTATGTTGGTTAGATTGATCAGATAAATATGCAAAAGCAACTGAATAAAAACAAACACAGACACACAGGATTTAACGTGGTTCGGAGATAATCCTCCTACGTCCACGGGGAGATGTGAATCCACACACCTCAGTCCAAGTTCTTCTGGACAGAACCACTCAGCTTACGCGGGCTGAGCAACCGTTAAGGATAAGTTTGCGGGTACTTATCGACCTTACAGCTTAGTTTCCGGGCACTAAACAGCCTATGTCAAGTTTGCGGGTACTTGACGACCTGACTACTCAATTGCAGGAAGAGTAAGAACCTAGCACACTTTTTAGGGTGTGAGAGTGGGTGGGATTTCCAACTACAGCTCGATCACGAATGAGAGTTGGATCTAAGGCTTGAATGAATAAAACTCAAACAAAGATCAAAGACAGATTTTCACTCTATGAACCCTCAGCTACTAATGTTCTATCACTCTTGAACTCTCAGCTGCTGATGTTCTTAGAATAGGAGTTTAGCAGATTTTTCTTTCGCTTGATTCTCTTGTGATTGCACTTTTCTCTCTTGCTTCAATCTGTCTCGTGTATCTCTCTCTCGAATGAGAGAATGCCTCTATTTATAGGCGGAGAGAATTAACTAGCCGTTGGAGGAGCAGTTGATCTCTGATCGGTTGATAGCGATGGCTTGTCTCTTATCTCTGCAGACTTTCCCGATATGGCATCTGTGCTCTTCTGTTTTCTATCTGAGACAGCCTTGTGTTGGGCCAGATGGGGTAATGACTGAACGGTCAAACCCTCATGTGACTTCCTTTTGAAATTCAAATCTTAACCTTTCTGACAGTCGACCTCGGTTCGTCGGTTGAAAGTCTTGATCTTCATCTGAGTGGTCTTCAGCTGATGTTCTGAACTGTTGGACTCTCAGCTGACTTTGAACTTCAAGCAGTTGATCTTCTTGTTTGAGTTCTACAACTGAGGTTCTGAAACTGAACACTCAGTTATCTTACTTGTTATTTACTCAGTTGGGTTTGAACCCTCAGATGACTTCCTTCTCATCTGATGTTCTTTTTCTCTCTGCTGCTTCTCATCTGATGAACCCTCAGTTGGTTTCCTTCTCAACTGATGTTCTGAAGACTTCCCCCTAATTGCATCTGAACACTGAGCTCTCAGTTGTATTTTGTGACAACTGATATGCCTTGTTGCCATCTTCAGCTGGAGACCTGTAAAGATAAAATCTTAACTTTGCTCAAACAGCGAGCCTAAATTCTAACATTAGGTTCTGGCAACATCTACTCGGTTGGGGTCAGTCGGTTTTGGAATTCATCAAAACTTATACAAATAAATTTCCCAACAATTTCCCCCTTTTTGATGATGCCAAAACCACTTACAACTTTAAACCACTATTGATCTAAAACTCACTAACTTATCTAAAATCTCAGCTGAAATTCTAGACAATCTATAAGATAAAACATCAAAGGGTTAGAACAGTTATAACATGATATTGAAAGACTTTGTGATTCAGAGCTTGGACAATGAGGAATTGTTCATCAAGGTAAATCGTATTATATACTTTGAAGTTTTTGTTACAACTGAAGGTTACAGGGTTAAGCACAAAACAGATAAAGATACAACAGTTGCTTCAAAAACCACAACATCCAAAAACTTCATCAGCTCAAAAACTTTGACAGCTCAAAAATACTGTTGACCGTACTTGCTGAAGATACGGTTAAAGATCTCCTTCTTCGCTTCCGACTCGATCCCAGTGTTGACGCCGTGTTCCTTGCAGACTTGCCTTGCCTCAGCCATGATCGTATTTCTGTTTGGCGTGCTCGTGCCTTTGATCATCGGAGGGTGGTATCTGCACATCTTTGGAACTGGAACGGTGTTGGGATCAAGCTGAGCATTCAGCATAGCTCGTTTGAACTGACTGAACATTCCAGGGTCTCCAGTTATGAGTTCCCACAGGGCTTCCTTGAAGGCTTGCCTTGGGTCTTCAGTCGAGTAGACTTTCCTGTAATAGAAGTCATTGACAAACTCATGCTTGAACTGCTCCCAGTCATCGTTCCACTCAGCATTCATCCACTTGTCAACATGTTGATACCGAGACGGGAGCAGAGCATCCTTCTGCAGTTGGCGCGTCGACTTTCTAGCCTCAGCCTTCATCTGGTGCTTGTTGATTCTTCGCACACTCCGGCTGGCTTTATTCCTGTCGATGTTCTTCTCTACCTTAGCGAGCTCCTTTTCGAACTTGGCCACCTTCTTGGCCTGATCGGCAGCGAACTTCTTGATCCAGGAGGGATTCAAGTACTTCTCCTTTGACTCCCCCATAGCTTTGGCAGCTTCGATACAGTCTTCAACAGATATTCCTCCGTCAAGTTCTGCTTCGAGCTCGGCCGTAAGCTCGGCTACGAGGTCGTGGGAGACTTCCAGTTCGGGCTGCGATCCTTCAGCTTCAGCTCCTTCAGCTGGCACTCCTTCCCCTTCAGCTTGCTGGAGAACAGCTTTCCCTCATCCAGCAACAGCTGCTGGCTCCTTGTCTTCCCCAGCTGATGGCTCCTTATCTTCCCCCTTTTTGGCATCATCCAAAAGGGTGGCTACAGTGCCATCCAGGGAGGTCAACTTGGCTTCAGCCTGTTGAACTCGGGAAAACAGCTCGTCAACAGCATCCTTCTCAGCTACCTTTTTGGCCAACTCCAAGTCTTGGCGCTCCTGCTCAGCTCGCTGCACAGCTGCAAAGGTCGCAGAGACCTCTTTGTGGAGAGAGACGAACTCAGCTCGGAAAGAGGCGAACTGAGACATCCACTCCTGGTCCTGAGTCTGCTGGGACTTTGCGAGGTCAGATTCAGCAACGGTCTTGAACACGTTGAAATCCGAGCTGAGGCTCTGAACGGCCTTCCTTAGAGTCGAGACCTCCGAGCTGGAAGAAGTGGAGAGGTCTTCGAACTTGTGCTGCAGAGAAGAGGAGAGGTGTTCTAGCTGATTCTTCAAGCTGGCATTTTCTGCCATCAGCTGCTGCATCCTGTCAGCTTCCTCCACCTTGCTCAGCTGGATCTTGGACAGCATCTCCTGCCTCAGCTGGTTGACCCTCTCCGAAATCAGCTCGCAGATGGCGTCGGTTGACAGAGCTGGCTGATCGGAGGGTCCGGGCAGAAGCTGTGGTTGTGGCTGGGCAGCAGGCTCCGAGACAACCATGGCAGATCGGCTGGCGAGGTAGGCCTTGAGCTTGTCTTCTTCTCTCTTGGCCGCCTCATCAGCTGCGTCGACGTCGTCCATGCAGGAGGCATTTTTGGCTAGCATCTCGTCAAGAAACTGAACAGCTCCAGGATTGTTGCACAGTTCCCTGGTGTCTGTCCCTTTTTTGATGCTCTTTTCCAGACATCGTCGTAGCACAGCCACCTTCTGGTTGTAAGCTACCTCCATGTTTTGGTAGTCGAAGTATTCCCTCAGGTTGGACTCTTCGACCTTCAACTTGTCCCAACCATGGATCTCGAGGGTTTCCTCCTTGACGTACCAGTAGCTGAATATGACGCTGAACTGGTAGAGCAGTTCCGTCCGGAGTACGGCAAAGACGGGCATTGAGGCTGCCTCGGGGAACATACCAATCAGCTTGCGGAAGCAGTAGCTGAGTCTTCCTTCATATTCAGCCAGGATTGCCTGGCGGTTGGCTTCTTCATCGATTGGAGGGGGTTCGATATCGAAGGTTACAGGTTCGATGGTTTCATCAACGTTGGCCGAAGGAATGGTCACAATGTTGGCATCGAGCGAGAGGCTCGGACTATTTGACTGAGGACTAGTTGAGAGAACTGGATCCTCTTTAGGTAGTGAGTCGGCTGGCTCGAGGGTTTCTTCAGACACAGGTGGGTTTACCTGGCTGGCATCAGCTCTAGTTTGACTGTCGTGGGACTCCTCAGAAGAAGAGTCATCTGAGGAGGAGCTGGAATCCTCCACTTGGATCTCCACGTCTTCAGCTGCTTTCTCCTGACGCGGCCGAAGAATGAATCCAGCTGGGTCAACCGATTGACTGGATTCGGTTGACTTCTTTGCCTCAGCCGGCTTGACCACCACTGGACTTGTTGTGGATGGTTGAGCCGCTGGCTGGATGATCCTTATCCTTGGCCTCTTCTGCAGAGGTTCCTCCTCTTCCTCCTCTTTGTCTTCTTCCTCCTCAGCTACCTCCTCCAGCTGGCGCTTCACCGGCTTGGTCCTTGAAGGCCGACGAGCTGCTGACTCCACAGCTGGCTTGGGGGCACCCTTGGGGGTGTAGACAGCCTCCACAACATCCCTGGCTTTCTTAGCTGAGGGGAATAGCGACAGCTTGCTGACTGGAGTGTCCTCACTCCCTTCCCATGTCAGCGGTAGTCCTTGTGTAGCTTGGAGGATGAGGGCAGAAATCTTTGTTCCAAAGTTGAGTGTCCCCTTGACACTCAACAACAGTTCTCCGGACTCAGCTGTTGTCTCGGAGATTTTCTGCTTCTCCATCATCAGTTGGCTTTCCAGATATCCCAACCAATCGACCTGGTGCAGCTCTTCCAGGGCCTTCTGCTGCTTGAGCTTAGGACGGCTTATGTCACCGAAGGCTCCACCATATGCGAAGGCGCACTTCGAGATTACGTCGAAGAGAAGTCGGTGAGCCGGCTTCAGCTTCGTCCTCTGCATGCTCCCCTTCAATGGCTCGGGAACTATGAGGATTGTTTGAAGGAAGGTGTCAGCTTCTTTGTCAGAGAAGTTCCCCAGCACATCTGTGGCTTCGCGGTTTCTGGGGATGAGCTTCTCCAGCTCCTTTGACACCTTTATCTCCACGACGGAGTCTTCTACTGTCCGGGAGATTATGTGGCGTTGCTTGCACGGGATGATCGTGACAAGCCCGTCTTCTGCAACTCGTTGCAGATTTCGGTAGAAATGTACGACCTGCTTCCTGAGCAACAAGGCCGGAGAGAGGGTTGCCCAGTCAAGCAGATGGTGGTCGGAGAGGATGGCGGCGACGGGAGCAAGCTCAGGCGAGGAGAGAGCTGCTCTGGATTAAATCTATTCGAAATGAATCTTCGATATCACCATGTCGAACGATTTCTAGAACGTAGCAGGCTCTGTGGAGACCATCTTCTTAGAGGCTTTGGATTTGGGCGCCATCTCGACTCGATATATATGCGAAGAAGAAGGAAAAACTTTACTGAAAATGGTGAAACAAGATTTGAGAAGATGATGAATAATGAGAAAAGATATGCACGAAAAGAGAAGGTAAGGATCACTTCCTGATTTGCCGTATTATATAATCTTTGACTTGGATAAAATCAACGGCTAGGGTCAAATCGCGCGTATTTATCAATGGCTGTGATTTCGCGACTGTTGGGTAATTTTGACTGATATACCACGCGCGCGAGTGAGAAGGTGAATAGTTTAGGGTGTCAGCCCAGTCGCACTATAAAGTAAGGTTATAGGTGTTCAGCCAGACTTTACATTAAATGCGATATGATGGCTTGTTTAGTCTAGCTGACATGTTGAGGAATGTTTGAAATTATTTCAAACATTCTCATTTAATATCATAACACCTTCAGTCATAAATGATACCTGGCAGCTGATGTCGATATCAGCTGTATACCTCAGTTGTGCTCCTCAGTTGCCGCATACCATCAGCTGACTCGAGTTCGTCTGTTCAGCTGACGTTTGATGTTTTCAGTTGGCAGTTCGCATCTGAGATTCCCCCTTTATCTGAGCTTCCCTTTTCATCTGAGCTTCCCCCTTAAATAGATATCCGATTCTTCAGCTCGGATGGATCCTTATCAGCTCGGATGAGTTTTTAGCTCGGATCCAAGAGTCCTAGAAGATCACACAGCATCTTGAACCGGGCTTCAGGAAGAGATTTGGTGAAGATGTCAGCTCTCTGAATCTCAGTTGGGATCTTCTCCATGGACACATCCTTCTTCTCAATATGATCTCGGATGAAATGATGACGAATATCGATATGCTTCGTCCGAGAGTGGTGAACAGGGTTCAGAGAGATAGCTATAGCACTCGAGCTATCACAATGAATGGGAACCTGTCCAGTTGAGACTTCATAATCTCTCAGCTGCTGCTTCAGCCACAATACTTGCATGCAACAGCTTCTGGCAGCCATATACTCTGACTCGGTTGTCGAAGTAGCAACACACGCTTGTTTCTTGGAGAACCATGAAACCAGCTTGCTTCCCATGAACTGACAGTGTCCAGAAGTAGACTTCCTGTCCAACCGATCTCCTGCTAGGTCGGCATCTGAGTATCCAGTCAGCTGGATATTGTCATCAGTTGGGTACCACAACCCAACATTGACAGTTCCCTTCAGATACTTAATGATGTTCTTTGCTGCCAACATGTGTGCTTCTCTTGGTTGGACTTGAAAATGAGCACACACTCCAACTGCGTATGAAATGTCTGGTCGGCTGGCAGTTAGATAGAGCAGCGAACCGATGATCCCTCTATACTGGCTGGCATCAACGAGCTTTCCCTCAGCTCCTGGTTCGATCTTCCAGTTTGTGTTCATAGGGATCTTTGTTGTCTTACTTGTCTGCAATCTGAACTTGGTGATGAGCTCCTTTGTATATTTGGACTGGTTGATGAAAATCCCTTCAGGTGACTGCTTCACTTGTAATCCAAGGAAATAATTCATCTAGCCCATCATTGACATCTCGAACTTCTCCTTCATAAGATCGGAGAATTTCTTGCACAGCTCCTCCGACTTGGAGCCGAATATGATGTCATCGACATAAATTTGCACAACAAGTATTTCTTCTCCAACTTTGATAGTGAACAGAGTTTTATCAACTGAACCTCGTTTGAACCCCGAGTTCAGAAGAAATCCACAAAGAGTGTCATACCATGCCCGTAGCGCTTGCTTTAGACCATAGATAGTTTTCTTCAGCTTGTACACTCTTCCATTTCCAGTCTCAAAACCAGGAGGCTGTTCAACATATACATCTTCTTTGATATCTCCATTGAGGAATGCACACTTCACATCCATCTGATATACTTTGAACTTGTGATGTGCGGCATAAGCTAGAAAAATCCGGATGGCTTCCAGCCTTGCAACTGGTGCAAAGGAATCTTCAAAGTCAATTCCTTCTTGTTGGCAGTATCCTTGAGCTACCAACCTTGCTTTATTCCTCACAATGAATCCAATGGCGTCTCTCTTGTTTTTGAAAATCCACTTCAGTCCAATCACCTTGACACCATTTGGTCTTTCTACCAACTCCCATACACAGTTGCGTAGAAACTCATTCAATTCTTCTTGCATGGCTGTTGTCCAGTGGACACAGTTGAGAGCTTCCCCAACATTCTTCGGTTCTGGAACATCAGCTACAAAGCAAGAAATCATGGCAACATCTCCAGCTTGCTCGAACTCCTCTAGAACTGCCAATTCCTCAGCATATTGGGCATAAGAGTTGGAATCTTCCTCGGTTGATTCTGGATTTGCAACCCTGCTCCGTGTGCGCACACCCTTGGTTGGATCTCCGATGATGTCGTCGGTGGAATGAACTTCATACCATCTTCGGTTGCGTTTTCCTTCTTCTTCCAACTGTGGCTGTTCAAAATTCTGAGTTGGAGTCTTCAGAGCTGGTGATTTATCAGCTGTTGAGTCTGGATCCTCAACATTTACAATAGTTCGAGCTGAGTTTGGTTCTGCTTCAGATGTTGATGCAGTTGGAGGGGCATCAGCTGAAGTTCCCCCTTGGAACGAGCTGAGGTCTTCGCATTCATCTTCAGAGGAGTATGGATCCTCATCCTCAGTTGCCCATATTAGAGGTTCAGCTCGGTTCTTTTCTCGAAGTGCTTGCGATCTGGTGAGAACTGGTGGAACAGCTGGATCCGCGTGTTGTTCCTTTACCTGTTCCCTGCACTCAAAGGTAGATTCATCAAAACTAACATGAGGTGTTATTTTCACAACACGAGAGCTGTTGTTGAAAACTCTATATGCCTTGATCCGAGCTACATATCCAAGAAATATGCCCTTCGAAGCTTTGGCATCAAAAGTTTTCAGCTGAGTCTTCCCATTGTTGTAAATATAACACTTAGATCCAAAAACACGAAAATTAGAAATATCTGGCTTTCTGCGTCTCCACAGCTCGTAGGGCGTCTTTCCCAACCGCTTGGTGAGAAGAGATCAATTCTGTGTGTAGCATGTTGTGTTGATCGCTTCAGCCCAAAATCTCTTAGGCAGTGCTGAGCTTGCTAACATGGATGTGGCTGCATCCTTCAGAGTTCTATTTCTTCGCTCAGCTACGCCATTCTGTTGTGGAGTACGCGCGGCTGATGTCTGATGAGTTGTGCCATTCTTTTCGCAATACTCAATAATGGTTTCATTTAGAAACTCCGTTCCACGATCTGATCGGATAGATATGATCTTCATCTCCTGTTGGTTCGATATCCGATCCATCAGCTTGGGCAGCTCATCTCGGGTTTCACTCTTGTGGCGCATGAAGATGGTCCACGTATATCTTGAGTAGTCATCAGTTACAACCAATGTATATTCGTTTCCATTAATGCTTTTTGGTGTAACTGGCCCAAAGAGATCCATATGGATCAGCTGCAACACTCGGTCGGTTGAGGGAGTTGACTTCAACCGGAAGGAGGTTCTAGCGAGCTTTCCCAGCTGGCATGCACTACAGATGTGTGTTGTTGAAAACACTCGGTTAGGTATGCCTCTTGCATGTTCTTGTCTGGCGAGTCGGTTCATCGTCTTGAAGTTCAGATGGTTGAGCCTTTTGTGCCACAGCCAGCTCACATCCGAACTGTTCTTTGATAACAGGCAAGTGTCAGGGAGGCTGCTGTTCCAGTCAGCGTAGTAAACATTCCCTGTTGGAGATCGATTTCCCAACAATATCACCTGCTTTGATCCGACATCTTTAACTCTGCAACCCTGTGCATCAAACTTGACAGAGAAACCATTATCACAGAATTGGCTGATGGAGAGCAGGTTATGCTTCAATCCATCAACATAAGAGACATTAGAAATTGAAACATGATTGGTTTCAAGTGTACCGTAACCTCTGGTATAACCTTTTGAGTTATCACCAAAAGTAACTGATGGACCTTCTTTTTCCACAAAACTTCCAAGCAAATCCTTCAGATTTGTCATGTGTTTCGAGCATCCACTATCCATCACCCACATTGTTGCAGACGCCTTCTTCTTCCTCAGCTGTTTCTCCTGTACCTGCAAAGAGAAACTGGCTTAGGTCCCCAATTTCAGTTAGGTCCTGGAGGGTTAGAACCAGTTCCCGCTGGAACTGTGCGTCGCTTTTCCCGGTAAACTCGGATGGATTTATCATTCCAAATTACTTTTCCTTCATCATCAACTATAACAACACCTCGGTTATCCTTAGGCTTGTTGTTAGTAGTGATGTTCTGTTTCTTGGGAGGAGTTGAATTTATCCTATGTTGAGTTTTAGGAGGTGAGGCTTTCCCCCTGTTTTGATGGCGATTCTTATCCTGTTGAGTTTGTCTGTAAGGTCGGATGCCCTGTTGGAATCTTTGTGGCTGATTATGATTCCAACTTCCTGAGGGTTGTCTGTAGCTGTTCATGCCCTGTTGATGATTAATATTCTGGCATGAATATCTCCAGTTGTTTGACCAGTTCCTCATTGGTTGACTATGTTGGAACCTTTGGTCGAACTGACGTTGGAACCGCTGCTGATTCAGATGATTGAACCCTTGCTTGTTCTGAGGTCGGTTCCATTCCTTCTGACGTTGACTTTGAGGATGATATAGAGGTCAGTTCGGATTCTGAGTTCGGTTCCGATTATGCCTTCGACGCCTCTGATTCCTCTTCTGACTTTTGGAACATTCCCCCTCGGTTGATGTCCCAACCGATGGAACATTCTGTCCTACATCAGCTACTCCTTTTCCCTTCTCGGTTGAGATTCTGTTGGTCGGTTGAACTTGCTGAGAGGTGGAGGTTGAGTTAGCTTCTGGAGACTCAGCTGTGTTAGGCTCGACAGCTGTGACTTCTACTGCTTTGATGAAGGTAGCTGGTGGAATACCAGTATCCTTGACAATATCATAACCGAGTCCTGACACATCATCCATCTATCTGTTATAACTTAAAAGGTTTTCGATGATCTTGGATGACTGATACAGCTTGATTAGATTGTCCTTTTCAGTTTGCAACTCCTTGATGAGTACAGCTATCTGCTCGGTTTGTCCATCTAACTTCTTTATCAGCTGTTCGATCTGAGCATCTTGATTTTTCAACTGATCTTGCTGTTCTTTGTTTAGCTTTGTCAACTCCTCATCAGCTGGAGCCTTAGCCTCGATCAGTTGTGTAAGACCCCAAAATTTCGGGCCTACAAATTTCGTTTTGATTAAACGAAATAGAATAATAATAATAATAATAATAATAATAATAATAATAATAATAATAATAATAATAATAATAATAATAATAATAATAATAATAATAATAATAATAATAATAATAATAAAAATAATATAAATAATAATAATTAGAAAAATAGAACGGTCACTTATTCCCGATAAGTTTTTAAGATAAATTTTATCGGAAATTATAAAATCTAAAGGTTTCAAAGCTAATGTTTTATCCATGCATTTGCATAAGCACGAGCATTCCATATTATGTGGCTAACGTGAGATATTATTCTATGACTTTATTATTGGATGCTGTAATTAAATAATTAATCAAAATGAATTTACTTATAGTTTTTGATAATGTGAATTATTTGATTGCTTATTTATTTTTAGAGAGAGTGCCTTATAAAGTTTTATATTCAATATTGGGCTCGTTCGAACCAAAGTAATTAATCCTATTCATTTACCCGGTGTAAATTACAATTCAACTAAGATACGACGCATTACTATCCGAAAGATGCAATAAAATCTAAAATTAAATATTAGCAATATAATATAATATATATATATATATATATAAAAATATATATATATATTATATGTGTGTGTGTGTTAATGTGTGTCTGGATGTGCATATGTGTTGTGTGCGTGAGTTGTAGTGTATATATGTACGATGTGTGTGTGAAGTAGCAAACTAATGAGTCATTAATTAATTCAGTAATTACATTAGTAATTGAAAAGTTAACTATTAGCATAAAACAAAAATGAAAGAGATAAGGAGAGAGAATGACATGGTTGTCGAGAGAGAGTGAAAGAGAAGATCTAAATTTCAGATTCTATGTTTCCAAGCATGCTTATTTTTATTCCATTCCCAATGCTCACCTCCAAATGCACCATTCAGAGAAGTTTAGCCTAATGATGATACTTAACCTATAGCCACCCTAATCTTCCCCTTCCCTTCTTTATTACGGTCACCCCATTTTCCCCTTTCCACACCTGCTGCAACACACACACAATCACCCTTCACACACTCATCTTTCCATCTCCAATAAGTTTGTCATTGCTCAAAGCCTCAAGTCTTGCACCACCACTACAATCTCCTCACCCTCACCACCACCCTATCGCCGCCGCCGTCGGGACTCCACGGAGAGGCGGAACATGAGCATTATCTTGTGAGAGGCGTAAGCTCGATGGAGAGAACGCGAGTGTGAGCTAGAGAGTTTAAGAGAAGGAGGTATAATGACTTAAGTTTGTTCTTGTACTCTTTTGATAAAGCATGCCTAGATTTATTAAGAGGATGAGCATGTTAAGATGAAGGAATATAGTTGAAGCATGATATTTATGTTAATGTATGCATTTGATGTCGAGAATATATCTTAAAGAAGTGTCCATGAAGTATTAACCAAATACGAACTTATGAGTGTCTATATGTGTGTAGATGAAGGCATGAGTTAGGATTCGATTATCTGCGATCTAAAATGCTTTTTAAATGACTGAATATGCTATAAAACGTGATGTGTATGATTACATGAGATTATTGAATGACAAAAGTGAGTTATATATATATATATATATATATATATATATATATATATATATATATATTAGTTAGAGTTTGTATGGTTGAGTTTTGGAGGTGACAGCATGGTAGTTGGAATTTTGCTTGTGTTGTTGAGCATGTATCTCTCGTTCTTGACGTCTGATAAAAATGAATCCAAATCTCGATGAATATTTGGTATGTAGAGTCCATTGTGTACGAAAATGATAATGTTATCATAAGTATAATTAGGCCAAACCGAGCATGAGTTTAGGTTGCGCAGATTATGTCAAAAACTGCCTAAGTGTGAAAGATATCGTCATATCTTGAAAACTAACAAGAAATTTATCGAATGACTTTTTGGAGTGTGTCAAGAACATCCTAAAGTTTCTAAAATGATAAGGATATCTGAAATTGGTTTAGTACAGGATGGTTGGTGAATTTATTTGTGTTATGCTATTTCCAGTCCATGATCAGAAAATATCAGTTCTAGCTACGAATGCAATCAATCGGAGCCTCTATTAGAGAGGGGTAAAATACTCGGTTTGATCTGAATTTCTGATATGTTATAGTCTAATATGAGTTCTGTAATGCTATAAAATTTGGGAGAAATATATCGAGTATGTGAATTATTATAGTTTACAAATCAGCCGCACAAGCAGTTTTTCTGTCAGCTTGCGCAGTTCTGTTTGAATGGGCATATCTTGCTCGTCGGGACTCGTATTCACAAACCGCTTTTTCCTAAAATAAACTAGACATCCGTAAGATTCTGAAAATGTAAACCACAAATTCTCACAAGGTCCGAGAAAGGTCAGTTTTAAGTCTTTATATAGCCCTTGTGCAGAAAAGTTTTTCTTGAAATTGCTTAAGTTTTTTTTTTTAAGAAAATCCTTATTTCCGGTCAGTTTCCGATGGCTTGTTAGCCATCATAAGTTAATAGGATCAACTCCAAATTTTTTCAATAGCTAATCTGATATTCCATATATTCTACTATAAAGTTTCGGCCTAAGATGAGATTATTCGATACGTTTTTGAATCAACCAAAATCAGGCCCTTAAGAACTTTTATTGTGTAGCAAGCCAACTTCTCTTGAGTATAACTCTTAAACAATTGATTAGAATTGCATGAGGTCAAATTGTATGTTAAATTACGTGGTACAAGAATTAAATTATGATAAAGTATGTACTTGTATGTTCATTGTACAGTATGTGGTAATCCTCCCAAGGTGACTACTTGAAATGATTTTGTGCGCAGCAACTGTCTGTAGAAATGTCTTCGATAGTTTTAACTTTAATTCCCATGCTTATGATATTGTGCGATGTGTAACGACATGAATGACGAACATATGTGCTAAGAATATGTGTAACTATGAAGTGTGAGCTTATTATTTCTTTTTAGCCATTTTTACTAATGTTTTAGGTTCAAATCAACTATTTGAATAATTGATAAAATGTCTAACGAACTTTTGGCTAAGGCATCTTTTTATAAATATGCTAAGTGCTGGATGCATAATTTTCCTAAGTCTTGGAGCAGTTGATAAAGATTGAGAATCGGTTTCTTAACCGATTATTTGATAGAATAAACTAATTATTTATTCTATAAAATTATTTCTAAGTGACAATGTGCGCACTATATTTATATTGTGAACTCTTAGGTGCATTTCATGACATAGCATGGCATTAAAATCACATTGTTGTAAAGTCCTGGACCTTTGGTTCGTGTTTATGAATCAAAAACACGAGGGACTCATCGATGACTTTTCTTAAGACTTAAGGATAAATCGGGAATAGGTAGAGCTAGGTAATTGTTGTAAGTCGGTTAATCATTTCCTTGAATTAAGTGCCTAAGATTGTTAAGACCACCTTGTAGGGGACTTTGGCAATATAATTTGAGGACCGGAAGTGAAAGGTGGGTTATCCTATTTTCAAGTGTGGGTTAGATTCCCACGAGGTAACATTTCGGGTTATTAAGCCCAAAAAGCTTTTTACTTGATATGCATGCTTAAATGTTTTTTTTGCTCAATTTCTTGTGGTTTACCAAGTTGGAACATCTCAATAATACGATCGGCCTTGAGCTTTGATCAAGCCAAGGTAGTGCGCACAGGAAGTTATGACGGTTCGGATAGAGGGAGTGGCTCCCCTCTATTTGAATCGGGACGGTAGCTCAAGAATGTGAGAAGTTTGGTATGCGCGTACTTGTGTTGGAATTTTAAATCGTTTTGCTTATGTGAATGGTGTTTTTACTAAAGTTGTCATTTTCATAAGAATTGAAGCATGCAATATCCTTAAAATATTTTTCAAAGAGGGGCATGGAACCATTGAGTGCTTTTGTACTCAACCCCCTGCATTGTTTTCCCTAATGCAGGTTGAGCGACATGGAGGTTGAGGAGGTGATGTCGGTGTAGTCAAACGTAGGTTGGGTAATGACCTTGCGGGTCGTCGTCAATGGCTTTCTTTATATCTTTTGTGGATCTAAGTGACTTTGTTTGTATTCTCGTTGGAATTCTTAAACTTGTTATCTTATTATGGCCTCAACTATCTCTTGTTTGATAGTTGTATTTTTGAACGCTTCCGCAGTGCGGGGCCGGTGTCCTCATACATCGACCCCAGTTATGTTAAGCTAGGGTAATGTTGTTTCGAATAAAAACCCACCTCAACTCTTTTGTCTTATCATTTGATTAATATCAATAACCACCTCTTCCGCTCTCAATTATATTTAGTTTGAATTCATAGCAAGTTAAGTCTTTACGGTTTCATCCACCCCCGTAGCGGCCCACCCGATCCGCATAGGCCCGGGTGGCGGGGCGCTACAAGTTGACTCTTGAGATTCTCAATCTTCTGAGTTTGGCTCGTAATCAGATCCTCCTTTTCAGTTAAGGAATCTTCAAGTTTGGCGAACTGAGCTTGAAGACTCTTAAACTCAACCGACTGCTGATGCAGTTCCTCACTGAGTTCTTGAAAATCATTCCAGGAGGGTTCCAACTTATCGCTCAGAGATTCCTGCATGTTAGAAGTATTGAAAGAATTTAAGCGAGCAGGATTAGATTGTACCTCAATATCATCTTGGTTGGTTCCAAGTGCCATGAGGCATTGATCCGGACTGATGACTTTGTTGGTAGAGGTCAGTTCATCCTCATCTTCAGTGTCTGTGAAGATGTCCATATCATCACCTGCCTCTTCAGCTACTATGGCCTTATTCTTTGCAGTTTGCTTGGCCCTCAGTGCTTCTCTTTCCTTCTTTGAAAGGTCTGGGCAGTCAGCTTTGAAGTGTCCTTCCTTGCCGCATTCGAAGCATCCATTGGTGACTGGCTTCGAACTGTCTCGAGTTCGGTTTGATTTATAGAAACGTTTATATTTGCCGAACCGAGTGTCCATGTCGGCTAGTTTCTTTGACAGCGCTGCAATGTTCTGTTGCAGTTCCTCTCTGCTCGGCTCCTTTGCAGTCGTGTCAGCCGATCTGGTTGGCCTTGACGATCTCGATTTTGAGTAGTCAGCTCGGAGGGCAACTGACTTTGATGCCGAGCCAACATCCTCAATTCTATTTGCCTGACCTGAGGGCTGCGATCTCCTTCTGTTGACCTTATACTCATTTCCTTTCAAGATTGAGAACAATCTTTCAGTTTCCATTTCACCAAGGTCAGCTCGGCTCTCGTGGATATTTGTGAAAGTATCCCACTCAGCCGGTAAAGCTTGCAACACTTTGAGGTTTATTTCTCTTAGAGTGTATTTTCCTTTCCGGATGGACTGGATTCTTCTGATGATGCCATAAATCGGAGCTCTAGCTGATCGATAGTCTTATCAGGTCGCAGACAGAAATTGTCGAAATCTTGACATGCATGCGAGAACTTGTTTTCCTTCGTCTCGTTGCTTCCTTCACTTAGCGAAGCCAAGATGTCCCACATCTCTTTTGCAGTCTCACACTCCTCTATCCAGGGCAGATAATCTTGTCCAACCGTGGACATTATTGTGCTCTGAGCCCAGATATCCAGCTGGCTCACCTTTGCCTCCTCTGGAGTGTAGTCTTCTGGCTGTTTCTTCACATACTCCACCACTGCATCTCCATCATTGGAATTTGTGGGAGTGCGAAGTATTCTGTCTTGTATGACGATTGGTCCAGAAGTGAGAACTTGTTGCATCCTATGATGCTTTGACAGAAGGATCTTCTTCATTCAGGTTCTCCATGATGTATAATTGACTACAGTGAACATGACTACGATCTTGTCCTTCACGTCCATCTGCACAAACAAAAACAGAAAAAAAAATGCCAGCAAGTATGCACTAGCGTGAAAAGATCTGTTGACCACTGATGAAAAATTCTCGAATTCACACCTCGTGAAACAGAGTCAGCAGTCTTTTGAACCACTGCTCTGATACCACTTGATGGTCCCGAAACGAGTTACTGGTGTATGGGGGGGGAATACACCAGTTAGGATTTAAAAACTTAAACCTGAAAAATCACTTCAACTGAGGAAAAGATGACTCAGTTGGAATTTCACAGTTGAGTAAGCGACCTCAGCTGGAAGAGTGAGGCTGTGCGGAATGTGGTGGAAAAAATAAACTCGTTAAAAGCAACTCACGCAAAACAGCTCGGTTGGTCAAGAACCAAAATAGCTCGGTTGAAAATGTGCAAATGCGGTTTGTATGTTGGTTAGATTGATCAGATAAATATGCAAAAGCAACTGAATAAAACAAACACAGACACACAGGATTTAACGTGGTTCGGAGATAATCCTCCTACGTCCACGGGGAGATGTGAATCCACACACCTCAGTCCAAGTTCTTCTGGACAGAACCACTCAGCTTACGCGGGCTGAGCAACCGTTAAGGATAAGTTTGCGGGTACTTATCGACCTTACAGCTTAGTTTCCGGGCACTAAACAGCCTATGTCAAGTTTGCGGGTACTTGACGACCTGACTACTCAATTGCAGGAACAGTAAGATCCTAGCACACTTTTTAGGGTGTGAGAGTGGGTGGGATTTCCAACTACAGCTCGATCACGAATGAGAGCTGGATCTAAGGCTTGAATGAATAAAACTCAAACAAAGATCAAAGACAGATTTTCACTCTATGAACCCTCAGCTACTAATGTTCTATCACTCTTGAACTCTCAGCTGCTGATGTTCTTAGAATAGGAGTTTAGCAGATTTTTCTTTCGCTTGATTCTCTTGTGATTGCACTTTTCTCTCTTGCTTCAGTCTGTCTCGTGTGTCTCTCTCTCGAATGAGAGAATGTCTCTATTTATAGGCGGAGAGAATCAACTGGCCGTTGGAGGAGCAAATGATCTCTGATCGGTTGATAGCGATGGCTTGTCTCTTATCTCTGCAGACTTTCCCGATATGGCATCTGTGCTCTTCTGCTTTCTATCTGAGACAGCCTTGTGTTGGGCCAGATGGGGTAGTGACTGAACGGTCAAACCCTCATGTGACTTCCTTTTGAAATTCAAATCTTAACCTTTCTGACAGTCGACCTCGGTTCGTCGGTTGAAAGTCTTGATCTTCATCTGAGTGGTCTTCAGCTGATGTTCTGAACTGTTGGACTCTCAACTGACTTTGAACTTCAAGCAGTTGATCTTCTTGTTTGAGTTCTACAACTGAGGTTCTGAAACTGAATACTCAGTTGTCTTACCTGTTATTTACTCAGTTGGGTTTGAACCCTCAGATGACTTCCTTCTCATCTGATGTTCTTTTTCTCTCTGCTGCTTCTCATCTGATGAACCCTCAGTTGGTTTCCTTCTCAACTGATGTTCTGAAGACTTCCCCCTAATTGCATCTGAACACTGAGCTCTCAGTTGTATTTTGTGACAACTGATATTCTGTCTGAGTGATCCCTTGTTGCCATCTTCAGCTGGAGACCTGTAAAAATAAAATCTTAACTTTGCTCAAACAGCGAGCCTAAATTCTAACATTAGGTTCTGGCAACATCTACTCGGTTGGGGTCAGTCGGTTTTGGAATTCATCAAAACTTATACAAATAAATTTCCCAACAGTATTATAAATATTTATTATCCAAGGGCTGATTATTAGAGCACACATATTGTCTAAATTAATTTTAGTGATTTTATGCAACTTTGGTATGTCTATTTTGTAGTTCGTGTGCATGTATGAGAAATCTTGGTTACTGTATGACTTCTTGTTATTTGTAGGTGGTTATCCGCACATGACTAACGAGTACAAATCGTATCAACAAATGGAGCGAGGGTTTGTTGAATGTGCGGACGTGGCGTTGGATCACCCCTTAAAGATGAAGATGGTTGAGGAGAATCATAAGGCATTATTAGTTAGCCTAAAATTTTTTTGGTATTGTATATTTTCCAAATAAATAAAAGGATTTTGAACATGTAATAAAAAAATTCAAAAAATTAATTATTTATTTTTATTTTTTTTTTAACAAAAGATAATAAATTGAGAAAAAATAAATTAAAAAACAATTCATGCCATGTAATGCTATTTACGTGTCGGCACCCAGATAGGGGTGTGACAGGTTCCCTTACGTATCAGCAATTTAGTTCGGGCATGACGGGCTCGCTTTGAAATTGTAATGACGCTCGTGTAAGAAATTAAAATAATCAGTACATATTTCAAATAAAATGTTATAACCTTTTATTTAATTCAAACAAATAAATTAAAAATTGATCATGCCATGCAATGCTATTTATGTGTCGGCACTCGGATAGGGGTGTGACAGGCTCCCTTACGTATCAGCGGCTTAGTGTAGGCATGACGGGCTCGCTTTGAAATTGTCATGGCGCTCATGCAAGAAATTATAATATTCAGTACATATTTCAAATAAAATGTTATAACCTTTTATTTAATTCAAACAAATAAATTAAAAATTGATCATGCCATGCAATGCTATTTATGTGTCGGCACCCGGTAGGGGTGTGACAGACTCCCTTACGTATCAGCGGCTTATTGTAGGCATGACGGGCTCGCTTTGAAATTGTCATGGCGCTCATGCAAGAAATTATAATAATCAGTACATATTTCAAATAAAATGTTATAACCTTTTATTTAATTCAAACAAATAAATTAAAAACCAATCATGCCAGGCAATGCTATTTACGTGTCGGCACCCGGATAGGGGTGTGACAGGCTCCCTTACGTATCAGCGGCTTAGTGTAGGCATGACAGGCTCGCTTTGAAATTGTCATGGCACTCATGCAAGAAATTATAATATTCAGTACATATTTCAAATAAAATGTTATGACCTTTTATTTAATTCAAACAAATAAATTAAAATTTGCTCATGCCATGCAATGCTATTTATGTGTCGGCACCCGGTAGGGATGTTACAGGCTCCTTACGTATCAGCAACTTATTGAATCTCGAATTTTATTTATCTCTTTATTAAAAAAGAATTTCATTAAATGAATATATCGATTTTATTTCGTTCATAAAATATTCTATTCGAATATGACTGTGGCATTCTATAATTATTAATATTTCATATTTATTTTATATTTTCAATATACTAAATTTTCAAAATTTTGAAAAAATAATTAGTTACAATATTATTTTGGATTTGAAATTTATTAACCAAATTAATATTTATAAATTTTATTTTCAATTTTTATTTCTTAATTGTACCAAGATTTTAATTTTAAAAGTAAATATATTTTGTGATATGTTGACCATAATGTTGCATGCATGATTTTAAAAGTAAATATATGTTGTGATATTTTGATCATAATTTCAAGATGTATGTAATGTATGCAAAATTGATTACAATAGTGTATGTAATGTCAAATAAAACGTTTGATATCCATGATTTTGCAAGTCGACTCTTTCCCATAATAAATTGGATTGATTTGGGTGTGATATTGCATATAATCTATCACATAATTAGGTTAAGGATAATAGTGTAATCTCTAAATTTAAATTAAATTAATTAAATAATCCAAAAATAATAAAATATATGATTTGACTAATATACCCTAATTAAGTTTAGGACATTATATCCCATTATCATTACCCGCAATCAAATACAACCAATGTCTTACAACCAATATCTACTCTTCCTCAAATAACAATTTACGTACGCACCAAATAAAGAAAACACATCCTTCAACCAGAAATGGAGCTTCGCTAGATCTGATTTTTTTTCAGCTGCACCAAAATCCCTCGCCTCAATCAGTAAGTTACTCAAATCTCAAGCTTTCACCAATTAAAAGTTCACACCCTGATCATTTCTTTTCATTTTGACAAAACATCAAAACAAAAATATTTCAAAGTACAAGAAGAAGCTCTGCTACCAAGCTTAAGGATTTCTGCAACAAAAACGTGCATCGCATTCCCGAGCCCAACTCCTTTCACTAAACTAAGGTAACTCCAGACTCTGTTTTTCATTTGTTATACCATCACTTTTCCTAGACCATCAACCATCAACCCAAACATAGGAATATCCTGCATAATATCCTATATTTTGAATTTGGTATTAAATTCACATAATTTATATCCAACAGATGACCAGAGATTAGAGAATATAGGGACTAAGCAAAATTTTAGAACCTTACTTGTTATCATGAGTCTGAAATACGACTCTTTCGAGTCATTTTATCGCGACAACAAGACCCGATCATGGGCTGCATAAGGCCTTCACGAAACGGCAGCTTGCGGGCAGCAGAGAACGGGTCGGAATGACAGTAGGAATGGTGGCCTCTCTCAAATCGTGTACGCTTTCAGTAAGCCGGAGGCGCGACGACCGCAGCGCTGTTGCTGCTGGCCGTGATGGCGGTGTTAGCGGCTGCCAATGGTGGCGGAACAACGGCACGCCGTCCGGGAAATCAGAAAGAATAGGAAGAGGGAAGAAGAAATAGAGGAAATATTAATAGCCTTTAATTAATTAGTAAACATAAACTAAAATTAAAAGAAATAAGAAGGGAAAAGTATAGGGGACTCACTCGGGGTGAAGACAGAGACGAATCAAGGCGCGCAGCTCGTTACTACCGGCCGCCCGTTTGGCCAAAGGAGGAAGTGACGGTGGTTTTCAAGGCTGCCAAACACGGGTGGCGGCGTTTCAGTCGAAGGCATACGGTGATTGTGCCTTTGGGCGAACAGACGGCGACGGCGACGACCCCTGCCACCATTGCTGATGTCTGAGGCGCAACAGAGGCGAGATACCGGTGGAACTTCGCCGGAATTCGAGAGGTTGAAGCAAAACTAAAATTTCAGATTTTCAATTTGGGGATCTAGGGATTGAGGTCTAGTTATTTTCGACGCGAAGACGAAGCCAACGGTGGCATGCTTTTCGGAAGGTGAGAGGATGAATAAGGAGAAGGATTTGGGTAGTTCAAGTTGCAGGCGTGATGAACGAGAGAAGATAAGAGGGTTGAGAGAGAGATAGAGAGAGACGGAGAGGGAGAGCAAAAGAGTGAAGTGAGTCTGCGTGTTGTGGAAATGAGTATTATTTTAATTGGTTCTTTTACTTGGGCTTGGGCTTGGGTTTGGATTGTTTTTTAATCTATTGGGCACTAAGTAAAAATTTATTTATGAATTTGGGCTAAGAGATGGGCCGCGGTTATTTTCGAATGGGCTGCTGCTGCTAAAATAAGTTAACATGCTGATTTCGAGTACAACTACCACCTTGCATTAAAACGAGCATAACTTTTTTCTCGTTCAATATTTTTGAGATTTGTAAATTGGAGAGTAAAATAGACTTCCGTAGCTTTCCATGGACATATTGCACGATTCCTAATTCTTTCCAAGCCGTTCCAGAATTTCGTACGAAAATACAGTACCTGTGATTTGCTTCTTCACGATTACCTTCCGGTTCTTTGGTTTTCTTCGCGACCTTTGGAATTTAATAGACAAGTCCAGCTAGTGAAGGATAAAAGGTTTTATGTCTAATGATGTAAATTAATGAGACAAAATTTAGAAGAAATGTCTAAACCTTTAGCCGAGACTTAGACGAATGCAAAGCCCTAAGTTGTTATCTAGACTGTTACCCATTTTTACTATGAATCGTTCATTTATTGAACTTGGTTATTTACCTTGAAAGGTGAAGCACAAGAGTGATAGTTTAAGACTCGAAGAAAAAGCAATACGGTTTTGTTCTATGAGTTTACCAGGTGGGCTTTCTAACTAAAAGCAAAGATGTTTCTATTATGCAAATAAACCTGAGCTTTCCTCTATTTTTGAAATGCTTTGAAAGTATGTTTTGAAATGATTATCATGCATAAATATTTTATGGATATCTCTTGAGCCTATCTGTGTTGGTTCGCCAACTTATTAAAATCGATCGGATTCCGAGTTAGCAAAAAGGGAGCTATCCGGGATTAATGTACACAGTAATCGAGGTTGTGAGCTCCAAAGGTGGGCCAACCTCGGTGAGTGACGTTCGCGGAAAAAGGCCACCTTCCCCGGCGTTGGACAGATATGTCAAATGATGATGTGATGATTACGTGACGAGCTCAATTATGAAAATAATTTAGTAAACACGGGTTTATTTCAGAAAAAAACCCTATGTATTACTGTTACAGATATATGATAATTTTATATAAGACTATATGGTTTTGGCATGTGTTCATTGAGTACGTTGTACTCAGCCCTGTATGTTATTTCTAAAATGTGCAGGTTGAGCAACATCGTGATGGCGGGTGTTGAGCGGGAACCTTTTGTCAATGTCAGCCTTGACTTCATATCTTCATATGTGAAGTAAATATGCGTTTTTTCCGCTGCAAACACTTTAAAATTCTAATAATATGATATGTATGAAATATTCAAGTACTATGTACGTCTTCCAAATCTTTTGAATTTGTTCCACTTATATAATTGTACGCTACTCAAAATTTGTTGACTGACTCTTCGTGAATTGATCATCTTATTATGAATATTCTACTAGTTCATTTCCGAATATAAATAACTCCTCCTTGTTAATCACTCGTTAATCCCCCTTCTATCCCGCTTCTTATCTCCCACTCCGAGTCACGCCCCGATTTAGTCGTCCTTAGGGATTTGGGGCTGTGACAATAAGGAAGAACACAAACCCTAGAAATTCATATAGAAATCAAGAGCTAAGAAAGAAAAGGAAAGAAAATATTTTTACAAAAAAATTAGTTTTGATGAAAAGAGGTAAAAAGAAGAAAAAAATTAGTTTTGATGAATTCTTGATGATTTCTTGATTATATGTGTTTATGATGATAATTAGAGTGATTTCTATGCTTGTGTGAAAATGAGAAAAATTTGTTACCCTACTTCTATGTGAAACTGAAAATTTAAGGGTAAAATGAGGAATATTTGTTTTAATTGTTGTTTGATGATTTGATTATGTTTATGAGTATATATGAGTATGAAAATATGATTGAGTGAAGGATTTGAATTATCTTGCCAATTTTCTTGAAGAAAATCGATGTATGTGTGTATGGGAGAATTATGATTTTTGATGGTTTATGATGATTTTGATGATGTTGATGATATAGATGTGTTTATAATGATATTTGAGTGTTTGATGGTTAATAAAAATTTAAGAGATGAAGAAAAATGAAATTTTAGATATATTTATGAATACAAATTGAAAAGAATGAGCATGAAGATTTAAGTGTGTGTTCTTGGTGTTCTTGGTGAAAACATGAAGATTTGAGTGTGTGTTCTTGGTGTTCTTGGTGAAAAAGATGAAGATTTGAAGATGAATTAAATTAATTATAAAATTAATTAATTAATTAATATAAAAAAATAAAAAAATAAAATTTAAATTAAAATAAAAATAAAAAGAGAATAAATAAATAATTTATTAAAGGAGATATGAATTGAGTAAAACAAAGAAAAGTATTTTCTTTGGTAAGGATATAAATCATTAGAGAAGAAAATGTATAAGTTAAATATTTGTTGAGAAATAAAAAGGAATTAAAATAAAAGGAGATAAATTCTCTTTTAAGGAGAAAAATATTTTAGAAGTTGAGTATGAGAGCTTAAGGAATAATTTATTGGAGATCGAGTTCGTCTACTAATTTTGATTATAAAATTAATCAAAGAATTTCTTTTAGAATAAAAATAATAAAAGTTGAAATAAACAAATTAATGAAACATTTTTTTTTTCTTATAAGCTAAGAAGTTGTTTAATATAAGCTTTGAGACTTATGTTTATGTTTCAAGTGTGATTGAATGATTAAAAGATGCTATGAAGAAGTAAGTTGAGTAAAAGAAAGTCATAAGTTGAAATCGAATAAATGTGTTTATCAAAATGTAAAAAAATCGAGTTTAGTAAGCTTGAATGCTTGAATGTTCAATTTCTTGATGATGTTGAGTGTGAATTAATTAAATGGTGATGTTTGAGTATAAATAAACGAGTTCGCTTTTCAAAACTTTTAAATCCGAGATAAGATGACGAAGAAATCAAGCGTTGAGTTTTTAAATAGAAGTCAAATTTTTTATTGAATAAAGAAAACAAAAGTTTAATTAAGAAAAAGAATAAGTATATATTATTGGAAGTTAAATTATTGAGATGAGAGTTTATACGAGTATATGTTCGTGTTTTGAAAAAAATAACGTCGTATTTTGAGTCGAAAATATTAAATAGAAGTTTGAGTTTTAAATTAAAAAATTCTTATTATTTGACTTGTTAAAAGTTGATGAGATTATTTCCAATATTTTTCCGATGTTAACCTTTTCTAAAAATAAAGTCGAGCAATGTCGAGATATTTGTTGAATGTTTTTGAAATATCAATCATGTTTGAGTCTATTATGCTTGATTGAACTTATATGCTTAAGTGAAATGTTTTTATTTCGTTTAGTTATAAAATAATTTGCTTATATGTTGTAGAGGCTCGTTTATAACGTGAATGAATTGTGATGACGATAGTTAAGAATTATGAATCAAGAACTCCAGTAGCCTAATCAAGAAGGATAGTATTCTCTGGTTTAGCGGGAAAAACTAAAGTAATATAATTCCTAGAAACGAGAATGTGAGTCGAAGTTCTATCTAGTTACCGAGTAACGTCTAAGAATGAGGAAATCGAGAGAAGATGTCGATGTAGAAAAGTTAAAACAATATAGAAAAAAAACGAGTCAAGTAGAAGTCCTTCAACCGAGCCCAAAACCTACTTTACATTTTTCGAGATAATAGTCTCGTCCTTATATGATGTTATTTGTGAAGGACCAAGCGGGACGGAAAAGTAGCAAGGATACAAAAGAGTAAGCCGTCTTGTCTAGTTATTCGGAAGTCAGGTGGGCTTTTCTAAACCAAAAAAACTGATGAATGCTATTATTTATTTAAGTATGATTATGTGAGTTTTTAAATCAACTGACTTGCCATATTATTTGAGTTGGTATGCTTTATCATCTGCTTGAGTTATTATTGTCCTGTGAAAGGCAGGAACCCATGTGTGGTATTTAAGTTGTTTGAGGTGACTGTGTGCTTTACTTTGATTTAGCTGGTCATAGTGTCTGAGAAGGAGGCCTACTTCTCGACACAGAGATGTTGTGGCAAATGATTTATACCTGTATTGAATATTATACTTTGACTGCACAGTCCATTCAGAAAATAAAATGTTTTTGCATTCACAAGTAAAACATTTTAAAATTATTGATGGTCCCGATACGAGTTCTGGTGTATGAGGGGGGGGGAATACACCAGATACAACTTTTTAAAACAACCCCCCTAAAAATAACACAACCGAGTAAAGCAACTCAGTTGGAATCACAACCGAGTAAGAAACACTCAGTTGGAAGTGAAGTGTTGTGCGGAATGTGGTGGAAAATAACTCGTATAAAATCAACTCACGCTTTTATGCAGGGTTGGTCAAAAACCAAAACAGTTGAGAAAGAATGCTGTTTGTATGTAGGTTAGTTAATCAGTTGAATATGCAATAAGATAACTGAAAATAAACACAACACACAAAGATTTAACGTGGTTCGGAGAGAACTCCTACGTCCACGGAGAGTTGAGAGTCCACACAACTCTGTCCAAGTTCTTTTGGACAAACCACAAAGCTTACGCGGGCTTTGCAACCGTTAAGATAAGTTTACGGGTACTTATCAACCTTACAAATTAGTTTTCGGGTACTAATCAACCTATCTACTCAGTTACGGGAAGAGTAGGGTCATAAAACCTTTTCAGGTGAAAGAAAGGATGGGGTTCCAACTAAATAGCTCGAACAAGAAGTGAGCTAAGATCTAACACTCTACGAACTCTCACAAAGTGATGTTCTCAAGGTTGGATCTAAAGACACTCAGACAAAATCTAACACTCTAGAACTCTCAACTAATGATGTTCTAAGAGAATGAATGTAGTTCAGCTCGTGTGAGGAAATTTAGTTCTTTCTTTCGCTCTTGGCAATTGTCTGTCTCGTCTCGTGTGTGTCTCTTCTTCTTCTGGTGAATGAATGCCTCTATTTATAGGCGGAGAGAATCAACTAGCCGTTGGAAGAGCTGTTGATCTCTGTTCTTTGATAGCGATGGCTTGTCTCTCATCTCTGCAGACTTTCCGGATTTAACAACTGCGTGCTTCTGCTTTCCACCTGAGACAGCCTTGTGTTGGGCCAAATGAGGTAATGACAGAGAGTCAAACCTTCACGTGACTTCCTGATTTGAAATTCAAATCTCAACCTTTGACCTCCAACATTTGATAGTTGGTTGAGTCGTCTGATCTTCATCTGATTGGTCTTCAGCTGATGTTCTATCTGAACATGTGAACTCTCAACTGACTTTGAACTTCAAGCTGTTGATCTTCTTGGTTCAGGTCCTACAACTGATGTTCTGAAACTGAACGCTCAGTTGTCTTCCTTGTATCTGATCGGTTGGGTTTAAACGCTCAGATGACTTTCTTTCATCTGATGTTCTCTTCCCCCTTTCTACTTCTCATCTGATGAATGCTCAGTTGTCTTCCTTACAACTGATGTTCTATCTTGCAACATCTCTCTTTGAATACTTAGATGATTCTTGCATCTTCCTCCTTGAATGCTCATCTGATGAACGCTCAGTTGTCTTCCTCACAACTGATGTTCTATCCGAGTGAAGCCTTGTTGCCGTCTTCAGCTGGAGTCCTGTAAAGATAAAATCTTAACAATGCTCAAACAGCGAGCCTAACTACTAACATTAGGATCTAGCAACATCTACTCGGTTGGGGTCAGTTGGTTTTGGAATCAATCAAAACTTTAATAAATTTCCCAACAATTTCCCCCTTTTTGATAATGCCAAAACCCTTACAGATCAAAACTCTAAAGCTTTAAAACCCTTATAAAAAATCTTACAAGGCAAACTGATCTAAATCCTACTGACCTATCCAAAATCTCAGATGAAATTCTGGACAGTCTATAAGATTAAAACATCAAAGGGTTAGCACAGTTATAACATGATATTGAAATAACTTTGCGATTCAAAGCTTAGACAATGAGAGATTGTACGTCAAGTTGAATCGTATAACTGAATAGTTTTTATTACAACTGATGATTACAAAAGTAAGCACAAAAAGACAAAAGTTACATCAGTTGCTCAAAAACTAACTGAGCTAAAATTGAAGCCCATACTTGCTAAATATTCTAAAAAAAATTTCTCTCTTTTCAGCTGACTCCTTTGAGATGTCCACCCCATGCTCTTTGCATACTTGCCTCGCCTCGGCTGCAATCTTTGTTCTGTTGGGGGTGGGAGAGTCTGGAAGGAAAGGAGGCTTATATGTAACCTTCTAAGGGACGGGGACAGTGTTCAGATCCAGTTTTGCTTCAATCATCGCACGTCTGAATTGGCTAAACATCCCTGGGTCCCCAGTGTGTAGCTCGGTTAGCGCCTCCTTGAAGGCTTTCCTTGGATCGTCAGTTGCGTAAACCTTCATGTAGTAGAAGTCATTTACGAACTCTTGCTTGAACAGCTCTCATTCCTCATTCCACTCGGTTGGCATCAATTTGTCAACATGCCTAAACGACTTTGGAGCTTAGTCTTCCCTGGCAACCTCTGCTGTCTTAGCTGAGCTTCAGCCTTGACTTGATGTTTATCGATTCGGCGACGGCTGCAGGAGGCAATGTTTCGATCCAAGTTCTTGGTTATCTTATCCAGCTCCTCCTCAAATTGGTTGACCCTTCGAGCTTGGCTGGCAGCGAACTTTCTGATCCAACTCGGGTTGAAGTAATCTTTCTCCTCAACATCCATAGCCTTGGCAGCTGTAATGCACTCTTCGGTTGTGATACCATCGAGTTCCGAATCAAGCTCGGCTGCGATCTTGGCTATGGAGTTGTACGAAACTCCAAACTTTTCCGCCAGCACCAAGTCTTTTGACATTTCAGCTCCACCGACTTCGGTTGAATTGGGAGCGGACTTCTTCGTCTTCTTCCTCAGCTGAGATTTGGCTGCAGCTGGCATTTCTTCCTCGGCTTGGGTCTCTTCTTCTTCCTGCATCTCAACATCCGTCACTTTATCTTCCCCCTTTTTGGCATTAGCAACAAGGCTTGCTACTGAACCATCCAGAGAGGTGAGCTGTTGTTCGGTTTGTTGAATGCGGTTGAAGAGTTCATCGACCGCGCACTCGATCTCCATCTTCTTCGCCAGTTCGGAGTCATGGCGTTCTTGTTCGGCTTTCCTCAATCCAGCAAGAGTTTCCGATACCTCGGTCTGGAAAGCAACGAACTCAGCCCAGCGTGACTCGAACCTGGACTCCCATTCTTCATCCTGTGTCTGTTGGGATTTAGCAAGGTTAGTATCAGACAAGGATTGGAAAACGTTCAGCTCAGACTTCATCCCCAGAACAGTTGTCTTCAAATCCGAAATGTCTTGGCTGGTGGAGGAGGAGAATTCATCCAGCTTTATCTTCAGTGAGGCATTCTCCTCCACCAACTGCTTATTCTTTTCTTCTTGTGCTTCCAACATCCTCAGCTAATCGTCTTTGTGTTGCTAGAAGTTGGCAAGCAGTTCGGTCCTCAGCTGGTTTATCCTCTCAGCTATCAGCTCACAGATTTCTTCAGAAGAGGGAGCTGGCTGATCAGTTGGAGGGGCTTGTGCAATCATGGCTAGTGGCTCAACTATAACCATGGCTTGTCGGTTGGCCAGGTACAGTTGCAGCTTTTCTTCTTCATCCTTCGCTGTGGCGGCGGCTGCATCCAGATCATTTAGGAACTCAGCTGACTTGACGAGCATGTTGTCGAAGAATTCAACGCAGTCTTGTCCAGGTGTTTCCCTTG
This sequence comes from Schizonepeta tenuifolia, assembly GCA_029490685.1. Taxonomy (NCBI): domain Eukaryota; kingdom Viridiplantae; phylum Streptophyta; class Magnoliopsida; order Lamiales; family Lamiaceae; genus Schizonepeta; species Schizonepeta tenuifolia. The sequence goes on along the minus strand of CM055956.1, from coordinate 50,273,197 downwards.
TATCAGTGCCTTCTGCTTTGCTGTGGTCCAGACGACGCGTCAGCAGGGCCACCTTGTTGTTGTAGGCCACTTCCAGGTTTGTGTAGTCAAAATAGTCTCGGATGCGAGACTCATCCGCCTTCAGTCTGTCCCAGCTGTGCACCCTGATTATGTCTTCCTTCACGTACCAGTGACTGAAGATCAGGTTGAACTGGTACAACAGCTCGGTTTCAAGAGTTGCGAAGATGGGCATGTCACGAGCTTCTGGGAACATCCCAATCAGCTTTTGGAAACAGTAGGCCACCTTGCCTTCGTGTTCCAACGCGACTGCCTGGCGGTCAGCTTCATCGTCTATTGGGGAGGGGGATATATCATATGGTAACGGTTCAAATGTTTCATCAATGTTGGCCAAAGAATCGGTCACAACATCGGCATCGAGCGGGGAGCTCGGAATTTCAGATTCAGTTGGGAGGGAGGTTTCAAAAGGTTCCTCAACATTGGCCGAAGGAGCGGTCACAATGTTGGCATCGAGCAATTGGTTGAGAGAGCAAGAGGCTCTTGAGGCGGTACGGCATCAACTCCTGCCGTGGGGGAGGTTGGAACGTCTTCAATGTCCTCAGAGGAGGAAGAAGCATCTGATGTCACGTCCGTCTCCATCCCTTCCACCTCATCGGTTCCAGCAACGCGAGGGACGACCTTGAAGGCAGCGGCCTCAGCTGAGTGGTTTGACTCGGATGGCTCCTCAGCTGGTGTCGACTCAACTGGCGCCTCCTCCTCAGCTGGTGCATCAGCAGTTGGTTCCTCAGCTGGCTCCTCGGCATGCTCCTCAGCCGGTACCTCAGCTGGCTCTTCAGCTGTCTCTACAACCGCCTTCTTAAACCTTACCCTCAGCTTTTTCTGGGCAGGTTCAGCCTCATTCTCTTTCTCTGACTCAGCCCTGCGTCGGCGTGCAGCTTTGGATTTTGTGGGGCGAGTGACAGTTGGTACCTCCTCAGCTGTGTCCTTGGGATCAGCAATCTTCCCAGCATCCTTCTTTTCCTTAGGAGTATATACACTCCTAATTACCTCCTGCGCCTTCTTCGCTGTTGGGAACAACATCAATCTCTTCACTAGGGTTTCTTCGCAATTCTTCCAGACCATGTTCTGACCCTCGATTGCGATCAAGATCAGAGCTGAGATCTTGCAACTGAAGTTGAGTGTCCCCTTGACACTCAACAGTTTCTCCCCTGAGTCGGTTGTGGTCTCGGAGATTGACACGCACCCGTCGTATGGTAGGATCAAAATACCTGTGTATGCCCCAGACGGACAGTACACGCTCTTATGCCCACTACCGGACTGGTTAGTCTTAGCGGCAAGCTAGGGTCGATCCCACGGAGAGTGATGAACCACCTTACTCTTCAGTATACAAATCGAGTTGTCACTATCTCAATCTGTGTATCTGCACAATAAAATAGACAGAAATCAAATATAAAAGAGGGTAAGATTTGGGGTAGGTCGTGATCATCGTTGACATGTAAATTCGGTCATGGGCATACTAAGAATCCGTCCATGCTTCGTATAAATTCAAGGCGTGGCCCAAAGACATTGGGGCGTTTCAAGAGTTCATACTCCACACTTGGGATGGTTGAATCCCTTGTTGTCGTCTTGGTCCGAAGGTCACGCTTCACCTCGGTCACAAGGCCGTGCTTCACTCCTCCTTAGATAATAGTCATACCCGATCTCTCCAAGTATGACCCTCATCAACCTTCTCTTCCAAACTTCCCATGTCCGCACCTACAGAGTAGACACCACTCGCGGGATACTAATTTCCGGGACCACGCCCAACCGGTCATTGCAATGCCTACGATACGCGAGATGAGTCCTTTGGTCGATAACCATGGCTTGATGCCTCGTCATAGTTGATGGGTGATTGTTAGATAAGCCCAAGACTGAAGAAGGACGCAGTATCCCCTTGTGCAATCCTCACCATCCAGATCTACAGCACCATGCCAGGTGCTGCTTAGCTACTCGATCCTGGCACCTCAAACGCTGCCGTTTGCCATGCCCTGCCTTTACTTGACATGGTACAGCTCCAACCGAATGGAGATCACCCGTTAGATTGGAACTGCCTATGAGTTCTGCTCCAGTCCTTCCGGAACTACTGGACTCAACCGATGGCACAAGTGCCTCACGAATATTTCACATGTCAACAGTCAATCATTTCCCTTACCCAAATCTCACCAGGTAAACTACTCACACATAATTGAATATATAATGATAAACGCAAAAGAACGCATTAATAAAAGAAATACGAAATACTCGAATTAAAAGTATCGAAATACTCGAAATACGAAATACGAAAATATAAAAGTGTTTCTTCGGACTAAGAACTGTAGGCTGATAAATTCTCCAACATTGTGCCAGCCGCCTTGGCTGGACTTTTATAGCATGCAGTGGTAGTGGCAAAACCCTAGGCAGGTGGATTGAAATGGCATGATTGGCAGTTTCCATGTTGAGCGAGATTTTGAATATCTGCGATTGGTTGGATGGATGATTGGCGATCTCTGATTGATTTGATTATTTAAGGTAGGGCGCTGACCTCCAAATCCTTCCTTTCATGAATGCTTGGCAGATATTGGCGAATCCTCTCCATGCAGCTTTCCTTCTTGAGCTTTGGCGACAGACTGGAAATCTTTGCAGTGGTCAAACTGGTTGCATGCTTCATGGTTGATTTCCTCGTAGGCAAGGCAGCTGCAAGATCTTCTTTGTTGTTGGGTGCATTGCGTTAATACCTCGAATGCGAATGATGAACAGCAACTTAGCTTCAGGGTTCACATGGACTCCTCCTTTCAACCTCGTCTCTCGCTTCAATTCATCTCCTGCCCTGCATACTCCTTTGCGTAGTTCTTGCAACCGACTGGATTCACTACAGTTCTGCTCATTCTGACCACCTTTCCTCTGTTTGACCTGGACTGAGCTTCCTTCCTTCGAACAACAGTTTCCTTCCCCTGGATAGACTCTAACGACACAAAAAGACATGAAAAATAGGGCCAAACGGCCCAAAAGTCGAAGACGCATCAGAGATCTTCTGCTTCTCCTGGATCAGCTGGTTCAGAAAATATTGGAACCAGTTGATCTCGTGTTTGTGCTCTAACGCCAACAACTGCTTCAACTTTGGTCGGGTGATGTCGCCGAATGCTCCGCTGTATCCGAACACGACTTTCGACACAACATCGAACAGGAGTCGATGTTCTGGCTTCAATTTCGTCCTTTGCATGTTGCTCTTCAATCTCTCCGGAGTGATTAGAGCCTTCTCCAGAAACTCATCTGCTTGCTCGTCGGTTATGTTTTCAATGAAATCCGTGGTGGTGTGGTTAACTGGAATGACGTGGCGAAGGACGTCAGAAACTGCGATGGGGAAAGACACACGGCGAATGGTTCTAGCCGGAACATCGCGTTGGCGGCAGGCAACTTCCGTAGTCACTCCTTCTCTGCTGTCGATGGACGACTGCAGATTGACGTAGAATTCACCGACCTGGCGCCTGAGCAGGTGGGTGGGGTAGAGCTTCGCCCATTCCAGGAGCCCGTTCTCCTTGAGAGTATTTGCAAGGGGAGCCAACACCGGCGACTCCAATTCTTCATCGGAAAGAATCTGCTCGAAGTGAATCTTTGAAACGAGCAGGTCGAACGATTCTTCATATGAGGTGGGGACAAGAGAGGGTCCGAAAGAAGCCATTTTCTTGCTTTTGGGAGCCATTTAAGATCACTGCGAAGGTATATAAATAGGAAAGGAAAATCTTTGCAGAAAACGGTTAGACAAAATCTAAGAAGATGATGAATAGTAACTGCAGATAAACACGAATGAGGAAGGTAAGAAATCACTTCCTGATTTTCCGCTATTTATAGGTTTTTGACTCGATTGAGATCGACGGCTGGGGTTAAATGGCGCAAATCCATCAACGGCTGAGATCACGCGACTGTTGACTTGCTTTGACTTGACGTCATGAACCGAGTTCCAACCAGCGCGTGAGAAGGTGTATAGTTTTTCTTGTCAACCTAGTCGCACTATAAAGTAGGCTATTGATGTTCAGCCGTACTTTACATTTAATGCGACATGATGGCTATTTTAATGTAACTGACTTGCTCAGGAATGTTTGAATTTATTTCAAACATTCTCATTTAAAACATAACACCTTCAGCCATAAATGTTACCTGCCAGCTGATGTCGGAATCAGTTGTGTTCCCATGTTGCGGCATACCATCAGCTGACTCGAGTTCGTCTGTTCAGCTGAAGTCTGATGTCTTCGGTTGGCGATCCGCATCCAAGATTCCCCCTTCATCTGAGCTTCCCCCTCAGATGGATATCTATCTCTTCACCTCAGCTGGTTCCTCATCTGATGGATCCAACAAGCCGAGTAAGTCACATAACATCTTGAACCGTGCTTAGGCTAGAGGTTTGGTGAAGATATCAACTCTCTGAATCTCAGTTGGAATCTTTTCCATGGATACGTCCTTCTTCTCAATATGGTCTCGGATGAAATGATGTCGGATGTCAATGTGCTTCGTCCGAGAGTGATGAACATGATTCAAAGAGATAGCAATGGCACTAGAGCTATCACAATGAATGGGAACCTATCCAGTTGCAACTTCATAGTCTCTTAGTTGTTGCTTGAGCCACAACACTTGCATGCAGCAGCTACCGGTAGCCATATATTCTGACTCGGTTGTAGAAGTGGCAACACATGCTTGTTTCTTAGAGAACCACGAAACTAGCTTGCTTCCTATGAACTGACAGTGTGCAGATGTGGACTTCCTGCCCAACCGATCTCCGGCTAGATCTGCATCTGAGTATCCAGTCAGTTGGATACCACAACCCAACATTTACAGTTCCCTTCAGATACTTGATGATGTTCTTTGCTGCCAACATGTGAGCTTCCTTCGGTTGAACTTGGAACCGGGCACACACTCCAACCGCGTAAGATATGTTTGGCCGACTAGCGGTTAGATATAGCAAAGAACCGATGATCCCTCTATACTTACTGGCATCCACGAGCTTTCCCTCAGTTCCAGGTTCAATCTTCCAGTTAGTATTCATCGGGATCCTTGTGGTCTTACTTGTCTGCAATCCGAACTTGGTGATGAGCTCCTTTGTATACTTGGACTGATTGATGAAAATCCCTTCAGGTGACTGCTTCACTTGTAGTCCAAGAAAATAGTTCATCTCGCCCATCATCAACATCTCAAACTTCTCCTTCATGAGATTTGAAAATTTTTCACACAGTTCCTCCGACTTAGAACCGAATATGATGTCGTCGACGTAGATTTGCACAACAAGGATATCTTCTCCAACTTTGATGGTGAATAGGGTTTTGTCAACTGACCCTCGTTTGAATCCCGAGTTTAGAAGAAAACCGCAAAGAGTGTTATACCAAGCCCTGGGTGATTGTTTTAATCCATAGATTGCTTTCTTCAACTTATACACTCTTCCATCTCCAGTTTCAAAACTGGGAGGCTGTTCAACATATACATCTTCCTTGATATCACCGTTGAGGAAGGCACACTTCACATCCATCTGATAGACCTTAAACTTGTGAAATGCGGCATAGGCTAGAAAGATTCGGATGGCTTCCAGCCTTGCAACCGGCGCGAAGGAGTCCTCGAAATCGATTCCTTCTTGTTGGCAATATCCCTGAGCTACCAACCTTGCTTTATTCCTCACGATGAATCCAATGGCGTCTCTCTTGTTCTTGAAGATCCATTTTAATCCGATGACTTTGACACCATTTGGTCTTTCTACCAACTCCCATACACAGTTGCGTAGAAATTCATTCAGTTCTTCTTGCATGGCTGTTGTCCAGTGAACACAGTTGAGAGCTTCCACAACATTCTTTGGTTCTGGCACATCAGCTACAAAGAAAGAAATTATGGCAACATCTTCAGCTTGCTCGAACTCCTTAAGAACTGTCAACTCCTCAGCATATTGGGCATAAGTGTTGGAATCTTCCTCAGTTGAATCTGGAATTGCAACTCTGCTCCTTGTACGTACACCTTCGGTTGGATCTCTGATGATGTTGTCAGTGGAATGATCTTCATACCATCTTCTGTTGTGTCTTCCTTCTTCTTCCAACTGTAGCTGTTCCGTGATCTGAGCTGTGGGAGATGCTGGACTCTTCTGAGCTGGTGATTTATCAGTTGTTGAGTCTGGATCCTCAACATTGATAATATTTTGAACCGGGCTTGGTTGGGCTTCGGATGCTGATGCAGTTGGAGAGGCATCAGCTGGAGTTCCCCCTTGAGATGAGCTGGGGTCCTCGCATTCATCTTCAGAGGAGTATGGATCATCATCCTCGGTTGCCCATACCAATGGTTCAGCTAGATTATTTTCCCTTAGTGCTTGCGATCTGGTGAGAGCAGGTGGAACTAGTGGATCAGCCTGTTGTCCTTTAGCCTGTTCCCTGCACTCAAAAGTAGATTCATCAAAACTAACATGAGGTGTTATCTCCACAACACGAGAGCTATTGTTGAAAACTCTATATGCCTTGATCCGAGCAACATATCCAAGAAATATGCCTTTCGAAGCCTTGGCATCAAAGTTTTCAACTGAGTCTTCCCATTGTTGTGAATATAACACTTAGAACCAAAAACGCGAAAATATGAAATATCAGGCTTCCTGCGTATCCATAGCTCGTATGGTGTCTTTCCCAACCGCTTGGTTAGAAGAGACCGGTTCTGGGTGTAACATGCTGTGTTGATGGCCTCAGCCCAAAATCTCTTTGGCAGAGCTGAGCTTGTTAACATGGATGTAGCTGCATCTTTCAGTGTTCGGTTTCTTCGCTCAGCTACTCCATTCTGTTGCGGAGTACGCGCAGCTGATGTTTGATGTGTAATTCCGTGCTTCTCGCAGTACTCGATGATGGTTTCATTTAGAAACTCGGTTCCACGATCTGATCGGATGGAAACGATTTTCATCTCTTGTTGGTTTGATATCCAATCCATCAACTTGGGTAGCTCATCTCGGGTTTCACTTTTGTGTCGCATGAAAATGGTCCACGTGTATTTGGAATAATCATCAGTTACAACAAGGGTATACTCGTTGCCATTCATGTTTTTTGGTGTGACTGGCCCGAAGAGATTCATGTGGATCAGCTGTAACACTCGGTCAGTTGAGGGAGTTGTCTTCAACCGGAAGGAGGATCTAGCGAGCTTTCCCAACTGGCATGCACTGTAGATATGTGTTGTTGAAAACACTCGGTTTGGTATGCCTTTTGCATGTTCTTGTCTGGCAAGTCGGTTCATAGTCTTGAAATTCAGATGGTTGAGCCTTTTGTGCTACAGCCAGCTCACATCTGAACTGCTCTTTGATAACAAGCAGGTGTCAAGAAGACTACTGTTCCAGTCAGCATAGTAGACATTTCCGGTTGGCGATCGATTTCCCAACAATATGACCTGCTTTGATCCGACATTTTTAACCCTGCAACCCTGTGCATCAAACTTGACAGAGAAACCATTATCAAAGAATTGGCTGATGGAGAGCAAGTTATGCTTCAATCCATCAACATAAGAAACATTAGAAATCGAAACATGATTGGTTTCAAGGGTACCGTAACCTCTGGTGTGACCTTTTGAGTTGTCACCAAAGGTAACTGAGGGTCCTTCTTTCTCCACGAAACTCCCAAGCAAATCCTTCAGATTTGTCATGTGTTTCGAACATCCACTATCCATCACCCACATTGTTCGTGAAGCTTTATTCTTCCTCAGCTGTTTCTCCTGTTCCTGCACAGAGAAACTTGCTTAGGTCCCCAATTTTAGTTGGGTCCTGGAGGGTTAGAACCAGTTTCCCCTTGAACTGTGGGTTGTTTTTCCCTGTATACTCGGATAGATTTATCATTCCAGATCACTTTTCCTTCATCATCAACTATAACAATGCCTCGGTTATCCTTAGGCTTGTTGTTAGCATTGATGTTCTGTTTCTTGAGAGGAGTTGGATTTCTCCCATTTTGAGCTTTCGGAGGAGAGGCTTTCCCCCTGTTTTGATGGCGATTCTTATCCTGTTGGATTCGTTGTTGAGGTCAGACGCCTTGTTGGAATCTTTGTGGCTGATTCTGATTCCAACTCCCTGAATGTTGTCTATAGCTGTTCATGCCCTGTTGGTGGTTCATGTTGTGGCATGAATATCTCCAGCTGTTCGACCTGTTCCTTATTGGTTGACTCGGTTGGAACCTTTGGTTGAACTGATGATGGAACCGTTGTTGATTCAGATGGTTGGATCCTTGTCGGTTCCATTGACTCTGAGATTGATTCAGAGGTCGGTTCTGGTTCTGAGTTCGGTTGCGATTGTGTCTCCGACGCCTCTGATTCCTCTTCTGACTTTTGGAACATTCCCCCTCGGTTGATGTCCCAACCGATGGAATGTTCTGATCTCCATCTACTGCTCCTTTTCCCTTCTCAGTTGTGGTTCCCTTGGTCGGTTGAGCTTGCTGAGAAGTGGAGGTTGGATTACTTTGGGGAGACTCAGGTTCAACTGTGTTAGGTTCGGCAACCTTGACTTCCACAGCTTTGATGAAGGTCGCTGGAGGGATTCCAGTATCCTTGATTATATCATAACCAAGTCCTGACACGTCATCTATCTGTCGGCTGTAACTGATAAGATTCTCGATGATCTTGGATGACTGATATAGCTTGATTAAGTTGTCCTTCTCAGTTTGTAACTCCTTGAGGAGGACAACTACATGCTCGGTTTGTCCGTCTGACTTCTTTATCAGCTGGTCGATCTGAGCCTCTTGATTTTTCAACTGTTCTTGCTGCTCCTTGACTGCACTCAGTTGACTTTTAAGATTATCTATCTCTTCAGCCCCAAATCCCGAGGGACGGCAGAAGCCGGGGTGCGACTGGGATTGGATTAAAGAAGCGGGGAAGAAGGGGACTGACTGAAATAAACATACATAAAGGACTACATAATTTCTATGAAGAAGACATTATAACAAAAGAAGGAGTTGATCTCGAAGGATCACTCGAACAAGGTACACAGAAACATCTAGGTTATAAGTTACAGAACTTATACTATAGTGGTTTATTTACATAACATCAAAAGAGTTTAGAGTGTCTAGAGTTTGGCAGCAGAAAAGTGAGACTAAGCACATAAGTCTTCCTATTCTTCAACACAACTCAGTCCTAACTCAACCGTCCATCGCTTCCGTCGCTTCAACCTGCACATTTAGAAATATATGCAGGGCTAAGTACTAAAGTACTTAGTGGGCACATTGCCGAAAACATAATCATAAATATAGATAAATCAGGCATTTAGTCCTTGTAGCACATCGGGGTTTTGTTTGAAAATGAACCCGTGTCTACTAAACATTTTATTATTTTCACAATGTAGCTTAGCCAAGCATTTTCTGACAGATGTTACGTTCAAATCTTGTCCAATTCTCATTCACCGTGGCTGGTTACCCCTCAACAGGATACCACATACACCACAGGCTACAAAGTGCACATACTTTGGAAAGCATGTAGCTAACTCAAAGCCGATCGAAAGTTAACTAGTCAGCTAACTAATAAATCTGGAAAGCTAGTCAGCCAACTCAGAAGGAACAAGAGAACTCACATAAAACATAAAACAGTTTATGCCTTATAATCACGTTTGATAAAGCACAGTTATCAAAGCTATAAATTTCCCTTTCGATTTGTGGAAAAACTCATATTTTGTTTGATATAAGTAGGAAAGCCCACCTTATACGTTATAGAACTACTAAACGAATTCCCATCGTTTGATCCTTCGCCTTATCCCGACTGTCGACTTCCTCCTTCATCGTAAATAATCATAACTTCGATAATTCATCGAGTCGATAAAAAGAAAACTGAATTCGAAATCAAAAATCGAATTGGTTTCACATGTTTTTAAGCTTTTAGGCCTTTGCACGCTAATCTATATTCTTTTAATTAAATGGAGATGAGAATCGAACATTTCTCGTTTAGAAATCTTACTTGACACTAAGGTCAGTAGATAAGGGTTGTCGATACTTAGAATGACTTAAAAGATCGAAAGAAACTAAGTTGCGAAGAAAACAACTTAGTAAGCTAAGTTCTGAAAATTCACTGCACATTACAGTGGTTCTGGGGACTGCCCAGAACAGAGAAATTGGAAACAGGGGATGTGCCCTGTACCCTTAGAAAGCTTGGGATGTCTAGATTACTCTCCAATTTACGGATCTCAAATCCGATAAACGAGCTAAAAGATATTACAGTTTCCGGCAAAGGTCGCAAGACTGCCGCGGCTAACCCTAACGGCTCGATAGAATCGGCGTATAACTTCCTAGGTTCGTTCTAAGTTATCGAACCTACATTCTCACGAATTTATCACCTTAAGGCAGTCAACACGTACTCCCGTACGTGTAGAACTCCTTTCCATTTCCCGTCTATAAGTACGACATTTTAAACCTCGCCGATTAAGCTAATCAATTACTATACCAAACAAGTTATCAATTCTCGTCCTAACTCCTCGTTTGAAACACAAACTCAATATTTTATAGCTCGGATTAACACGACGTCAACTATAATTTCATTCCCTCATCAATAATGGTCATTAATATCCAATTATCTTTCCTACTCGACTTTCCTATTAATAATTACGTACATTTGTTCGTCTCTTAGGAAATTTCCAAAGTTGTCAGATTTCGATCAAACTCTACATTATCAATCCTCATCTATCGAGATTTATTATTATCTATATCATCACCTCATAACATTACTCAAAAATCATCTAATTATCGAACCTTCGTCTCTTATATTATCACTATATATTTCAGATTAATTCCAAAATAATTTCTATCATCATCTAATATCATTAGAAGCATTAATCCATCATTATATCATCAACTAAATCAAGCTAAATCAAACCCCTTATTTCCTCATTCATTTCGGTTTTGACATATAATTAGGGGAAGTGATTTTCTTCTCCCATTAACTCCATTAATCCAATTTTAATCATACCACATCAAATATTAATCAATTACTAATACTACATCATCATCAATTGAAATCCAAGTTGAAACCCTAAACCCTAAAATCGATATTCATCCAAATCATAGGGCTTTTCATTTCTTCTTGTTTAATTCATCTATTAACTACTCCTAAAGCTCCATTATCCATTTAATTTAAGAATTAGAACATCCTAGCTAATTGCCCTAAATTTCGGCTACTACATAGGTTTAGGACCTTTAATTTTTCTTCCAATTCAACCATAGAAATCGCTCATTAACCATCTAATTACAAGAATTAGAACTAAATTCATCCTAATTCACAACTAATAAAAATCGGTCAACAAGGAAAGTTAATGAATTCAAATTTTAAATGGATAGATGTGTAGCTATTGAACATACCTTGAAGATATATGAAATTAGTGATAGGATTTGATGGTAGATGATGAACTTGTGAAGAATTTCTTGAAGAACTTGGATTAAACAACAGTGGAGGAATGAAAGAAATTATGAGAGAGAGAGAGAGAGTTAGGGGCGGTAATGGTAGGATGAAGAAGATGGAAATGATGAATAAGAACTAATAGAATAGTACCTAATATATATTATGATATAATATATATGTTAGTAGGTGTAAAGTGTTGGAAGGTTGTTAGAATATTAGGTGTAAAGTATAAAGTAGAAAAAGAAGAATATTTTAAGAATGAGAGGGAGAGAGGTCGGCAGCCAATAAATAATTTAGGGAAAAATCCCGCTTTTCCAGCTCGTTACGATGTTACGAAAAACGAGGAATCAAAAACGTATTTCGGCACATTATCGTCGAATTCCGGTTCAACCATAAAATCCGGAATAATTTATATACTTAAAAAGTATATTTTAAACTTAGAAATCTAAAAAGATTTTGGGACATCACAGTCCAGAATTTAGTTTTCGTACGCGATAACACTAATACGGTAGTCATTTAACTGACTACCGTAATTTATTTTTGGAAACGCTTTTCACCGTTCGTCTTAGAATTTGATTTTATGAACTTAGTCGTGCAAAGCCATTTTTATTATTAACTTTAAATTTTTAAGACAGTCGAGATTTTCCGGGGTATTACATCCTACCCCCCTTGGAAAAAATTTTGTCCTAAAATTTACATATCTTTATTAGAAAGATGCGGATATCTCTCCTTCATCCTCTCCTCGAGCTCCCACGTGGCTTCCTCCTACCCGTGGTGATTCCACAATACTTTTATGATTGGTATCGATTTGGTTCTTAATTCTTGAACTTTTCTATCCAAGATCGATATTGGTTTTTCTTCGTAGTTTAAGTCAGATTCAAGAACTATGTCTTGCTGACTAATAACGTGTTTAGGGTCATAGGCGTATTTTCTCATTGAGAAACGTGAAACACGTTATTGACACTTCTTAAACTTGGCGGTAAGGCCAACCTATAAGCAACGGGTCTTATTTTCTCGAGGATTTCGTAAGGTCCTATGAACCTTGGTCTTAATTTACCCTTAACGCCGAATCTAACGATTCCCTTAGAAGGCACAATCTTAAGGAAAAACTTTTATCCTAATCTCAAAACTTAAGATCCTCACGACGGTCGTTGGCATATAACTTCTGTCGGCTTTGGGCTTCTCTCATTCTATCTCAAATCTGTCGAACATTCTCGATCATCTCATTAATCGCGTCTGGTCCTACGTTTTTCCTTTCACCCACTTCGTCCCAAATAAGTGGTGATCTACATTTGTCCATACAATGCCTCGTAAGGCGTCATTCCTATCGTAGCCTGATAGCTGTTGTTTATATGCGAATTCGTCCAAGTGTAAAACATCTTCCCAATTCGTACCTCGATCCAATACCACTATCCTTAACATATCAACCTAAATCCGAATCTTTCTCTCGGTCTGTCCATCTATCTGAGGGTGAAAAGTTGTACTAAAGTTAAGCTTGGTTCCCAATTCTTTCTGCATAATGACTCAAGATCTGGCAGTGAAATTGGCGTCTTGATCTGATATTATGACCTTCGGTACTCCATGTTGACGTACAATCTCTCTGACGTACAACTGAGCAATTTTTTTTTTCTGATCCTTACGTAGTCTTAATCGGTAAGGAGGGAGCTGATTTCGTAAGTCTATTGATAATCACCCAAATAGCTGTGTTTCCTCTTCCTGACTTAGGCAAGCCTGTCACAACCTCCATGGCTATTCCTTTCCATTTCCATTCTGGGATATCCAATGGCTGTAACAATCCATACGGTCGTCGGTTGTAAAGTCTTAACTTGCTGTCATGCCAAACATCTTTCTACAAACGAGGCAACGTCTCGTTTTAGTCCATTCCACTAGAAATTCTTTCTCAAGTCCTGATACATCTTCGTACTTCCTGGGTGTGCTGTGTACGGCGTATCGTGAGCCTCACTCATGATGTCATTCTTCAGTTCGTTATCGTTGTCAGGGATACAAATTTTGCCTTCAAAAGAATCGCATTATCTGGTTTGAAAAGCGGTCTTCAGGTACGTCCTTGGTTTAATCTTCGGCTGCTGATACCCTGATCTTAAATCTATTTTTGGAAAACACTCCTGCACCCTTGAGCTGGTTGAACAAATCCTCTATCCTTGGCAAAGGATATTTGTTCTTGAGTGTGATCTTGTTCAGTTCTCGATAATCTATGCACATTCTCCTCGATCTGTCCTTTTTCCTAACAAATAGCACTGGTGCTCCCCAAGGTGAGACACTTGGTCTGATGAAACCAAGGTCTAATAGCTCGTGTAACTGGATTTTAAGTTCTTCTAGTTCTTTCGGTGCCATCCTATATGGGGCTTAGGATTTAGGAGCGGCTCTTGGTTCTAAGTCGATCGTAAAGTCTACGTGTCGATCGGGTGACAATCCTGGCAAAACTTCTGGAAAGACGTCTTCGTATTCGTTCACATTCTTTACGTCTTGGGTGGTCTTCTTGGCTCCTGGTTCTCCGATTAGTTACACAAGATAAGCTGTGATACTTTTCTTCCTCATTAACTTCGTGGCTTAAAGCGCTGATATAATCGGTACTTCTCTACTCATTGAATTTCCGTAGAATTTGGTTGGTTCTCTACCCGGGGGTTGAAAAGAGATTTTTTTTTCTCATTGCAGAGAATCGAGGCATAATTCTCTGATAACCAATTCATTCCTAAGATTATGTCTACGTCCACATTATCATAACGTTTATGTTGTTCGCTTTAACCTTAGGAGTTTCGATTTCTAGTTCTAAGTTAGAGCAAACATGCGTAGATGTAGTGATCTCTCCTAAAGGCGTAGCTATTCTCATAAGGCGTGCAGCTCTTATGGGTCTGATGTCTAGGTTATCGGCACATGAGCCATCAATTAAAAGAATGCGATGCGCCAGTATCAAACAATATCTCAAATATGGATGTTGTGAAGTTTTCCCATACCTGCTAAGTTTCCTTTTCCATTATTCTTCCCAGTCTGCCTATTGGCGCATGCCCATGCATTCTGTTGTCGCTGCGCATGCTGCTTAAATTGTTGCTGCGGCATCTGTTGCTGAGGCTGTTCCTGAATTGCCCTCAAAGGCTAGGGCTGTCCTTGCTGATTCTGTCTGGCTGTTCTCAGTAGCGTAGGACAATCCCTCTTCACGTGCCCTGCCTGTCCACAGTTAAAACAAATGCCCGTGCCTGCTTGACAAATACCAGGATGGGTTCCATTGCATTTTGGGCAAACCGGATAAGTAACCCTCCCTGGGTTATTTCCTCCTTGGTTAGAGTTTTAATGTTGTCCTTGCATCTGTCTTTGCTGATTATTCTCTTTCCATGATCTGGCCTGGTTGTTCCCTTGTACATACAACCCTGACTAGTTGTTTCCCTGCCATTGTTTCTTTTTATTGTTCTGGTTAGGCTGCTGGTAGCCGTACTGATTTCCCTTTTGTTGATTACCCTGGTTAGGATTCTGATTGTAGTCACTGCTATTTCTTCCATCCCATTTTCTTTTTCCTTGGAAGTCGCTATTATTGTTGTTATAATAGCCTCGGTTTTGGTTTTGGGTTGGAGCTGATGTAGGTGCTATGGTTTTCTTCTCATCAGGCACAACGGCCTCCATTTCCAGTGCTCGTCCTAAAACGTCCGTATAGCCTAGTCCCCCGTGACTGGCTAAAGCGAGTCCCAATTCGTGTCTTAGGCCACCTCTGAATTTCGTAGAAATATTTTCCTCGGTATCGATCTGAGTTGGTGCATACCTTGATAATTCGCAGAATTTTGCGTCGTATTCCGTATCTGTCATCTTACCCTGTTTCAGAATGTAGAACTCAGCTTCCTTCTGAGCCCTATATGTCTTAGGCATGTACTTGTCGTACAGCACCTCCCTGAATTCCTTCCACGTAAGACGAGCTAGACGCTTCGCGGGTATCACCTTCTGTCTTACCTCCCACCAGTAATCCGCTGATTCGGTTAGTTGGAACGCGACACACAGTAGTTGCTCCTCATCAGTACATCTGAGGAGTTTGAAGATTTTCTC
Organism: Schizonepeta tenuifolia; assembly: GCA_029490685.1. Classification (NCBI taxonomy): domain Eukaryota; kingdom Viridiplantae; phylum Streptophyta; class Magnoliopsida; order Lamiales; family Lamiaceae; genus Schizonepeta; species Schizonepeta tenuifolia. The sequence goes on along the minus strand of CM055956.1, from coordinate 50,257,774 downwards.
GGTGGATCTCACCCATAGCTCAGCATCGCTAGGGTTTCCTAATCCATCAAACTTTGGGGGGTTTCTTTTGAGGAAAAGATCCTCAATGTCCCTACCGGGTGGTGGTGGGGGTGATGGTGATGGTGATTGGGTATCATTTCGTTCCTGTTCCTGTTCTCTCTCATTCTCTGGCTGACGTCTTCCATGTCCCCTGGGCCTGCCAGGTCCTCGACCTCTCCTGTTGTTAATGTTTCTCGGCGGCATTTTTTTTCTTAAACTATAGGAAATAGAAATATTTCCATTAGTGCCTTACTTTTAAGCCCTCTGTTACTCACTAACCCACTTTCCAACTTAATCAAGTTCGCGAAAATGAAATTCGAACATAACTTCGATACTATCCCTTAATCTTTTAACTGTCAAAGTTAAACCTAATTTTCGTTACACGGGTTCATTTGCATTCTGATTTGATTTTACGATTTATAAAAACTTCCTCATGATTAAAAACCCTCTCATGGGTCATGTATATATGTCTACATTAAAGGGATATGGATTTTGCCTCCAACGAGGTCTTACACAAAAAGTTAGACTATTACGAGTCTAAACTAGGCTATCTGCCTATCACTGTACAGGTTGCATTAACAGAATGCATTACTGTACTACTGGAAGTACTAGAACTGAAACTGTTCACAGAATTTCGTATCCGATAGGGTACTACAAAAACTAGTTACTGATCCGACTATGTAAATAACAGGAGAGACTACTAACTCTGCTAATAAGCGTCCCTGACGCACTGCTCAACTCGCTGCAGTCAAGTTCCCACTATCCTCTATGGCCTGATCCTCCTTAGGGTCCTCGTCGTATCCTCATCTGGGTCCTCGTCTTCTGATTCTGAACCAAAGACGAGCTGAGGTGCCTCGTCAACTCTCATAGTAGTGCCGTCCGTAAGTGTAAGTGGTGGCGGTGCAGACATCTCTGAAACTGTCATCTCGGTATCTGAAACCAAGTAATCCCAGCAGGTCACTAACGCCCGCTCCTTCAGAGGCATCAGGTGGTCGGGAAAGGAACTAGACTCGTACTTCCCCCCGGAACGGACCCTGGATGGTCCTGCTTCAAACTTTGCTCTAACTCTAGCCAATTCCGAGCAAATCTCGTCAAGCGGTCTGTATGAAGTTGGTAACTGTAATAGGGCGGTAAGCTCCGTGTCTGTGTCTAAGTACCCTGGTCTTGTCTCAATCGGTCCTCAAACTCTCACAGAAGGCTCGGGTAGGAAAAGAATAGGTAACCCTAACCTGTCAGTTGTCTCTGTGTCAATCACTGGGTATTATGCCTCTGTAACTAACCCCTATGTGCCCTTGCTAGGGTACAATCGCTGGAGGAATCTCTAACTGTGCAACCATCTCTGGACCTATCTCGCCATGATCTGACTCTGAATCCGCCTGGAAGTAAGTGTAGGGAGGATGCGCCTGAATGAAATATGCTGTCATGTGTCTGTTCTGGAAGAACCGCCTGTGTACCTCTAAAGCGAATCCATAATAATCACCTGTCGGCTCTACGTCATCGTCAAACATCTCAAAATAGTACCATGCCGTATCATATGCCCAACCATACCATTCCTCTGACAGTCGTCTAATTAAGTCGAAGATAGCCTAATCCTCTGTAATAGCATGCCGAGAAGTTACTAATCCTTTGTCCTATGTCATGTCTCAGGTTTGTCTCGAAAACTCGATACTTATCCAAAATATGATCTGCCCAAGTACGCTGCGGTGGGGATTGACTCTCCTGAGCCATATCACTACTAGAAGTCATCCTACAAGGTTTTTAAGGTACACGGATCAGTAACAGGTAGGATAATATCTTATCTTACGGAAAACCTTAAATTACAATGAATATTCCTTATTCAATTGTAATATCACCTCACTTAAACGACAAACTTATCTTAAACATCTAGCAATTTCACAGAAAATTGCACTCGTACAAACAATATATAGAAATAAAATTTTAAGATTTTATTTCCATTCCTTATCTTAATATTATTATTTTTTTTTGAAAGAAATTTCTTATCGATTCTCACTCGTTAAAACAAGTGCGTTCACTTTGTTCATGTTACTTATTCGAAAGTAACATTCATTTACGTAAGACTTTGTCGATCATGACCCTTAATATACGTACTCGTCGTAGTCTTCGTTCAAAACAAAGTACAGAAATAAATTCCAAAAGAAATTGGAATGATAATTAGGGAATAACCTTTAGAACATAAGTTCTAATTTGTCGTTGAATTCGATCGATTTTTGAAAAATTCAATCAAGCTTCGTGCTTGATTCTTAATATTTATACATATCTCCCTCTCGAAGTACGTACATAGCGAACTCCGCTGAAAAACAAAACGGTACGACGTCGTCATGTTACTTATACGTAAGTAACATTTATTTATTTCATTCGTCTTTGATTCCCTTTACTCTGTCCTCTTCATCTCGATCACATCCTTCTTAATATGAAGCCAATGTTTCTCGTACGTTTACTCGTTTCTTTCGATCACTTGGTACCAAGTTATTTCATCCCATCATTATTCATTTCATTCCCTCGAAGGAAATTGTTATCGGCTCCTAAGTATAAAAACAAGATTCAATTCTGCCGAGTCTTGTTCAGGTCACTACACACACGTGACATCCGTCTGTAGAAGTTCTTCCCGTTTTGGAGATCTCCTTTCGAAATCATTTAGAATAACGTTTCTTAAAACGTCTAAGTTCTCAAATAGTCGGAGAAGACCTTAGGTTTCAAAGTCTATGTTCTCAATGAACCGGGAGAAATCCTTAGAATTCGTCTAGATTCTTGTACCAAATAAACCTTTTCAAAAAGTAAGAAATTATTACGCAAATAATTTCACATAAGATAGTACTCGTACTATCACATAATCACATAACCAAACAAAGTATAAATTCTTATACTTTCATAAATGAAAAGCATTTTGGCACCATTTTTATTCTTAACTCGTTGAATAGTCATTCAAAAATTTCTTATTAAAAAGAAATCATATCACTGAAATTTCTTTCCTCGTTGAGTCGACGTAGCGGGAGGTTGAGTTGTCATCTACAATCTTAATCTTAGTGTTATAACTAAATCTTAACTTTACTTGAAAGAAGATTCTGGTCTAGAGTATATACAAATACTCTATCTCACAACTCGAATGAAGACTCGATATAGAGTATGAACGAATACTCTATTTTACTACTCGAAGGATGACTCGTATACAGAACAGAAATGATTGCTCTGATACCACTCTGTGGTATCACTAAAAAGAATGACTCATAATCAGAGCAGAAAATGAATCTCGGCTCTGATACCACTCTGTCACAGCCCCAAATCCCGAGGGACGGCAGAAGCCGGGGTGCGACTGGGATTGGATTAAAGAAGCGGGGAAGAAGGGGACTGACTGAAATAAACATACATAAAGGACTACATAATTTCTATAAACAAGACTTTATAATAAAAGAAGGAGTTGATCTCGAAGGATCACTCGAACAAGGTACACAGAAACATCTAGGTTATAAGTTACAGAACTTATACTACAGTGGTATATTTACATAACATCAAAAGAGTTTAGGGTGTCTAGAGTTTGGCAGCGGAAAAGTGAGACTAAGTACATAAGTCTTCCTATTCTTCAACACAACTCAGTCCTAACTCAACCGTCCATCGCTTCCGTCGCTTCAACCTGCACATTTAGAAATACATGCAGGGCTAAGTACTAAAGTACTTAGTGGGCACATTGCTGAAAACATAATCATAAATATAGATAAATCAGGCATTTAGTCATTGTAGCACATCGGGGTTTTGTTTGAAAATGAACCCGTGTCTACTAAACATTTTATTATTTTCACAATGTAGCTTGGCCAAGCATTTTCTGACAGATGTTACGTTCAAATCTTGTCCAATTCTCATTCACCGTGGCTGGTTACCCCTCAACAGGATACCGCATACACCACAGGCTACAAAGTGCACATACTTTGGAAAGCATGTAGCTAACTCAAAGCCGATCGAAAGTTAACTAGTCAGTTAACTAATAAATCTGGAAAGCTAGTCAGCCAACTCAGAAGGAACAAGAGAACTCACATAAAACATAAAACAGTTTATGCCAGATAATCACGTTTGATAAAGCACAGTTATCAAAGCTATAAATGTCCCTTTCGATTTGTGGAAAAACCCATATTTTATTTGATATAAGTAGGAAAGCCCACCTTATACGTTACAGAACTACTAAACGAATTCCCGTCGTTTGATCCTTCGCCTTATCCCGACTGTCGACTTCCTCCTTCATCGTAAATAATCATAACTTCGATAAGTCATTGAGTCGATAAAAAGAAAACTGAATTCGAAATTAAAAATCAAATTGGTTTCACATGCTTTTAAGCTTTTAGGCCTTTGCACGCTAATCTATCTTCTATTAATTAAACGGAGATGAGAATCGAACATTTCTCGTTTAGAAATCTTACTTGACACTAAGGTCAGTAGATAAGGGTCGTCGATACTTAGAACGACTTAAAAGATCGAAAGAAACTAAGTTGCGAAGAAAACAACTTAGTAAGCTAAGTTCTGAAAATTCACTGCACATTACAGTGGTTCTGGGGACTGCCCAGAACAGAGAAATTGGAAACAGGAGACGTGCCCTGTACCGTTAGAAAGCTTGGGATGTCTAGATTACTCTCCAATTTACAGATCTCAAATCCGATAAATGAGCTAAAAGATATTACAGTTTCCGGCAAAGGTCACAAGACTGCCGCGGCGAACCCTAACGGCTCGATAGAATCGGCGTATAACTTCCTAGGTTCGTTCTAAGTTATCGAACCTACATTCTCACGAATTTGTCACATTAAGGCAGTCAACATGTACTCCCGTACGTGTAGAACTACTTTCCATTTCCCGTCTATAAGTACGACATTTTAAACCTCGCCGATTAAGCTAATCAATTACTATACCAAACAAGTTATCAATTCTCGTCCTAACTCCTTGTTTGAAACACAAACTCAATATTTTATAGCTCGGATTAACACGACGCCAACTATAATTTCGTTCCCTCATCAATAATGGTCATTATTATCCAATTATCTTTCCTACTCGACTTTCCTATTAATAATTACGTACATTAGTTCGTCTCTTAGGAAATTTCCAAAGTTGTCAGATTTCGATCAAAATCTACATTATCAATCCTCATCTATCGAGATTTATTATTATCTATATCATCACCTCATAACATTACTCAAAACTCATCTAATTATCGAACCTTCGTCTCCTATATTATCACTATATATTTTAGATTAATTCCAAAATAATTTGTATCATCATCTAATATCATTAGAAGCATTAATCCATCATTATATCATCAACTAAATCAAGCTAAATAAAACCCCTTATTTCCTTATTCATTTCGGTTTTGACATATAATTAGGGGAAATGATTTTCTTCTCCCATTAACTCCATTAATCCAATTTTAATCATACCACATCAAATATTAATCAATTTCTAATACTACATCATCATCAATTGAAAATCAAGTTGAAACCCTAAACCCTAAAATCGATATTCATCCAAATCATAGGGCTTTTCATTTCTTCTTGTTTAATTCATCGATTAACTACTCCTAAAGCTCTATTATCCATTTAATTTAAGAATTAGAACATCCTAGCTAATTGCCCTAAATTTCGGCTACTACATAGGTTTAGGTCCTTTAATTTTTCTCCCAATTCAAACATAGAAATCGCTCATTAACCATCTAATTACAAGAATTAGAACTAAATTCATCCTAATTCACAACTAATAAAAATCGGTCAACATGGAAAGTTAATGAATTCAAATTTTAAATGGATAGATGTGTAGCTATTGAACATACCTTGAAGATATATGAAATTAGTGATAGGATTTGATGGTAGATGATGAACTTGTGAAGAATTTCTTGAAGAACTTGGATGAAACAACAATGGAGGAATGAAATAAATTATGAGAGAAAGAGAGAGAGAGTTGGGGGCGGTAATGGTAGGATGAAGAAGATGGAAATGATGAATAAGAACTAATAGAATAGTACCTAATATATATTATGATATAATATATATGTTAGTAGGTGTAAAGTGTTGGAAGGTTGTTAGAATATTAGGTGTAAAGTATAAAGTAGAAAAAGAAGAATATTTTAAGAATGAGAGGGAGAGAGGTCGGCAGCCAATAAATAATTTAGGGAAAAATCCCGCTTTTCCGGCTCGTTACGACGGTACGAAAAATGAGGAACCAAAAACGTATTTCGGCACATTATCGTCGAATTCCGATTCGACCATAAAATCCGGAATAATTTATATACTTGAAAAGTATATTTTAAACTTAGAAATCTAAAAAGATTTTGGGACATCACAGTCCGGAATTTAGTTTTAGTACGCGAAAACACTAATACGGTAGTCATTTAACTGACTACCGTAATTTATTTTTGGAAACGGTTTTCACTGTTCCTCTTAGAATTTAATTTTATGAACTTAGGCGTGCAAAGCCATTTTTATTATTAACTTAAAATTTTTAAAACAGTCGAGATTTTCCGGGGTATTACAGCAACTCCTTGAGGAGGACAGCTATATGCTCGGTTTGTCCGTCTGACTTCTTTATCAGCTGGTCGATCTGAGCCTCTTGATTTTCAACTGTTCTTGCTGCTCCTTGATCTGCTTCATCAACTCCTCATCGGTTGGAGCATTAGTTCGGTTGACTGCACTTAGTTGACTTTTAAGATTATCTATCTCTTTAGTTTGACTCTTGATCAGATCGTCCTTTTCGGTTAAGGATTCTTCAAGTTTGGAGAACTGTTCTTGAAGTCTCTTAAACTCAACCGATTGCTGATGCAGTTCCTCACTGAGTTCTTGAAAGTCACTCCAGGAGGGTTCCAACTCTTCATCCAGTGATTCCTGCATGTTAGAAGTATTGGAAGAATTTAACTTAGCAGGATTAGAGTGTACCTCAGTATCATCTTGGTCGGTTCCAAGTGCCATGAGGCATTGATCCTGACTGATGGCGTTGTTGGTAGAAGTCAGCTCATCCTCATCTTCAGTGTCAGTGAAGATGTTCATGTCGTCAGCTGCTTCTTCTGCAACCATGGCCTTGTTCTTTCCAGCTTGCTTGGCCCTCAACGCTTCTCTCTCTTTCTTCGAGAGGTCTGGACAATCTGCTTTGAAATGTCCTTCCTTGCCGCATTCAAAGCAACCGTTGGTCACAGGCTTTGAGTTATCTCGAGTTCGGTTAGATTTGTAGAACCTCTTGTATTTTCCGAACCAAGTGTCCATGTCAGCTAGCTCTTTGACAGAGCGGCTATGTTCTGTTGCAGTTTTTCTCTGCTTGGCTCCTTCGTAGCCGTGTCCACTGATCTTGTTGGCCTTGATGTTCGTGGCTTTGAATAGTCAGCTCGGAGTGCTACTGACTTTGTGGCTGAACCAACATCCTCATGTCGACTCGTCTGAACCGAGGACTGAGTTGACCTTCGTCGGTTCACCTTGTATTCATTTCCCTTCAGAATTGAGAACAATTTTTCAGTTCCCATCTCACCAAGGTCAGCTCGGCTCTCATGGATGTTGGTGAAGGTATCCCACTCAGTTGGTAGAGCTTGTAATACTTTGAGGTTGATTTCTCTCAAAGTATATTTTCCTTTTCGGATGGACTGGATCCTTCTGATGATGTCCATGAACCGGAGCTCTAGCTGATCGATGGTTTCATCAGTTCTCAGGCAGAAGTTGTCGAAATCTTGGCAGACATGTGAGAACTTGTTCTCCTTTATCTCGTCGCTTCCTTCACTCAGCGATGCCAAGATATCCCACATCTCTTTAGCGGTTTCACACTCCTCTATCCAAGGCAGATAATCTCTTCCGACTGTGGACATGATTGTGCTCTGAGCCCAGATGTCCAACTGGCTCACTTTGGCTTCCTCTGGAGTATAGTCTTCTGGCTTCTTCTCCACTAACTCCACAGTTGCATCCCCATCGTTGGAATTTGTAGGAGTGCGAGTGTTTCTCTCCCTGATGATGATCGATCCGGATGCGAGTACTTGTTGCATCCGATGATGCTTTGACAACAAGATCTTCTTCATCCGAGTTCTCCAGGATGTATAGTTCACAACCAAGAACATGACCACGATCTTATCCTTGACATCCATCTGCACACTACAACAGAAGAAATATGCAAGCAAATATGCACTAGCGTGATAAAAAGATCTGTTCAGTTGACCACTGAAGGAAACACCTCGAATTCACACCTTGTGAAACAGAGTCAGCAGTCTTTTGAACCACTGCTTTGATACCACTTGATGGTCCCGATACGAGTTCTGGTGTATGAGGGGGGGGGGGAATACACCAGATACAACTTTTTAAAACAACCCCCCCCTAAAAATAACACAACCGAGTAAAGCAACTCAGTTGGAATCACAACCGAGTAAGAAACTCTCAGTTGGAAGTGAAGTGTTGTGCGGAATGTGGTGGAAAATAACTCGTATAAAATCAACTCATGCTTTTATGCACGGTTGGTCAAAAACCAAAACAGTTGAGAAAGAATGTTGTTTGTATGTAGGTTAGTTAATCAGTTGAATATGCAATAAGATAACTGAATATAAACACAACACACAAAGATTTAACGTGGTTCGGAGAGAACTCCTACGTCCACGGAGAGTTGAGAGTCCACACAACTCTGTCCAAGTTTTTTTGGACAAACCACAAAGCTTACGCGGGCTTTGCAACCGTTAAGATAAGTTTACGGGTACTTATCAACCTTACAGATTAGTTTTCGGGTACTAATCAACCTATCTACTCAGTTACGGGAAGAGTAGGGTCCTAAAACCTTTTCAGGTGAAAGAAAGGATGGGGTTCCAACTAAATAGCTCGAACAAGAAGTGAGCTAAGATCTAACACTCTACGAACTCTCACAAAGTGATGTTCTCAAGGTTGGATCTAAAGTCACTCAGACAAAATCTAACACTCTAGAACTCTCAACTAATGATGTTCTAAGAGAATGAATGTAGTTCAGCTCGTGTGAGGAAATTTAGTTCTTTCTTTCGCTCTTGGCAATTGTCTGTCTCGTCTCGTGTGCGTCTCTTCTTCTTCTGGTGAATGAATGCCTCTATTTATAGGCGGAGAGAATCAACTAGCCGTTGGAAGAGCTGTTGATCTCTGTTCTTTGATAGCGATGGCTTGTCTCTCATCTCTGCAGACTTTCCGGATTTGGCAACTGCGTGCTTCTGCTTTTCACCTGAGACAGCCTTGTGTTGGGCCAAATGAGGTAATGACAGAGAGTCAAACCTTCACGTGACTTCCTGATTTGAAATTCAAATCTCAACCTTTGACCTCCAACATTTGATAGTTGGTTGAGTCGTCTGATCTTCATCTGATTGGTCTTCAGCTGATGTTCTATCTGAACATGTGAACTCTCAGCTGACTTTGAACTTCAAGTTGTTGATCTTCTTGGTTCAGGTCCTACAACTGATGTTCTGAAATTGAACGCTCAGTTGTCTTCCTTGTATCTGATCAGTTGGGTTTAAACGCTCAGATGACTTTCTTTCATCTGATGTTCTCTTCCCCCTTTCTACTTCTCATCTGATGAACGCTCAGTTGTCTTCCTTAGAACTGATGTTCTATCTTGCAACATCTCTCTTTGAATACTTAGATAATAAGAGAATACTTAGATAATTCTTGCATCTTCCTCCTTGAATGCTCATCTCATGAACGCTCAGTTGTCTTCCTCACAACTGATGTTCTATCCGAGTCAAGCCTTGTTGTCGTCTTCAGCTGGGGTCCTGCAAAGATAAAATCTTAACAATGCTCAAACAGCGAGCCTAACTACTAACATTAGGATCTGGCAACATCTACTCGGTTGGGGTCAGTTGGTTTTGGAATCAATCAAAACTTTAATAAATTTTCCAACAATTATTAATGCTTGTGATGCTATGGCAAGGCAAGTTCAATTGTACCACTCTAAGAGCAAGTTTTTAAAATGGCAATGTGTTCACTAAGTACTTTGTACTCAGCTCTGCATGTATTTCTAAATGTGCAGGTTAGCAGGATGTGGATGGCGAGGACGGCTTGGTGGTGTTTTTCTTTTTGAGTCGAAAGTCTAAGCTGGCAATTGCATGTCTCCATACATGTAGTTGTTGGGAACGAGTCGATGTCTACGCTGCATTATACTTTCTTTTAATATGTTTATGATAATACTCTGATATTCTGTTGGATTCAAGAGCAATGTGCTCGAATAATTTACCGTTTTTCCTTAACTTCCGAATGATGTAAACTTGACAAACTTATTCCTTTTTGGGATATACTTATGTTAATTATCTATACTCGTTGATGTTGAATTGTGATCTGAAAGCATGTTTATATTTGTTATCGCTTTCAATCAATATTTCCTTGTTTCCCGAGCATGAATCCCTATGTAAGTTTAGTTATTGGATGGTTTATTTTGTTTTTCGCGCTTCCGGAAATGGGGCGTGATAGAGTTTGAAATTTATTTTTAAATAAAAACTAATATGAATAGTAACTTTTTACGTTTTCTTCATTACTCGGAATTTTGATCCGAAAATTGGATGTTCCAAATCTGTGATTTATTTCATGAGTAATGAGACGAGTTAGAGTGAAATTGGATGTCTAGAAAGTGTCGAGAGAGAATTATAAGTTTGAGAGAATTAATGATTGAAGAGGGATGTTTTTGTACCGGAAAAATCTTTTCTTCCGGGGATTTTTACCGCAAGGAAGACAATTCAATTGAGAAAAGTCTCCCTTCTCATCCGTATCCTCCCTCAATTATATCTATTTATTCTCTCCATCTCTCCCCCACTCTCACACCTCTCACTCTCCCTCACTCTCTCAACTCTTCCTCACGCATCTCTCTCTTCTCTCTCACCTATCTCTCTCTTTCTTCTTCACTTCCATCTCCATGGCTACCGAGACTCAAACCAAGCCCCACATCCTTCATTTTTCTTCATTTTTCTTCATTTTTGGGATCAAGTCTAAATCATCGAGCCTTGGATTTAAGTAAGAATTCTATTCCTAAGCTTGAGAAATTTCGTTCATTTCTTTCTTACGCCCTTCAAAATTTTCTTGTTTATGAAGAAGGGATTTTATCTTTATATTATTGAGATTTAATCTATGATCTAGCATGTCTCCCATGCTTAGAAATACAAAAAGAATTTCAATCTTCAAGCCTAAGGAACTCTATGTCTTATCCCCCATATTGTTTTCAAAAATTATGAGTATATGTAGAAGAGTTATGATTCTTATATCTTTGAGTATGAAGTCATGATCTTGCGCTTTCCATGCAAGAAAATAAGAAAGAAATCCAAGAACCCTAATGTATAGGTGAATGTTGAAAATTTTAAGAAAAATTAGGGGTTTTCATGTTTTGAATTCTATCTTGATTTTGATGATGGAAATGAGTTCTAGAATTTATTCTATGATGTTATGTGTGATCAATTTGAGAAGATGAATTCATATGCATATAGATCATAATTTTTTTTATGAAATAGTGAAGGAGAATTAGGAGTTTTCATGCTATCTTCTTGATGATTGAATTGAGGATAATTATGATGAATTTGAGTATATATGAGCATGAATTATTGATCAATTTGAGAGCATGAGTTATTCCTTCATTTTATTCAAAAATTTCAAAACATGTATATATGCATCAATTGTTATTTTGTGATCTTGTGGCGATATTGAGAAATTGATGATGAATTTATGAGATTGCGAATGATCTATGCATGATTATTTGTTTAATTGAAGGATTTGAATTCCTATGACTAAAGTTAGAAAATTTCGAAGTATATATATATATATATGAAAATTATGATTTTTAATGATCTTGAGTTCTAAACGAAATTGAAAATATTTTGAGTATGATTTGAAGATGAATTGAAGAGATGAATTTATTTGTTCAAAATCTTGAAATTTTTGAACCAAAATAAGCATAAGAACTTGTGATTTTTAAGTTCTTGAGTTTAATTTAATGAATTGATGATAGATTAGTGAAATTAGAAAAACAAAATTTGGAGTATAATTGCATGCTTAATTGATGAATTAGAGTTTATAGGGAAAAAGCACTAAAATTTTCGAAGTAATAAGCACAAATTTGTGATATTTAATATTTGAGGTTAAAAGATAAAGTTGAGGGAAAAATTGAGCAATTCGAATTTTTATAAGCACATTAGAGCTTCAAATTATTAAATTTGAGTAAGAATTATTGATGGAAAAATTCGAAAGTTATATGAAATATTAGGAATTTTGTTCTTGATCTTATTTGATTCAATTGAAGTTAAAACAAGTATGTTAGCCTTTTGAATTCCTGAATTCGGATATCGTATGAAAAAGTTATGCAAAATCGAAGATTTAATGCACTAAGGAGTCGATTTTCTAAAATTGAAATGAGATTGATTAAATTGATGAACTAATTGAGCTTAGATAATTAAATCGAGTATGTTAAAACTTGAATCGAGTGAAAGCGAACCCCTTATGCATGAAATGGAGTAAAAGTCGAAAGGTATGAGAAATTTAATTTAGGGTTTTCTCGATTCGTATATCGAAAGTTGAAATTGATTGAGTAATTGTTTGATTAGATTTATTCTAAGCTAATTGTAAAAGTTTAAGAATATTCGGAGCATGTTTACGTGTTTTCTAAAAAAATGTGCCTTATTTTATTTCGAAAATTTTTGCATGAGGTCTCGAATTTCGAATCTAATTCCATATTTGAATTCCTTGAATTTTTATAAGAGAAATGAAATTGTTTTCATTCAAAACTAAGAAATTTTAATTTTTAAGTTGAAAAGTCGAGCACTATCGAGTTAGCATGAGACAGTATTTGAGTTCAAAATGAGTTTCTAGGTCTGAAATTAAGTTGGTATGAATAAATGTGAATTTCTTGAATTTTTTTAGAATATTTTGAGAAGTTTGGAAAATTTTTCTTTTTCCGGCTATTTATTGAAGTCAGTCGTTTATCTATCTATGAATACTTGATTTATGATGTGACGACTTGAAGGTGAATGATTTGTGTTTAAAGTGACCGAGATTTAATCTCGTAATTTTCTGAAGTCGTTTGATGTGTAAAATCGAAATTCCGACTTTATGGAATGAATAGTGAATTTCCGATTTTTGATTATTTGTTAAGATTTTCAAATTAAATGATATTCTCAAATTGTTGAGTTGATTGATCGAGTTTGAGAAAGTCTGTTGGTATAGTACTTAGAATTAAGAGTCGAGAAAGTTCGATTAGTTATCCCGAGAAAAGTTTGAAAAACCCGAGTCAAGTAGATATCTGAATAGTCGGGTTTAGAACTCATTCTTTTTCGAAAAGTAGATTTTGTCCTTATAAGAGCTTATTCTTGAAGGAACGAGTAAGACTCCAGCATTAAGGAACGAGTGGAGTCCAGCAATGAAGAGCGAAAACGAAAGAGTTATTCCGAGCGAGCCACTGGATGACAGGTGAGCTTCTAACTGAAACGAATCGATGAATGCGATATTATGAGATATTATGATTATCATATTATGTAATGTTTTTAAATAATTGACTTTCCAATGTTTGAGTTTTTGTGTAGGTTGCCATCTACTTGAGGAAGACGAATTCGATCCTGTGTGAGACGGGATTTCTGTGTACACATGTTAGTGATCGTGAGCTTTCCTTTGGGGTGAGCCGGTCACGGTGTTTGAGAAGGAGGCCTACTTCTCGACACTCATATTTGATTGTAGAATTGGTACATACTTAGATATATATTACTGTTTATGCGCAGACATTTTCAAAAGTGAAATGATTTTTCTAGCATGCACAAGTTAAATGTTTTATACCTCTAACACTTGTGAATGCAGCAAGAAAGACAAGTTCAATTTATAGCTCTATCCAGCAAGCTTTTAAATTATTTTGGCATGTGTTCACTAATTACGAAATACTCAGCCCTGTATGTTATTTTCTAAAACGTGCAGGTTAGCTCAGATGATGATGGTGCAGTGTGCTTAGCGGCGTTCGTTGTTTTCAAGTCAAGTTCGTTTAAGCTTGAGTTATATGTCTCATACATATAACTTTGGGACTTGATGTAATCTCCGCTGCAACACCGATATTTAATCGTGTTTTAAATTCTTTCAACTCTCATGTTTAATTAATGAGTTTTGTGCTCGACACTTTATTTTGATTTTCTCTCGACTCTTACTTAATAAACTTATTTCATTGAGCTTTTGAGATGGGTAATTGAAAGCAAGTTGATTGATTGTTATCGCTTTCAATAGAAATTCACTCGTACCCGAGCATGTTTTCTTGTTTATTTTCTGTTGTTACACCCTCATTGTCCAATGGTTTCTAGTCGTTCCATACGTTAGAAATCGGGTTGTGACACACACACACACACACACATAGAGAGAGAGAGAGAGAGAGAGAGTGAAAGCTGAAAGTGAAGAGAGGGAGAGAGGGGGGAATAATTGAGTTCTATTAATTAAATAAGAGATGTGAGTTAATGTCATAGTCTGACATCTAGTGTATTAAAATGACTAGAATACAAGGGGCAGTGAGGTGGAACAACTGACTTTTACTCAAGAAACATGCTCGATAATTGAAGAATAGCATCGACAATCAAAACATGCTCACAATAATGAAAGTTATTACTCAAAGTTTCTGAGAAACGAACATTTGCCAAGGTTTGGTATATTGATCCAATCAAGGAATTAGGTTTGGTTATTAATAAATGTTGCATTCAAAAGTGGGTCAATTTTTAACTTTTAATCGTCAAGTGGTGGTGAATCAGACACGATAAATTGTTATATGATTCCAACAAGTCTTGGAAGGAATTCAGAAAGGATTTAAGGGCTTGTTCAAGCACACGGGCTCATTGATTTTGAGACCGAGCATGCAAGGCAAAGATATATTGAAAAAATGATGTTGTAGTGGAATATAATCATCGACTTAAAATCCCAAGGTTATATGTGTGAAGACACATAACCTCAAGCTTAAACTTCAATTTAGGATTTCATTAACAACGAGTCGCCCAAGTACACTGCATCCTTCCTCATCCCAGCTAACCTGCACGTTATAGAAATAACATGCAGGGCGTGATACTTCGTACTTAGTGGAATGCCAAAATAATTTTAAAAACTTGCTCGATAGAGCTATATAATTGAACTTGCCTATTCTGCTGCATCACAAGCGTTAGATAAATTATTTAAAAGAATTTACAACTTGTGGCTGCTAAAAACTTTTTCGTTTATTTTCTGAAATCGGTTGCAACCATTTATACAGGTACGAATCCATCTATGCGTCTTGTCTTCTTATGGTGTCAAGAAGTAGGCCTCCTCCTCGAGTACCGTGACCGGCTCAATCAAGCGGAGCTCATAGCCTTTACATAACTGGTCCAACCGAGGCAAGGCTCACAGTTACTTATCGATCGGCTAAGCTGTAAAAAGGCTCAAGATCACCTAATCTAATGCATGCATCGTCCCGTCTTGTGCAGGACTTAATCCCGTGCATCCACAGGACATACTCACATAATATCAAGTAGATGATTACATACCAAAACATCAAACTTAGGCAAGTCAATCAACTTTAATGAAAAACGCATATATATAAAATAAATCGCACATTCATCGTTAACTTTCAGTTCAGAAAGCCCACCTGCAAAGTGACTTAGCTCGAGTATTCTTTTCCTGCTCGCTGTCTTACTTTTCCTCTCCACTCGCGCCTTCAAAATAATATTATATAAGGACGAGTTTTACGTTTTTGGAAAACAATAAAATCTTAAGCCGCTTAACGGACTTCTACTTCACTTGGGTTTCTTTTATTCTTAGCTTGACTCCTCTAACGCTCGATTCTTAACTTCTATCCAAGTACTATCCAACAATCTCATCGGCATATATTTCGTCACTTATAAACATAATCGAGCATTCAAACATATATTCAGATATTAATTATCAAAAATTTACTATTCTTTAAATTTGTATATTCTCAATTCTTCTTCTTCGAATAATTTCAATCAATACGAGATTTATCTCGTACTCAAGTCATGACTGTACTATTACACTGTCACAACAAGTAATCATGGACAATTATCTCAGATATATCATACTGCTCATTTTTCAACTTAAAATAATATTTCTCGGTTTTCACAAATCTTAACTTCATTTCCTTAGAAAAATTCAAGGATTTCAAATTTTAATTTCGTTTGACATTCCGACTTCTCATAATAAATTCTCGAGTTACTTTTTGTCACTTTTTTTATATTTTACTTAAAATAATTTCTAGTGAATGATTTTTCGTTCAATTTCAATCTTTGACTTATAATCGAGAAAAACTCTTTTTATTTTTCTCTTTAATCTTTGACATTAATATAACTTATTCATAAGAGCTCGTTTTTGCTTGTTTCAAGTTCCATTACTCCTCTTTATTTATTTTAGCTCTTATACTTCTTAATTTATTCGTTTACACTTTAGCTCTCGTAAGTCAACTTTTTATTTAGAAATTCGTTGACTTTTCATAAGTTTCCCATACGAACTTCAAATTTATTGATTCAAGTGACTAATATACTTTTTTTTAATTTCAATTTCATATTAATAACATAAATTACATCTTTTACTCAACAAAATCTCATAAATTTCCAGTTTAATTTTCTGCCCTAATTTATTTTATTTTTCTTGCTCTTTTTCAAGAATTTCAAGTTCTATTGAACTTATAAAAATTTCAATTGCTCAATTCCTCCATCAATTTCATCTTTTAACCTCAAATACTCAAATAATACTTTATACCTCATTTCTTTCTACTAATTTGGGGGTTTCTTTATAGAATTTTATTTCTTGCATTTTATGCTTCATTTTATTTCTTACATAGTTTTTTTTTAAAATCTAGCACCCCTTATAAATCTTTTAAAATTTAGCATTTTATATCTTTTTTACCCCTACTTTATTTTCCTATTCCCCATATTATCCCCTTTTTTTCTTATCTCCCTTCTCGCCACATCTCCCTCTCTCTCTCTCTCTGCTCTTTCATTTCATTCCATAGCCACTCTCAAATCCTACCCCTCCGCCGCCCTCTTCCTTCGCCTTCTCTCCCTACCGCCGACGAGGGCGACGTTCACCTTCGCCGCCGCCTACCTCCCCACCAACTTCATCATTCGGCTCCTCTCTCTCTATAAAAACCCTAGCTTTCCCGCCGCTGCCACCTCCTCACCGCCTCGCTACCGCTGCCGTCACCACCTCGCCGCCGCCACCTCAGACGGTGTCTCATGCTCCTCCGCTTTTCTTTGGAGTAAATATTCCAGTGATCTTTATCTCTAATTCTTATTTTTCATATCTTCTTCGTCTTTTTTTGTTTATCTTTCTCCCTTACCATTTTGAGAGAACGCTATTTCACTGTTCCTGTTTCTAGGGTTTTCCTTCTGGTGACAAATCTTCTTGTTCCGACCCAATTATCCAGTAAGACTTTCTCGTGCTTTCTTCAATTTTTTATTCTTACTGTCCGTGTCCTTGTCCTTGAAATTTATCCGGTAAATCCTTCTTGCCATTCTTGATTCCCTTACCCTGTGCTTAATTTTTTCTAATTTGCAACTCCATTCATCCTTCTTAGTTTTGTCGATTCAATTTTTAGTTTTGGATTCAATTTTTAGTTTTGTGTCTGACCGTATGTTGTTGTTTAGATCATCGTTCAAATTTTGTTTTCTCTGTTTTTGTACAATGTCCTTGTTTTTATCACTTCTTTTCTCCATTTCTCTTCGTATATGCTGTTTTTATTGTAACTTTGATATTTACCTATTTGTGTTGTAACAAAATTATCCTTTTTTTGTGCAGTCTGTTTGTTGTTAGTCTATGTTTGTTTAATAATCTTTTTTCTCCAATTTTTGGTGCTTTAAAAATTTTTATTCATTTTTTATACTTGTCTGTAAATTTCACTTTTACATGTTTACATGTTAATAATATAATTGGAAGGAACCATGGTTGAAATGACATGTAAACATGGTTTGAAAGCCATGGTTAAAACGTCTTGGTCTGATGATGATCCTGCAAGGAGGTATTTCAGTTGTCCTAATCTGGAGGTACAAAATTCTGTATTATCTTTTTGATAGTTCGTTTAAAGCAATATAGCAACTATTTGATTGATGTTTTTAAATTTATTGTAAAATACAGAAGGATGTTTGTAAGTTTTGTGATTGGATTGATCCTAATGTTACGGATATTCAACGTGATTACATCAAAGAACTTCGTCGTGATCGTGATATGTATAAGGAACAGCTCGGCCATCTCCAAGAATCATATAAAAAGATGGTTTTATCATAAAATGTTGCATCTACAATTGCTGCTCAATATCGTAAGGAGAAGGATGATTTGCAATAGAAACTTCGTATCGTAGAATTTGATTGTAATCAACTCCGTACTATACAGAATGAAGCTGAAGAATCTAATGGACAACTCACTTTGAATGACTTTGAATTGAGGGAGGAAATCTGTGGTTTGAAATTGAAGTCCCAGTGGAAGGATTTTGCAATAGGTGCTTTGCTAATCACGGTTGTTGTTGTAGCTTTTTAGATAGTTACAATCTGTAATTATTTTAGTGATGTATTTGGTCTTTAGTTTTTGAACTCAGTACTTTTAATTCTAACATATGCAGTAGGAAATAGTACTATTAGGGGATCTAACTACGCCCTTGTCTATATCTATTTGTTTCCTGTAAACTATGTTTTATGTTTGTGCATTCACTAATATTTTTCTGTTATTTTTGTGCAGTAACATATTTTTAGTATTGGCAATAAATTAATTTCAGTTTTGTGCAGTAACAAAAAATTTGTAACATACACACATGTTAATCTGACCTCAATTTTATATATCATTTCTTCCTTTTTATGTCTTAATGACTTCAACAATGATTTTTAGGTGTTCCAAAAAAATTATGCATCTTAGAAAAGTAACCAAAAATTGAGAAATTCGAAATTCCTTCTTACTCAATATGAGTACAAAGTAATTCTTAAGTATTTGAGTAGTAACAAAAAATGTATTCATCCTTTGTTCCTTGTTACAAAATACTCTTTCCCGCAGAATTTTTGATCAGTAACACTAATCTATAAATATTTTCGTAGTAACAAAAAGATTCTTATTTTTTTTTGTTACAACAAATTTGTTCAGTAACAAAACATATGTATATGTATTGTTATATTAAAGCGAGTTTTCTGCTAATTTTTTTTCTTGTTCATGGTTGAAATCGTGTTTTACTGTAACTGTGTTGTTCTATAATAGAGGTGTATATGTTACGTATATGCATTCCAGAAAACCCTTCTTCCACTAAATATATCATCCACCCCCAATTTGAAATTGGGGGTTTTCTTCAATTTCCACAAAATCGACTCGACACAGCTCGCATTGTTTTCTTCAATTTCTTCAATCTCCTAAATTCAAATACTTTGTTATCTGCGTCGACATTATCCCATCGTTTTCAGGTATTGGTTGTTCTAAAAAGTCTGCTAATATACGAATATCTGGGCTCAGCCATATCCTGTCGACCTTCTAAGATGCATTTTTTATATTGTTGTTTTTTGGTCTTCAGATATATGACAATATGAGTTCACCCGTTATTTCTTTCAATTTTGTTGAATTTCGAGTTGACCCATGTTCTTTGGTTATATAAGAGGCTCTAATATAATTTTGAAATTTCTTCTCTAATCTGCCTTTATCAGATGGATTTAACCTCAATTGTAGTTCATTTCGGTGGTGTTTGGATTAATGACTTGTACCAAGGTGGTGAGAAGTTGTTGCTATTATCCAATGTTGAGCGTTCATTTCCAGATTTCCTCAGCAAAATTAAGTCAAACATTGGTGGTGTTGAAAAGCTTTCTGGATTATGTTTAGTATCGTGCTTGGTGGGTTCTCCAATAGATGATGGTACTTGTGTTTGCTTTAATGTCACTAATGATGTTGAGCTCAATTTTGCATTAGAGAATGGTGTTAGGAAATTCTATGTCACCGTTGCGTCAGCTTTGAAAACATGCACTCAAATAGATGGCACACAACTCAAAAGGAAACATGCTGATAAGTCATCAATTGATGAGTCCCATGTTGGTGATCATTGTGAATTGGAAGAGGACAACGATGACGAAGATGATGATTTTTACCCAGACAATGATGCTGTTAGTTCTGACAGTTTGGATGATGAGGATGCCTATCAATATGATTCCTATTTTAATGATGCTGAGCCTACTCCTCTTTTCCATCCATTCCTTCACAATAGTAAGTTTTGCCTCCTTTGACCACTCGTTCACCCCCACGTAGTATTTACTACCAAGATAAACAGAATTCTAATCAAGCAGACAAGAATCTATCTCCACTGTCTAAAGCAATTGTACCTCTTCCCGAATCTAATATTGAAGGTGACTTCGAAATGAAATTCAGTACCGATGATTTGGTTTTAGGTGCTATGTATGTTGATAAACCGAACTTGATGTATGCTATTGGACTTTATCATTTGACTAATAAGTGTGAGTTTTCAGTCGAGCGGTCAAGTGGAATGAAATATTATGTGCATTGTAAGTACCCTAATGGGTGCCAATTTCATATGCGGTCTGCTGCTCCTTGTCCAAATGGTTTTTGGAGAATCACACATTGGCAAGCACCCCATACATGTGAATTGGACTTGAGAGTTACTAAGCATCACACCATGTGCTCTAGTGTTGTCGGTGCTTTTTTTGCTCCCCGTCTAATGGTTCGAGGTGCTATTTTGCGGCCCAAAGAAATGGTACACTATCTCCAATCAGAATTTGGTTTCAAGGTACATAGTTTTTTTTTTGGTGAAATAAAAAACATTAATTTTTTGTCATTTTTATACTGCTCATGATTATGCAGTTTATGATTGTGGTTTTTATTTTCTCTTAATACAACTTGTTTTGAATGAATTCAAATATAAATTGTTCAGTAACAAAATGTGCTCATATATAATTGTTCATTCACAAAAATCTATTAACTATTAATTTTTGCAGTTCCACTTACATTACAAAATGATTTACAAATTTCTACAAATATCTTTTAGATATCATATTATGTGGCATGGGCTTCCCGAAATCGTGCCATCCAACAGATTTACGGAGACAGTGATGAATCCTTCAGACGATTGCCCGACTTCTTACATATGACTGAATATACGAAATATTCAGTCACAAAAATATTTTTTTGTGGAGTAACAAAATATTTTTGTGCATACAAAAAGAATATACGAAACTCATTCCCAAATTTGTGGAGTCACAAAAATAGATTCTTATTTTTGTTGAATCACAAAAAAAGTAATTTTTTTTTTTGTGAATTAACAAAAACAATACTAAAATTTTTGCTCTTCAGAAACACCATAAGAAGTTACAGAATTTTGTTTAACTACTTGTAGTTGTTAATATATTTTACTTGTAATATTTCCAAGTTTTAAAAATAACATAACAACATGATACAACATAAACAATCACAGACTGTTGTAAACATATTTTAGTTCCTGGAAATCCCTACTTAATTTTTTTAGTATGGATACCAAATAGTTTTGAGAATTCACAAAGAATATACGAAAACCCAACCAAAATTTAGCAGTAACAAAAATGAACTAAAATACTTAGAGCACTAACAATCAAAGTGGCATACACACACCAAATCCTGTTATAAAAAAAAAAGAAAAGCACTACAATTTCAAATCTGCCAACACCAGACTTTGCCAAAACACTTAAATTACCTGCTCTATCATATCCACTTCCAAATCCTAACACAAAAATATTAAGTTTTAAATTCCAATTCCATCCAACCAAAATATATCCATCACCATAAGTAAAAACATAAATTAAGTGTTTTTTAACCATCGACCAACATAACACCTGCACACAACTATGTTGACTTTCCAGCTTGCGTTGATCCGTCCGTACTGTACTTGAAAATCCCTTAGTCCAACAGCCTTCGTATGGTCCACCATGTCTTTCTTAATGAAGCTGGTTGGGAACAATCTCTCCATAATTGACTCCGCGATCCTCAACGCATAGCCCTCCGTTCTGAAATTCTTCGTGTTTCTGATTGTCATCGTGGCTTTGTCAATATGGGTGATGTTCCAAGTTGGCTTGCTGCTCAAATCTTCACGTGCCTCATAGAATCCACTGTAAGTGAGGACCTGGGGCAGCCATCGTGAGAGTGGCACCAAAATGTTGCACGATTCTTTCATATCTCCAGCATCGAATTTGTGCGCATTTGAGTCATATATGATCAGGTTATGAGTGGGAAATTCGATCTCCAAAGCGACCCATCCATAAAGCCCATGGTAAATTGTAACAAGCTATTTAGACATACAATATATGTACTGTTAGTAGGTGTTTTGGAGACTAAATATCAAGGATACACATTGCTCATAATTCAAAGACAATATACATTCACCCTTCCATACATTGTGCACTAAGTAAGA
Organism: Schizonepeta tenuifolia; assembly: GCA_029490685.1. Classification (NCBI taxonomy): domain Eukaryota; kingdom Viridiplantae; phylum Streptophyta; class Magnoliopsida; order Lamiales; family Lamiaceae; genus Schizonepeta; species Schizonepeta tenuifolia. Next base: position 50,235,376 of record CM055956.1, on the reverse strand, counting down.
TTTATAATCACATATCTATCACTAACAAAATACTATCTTAGTTTTATGAAGTCACAAAAAAAACCTCATATTTTATTGGAAACACCAAAAAACGTTGGAATATTTTAGAGTCACAAAAATAGACTAAAACTTTTGCTCAGTGACGAAGAAGTCTTAAATTTGTGGTTCACAATTGTCAATCTTTATGTGAATTCACAGAGATGATATGTTTTAGTTATAGGTGATTTATGTATATATTATTTATTCAAAAATTACCCATAATCAGAACAATGCTATAAGAAATACATGAATTATAAGCACAAAAGATATTTACCCGATCATAATTCCACCAATCTTTCTGATTCTTCCATCCAGGTACTTCAGCATGAACATACTGTGCTAACTTGAACAAATGTGATACAGATATTGCTTCATCCTCCTCTGCGTTAAACTGTGTCATGGTCTCCTCGCTGTTATAATGCCCCCACAGCTCGTACAGTTCCTTCTGTTATAGAACAAACATAATCATCAACATAAGCACATGACATCACAACAAACCAATAACTCAAAAAATACATCGTACAAGATACTAACCATAAATCTGGGGGATATGATCCCCATTCGTGGATCAATAGACTTAACCTTTGTATATTCGGGAAAGCTGTGGAGGTAGGACAAATACGCCTCGATATGCGCCAACTTCAGTTCTTTTGTGTCGTCCTCTATCACCTTGAACCAATTTGCATCAACAGGAGAAACAAGTACTACATTTCTCCTACAAAGATAGATATAACTATTATACTAAGTTCGATGCAATACCAATATACTAAAAATATAATAATTCACATAATAATTTAAACAATTAAGAATATTACGTTCCATTGCTGCCCTTGAAGTTCAGATAGTCTCCTCTCTGTTTCTTATTTTCCATGTATGGACTGCACAACACCGCTGCATTTCTCCTTGTCCTCACTAATGTTCAGTCTAATTTCAAAGGTCTTTGAGTGTCACAGCCCCAAATCCCGAGGGACGGCCAAGCCGGGGTGCGACTAGGGGTTGGACTAAAGAGGCGGGGAAGAAAGGGGAATAACTGAATAAACCGACATAATTATAACAGAAACTACTATGAACTAGACTTCATTGGATAAAAAAGAGAGTCAATTACAAAAGATCGCTCGACAAAGTTGTGATCAGAGAAAACTAGGTTTGAAGTATGGACAACTTAAACCGAAAGGATTTACATCAATAAGAGAACCGACTTTATTAAATGAAAGAAAGAGTCGATCACGAAGGATCACTCAACATAGCTGTTCTTAAAAGAGACTAAGTTCAAAGAAAGAAACTTAGATCTAAAGTTATACACTAACTGAAACTAGTTCGCAGCGGAAAAACGTAGAAAAGATAACACATATCGAATGTGAAATCGAGGCTCAATTAACTTTACTTCTTTAAAGACGACCTTTACTCAACCTCCTCCGCCTTCGTCACTCAACCTGTACATTCAAAAACAAACATGCAAGCTAAGTACAAAAGTACTTAGTGGGCACAATGCTGAAAACAACTCACAAGAGTTTTATTATAAATTAATCATGCATCTTTTCGTAAATACTTGTATAACTTATACTGCTGTTCATTTAATTCTGGATAACATACTGTGAGTTTTAACTCACATCCGATTTGTCTGGAAAGCACTCTGTGGGCTAACTCAGAATCTGTCCCTCTGGATAGCACTCTATGGGCTATCTCAGAATCTGATCGTTTAGTTGGAATATCTGGTTAGCACTCTGAGGGCTAACTCAGAATCCAATACTCTGGTTAGCACTCTGAGGGCTAACTCAGAGAAGCATAAGAAATTTCACATAAACAATTCATTTATGCTCCGATAGATACTTTAATACACACTTATCAAATATACGTAAACACTTTCGAGCAACGCTCACATAATATTACTTCACAAGTAATGGCATTCATCAGAGTTTTTGGTTTTAGAAAGCCCACCTCGAACGTTTACAGAACTATAACACGTACTTCCGTCTTCCGTCCTGTCTTCTATTCTCGATCTTCTCCTTTGAACGCAAGTAATAAAACAACGATAAGTTGTCGAGTCGATAGAAGAAAATGGAATTCGAAACTGAAATCGAATTAATCATTTAAGTTCTTAAGCTTTAAGCATTTGCACTCTTAACTAGATTCTTTTAGTTAATCTAGAACGAGACTCGAACACTTATCGTTTAAAACTCGCCCAGGTTATTACTCGACATTGGGGTCAGTCATTAATGATAGTCGATAGCTTATATCGACTTAAAGGATCATAAGAGATTAGGTTGAAAAGAATTCAACTTAAGAAAACGAGTTTTGAAAATTACTGTACAGGTCAGTAACCATCATACAGAACAGGGGATTTCGAAACAGGGAACGTGCCCTGTACCAAAAGAAAGCCTCGGATGTCTAGTTTACTCTCCAATTTACGGATCTCGATTTCGTTAAGCGAGCTAGGAGATATGACAGTTTCTGTGAAACGTCGCAAAACAGTCCGAGTGTAACCCTAGGGCTCGTTAACTCGACGCATGACTTTCTAGGTTCGGTTTATGTTAATCCTCTGTTTTTCACACGAAATTACTGTCTCAAAGCAGTCAACACTTAACCTCATACGCGATGAACTCCATTTCATTTCTCGATTACTAAAACGACGATTAAAACCTCGACATTTCAATTTAAGCAATTACTAAACCTATCAAGTTCCTAATTCGAATTCCAACTTCTCGATTTCAACTTATAATTATCATAGCTCGGACGAACATGTCGTCAACTACAAACTCATTCCTTAATCATTAATAATCAACAATATCCAATTAGAAACATTAATCGACTTTTCTATCGTTACTTATTCTCGTGTCTTCGTCTCTTATGAAAATTCCAACGTCATTAGAACTTGATCAAATTTTACACTATCGTTCATTATCTATCGAGAATCATTATTACGCAAATCATAACCTCATATCATCATTTATTCCTGACTTATCGACCGTCGTTTGTATCTTACGTAAAATTCTACATTCTCCGTTTTCATTCATATTTTACGACAACGATTATCATCTATCAAGCATTACTAACATGCAAATCATATTATCAAAATGTTATCGAGCCTCGACTTATCACCACATCTTCGTCTCTTACACTTTTCGTTTTATTTTTAGAAAATTCTCAAATTAATATATATGCGTCCTCATGCATCGTATAACTCATTTCCATCAAACAATCGAGCATATCATAACATTTACTAACCTAAATCGAGCCTTGTTCGTCTCTTAGGTTTTGGATTTTTTTTTTAGAAAAATCTAAAACAATTCATACGATCAATTAACAACATAAGAAACACTAATCTATCATCAATTCGACAAAGAAATCGAACACAAATGAAAAGCCCCAAAACTGAAAAATTTTCGGTAATGAAAGGGGTTAGGGTTCTTGATTTTTCCTTCATGATTTGATCCGTAGAACTCGATTCTAAGCATCCTAGAACATGTATCGATCAAAGAAATCACATGCTAATCCATTCCCTAATTTTCGAAAAAATAAAAGAGAGGGAAAGGAGATTTGTTCGGATCAAACTAGAGACGAAGCTCTTACCTTTCGATATATGAACTCGGATTTGGATTTGATTGGTAGACGGAAGAGTTATCGATCTTGGAAGGAGCTTGAGATTGCTGCAATGGAGGATGATGAAGAAGAAATGAGAGTGAAAATGGGGGAGGGAGATGGCGGTATGGGGGAGATAAGGGGGAGGGTGGTGAGTCACAAGGGTGACTCATAAAGTAGGGGAAAATATCTAACCAACATAGTGACTCGCTAAGGTTTCGTTTGGCGAGGGAAAAATTAACGAAATAACTCGTTTTCGGCTCTTAAACGCCGTTTTAAAAGTCGAGAAATACTTTTCTAGTTAGTTACGGAATTGACAAAATCCAATTCATCCGTTAGATTGGAAATAATTTACGTACTCGGAAAACCTAATTCGCTTTTAAAAATCCGAGAAAAAGTCGGGACGTCACAGTCCAAAATTTGTCCGGAAAAATCATAAAAACGAACTTTCTTGGGCGAACTCGTATCGAAATTTCGTGAATGTAAAAATCAGACGGTTTCCCGATCTGAGTTCTCGTACTAAAAAGTTTTCATCCGCGAAAATCCTAATACAGTATTCGTTTCACTGACTTCCGGAAATTATTTTTAATAACGGATTTCACCGTTAGTCTTAGAATTGAAAATCGGGAGCTTAGGCGTGCAAAGCCTTAATTTCTTATAAAAATTTTATTTTAAGCGACGGAGAAAATATGGGGGTATTACATTCTACCCCTCTAACGAAAAATTTCGTCCCGAAATTTGCTTCCCTCCTTCACAAAAGCTCCCACGTAGCTTCCTCTTGCCCGTGGTAGTTCCAGAACACTTAAATGATCGTGTCGACTTACTTCTTAACTCTCGCACTTTTCGATCCAAAATCGTTTGCGTCTTTTCTCCATAACTTATATCGAAAATTAAGAACTAAGTCTTGCTGAAGAATCATTCGTTTGAATCGAACACGTACTTTCTCATACGAGGTACGCAAATATAATAACATTTCATAGACTTGGCAACACGGCCAATCTATACATCATTTCAAATTCATCTTTCCCGAGATATCTGATACTCATAATAAGCTTCATTTAAGCTTATACTTAACGTGAATCAAATGATTCTTTTAATGGAGAAATCTTAAAGAAAACTTTATCTTCTTTTCTGAATTAAATTCTGATTGTCGCATATACGTAAGACTTTCGTTTTCTCGAAACTTCTTTCTTCAATCTTCATACATCTTCGTACTTCCTGGGTAAGCGGTTTATGGTGTATCGTGAGCCTCACTCATGATATCGTTCTTCAATTCATCGTTGTCAGGATACAAAGTCTATCTTAAATATGATCGTATCATCTAGTGCTTTGGAATAATCGTCAGGTTTATCCGTTCTTATCTTAAGTCAAAGCTTTTTGATCGACTCGTCCTTTCTATGAGCACTTATGATTATCTTTCGCAGGCCTGGTGTAACTACGATTGCTACTATTCAGCTGGTTATCGTAGGTGTATCAAGCACCTCTAAATCTATCGTCTTGAATTCTCGTATAAGTGCTTCTTCCTCGATAAAGAGACATCCGAACTTAGTCGAAGTATTGCGGCTCTTCGCACCTGTTACCACGTTTGCTTTTTCTGAATGGTAATTGATACCATGATCATAATCTTTCCATCACATGGATTATATCAAACGTTTCATTAACACTTACTTTAAGCCTACGATTTAAAAGAAATATTTTTACGAAGTCAGAGCCCACTCACGGGGTCATATATACATATATGTCGAATGAGTACTGGTTTGCCCCTAACGAGGACTTATACAAAATTACTATTAGTCTGAATTAAGCCAACTATTTGCCTAGTGACCCTTGCCCTTGTCCTATGCTTCTGGCCCATTCACAAATGCCGATGCATTCTGCTCTAATTGCTGTTGTAGTCGTTGTTGTTGCGGATGTGGCTGAGCTTGTATAGCTCTCAAAGTTAGCAACGGTTTGGGACAATTTCTTCTCACGTGTCCCTTCAGACCACAGTTATAACAACCGTCAAAGTTCGCCAAACAGTTACCAAAATGCATTTTGTTACACTTAGGGCAAGTAGGAACAGTGATTCCTCCTTGGTCATTGTCTACCTGTTGTTCCTGCCACTGTCCTTGTTGGTTATTATCCCTCCATTGTCCTGTTTGTCTATTTTGATTCGGCTGTTGAAAGTCATGCTGATCTCCACCTTGGTTTCCTCCTTTCCATTTCCTTTTTCCTTTATGGTTGTTGTTTCTGTTGTTGGAATGGTCTAGAGTTGGTATCTGGGTTAGTGCTGATACGGGCGCTACAATCTCTCGTTCATCAGGCACAACTGCCTCCATGTCTAAGGCTCATCCTAGTATATCTGTATAGCTCAGTCCTCCATGGCTGGCTAGTGCCACTCCTAGTTCATGTCTAAGTCCCCACGAAACTTCTTTGCCATCTTCTCGTCCGTATCTACCTGCTCGGGTGCATACCTTGACAATTCACAGAAGGTTGCATCGTATTCAGTCACTGTCATCTTCCCTTGTTTCAGACTGTAAAACTCTGCTTCCTTCTTTGCTCTATAGGTTTTAGGGATGTACTTGTCGTAAAATGCTTCCTTAAACTCATCCCATGTAAACTGAGCCAGATGCTCTGTTGGAATGACCTTCTGTCTAGCTTCCCACCAAAAATCAGCTGGTCCGTCGAGTTGAAACGCAACACATGAGAGGCGCTCCTCATCTGTACATTTGAGAAGTTTAAAAATTCTTTCTATAGCTCTTACCCAAAGCTCAGCATCGCTCGGGTTTCCTGATCCATTAAAGATAAGTGGATTTCTTTTGAGGAATAGATGCTCTATGTCACGACGTAGTGGTGGTGGAGGTGGAGGGTTTTCCTGATGTCCTTGATCTTCCTCCCTCTCATGATGTCTATGATCTCTTCCCGGTCCTCCAGGCCTACCGCGTCCTCTTCCTCTGTTATTCGCAACTCTTAGCGGCAGTTTGAAACTTAAGGAAACCAAAAATTCTCGTCAATTCCGTGCCTTAAGCACTCATCCATTCACTAAGGAATTATCTTATCTTAATCATCTAGCATTTTTTTTTCTCAAATTGCAAACAAACTCTTAACGGTTCTTCAATATTAAAACAAGTCAACTCCAAAGAGACTTGTTCATGTCACTTATACTTATGTAACATTCGTTTATAAAAGACTTGTCGTTCTCGTCACCTAATGCTCGTATTCGTCGTATTCTTCGTTCAATTACGAAGTATGAAATAAAATTCCAAAATGAAAGTGGGATATCAACTAAGGAATAACTTTTAGAACACAAGTTTTAATTGTCGTCGGAATCGAGCGATCGTTGGAAATTAGCTAAAATTTTCGTACTCGATTCTTAATAATAAAACGGATTTCCTCTTGGAGTTATAATGGAGTGAACTCCCATTGAAAGACGACTTCATTTGTGTTACTAGTACGGAAGTAACACTTGTTTCTTCATTCTCTTTGATTCCCTTTATTCTTTCCTCTTCGTCCCGATCGTATCTTTCTTATTCCGAAGCCAACGCTTCTCAAACGTCTAATCGTTTCTTTCGTTTACTTAGTACAGAATTAACTGATCTTTTATTACTTATTTTATTTTCTCTGAGAAAAATCTTATCGGCTCTTAAAACAAAGATCGACTTTGCTGAGTCTTTGTTCATGTCACTATACGCACGTGGCATTCGTCTGTAGAAGTTCTTCCCGTTTTGTGGATCTCCTTTCGAAATCATTTGAACTAACGTTTTCTCAAAACGTCTAGGTTCTCGAGGAATCGAGAAAAGCCTTAGGTTCAAAGTCTATGTTCTCAAAGAATCGGGAAGAATCTTAGGGCAAATACTCTAGGTTCTCAAACCATCATACTTTTCAAAATAACAGAAATTTTAGCTCAAATAATTTCGCATACTTTCACAAGTATAGTACTCATGCTTTCACATAATTCATGTAATATCACAAAGCATAACTTTTATACTTTAATCACATTCATACTTGGCATACTTTATTCATATCATACTTGCATACTTTATTCATAAATTCTTGCATACTTAATCAAAATTTCTTCTTAAAAGAAATCATACTTCTGAAATTCTTTCCTTACTTTCCTTCTTTGGTTGAGTTGACGTAGCGGGAGGTTAAGTTGTTTACTATATTCTTAAGTTTAGTGATACAAACTAAACTTTACTTTCTCAAAAGAAGACTAAGGTACAAAGCAGAAACGATTGCTTTGGTACCATTATGTGGTATCACTAGAAAAATAACTCACGGTCAGAGCAGGAACGAATGCTCTGATACCATTCTGTCACAGCCCCAAATCCCGAGGGACGGCCAAGCCGGGGTGCGACTAGGGGTTCGACTAAAGAGGCGGGGAAGAAGGGGGAATAACTGAATAAACCGACATAATTATAACAGAAACTACTATGAACTTGACTTCATTGGATAAAAGAGAGAGTCAATCACAAAAGATCGCTAGATAATTGCATGCATGTGTTCCCGATATGTTAATGAGCTTGTTCCACTGTGAGATAATATGAATAAGAGGTTAATGGGCCGTTAATCACTTAGGACATATTAGATCACCAATCAATTGAGAAGTAGGAGTGTTTTCCAACATCTTCTTGATTAAGATCGATTAACATTCGAGAAAGGTGTCTACCCTGTTGGGCTGGACGTGATGATTCCTTGTTGGGCCTTTCTAGAGATAAATGCTCCTTGGGAAAGAAACTGAACGATGACTCCGACAGAGGTATTGCCCAAGGTAGGAAGCCGGCAGTGCATCGCCAATTAAGTAAGGATAGGTAAGGGAAGGGTTTGTTGAGAGCGTGACGAGTAAAAAGGGATCTTGGCATTCTAGTCCTATAATTAATGATGCACGCATGTGATGAATATATTTGCACCAATGACCAAGCTAAGGTTTTCACTTAACAATGTCTTAGTCCAGATCAAGTCCTTTTTATTATTGATCAAGTTACTTGTTTACTTTTTAGTGTTTATGTGAGTTCTCGAATTGGGCAAGAGAGTCCTAGTAACCAAGATAGCAAAACCCAACTTTTTTGAACAGGTGGAGAAGGTTTTAAGAGATAGTGGCAATCAACTCCTTGTGGATCGACCCTGTACTTACTTGCTAACTATATAGCTGGGAGGATAGGCTACAAATTCATTTTGAGAGTGCGAACGACAGCCTCGTCAGTAGTCATCAAGCGAAGTTAATAATTCAAAACTTTTCTTTCAAAAACCATAACTCATTATTAAATATAAGAAGTTTGGGAGATTACATTACAACTGATCTTAAGAATTTAAAACATCAAAAACACGATACATCAGTTGCCTTTTCTTCTCTTCACAGTATCATTTGTCTTGATCTTCTTCGAGAGTCAGTCCATACTTCCCGTAGATATGCTTCCTTAGCTTCAGAAGTTTCTCGTGATGCCGAATTGTGTTGATCTTTAATTTGATAGCCAATCTCTCAGCTTCGTTGTCAATCAGTCTGTGCCGGTTGGTTCCTGAGACTCTGTGAGAGGGATAAGTTTTATTCACAAGGGCAGTTGGTGGATAATTAGTTGAGCTCTCCAGAACTGCCAAGAGACATCTGCCCACTACATCCTCCATTGCAATTGTGTGAAAGTGCAATAGCCAAGCTTTATTAGCCAAAGTCCCTCTGTACTCGTACTCAATAGTAAAATACTTGAATAATTTGATCCTTCAAATCTTCCCAATGATCGTTTAATGCCTCTGGAATCCACTTGTCAATATAGGGATGTAGAGCATGACCAACCTAACTCTATTTGACTTGATTTCTTCTCTCGGTCACTGCTTGCCAGGATCGTCTTCTCGCATCAACTAGATGCAGTCTACGCTGGTAGGCGACCTTCAATCCTTCAAGAAGACTGGCTTCTAGATTTTTTTGCATCTCTTGCTTGAATTTTTCAAGCTTGGAAATCTAGATTCGTTCATACTCCCTGAGCCAATTTTTTGTCTGCCAACTGCTTTGTTGAGGCTCCAGTCAATTTAGCAAGAATGATGATATCATCAGGAATGGGATGAGTCACCTTATCAGCTTCGTCATCTATTTTAAGATCAACAATTAGATCATCCTTAAAGAGAACAACTTCTGCCTCTTCAGAAGCTTTAAGTTGTCCTTCTCTAGTTCCTCTTCAGCTTTTTTCTCATCCTGTGTCAGTTGTTCATCTTTCCCTTTTTTGGCATCAACAATAAAGGAGGCAACTGCATTCTTCATGTCGGAGAGTTCTGAATCCAATCTGAATTTAGTTGAGGAGATTTTCTGGATGCACTGAAGTGAGGACTCACGCTCAGTCAGAAGGAGATATTCTGGGCTTTGAGTGCCTGCAACTTATTCTTCAATTCAGCAAACTATTGGTCCATTAGCTGCAATTTGGACTCGTGGTCTTCAACTGTTTCTCTGATGTCGTGGATTCTATCAGACATGCTCAGGAAGTCCTTTTAGGTCAGGAGCGTGTCTTAAATGGAGTTGAATTCAGTGTTGATCATAGCTATCTGAGCTGCATATTTCTCATTAATCTCTGCAATGAGGTCGTGAGCAGCTTTGTCCCTATCATCAACCAACTTCTTAATATGGGTCTTGAGTTGAACCTTGACTTGATCAAGCTGTTTAGTTGCTCTCTTTAGAGTTGCAAACTTATCTTTAAGAGCCTTCTGAACCTGAGTTCATGGAATTGCATAGTCAGCTTGTCTACCATCTTCCTGAGTTGAGAAAGCTCCTCCGTTGGATTCTGGAGACCCTGATGATCTAGAATGGCTTGACCGACAATGACAATAGTAGAGGCGATCACCAATTCTCTGCTTGGAGCGACTTCTTCTTGACCACTTGGTTTAGAAAGCTTAGGATCAAATAGTTCATGTCTGTTGTTGACTATGGCGACAATTGAGGGTTCCTCAGGTTGGCTCTCAGCTGGACGAGGTTGATCTTGTGGAGGTATCCAACCACACATTTCAATCCTTTCACGGTGAAAATTGGCGTTGTTAAGGGAAACTTCCTCACATTGTGGAGCTGCATCTCTTAGGACGGAACACTTCTTAATATATGCATTTATAAGGTTATCCTGATTCTGGATCAGTTCTAGCTTAGTATCTAACTTGAAAGCTTACGTCAGCATGCCTTCTGTATTTTGAAGCTTTGTAATATCATGTATTTTTAGGAAATCGGCCAGAATGTAATAGTCACCCAGACTCACCAATATATACATGTAAAGCTCGACAAGAAGATTGAGCATGTTGAGATGATTTCTCAATGCTGGATGCAGCGTCAGAGCTTTATTATAAGCTCCTAAATTTATTCTGTCAAAGCTTTGAACCAGAGCCTTGTGCTCAATGTGATCAACAGTTAGTGAAGAACCACCTACTTTGTCATTGTCAAAGAACAACTGATTTGGTCCTTCCTTTGATTTAGTCCCCGCCTGGTTGGATTGAATCACAGCATTCTGCTGTGACTCCTTGAAGGGCTTCTTAGCTTGAAGATCCTGCACAGTATTTTCTTTCTCCTGAGCTGGTTGATCTTTCTCAGGCTTTGCGTTAGACTCCTTGTACTCCGCGATGAGCAGTGTATCCTGATCAATACCATGTGTGATAGCCTCATCACGGGAGGGCTCAGTCAACTTCTCAGCTTCCATCGCAACATTTGCACATTCTTGAGCTAATGGAGCAACTTCTACTGCATATTTCTCAGTGGTTGGCACAATTTTACCCTCTTTATTTAGTACTTCTACTGAATCCTTGGAAGGTTTCTCAGCTGATATTTTTGTTGGAGACAGAGTCATTTTGTTGAGTCTTGACTCAGAAGTGAGATGAGCTGTTTGAGCTAAGTCTTCAGCAAATGACTTAGTAGACTTAGTAGACTTGGACTGAGTAGCCCGACTCTGTTTCTTACCTTACTTTGAGGGAGAAGTACCTTTGAAGGTCATGGTAAGAACGTCATTGATTCGTCGTTCTGAGCTGAATAGTCACTTTTTATCAATCAGAGACTCCTTGTCAGTGTGTCTCCAACAAACTTTCATCTGTTGTTGAACAAAATCCATAATGATTGAGTTGACCTTCGTCTCATAGAGAAGTTTTCCAGAAAACTTGATTATTGATCCTTCAAGTTTAATCTTGGTAAATTCTGCCCAGAGTTGATTCTTTATGTGACTAAACCAATCTATCTCCATTTGTGTGAGAATTGCCATAGTAGGCTTCATCTTTAGAAGACTGACACTTGCCATTGAGCCAGAAAGAAGATGAGCACAGTTGGCAATTATATCGAACAACAATCTAGGCTCAAGCTCCAACTTAGTGCATTGCATTCCTCATTTGAAATCTTCTTTGTTGATTAAGATTGATTTAATAAACTTTTTCACTTTAGAATCACTCAGAACTGAAAGATCGTCTCTTACAGAAGGTAGATGAAACAATTCCTTTAGGTATTCATCGACGTTGATATTCAGTCGTGAAGATCGGTAGCTTCCCTTATCTTTGGTGGCTAGAGGAAGATGTACATACGAAAGAAGAGTTCATGCTTTATCCTTGAGCAAGTGAGGGAAGAATTCTGCAACGGCGGAGGGGAGGAGATATTGGGGTTCATCACTCAACCAATACATCAGTCCAGAGAAATTGAGGATATTGATCTTTCTCTCCATAATTCCACTAGGCATTCGTCGATGTTGATATTCAGTCGTGAAGATCGGTAGCTTCCATTATATTCGGTGGCTAGAGGAAGATGTACATACGAAAGGAGAGTTCCTGCTTTATCCTTGAGCAAGTGAGGGAAGAATTCTGCAACGACGGAGGGGAGGAGATATTGGGGTTCATGACTCACCCAATACATCAGTCCAGAGAAACTGAGGATATTGATCTTTCTCTCCATAACATCCATATTTTGGTGATTGAGAGATAGAATAGGCTCGAACATCACCATGGATCTGATTTCTTCTAAATATGCTTCAATTAGCATGGCAGAGGATGGCAACTTCTTGGCCATGTGAGGACCCATGATTTTGAATGAATCTGAAAATCTGAATATATTACTTTAATGAATGGAATCTTTTACTCGCACAAGATTAAATTAAGGAAGGATGATCTTGCAGAGTAGATTTAGAGAAATCAGAGTATGAAAAGATGAATAACGGTTTTTGGAATCCCTTATTGAGAAGAATGATACATGGAATCAACAGATGAGGATGATTCCTACCTCTTCGGGAATGCGCACGTGAGGAGTGTTGAAGTGACTTTGTCAGCCCACTTGCGGCCTCTAAAGCGTAGTCTATTGATTAGAACTAGCTTTGCATTAAATGCAACTGCATGCTATTTTAATTTGTGATCATTACGTCAGAGGATGTTTGAATTAATTTCAAAACACCTGCCTTAATGACTAAGGGACATATTGATATACAAAGTCCTCACAGTTGGAGTAAAACACAACTATCTTCCTAGAATAGCTTACAGTGACTCAAATTCGTCAGTTCAGTTGAGGTTTGAACTTGTCTCATCCATCTGGTGGATGGCTGACTCCTTGATTCAGTTCCCCCTCAATTTGAGATTCCCCCTCAACTAGTGATCACCATCTTTTTGCACAACGAGGAGTTGACATGAATTTCCCAAACAATAGGGTTCGTATCAACTTTGCAGGTGCTTGTCATCTTTAATTCATCTTGTAACTGCAAAGCATAGAATGAACTTAAGGTATCCAACCTTAGTTGGATGCCGGAGGGTTAGTAACAGGAGTTTCTTTAAACATTCGAACTGTGTTATCAGTTCGAATCACCTTCCCTTCTCTATCCACGTACACATCTAACTGAGTTAGCCTTAGTGCACGAGTTGTCCAATTTATCGGTGGATATCCTTGTCTCTGAGGAGCTTGATGTCGACATGGCTGAGTTGGTCGATTACTTCTTAATGAGGATTGTCTGGAAGGGAATCCAAACAGTCTAGCTCTTTGAGCATATCCGCACTGTGGATAACTTGGTCCAGGATGCTGGTCTCCGAAGTTTCCATGTCCTTGATATGCTTGCTGGTAATGATGAGGCACTGGGTACGTCTGATGATAGAAATGAGGATTGTCCCAGTTAGGATGTCGTTGTTGTTGATGCTGAGCTCGGTTGTGTGGCATGTGCCTGAGCTGATTGTGCCATGGTTGCGAAGGTCCGTCTCGTCTATTCCTCCTCACTCTGCGACGTCTGGATCTAGACTTCTTTGAAAATTTCTCCGCATCTCTTGATGTACCAGCTTCACGCTCCTTAGGTTCTACAACTTAAACCTTCTTCCCTTTATCCTTCACAGGAGTCTCAACAGTCTGAGGTATAACTGGAGTCTCTTGAACTGTAACTTCGACTGAGTCAGGTTGGACTTGAGGTGTCTCAGTCGGTAGTTGACTTGCCTTGACGAACTGTCCTCGATGGGATCCAGTGTCAGTCTCCGGGTTGTAGCCAAGACCTTCTACGCAATTGGGAGGTCTTTGTTTGCTAATCATGCTCTCTAGAGCTGCGCTCGAGGCATGAAGGGACACTATCTTCTAATGTGCATGTTTGAGCTCTAACTACAAATGAGAGATGTATTCAGCCTGTGTCCTCGTCATATTGGTCAAGTTGATGAACTGGTTGTTCTTCGAGTGAGCAAATTCTTCATGGAGCCTTCTGTTTTCCTCCATGAGCTTCGCTATATCTTGATCCTTCATGATTAGATCGTCGCTCATAATGTTGAACTCTACTTGGACAGCTTTGCACTGATTCACTTGAGCATTGCACATTGTGCTCAGTTTTTCTACCTCATCCTAGGACGGTTGAACATCTTCATCCAGTTCACCAGCACGGAGGTTAGCAGCAGGGAAAATATAAGAGGGATGGTATAAAGGATTTACCCTATCAGTCGACTCTTCAGGCAGTGCCATCAGACACACGTCTTTTCCATCGGAGCTTGATGGAGAGTCCACCTTTCTCCTTCAGAGTCGGTTTAGACGTAGGTGTCTTCAACTTCTTTCTCAACGATCATGGCCTTGGACTTCTCCTTAGCCTTTCCTTGTAGGGCATCTCGATCCTTCTGGAGAGGTCAGGAAAGTCGGCTTTGAAATGTCCCAGTTTTCGAAGATTCAAGCCTCCTCTTATTGTTTCTCCTGTATTTGTCTAGCTTGGCATTCATGTCTTTGTCACAGCCCGAATTTAAGTGTGTAGAAACAACTAGAATTCATTGGAAAGTGAAGGTGAAACCATGAAAACATACTCGACTCAACAAGAGAACATGCTCGGGAACAAGGGAATATAAATTGAAAGCGATAACAAATAACAACATGCTTTCAAATCTTACCCCAAATAAACGAGCATTAATAAATAATTCAAGTGTCGGAAGTAAATTATATATCTCGAATCCAAGTCAAGTAGAATATAAGAAAAAAAAAGAAATAGTTTCTAGCACAAGGCTCATTGTATCGACACCAATATCAGAGTAATAGTTTCACAACAAATAAACACGTTTGTTTTGCAGTGGAATCTCAAACTCGGGTCCAACAATTACTTGTATGGAGACATGCAATTGCAAACTTAAACAAAAGACTCGACTTATTTTAACACACTGCAAAGCATCCTCCGCCATCTTCATCCAAGCTAACCTGCACGTTTAGAAATACATGCAGGGCTGAGTACTTTGTACTCAGTGAACACATGCCAAAATAATTTAAAACTTTGCTCGATAGAACTATATAATTGAACTTGTCTTGCCACTGCATCACAAGTGTTAGCACAATTTAAAACAGTTTACTTGTGGATGCAAAAATCATTTTCTTTTCTTCAACGACTACGCAGTCAAAATATATATAATAAATAGGTATAAATCAATCTACCATAAGATCTCTGTGTCAAGAAGTAGGCCTACTTCTCAAACATCGTGACTGGCCTAACGGAAGCAAGGCTCATAGTAACATAAATCAAATAACAACACATGTGTTCCTGTCTCACACAAGATAATAACTCAAGTAGACGATCAAACATACCATAACTCAAATAAATTGGCAAGTCAATTAATTTAAAAACTCACGTAATAGTCAATACGTAATAGCATTCAATAGTTCTCGGTTTAAAAAGCCCACCTGACTACGTAGGGTTAGTCGGGTTAGCTTCTTCTTCTTCTTCTTCTTTTTCTTCTTCTACTTCTCAGTCCCACTCATTCCCTCAATAATAACATCTTATAAGGGCGAGACTACTTACTCAAAAAACGTAACGAACTTTTAATGCTCAGCTGAAGGACTTCTACTTGACTCGGGTTTCTTAACTTATCTCGGCTCGACTAATTTAATCTTTCTCAGTTTTGTCGATTATACCCAAGTACTAAACCAATAGACTCTCAGACTCGGGTACTTGACTCAACAACATCAGTTCCATTTAATAAATAAATAATTCACAGAAATCAAGAAATCACTATTCACATCACACATCTCGTTTCTCGATTTCTCGAGTCAAACGAACTCAGAAAATTACAAGATTAATTTTCGGTTACTAAAATCACAAATCATTCACATTCAGACTTTCACATCGGAAATCAGACATTCACAGCTATATAAACGACTGACTTCGATAAATAGATGGAAAAATGAAAATTTCCATTTACCTCAGAATATTCCGGTAAAATTCCAAATAATCAATTAAATTCACATAAATACTCACATCAACTTAGAATATCATTTTAATCTCGACACAGTCTTTTGTTGACTTATAAAATCACAAGTATTACTCCTCATTTTCTTCGAATTTTTCAAGGTTTTGAGAAAACAATTTTCTTTCTTTGATTCTTTTTATACTTAAGCTCGATATATGCTCAAATTCACTTATCAATCATCAAACTAAGCAATACTAACACATAACATAAAAAAATCATCAACTTATACTCATATATGGTTCGACTTTTTCCAAGAAAAATATCAAAATAACTTATTTCTTCACATTACTCACATATTAAGCATAAATCATCATAAATCTTATCATCCTAACATCATTTACTCAAGAACATCATAAAATCATCAACTGCACATATATATACACTCAAATCGGCATTTTTTTTTTATTAAAAAGATTTCATTCTCTTTAATTTCTCAAAATTTTCGTGCATCGTATCACTCAAAATCATCATATAGATCATCATATCGTACAACAAAAATTCCTCTCCTTCCTCTTACCTATCCATCGGTTATCATAAGGGGAAAAAGGGAAAAATTCTTCTCACTTAATCAACCACATAGAACTTCATGGATTAACTCATAGAACTTATTTCCATAATCAGTTTCATGCTTAATTAAACAACATAAAAATCCCTCAATTCTACTAAGAAATTCGGCACTCATAGGGAAGAAATAAACAAGATTTTTCCTTCATCTTCTCATGCATATAATCACACAAGGATCATGAATATCATACAAAAAAAAAACAAAATCAAAACTTTCTCTTAATCTCTAACATGATCGGCGGTTTCGAAGGGAGGGAGGAATCAAGTTTTAAACTTCTAGTTTCCATGAACAAAACTTGCAAAGCTTCAACTTCTAGGCCTTAAACAAGCTAGGATTGTGCTCGTCTCCTTGGCACAAAGCAGCCGAAAATAAGAGCAGAGGGAGGAGGGTGAGTCCTAGTCTCAAAATGATCACCATGACGAGAGGATCAAGAATACCTGATCGAAGGCTATCTTCTTTGAAGTTTTGAAGCTTGGAAGCTTTACCTTCCATGGAGGTTTGTGTGTATAATGGTGTGTATGTCGACGGGTGAGAGAGATGAGAGAGGGGAGGTCGGCAAGAGAGAGAGAAGGGAGAGGAGAGAGAGTGAAGAGAGGTAAGAGTAGGATAGAAATTAATAGGATTTAAATTGGACCCGTTAGTCAAAAACACGATATAAAAATCGCCGGAAGAAAATGTTTTCCGGTGCAAAACTACCCTACTTTTTCATTAAACTCTCAAACGACTTAAAAATTACCACGACTCTTTCTCGACGTTGGGAACCTCTCTACTTCATCTCAAACCACACAAAATAAATCAAGGAATCCAAAAATCAAGTTTTCAATTCAAAATTTCGAGCAACGAATAAAAACTCGGAAACCACTATTCATATTAGGGTTCTTTGGACCATCAACTCAAATTTTTCCCAAATGAACTTTAATAACTCTCAAACATATCTCAAAGCTTCTTAAATAATTTTAAGACCTTAAAGACACTAATTAGACGAAATTCAGAAAAGTTTGATGAATAGTATAAACTCGGGAAAAGTTACTATTTATCTGAAACGAAACTTCTTAGAATTTTCCAAAATTCGAACTCAGACTCAAACTCATATAATCATGCTCAATTAATTTCATGAGAAAATTTCTTTTCTCAGAAATTTTATCACACAAAAGCACACATGCTAGCCATATAAACTCAATCAAGATGAACATAAAGACTTGTGAAAGATCGGGGTATTACATCCTCACCCCGTTAAAATAAATTTTGTCTCGAAATTTGCTAAGCTTGAGAAAAGAGCTCAGGGAACTTTTCCTTCATCTTATCCTCCAGTTCCCACGTTTCTTCTTCAAGACCATGATGTCGCCATCTGATCTTTACTAGGGGTATCGATTTTGTTCTAAGCTGCTGAATCTTACGATCTATGATTTCCATGGGTCACTCCTCGTAATTCAAGTCCGGCTCTAGAGCTACATCTTCTTGATGAATTACGTGCTTTGGATCAAAAATGTACTTACGCAACTGCGAAACGTGAAACATGTTATGCGAATTCCCAAAACTGGGCGGCAAAGCTAATCTGTACGAAATGGCTCCAATCCTTTCAAGGATTTTGAACGGTCCTATAATCTAGGCTTTAGCTTTCCTTTCACACCGAACCAGTGTACTCCTCTTGAAGGGGATACTTTCAAAAACACTTTATCTTCTACCTTGAATTCTAACTCTGATCTTTGATTATCAGCATGCGACTTCTGCCGACTCTGAGCTTCTTTGATTCTCTCTCGAATCTAATGAACAGATTCTATCATCTCCTCGATAACCTCGAGGACTATTACTCTTCTTTCGCCTACTTCATCCCAGTAGAGCGAAGATCTACACTTCTTTCAATAAAGAGCTTTATATGGGGCCATTCCAATCGTATTTTGATAGATGTTGTTGTAGGCAAATTCAGCAAGGGGTAAAATTTTCTCCCACTTGTCTCCTTTGTCTAACAACACGGCTCTTAACATGTCTTTCAAAATTGGATAGTTCTCTCTGATTGGCCATCCGTCTGAGGGTGATAAGCAGTGATGAACTGCAACTGCGTCCCTAGCTCCTTTTGGAAACTTTCCCAAAAACGCGTTGTAAACTTGGAGTCTCAATCTGAAGTGATCGTATTCAAAACTCCGTGTAAACGCACAATCTCCTTGACATAAATCTGGGCTAACTTGTCCGATCCATAGGTGATAGGAATAGTTATGAAATGAGTGGACTTCTTCAATCGATCCACAATTACCCATATGGTTGTATTTCCTTTCTTTGTCTTTGGCAAACCCGTCAAAAATCCATATTAGCATCGTCTCATTTCCACGTTGGGACTAGTAACAGTTGCAGAGGTCTATACAGTCTCTGATGCAAAGACTTCACTTGCTGACAAGCTAAACATCTTTCCACATACATGGCCACGTCTTTCTTCATTCCTGCCCACCAGAATAGCTGCTTCAAATCTTGATATATCTTTGTACAGTCGAGATGAGTGGTGTACGGGGTATCGTGAGGTTCACTCATGATCTCATTCTTTAATTCTTCATCACTTGGCACACAAATTCTGCCATGGAACAACAAAGCATTGTCATTCGATTCTCGAAAATCCTCGACTCCTTCTTTTCTGACTTTAAGCCTCAAATTCTCTAACTCCTCGTCTTTTCTTTGACCGTCTATGATATGGGCTGTCAATTTAGGCTTCACCACTAGAGATGCAATCACTTGCTCGTTCATCATCGGGGGTAAAACTACTTCGATTCTCATCTTTCCAAATTCTTTGATCAACTTTTCCTCATCAGAAAGGAGAAATCCTAACTCCGAATTCTCCTTTTTGCTCAATACATTGGCTACGACATTAGCTTTTCTGGGGTGATAAGAAATTTTGCAGTCGTAATCTTTTACCAACTCTAGCCATCGTCTTTGTCTCATATTCAACTCCTTCTGCTCCAAGAAATATTTCAGGCTCTATTGATCTGAAAAGATCTCACACCTTGCTCCATAGAGATGATGTCTCCAAATCTTTAAAGCGTGAACCACTGCTGCTAACTCCAAATGATACATCAGATACTTCTTCTCATGAAGCTTCAGCTGCCTTGATGCATAAGCTATCACTCTTCCATCTTGCAATAGCACACATCCCAATCCTTTAGATGATGCATCTATGAAGATAGTGTAGTCTTTTCCTGTTTCTGGAAGGGCTAACATTGGGGCTGTCGTCAATCTTGATTTAAGCTCTTGCAAACTTTTCTCACATTCCTCTGTCCATCTAAACTTTGATTCTTTCTTTAACAGACTCATCATCGGCTTGGCTATCTTGGAAAATTCTTCTATGAGTCGTCGGTAGTAACCTGCCAAACCGAGGAAACTACAGACTTCATAGACTGAGGTTGGCGATTTCCACTCTTGAACTGCTTGCACTTTGGCTGAGTCAACTTTAATTCCTTCGGACGAAACAACGTGTCCTAAGAAATTCACTTTTTTTAGCTAGAATTCACATTTGCTGAATTTGACGTATAGTTTCTCCGATCTTAACTCTTCCAACATGATTCTGAGATGCTTCTCATATTCTGCTTCATCCTTTGAATATACCAATATGTCGTCGATCAAAACAATCACGAACTTGTCCAAGTATTCATGGAAAACAAGATTCATCAAATCTATGAAAATAGTTGGGGCATTTCTTAATCCAAACGGCATTACAACAAACTCGTAATGTCCGTATCTCGTTCTAAAAGTTGTCTTTGGTATATCTTCTTGCCTGATCTTCAATTGTTGATATCCAGACCTCAAATCAATCTTGGAGAAAACACTGACTCCTTTAAGTTGATCGAATAAATCGTCTATCCTTAGCAAAGGATACTTGTTCTTGAGGGTAATCTTGTTAAGTTCTTGGTAGTCAATACACATTCTCAAACTACCATCCTTCTTCTTCACAAACAGAATCGGTGCTCCCCAAGGGGAAACACTTGGTCGAATAAAATCCAATTCTAAAAATTGTTGCAGTTGAATCTTCAGCTCTTGAAGTTCTTTCGGTGCCATTCTATACGGAGCTTTCGAAATCTGGAATGATCCAAGCTCAAGATCAATTGTAAACTCCAACTGCCTGTCGGGAGGCAAACCTGGTAGAACTTCTGGAAACACGTCTTTATATTCTTTCACCACCTCTACATCATCAACGCTAAGCTCTTTCTCTTCGTCTTTATTTAGGTATATCAGATACACTTGTGTATCCTTTCTCCTCATCAGCTTCTCTGCTTTCATTGCCAAGATAATCGGCATACTCTTTTTCTTCCTTTTCCAAATTCCATGGACTCCGGTCGGCTCTTCTCCAGGAGGTTGAAACGAAATTTGCCTTTAATCGCATCAAATCATCGTAAAATTCTCGGTTAACCAATCCATTCCCAAGATTATATCAACATCCCACATCTGGATTAGATTCAAGGACCTTGCGGATAATTTATGATTTCCGAACTCAAATTCTAAATTTGAGCAAACAAACGAAACTAATGCAGATCTACCCAAAGAGGTTGACTGTCACATCCCGACTCCCGAGGTGCGACGCACGAACACTAACACTACTAACCATCCATCAACTCAAATCAAATAAGGGAATCATGCTCGGGAAACAAGGGAGTATTGACTGAAAGTGATTAACAAATAAGAATGAGCTTCCAAGTCACAACGAAAATATCAAACGAGCATGGATAATTTACATAACAAATCGAAACGGCATAAGTATTTCCGATAATTGTATCGAGCACAATACTCTTAATCAACAGAATATAAAGTATGGTTCAACAGATATCAACAACATTGTCTATCAAAACATAGCAGCGGAGACCTTGCCTCAATCCCAACAATCACATGTATGAAGACATGCAACTGCCAGTCCAATTTCTGACTCAAAAGAAACACACCACCAAGCTATCCACGCCATCCATATCCTGCTAACCTGCACGTTTAGAAATATAATGCAGGACTAAGTACTTCGTACTCAGTGAACACATGCCGAAAATATTTGAAAACCTGCTCTTAGAGCTATATCAATTGAACTTGCCTTGCCGAAGCATCACAAATATTTATGCAGTGAAAATAGTTTTACTTGTAAATGCAAAATCATTTTCTTTTCGAATAGACTGGCCAGTCAAAACAATTATATATACATCAAACAATATGCATCATCTACCACATCATCCATCCATCTGTGTCGAGAAGTAGGCCTCCTTCTCGAACACTGTGACCGGCCCAACCGAAGCAAGGCTCACAGTCACCTTAACAATTCATATACCACACGTGGATTTCCTGTCTTTCACAGGACAATAATATCTCAAACAAGCAGATGATAAAACATACCAAACTCACATAAAAGGGCAAGTCAATTAAATTTTAAAACTCACACAGTAATACTCAATACATAATAGCATTTATCATAGTTTTAGTTTAGAAAAGCCCACCTGTCTTCCGAAGACTAGCTAGGCGGCTTACTCGTGATTGTCCTAGCTACTTGTCCGTCCCGCTCGGTCTTTCATAATTCGACATCGATAAAAGAAAATAAGACTCGATGCGATAAGACGTAAAGTAGATTTTGGTTTCGGCGGGAGGGCTTCTACTTGACTCGGGTCTCTCTATTCTTATTTTATCTTTTCTAAGTTGATCTCTTTTCTCGACTTTCTCGTTCTTGGTTCTCGATTCTATCTAGTTGCTAAATACTTCATCTCGTACTCTCATTATAAATCATTAATCGTTAATTGATAATGCTAATTGCTAATTCTAGGGCATTTCTCACTAATTAAGGAAATATTGTATATCTCAACTTCATTACTCGAATTCTTACTTGCATTCTTAACTCAACTAACGTCATATCAAATCAATCTCGTTGCACATATTAGCATTCTCAACAATTTGAACAAATCATAACATCATAAATAGAATATAAACGTCTCACTCAACATAAGCTCGTTTAAAGATAATCATTTATTCAAGCACATAAGCTCATTTAAGCATATAAACTCAAATAGAAATTCAAGCAAACATGCAATCTCGACATGATTCATATTCTAAACTCAATTAACAATCACTTAATTACTACTCGACTCTAGTTTTAAAACTTCAATCTCATAGAATAGATTCTCGTCTTTCTAAATAAACGAATATAGGTTCAAGTACTAAGAATTTCTTTGAATTCAAAACTCAAATAATTATGTAATATTTTTCGACTCAATATAAGACATTATCTTTAAAATACGTCGTCTTTCCTCAACTTCATATACGTATATGAGTACGTATTATTATCTTGTTTACTTATTCTATTATTATAACTTCTCTTACTTGACTCAATTCTTAGAAATTTTTTATTACTTCACTCGATTATCAAAGCTCGACTCATTATTCTCTTACTTCATCATTTCTTAATTTATTAAGAAATTTCCTCTTTAATTATTTTTTTTCTAACTTCATTATTTTATTTTTATTTTAAAACTTCTCGACTAATCTTACGAGTAACGAACTCGACTTGATTAAATTCTTCACTCAATCCTTCATATACTCGACTCCTCAATTATTTTTTTCTTATAAATAATTAATTATTATTTTTCCTTCTTTCACGTTCAATTGAACGTCATAATCTCGTCTAACTCATCCCGCATTTTATACTCAACTTCCAACTCTATTTATTTAACTCTAATTCATCTTTTATTACCTTTTGATTAACAACTCTTCATAACCTCAAGAATTAATCCTCAATTAATTCTTTATCTTAAACTCTATTTATTTAATAAAGAAATTATTTTTCTTTATTTTTCTCACTTAATGACTCATCATTCATTTCATGATTTTTCTCTTTTTATTTTCTCTTTAATTTTATTCTCCAAAATATCTTGAATATTTTATTCATTAAATAACTAATTAATTTCTTTTATAATTAATTTTAATGAAATTCAAATCTTCAAATTTACACCAAGAACACCTAGAACACACTAGGCATTTCTTCAAATCTTTAAAAATTCATGTTTTTTCACCAAGAACACCTAGAACACACACTAGTTATTCTTAATCATAATTTTCGATTTTTAACACTAGAAATCTCATTTTCCTCACTTCAACATCTAATACTCAAATTTACACACAACATACTCATATCATCAAAATTAATCGAATCATCATAAATATTATTTTCTCTCTAAAAACATGCATAAACTCGATTTTCCTCATAATAACATCATAGGGGATTAAAATGATCATATACTCATAATCATAACATGCTTATAACATCATCATAGCATCAACTAAATAATCAAATAAAATCCTCCTCCATACTTCAACACTCACGGCACACACACATAGATTTAAGGCATGCATTTTCTCGATTTTTCATGCATATCTACTCATTCCAATCATGCTTATATACACAAATAAAGCAATTAAATCATCAAAATCAAGACATCGAATTTTTCCTTCTCTTGCCCTAATTTTCGGCATCTACCATTTATTAGGAGTTTTTATTTTCTTTCTCTTTTAATCCATAGATTAAACACTAGGCTTGATTTCCTATCGATTTCCTCACTCGAATCTCACATCGATCCTAGTTTGCCTATGCATAAATTAAACCATGCATGCATCTTCCTTTAAGGATTAGAGATTACATAATATACAAGTAATCAAATGGATTTAAACCTACTTTTAAAAATTAAATCCAAACTTCTCTCTTGATGATGATGGATCGAAAATGGAAGGCTTGGAAGGCTCAATCTCTAGCTTTGATTTTCATGGTGAAATCCATCTTGAATCCTCAAGAAAAATGAAACAAGGATCACCCAAATCCCGAGGGACGGCAGAAGCCGGGGTGCGACTGGGGTTGGATTAAAGAAGCGGGGAAGAAGGGGACTAACTGAACATACATACATAAAAGACAACATATATTATGTGAACAAGACTTTAATTACAAAAGGAAGAGTAATTCTGGAAGGATTACTCGACTGAAAGTACACGATGGATAAACTAAGTTATAAGACAGATCTTAGTCTATAGTGATTACACATATGTTCATCAAAATACTAGAGTTCTGCAGCGGAAAAGTGATCCATACTAACTAAAGTCTTCCTATGACAACTTTATTCAACCTTCGCCGCTTCCATCGCTTCAACCTGTACATTTAGAAAACATATGCAGGGCTAAGTACAAAAGTACTTAGTGGGCACGTTGCCGAAAATATATTCATAAGTATAAATAATCAGGCATCTCATAATCGTAGCACATCGGGGGTTATTGAAAAAGACCCGTGTCTACTAAACATTTTCTGACTCATTTGTATAAAGTAGCTTGTACAAGCATTTTTCTGTTATGTTACGTTCAATCTTGACCAAATTCTCATTCACCGTGGCTGGTACCCCTCAACAGGGTATCACATACACCACAGGTTACAAAGTGCACTAACTCTGGAAAGCACTTAGCAGCTAACTCAGAGCCGATCGTTAACTAATAAATCTGGAAAACCCGAAGGTTAACTCAGATAGGTACAAGAGAACTCACATAAAATATTTAAACAGTTTATGCCATGATTATCACTTGAAAACACAGATATCAAAGCGATAAAGAAAGGTTTTAGAGCATTGCTCGTTTTATTTCATATATATAAAAGCCCACCTCGAAGATACAGAACAACTAAATAGGTTTCCGTTCTTTGGTTTTTCCGTCCTTTCCTTAGTGCTGGCTTCCTCCTTCATCGTAAAATAATCACACTTTAAACTCGATCGTATAAGATAATCGAACATGGAAATTCGAATTAGGTTTTAATCATTTCATTTCTTTAGGCAATTGCACGCTTACTAGTTTCATTTTAATTAAACGGGAACGAGACTCGAACAAATCCCATTTAGAACTCGAAAGGTCTCATACTCGACTCTTAGGTCAGTAGAAAAGATAGTCGGTAACTCGTTACGACTTAAAAGATCAAAAGGAACTAAGTTGGAAAGAATCAACTTAGGGAAAATTACGTTTTTGTTCATTACGACTTATGCATTTTCTCGCTTAACTAAACTTCTTTACTTGAACGGGTAAGAGATGAGGTCTCGTCTCAATTATCACTCAAGGCTCCTTTCTTGACTCTAGGGTCAGTAGGAAGATAGTCGTTAGTTATTACGGCTCAAACGATCGAAAGAAAACTAAGTTGCGAACGAAACAACTTAGAAGAATGAAAACTGAAATTTCACTGCGCATTACAGAAACTCTGGGGACTGCCCAGAACAGGGGATCTGGAAACAGGAGATGAGCCCTATACCGTTGGAAAGTTTGGGATGTCTAGTTTACGCTCCAATTTACGGATCGCAAATCCGATAAACGAGCTAAAAGATATTTCAGTTTCCGGCAAGGGTCGCAAAACTGCCGCGAATAACCCTAGTTGCTCGATAGATTTCAACGTTAAACTTCTTAAGTTCGTTCTAAGTTCTCGTATTCGATTTCTCATGAACTTTACTCTTAAGGCAGTCATCACGTACTCCCGTACGTGATGAACTCCTTCTCAAAACTCGTCCAAAAGCACGACGTTCTAAACGTCGGCTTCCAACTATCAAGTACTAAACCAAAACAAGTTATCAATTTCTCACTCTAGTTCTCGACTATCACTTTAACTCATACTATAATAGCTCGAAAGCTCATGACGTCAACTACAAAATTATACCTTAGTCCATCATAAACAATATTATAAAGTTAGAATCCTTACTCGACTTCTCGATTATTACTTATGTCCACTCGTTCGTCTCTTACGAAATTCCAAAAGTTATCGGAATTCATTCATTTTCTATGACATCAATCAACATCTAACATAGATCATTTTTATTCATATCATCACTCCATATCATTAACCATCTTCAACTTAGATCGAATTTTTAGTCTCTTATACTTTCATTAATATTTTTAGAAAATTCCAATTAAATTCATAACATCAACTATTATCATTATAAACATTATTTCATCAACAAATCAACGACTAAATCAACTACATGAAAACCCCTAATTCTTTCATAATTTTCGGTAATAACTTAACAATTTAAGGGGTGATTTTCTTCATCAAACATCATCATTAATCCATTAATCATACTATTATATCCTCAATTATTCAATTGAAGTCTAATTACACATTAAACAAAAATCCCCAATTCCAAACCCTAGCTCAATTCGGTTTTCATCCTATACATAGGGGTTTCGATTTCTATTTGTTTTAATCACTAATTGAACCACTCCTAAGCATGATTATACCATCAATTGAAAGATTCAAAAATCCTACCAAAAAGCCCTAAAATTTCGGTATTCATCTAGAGGTTAGGGTTCTTGATTTCCATCAATTTTAATCCCTAATTATCACATCTAACACATCTAATTTCACTAATCCAAGATCAAACATCTAATTCATCTTCCTAAAATTTTCGATCCAAAAGAAAAATAAAAAGAAATGGAATCCAATTGGATAGGGATTAGAGAGGAGGAGATTACCTTGACAATTAATAAAGGAAATAATAGAGTTTGATGGTTGGATGATGACTTGTGTGAAATCTTGCTCAAGAACTTGAAGCTTTCTTCAATGGTGAAATGAAGAAAATGGAAGAGAGGGAGAGGGTGGCTGCCGTGAGTTTTGGGGAGGGAGGAGATGAGAGATTTCAATTGTTATAAGGTATAACACTTTAGGTTAAATAGGTGTAAAGGTGAATAGTGTTAGTAATAGTAGTAGGTTAAAAGTAAAAACTATACAAAAATGAAATATCTTGCTAAAGTGAGAGAGAGAGGTCGGTTATGAGAGGGAGGGGAGGGAAAATACGCGCTTTTCCGACGCGAATACGCGCTTTTCCGTTACGGAAATCGGACGACGAAAATACGCGCTTTTCCGTTACGGAAATCGGACGACGAAAAAAACGTAGCTCGACGCAAAATCGTCACGATCCGATTCGTCCAAAAATTCTAACGTATTAAACTTAATCGGAAAATAAAATTTATAAAAATGAATTCCGACAAAAAATCGGGACGACACAGTCCGAGTTTCGTCCGGAAAATCATAAAAACGAACTTTCTCGGGCGAGTTCGTATTGCGATTTCGTGAATGTAAAAATCAGACGGTTTTCCGTTCTGAGTTCACGAACTAAAAACTTTTCGTACGCGCTAACCCTAAATACAGTAGTCGTCTAGCTGACTTCTGTAATTTATTTTCGGAGACGGATTCGACCGTTAGTCTTAGAATTTAAAATCGTAAACTTAGGCGTGCAAAGCCATTTATTTTAATAACTTTAATTTTTTTTAAGAACGTAAATAATTTCCGGGGTATTACAGATCAATCCTCTTCTCAAGGGCATGGGTGCCGAAATTAATAGAAAATAAAGAGGTGATTTTTGTATGGATTCAAACTCAAAACTTGAAGGATTTTACCTCTTTAATTGAAGTTAGAAGACTAGAGAGGATGATGATGAAGATCTCTTGAACTTCTTGGAAGCTTGAAGCTTGAAGATGGAGCTTCAATGGAGTTTCTCTATTTTTGTTTATGTGTGTGTATGTTACGGTAGAGAGAGATGGGAAATGGAAGAGAATACTTTTCTTCTTGCTTTTAGATAACTTACGAGAGAGAGAGAGTTTGAGGAAGAGAGAATTTTTTTCCTTCTCTTAGTGATCATATACGATAGAAATGAGAGAGATAGATGATGAACTTGGCTTCCAAAGTAAGACATGAAAGAATTTGGCTAAGGGAAATGAATATAATGATTAATATTCTTCCTAGGGTAGAAAATAGATACCTAGGCTAGGGAGAGATTTTAGGGAGAGAGAG
The DNA here is from genome assembly GCA_029490685.1 of Schizonepeta tenuifolia. Classification (NCBI taxonomy): domain Eukaryota; kingdom Viridiplantae; phylum Streptophyta; class Magnoliopsida; order Lamiales; family Lamiaceae; genus Schizonepeta; species Schizonepeta tenuifolia. Next base: position 50,206,745 of record CM055956.1, on the reverse strand, counting down.
AAGTCGGTAGAGAGGGAGGGAGAGAGAGAGATTTTATCTTTTTACAGATAAAAATTTATCCGGATGAAAAAGTTTTCCGGTAGAATATATCCGTCTTATTTCATTTATACTGAAAACGGCTTTAATCTCTCCTCGTCTCGTTTCCGACATTAAAAATATCTCGAACCTATCTCATATCTCACGAAATAAATCAAGGAATCCGAATATCTAATTTTTAGGTTAAAATTCCAAGTAACGAAGAAAAATCTAAAAATCATTCGGCTAAATAATCCATTAAGAACTAAACTCTTAAAATTATCTCATGTGATCTCAGATGAACTTCTAAAACATCTCAAAGGTCTTAAAATAAATTCTAGATTCTAGAGATACTGATTAGGTCAAATTCTAAGTTCGTCGGTGAGTAGTGTTTTCTCGGTTTGCGTTACTATTCATTGAAAAGTAAAAATTCTCAACTTTCTCTGAAAATCATACTCATGCTCAAACTCATAAAATATACTCAATCAATACATCACATACTCAATCGAATAATTAAAATGAGAAAAACTCACATCAAAGCACACAGGGGCATTTTAATCATTTTCAAATAAATATCTTTTCTTGAAGATTCTCTTCACTCAAAATTCATTAATTACGCATTTAAACTCATTTAGGGCATACTTAAGGATTAATGAAAGTTCGGTGTATTACATTGACACTCTAAGCTCCTGGTTCGACTCTCCTACATCTAAGCCAAGGGTTTCTACGCACGCACTAGCTATATACGAATGCGACGCACCAGTATCAAATAAAATGATAACAGGTACACCTTTAAGCTTTCCCATACCTGCGAGATTTCCCTTGTCCTTGACTCTAGCTTTCTGCTTGATGGCGAAGACTCGCTGATAATGTTGCGGCTTCTGTTGAGGGGGCTGCTGCTGCTTATGCTGTTGCGGTTTATGCTGACCTTGGAGATGCTTTGGCTGCAGGGCTCCTTTCATCACTCTCATCTGCGAAGACTGGAATTGATTCGGTCTTTCACTGCTCATTCCCTGCTGTTTACTTGGGCACTAGTTCGAGAAATGACCAGGTTGACCACAAGTATAACAGACATTGTTTCCTGCTTTGCAGATACTTGGGTGCATTCGACCACATTTTGAACACGGAGGGAGTCCTAAGGGTTCGAAAGAAACATTACTCTGATTGCCACGCTGGGGTTTCGCCTTCTGAGCTTGATGATGTTGTTGCTATTGTCCCCTTCCCTACCACGGCTTCATGTTTGGGTGGCTTCCACCACTCCACTTTCCTTTTATTTTTGCGCTCCAGCCGTGCTGAGAGGGTTGCGGGGTAACAGGTGATGTCGTCTAACCTTGAAATTGAGGGGTCGCAGAAGAATGCGATTCTCTCTCGGGTTGCATAGCCAACTCCATGTCGAGAGCTTGGTTGAGAGCTTCAGCATAAGTCAGAACGCTCTGACTTGCAAGAACTACGCAAATGTCTTGCCTGAGTCCTGCTCAAAATGGCTCGCACATCTACTCGTCTGTATCTACTTTGTCAGGCGCAAAACAGGCTAGTTCACAAAACTTTCAATCATACTCAGCTATAGTCTTCTTTCCTTATCTCAAATTTCTGAATTCGTTCGCTTTCTGCTTTCGATAACTTCGGGGTACGTATTTCTTAAACAAGGCTTCCTTAAACTGCTCCCACGTTAGATTCTCTCATTTCTCAGGCGAATACATCCTTTATCAAGCTTCCCACCAGTAGTCGGCAAATCCTTCAAGCTAATATGTCATGCACTCAAGACGTTCGCAATCTCCACAACGAAGAAAACAAAAAATTCGTTTGAGGGAACGAATCCAGTCCTCGGCTTCCGTAGGATTGCCTTTACCATCGAAAGTCAGTGGGTTTTGTCGAAGAAAAAGCTCTTCGATTCGTCTTTCATTTGGAAGAGGCGGGGTGTGGTCCCGTCGCTCTTCTTCGTCGTTTTGCTTGGCTCACTCATTTATTTTTCTTAGCGGCATTCTAAAAGAAATGCTAGGGATTAGAAAATTCAGAAAAAAATTCCGCAAAGCGGCTAATCTCATTCAAAATTTCTCAACTTTTGAAAACTTCCCTCTTCAGAGGAATACGATTCTCTATCGATGCTTATTGGCACATGAGGGAAAATTCAAGCAAATCATTCATTCATCAATCTTGCAAGTATAATAATTCTCAAAATAATGTATCATTTACTTGCATCCTTTTCTCAACAATATCTCAAAACATCATACTCAATAATTTATCACATCATTTACTTAAACATTGTCACATAAGGCAAATATAATTACTCAAAAATTCAGGCTCACAATACTAAAAAAAATAGCTCATTCAAAATCTCGACTCTATTTCTTACTTACTAGCAACTCAAGGATAGATAACTTCTCAGAATACTTAAGATAATTCCGAGACTCAAAGTTGATTTTAACAGCCTATCGGCTTTTTCTCATATCATCAGAATGATGGCCTCTTCTGAGGACTTAAACCAAAATAAGGGATAATTATTCACAACTGAAAAGTTTTCCTACATGTCAACAAGATGTTCTATACTCAAACGCACTCGACACGAGATACTACTTCGCGTCCGGCTCTATTAAAGATCTATGCATCAAGTTATATAATTTACATCACTGCTGAAAATAAAGAGTTCAACTCTCGATTGAAAATAAATATTGTTCGGAACTTTCCATAACTTTCTAGAACTGAACCTAAGCATGAGAACCATCATTGCTCGGGTCACTGCTCCTCCTCGGGGTCCTCCTCCGAATCCTCCCCCTCGTCCTCCTGCTCGTCTTTCTCACTACCCTGACCCTCTGTTCTTGCTAACGCCTCTAAGAAGTCGCCGTAGGTATGCCTGGAGACTTCCTACGGGTTCATCATATCTCCGGTCTGCTCGTCCTCAAAGCGGGCTTTGACATCCTCCAACTCAGACTCGTCCCACGGGGGACTCTCGGGGCTACTCACGTGACGAAGGTACAAACTGACTATGCCGTCGATCTCTCACTCTAGCGCCTGGTCGGAACTCACTGCCGGGGTCTCAAAAGGCGGGTACGAAACGGAGAAGTGATCGTTCGGCAACGCCTGAAGGTAACTGTTGCCCACGGTGGTATCGGCTGCAAGATCCTCAAATAGCTCGTCGACATCTCTGTCACCAGTACTCGTCGGACTAGAAGGCTCGGCTACGGGCTGCACTGGAGAGGGAGTGCGGTTTTGGCGCATGAAATCTACAAACTGGTCGTGCAAAGGTGGCAAAACCTTGAAGGGGTCGTACGAACCATGTGGCTGAGTTGCAACAGAGCTAGATGAGGCAAAGGGATCAAAATACCAGAGAGAAAGCACATCTCCTAAGTACGGGTTGAACTGATAGGAGGCTCTCGGCTCACGGTGAGGCGGAGAGAGGACTCAGGTAGGGACTGGTCCATCTCGAAGCGGAGACTAAGGCTAAGGCTGAGGATGAGGCTCAAGAACAAAGCCGTTCAGCTCAGCCAAAAGAACAGGGTCAAAAGGTCCGGGAGGCAGTGCACCATACTCGATAACTTGACCGGAAATAGTAGCAATAAAAGCATTGCAATCGCCATAGAGATAGACACCCAAATATTGTCGCCCAATGAATCTGGGAACGAAGGAGGCTGCCTAGTCACACCACTCTCGAGGTACCATCCCGTCAAGAGCGCTGACATCGAGGTACTTCACTGTCTCCCAAACCTTGTTACTGATTCAAACAAGTCTAGGAAATTAAATCTAGACTTGACTCACAAGAATGTTTAAGCTTCAAAGCAGACAGACCTGCTCTGATACCACTTTGTCACAGCCCGAATTCAAGTGTGTAGAAACGACTAGAATCCATTGGACAGTGAAGGTGAAACCATGAAAACATACTCGACACAACAAGGGAACATGCTCGGGAACAAGGGAATATAGATTGAAAGCGATAACAAATAACAACATGCTTTCAAATCTTAACTCAAATAAACGAGCATTAATAAATAAATCAAGTGTCGGAAGTAAATCAGATATCTCGAATCCAAGTCAAGTAGAATATAAGAAATAAAAAAGTTTGTTTGGCAGTGGAATCTCAAACTTGGGTCCAACAATACATGTAGGGAGACATGCAATTGCAAACTTAAACAAAAGACTCAACTTATTTTAACACACTGCCGAGCATCCTCCGCCATCTTCATCCAAGCTAACCTGCACGTTTAGAAATACATGCAGGGCTGAGTACTTCGTACTCAGTGAACACATGCCAAAATAATTTAAAACTTTGCTCGATAGAGCTATATAATTGAACTTGTCTTGCCACTGCATCACAAGTGTTAGCACAATTTAAAACAGTTTACTTGTGGATGCAAAAATCATTTTCTTTTCTTCAACGACTACGCAATCAAAATATATATAATAAACAGGTATAAATCAATCTACCATAAGATCTCTGTGTCGAGAAGTAGGCCTCCTTCTCAAACACCATGACTAACCTAACCGAAGCAAGGCTCACAATCATCTAACATAAATCAAATAACAACACGTGTGTTCTTGTCTCACACAAGATGAAAACTCAAGTAGATGATCAAACATACCATAACTTAGATAAATTGGCAAGCCAATTAATTTAAAAACTCACGTAATAATCAATACGTAATAGCATTCAATAGTTCTCGGTTTAAAAAGCCCACCTGATTGCATAGGGTTTGTCGGGTTAGCTATTTTTTCTTCTTCTTCTACTTCTCAGTCCCGCTCGTTCCTTCAAGAATAACATCTTATAAGGACGAGGTTACTTACTCGAAATACGTAACGAACTTTTAACGCTCGGCTGAAGGACTTCTACTTGACTCGAGTTTATTAACTTATCTCGGCTCAACTAATTTAGTCTTTCTCGATTTCTCGATTCTGCCCAAGTACTAAACCAACAGACTCTTGGACTTGGGTACTTGACTCAACGCCATCAGATCAATTTAATAATTAAATAATTCACTGAAATCAAGAAATAACTATTCACATCACACATCTCGTTTCACGATTTCTCGAGTCAAACGAACTCAGAAAGTTACGAGATTAATTCTCGGTTACTAAAATTACAAATCATTCACATCCTGAATTTCACATTGGAAATTAGACATTCACAGATATAAACGACTGACTTCGATAATTAGATGGAAAAAGAAAATTTTCCAATTACCTCAGAATATTCTAGAAAAATTCCAAATAATCGATTAAATTCACATAAATACTCACATCAACTTAGAATATCATTTTAATCTCGATACAGTCTTTTATTGACTTATTACTGCTCGACTTTTAACTAAAAAATTTTAACTCTTCGATTTTTAACAAAATTAATTTCGTTATTCATAAAATAATTCATAGATTTCGAATATTGAATCAGATTTAGAATCCGATACTTTTTTCAAAAACTCTCGGTTTAATGTCTACGTCACTATTTCTCGTAAAATGTACATGTACTCGAAAAAAACTCAAACTTGACAGTATAACTTTAAATAATTCTAATTAACTAATTACTCGATTAATTTTACTTATCTTCGTCATCAATTTACAACGTTTCTCGTTTTTCATTTTTAACTCGATTTCTTTACAACTTTTTCATATAAATTCCGATTAAAGAATTTCAAAAAGCTAACTTAGTTAATTTTACTCCAATTTCATCATCTAATCATCCAATTCATCTAACAACATCTAGATTTTCAAGCTCTATTTCATCTTAATCTTCAAAATTTTCAAGCATATATCTATACTTGCTCGTTTATCAAATTTCAAAGCTCTATCTTACTTAAAATAGATTCAATTTCACGAATTTAACATCTAATTACTCAAACAAGTTTAAGGTAAAAAATTCTTAACTTATAATATCAAATGGTTCGACTATTTTGCACTTTAGTGCAAAATTTCTCCGAATTCAATAATTCAAGTTTCTAGTATACTTATAAAAATTCCAATTGATCAATTTCTCGATCAATTTACTCAAACGAATTTAATTACTAAAATCTTCTTTTTAAAGCTAAATTCATCGCCATTTTTGGGGTTTTTCCTGTAGGAATCCGATTCCATCGATTTCAACTTTCAATATACCTCAATTAATTCCAATATCACTAATCTATCTACACTTTACTACTTAGAACACTTAATCATCAAAAATCACAAGTATTACTCTTCATTTCCTTCGAATTTTTAAAGTTTTTGAGCAAATGATTTTCTTTCTTCGATTCTTTTTTATACTTAAGCTTGATATATGCTCAAATTCACTTATCAATCATCAAACTAAGCAATACTAACACATAACATAAAATATCATCAACTTATACTCATATATGGTTCGACTTTTTCCAAGAAAATAGCCAAATAACTCATTTCTTCACCTTACTCACATATCAAGCATAAATCATCATTAATCTTATCATCCTAACATCATTTACTCAAGAACATCATAAAATCATCAACTACACATATATATACACCTAAATAGGCATTTTTTTTTTAAAAAAACAAAGATTTCATATCTTTAATTTCTCAAATTTTTCATGCATCATATCACTCAAAATCATCATATAGATCATCATATCGTACAACAAAAATTCATATCCTTCCTCTTACCTATCCATCAGTTTTCACAAAGGGAAAAGGGAAAAAATCTTATCATTTAATCAACCACATAGAACTTCATGGATTAATTCATAGAACTCATTTCCATAATCAATTTCATGCTTAATTCAACAACATAAAAATCCCTAAATTCTACTAAGAAATTCGGCACTCATAGGGAAGAAATAAATAAGATTTTTCCTTCATCTTCTCATGCATATAATCACACAAGGATCATGAATATCATATAAAAAAAAAACAAAATCAAAACTTCCTCTTAATCTCTAACATGATCGGCGGTTTCGAAGGGAGGGAAGAATAAAGTTTTAAACTTCTATTTTCCATGAACAAACCTTGCAAAGCTTCAACTTCTAGGCCTCAAACAAGCTAGGTTCGAGCTCGTCTCCTTGGCACAAAGCTGCCAAAAATAAGAGAAGAAGGAGGAAGGTGAATCCTAGTCTCAAAATGATCACCATGACGAGAGGATCAAGAATACCTTATCGGTTTAGTCATTGGATGATTGAAGGCTATCTTCTTTGAAGTTTTGAAGCTTGGAAGCTTTACCTTCCATGGAGATTTGTGTGTGTGATGGTGTGTATGTGTGTTTATGTCGACAGGAGAGAGAGAGAGATGAGAGAGGGGAGGTCGGCAAGAGAGAGAGAAGGGAGAGGAGAGAGAGACGCGTGAGAGAGAGTGAGGACAGGTGAGAGTAGGATAGAAATTAATAGGACTTAGATTGGACCATTAGTAAAAAAACGTGATATAAAAATCACGGGAAGAAAACATTTTCTGGTGCAAAACTACCCTACTTTTTCATTAAACTCTCAAACAACTTATGTCACACCCCGACTTTCGAGGTGCGACGTTGACAACACTAACACCAATAACCATCCATCAACTCAACTCAAAAGGAAATCATGCTCGGAAACAAGGGAAATATTGACTGAAAGCGATAATAAGTAAGAACATGCTTCCAAGTCACAACTAAAAACTTTCAGCGAACATAGAATAATTTACATATCAATTCCAAATGGTATAAGTATCTAGGATTCCCAAAAATACGAACCAACAAAAACTTTTAAAATGTATCGAGCACATTGCTCTTAACCAACAGAATATCAACATAATGTTCAAAGTATATAAACAGGCAACATCAAAAAGCATCGCAGCGGAGACTCGACTTAATCCCAAACAACTACATGTATGAAGACATGCAATTGTCAGACTAACTTTCGACTCGAAACATCACACCACCAAGCCGCCCGCTCCATCCTCATCCTGCAAACATGCACATTTAGAAATACATGCAGGGCTGTGTACTTCGTACGCAGTGAACACATGCCAAAAACTCTGAAACTTGCTCTTAGAGCTATATCAATTGAATCTTGTCTTGCCGTAGCATCACAAGTATTTATGCAATGAAAACAGTTTTACTTGTGAATGCAAAATCATTTTCTTTCCGAATAGACTGGCCAGTCAAAACAATTATATATACATCAAACAGTATGCATTATCTACCACATCTTCCATCCATCTGTGTCGAGAAGTAGGCCTCCTTCTCAAACACTGTGACCGGCCCAACCGAAGCAAGGCTCACAGTCACCATCAAACAATTCATATACCACACGTGGGTTTCCTGCCTTTCACAAGACAATAATATCTCAACAAGCAGATGATAACACATACCAAAAACTCAAGTAAAAACGGCAAGTCAATTGAACTTTAAAAACTCACATAATAATACTCAATTATCATAATAGCATTCATCGATAGTTTTGGTTTTAGAAAAGCCCACCTGTCTTCCGAAGACTTAACTAGGCGGCTTACTTGTGAAAAGTCCTCGCTGCTTGATCGTCCCGCTCGGTCCTTCATAAACCGACATCGATAAAATAAATAAGACTCGATGCTTTTAAGACGTAAAGTAGATGCGTGTCTCGGCTGGAGGACTTCTACTTGACTCGGGTTTCTCTAATCTTATTTTATCTTCTCTAATTCGATATCTCTTCTCGACTTCCTCGTCCTCGATCCTCGACTCTACTCGATTACTAATTATTTCGTCTCGTATTCTCGTTCTAAATCATAAATCATCAATCGATCATCGGTAAGACATTTTCTCAATTATTAATAGCATATTACTTATCTCAACCTCATTTCTCGATTCTTACTCGCATTCATAACTCAACTAACATCACATCAAATCATTTGTGTCTCATGCACGTATTCTTAATTTAATTAACGTCATATAACATCATGCATATCACATCAATTGTATCACATCATTTATGTCTCATCAATTATATCACATTCTCAATTAATTTGAATAAATCATTACATCATAATCGGAATGTAAATATTTCACTCAAGCATATATATTTAATCAATTATATTATAACTCAATAAGGATTTAAATCAAATATAATATCTCAAACTCGATTCACACTTCAAGTTACTTTAACAATTACACAACATTACTCGACTCTTGTTTTTGATAAAACGTTAACTTCAATATCATAAAAATTATATTCTCGTCCTCCTTCATCAATTCAAATAATAAGAATTCTTTTCAATTAAAAACTTAAATATTCATTTAATAATTCTCATCGAGATATACAACATTATTTTCAAAATACGTCGTCTTTGCTCAACTTCGTATGCATACACGTACATACTATTATTTTATTATTCACAATTAAATTCTTATTTAATTTAATCTCAACTTCTATCTTCAATTAAACTCGATTTTTAACTCGACAATCAAAACTCGATAACTTCCTTGACTTGTTTAATTAAAACGGTTTGAAAAACAAACTCAATTATTTACTCACGCATCATCAATCAGTCAATACTCGACTTATTAAAATAAATGAGCATTCAAACACTTCATCAATTAACAACTCGACTCTCAATTAATATTACTCTTATTAATTTTCTTCTCGTCTCTCAATTTTTCTCATTTAATTTAATGATTAAATTATTTAACTCGATTTTAATATTTACTAAACAACTCTCGCTCAACTCCAAACTCATTAACTCCTCTTACTCGACTAAATTCTTCGCTTAACTCGACTTAACTCTTCGAATTTTTATTTTATTTAATATTTGATTATCAAAGCTCGACTCAGCTCGACTCTTTATTCTCTTACTCTATCATTTCTTAATTTATTAAGAAATTATTTTTTTTAAACATTTTATTTCTAACTTCATTATTTATTTTTATCTTAAAACTCCTCGACTAATTTTACGAGTAAACGAACTCGACTCGATTAAACTTCTTACTCAATTTCTTACGCTCGACTCTTCTATTATTTTTCTCTTATAAATAATTTATTAACATTTTTCATTCTTTCACGTTCAATCGAACGTCATAACTTCGACTAACTCCTCTCATATTTATACTCGACTTCTAACTCTATTTCTTTAACTCTAACTCTTCTCATTTTATTTCTCGATTATTAAATTCCTCTAATCTCTATTATTTAGCTCAATTAACTCTTTCTTTTAAACTCTATTTATTTAATAAAGAAATTATTTTTCTTTATTTTTTTCTCAACTTAATGACTCATCACTATTTTAATGATTTTCTCTTTTTATTTTCTAATTAATTTTATTCTCAAAAATATTGAATATTTTATTAATTAAATAATTAATTAATTTTTTTTTGAATTAATTTTAATGGTATTCAAATCTTCAAGTTTTACACCAAGAACACCTAGAACACCAAGAACACATATTCAAAAACTCATATTTTTCACTAAGAACACCTATAACACACACTAGGTATTCTTACTCTTCTCCTTCGATTTTTTTCTCATTTTCATGCTTAGAAATTCATCTTCTTCATCTCAAAAACTCTTATTGAATATCTAATACATCAAACTACTCACAAACACATTCTTAACATCAAATCATCAATTCACCAAAAATCATTAAAATTACATTTCTTCCATATCAAGCATAAAACTTAATTTTTCTCATAATATCATCATAAGGATTTAAATCATCATAATCTCATATCATCTCATGCTCATAACATCATCCAATCATCAAGAAAATGATCAAAATAAAATTCCTCCTCATGCCTCAAAACTCACGGCACACATATACAATCTAGGGCAATTATTTTCTTAATTTTTCATGCATAAATAATCACTCCAAATATACTCATAAACACATATAGATCATCAAATCTTTAATAAAATATGAAAATCAATTTTCCTCTTCTTTTCTCCTATTTTCGGTTTTCATAAAATTTTTAGGAGATTATTTTTTTCTTTTCTCTTTTAATCATAGATTAATTACGAGGCTTGATTTCCTATCGATTTCCTCACTCGAATCTCACATCGAAATCCCTAGTTTGCCAATGCATAAATTGTCACAGCCCCAAATCCCGAGGGACGGAAAGGCCGGGGTGCGAATAAGGATTGGATTAAAGAAGCAGGGAAGAAGGGGAGTATGAATGAATAAACAGACAAATATAACTGAAACTACTAAGAACTTGACTTCATTGGATAAAAGAGAGAGTCAATCACAAAAGATCACTCGGTGAAATTGTTCTTAAAAGAGACTAAGTTCAAAGAGTAAAACTTAGATCTAAAGTTATAATAAACTGAAACTAGTTTGCAGTTTGGCAGCGGAAAAACGTAGAAAAGATAATACATATCGAATGTAAAATCGAGGCTTAATTATCTTTACTTCTTTAAAGACGACCTTTACTCAACCTCCTCCGCCTTCGTCAGTCAACCTGCACATTCAAAAACAAACATGCAGGGCTAAGTACAAAAGTACTTAGTGGGCACATTGCCGAAAACAACTCACAAGAGTTTTATTATAAATTAATCATACATCTTTTCATAAACACTTGTATAACTTATACTGTTGTTCATTTAATTCTGGATAACATACTGTGAGTTTTAACTCACATCCGATCGTCTGGAAAGCACTATGTGGGCTAACTCAGAATCTGTCCCTCTGGATAGCACTCTGTGGGCTATCTCAAAATCTGATCGTTTAGTTGGAATATCTGGTTAGCACTCTGAGAGCTAACTCAGAATCCAATACTCTGGTTAGCACTCTGAGGGCTAACTCAGAGAAGCATAAGAAAATTAACATAAACTATTCATTTATGCTCCGATAGATACTTTAATACACACTTATCAAATATACGTAAACACCTTCGAGCAACGCTCACATAATATTACTTCACAAGTAATGCCATTCATCGGAGTTTTTGGTTTTAGAAAGCCCACCTCGAACGTTTACGGAACTATAACACGTACTTCCGTCTTCGGTCCTGTCTTCTATTCTCGATCTCCTCCATTGAACACAAGTAATAAAACAACGATAAGTTGTCGAGTCGATAGAAGAAAATGGAATTCGAAACTGAAATCGAATTAATCATTTAAGTTCTTAAACTTTAGGCATTTGCACGCTTAACTAGATTCTTTTAGTTAATCTAGAACGAGACTCGAACACTTCTCGTTTAAAACTCGCCCGGGTTATTACTCGACACTGGGGTCAGTCATTAATGATAGTCGATAGCTTATATCGACTTAAAGGATCATAAGAGATTAGGTTGAAAAGAATTCAACTTAGGAAACTAGATTCTTAACATTACTGCACAGATCAGTAAGTTCACCCAGAACAGGGGATTTCGAAACAGGGAACGTGCCCTATACCAAAAGAAAGCCTCGCATGTCTAGTTTACTCTCCAATTTACGGATCTCGATTTTGTTAAGAGAGCTAGGAGATAAGACAGTTTCCGTGAAACGTCGCAAAACAGTCCGAGTGTAACCCTAGGGCTCGATAACTCGGCGCACGGCTTCCTAGGTTCGACTTATGATAATCCTCTGTTTTTTTTCACACGGAATTACTGTCTCAAAGCAGTCGATACTTAACCTCATACGCGATGAACTCCATTTCATTTCTCGATTACTAAAATGACGATTAAAACCTCGACATTTCAATTTAAGCAATTACTAAACCAATCAAGTTCCTCGAATTCCAACTTCTCGATTTCAACTTATAATTATCATTCCAAAACTCGAGTGAAAGTGTCGTCAACTACAAACTTGTTCTCATAAGGTTAAGAGTCATTAATATCCAATTATTTCCTTGGTTTGATTTTTCTATCAATACTTATGCTCGTGTCTTCATCTCTTATGAAAATTCCAACGTCATTAGAACTTGATCAAATTTTACACTATCGTTCATTATCTATCGAGAATCATTATTACGCAAATCATAACTCATATCATCATTTATTCCTGACTTTTCGACCGTCGTTCGTCCCTTACGTAAAATTCTACATTCTCCGTTTTCATTCAAATTTTACGACAACGATTATCATCTATCAAGCATTACTAACATGCAAATCATATTATCAAATTGTTATCGAGCCTCGACTTATCACAACATCTTCGTCTCTTACACTTTTCGTTTTATTTTTAGAAAATTCTCAAATTAATATATATTCGTCCTCATGCATCGTATAACTCATTTCCATCAAACAATCGAGCATATCATAACATTTACTAACCTAAATCGAGCCTTGTTCGTCTCTTAGGTTTTGGATTTTATTTTTAAAAAAATCTAAAACAATTCATACGATCAATTAACAACATAAGAAACACTAATCTATCATCAATTCGACAAAAATATCGAACACAAATGAAAAGCCCCAAAACTGAAAATTTTCGGTACTAATTAGGGGTTACGGTTCTTGATTTTTCTTCATGATTTGATCCGTATAACTCGATTCTAAACATCCTAGAACATGTATCGAACAAGAAATCACATGCTAATCTATTCCCTAATTTTCGAAAAAAATAAAAGAGAGGGGAAAGGATATTTGTTCGGATCAAACTAGAGACGAAGCTCTTACCTTTCGATATATGAACTCGGATTTGGATTTGATCGGTAGACGGAAGAGTTATCTATCTTGGAAGGAGCTTGAGATTGCTTCAATGGAGGATGATGAAGAAGAAATCAGAGAGAGAGAATGGAAGGGGAGTGGCGGTAATGGGGTGAAGAAGAAGAAGGTGATGACTCACCTATGGTGAGTCATAAGTGAGATGAAATATGCATAAAGTAGAGGTGAGTCGTTAGGGTCATGTTTGGCGGGGGAAAAATTAACGAAATGACTCATTTCCAGCTCTTAAACGCCGTTTTAAAAGTCGAGAAATACTTTTCTAGTTAGTTGCGGAATTAACGAAATCTAATTCGTCCGTTAGATTGGAAATAATTTACGTACTCGGAAAACCTAATTCGCTTTTCAAAATCCGAGAAAAAGTCGGGACGTCACAGTCCAAAATTCGTCCGAAAAAATCATAAAAATTAACTTTCTCGGGCGAACTCGTATCGAAATTTAGTGAATGTAAAAATCAGACGGTTTCCCGATCTGAGTTCTCGTACTAAAAAGTTTTCGTCCGCGAAAACCCTAATACAGTATTCGTTTCACCGACTTCCGGAAATTATATTTAATAACGGATTTCACCGTTAGTCTTAGAATTGAAAATCGGGAGCTTAGGCGTGCAAAGCCTTAATTTCTTATAAAATTTTTATTTAAGCGACGGAGAAAATATCGGGGTATTACATAAATTTAAATCATGCATGCATCTTCTCTTTTGGGATTATAGATTACAAATATACAAGTAATCAAATGGATTTAAACCTACTTTTGAAAAATAAATCCAAACTTCTCTCTTGATGATGATGGATCGAAAATGGAATGCTTGGAAGGCTCAATCTCTAGCTTTGATTTCCATGGTGGAACTCATCTTGAATCCTCAAGAAAAAATAAAACAAGAATTATTCATCTCTCAAGGGCATATGTGCCGAAAATTTCAAGAAATATGAGATGATTTGGAATTTGATATTGATCTCAAGAATTGATGAACTAATTACCTCTTCAACTAGGATTTGGAAGATTTAAAAGGATGATGATGATCTCTTGAAAACTTGGATGTTGGAAGCTTGAATCTTGGAGCTTCAATGGAGGATCTTCAAGTATGTGTTGGTGTGTGTGTGTTTTCGGTTGGAAGAGAGAGAGAGAGATGGAGAGAATTTCTTTCTTTCCTTTGAATAACCCATGTTGGAAATGAGAGTTTGAGGTGGTGAGATGGATTAAATGATGAAATGATAGGTGAATGAATTTAGCTTAGTAAGAAAGGAATATCATTATGATTATTTCTTATAGGTTTTGACAATAGGGACTCTAGGGAGAGATTAGGGAGAGAGAGAGAGAAGTCCGTAGAGAGGGAGGGAGAGAGAGAGAGAGAGAGATGTTCCCATTTTATTACGGGTATAATTTTCTCCGGATGAAAAAGTTTTCCGGTAGAATATGTCCGTGTTATTTCATTTATACTGAAAACGGCTTTAATCTCTCCTCGTCTCGTTTCCGACATCAAAAACTTCTCGACCCTATCTCATATCTCACGAAATAAATCAAGGAACCCGAATATCTAATTTTTAGGTTAAAATTCCAAGTAACGAAGAAAAACCTAAAAATCATTCGGCTGATTAATCTGTTAAGGACTAAACTCTTAGAGTTTTCTCATGTGATCTCGGATGAGCTTCTAAATTATCTCAATGATCTTAGAATTAATTCTAGATTCAAAAGACACTAATTAGGTCTAATTCTGAGTTCGTCGGTGAATAGTGTTTTCTCGGTTCTCGTTACTATTTACTGAAAAATAAAAGTTCTCAGATTTCACTAAAAATTATATTCAAGCTCAAACTCATATAAAGAAACTCAATCAATGCATCACATACTCGTTCGAATAATCGAAACGAGAAAAACTCACGTCAAAGCATATTGGGGCATTTTAGTTATTTAAAGAAAATATCTTTTCTTGAAGCATCACATCACTCAAGGCTCATTAATTAAGCAATTAAACTCATTTTAAAACGCACTTAGGGGCTTATGAAAGTTCAGGGGATTACAACTTAAAAATCACCACGACTCTTTCTCGATGTCGAAAACCTCTCGACTTCGTCTCAAACCATACCAAATAAATCAAGGAATCCAAAAATCCAGTTTTTAAATTAAAATTTCGAGCAACGAATAAAAACTCAGAAATCACTATTCTAATTAGGGTTCTTTGGACCATCAACTCAATTTTTTCTCAGATGATCTCTAACGACTCTCAAACATATCTCAAAGCTTCTAAAATAATATTTAGACTCAAAAGAAAATATTACTAGATGAAATTCAGAAAAGTTTGATGAATAGTGAAAACTCGAGAAAAGTTACTATTCATCTAAAATGAAACTTCTTAGAATTTTCCGAAATTCGAACTCAGGCACAAATTCATATAAAAATGCTCAATCAATTCATCACACATTCGATTTGAATAACCAAAATGAGAAAAATCACATAAGGGCACTCAAGGGCATTTTAGTAATTTCATGAGAAATTTTCTTTTCTCGGAAATGTTTATCACACAAAAGCACACATTCTAGGCATATAAACTCAATCAAGATGAACTTAAAGACTTGTGAAAGATCATGGTATTACAGTCTTCAAGTTGTTTTGACATTTCCTTGATCTTCTTCTGTAGATCGGATCAGCTCGGTCGATCTCTGGCTGATGAATCAGCTAACTTGGATGGTCTGGCGAACTTGGATCTACCCGATTTAGCTCGAAGAGCCACTGGCTTGGTCATTGAGCCGTGCTCCATTGAGTCAGATTTCTAAAGCTTGGACTGCTTCAATCGGAGGATATCATACTCATTCCCCTTGAGCATGGAAAATAACTTCTTAGTCTTTATCGAACTGAGGTTGCTCCGATTCTCATAGACTACTCGGTAAACCGCCCAATCTTCATTGAGTGCAGAGAGAACTTTCAAGTTCATATCACGTTGAGAGTATTTCCCTTTTCTGATACTCTCGATTTCCAAAATAACCTCTGTGAATCTCAGCTCCATTTTATCGATGGACTCGTTGTCGAGCTGAGCGAAGTTTTCACACTTCTAACATGCTAAGGTGAACTTGTTCTCCTTGATTTTGTCAGAGCCTTCACAGAGTAAAGCTAATGCTTCTCACATCTCCTTGGCAGTCTCACCGGAGATGATCTTCGGGAGGTAGGCTTTCCCAACAGTGGATGAGATAATGTTTTGGCAATATCATCCAGCTAGGCTATATCTCTTTTCTCCTTAGAATGCTGCTCTGGATCCTTGATCTCGAGCTTGGTGGTCAGAGTTCCATCTCCTGGAGCAGTGGAGGGAATTGTGACTGACTGAGTCAATCAGATAGGTCCTTCAGTTATGGTCTCCCACATCCGATGATGTCTGGCAGTCAGCACCATCTTCAGTCAAAATTTCCACATGGAGTAATCATCAACGGTGCACTCCTATAAGCTTCCTAGCATTGTCGGGTTCATGATTCACAAAGGAGAGAAACAAGTAGCAATGTAGCAGAATTCACTAAGGGGATTTTCAAAAGATCTGTTCAGTTGGCCAGTGAAAAATCTCGAATCACACCTCGTAAACCAGAGTCAGCAGTCTTTTGAACCACTGCCCTGATACCACTTGATGGTCCCGATAACAAGTAACTGGTGTATTGGGGGAATACACCAGTAGGGATTTTAAATTGATTTTCAACTTTTGGTGAACTTTTCAGTTCAGCTAGCTCGACAACTATAAAGGACAGCCAGAGCGCTTCACTCAGTCGGGATCAAAGCTAACTGAGTTTATAACTTTGCGGAAGTTGGTAGGGTTTTAACTCGTTACAAAACTGAAAATCTTTTAAGGTAAGGTCAAGTTCTCTAAACTGTTTTAGTGCAGAATGAATGTTTATTTTCGTGCAGGGGTTAGTTGGTTAGATAACATAACATAAAATACTGAAAGTAAATGACACAATATTTTAACGTGGTTTGAAGATCGACCTCCTACGTTCATGGCTTCCTTTTTGGGGAAGTAATCCACTAAATAAGATTACGCATGCTTATCAAACATTCCACTTGGTTTATAGGTACCAAGCAACCTAACCAGTTCGATTACGGGTTCGAACAAAACCTTACAACACTTTTCCAGGCAAGTGCACAACCTACAGTTTTTTTGCGGACAAGAACAAGGCTTGGATCTTAGATTGCGGGTTCTAAGGGACCTAGTTTCTTTCCTTACGGGTTCAAAGAAAGACCTGGGGTTTGGGGCTTGGGGGTTTTCCAACTATGAAGCCTTCTACACTAAGAACAGTGGAGGCTTCTTTCTAAGGCTTAGAGACTCAATCTGCAAGAGAGAGTCTGCTTAGAATATATGCGAAAACCTATTACAAGTCTATAATCGTTCAAAGAATCGGCTTTTTGAGAGGCTAGATAGGAAGAACAGAAGGACTTGACACTCTACTTTTACTGGTTCTTCAACTCGGCGATTCTTGTGCGAGAGAGAGAATCTGCTTCTGCTTCTATGTGTAGTTGCTCTTTTGTCTGCTCTATCTCTTTCTTGTAATAGGGATACCTCTATTTATACAGAGGGAGGTAAACCAGCCGTGCTTTATGCACGTTCTTTTGGTCGGTCCATTTATGGAAAGTTTCCTTGCTGACTTCAGCTTCTGAGTAGATTTGAATTTCGAACTTGAACTCATATACTTTTTCCGGCTTCTAGGTCTTCTCTTCTTGATTGTGCGGCATCTGACTTCATCACATCTTCTCAACATGCTTGAGCTGCAGGGATCAACTGTGGAGTCAACTGAGTTCCAGTTCGACTAGCCAGCTAATGAACCTATATTTGTGTCCTTCTTTTATTGTGTTTTTTTTTGTGTTTTGAGTCTTTATCGAGTCAATATGTGTCTGGGAGGACACGCAAGTCGAGAGATAATGTACAGGGAAGAATAGGTGGACATTGGGGAAATTCGATGGAAAATCTGTTGTTGAGATGGCGATACGATGCGAATGGGCATAGGGCTGGAAGCTTGTAGCTGGGCAACATCAGAATATCCAATCTACAAGTCAGGAAGCACTTCTCCATATCCTTAAGCCAACAGATTGAGTACTCGGAGGAGCCAGGATCTTGGTCAAGACCGGAGGCAATTCAGGATGCAGACGATGAAGGGCAGGATGCGAGTCGGACCACCAGTAGCAGGTTTTTCTTTTCCTTCAAGGAAGAGGATAAAGATTGGATCTTTCTTTCCTTATCCTAGCTGAGCCTAATCAAAGGAGATATCTACCACGCAAGGAAAGAAGTATCGTGCATGCATGAAGAGAGAGGGCAGATGAGATATGCATGGAAGAGACCTTCATCAACAAGGAAACTTCCTTAAACCTTAATTTCCATCGCCTATATATATGACTCCATTGTGTATTAGAGCTGGTTTTTATTCTTAGTTCTGCATCCTAGGTTGAGAAAAAGTGAGGAAGAAACAAGTCCTAAGGGCAATTTACTTTTATTTCGTATTTTACTACTTTAAGTTTAGTTATTGGCGTGAAGCCAAGACCCTGGTTGCTGACTACGCTTTTGGGCAGCAACCCGTTTTCAGATTTATGCTAAGTATGTTTTTCTTAATTTGCTCTGTGATCTTATTTAATATTATGTCTAGCTAAGTTTATTGTTTGGGTTGGATGTAGATGAAGTGATTCTAATATACTCGATCAAACTCGTGAGGTCTAATTGGTTAAGATCGTTAATTGATTTTGTTCCCGAAA
This sequence comes from Schizonepeta tenuifolia, assembly GCA_029490685.1. Lineage (NCBI taxonomy): Eukaryota > Viridiplantae > Streptophyta > Magnoliopsida > Lamiales > Lamiaceae > Schizonepeta > Schizonepeta tenuifolia. Next base: position 50,187,502 of record CM055956.1, on the reverse strand, counting down.
CACTTAGGATTAATTCTAGATTTAATTGATGTTGAGGTTGATTGATCACCAACTAAATATTAAGATTAAGTCATTAACAGAAATTGGGATTAACACGAGAGTGTCTTTCGTGCCCAAGAAGGTAAAGGGTGTTTGAGAGCAGTCGGTATTGACCTACCTCTTGGCTGTCTTAGGTCTGTTTATTCTTAATGCCTGTTGGGCAGCATCGTTACTGAAGTATCTTCGTGACTTTGCTGATCAAGAGAGGAGATCTTGCCTTCTGGTCGAGATCTGTAAAATTGATTAGACATAGGTTAAGTATGTTTGCATCGTGACTTCGTGACCTTAGGGTGTTAACTAATCTTTGCCTTAAACCAAGTGATAAAATCAGTTAATTGAATATCTTTGCACCAATGAACGAGTAAAGACTAATTAGGATCATGGATTCGAAACCCAAACCAAACACTTTTGTTATTTGATATTGTTATTTGTTGAGTTCAGGTTATTTAGACACTTCGCGACCAAAACCCTTTTGTTGAGCAACATCAGAAGAACAGATTACACTAGGTCCCTTGGGTACGATCCCACTTGCCGCTGACTACTACCATGTAGGGCAAGAGGTGTTTATAAATATTATTTGTACGAAGTGTGTGACGACAGCGTTCCGTCACCAGCTTGCCTCTTCAGTCCGACTAACTTCTTCTGCTTGAAACCTGTAAAGATGAAAATTCCTACGCTCAAACAATGAGCTCTATTTAAGTTCATACTGATGGCTTCATCTACTCGATTGGGGTCAGTTGGTATTGGAATAAATCAAAATCTTTATTAATTTTCCCAACATTGTGTTTTCTGCCATTATGTTATTTGTTATTTCGATGTTTGTGTGCATATTTCTGTTCTTAAGAAAATACTGGCGATATTTTGATTATGTTTGGTAATACACATTTGAAAGTTGGGGATTTTCATTGTTAGAGGTTGTTCGATAAAATAAGAATTGATTATCATATACATCTGAAATTTCCTTGCGATGCATCTGACTATAAATTGTTCTGCATTTCACTATTGATCGTGATGCATCTGGCTATTAATTATGATTTATTTGACTAATACATGTGTTTGTTTCTGTTGCATGTTATAATTCTACTCACGCTCATGGAGACTTTCATGGGTAATCCAAAAACTATAAGGAAGAAATCGACCCGACATTCAAAGATGAGCGTCAAGTGTGTGCATTAATTATTGGTTGGAAGAGCAACACACTGACAAAGTATTACTATATAAATATTGTAGAGATATTAGTTTATGTGCACAGAAATTGTTGATTGGTTGAGGGTAGACATATGTTGGTCAGAGGAGAAAAATATATAAATTTTGGAATGTTATAAATGATAAAAACTAAAAAGTACACGAGGAATGATTTATTTGAATGTATATTTTGAACTAGTTATCATGTAGAAGAATAGAACAATTATAGATTGTGATTTATAATAATATGACATTACTTATCTAAATTTTATGAGCAATGACTACTTCAATGTCTTATAAGTCATGCGATATTGATATATATATATATATATATTATACAGTTAATAATGCAAAACACATAATTATTGTTTTTTTATAGCATTTTGTGATTTCTTATAAGTCATGCGATATTGTTATATATTCCCTCTGTCAACAAAAATGTGCCCCATTTAGGTGTCGACACGTGTTTTAAGAAAGCTGGTAAGGTTGTTGTAAGTGGGGTTAGGGTTCCACTCGTTGAGAGTGGAAGACGTGGAATGGAAGTTAAAATTATTGTGAGTGGAATAATGGTCTCACTTATTGTGAGGGAAAAAGTGAAATAAAATAAAAGTTGTGAGTAGAATAAGGGTCTCATTTGTTTTGAGTGGAAAGAGAAAAATGTGAGTGGAAGTTGTTATGAATGTGACTTGATGTGATTGGAAAAAGTAAAGTAAGACACTTCTTTGTGGACAAACATAAATCGGTAAGTAGGCACTTTTTCATGGATGGAATATGTTATATAGTTAATAATGCAAACACATAATTATTGATTTTTATAGCATTTTGTGATGCATCTTATAGTGATATATGATGCATCATTAGTGGTTCAAAATAATTGCACTTGATGCATCTCGTAATGCTATGTGATGCATCTCGTAATACTTTGTGGAGCATCTCGTAATGCTTTGTGATCTATTAAGGAGAAAGTTTGGTGCATTTATGCAACTAATTGATGGTCCCGGTAATGAGTATCTGGTGTATGGGGGGAAGGGAGGAATACACCAGTAGCAATTTTTTATTCCTAAAATCTTTTCACTGAGTTATACTGCTTAGGTCAGTTGGCTCGACAACTAGAAAAGTCAGTTGGAACTACTCTACAACTGAGTTGCTCAGTTGGAGCTGATCACACAGTTGGCAGCACAGCTGGCTCCTATGCCTGAAGTTCAGATGTAAGCACCAACTGAGGTTTTTTAATCAGTTTTGCGTTGTGGAAGATGGTGGCGTTTAAACTCATTACAAAAAATTGAAACCTTTGTGAAAGGGGAAGGTCAAGTTCCCAAATTAGTGCAGTTTGATAAATGCAATATGTATGCATATGCTGGGTCCGTTGGTTAGGTATACTGAATTTAAATACTGAATGTAAAATGCAGAAAGTAAGTACACAATCTTTTAACGTGGTTCGGAGATCGACCTCCTACGTCTATGACTTCTTTTTTTGGGAAGTAATCCACTTGATAAGTTTAAGCATGCTTACTAAACGCCCACTTGGATTATAGGTTCCAAGCAATCCTAACCAGTTTGATTCCGGGTTCGAACAAGACCTTACTACACTTTTCCGGGCAAGTGCACAGCCTTGTCTTAGATTCCAGGTTTTAAGGGACTTGTTCTTGAATTCCGGGTACCAAGGGACATGGTATTGGATTACGGGTTGCAAGGGACCTGATGACTGTGATTACGGGTTCATAGACAGACCTATAGTTTGGATTTGGGGGGAGTTTCCAACAAGGAAGCCTTCAACACTTTAAGGGAGTGGAGGTTTCGACCAAAGGCGTCAGACTAAATCATTTGATAAAGAGTTCGAAAGTATACAAAACAAGCAAGAACCTATCCTCTAGACTTAATCAGGAAGGGGGATTTCTGAGAGACTAGGGAGAAAAACAGGAGGAAAAGTCAACACTTTACTTGGACTAGAGTTCACCGGAGGTCTTCTTGCCCGGAGAGAGAGAGAGCGAGAGGTAATGAGTTCCTGCTGCTCTTTAACTCTTGATGTTGTCTCTCGGCACTTTGGCGTGCTTTTTCTCTTCTTGTAACTCTCTTTTTAAGCTTTGGTATGGAGACCTCTATTTATAGATGAAGATCAAAGTAGTCGTTGGAAAGAGCCGTTTGAACTCTACCAAAAGTATGGCACTTCACCAGCTTTTCTGGAAACTTTCCTAAAATGGTAACTGAGACCTTTGCTTTTTGCACGTCGCTATTGTCGGTCCATTTATGGTAAGTTTTCTAGCTGACTTGTGTTCCCGAGTAGATTCAAATATGGACTGCAACTCCTCCATGTTTAGAGTCTTCTCTTCTCTACTTCGTGACGTCTGACTTCGACATAACTTCTCTACGCACTTGACTGTTTGTCTTCAACTGCGTGGGTCAGTTGAGGAGTCAACTGAGCTGCTGTCCAACTAAGTCTGTGCTTCAGTTAAGTTTTATGTCTCAGTTGATCTTGAATCTCAGCTGAGTCTGGACCTCAGTTGAGTCTGGGTCGCAGCTGAGTTTGGGCCTTAGCTAAGTTCTTCAAGAACTTCCTTCTTTAGTCTGGCTAACTTCTTCTACTTGAATCCTTTAAAGATAAAAATCCCTACGCTCAAGCAGTGAGCTCTAGATAAGAACAGACTAAAGGCATTCATCTACTCGGTTAGGGTCAATTGGGGTTTTGGTATCTTTCAAAACCTTTATTAATTTTTCCAACAATTTTCCCTTTTTGATGATGCCAAAACCTTTTACTGACATCGCCTACCTTTCCTAAATGATACCATAAGACGATGCCAGTAAGACTAAAAGATTAACTTAATTCTATTCTATAAGAGGAATGGGTAAGCACAAGAAAAATAAATAACAAAAATAAAAAGGATTGACCTCAAACTTGGACAACGAGATGGTTGTCATCAATTGAGATTGACGAGCCCATATTTTGTGCTCTTGTTATGTATGTTTTAAGTCTAGATCGAGTCTATTTTAGTGTCTTTTGTGTCTGTTTTGTGTCTGGGAGGACATTTGAGTTGGCAGAGCAAGGAAAGGCAGGAATTGGGCAAGACTAGAGTCAAAACATGCAAAAAGAGAAGGAACTGACGATACGAGGCAATGACCATAGTAGCCGTGCTCGTGGCTCAAGCTACCGAGGGCATAAGTCCAAATTAAGATGAAGAGCTGCTCCACTTTCAGTAGTATGGTCAATTAAGACGATTGCGTATTTCACTCCAGAAGGCAAGATGCAGGCTATCGTGGGCAAGTGATGGCAGAGAGATTGGGGAATGCTGAGTGCAGAGCTTGGACAATGGCGCTGGCTCATGAAGATGCAGCTGTTAGAGTCCTACAACGAAATTCCTTACGGCGCAAGATTGAGATCGATGTTTCCTACTTCGACAGCAACACGTTTTAGCGATAAGGAAAGAATTCTTTCCAACCTTATCCGTTGATCCTCACATGGAAGCAGCCGGCCTGTTTTCTAGAAAGCCCATTTCTGGGTTTGCTCTAGTTCTTGTACTCTATACATACATCCATGCATGCAAGGCGCGATATACACTTTTACCGCATTCTTACGTCTGAAACACTTTTATTTTCTACAGTTTATGTTTTTAGATACAGTTTACGTTTATTATTAAGTCCCAATAGGGCGAACATCTTTTGCTTATCGTATTAATTCAAGTATATTTTTCTTTATCTCTTTGCTTTCGTTTTTTACTTTATGTCTAGCTAAGCCTTTAAATCCAGGTTTAGGAGAGACGATATGATGTATAACTTGTAAATCTCGTTAGGTCTAAATGTTCTTGATAGTTGTATATAAGTGTGTTCCCGAGGCATTGGGCAATGATTCCAAAGAAGTTCGGTGGTCACGGGTAACTCGGAAGGATAACGAGCCCTGGGCACATACGATTCCTACATCGCAGGAGGGTTATCAAGTGCTGGTCGTGCTTGCCTTACGTTCCTTGAGAGCAGCAAGAACAGGTTGTATGTCTTGGCCTAAACCTGCAAACATGTGTCAATGCTGGAGTAAGTCGGACGGAGATCCTCGATATCTCATGGTGCCGGAGTGGGCCCATCTAGAACCAAATGCTGTTTGACCAACATGCGCTTTATAAAGTGTTATGTTGGGGACTTTTGAGCAAGCAAGAGGATTGGCTAGGGTGTCCCTATAAAGACCCGAACATAAGAATGGAGCTGGGCGGACTATGTAGCGTACGTGGCGGCGTGACAATTGGGGACCCTACATAGTTTTAGCTTATAACCACTGACACACTTACGCAACAAATATTCTTGAACCAATGATCAAGATAAAGTTATACTCATAGATTCGAAACCTAAATCTGGATTATTTTTATTACTAATCTTTTTGCTTGTCAAGTTACAAATATTTACTTTCAGCAGTTTGCCAAAGGTGATAGTGACAGTTGCCCAAGGCTACAGAAGATAGAAACACAATACAACCTTTTTGTGCACCAACCAGAGATTATCGCGAGCAACTCTCTGTGGAATCGACCCTGTAATTGCCAACTAGTTGTTCCTAGGGGTAGGCATAGGAGTGAAATACAAATTGTATTTTGTCACAGCTTAAACGACGGCTGCGTCAAAATTGGCGCCGTTGCCGAGGAGTTGATTACAATTGTAACTTCTGTTATGCTAATTTCTTTGATCTTATTTTATGCTAGAAACTAACTTTATAGAAAAGGAAGGAGAAACGTGGTACGACGATAACATCAACCTGATCTTAAGAAAGACTCGAGAAGAGAAGAAAAAGAAGGAAGAGGCGTTGGAAGGAATTCCAGAGGAGACCTTTGACGAGAAAGAACTTTCCTTGTCAAGCGAAGCAGAAGAAGATAATCAAAGCGAAGCGTCAATGCAGCACCCAGTGGTAGAGGAGGAGAAAACCTTAAGGGAGATGATGTTTCCCAACACCATGAACCTAAGGCCTTCAGGCATAACTTTGCCTACACCCACACGAGGATGGGAATTAATGTCCCATTTTATTCAGATCCTGCCCAAGTTCAGCGATCACCCAGGCGAAGATCCTCAAAGACACCTACAAGACTTTGAGATAGCTTATGGAACCATCCATACTGATAGAAATCTGAGCGAATATGTAAGGCTCATTGCCTTCCCATTCTCTTTGCAAGACAACGCAAGGGAGTGGCTTTATTCACTGCCCACCGGATGTGTTACCACTTGGCAAGAGCTGCAGCAGAAATTCTTGGAGAAATATTTTCCAGCCGCCCGAATTCAGAAGATGAGGAAGATGATTACAGGAATTAAGATGGGCATTGGAGAGGATTTTTACTCGTACTTCCACAGATTCAAGCAGATGCTAGCAAAGTGCCCTCACCATCAAATTGCGGAACATGATTTGATCCAATGTTTCGTGGCTGGACTAAGAACGAGTGAGAGGGCACTGGTCAACGCAGCTTGTGGAGGGTCAGTTATGAGGAAGCAGCCAAGTGTCGTGTTCAAAATGATTGCTAAAATGGCAGAGGAGCCGAGGGACGATGGGGGAGAATTGCCCAAGCTAAAAACAACTATAGCCAAAGCACCACCAACTTTGACTGGAATGGAGGATAAGCTTGACCAGATGTTCAACAAGATGGATACCCTGGTAACCGTTTTATCAGGCAACAATAAGAAGGCGGTGTGAGCTTGTGAAATTTGCATGGCGATCATGCATGCAACGGATCAATGCCCAAGCTTGGAAGAGAAGGTCAATGCAATTGGGTTCAACAACAATAACCAAGGGAGGCCATATGATCCAAACTCACAATTCTATAATCTAGGATGGAGAAATCATGAGAACTTGAGGTATGGAAACAATAACTATCAAGGGTTTAGGCAACAGCAGCAAGTACAACCTCAACAATAGCAACAATATCCTCCTAGAGACCAGAATAGGCCGAGCCTAACGGATCAAGTAACTTCAGTTGCCAAGGACAACATCAGAATACAACAGGAGCTTGAGAAGTTTAGGACGGAGACAATGGGAGCCATTCAAAGCATGACCAACCAACTGACCAACTTGGTCAATACTATGTCGAGATTTGAAAAGAGGCAAGGTGAACTGCCTGCCCAACTGAAGTGCCCCCTAAGGCCCAAGGTAATGCAGTCACGCTAAGGGAAGTAAAGATGTTGCCCGACAGAAAGTAGATGCCGGATTCTGACACTGTGTTGCCCAAGGAAAAGAAGAAAGAGGTAGAGGGAAAAGATAAGGAAGTAGATGAGGAGAAGGAGAAGGAAGTAGATGAGGAGAAGGATGTCGAGGAAGAAATTCCAAAATCTGTTTATGTCAAACCAAACCCTCTGGTTCGTGCTCCTTTTCTTATTAGGTTGAGAAGAAATAAAAAGGATGAAGAGTTGCACGAGATGTTTAAAATCTTTCAAAAAGTGGAGATCAAATTGCCCCTCCTCATAGCACTATGCAACATGCCCAAGTGTGCAAGATTTCTGAAGGAGCTTTGCTCAAAGAAGGTGAAAAGCATGGACGAGTCTAAGGTTCTCTTAGAAGAGAGTGTTTCAGCACTCCTGAAGTGAGACTTGCCAAAGAAGTGTTGAGATCCAGGGATGTTCGCTATTCCCTGCGTAATTGGAAATATGAAGATTGAGCGTGCCATGCTTGACCTAGGTGCATCAATCAATGTGATGCCATTGTCCATGTACGATGAAGATGTTATGGGACCACTCAAGCCTACAAGGGTGGTTATCCAATTGGCAGACAAGTCTAATGTGTACCCTGAGGGCATACTGGAAGATGTGCTAGTCAAGGTGGAAGACTTAATTTTCCTAGCAGATTTCTATGTCCTTGACATGGGCAAGACATGAGCTAAAGCATCGGTCATGCTATTGGAAAGGCCATTCATGAAGACTGCCAAGACTAGAATTGATTGCAACTCAGGGCAACTCACATGTGAGTTTGATGGGGAGTCAGTTACTTTCAATTTATTTAAGGTGATGGAGCACCCTCAAGATACGGAGATGGTCGAGTACATTGACCACATTGATCAAGCAGTAGAAGAGACAGTCCCTCTTCTTGGAAGTCAAGATCCTTTGGATGCAGTCATTCAAGGAGGAGTTGAAGAGAGCCCGGATAATTCTTTCCAGGTTAGTCGAGCTTTGAAGTACTTAGGAGCAGAGGAAGTGGATGGACCCCGATTATCCCCATATGCCTTGCCCAAGATCAAAGATAAAGATAGGTTGGTGCCTTCACTAGTTCGAGCACCAAGGTTAGAACTTAAATCTCTTCTCGCTCATCTGAAGTACATATTCTTGGGAGAGAATGATACATTGCCAGGGATTATAAGTGCGGAGTTGAGCAAGAAAGAAGAAAATGGAGTTCGAGATGTCCTTATGCGCCATAAAGATGCAATTGGTTGGACCCTTGCCGACATCAAATGCATTAGTCCATCTATTTGCACTCACCATATCTTGATGGAAGATGATGCTAAACCGACTAGAGATCCTCAAAGAAAGTTAAACCTAGCCATGAAAGAAGTTGTTATGAAGGAGTTACTCAAACTGTTGGACTTGGGCATTATCTACTCAGTTACAGATAGCAAATGGGTAAGTCCGGTACACATGGTGCCCAAGAAGTCAGGGATCCAAGTGGTCAAGAATGAGAAGAATGAGCTTGTGCCTGCAAGGCTCTAAACGAGATGGCGAATGTGTATTGACTATAGGAAGCTTAACAAGGCAACAAGGAAGGATCACTTTTCTTTACCGTTCATTGATGCGATGTTGGAAAGGTTGGCAGGGAACAAGTACTTTTGCTTCTTGGATGGATACTCTGGATACATGCAGATATGGGTTGCCCAAGAAGACCAGGACAAGACAACGTTTACTTGTCCATTCGGGACGTTTGTGTATCGCCGCATGCCTTTTGGTTTTTGCAACACCCCAGGCACGTTTCAACGGTGCATGATGAGTATATTTTCAGATTTATTGGAGAATTGCATCGAGGTGTTCATGGACGATTTCACCGTCTATGGAAAATCTTTTGAGGCTTATCTTGGGCATTTGGAGTTGGTTTTGAGTAGATGCGTGGAAAAGAGCTAGGTGTTGAACTATGAAAAGTGTCACTTTATGGTACGAGAAGGCATTGTGCTTGGGCACGTGATTTCAGAAAGAGGGATACAGGTTGACAAGGTGAAGATTGATGTCATCTCCAAGTTTCCTTATCCAACCAACGTCAAGCAATTAAGAGGATTCTTAGGACATGCTGGATTCTATAGGAGGTTTGTGAAGGATTTTGCTAAGATTGCCCAACCAATGATGAGATTGCTCCAAAATGAAGTAGAGTGGGAATTCAATGCAGATTATCAAAAGGCATTTGACGTATTGAAGGAATGCTTGGTCACGGCACCTGTGATACAACCCCCTGATTGTTGTTGCCATTTGAGTTGATGTGCAATGCAAGTGGGTATGCCGTGGGAGCAGTGCTTGGTCAAAGGAAGGGTAAGGAAAGCCATGTTATATATTATGCCTCTAAAACTCTCAACGCAGCACAAATCAATTATACCACCACGGAGTAAGAGCTTTTGGCTGTTTTGTTTGCCTTTAAAAAGTTTAGATCTTATTTACTCGGGGGCAAGACAATTGTCTACACTAACCATGCAGCGCTGAGATACCCCATGAACAAGAAGGAGTCCAAGCCAAGGCTTATACGTCGGATTTTGCTTTTGCAAGAGTTCGATGTGGAGATCAAAGATAAAAGTGGAGCTCAGAATTTTTGTGGCGGATCACTTGAGTAGGATAGTTAGAGAAGAAGACTCTGTGCCCATCACGGAGACTTTCCCTAACGAGCATCTATATATGATTGAAGCTCAATTTCATGGAGAGCCTTGGTACGCTCACATTGCCAACTTTAAAAGTATGGGGGAGGTTCCGAACGATCTTTCATACTATCAAAGGCAGAAGATTCTCAAGGAGAGCCAAAACTATGTTTGGGCCGATCCCTACTTATGGAAGAAGTGTTCTGACCAAGGATTAATGAGGTGCATGCCCGACTGGGAGACAAAAAGTATATTGAAGCATTGCCACAACAGGGAATGTGGAGGTCACTTTGGGCACCGAAGGACTGCAAGGAAGATTTTTGATTGTGGTTTCTTTTGGCCTAGGATTTTTAGAGATGCTAATGAATGGTGCAAGAATTGTTTCAAGTTTTAAAAAAGAAGGCAATGCAACTAGGAGGGATGAGATGCCCATGACCCCAATCATGCTGGTGGAGATCTTTGACATATGGGGAATGGATTTCATGGGACCTTTGCCTAGCTCAAAAGGAAATCAGTATATTATCTTAGCAGTTGATTACGTGTCAAAGTGGGTAGAAGCAAAGGCTACACCAACTAATGATGCCCGTGTGGTTGCTACTTTTCTTAAGGAGAATGTTTTCAATCGATATCGAGTTCCAAGGGCAATCATAAGTGATCAAGGGTCACATTTTTGCAATGCTACAATTGACAAGTTGTTTAAGAAATATGGAGTCCATCATCGAGTTACCACTGCCTATCATCCGCAAGCCAATGGGCAAGCAGAACTGTCAAATAGGATCATCAAGACCATATTGAGGAAGGCAGTTGGGCAGAATGGAAAAGAATGGAGTTTGCACTTGGACGATGCATTATGGACATATCGCATAGCTTTCAAGACACCTTTGGGCATGTCACCATACCGATTGGTGTTTGGAAAGCCATGTCACTTGCCTGTGGAATTAGAGCATAAGTCGTATTGGGCAGTGAAGAAGTTCAATTATGATTGGAATGATATTGATAAAGAAAGGAAGTTGCAGTTGCAAGAGTTAGAGGAGATTCGAATTGAGGCTTATGATAATGATACTTTGTACAAGACAAGGATGAAGAAGGCTCATAACCAGTTGATTAAGGTGAAGAAATTTGAGCCTGGGCAAGCCATTTTGCTATATCAGTCAAGGTTCAAGTTTATGCAGGGCAAGCTAAAGTCGAAGTGGGTTGGACCCTTTGAAGTGGTAACTCAATTTCCTAATGGGTCTATGGAGATTTATTGCCCAAAGATGTCCAAGTATTTTAGGGTCAAAGGTCAGAGGTTGAAGCTTTTCTATGGAGATAAGAAGGATGAAGATGTGGACAAGGAGGAAGTCTACGTGATGATGCCTGTCTAGGGGCAAGCATAACTACGTCATGCCCGCGACGTGAACTGGAGCGCTGGCTAGGAGGCAACCTAGTGAGTTTTTTATTTTTAGTTTTTCCTTTTTTGTATTTTCTTTCCGTAATTTTATTTTAGTTTCTTTATTTTCTAATCATAGGATAGTAGTTTTTGTTTTGGAAGTGCGTTTTGTGTCTATGTGTGCAGGGTAGGTATGCAGAGAGGATAGGCAAGCGAAGAGTTCATGTTGGGCGAGGAGAGGCTGAACCCGGTGAACGCGAGGCAAGCAAAGCAGGAAAACATGGATGATGTGAGCACGTCACATCCACTGGCAGTTGCTGCAATTGTCGAGTCACACACCTATACCCTACTTTCTAGCCTACTACTACACCCCTCTCTCTCACAATTTTCATTCATCTTCTAAATTCAAACTGGAACTCTTCGATTCCCTCTCCCTCTCTACTTTTGCAGAAACAAAACCCTCACTACTCTCACAATGAAAAACACTCGCAGTAGCAAAGCCTTAGATAAAAAGGCAGCAAAAATTTCTAAGTCTCCAAAGTCCCCATCCAAAACTACTACTCCCTCCAAAACAATTCGAAAAATTTTACCCAAATCATCACCCATGGCTGGTTCTTGTTCTCACATGGAAGAAGAAGATGATGTCGCACGTATGCTTGTGGATAAACCTGCTCCTTCACTCAATGAGGAGGAAACCGCTGCATCTGAGGCAGGCGGTTCGTTTGGCAATGAACCGGAGCAGGAGGAGAACATACCCGCTGGAGATGATGAAGGATATCTGGTTCTGGAGGATCAGCATGATTCAGAGGCTACGGAGGATGAACAAGTTAAGGAAGGAATGGAAGAACCCCCAACCAAAAAGGTCAAGGCAGAAGGGTCTGTTGCCAAGGGCAAAGAGGTGGCATCTGCACCACCCAAGCGGCGCATCTCAGTGTCAGACAGATCCTCTAATCACGGAATAGGGAAGATGCCAAGGAGGGGAATCATTCTCCCCAAGTTAGTTGATCAGAGAGCATTGGAAGAGTTGAGGGTATGGGAAGAAGTGCATGGGTATTTCGCAGCAACAAGATGGGAGAAATTTTTGGAGTGGCAAGAGAGGGTGTATCCGGAGTTGGTGTACGAGTTCTATCAGAGTTTGTAAGTTAGGAGTCCCACGGTGGGGAATCACAACACGAAGTGCATGCAGTTTAGATTCATGGGGCAAAGCGAGGAGCTATCGCTGAATGATTTGAACCAGGCATTGGGCATTGAGGATTTTCGCACAATAAGGAGCGAGGAGTACAAGGGAGCACTGAGGTACATTTCTCAATTGGATGCTGATGTGTGGGCAAGGAAATGGGCAGAGTTCAGTGATGACCCCTTCTTCAAGGCTGGCACAACAAAGGGGCATATGATGAAGGATGATGCCTAGAGGGCGTCTCACCGAATCCTTGCCTACAACTTTTTCGGGAAGAAGAATAGCAGCAACTCAGTCACTCGCCAAGAAATCTTCATACTATCGAGCATGGGGCACAAGCAGAGGCTCAACTTTGGGGCTTATGCTATGCACCATTTCAAGGATATAGTAAACTCTCGCAATCAGAGGTTTTTCCTTGCCCACCTGGTGACTCGCTATGCTATTGGGATGCACAGATTTGACAAAGCCACTACGCAGCTACATCCAGTACAAGAGAAGTGTCTGGACCTCGCTTGCCTGGCTGCTATGGGCGTATGTGTAAGGGATGATGAAGGAACATTGGTGTTTGTGATTCTACCAGACGAGCCTACCCAAGTTGCTGACACTCCTACTCAGTCAGTTGGAGGTGGAGTGCCCAGTACTCCGGTGTTGCCTGCCCAAGATGTAGAAGGGATGATGAAGCGCTTGACCAAGCTGGAAGAAAGCAATGCCAGACTGGAGCAACTTGGACTGGAGAACAAGAGTGCCCTTGCCGAGATTATGAGTGCCTTGAAGATTGACCCGACCAGGTCAGGTTCTACCCCTGCCCAATGATTTTGTCCTCCCAATTTTTAGTAGATTAGGTTTTTTCTTTTTGTTTTGTGTTTTTCTTAATTTGTTATGAGTCTAAATGTTTTTAAAGTTTTGTTTAGAGTCTGTGTTGTGATCTACCTTGAATTTTCACTCACTTTGCCAAAGGCAAAGTGTGTGGGTATGAGGGGTAGAGCGTCTGTCTTTATAAGATTTAATTTTGTGTTGGTCTGTGCCTTCCACCCACTTTGCCCAAGAAAAGTGTGTGGGTGGGAAGAGCATCTTTTGTGTGCGTATTAGAGGTCAAACATGCTTAGGATGATTAGATAATGTATGAGCATAATTTGATTCTGAGTTATGTGATGAGAGCATATTTTATATTTTAGTCCAAGCATGATCATATAAAGATAGGGATGATGAACGAACTTGTGAGCATGTCGTTGTGAGGATTTGAGCTTTACACTGCATGTTATTGACCAAGAAGTTTCTTTCTTGTGTGATTTTATGATGTGCTTATTTAGATGCTACCTAGAACTTGTTTGTCTACTCCTTGAGACCTCATTGACTTAGGATAGAGGAACTTAGATGAATTAGGCACGTTCTTTCTTTTGTAAGCCCAACTGAGCCAAAAGAGCCTGCCCAACTGAATTCCCTTTTGTTAAGCCCCTTTGAGCTTTTATAATTTCTTTGATCAGATATATGCAGCCTATACACTATACCCTACCTGGTCAATAAGGACTTAGGTGCATAAGAAAAGGGGAGAAGGGGAGGAGTAGTTGAGTCTTTAAAGAAATATATGGGCTAGATGATAAAGGACTTAGAAGAGAAAAAAAATAGAAAGAAAAAAAAAAAGAATAAAAAAAATATAAAAAGAAGAATTAGAAGTCCTAAATAAGTTGTGCTAAGGCCCAGAAGAAGAAAAGGTAAAGGAAAAGAAGCTAAGGTTGGCCGCTCCGCTTGGCCAATCTAAAACCAAATAACCCAAGCCTAGTTCCAAATATTTCATACCCTTGCCAAAGCCAAGTTACAACCAAATAAAAGACCTAAGGATAAGTCCTTTGAACCTAGTCTAAGAGTTGGAGAGATTAGCAGGCAGGCAAGCTTATGGTGTAGTTGAGAATGGCATATTTTGAGCGTAAACACTACCCCATACACAAGAGTGAGAGTGTTGGTGAAGAATGTCATTGAAAATGCTCACTTGTTCATTTTTGACCTATTTGATGATTTGCTTGGACTGGTTTATTCGCTTGAATCGTATGTGAACTGGATTATACTCTTTTTATTTCTTTATTCTTTGTTGTGCTAACCTCTATTTGTGTTTTGAGTCAAGTCTTTTGAGTCTTTTCTGTTTTTCTTTGTTTGGGCAAGCCATACACCATGCCTGAGGACAGACATGACTTTAAGTGTGTGGGTATAACGAGCCTATATTTTGTGTTCTTGTCATGTATGTTTTGGGTCTAGATCGAGTCAATTTTAGTGTCTTTTGTGTCTGTTTTGTGTCTGGGAGGACACTTGAATTGGCAGTGCAAGGAAAGGCAGGAATTGGGCAAGACTGCAGTCAAAACATACAAAAAGAGAAGGAACTGGCGATATTAGGCAATGACCATAGTAGCCGTGCTCGTGGCTCAAGCTACCGAGGGCATAAGTCCAAATCAAGATGAAGAGCTGATCCACTTTCAGAGGTATGGTCAATTAAGACGATTACATATTTCAATCCAGAAGGCAAGGTGCAGGCTGTTGTGGGCAAGTGATGACAGAAAGATTGGAGAATGCAGAGTGCAGAGCTTGGGCAATGGCGCTGGCGCGTGAAGATGCAGCTGTTAGAATCCTACAAGGAAACAAAGTCCTTGCGGCGCAAGATTGAGATCGATGTTTCTTACTTCGACAGCAACACGTTTTAGCGATAATGAAGGAATTCTTTCCAACCTTATCCGTTGATCCTCACATAGAATCAGCCGGCCCATTTTCTAGAAGGCCCGTTTGTGGGTTTGCCCTAGTTCTTGTACTCTATAAATACATCCATGCATGCAAGGCGCGATATACACTTTTACCGCATTCTTACGTTCGAAACACTTTTATTTTCTGCAGTTTATATTTTTAGATACAGTTTACGTTTATTGTTAAGTCCCAATAGGGCGAACATCTCGTATTAATTCAAGTATGTTTTTCTTTTTCTCTTTTGCTTTCATTATTTACTTTATGTCTAGCTAAGCCTTTAAATCTAGGTTTAGGAGAGACGATATGATGTATAACTTGTAAATCTCGTGAGGTCTAAGTGTTCTTGATAGTTGTATATAAGTATGTTCTCGAGGCATTGGGCAATGATTCTAAAGAAGTTCGGTGGTCACGGGTAACTCGGAAGGCCAACGAGCCCTGGGCACATACAAATTCCTACATCACAGGAGGGTTATCAAGTTCTGGTAGTGCTTGCCTTACGTTCCTTGAGAGCAACAAGAATGGGTTGTATGTCTTGGCCTAGACCTGCAAAGATGTGTTAATGCTGGAGTAAGTCGGACGGAGATCCTCAATATCTCATGGTGCCGGAGTGGGCCCATCTAGAACCAAATGCTGCTTGACCAACATGCATCTTATAAAGTATTATGCTGGGTACTTTTGGGCAAGCAAGAGGATTGGCTAGGGTGTCCCTGTCAAGACCTGAACATAAGGATGGAGCTGGGCAGACTATGTAGCGTACGTGGCGGTGTGACAATTGGGGACCCTGCATAATTTTAGCCTATAACCACTGACACACTTACGCAACAAATATTCTTGAACCAATGATCGAGATAAAGTTATACTCATGGATTCGAAACCTAAATCTGGATTATTTTTATTACTAATCTTTTTGTTTGTCAAGTTACAAATATTTACTTTCTGCAGTTTGTCAATGGTGATAATGACAGTTGCCCAAGGCTATAGTAGATAGAAACACAATACAACCTTTTTGTGCCCCAACCAGAGATTATCGCGAACAACTCCCTGTGGGATCGACCCTGTACTTGCCAACTAGTTGTTCCTAGGGGTAGGCATAGGAGTAAAATACAAATTGTATTTTGTCGCAACTTAAACGACGGCTGCGTCAGAGATCAACGGTTAAAGACCTTTAATAACCAACAACGTGTTATAACAGAAAACAAATTGGGGAGAGATTATAGTTACAACTGAGTTCTTGCTAACTATAGTCCTAACTTCTAACCTACTCGAGGACTTTGTCTTCGACTCCTCCACCTCCTTAAGAAGGGTCTTCAGCTTCTTCATCTCCAAGGTTGGAGGCTGAGGTCACCCCTTCTCTGACCTTAACAGCCTTTCCTTCAACAACCTTAGCAACTGACGTCAGTTACCTGATAGCCCCCCTTGAACAGGAGGAGACAATTGAACCCTTGTCAGTGCCTTTTCTGCTTCTTCTGTTTTTTTGGCATCAACAAAAAGTTGAGAAGGAAGAGGGTTCTGTAGGAGGCATTCCAATATAGATTCGCTGAAGAGCGGAAATCTATGTCTTCTTCACCGCCTGGTGAAAACTACTTGACTAAGACTATCTTGTGAACAAGAGAAACCCTTGCATGAAGCAGTCTCAGGAGGGAATGTCGAAGGCTGAGTGGTCGTTCTGACATCCAGGTTCCAAGACACCTGTGCATATAATGTTGGATTGTAGATCTTCAACCTAATGTGCAATTAGATGAACACCTCAGGGATCTGCATTAGCTGGTTAACACCATGAAGCACCCACATCATCAGTCGACCTTTTAGGCATCTGCGTCTCATGTAGCCACGAACATAGCGTTCTTGTTAAACCTATTGTTTCACAGATTCAGGGCTTGCAGAAGGAAAGAACCACTTTGCAAAGTAGTAAGGCATATTCTCAATCTGGTAGGTTTTTCTAAAGAGGAAGATAATATCCAGCGAGAGAAACCACAAAGCAAAAATTTCATGAGAGAAAGATAGAAAATTTTGGAGTTGTTGAGATACGAATCCTAGTTTCTGTGCAAACTGAATTGCAAGGCCCCCAATTTATAGGGGGGTCTAGTCCAAATCAACGGATCAGATCAACTCGTGCAGTTTCTTCGGGATAAACGGCAAATTTTAATGCGCCATTTCAGAAAAAAACTGCTCCCAAGAATGACGGTGATGGAACGCGTCATAAGGCGGTGTGGAACACTCGCGCGCATGAAGAGATTAGGTTACACTATGTCAGCCCAATCGCGATCTACAAGCATGGTCTAAGGGACTAGACTAGCTTTCCAATAAAGTGACCGCTTGGCTAGTTCAATGCGAATAGCTTGTATCATATGCTTCAATTTAATTAAAAACACCTGTCTTAACAAAAAGGAACAAGTTAACATAGTGTTGTTTAGTCAGTGTTGACCACAACTGTCTCCTCTATTCATCTTACACTCAACTGACTCAAGTCGTCAGTTCAGTTAAGGTTTGACCCCATGTGTCACCTGAACTAAATGGGGGAGGCGAACTCGCTCAGTTCCCCCTCAAGTTGAGATTCCCCCTCAACTTATGATCTCCATCTTCATGGCTTCTTCTTCGATTGGGTTGAGCAATCCAAGGAGTTGATGCAGCATCTTGAATCGAGCTTCCACCAAAGGCTTTGTGAAAATATCAGCTCTTTGAATGTCAGTGTGAATTTTCTCACCAATGACGTCCTTCTTTTCGACATGATCACGGATGAAGTGATGTCGAATGTCGATGTGCTTAGTCCTGGAGTGGTGAACTGGGTACCTGTCTCCACTTCATAGTCTCTCAATTGTTTCTTCAGCCAGAGGACTTGCATACAGTAGCTTTCAGCTGCCATGTACTCCGACTCAGTTGTGGAGGTGGCGATGCACACTTGTTTCTTTGAAAACCATGAAACTAATTTGCTTTCTATGAACTGACAATATCTAGAGGTTGATTTCCTATCAACTCTGTCTCCGGCTAGGTTTGCGTCTGAGTAGCTGGTCAATTCAATGTTATCATCAGTTGGGTACCACATTTCCATATCTGATCCCTTGAGGTACTTGATGATATTCTTTGTTGCATGCAAGTGAGCTTCCCTATGCTCAACTTGAAATCTTGCACAAACTCCAACTGTGCAGGAGATGTCTAATCGACTAGCAGTTAGATACAACAGTAAGCCAATGATCCCTCTGTACATCTTCGCATCGACGAGCTTCCCTTCTTGGCTCGGGTCAATCTTCCAATTGGTTTTTATGGGGATCTTCGTCGTTCGGCTAGAGGTGAGTCCATACTTGGAAATTAGCTCTTTTGCGTACTTGGACTGGTTGATGAAGATTCCTTCTGGCAACTGCTTCACCTGCAGCCCAAGAAAATAATTCAACTCTCCCATCATGGACATCTCGAACTTGTCCTTCATGAGCTGGTAAAACCTCTTGCACAGATCTTTGGATTTGGATCCAAAGATGATGTCGTCGACATAAATTAGCACCAGCAGGATTTCTCCTCCAACTTTGATCGTAAAAAAGGGTTTTGTCGACTAAGCCTCGAATGAACCCTGAATCAAGTAGAAAGCCTCACAAGGTTTCATACCATGCACGCGGAGCCTGTTTCAATCCGTATATAGCTTTTTTTAGTTTGTAGACTCTGCCGTCACCAATTGCGAAACCGGGAGGCTGTGCTACATAAAGGCACACTTCACGTCCATTTGATAGACTTTGAACTTGTAGTAAGTAGCGTAGGCTAGAAAAATCCGAATTGCTTCCAGACGAGCAACTGGAGCGAAGGAGTCTTCGAAATCTATTCCTTCTTACTGGCAGTAACCTTGAGCTACCAGTCTAGCCTTGTTTCTCACAACACACCTAATGGCATCACGCTTATTCTTGAATATCCACTTCATGCCAATAACCTTGACCCCCTCAGGTCTTTGAACAAGTTTCCAAACACAGTTTCTGAGAAACTCATTGAGCTCTTCTTGCTTGGCTTGAGTCCAGTGGGTACATCCTAAAGCTTCTAAGATGTTTTTGGGTTCAGGCACGTCTGCTACAAAGCATGCAATCATGCTTACATCTCCTGCTTGCTCCAGCTTTCCTAGTATCCTGAGTTCGTCAGCATACTGTGCTTCCAAAGTTCGTTTTTCATTAGCTAAGGTTCCTGACTGAGTTGGTTGAGTCGAAACATAAGTTGTAGAATCTACAACTTGAGCTAATCTCCTGGTTCGAACGCCGGCTTTCGGATTTCCTATCACGGAGTCATTAACATGTCTTCAACCACCGTTTGTGCTTCCGTACTCGCTTAGCTGATTCGAGCATTGTGATGGAGTAATTTGGTCTTGGAGATGTCGGAGGTGCTGACCTTGGTGCTCTCACGTCTGGTGCAGTTCGATCCTTAGTTGGAGTTGAGGGATGAACTAGGGAGCTGGTTGGTTTTGGACTGGAAGGTCCTAGACAGGATGGTTGCTCAATTACTGCCCCAGCCTGAGCTTTAGTTGTGGTTGGCACTTGGTTAGTTGACTCATCATCAGAAGAATATACTTTTTCTTCTTCAGTTGACCAGATAAGCGGCTCTGCAAGATTCTTTAATCTTTGAGCTTGAGATCTTGTCTCAGTTGGCCAGGCCGGTGCACTTCCTTCAGCCGTCTGCAAGTTAGCCTGTTCCCTGCACTCAAAAGTAGATTCATCAAACACAACATGAGGTGTTACTTCCACAATTTGGAGCTGGAGTTGAAAACTCTGTAAGCTTTTATCTTCACAGCATATCCTAGGAATTTGCCTTTGACAGCTTTAGGATATAACACTTAGAACCGAACACATAAAAAGAAGGAACTATTTGGCTTTGTTTCTCCTTAAACTCGTTAGAGCCTTCACAGAGTGCAACTAAGGCTTCCCATATATCTTTTTTTGTAAAGCAATTGATAACCTTCGGCAAGTAGGCTTTCCCGACTGTGGAAGAGATGACACTTTTGGCAATGTCATCTAGTTGCGCGATGTCTCTTTCTTCCTTGGTGTACTAGTGAGTGCCTTTAGGTTCATCCTTCATCATCTCTCCTTCTCCTGGAGTAGTTGAATGGACCAGTACTGACTGAGTCACTTGGATGGGACCATTTTCTATAATCTCCCACATCTTGTGATACCTGGCAGTCAGGGCCATCTTCAGGCGAAACTTCCACGTGGGATAATCATCTACTGAGAACTCCGGTAAGCTTCCTAACAACGTCGGGTTCATCTTTCCTGTACACCACAAGAGACAAATACAAAAATATGCAGCAGAATGCACTAATTGATTTCAAAAAAGATTTGTTCAGTTGACCACAGAAATATCTACTCGACTCACACCTTGTGAATCAGAAAAAACAATCTTTTGAACCACTGCTCTCTAATACCACTTGATGGTCCCGGTAACGAGTATCTAGTGTGTAGGGGGAGAATACGGCAGTAGCAATTTTCAATTGCTAAAATTTTTTCATTGAGTTATACTGCTCAGGTCAGTTGGCTCGACAATTGGAAAAGTCAGTTGGAGCTACTATACAACTGAGTTGTTCAGTTGGAGCTGATAACACAGTTGGCAGCACAACTGGCTCATATGCCTGAAGTTCAGCTGTGAGCACCAACTGAGGTTTTTAAATCAGTTTTATGTTGCGGAAGATGGTGGCGTTTAAACTCGTTACAAAAACTGAAACCTTTGTGAAAGGGGAAGGTCAAGTTCCTAAATTAGTGCAGTTTGATAAATGCAATATGTGTGCATATGTTGGGTCAGTTGGTTAGGTATACTGAATTTAAAATATTGAATGTAAAATGTAGGAAGTAAGTAAACAGTATTTTAACGTGGTTCGAAGATCGACCTCCTACATCCACAACTTCCTTTTTTGGGAAGTAATCCACTAGATAAGCTTAAGCGTGCTTACCAAACGCCCCACTTGGATTATGGGTCTGAAGCAATCCTAACCAGTTCGATTCCGGGTTCGACCAAGATCTTACTACATTTTTCCGGGCAAGTGTATAGCCTTGTCTTAGATTTCGGGTTTTAAGGGACCTGTTCTTGAATTATGGGTTTCAAGGGACCTGGTATTGAATTACGGGTTCCAAGGGACCTGATGACTATGATTATGGGTTCATAGTAAGACCTATGGTTTGGATTTGAGGGGAGTTTCCAAAAAGGAAGCTCTCAACACTTTAAGGGAGTGGAGGCTTCGACCAAAGGCGTCAGACTAAATCATTTGATAGAGAGTTTGAAGGGATACAAAACAAGCAAGAACCTATCCTCTAGACTCAATCAGGAAGGGGGGATTTCTGAGAGACTAGGGGGAAGAACAGGAGGAGGAGTCAACACTCTATTTCGACTGACTTCGCCAGAGGTCTTCTTGCTCGGAGAGAGAGAGAGAGGTAATGAGCTGCTACTGCTCTTTCACTCTTGATGTTGTCTCTCGGCACTTTGGCGTGCTTTTTCTCTTCTTGTAACTCTCTTTTTAAGTTTTGGTGTGGAGACCTCTATTTATAGAGGAAGATCAAACTAGCCGTTGGAAAGAGTCGTTTGAACTCTGCCAAAAGTGTGGCACTCCACCAGCTTTTCTAGGAAACTTTCCTAAAATGGTAACTGCGACCTTTGCTTTTTGCACGTCGCTGTTGTCGGCTCATTTATGGTAAGTTTTCCAGCTGACTTGTGCTCCCGAGTAGATTCAAATCTGGACTGCAGCTCCTCCACCTTCAAAGTCTTCTCTTCTCCGCTTCGCGATGTCTAACTTCGACACAACTTCTCTTCGCACTTGACTGTATGCCTTCAGCTGCGTGGGTCAGTTGAGATATCAACTGAGCTGCTGTCCAACTGAATCCGTGCTTCAGTTGAGTTTTATGTCTCAACTGATTTTGAATCTCAGCGAGTCTGAGTCTCAGCTGAGTTTGGGCCTCAGCTAAGTTCCCAAACTCAGCTAAGTTCTTCATGAACTTCCTTCTTTAGTCCAGGTGACTTCTTCTGCTTGAATCCTGTAAAGATAAAATTCCTACACTCAAACAGTGAGCTCTAGGTAAGAACAAACTAAAGGCATTCATCCACTCGGTTGGTGTTAGTTGGGGTTTTGGTATCTTTGAAAACCTTTACTAATTCTTCCAACACTAATTACTTCAAAATGCATTAGTTAATAAATCACTTTAATCCATAGGTAATATTTATTGAAACAAATGAATACAAATATGGGCTAGTCTCTTGTGAAACCGATCTCATGCATGAGATGGGATCAAACCCGGGTCAATCCTTGTGTAAAACACATTCTCTTTTAGTGCATCTCATTACATTGCGTGGTGCATCTCATTATACAGTATCATGCATCTAATTACACTGTGTGGTGCATCTCATTAAACATTGTGGTGCATCTCGTTACCCTATGTAGTGAATCTTAAAAAAAAAGTGAAAATCAAAAAAGGATAAAAAAAATGAAAATATGATTATTTAAAACCTAATTGGAGATTAATAAATCCTAGTTAGAAAATAATAAATTCTAACGGGATTGAATTAATTAAACTCGGATTAATATATCCTAATTTGAAAATAATAACCTGTATGGACATTGAATTATTTAAACCCTAATTAGGGATTAATAAGTCATAATTGGAATTAATGAAACCTAATGAGGATTGATTAATTAAAGGAAATTAAAAATTAAAAAATAAAAGTTGTTTGGTGCATTTAACTATACAGTGTGGTGCATCTCATTACACATGATGGTGCATCTCCTTACACATAGTGGTGCATCTCATCTAACCTCACATTTATTAAAAAAAATTAAAAAAATTGGGCGTGTGTGCTACACGCGCCGCACGTGGACAGCTGACACGTATTGTGCACACACCTCATGCGCCGGTCTCACCCAAGTTATTGCCAACAAAGATAGTCAAAATATTATATATCAAAATACAAGTAATAAAACACAAATGTTTTAACTAAAAATAGTTCAACGGCAATGTATGTGCCATAACAGAGAAAATATCCTTTGAAAATAACGGCTCTTTCAGTTGTAGGCCGTAAAATGTCTCTTTTCAGTTTGTCCATATCATAATTCATTCTTGAATCTAACGAATTAGCAACGTGCAGATTGTGTAATCTTTCAGTACTCTTCTATGAATCCTGTTGTCAGCTTCTTTGCATCATTATCTACCACATTACAACATCTATATTATTTCCAAAGAAGTGAAAATAAAGAATGTTTACTTATAGTAACAATTACTTCGAAGTTACCTTAGCTAATTTGTTCAGATTCAACAAATTTGTGGTTAATGGATCTGCCAAGCGACAATAAAACAAGAAAATAAGATTATTACGTGGGGAGTAAAAGATCAATCAGATAATTATTTCATATATCACTCTCATAAAACAAGAAACACTGGTAATAATTGGAAACTGCTAGGGAAAAATAAAAGAACGAAAAAGAAGAGAACAAATGGGTGAACTTAAAAAGAAGATACTTAGGATAACTACCTATCATGGTATCATCCATCCTCGCCTGAGCTTCAATATAAGATAATGTTGCACAAGACTTGAGTAACTTCACAAAGCATCCAAATAACTAAGACTAATGATTGCAATTACGTCATTTTCTAATGGGCAATATTAATCTAGATCTCAATTCATGCAATGCATCACAAACTCTTACAGAAACGGGGGAAAATGGGTATACGCTTCTTAAATCCAATTATAATGAGATAACCATGTACCATACAACAGAAAAAGGTTAGTCTCTCTACATCTAGACGCAATGAATAAATAGTATCATCATGTTAGTAGACTAGCCATTTAGACAAATTATAGCAACATAGCAAGATTTGAAAACAATATATGAATAAATAATTAAGTAAATTAGTAAAAGGTTTTGAACGATTCCAAAACTCAGGGGCGGATCCAGGATTCGACTATGGGGTGGGCTAAAAAATATAATTTCGGCACATTAAATTTTCTAACATACCAAAATATTTCGGCCCATATTAACATTAATTATAAAAAGAAAACAATAAAAATAATAATGTATTATTTGTGGAAAACGAATATTCCAACTAATGAGGTTTATCATACAAGCTCTTCTAAAAACTACAACTTTGAGTGGCAAACCTTGAAATAACAATAAACCGGTGGAATTGGGGTTAATTGGGTGATGTATATGGAGAGATTTGGCGAGAAGACAGTTGAAAAGGAAGAGATTGAAATCAATTCCAACTAAAGGATAAAGTAGTTCTTATGCTTCCTTTTCCTTCCTCCTTGCATAATGAATACAATTATTCTTCACAACTTTCAATACCATGACAAACAAACATTAAAAAAAAAAACTATGTCAAACAAAGATCATAAAGGATGATCGACCTATATTATTGTTTCTTTTAATTTCGTTCTTCTTCATTGGTTTCTACTGTGTGTTTTCAGGGGCTAAAATATAGTTTTAAAATTTATTTTGTTGTTATTATGTTAAAATTTTAAGCTGAATGCTCTAAAAGTATAATAGTATTTTTATTATTGAATTTATTATCATTTTAAATAAGGGGCATAGATAAAAAAATGTGGACTATATTTAAAATCACCATTTGCTTAATGTTTGACTTATTATATAAAGGCGTGGGCTGGGTTAAGTGGGCTAATTTAGAGTTGGTCTAATTTTTGGACAATGTTGTATAAACAAAAGTTTTGGGTTTGCACTGGGCTGGAGCCCAGTGCAACCCATGGGATGATCCACCCATGTCAAAACCCCAACTGACCTCATTCGAGTAGATAAATTTCTTTAGTCTGATCTTAGTCAGTGCTCACTGTTTGAGCGTAGGGATTTTAATTTTACAGGTTTCAAGCAGAAGAAGATAGCCGGACTGAAGAAGGAAGATCATGAAGAACTCAGCTGAGACTCAAACTCAGTTGAGACCTCAACCTCAACTGAAGCACGGACTCAGTTGGACAGCAGCTCAGTTGAGTCAACTGACCCACGCAGCTAAAGGCATACAGTTCAAGCGTGAAGAGAAGTTGTGTCGAAGTCAAATGTCGCAAAGCGGTGAAGAGAAGACTTTGAAGACATAGAAGGCAAAAAAGTTGTAGTCCAGATTCAAATCTACTCGGAAGCACAAGTCAGCAGGAGAACTTACTATAAATGGGCCGACAACAGCAACGTGCAAAAAGCAAAGGTCACGGTTACCATTTTAGGAAAGTTTCCAGAAAAGTAGGTGGAGTGTCATGCTTTTGGCAGAGGTCAAACGGCTCTTTCCAATAGCTAGTTAGATCTCTCTCTATACATAAAGGTCTCCACATCCATGCTCGGTGACACAAATTGAAGATATATCCATAGGCGTAAGAGTTGAGAGAAAAGATGAAGTAGCGGCAACAGCAAACCACCTCTCTCCTCAGCAAGAAGACCTCAGTTGAAGTCCAGTTTAAATAGAGTGTTCATACCTCATCCTGTTCTTCTAGCTAGCCTCTCAAAAAGTCTCTTCTTTGATAGAGTTTAGAGTTTAGGTTCTTGCTTAAGTTGTGTCCCAACAGACTCTCTCCCAAAAGATCGAGTCTGTAGCCTTAGGAAGAAGCCTCCATTTCTCTTTGTGTAGAAGGCTTTTCAGTTGGAAAATCCCCAACCCCCAGCCCTGAGGTCCGACTTTGAACCCATAATCAAAGTCACTAGGTCTTTTTCAACTCGTAATCAAAGACCAGGTTCCTTGGAACCCGGAATCCAAAACTAGGTCCCTTAGAACCCGGAATTTAAGACCTAGGTTGTGCACTTGCCCGGAAAAGTGTTGTCAGGTCTTGTTCGAACCCGTAATCGAACTGGTTAGGTTTGCTTGGTATCCGGAAACCAAGTGGGGTGTTTGGTAAGTACGCTTAAACTTATCTAATGGATTACTTCCCCAAAAAGGAAGTAGTCGACTTAGGAGGTCAATTTCTGAACCACGTTAAAATACTGTGTCCTTTATATTCTGTATTTACATTGAGTTTTCTAACCAACTGACCCATCATACAACTTGCATACAAACTATACAAGCACACAACTGCACTAATTTGGGAACTTGACCTTCCATGTTTTCACAAAGGTTTCAGTTTTTGTAACGAGCTTAAACTCCACCAACTTCCGCAACATGAAACTGTTTTCAGTCATAGGAGCCAGATGTGCACCCAACTGAGCAACTCAGTTGTAGAGCTGCTCCAACTGACTTTTCCAGTTGTCAAGCCAAATGACCTGAGCAGTTCAACTCAGTGAAAAAATTTCAAAAGCAAAACGAAAATTGCTACTGATGTATTGCCCCCAATACAATACACCATATATTCATTACCGGAACCATCAGCCTCATCATCCAAGGGGGTTCCAGCAATATCTAGTACACAAAATTAAAGACAGACAATGATGCAAAATATTGTCTATCAATATTAGATATTCTGTACAGAGAATTGGTAGATATTGCCTATGAAATATTATTCTCAACCCACTCTCCTACGGACTCACACCCAATAGGATTGCGGCGCTACTTCGTGCATCTCCAGCAGAATTTGTGTGAGCAATTGCCAATCCTGCAGAATTTTCAAAACTATATGGTCATCTTGATTTCCATTTAAGCACTCAACATCTAATTTAATATTAGGTACATATCTCCTCAAATTTCTTGTATTAATACAAGGTAAAGAAGTCCCCTCTACTTTCTTTAATTTTCTACTCCAGATCTCGACATTCACACCATTTTTTTTGTCAATCAAGCACCGAGTCTTCATACATCTCCACTTTTAAAAACTATTATGAATTCTAGACAACATCAAGCTCTTTTTTAGAATACCAATATTTAATTCAGGGTATATGCATGTTTGATGACTGATTCAATGATTCAAATGTTTTTGACAGTGTCGCCAGTTCAGTAACAATATTTATCGAAGTCAATGTTTGTGATGATTTCAGTTTTGAAGTAAACAAGATCTCTCTAGTCCTCAACCCTATATTTTGACACAACCCAGTAAAATATACAAAAAGATGAAAAATTACACATATAACCAACTCAAAACAACAAATCACCAATGTAACAGAAATTTTCAGATGAATTCTCAACTCCGCAACGCAGAAACATTATCACGAACACATTGTATGCATAAATCAGCAGTTGCACGCACATATTTTAGAACAAAATGTGCAGATGAATCTCAAAATTTCGCTTAGGAGGATTAAATTATAACTTATTTTGTTCTGCCAAATACATAAAAAGTTGAAAAATTCCCCCAAAATAGCACTTTTCTTATAGTTTTTTGAAAATTTAGCAGTCTTTATAATTCTTTTAATTTAGCACTTTCTCTCTTTTTTACCCTCAAATACATTTATAATTCTCATCTTATCCTCACCTTTTCATTTTATCTCTTTAATTGTCTTTCTGCTTCCGCTTTCGCTTCTTTTTCTCTCTCCATTCTTATCTCTGTAAATTTCTCTCTGCTCTCAACTTTCACTTACGACTAACATCTTCGACTTTGGGACGAATTATTCACGTAAATTTCTTCTCTGTTTCTTTAATTTCATCTTTTCATCACTGTTTATTATTTTTCTCTTACCTTTGTTTCTCATCTTTTCATCTTCCGACATAGGGTTTACATTCCGTCGTGGAACTTTGTCTTCGATGGTATTTTTCCGATATACAGTTCTCGCAGTGCTTGAAATCTTAGTTATTGGTGAATTTCTTCCGCTGTACACTTTTCGTTGTGTTCATTTTCATTTTCTTTCCTTTTTTTCTTTTTTTAACTCCACTCCTCATTCTTAATTTGGTTTTCCTTTTTCTAGTTATTTATTCCTGTTATATATTTTGGCTTTTCGATATGCTGTGTTTGGATCTTAGTATATATTGATTTTTAAATTTTTTAGATCTTTTTTTCTGTATTTTTTCCATTGTTTTTTCTTAATGTCGTTGGTTTTGTGTAGTCGCATATGTTTCTGCTTTCATTTTGTTTGTTCTACTGTAACAAGCTATTCTGGGAATAAATATTTTTCGTACTGTACCTTTGTATATTTCTCTATTTGTGCTGTAACAAAATATTATTTTTGTTTTCTACACTATTATTGTCTATCTATATTTGTTGTCCCCCTTATTTTTGTACTGCAACAATCTATTCTGGGCTATACCATTATTTAATATACATTTTATCTCACTTGAACCTCCTTTGTTGAATTTTTTGTATTGTAACTAAATTTATGCGTTTTAGATAGTTGCATGTGAATTTTGGATAAATGAATCCATTTTTTAGGCAGACTTTGATGTATTTTTGTCTATGAAACCATGATTTTTTTTTTGTGGAGTTGTCACTTTTTTGTGGTTTTTACCCGTTAGGTCATGGCTGATAAGCGTTGTAAGCATGGTTTGAAGGTTGTTGTTAATACTTCCTGGTCTCATGAGGATCCTGCACGGCAGTATTTGAGTTGTCCCAACATTAAGGTATATGTTGTCTTTTTCCTTTGTTAATTGTTATTATATTTGACTTGTCGCAACGTTAAGATGTTTGTTCTATTTTCAATATTTTTCAGAAAAATGTTTGTTCAATTTATGATTGGATTGATCCAAATGTTACCGAACATCAACGTGAATATATCAAAGACCTTCGTATTGCTAGGGATATGTATGAAGGGCAGCTAGAAAAGCTTAAGGAAGAGCATTGTAGGCTCCAATTAACTGAAAATGATGCATCACAAATTGTTATGCAATACTGTAAAGAGATTGATGATCTTCACCACAAGCTTCAAGCCATGGAGCTTGAGTGTCATGAACTCCAAAAAGCAAACAAACAGCTTGATAAGGACTATGGACAAATCGTTCAAAGCCATTTTCGGTGCTGTAGGAAATTCATGCACAAATGTAATACCCCGGAAATTCCTTACGATCTTAAAAATTTAAAGTTATTAATAATAATGGCTTTGCACGCCTAAGTTTACGATTTTGAATTCTAAGACTAACGGTCAAATCCGTTTCCGAAAATAAATTACGAAAGTCAGCTAGACGACTACTGTATTTAGGGTTATCGCGTACGAAAAATTTTTAGTTCTTAAACTCAGAACGAAATCGCGATACGAACTCGCCCTAGAAAGTTCGTTTTTATGATTTTCCGGACGAAACTCAGACTGTGTCGTCCCGAGTTTTTGTCGGAATTAAAATTTTAAATTTTACTTTCCGATTAAGTTAAATACGTTAGAATTTTTGGTCGAATCGGACTGTGACGATTTTGTGACGAGCTTCGTTTTTCGTCATTCAATTTCCGTAACGTCGTATCGCGTCGGAAAAGTGCGTATTTTCCTTCTTTTTCTCTCCCTAGCCGACTTCCCTCACACACAAACATAGATATTTTTCTTTTTATATACTAAGTATTTGGACACCTAATGTTATTACTATTCAAACTTTACACCTATTAAGTAATACATGTTATAACATTATTAAGTCATCTTTTCCACTCCCTCCCTCCCCAAAACCGCATACACACACTCATACATTCACTCTCTCTTCTTCTTCCATCTCCATTGAAGACATCAAGTTCTTAGAGCAAAAATTTCACACAAGTCTTCATTCATCCATCGAATCTTCTAACTCCCTTCACTAAAGCTCAAGGTATTTATCTCCTCTCTAATTCTATCCATTCCAAATCCATTTCTTTTATTTTTCATTTGGATTGAAAATTTGAAGATGATGAATTAGATGTTTGATCTTCGATTTGTGTAATTAGATGTGATTAGATATGAATTCTAGGATTAAAATTGGAAGAAAATCAAGAGCCCTAATTCCTCTTAATTACCGAAATTTTAGGGCTTGGGTGTGGGATGATGGAATTCTTAAATTGAAGGTATAATAATGCTTAGGAGGTGTTCGATTGAGGATTAAAACAAAAAGAAGTTGAAACCCCCAAGTATGAATGAAACCGATTTTTAGGGCTAGGGTTTTGATTTGGAAATTCTCAATTTATTGTGTAATTAGACTTGAATTTGATTAATTGATGATGTGGTAGTATGATTAAGAGATGAATGGTGTTGATTGATGAAGAAAATCACCCTCTTTAATTATGTGTAAATACCGAAAATTATGAGAGATTTAGGGGTTTGCATGTTGTTCAATTAGTTGAGGATTTGTTGATGAAATAATGTTGTTAATGATATTAGATGTTGTTATGAATTTAATTGGGATTTTCTAAAAACATATTGTGAGTAGTAAGAGACGAAGAACTCGATTTAAGTTGAGATGTAATAATGATATGAAGTGATGATATGCATGAAAATGAATCTCGTTAGATGTTGTTTGATGACGTAAAATTTGAGCGAAATCCGATAACTTTGGAAATCTAGTAAGAGACGAACAAGTAGCCGTAATTAATAACCGAGAAGTCGAATAAGAATTCTAACTTGATAATATTGTTTCTTATGGACTAAGGTATAACTTTGTAGTTGATGACGTGAGCTTTCAAGCTATTATAATACGAGTTGTAGTTATAGTCGAGAACTAGAACGAGAAATTGTTAACTTGATTTTGGTTTAGTACTTGATAGTTGAAAGCCGATGTTTAGAACGTCGTGCTATTGGACGAGTTTTGAAAAGGAGTTCATCACGTACGGGAGTACGTTTTGAGTGCCTCGAGAGTGAATTTTCGTGAGAAATCGAGTACGAGAACTTAGAACGAACCTAAGAAGTTATACGTCGTTTCCATCGAGCACCTAGGGTTAGCGCGGCAGTTTTGCGACCCTTTCCGAAAACTGTAATATCATTTTGCTCGTTTATCGGATTTGAGATCCGTAAATTGGAGCGTAAACTAGACTTCCCAAGCTTTCTAGTGGTATAGGGCTCATCCCTTGTTTCCAGTTCCTCTGTTCTGGGCAGCCCCCAGAGTTTCTGTAATGCGCAGTGATTTTCAGGATTTATTTTCTTAAGTTGTTTTCTTCGCAACTTAGTTCTTTCGATCGTTTAAGCCGTAATAACTTGACAACTATCTTCTCTACTGACCTAAGAGTCGAGTACGAGACCTTTCGAGTTCTAAACGAGATTTGTTCAAGTCTCGTTTCCCGTTTAACTAAAAAGAAATTAGTAGCGTGCAAATGCCTAAAGAAATGAAACGACTAAAGCCTAATTCGATTTTCTATGTTCGATTATCTTTTTCGACCGATTTTAAGTGTTATTATTTTATGATGAAGGAGGAAGCCAGCAGTAAGGAAAGGACGGAAGATCAGGAGATCGGAAGCTAGTACTTAGTAGTTCTGTATCAACGAGGTGGGCTTTTACATATAAAATAAAACGAGCAATGCTCGGAAAACCTTTCTTTATCGCTTTGATATCTGTGTTTTCAAAGTGATAACTATGGCATGAACTGTTTTATGTTTTATGTGAGTTCTCTTGTACCTATTTGAGTTAACATTCGTGTTTTCCAGATTTAGAGTTAATCTAAATAGGTTAACTAACGATCGGCTCTGAGTTAGCTGCTAAGTGCTTTTCAGAGTTAGTGCACTTTGTAACCTATGGTGTATGTGATACCCTGTTGAGGGGTACCAGCCACGGTGAATGAGAATTTGGTCAAGATTGAACGTAACATACCAGAAAATGCTCGGCCGAGTAAATTGTGAAAATAAGTCAGAAAATGTTTAGTAGACACAGGCTAATTTCAAATAAAACCCCGATGTGCTACAAATTATGAAATGCCAAATTATCCATACTTATGTTATGTTTTCGGCATCGTGCCCACTAAGTACTTTTGTTCTTAGCCCTGCATGTGTTTTCTAAATGTGCAGGTTGAAGCGACGGGAGCGGTGGTGGTTGAAGTTGAGTTGAGAAGTAGGATTGCTTTAGTTTATGACTTACTTCCGCTGCAAAACTCTAGACTTTTGAGATCATGTACATTTTGACGAACCACTGTAGTATAAGTCTGTAATCTTGAACTTAGATACTTTCGAGTACTTCTTTTGTCGAGTAATCCTTCGCGATTAACTCTTCCTTTATATTAGTAAAGTCTTGTTCATTGAATGTATGTTGTCTTTTATGTATGTTTAGTTAGTCAGTCCCCTTCTTCCCCGCTTCTTTAATCCAACCCCAGTCGCACCCCGGCTTCGGCCGTCCCTCGGAATTTGTGGCTGTAACAACAAAAAACTGAGATTATGTGGACGAACTATGTCATTGCAGCTTTGTTGGTCTCTTTATTTTTATTTGCTCATTAGTTTTTGAACTGGTTTTTGTAATTATAACCTATGTATTAGGACACCGTAATGTTTGTTACACTGATTATTTTCTTATCTATGTCATCTTTCTTATTTTAATTTTGTATTCTACTATGATTGTTCTGTCTCTCTTTCATTAAGTAATGCGTGTTCTGTCTCCAAGCTATTAGTTCCTTGTATATTATCTACCACCTTTTATGTATATGTTTAATCCTTTTGCAGTTGTTAACAAAATCTTAAATTAGATGTTTTACAACAGAAGGTATAAATGATTGAATGATACCAACAATATTTTTTAAATTTTATGAGGATTCACAAAAAAAAATAGTTATATTACTAGTTTTTTTGTGAAATCACATACGTTTATCAATTTTTTATTTGGAGTAACACAAATTTAGCACTAACAACAAGTGAACTATTTTCTTTTTTAATTCACAAAAATTATACATTTTATGGTTCACTAAATTTAATATTAACATTTGTGACAGTATCATCAAATTAGCATTCATCTTGATTGCTTAATCATTGTGCATGTTATAAATAAAATTTAAAAAATTTGTTAGAACAGAAGGTTTGAATGATATAAAAAATCTAATTGCAACCTTCAAAATTTTGGTGCAGTAACAAAAGAAAACATTGACAACAAAACACCTTTATCAGCAAGTTAACTAAATAATTTTGTTCAGTCACAAAAAATATTACCTAATTTGTTATGATTCCCTAATATGATACTATTTTTTGTTACAGAACAAAAAAAGTAGCATTCGTCTTTAAGGCTTAATATTTTTTAGAAGTAACAAATTTTTTATATATTGTATATACGTTGTTTTCAAATTTGATACCTCCAAAACATTTGTGTAGTAACAAAAACATTTCACAAACAAGTTTCGAACTTTAGATATAAATTTTTGGAAGATTCGTTTTCAAACTTAAAAAGCGTATTTCTGTGTAATGCACATTGTTTTATTTGTAAAAATAATTGTGCCTAAGCTATTGTACCATATATTCATACACATGTTTGTTCCATTACACAAGCCGCAATTTCAAACAATTTTCGTAGCGCGACCATTTCTCGACTATGGTCTGAAGATTGCTCTCATGTCTCCTCAAATACCAATTTCACAATTGTTGTTTTCGATCAAATAACTTGCTATCTTCATCTACAATACCCCTATTTTTTTCAAGTATGTGTGGTTCTATTCTTTTTAATTCCGTCTGTCGATTTAGGGTTTCTCTTTCTTCTTCCATGTTGCCAATTTTGGGGTACAACAAAAAACAAGTTTCCCAGATTCCATTTTTTTCACCATCTATTTCTTTGTATTATTTATTCCATTCTTTAATTTAATTTTTTGTTTCTTTATATTTTTCCTGGAAATAACAGATTCTCTTTTTTTGTTTTTTTTCGCCAAACTACATTTCGCAGATGGATCTTACCTCTGTTGTAGTGCACTTTGGTAGTGTATGGATTAATGATTTGTACCAAGGCGGTGATAAGTTGTTGTTGCTATTATCTAGTGTCAAGCGTTCATTTCCAGTTTTTCTAAGCAAGATTCAGTCAAACATAGGTGGTGTTGAACACATTTCTGGATTATGTGTAGTATCTTGTTTGGTTGGTTCTCCAATAGAAGATGGTAGTTGTGTTCGTCGTAATGTAATTAATGATGTTGAGCTCAATTTTGCTTTGGAGAATGGTGTTAGAAAATTCTATGTCACAGTCACATCACCTGTGAAACCTTGTAACCAACCAGATGCGATGAATCTTAAAAGGAAACATGATGACAAGTCATCAATTGATGAGTCCTATATTGGTGATCATTGTCAATCTGGTGAGGAGAATGATGATGACGATGACGATTTTGATCCAGATGATGTTGTTAGTACTGACAGTTTGGATGATGAGGATTCATATCAATATGATTCCTTTTATAATGACGAGGAGCTTGCTCCTCTTTTCATCATTGTTTATTATTTTTCTCTTACCTCTGTTTCTCATCTTTTCATCTTCCCAATGTTCTCATCTTTTCATCTTCCGACAGAGGATTTACATTCCGTCGTGGAACTTCGTCTTCGATGGTATTTTTCCGGTATACAATTCTCACGCTGCTTGAAATCTTAGTTATTGCTGAATTTCTTCAACTATACACTTTTCGTTGTGTTCATTTTCATTTTCTTTTTTTTTTTCTTTTTTTAACTCCACTCCTCATTCTTAATTTGGTTTTCCTTTTTCTAGTTATTTCTTCCGGTTATATATTTTGGCTTTTCGATATGCTGTGTTTGGATCTTAATATATATTGATTTTTAAATTTTTTAGATCTTTTTTTCTGTATTTTTTCCATTGTTTTTTCTTAATGTTGTTGGTTTTGTGTAGTCGCATATGTTTCTGTACTAAATAACTTCGTGTCTATTGTTTGACTTGCTACTCTATTTCTATTTATTTTTTGGGGATGAAGCACTATTCTGCTTTCATTTGTTTGTTCTACTGTAACAAGCTATTCTGGGAATAAGTATTTTTCGTACTGTACCTTTGTATATTTCTCTATTTGTGCTGAAACAAAATATTATTTTTGTTTTCTACACTGTTATTGTCTATCTATATTTGTTGTCCCCCTTATTTTTATACTGCAACAATCTATTCTGGGCTATACCATTGTTTACTATACATTTTATCTCACTTGAACCTCCTTTGTTGAATTTTTTGTATTGTAACTAAATTTATGCGTTTTAGATAGTTGCATGTAAATTTTGGATAAATGAATCCATTTTTTAGGCGGACTTTGATATATTTTTGTCTATGAAATCATGATTTTTTTTGTGGAGCTGTCACTTTTTTTGTGATTTTTACCCGTTAGGTCTTGGCTAATAAGCGTTGTAAGCATGGTTTGAAGGTTGTTGTTAATACTTCCTGGTCTGATGAGGATCCTGCACGGCGGTATTTGAGTTGTCCCAACATTGAGGTATATGTTGTCTTTTTCCTTTGTTAATTGTTATTATATTTGACTTGTCGCAACTATAAGATGGTTGTTCTATTTTCAATATTTTTCAGAAAGATGTTTGTTCATTTTGTGATTGGATTGATCCAAATGTTACCGAACATCAACGTGAATATATCAAAGACCTTCATATTGCCAGGGATATGTATGAAGGACAGCTAGAGAAGCTTAAGGAAGAGCATCGTAGGCTCCATATAACTGAAAATGTTGCATCACAAATTGTTATGCAATACCGTAAAGAGATTGATGATCTTCACCACAAGCTTCAAGCGATGGAGCTTGAGTGTCATGAACTCCAAAAAGCAAACAAACAGCTTGATGAGGACTATGGACAAATCGTTCAATGCCATTTTCGGTGCTGTGAGGAAATTCATGCACAAAAAACTGAGATTATGTGGAAGAACTATGTCATTGCAGCTTTGTTGGTCTCTCTATTTGTATTTGCTCATTAGTTTTTGAACTGGTTTTTGTAATTATAACCTATGCATTAGGACACCGTAATGTTTTTACACTGATGATTTTCTTATCTATGTCATTTTTCTCATTTTAATTTTGTATTGTACTATGATTGTTCTGTCTCTCTTTCATTAAGTAATGCGTGTTCTGTCTCCAAGCTATTAGTTCCTTGTATATTATCTACCACCTTTTATGTATATTTTTAATCCTTTTGCAGTTGTTAACAAAATCTTAAATTAGATGTTTTACAACAGAAGATATAAATGATTGAATGATATCAACAATATTTTTTAATTTTTATGAGGATTCACAAAAAAACTAGTTATATTACTAGTTTTTTTGTGCAGTCACATACGTTTATCAATTTTTTATTTGGAGTAACACAAATTTAGCACTAACAACAAGTGAACTATTTTTTTTTCACAAAAATTGTACATTTTTTTTATGATTCACTAAATTTAATATTAACATTTGTGATAGTATCATCAAATTAGTATTCATCCTGATTGCTTAATCATTGTGCATGTTATAAATAAAATTTAAAAAATTTGTTAGAACAGAAGGTTTGAATGATATAAAAAAACTAATTGCAACCTTGAAAATTTTGGTGCAGTAACAAAAGAAAACATTGACAACAAAATACCTTTATCAGCAAGTTAACTAAATTATTTTGTTCAGTCACAAAAAATATTACCTTGTTTGTTATGATTCCCTAATATGATACTATTTTTTGTTATAGAACAAAAAAAGTAGCATTCGTCTTCGAGGCTTAACATTTTTTAGAAGTAACCAATTTTTTATATATTGTATATACGTTGTTTTCAAATTTGATACCTCCAAAACATTTGTGTAGTAACAAAAACATTTCACAAACAAGTTTCGAACTTCAGATATAAATTTTTGGAAGATTTGTTTTCAAACTTAAAAAGCGTATTTCTGTGTAATGCACATTGTTTTATTTGTAAAAATAATTGTGCCTAAGCTATTGTACCATATATTCATACACATGATTGTTCCATTACACAAGCGGCAATTTCAAACGATTTTCCTAGCGCGACCATTTCTCGACTATGGTCGGAAGACAGCTCTCATGTCTCCTTAAATACCAATTTCACAATTGCTGTTTTCGATCAAATAACTTGCTATCTTCATCTACAATCCCCCTATTTTTTTCAGGTATGTGTGGTTCTATTCTTTTTAATTCCGTCTGTCAATTTAGGGTTTCCCCTTCTTCTTCCATGTTGCCAATTTTGGGGTACAACAAAAAACAAGTTTCCCAGATTCCGTTTTTTTCACCATCTATTTCTTTGTATTATTTATTCCATTCTTTACTTTAATTTTTCGTTTTTTTTTTATTTTTCCTGGAAATAGCAGATTCTCTTTTTTTGTTTTTTTTCGCCAAACTACATTTCACAGATGGATCTTACCTCTGTTGTAGTGCACTTTGGTGGTGTATGGATTAATGATTTGTACCAAGGCGGTGATAAGTTGTTGTTGCTATTATCTAGTGTCGAGCGTTCATTTCCAGTTTTCCTAAGCAAGATTCAGTCAAACATAGGTGGTGTTGAACACATTTCTGGATTATGTGTAGTATCTTGTTTGGTTGGTTCTCCAATAGAAGATGGTAGTTGTGTTCGTCTTATGTAATTAATGATGTTGAGCTCAATTTTGCTTTCGAGAATGGTGTTAGAAAATTCGATGCCACAATCACATCACCTGTGAAACCTTGTAACCAACTAGATGCGACGAATCTTTAAAGGAAACATGCTGATAAGTCATCAATTGATGAGTCCTATGTTGGTGATCGTTGTCAATCTGTTGAGGAGAATGATGATGACGATGACGATTTTGATCCAGATGATGCTGTTAATACTGACAATTTGGATGATGAGGATTCATATCAATATGATTCCTTTTATAATGACGGGAGCTTGCTCCTCTTTTCCATCCATTCCTTTACAACACTAAATTTGTGCCTCTTCTTTCAAATAATTCACCTCCCCGTAGTATTTACCATCCCAAACAAGTGAGTTCGAATAAGGCACCCACACATAGGACACACTTGGATAAAGCAATTGTACCTCTTACGGATTGTAGTATCGAGGGTGACTTCGAAATGAAATTCAGTACCGATGATCTGACTTTAGGTGCTATGTATGTTGATAAACCAAGCTTGATCTATGTTGTTGGTCTTTATCATTTGACTAATAAGTGTGAGTTTTCAGTCGAGCGTTCGAGTGGAACGAAATATTATGTGCATTGTAAGTTCCATGATAGGTGCCAATTTCATATGCGGTCTGTTGCTCCTTGTGCAAAGAGTTTTTGCAGAATCACACATTGACAAGCACCCCATACATGTGAGTTGGACTTGAGAGTTAATAAGCACCGGACCATGTGCTCCAGTGTTGTTGGTGCTTTTTTTGTTCCCTGTCTAATGGTTCGAGGTGCTATTTTGCGCCCCAAAGAAATAGTACACTATCTCCAATCAGAATTTGGTTTAAAGGTACGTTGTTTGTTCTTTCAAATAATAAACAGTGATTATTTGTCATTTTTGTTAGTGCTTATGCGTTTGCAGTTTATGCGTGTGTTTTTTATCGCCTCAGAATACAACTTTTCTGAAATAAGGAAGATATAATTTATTAAGTAACAAAATAATCTCATATATATTTGTTTATCCACAAATATCGTATAAGTATTCAGTTTTACAGTTGCACTTCTACTACAAAAGGACTTACAAATTTCTACAAATATCTTTTAGATATCATATTCTGTGGCATGGGCTTCCCGCAATCGTGCCATCCAACAGATATACGGAGACAGTGATGACTCCTTCAGACGATTGTCTGGTTTCTTACATATGACTGAAACTTGTAATCCTGATTCTGTGGTTTCTTTGCAAACTGATGAGGATAATGTTTTTGAATTTGCGTTCATGGCTCTCAGTGCTTGTATTTCCAGTTTTGCATCATCATGTCGTCTTGTTATCTATGTTGATGCTACACACTTGAAAGGTAAGTATAAAGGAGTTATGTTTGTAGCGGCGTCCAAGGATGCTAATGAACAAATATTCCCGCTTGCATTTGGTATTGGCGATAAAGAGAATGATAGATCATGGATATGGTTTTTGTCTGAAGTGAAGAAAGCATTTGTTCAAAAAGATGATTTGGTTATTGTTTCTGATCTACATGTTAGCATTAGTAAAGCGGTTGAGACTGTATATCCTGGAGTAATGCATGGTCTTTGTTGTTTTCATATTCAGAAAAATCTTTCAAAATACAGTATTAATGTTGTCAAGGCATTCTGAAAAGCAGCCTCATGTTCTAGGAAGGAAGACTTTTACCACCTAATGAATGTTACAGAGGATATGTGTCCCAAAGTCTACCGTAGATTGTCAAAGATAGATCCAATTAGTTGGGCAAACTGTTTTTCGTCTGTTAGACGTTATGGTGTGATGACGTCTAATGCTTGCGAAAATATCAATTCAACGCTACGCTGGGCTAGAACATTACCTGTTTGCACTCTACTTGATTGTGTTTGTTCTATGATTTGTGGTTGGTTTGTTGAGAGGCGTCAGCTAGGGTTAAGCCGTACACATGAACTTTCTCCTAGGATTGCAAACGAACTTGCTGTTAGAATTGAACAAGGCTTCACAATGGTTGTCGAACCCATTAACTTCACACGGTTTTGTGTGAAGAAATCTGGAAAAAGTTTTATAGTTGAGTTAGAGTTACATTCTTGTTCATGCCGAGAGTTTGATCTTAATATGTTTCCTTGTTCTCACGCGTCTATTGCAATAAGGTATATATTCTAAATTTGTACTTCACAAATTTCATGAAGGGTTTATACTACTTGTACAGATATCTTTCTTGCTTTATAAGCTCAGCAAAGGAGAAGCCAATATCTTATGTGTCGCATTTTTTCACTACTCGTAACTTGTGTGAAATGTATTCTGGTGATGTGAACCCAAATCCATGCTGTGTTGATTGGATTCTCCCTCCACATGCACGAGATACCATTGTCCATCCTCCTGGTAATCCCCGTCAAGCTGGGAGGCCAAAGACCAAACGTATTTCATCATACACTGAATCATCCCGAACTTCGTCTCGTTATTGCTCTAGGTGCAAACAACGTGGTCACTACAATTCTACGTGCACAACACATGTCAGTATTTCAAAATCGGGGAGTACTAAAGCACCCAGACCTGCTCGGAAACCTAAGGCTTGCAGCATTTGTCGTGATACCAATCATACACACAGGAAATGTCCTTATTTTGTTGATTGAAATTAGTATTGTTGGTGTGACACTCTATAATGTACTCAACTTGTGTTAATTTTGAGTTCTTTTCTTTTTTACAGTGGACAACATCTATATTATTACCATGAATATTTGCCCTTTTATTCCAATCTATCATTGTCTGATTTTGTCTTTCTTTCATAGATATTACCTTAATTTGTGTTGTCACAAACTGTAATACCCCGGAAAATCTCGACTTTCTTAAATATTTAAAGTTAATAATAAAAATGGCTTTGCACGCCTAAGTTCATAAAATTTAATTCTAAGACCAACGGCGAAAACCGTTTTCGAAAATAAATTACAGAAGTCAGTTCGATGACTACTGTATTTAGGGTTATCGCGTACGATAACTTTTTAATTCTAGAACTCAGATCGGAAAACCGTCTGATTTTTACATTAACAAAATTTCGATACGAATTCGCCCGAGAAAGTTCATTTTTATGATTTTTCCGGACAAAACTCGGACTGTGATGTCCCGAGGTTTTGTCGGAATTTATATTTTTAATATTACTTTCTGAGTAAGAAAAATACGTCGGAATTTATGGTCGAGCCGGAATTTGATGATAATGTGCCGATATACGTTTTTAGTTTATCGTTTTCCGTAACGTCGTATCGCGCCGGAAAACCGCGTATTTTCTTTTTTTTTTCATGATGGCCGACATTACTATTTTCTCTCTAGCTATGATATTTCATTTTATATTAATAATTGTAGGACACCTAATGTTCTAATTGTCTTCCAAACACTTTACACCTATCTAACTTATATATTATATCATAATATATGTTAGATACTATTCCATTAATCACCAATTCCTTCTCCTTCAGCACTCCAAACCGCCACCACCCTTCAACTCTTCTCTCTCATTTTCTTTCTTTCACCATTGAAGAAAGCTTGAAGCTTTGGCAAGGATTTCACTAAGGATCATCATCCATCCATCTTTTTCACTTCATCTTTCATTAATAATCAAGGTATTCTTCATAGCTCCTAAGCTATCCAATTAGATTTTTGTTTCTCCTAATTCTTGTCTTGACCGATTTTATTAGTTGAGGTAGTAGATGATTTGAGCTTTAATTTATGTATAGATATGTTAGTAATAGATATTCTATGGTTAATTGATGGAGAAATTAAAAGCCCTAATTTTCTAGGTTGAACCGATTTTAGGGGTATTATTATAGGATGATTGGATTCTTGAATTGATTGGATATTTGAGCTTAGAGGTAGTTTAATTGTTGATTAATGAAAGAATAAAGAAAATTCCCTATCTAAGTGATGAATGCCGATTTTCTAAGCTAGGGTTTGAAGATGGATTTCTAATTAATGAAGTAGTAGTACTAGTTGTTGGATAATATTTGTTATAGTAAACTTAGAAGTGGATTAATGGAGTTAATCGAAGAAGAAAATCATTTCCCCTAACTTTTTAACCAAAACAGAAAATATATAAGAATAAGGGGTTTATGTAGTTTGATCTCTAATGATGAAATAATGTTTGATTAAGGTCACTAATGATGTTAATTGATGGTAAGAATTAAATTAGAATTTTCTAAAAATATATTGTGAAACGTAAGAGACAAATAATTGGAAATAAATCGAGAATGAGTAATGATAGGAGGTGATGATATAGATAATAAAGAATCTCGATAGATGAGGATTGATAATGTAGAATTTGATCGAAATCCGATGACTTTGGAAATTTCTTAAGAGACGAACAAATGTACGTAATTAATGATAGGAAAGTCGAGTAGGAAAGATATTTGGATATTAATGCTCGTTATGGATTAAGGAATGACTTTGTAGTTGACGACGTGTTAATTCGAGTATTGGAATGATAGGTTTTAATTGAAATCGAGAAGTCGGAATTTGAATTAGGAACTTGAATTGGTTTAGTAAATGGTTAGATTCAACGACGAGGTTTTGATCGTCGTATTTATAGACGAGAAATAAAAAGGAGTTCTACACGTACGTTGGTACGTGTTGACTGCCTTAATGTGTGAAATTCGTGAGAACTTAGGTTCGATAACATAAAACGAACCTAGAAAGCCGTACGTCGATTTTTGTCAAACCTTAGGGTTAACCTCAGCAGTTTTGCGACCCTTTCCAGAAACTGCAATATCTCTTAGCTCCTTTATTGGAATTGAGATTCGTAAATTGGAGAGTAAATTAGACTTCCATGGCTTTCTAACGGTACAGGACACATCCCCTGTTTCGGGATGCTCTGTTCTGGAGTTCCCAGAACCTCTGTTCTGTGGAGTGAATATCTAAAACCTAATTTTCTAAGTTGTTTTCTTCTCAACTTAGTTTCTTTCGATCTTTTAAGTCGTAATGAGTTATCGATTATTATTTCTACTGACCTAAGAGTCGAGTAAGAAACCGTTTGAGTGCTAAATGAGATGTGTTCGTATCTCGTTTCCGAGTAAGTAAAGGAATATAGTTAAGCGTGCAAATGCCTAAAAGTTCAAAATCATATGAAACTAATTCTATTTTGATTTCGAATTCCGTTTTCTTTTTATCGACTCGATGAATTATCAAAGTTATGATTATTTACGATGAAGGAGGAAATCAACAGTCGGGATAAGGCGAAGGATCAAACGACGGGAATTCGTTTAGTAGTTCTGTAACGTATAAGGTGGGCTTTTAATTATATCAAATAAAATGTGGGTTTTTCCACAAATCGAAAGTGACATTTATAGCTTTGATAACTGTGTTTATCAAACGTGATTATCAGGCATAAATTGTTTTAATATTTTATGTGAGTTCTCTTGATCCTTCTGAGTTGGCTGATTAGCTTTCCAGATTTATTAGTTAGCTGACTAGTTAACAATCGATCGGCTTTGAGTTAGCTATATACTTTCCAAAGTATGTGCACTTTGTAACCTGTGGTGTATGTGGTATCCTGTTGAGGGATAACCAGCCACGGTGAATGAGGAATTGGTCAAGTTTTGAACGTAACATACCAGAAAAATGCTTGCGCAAGCTAATTTGTGAAATGAGAAAATGTTTAGTAAACACGGGTTCCTTTTTAAAACAAAACCCCCAATGTGCTACAAGGACTAAATGCCTGATTTATCTACCTATCATTAACGAATGACTTTGGTGCCAAAAAAAAAATGAAACTTTATGTATACGACTTATACTTTGTTTTATTATGTGACTTGTGTGAAATTATTTGCGCAATAATTTCTTTTTGAAAAGGTTTATTTGGCACAAGAATCTAGATGGATTCTAGGGATTTTTCCTGGTTTATTAAGAACATAGACTTTGAAACCTAAGGTCTTCTCCGACTACTCGAGAACTTAGACGTTTTAAGAAACGTTATT
This sequence comes from Schizonepeta tenuifolia, assembly GCA_029490685.1. Lineage (NCBI taxonomy): Eukaryota > Viridiplantae > Streptophyta > Magnoliopsida > Lamiales > Lamiaceae > Schizonepeta > Schizonepeta tenuifolia. The sequence goes on along the minus strand of CM055956.1, from coordinate 50,144,020 downwards.
CTAAAATGATTTCAAAAGGAGATCCCCAAAATGGGAGGAACTTCTATAGACGAATGTCACGTGCGTGAAGTGACCTGAACAAGGCTCGGCAAAATCGAATCTTATTTTTATACTTAGGAGCCGATAATAATTTCCTTCGAGGAAATGAAATGAATAATGATGGGAAGAATAACTTGGTACCAAGTGAGCGAAAGAAACAAGTAAACGTACGAGAAACGTTGGCTTCATATTAAGAAAGATGTGATCGAGACGAAGAGGACAGAATAAAGGAAATCAAAGACGAATGAAATAAATGAATGTTACTTACGTATAAGTAACATGACGGCATCGTACCGTTTTGTTTTTCAGCGGAGTTCGCTATGTAGGGACTTCGAGAGGGAGATATGTATAAATATTAAGAATCAAGCACGATTGTCAAAAATCGACCGAATTCAACGACGATTAGAACTTATGTTCTAAAGGTTATTCCCTAATTATCATTCCAATTTCTTTTGGAATTTATTTATATACTTCATTTTGAACGAAGACTACGACGAGTACGTATATTAAGGGTCATGAACGACAAAGTCTTTCGTAAATGAATGTTACTTTCGAATAAGTAACATGAACAAAGTGAACGCACTTGTTTTAATGGGTGAGAATCGATAAGAAATTTCCTTCGTGGAAAAAAAATAATATTAAGGAATGGAAATAAAATCTTGAAATTTTATTTCTATATATTGTTTGTACGGGTGCAATTTTCTGTGAAATTGCTAGATGTTTAAGATAAGTTTGTCATTTAAGTGAGGTGATATTACAATTGAATAAGGAATATTCATTTGTAATTTGAGGTTTTCCGTAAGATAAGATACTGTCCTACCTGTTACTGATCCGTGTTCCTTAAAAACCTTGTAGGATGACTTCTAGTAGTGATATGGCTCAGGAGAGTCAATCTCCACCACAACGTACTTGGGCAGATCCGATTTTGGATAAGTATCGAGTTTTCGAGGCAAAACCGAGACATGACATAGGAAAAAGGATTAGTAACTTCTCGACATTCTATTACAGAGGATTAGGCTATCTTCGACTCGATTAGACGTCTCCCAGAGGAATGGCGTGGTTGGGCACACGACACGGCATGGTACTATCTTGGGATGTTTGATGACAACGTAGAGGCGACAGGTGATTACTATGGATTCGCTTTAGAGGTACACATACGTTTCTTCCGGAGCAGACACATGGCAGCATATCCCAATCAGGCGCATCCTCCCTACGCTCACTTCCATGTGGATTCAGAGTCAGATCATGACGAGATAGGTCCAGAGATGGTTGCACAGTTAGAGATTCCTCCAGTGATTGTACCTAGCGAGAGCTCAGAGGGGTTAGTTTCAGAGGAAGAATACCCAGTGACTGACGCAGAGACAGTTGACAGGTTAGGGTTACCTGTTCCTTTCCTACCCGAGCCTTCTGTGAGAGTTCGAGGACCGTTCGAGACAGGCCCAGGGTACTTAGACACAGACGCAGAGCTTACCGCCTTATTACAGTTACCATCTTTATACAGACCGCTTGACGAGATTTGCTCGGAATTGGCTAGAGTTAGAGCAGAGTTTGAGGCAGGACCATCCAGGGTCCGTTCCAGGAAGAAGTACGAATCTAGTTCCCTTCCCGACCACCTGCTACCTCTGAAGAAGCGGGCGTTAGTGACCTACTGGGATTACCGAGTTTCAGATACCGAAATAACAGTTTCAGAGGTGTCTACACCGCCACCACTTACACTTGCAGACGGCACTACTTTGAGGATTGACGAGGCACTCTAGCTCGTTTTTGGTTCAGAAAGTGAGGACGAGGACCCTAAGGAGGATCAGGCCATAAAGGACAGTGGGGACTTGACTGCAGCGAGTTGAGTAGTGCGTCAGGGACGCTTATCAGCAGAGTTAGTAGTCTCTTTTGTTACGAACATAGTCGGATCAGTAACTAGTTTTTGTAGTACCCTAACGGATACGAAATCTGGTAAACCGTTTCGGTTCTAGTACTCCAGTAGTACAATAATGCATTCTGTTAATGCAACCTGTACAGTGATAGGCAGACAGCCTAGTTTAGACTCGTAATAGTCTAACTTTTGTGTAAGACCTCGTTGGAGGCAAAATCTATATCCCTTTGATGTATATATATATATATATACATGACCCATGAGAGGGTTTTTTTTTTAATTGCAAGGAAGTTTTTATAAATCGTAAAATCAAATCAGAATGCAAATGAACTCGTGTAACGAAAATTTGGTTTAACTTTGACAGTTAAAAGATTAAGGGGATAGTATCGAAGTTATGTTCGTTTTTCTTTCCGTGAACTTGATTAAGTTGCAAGGAAGGGTTAGTGAGTGAAGAAAGGTTTAATGGTAAGGCGCTAATGGAAATTTTCTATTCCCTATAGTTTTAAGGAAAAATGCCGCCGAGAAACATTAACAACAGAAGGGGACCAGGCAGTCCCCGAGGACGTGGAAGACGTCAACCGGATAATGAGAGAGAACAGGAACAAGAACGAAATGATACCCCATCATCATCACCATAACCACCACCTCCACCACCACTCCGTAGGGACATTGAGGATCTTTTCCTCAAAAGAAACCCCCCAAAGTTTGATGGATCGGGCAACCCTAGCGTTGCTGAGCTATGGGTGCGATCAACCGAGAAAATTTTCAAGCTCCTTAGGTGTACCGACGAGGAAAGACTAGCATGTATAGCTTTCTAACTCACCGGACCGGCAGACTATTGGTGAGAGACTCGACAGAAGGTGATACCTGCAGAACACCTAGCTCGATTTACATGGGAAGAATTCAGGGAGGCGCTGTACGACAAGTACGTGCCTAAGACATATAGGGCTCAGAAGGAAGCTGAGTTCTACAATTTGAAGCAGGGCAAGATGACGGTCACAGAATACGATGCAAAATTCTGTGAATTGTCTAGGTATGCGCCTACTCAGGTGGATACTGAGGAAAAGATTTCTAAGAAGTTCAGAGGTGGACTAAGACACGAATTGGGACTCGCTTTAGCCAGTCACGAGGGACTGGGCTATACGGACGTTTTAGGACGAGCACTGGAAATGGAGGCCGTTGTGCCTGATGAGAAGAAAACCATAGCACCCACACCAGCTCCAACCCAAAACCAAAACCGAGGCTATTATAACAACAATAATAGCGACTTCCAAGGAAAAAGAAAATGGGATGGAGGAAGTAGCAGTGGCTACAATCAGAATTTCAATCAGGGTAATCAAAGAAAGGGAAATCAACAAGGCTACCAGCAGCCTAGTCAAAACAACAAGAAGAGACAATGGCAGGGAAACAACCAGTCAGGATTGTATTTACAAGGGAACAATCAGGCCAGACCATGGAAAGGGAATAATCAGCAAAGACAGCTGCAGGGACAACAGTGAAACGCTAACCAAGGAAGAAATAACCCAGGGAGGGTTACTTATCCGGTTTGTCCAAAATGCAATGGAACCCATCCCGGTATTTGTCAAGCAGGCACGGGTGTCTGTTTTAACTGTGGACAGTCAAGGCACGTGAAAAGGGATTGCCCTACGCTACTGAGAACAGCCGGACAGAATCAGCAAGGACAGCCCCAGCCTTTGAGGGCGATTGAGGAGCAGCCTTAGCAACAGATGGCACAGCAACAATTTCAGCAGCATGCGCAGCGATAGCAGAATGCAAGGGCATATGCCAATAGGCAGACTGGGAAGAGTAATGGAAAAAGAAGCCTAGCAGGTATGGGAAAACTTCACAACATCCCTATTTGAGATATTATTTGATACTGGCGCATCGCATTCCTTTAATTGTTGGCTCGTATGCCGATAACCTAGACATCAGACCTGTAAGAGCTGCACACCCTATGAGAGTAGCTATATCTTCAGGAGAGATCACTACTTCCATGCATGTTTGCTCTAACTTAGAACAACAAATCGAAACTCTTAAGGTTAAAGCGAACAACTTGAACGTAATAATAATATAGGACGTAGATATAATCCTAGGAATGGATTGGTTGTCAGAGAATCATGCCATGATTCTCTGCAACGAGAGAAAAAAATCTCTTTTCAACCCCCGGGTAGAAAACCAACAGAATTCCACGGAATTTCAATGGGTAGAGGAGTACCGATTATATCAGCGTCACAAGCCACGAAATTGATGAAGAAGGAAGGTACCACAGCTTATCTTGTGTGCCTAGTCGGAGAACCAGGAGCCAAGAAGACCATCCATGACGTAAAGGTTGTGAACGAATATGAGGACATGTTTCCAAAAGTTTTGCCAGGATTGCCACCCGATCGACACGTAGACTTCACGATCGACTTAGAGCCGGGAGCAGCTCCTAAATCTAAAGCCCCATATAGGATGGCACCGAAAGAACTCGAAGAACTTAAAATCCAGTTACAAGGCCTACTAGACCTTGGTTTCATCAGACCAAGTGTCTCACCGTGGGGAGCGCCAGTGTTGTTTGTTAAGATAAATGATGGTTCGATGAGAATGTGTATAGACTATCGAGAAATGAACAAGATCACCCTCAATAACAAATATCCTTTGCCAAGGATAGAGGATTTTTTTTTCGACCAGCTCCAGGGTGCAGGAGTGTTTTCCAAAATATATTTAAGATCAGGGTATCATTAGCTGAAGATTAAACCCGAGGACGTACCTAAGATCGCCTTTCGAACCAGATATAGCCATTACGAATTCCTAGTAACGCCATTTGGTTTAACCAACGCCCCTGCTGTATTCATGGACCTCATGAATAGGGTTTTCCACCCATACTTAGACAAATTTGTCTTAGTATTCATCGACGATATTCTTATTTACTCCAAAAATGAGAAGGAACACGAAGAACATCTGTGGATAGTGTTGGAAACACTTAGAGCCGAGAAACTGTATGCCAAGTTCAGGAAATGCGAATTTTGGCTGAAGGAAGTAATGTTCCTTGGTCATATAGTTTCGGCCGAAGGAACCAAAGTAGATCCCGCTAAGGTAGAGACAGTGCACAACTAGAGGTCACCAACGAGTCAGAACGAGATCAGAAGTTTCTTGGGTTTAGCCGATTATTACAGAAGGTTTATTGAGGGATTCTCTACAATCGCTAGGCCAATGACGCAGCTACTTCGGGAGGAAACCAAATTTAAATGGACGGACGAGTGATAGCTTATGCTTCACGACAACTTCGACCTAACGAAGTTGAGTACCCAACCCGCGACTTAGAACTCGCAGCCGTTGTGCATGCGTTAAAGATTTGAAGACACCATCTCTATGGTGTAAGGGTTGAGATCTTCACAAGATCATAAGAGTCTGAAGTACTTTTTCAAGCAGAGAGAACTGAATATGAGGCAAAAGAGATGGCTCGAATTGTTCAAGGATTACGACTACGGAATCAACTACCATCCAGGAAAGGCAAATGTAGTAGCAGACGCGCTGAGTCGCAAGGCTCCAACGAACATATGATGCCTCTTTGACGAGGAAGAAACTCTAGTACGAGAATTTGAAAAGATGGACATAAAAGTGCTCGATAGACCAGCAACTATATCAAGCCAGATAACGGCATTAGAAGCTACACCAGATTTAAGAGAAAGAATCATCAATGCTCAAAGAAAGGACGAATCAATGGAGGAGCTTCGGTTAAAGATAAGAACAGACAAACCAGATGGATTTTCCGAAGCACCAGACAATGCGATCTTATTTGAAGGCAGAATTTTTATCCCAGACGACGATGATGAACTAAGGAATGATATCATGAGTGAGGCTCACGATACGCCATACACAGCACACCCAGGAAGTACGAAAATGTATCAAGACTTGAGAAGGAACTTCTGGTGGAAAGGACTAAAATGAGATGTCGCCTCGTTTGCAGAAAGATGTTTGGCATGTCAGCAAGTTAAGGCTTTACACAGACGACCGTATGGATTGCTGCAATCATTGGATATACCAGAATGGAAATGGGAAGGCATAGCTATGGATTTTGTCACAGGCTTGCCTAAGTCAAGAAGAGAAAACACAGCTATTTGGGTGATTATCGATAGGCTTACGAAATCAGCTCGCTTTTTACCGATTAAGACAACCTATGGGTCAGAGAAGTTAGCTCAGTTGTACGCCTGAGAGATCGTACGTCTGCATGAAGTGCCGAAGTTTATAATATTAGATCGAGACGCCAAAATTACTTCCAGATCTTGGGTCATTATACAGAAAGAATTGGGAACCAAGCTTAACTTTAGTACAGCTTTTCACCCTCAGACAGATGGACAGTCCGAGAGGACGATTCGGATTTAGGTTGATATGTGAAGGACAGTGGTATTGGATCGAGGCGCAAATTGGGAAGATGTTTTACACTTGGACGAATTCGCGTATAAACAACAGCTATCAGGCTACGATAGGAATGGTGCCTTACGAGGCATTGTATGGATGAAATGTAGGTCACCACTTATTTGGGACGAAGTGGGTGAAAGGAAGAACCTAGGACCAGACGCGATTAATGAGATGATCGAGATTGTTCGGCAGATTTTAGATAGAATGAGAAAAGCCCAGAGCCGACAGAAGTTATACGACTGACGACCGTCGCGAGGATCTTAAGTTTTGAGATTGGAGATAAAGTTTTTCTTAAGATTTCACCTTCTGAATTCTCGACCGACCGACGTTAGATTCGGCGTTAAGGGTAAATTAAGACAAGGTTCATAGGACCTTATAAATTCTCGAGAAAATAGGACCCGTCGCTTATAGATTGGCCTTACCGCCAAGTCTAGGAAGTATCCATAACGTGTTTCACGTTTCTCAATTGAGAAAATACGTCTATGACCCTAAGCACGTCGTAAGTCAGCAAGACATAGTTCTTGAAACTGACTTAAGTTATGAAGAAAAGCCGATATCGTTTTTGAATAGAAAAGTTCAAGAATTAAGAACCAAATCGATACCAATCATAAAAGTATTGTGGAATCACCACGGGCAGGAGAAAGCCACGTGGGAGCTCGAAGAGAGGATGAAGGAGAGATATCCTCATCTTTCTGATGAAGATATGCAAATTTCGGGACGAAATTTTTTTCCAAGGGGGTAGGATGTAATACCCCGAAAAATCTCGACTGTCTTAAAAATTTAAAGTTAAAAATAAAAATGGTTTTGCATGCCTAAGTTCATAAAATTTAATTCTAAGACCAACGGTGAAAACCGTTTCCGAAAATAAATTACGGAAGTCAGTTAGATGACTATTGTATTTAGGGTTATCGCGTACGATAACTTTTTAATTCTAGAACTCAGATCGGAAAACCGTCTGATTTTTACATTCACGAAATTTCGATACGAATTCGCCCGAGAAAGTTTGTTTTTATAATTTTTCCGGACAAAACTCGGACTGTGATGTCCCGAGGTTTTGTCGGAATTTATATTTTTAATATTACTTTCCGAGTAAGAAAAATACGTCGGAATTTATGGTCGAGCCGGAATTTAACAATAATGTGCCGAGATACGTTTTTAGTTTATCGTTTTCCGTAACGTCGTATCGCGCCGGAAAACCGCGTATTTTCTTATTTTTTTTCATGATGGCCGACATTACTACTCTCTCTCTAGCTATGATATTTCATTTTATATTAATAATTGTTGGACACCTAATGTTCTAATTGTCTTCCAAACACTTTACACCTATCTAACTTATATATTATATCATAATATATGTTAGATACTATTCCATTAATCACCAATTCCTTCTCCTTCAACACTCCAAACCGCCACCACCCTTCAACTCTTCTCTCTCATTTTCTTTCTTTCACCATTGAAGAAAGCTTGAAGCTTTGGCAAGGATTTCACTAAGGATCATCATCCATCCATCTTTTTCACTTAATCTTTCATTAATAATCAAGGTATTCTTCATAGCTCCTAAGCTATCCAATTAGATTTTTGTTTCTCCTAATTCTTGTCTTGACCGATTTTATTAGTTGAGGTAGTAGATGATTTGAGCTTTAATTTATGTATAAATATGTTACTAATAGATATTCTATGGTTAATTGATGGAGATATTAAAAGCCCTAATTTTCTAGGTTGAACCGATTTTAGGGGTATTATTATAGGATGATTGGAATCTTGAATTGATTGGATATTTGAGCTTAGAGGTAATTTAATTGTTGATTAATGAAAGAATAAAGGAAATTCCCTATCTAAGTGATGAATGTCGATTTTCTAAGCTAGGGTTTGAAGATGGATTTCTAATTAATGAAGTAGTAGTACTAGTTGTTGGATAATATTTGTTATAGTAAACTTAGAAGTGGATTAATGGAGTTAATCGAAGAAGAAAATCATTTCCCCTAACTTTTTAACCAAAACAGAAAATATATAAGAATAAGGGGTTTATGTAGTTTGATCTCTAATGATGAAATAATGTTTGATTAAGGTCACTAATGATGTTAATTGATGGTAAGAATTAAATTAGAATTTTCTAAAAATATATTGTGAAACGTAAGAGACAAATAATTGGAAATAAATCGAGAATGAGTAATGATAGGAGGTGATGATATAGATAATAAAGAATCTCGATAGATGAGGATTGATAATGTAGAATTTGATCGAAATCCGATGACTTTGGAAATTTCTTAAGAGACGAACAAATGTACGTAATTAATGATAGGAAAGTCGAGTAGGAAAGATATGTGGATATTAATGCTCGTTATGGATTAAGGAATGACTTTTTAGTTGACGACGTGTTAATCCGAGTATTGGAATGATAGATTTTAATTGAAATCGAGAAGTCGGAATTTGAATTAGGAACTTGAATTGGTTTAGTAAATGGTTAGATTCAACGACGAGGTTTTGATCGTCGTATTTATAGACGAGAAATAAAAAAGAGTTCTACACGTACGTTGGTACGTGTTGACTGCCTTAATGTGTGAAATTCGTGAGAACTTAGGTTCGATAACATAAAACGAACCTAGAAAGCCGTACGTCGATTTTTGTCAAACCTTAGGGTTAACCTCGGCAGTTTTGCGACCCTTTCCGGAAACTGTAATATCTCTTAGCTCCTTTATCGGAATTGAGATTCGTAAATTGGAGAGTAAACTAGACTTCCATGGCTTTCTAACGGTATAGGGCACATCCCCTGTTTCGGGATTCTCTGTTCTGGGCAGTTCCCAGAACCTCTGTTCTGTGCAGTGAATATCTAAAACCTAATTTTCTAAGTTGTTTTCTTCTCAACTTAGTTTCTTTCGATCTTTTAAGTCGTAATGAGTTATCGACTATTATTTATACTGACCTAAGAGTCGAGTAAGGAACCGTTTGAGTGCTAAACGAGATGTGTTCGTATCTCGTTTCCGAGTAAGTAAAGGAATATAGTTAAGCGTGCAAATGCCTAAAAGTTCAAAATCATATGAAACTAATTCGATTTTGATTTCGAATTCCGTTTTCTTTTTATCGACTCGATGACTTATCGAATTTATGATTATTTATGATGAAGGAGGAAGTCAACAGTCGGGATAAGGCGAAGGATCAAACGACGGGAATTCGTTTAGTAGTTCTGTAACGTATAAGGTGGGCTTTTAATTATATCAAATAAAATGTGGGTTTTTCCACAAATCGAAAGTGACATTTATAGCTTTGATAACTGTGTTTATCAAACGTGATTATCAGGCATAAACTGTTTTAATATTTTATGTGGGTTGGCTGATTAGCTTTCCAGATTTATTAGTTAGCTGACTAGTTAACTATCGATCGGCTTTGAGTTAGCTATATGCTTTCCAAAGTATGTGCACTTTGTAACCTGTGGTGTATGTGGTATCCTATTGAGGGGTAACCAGCCACGGTGAATGAGGAATTGGTCAAGTTTTGAACGTAACATACCAGAAAAATGCTTGCGCAAGCGAATTTGTGAAATGAGAAAATGTTTAGTAAACACGGGTTCCTTTTTAAAACATATAGCCCCGATGTGCTACAAGGACTAAATGCCTGATTTATCTACCTATCATTATATTTTCGGCAACGTGCTCACTAAGTACTTTCGTACTTAGCCCTGCATATGTTTCTAAATGTGCAGGTTGAAGCGACGGAAGCGGTGGACGGTTGAGTTAGGATTGAGTTGTGTTAGGGAAGACTTTAGTTTGAAGATCACTTTTCCGCTGCTAAACTTTGATCACTTTATGATGTTATGTAAATAAACCCCTGTAGTATAAGTTCTATAGCTTATAACTTAGGTTTCTTTTGAAACACTTTGTCGTTTGATCTTTCAGATCAAACTCTTTCCTTATAATTATATATCGAGGTCTTGTTCATAGAATTAATGTTTTCTTTTATGTATGTTTATTCTTATGTCCCCTTACTTCCCCGCTTCTTTAATCCAATCCCAGTCGTTCCCCGGCTTCTGCCATCCCTCGGGATTTGGGGCCGTGACACAAACTTTTTTTATATATTTCAGTGGAGTGAACAAAACTAAGCAATAAATTTAAACATATTAAAGTGGAGTATCCAAAATTTGTTAGTCCACTTTAGATTTGATCAGCAGTGGAACACAACAGTGGAGTCGGCCAAAAAATTTTACAATATTCCACCGTACAAAAATATTTTCGCAGTCACTAATTAATGTTTATTTTTTTCGTGAATGCTTATTAAAATATAGCAAATATATTTGTACGATGGAACATGCAGCACTCCATCATTACATTAATTCATTTGTGATATTTCCTTAACTAAATCACGTTTCTTAACATGTGCTTAGACAACGTCGAACATTTCTATTGGAAGATAAAACTCTTAACGTTTGCTCTGACGATTAACCAAATATACACTCACCTATATATAGAGCTTTCTTTGATCGGCGATAAAAAAATTGAGCTACAAGGTTAAGTAACTCAAACTGAATAACCCTCAAAATACTAAAATAAACGATTGTGTTTTTGTTACTTCTCAAACTTTAAGTAAAAGTGGTTGTTATTTTTTTTGTTACTTCACAAAAAGGTATGTCTTTTTTTATGGCCCATATAAAATGTGATATTATTTTCTTTTTGCTAAAAAATTTTTTTAGAATTTTTGTTACTGATCAATGTGTGGATGGTTGTATGTATGTATATTCTCTTTGAATTCAAATAAATGTGTATCCTTTGTAGAAACTGTTCAAACATTTTATTATGGTTTTGTTCCAGATTTTGTTATTGAACCACATATATATAGTCTTCTTTAGTGACTGAACAACATTTTCCTAGCATTAACAAACAAATATTTCCAAGTTTTAACATTAATACAAGAAAATGTTACAACATAAAAGAATCACAGAGTTTTCACAATATATTTTGAGTTTATGGAAACCACTGTTTCATTTTTTTAGGATTTATACTAAATATTTGTGTGAATTCACAAAGAATATACGTACACTCATCCCAACTTTAGCGGTAACAAAAATTAAATTAAAGATTTAGAGTAGTAACAAAAAAATGGCATACACGCACCAAATTATGTTCTAAATAACCAAAATCACTACCATAGAAAATCTTCCAACACCAGACTTTGCCAAAATGCACAACTTACCCTCGCTATCACATCAACTTCCCAATCCTAACACAAAAATATATAGTTTTTAAATCCAAATCCATCAAACCAAACTATCTGCATCACCATAAGTTAAAACATAAATCAATAAGTTTTCAAACATCGAATAACATAACCCCTACTTCAACTATGTTGCCTTTCCAGCTTGCGTAGATCCGTCCGTACTGTACTTGAAAATCCTTAGTCCAACATCCTTCCTATGGTCCTGCATGTCTTTCTTAATGAAGCTACCTGGGAACGATCTCTCCATAATTAACTCCACTGTCCTCAGCGCATAGCCTCCCAATTTGAAAGACTTTGTATTTCTGATTGTCATCGTGGCTTTGTCAATATCGGTGATGTTCCAAGTTGGCTTGCTGCTCAAATCTTTTCGTGTCTCGTAGAATCCACTATATGCGAGGACCTGTGCCAGCCATCTTGAGAGTGGCACCAAAATTTTGCTTGATTCTTTCATATCTTCAGCATCAAACTTGTGCGCCTTCAAGTCGTATATAATCAAGTTATGAGTGGAAAATTCGATCTCCAAAGCCACCCATCCATAAAGCCCATGGTAAATTGTTACAAGCTATTTAAACATACAATTTATCTATTATTAAAAGGTGTTTTGAACACTGATTAACAAGGATACACATTTTTTTTAATTCACAAACAATATACATATACCCATCGATACATTGAGCAGTAACAAAAAATGAGTAACAAATATCTATCAATAACAAGATAGTATCACATTTTGTGCAATCACAAAAAAAAGACTCAAATTTTGTGGAGTCACAAACTAAGACTCAAATTTTATGTGTAGAAACACTTGAGGCGCAGTAACAAATTTTTTTTATAATACTTTGAGTTTTAAGAAAAAACAGATTAATTTTTTCATCAATCACTAAAAAATATACCTTTTAAAATTGAAACATGATCATCTTTTTGTGAATTCTCATAGATGATCCATATGTGGTTTAAGCATAGGTTCTTTGAGTAGATATTATTTATGTAAAACTTACACTTAATCAGAACAATGTTATAACAAATATATGTATTATAAGCATAAAAAAAATTTACCCGATCATATTGTCACCACTCTTTCTGATTCTTCCATTCAAGAATTTCAGCATTAACATATTGTGCTAACTTGAACAAATGTGATAAAGAAATTCCTTCATCCTCGTTTGGGTCAAACTGGGTCATGTTCTCCTCACTGTTATAATGTTGCCACAACTCATACAGTTTCTTCTGTGATAGAACAAACATAATCATCAATGTAAGAACATTTTATCAGAAAAAAACAATAAATCAAACTCATAACAGTTTATAAATTTTTCAAAACATACCCCATATAAGATACTCACCATAAATCTCGGTGATATGATGCCCATTCGTGGATCAATAGACTTAACTTTTGTATATTCTGGAAAGCTGTGCAAGCAGGACAAATACGCCTCGATGTGCACCATCTTTAATTCTTGTGTGTCATCCTCTAACAGCTTGAACCAATTTGCATCAACAGGAGAAGGAAGTCCTACATTCCTCCTACAAAGATTGATATAACAAATTCTCGTAAGTCCGATGCAACACCAATATCTTAAAAATATACTAAATGACATAATAATTTTAACAATAATCTATATTACGTTCTATTGTTGTTCTTGAACTTCAAAAAGTCTCCTCTCCGTTTCTCATTTTCCATGTATGGACTACATAACACCGCTGCTTTTTTCCTTGTCCTCACTACTGTCCAGTCTAATTTCAAAGGTCTTTGAGTTTCATCATCCAATACCATTTGTGTAGCGTTCTGCTTTCTCATTCCAGGTGAAGCAGATTCACCCTCACTACCAGAAATGCCTTTTCCTTTTCTTTTCAGCTGTTCTTTCTTCTTCTCAGCTGCCAATTGTGTGACAGCGTGTGCACTATTGCAAGCTTCTTCCACGAATTCAGCTGGCTCATCTCCAAAAGCAATGTTTCGTACTGGCGTTTTGTACGCCGCTGAATTTGTCTGTAGAAGTCCACATACAGAAGAAATGTAAACCTTTCTTTATAAATCACTAAAGAAATTTATAGCAGTCACTTTAAAAAATTATAGCAGTAAGAAACATAATATCAAATTTCATAGCAGTCACTTAAAATAACATCACTTTATTGTGAATTCACCAAAAAATGAGTTACAACATAAAATATTTTGATCAGTAACAAAATATTAATAGATGTTGTAAAAGTTTTGAAATTAATATCAAAGTTTTGAGCAGTAACTAAAATAAAATTTTTACTTTTGGAATTCACAAATAAAATAGAAAAATCCTAAAGTATATTGAGCAGTAACAATTGAGACTTCACATTTATGCGCAGCAACAAATATAACAATATATTTTTATGCATCAACCCCACCCAAACAAATTTTTGGTAAGTCACTAAAAATATATATTATTTTATTATTGGAAAAAAACTATCTATACAATGTAATGTATATTAAGCATTGACAAACCTCATTTTGTACAACCCCACAATCTGTGATAATGTTGTCAACCACTCCTGCTAACTCGGTATCAATGTATTCACCCCCGGCCAAATGCAAAGGCGATTCATGAGTCAATTGTTTTTTTCCCTAAAACATAAATAATATCAATCACATATTCTACATGTCCATTATAAAATAAGTAGTTCAACATTTAATTCTAACCTACAAGTTCAACATAAATAATACCTGATCACTTTTCACTCTTTCATCAGAAATACTCACACCCTTTTTTTGTCCAGCAACTGTCGTTGGGCTTCCAAGATTGACTTGCTCCTGCTGACTTACAATCTGCCACATTTAAAAAAATTTGGTTATATTCTTGCAACACAAACTTAAAAAAATAACATTAAACTAAAACCTCCTCTGTTATTTTGCTGAAAAGTTTTAAAGGCGATTCTTCAACCGTATTCTCCTTTCATTTGCTTTTCTGTTTTTTTCATTGTAAAACCAAATCAATAATAAATTCCTAATTCAAAATAAAATTTCAGCTATTCAATATTGCAAGTTTACTGTCTCTCTCAGTCGGTTCATCCGTTCTTCTTCATCTTCATCTTCCTCTATCACAACATCTGGACAATCCTTCATTCCACAAACACCTTCCATAGTTTTCTCATGTAATACCCCAGAATTTCCGTGCGATCTTAAAAATTTAAAGTTAATAATAAAAATGGCTTTGCACGCCTAAGTTTACGATTTTAAATTCTAAGACTAACGGTGAAATCCGTTTCCGAAAATAAATTACGGAAGTCAGTTAGACGACTACTGTATTTAGGGTTATCGCGTACGAAAAAATTTTAGTTCTGGAACTCAGAACGGAAAACCGTCTGATTTTTACATTCACGAAATCGCGATACGAACTCGTCCGAGAAAGTTCGTTTTTATGATTTTCCGGACGAAACTCGGACTGTGTCGTCCCGAGTTTTTGTCGGAATTAAAATTTTAAATATTATTTTCCGATTAAGTTTTATACGTTAGAATTTTTGGTCGAATCGAAATGTGACGATTTGGTGCCGAGCTACATTTTTCGTCGTTCGATTTTCGTAACGTCGTATCGCGTCGGAAAAGCGCGTAAATTTCTTCATTTCCCTCTCTTAGCCAACATTGCACTCTCTCTTTAACCTTGATATTTTGATTTTATATAGTATTTTTACCTGTGACTCACTATAGATATTATCTAACTTTACACCTATTGTAGTTAATTAATTAAATCAAATTAAGAAGTCATCTTTCTTATCTCCCTCCCTCCCAAAACCGACTACACACACATACATTACTCACTCTTCCATTTTCTTCCATCTCCATTGAACACATCAAGTTCGTGGAGCAAGGATTTCACAGAAGTTCTTCATCCTCCATCGAATCCTAATTCTTCCTTCATTAATCTTCAAGGTATTTGTCTCCTCTCTTGATCCATCCAATCCAAATCCATTTCTTTTCTTTTTTTCACTTAGATAGAAACTTAGGGGTGGATGAATTAGATGTTTGATCTTCGATTAGTGTAATTAGATGTGTTTAGATATGAATTTAGGGATTAAAATTGGAAGAAAATCATGAACCCTAGCTCCTCCTCAATACCGAAAATTTAGGGCTATAGTGTGGGATGATGAAATTCTTCAATTGATGTTGTAATCATGCTTAGGAGGTGTTCAATTGAGGATTAAAACAAAAAGAAATCAAAACCCCCAAGTATGAATGAAACCGAGTTCTAGGGCTAGGGTTTTGGAATTGGGGATTTTCAATTTCATGTTGCAATTAGACTTGAATTGATTAATTGATGATATATTAGTATGATACTGGGATTAATGATGATGTTTGAGGAAGAAAATCACCCTCTTTAATTATGTGTTATTACCGAAATTTTATGAGAAAATAGGGGTTTGCATGTAGTTGATTTAGTTGAGGATTTGTTGATGAAATAATGTTGTTAATGATATTAGATGTTATGAATTTATTTGGAATTATCTAAAAATATATTGTGAGTCGTAAGAGACGAAGAACTCGATCTAAGTTGAGATTTAGTAATGATATGAAGTGATGATATGCATGAAAATGATCTATGTTAGATGTTGTTGGATGACGTAGAAAATGAACGGAATCCGATAACTTTGAAAATCTCGTAAGAGACGAACAAGTAGACGTAATTAATAATCGAGAAGTCGAATAAGAATTCTAACTTGATAATATTGTTTATTATGGACTAAGGTACGACTTTGTAGTTGACGACATGAGCTTTCGAGCCTTCATAATATGAGTTGTAGTTATAGTCGAGAACTAGAACGAGAAATGTTAACTTGATTTTGGTTTAGTAATTGTTAGTTGAAACGACGATGTTTAGAACGTCGTGCTTATGAGAGAGTTTTGAAAAGGAGTCCTTCACATACGGGAGTACATGTTGACTGCCTTGAGGGTCCAGTTTCATGAGAAATTGAGTACGAGAACTTAGAACGAACCTAAGAAGTTATACGTCGTTTTTATCGAGCAATTAGGGTTAGCGCGGCAGTTTTGCGACCCTTTCCGGAAACTGTAGTATCTTTTAGCTCGTTTATCGGATTTGAGATCCGTAAATTGGAGCGTAAACTAGATTTCCTAAGCTTTTAAATGGTACAGGGCTCATCCCCTGTTTCCAGTTCCTCTGTTCTGGGCAGTCCCCAGAGTTACTGTAATGTGCAGTGATTTTCAGGATTTATTTTCTTAAGTTGTTTTCTTCGCAACTTAGTTTCTTTCGATCGTTTAAGCCGTAATAACTTGACGACTATCCTCTCTACTGACCTAAAAGTCGAGTATGAGACCTTTCGAGTTCTAAACGAGATTTGTACAAAGTCTCGTTCCCGTTTAAACTAAAATGAAACTAGTAAGCGTGCAAATGCCTAAAGAAATGAAACGACTAAATCCTAATTCGATTTTCTATGTTCGATTATCTTTTTTCGACCAATTTTAAGTGTTATTATTTTACGATGAAGGAAGAAGCCAACAGTAAGGAAAGGACGGAAGATCATGAGAACGGAAGCACGTACTTAGTAGTTCTGTATCAACGAGGTGGGCTTTTACATATAAAATAAAACGAGCAAATGCTCGGAAAACCTTTCTTTATCACTTTGATATCTGTGTTTTCAATGTGATAATTATGGCATGAACTGTTTTATGTTTTATGTGAGTTCTCTTGTACCTATCTGAGTTAACATCCATGTTTTCCAGATTTATAGTTAATCAAAATAGGTTAACTAACGATCGGCTCTGAGTTAGCTGCTAAGTACTTTCCAGAGTTAGTGCACTTTGTAACCTGTGGTGTATGTGATACTCTGTTGAGGGGTACCAGCCACGGTGAATGAGAATTTGGTCAAGATTGAACGTAACATACCAGAAAATGCTCGGCCGAGTAAATTGTGAAAACAAGTTAGAAAATGTTTAGTAGACACGGGCCCTTTTTAATAAAACCCCCGATGTGCTACAAATTATGAAATGCCATATTTATCTTTACTTATGTTATGTTTTCGGCATCGTGCCCACTAAGTACCTTCGTACTTAGCCCTGCTTGTGTTTTCTAAATGTGCAGGTTGAAGCGATGAGAGCGGCGGTGGTTGAAGTTGAGTTGAGAAGTAGGATTGCTTTAGTTTTTGACTTACTTCCGCTGCAAAACTCTAGAGTTTGTGAGAATATGTACATTTTGATGAACCACTGTAGTATAAGTCTGTAAACTTGAACTTAGATACTTTTGAGTACTTTTGTCGAGTAATCCTCCGTGATTAACTCTTCCTTTATATTAGTAAAGTCTTGTTCAATGAATGTATGTTGTCTTTTATGTATGTTTGGTTAGTCAGCCCCCTTCTTCCCCGCTTCTGTAATCCAACCCCAGTCGTACCCCGGCTTCAGCCGTCCCTCGGGATTTGGGGCTGTGACAGAGTGGTATCAAAGCAGAGGTTCGTTCTCTGCTCTGGTTGCGAGTCAGTCTTCTAGTCTGAGTCATTCTTTCAGTAATGCCACAAAGTGGTATCGGAGCAGTAGTTTGTTTCCTGCTCTGGTTATGAGTCATTCTTTTTTTTAGTACAAGTCATTCCTTCTAGTAATATCACAAAGTGGTATTTATATACAAGTCTTCCTTCAAGTGATAATATAGAGTATTCATTCGTACTCTATACCGAGTCTTCTTTCGAGTCATAGAACAGAGTATTTGTACATACTCTAGATCAGAGTCTTCCGTCAAGTAGAAGATAAGAGTTAGACTATAACACTAAGATTGAGAATGTAGATGTCAACTCAACCTCCCGCTACGTCGACTCAACGAGGAAAAGAAAAGAATATTAATTATGCGATTTCTTTTAAATAAGAAATTTTATGAACAAGTGTTCAACAAAATTGAGAATGAGAATGAGTTGTGTGCCAAAAATAAGAATTTTATGGAAGTATATTTTTATACTTTATGTGATTATGTGATAGTACGAGTACTATCTTATGTGAAATTATTTGAGCGATAATTTCTTTCTTTTGAAAATTTTGGACACAAGAATATTGTCGGATTTTAGGGATTTTTCCCGGTTCAATGAGAACGTAGACTCGAAACCTAAGATCTTTCCGGTTCTTCGAGGATTTAGACGTTTTTAAGAAACGTTATTATGAAATGATTTCGAAAGGAGATCCCCGACACGAGAAGGACTTCTACTGATAGATGTCACATGCGTTAAGTGACATGAATGAATATTCGGCAAAGTCGAACTTTGTTTTAAAATTTCAAACAAGAATTTCCAGCGAGGAAAATGAAATAAAAATGGTTCGGTAAATCGTGTTAGTAATCGGAGTAAACGATTAGATGTTTGAGAAGCTTTCGGCTTCGAATTAAGAAAGATATGAATGAGACGACGAAGGCAGAATAAAGGGAATCAAAGCTAAATGGATTAAGTAACGTAAATGACGTCTTTCCGTTTTCTTTTCGTTTTGTGTTTCAGTAGAGTTCGCCCTGATCGAACTCTACGAAGAAAATCGTATAAATTATTGGAAGTCGAGCACGAAGCTTGATTAAATTTTTTTTATCGATCGCCCGATTCTAGCGACGACAACTAGAACTTAGATTTAAGAAAGTTATCCTCTAAGTTATATTCTAATTTCTTTTGGAATTTATTCTATATTTCGTCTTTGAACGAAGAATACAACTAGTACGAGTATCAAGAGTCGTTAACGACAAATTCTTTTGTGAATGGATGTTACTTTTGAATAAGTAACATGAACAAAGTAGACGTTTTAATAAGCGAGAATCGTTAAGAAATGTTGTTGAGAAAGTACTAAAGAATTAAAGTAAGAACATAGTAAGATAAGAATGGAAATAAAATCTTGAAATTTTTAATTTTATATATATATGTTGTTGAGTGCAATTTCTTGAATTGCCAGAAGTCTTGATAAGTGGTTGTCTTAAGTGATGATGTTACAATTGAATAAGGAATGTTCATTTTGTAATTTAAGTTTTTCTTTGAGATAAGTTATTTTCCCTACCTGTTACTGATCCGTGTTTCCTTAAAACTTTTGTAGGATGGCTAGGACTCGTGTTACTGCTCGGAAGAGCCAACCTTTGGTCGAGTGCGAGCGCACCATACTAGACATGATTCAAGACGAGTATTACGAGTTTGAGGCTGACTACGGCGAGGAAGATGTGGGACAGATAGTTAGCAACTTTTCGTCAGCTTACTTTCCAGTACGACACTTGATTCCGGAGAGTCAGGCAATATTAGACCTGATTGTACACCTACCGGACGAGTGGCGCGGTTGGGCGCACCGCGCGGCGTGGTACTTTCTAGGGATCTTCAGCGACGACACTGAGCCGACTGGCAACTACACCGGATTCGTCCTGTTTGTACACAGGCGCTTCTTTGAAAGCAGACACATGCTTCCAGTTCCTTTAGAGCCGCACCTCCCCTACAGTCAGTTTCCAGCCGAGACCGAGCCAGAGCACCTCGACTTAGACCCAGAGTTTTCCGCCCTATTGGAGTTGCCACCAGACGGTGTACCGAGTGAGGAGGACGTGAAGTCAGAGCAGTTAGAGGAGGACTCAGATCCGAGCAGCTAGAGGAGGATGCGGAGCCCACTGTTACACCGGAGCTACCGCCAGTTGGGACACAGATCGAGGAGTTGAACCCAGGGCCGGGATTCGTGGAGATCGACGCCGAGACAGCCGCGCTGTTAGGACTAGCTTCACCGTTCTTACCTGACGTTTGTGTTAGAGTCAGAGGACCCTTAGAGACGAGACTGTTTAGGGAGGAGTCTGAGCACCGAGAGATCGACGCGGAGCTTGCCGCCTTGTTAGAGTTACCATCTCCACTTACACTGCTTGAGGAGATCTGTGTGAAGTGGGGAGTAGTCAGAGAGCAGATGGAGGCAGGACCGTCCAGAGTCCGTTCTAGGGAGGAGTTCGAGTCAGGTTCAGGTTCAGGTTCAGTTCCCGAGCATCTTCTTCCCCTGAAGAAGCATGCAGTAGAGATCAGCGAGGACTACTTGGTTTCCGACCTTGAGGAGACAGTTTCCGAGGCACCGTCGCCCACTCTACTTACACTTGCTGACGGCTCTACTCTGAGGGAGGACGAGGCACTCCAGCTCGTCTTTGGTTCAGAGTTCGAGGAGGAGGACCCGGACAAGGATACTGAGGAGTACCCGGACGAGGATCCAGAGGAGGACCCGGACGAGGATCCGGAGGAGGACCCCGAGGAGGACTCTTAGGGTTTTTAGGCCGTGGAGGGCAGTTTTGACTCGATTATAGTTTTTCGAGTAGAGCGTCGTAGACGCATGATAGTAGTAGTAGTAGCTCTTTTGTCCTATACAGAGTCGGATCAGTAACTAGTTTTTGTTAGTACTCTAACGGATACGAAATTTTGATCAGTAACTGAGTTAGCTGCTAAGTGCTTTCCAGAGTTAGTGCACTTTGTAACCTGTGGTGTATGTGATACCCTATTGAGGGGTACCAGCCACGGTAAATGAGAATTTGGTCAAGATTGAACGTAACATACCAGAAAATGCTCGGCCGAGTAAATTGTGAAAACAAGTTAGAAAATTTTTAGTAGACACGGGCCCTTTTTAATAAAACCCCCGATGGGCTACAAATTATGAAATGCCACATTTATCTTTACTTATGTTATGTTTTCGGCATCGTGCCCACTAAGTACCTTCGTACTTAGCCTTGCATGTGTTTTCTAAATGTGCAGGTTGAAGCGACGAGAGCGGTGGTGGTTGAAGTTGAGTTTAGAAGTAGGATTGCTTTAGCTTATGACTTACTTCCGCTGCAAAACTCTAGACTTTGTGAGAATATGTACATTTTGATGAACTACTGTAGTATAAGTCTGTAAACTCGAACTTAGATACTTTTGAGTACTTTTTTCGAGTAATCCTCCGTGATTAAATCTTCCTTTATATTAGTAAAGTCTTGTTCATTGAATGTATGTTGTCTTTTATGTATGTTTGGTTAGTCAGCCCCCTTCTTCCCCGCTTCTTTAATCCAACCCCAGTCGCACCCCGGCTTCGGCCGTCTCTCAGGATTTGGGGCTGTGACATCTCAACTATTCCATGTGTTCCTGGTACTACCGTATCCTGTAAAAAACAACAAATTAAACTGAGACAATTTATTATTTATATTTTATAAATCTCACTGCTAACTTCCACATCTTACCCCTAGTTTCTTCAAAACAATGCGTGCAGTTACATCGGCAAACTTATTAACCACATCGTCACTCATCAAGATTGATGTGATTAATTTTGTTGCCTCCTTCACACTGATGAAATTCTAAAAATTCATTGTCACTTCTTTATGTCTCTTTTTCACAGCCACGGCTCTATCATCCATTTCAGCTTCTTCATTGTCGGACAATGACAATGCTGGAATAATAACATCGTATTTTGGAAAATGCATCTTAAAAGGCTCTCCTTCTGCTTCTAATGTTTTCCAATAAATGGATTCTAGTTCATCATCAGATGGTTTCAAAGTCTCCTCAATCTTATTTTAAAGGAAAAAGCAGAAGGAGAACCAAATCAGATTTCTACAACTCCTTCAACAAATATAAATTTCTTATTTCACCGAATACTTACCTCATCGATCATTTCCAGCAGATCTCCAAGGGCTGATGAATAATCATACCTCAACATCCTGAGAATACAAGTTTCATTCCTCAATCCAGATTCCTTGTCAACATCAGGAAATGCACACATGATCCATCCTTTGTTGCCAAACAACCAGAACAAGATAACACCCAAAAAAGGACATATAGTCAGATACAATTTAGTAACATAAAATATAGTCAGAAACAAAATGAAAGAAGAACAATTTATAATAAAAAACATACCAAGAATGCAGTGACGACTCCATTAACATGATATCCTTTTCTCTTTACTTCCCCTTTTCTATCTGTCTTGATTGAATCCAGGTTTTGTATGAGGTGTTGGTATGCTAAACTACCCTAAGGAAAATTCTCCCACAACTCTTCATTCTCAACTAAAGCCCATATCAATTCATCAATTGTCTTAATTTTTCGCACTCCAAGAAGAACACTATACACAAACAGAATCTTTGATGTTTTTAAATATTCCTACCCAGTCCTAAATTTGGAAGCCTTTGTGGTCATCCCACAACCTGCCGAAGCTTGTTTTAATTGCCACATACCAATTAGCATATAGTGAATTCGAACTGATGAAATGTCTCTTTCTATGAGGGTTGAACTCCGAGCCTCCAAATCGAAGCCCAGTCACAAGTGCAAATTCCCAATGCCGAAACTTCACCACCTTGCCCTTAACAAAAAAGCATAACTCCCGAGTAGTGTATGGTTGTTCCTTTTTCTTCACAATTTGGTAAGTCATGAGCGGGTGGATTGTGCTCATCGACTTCCCCAATTTGCCAGGGAAATCATAAAATTTGCCGAAGCATGAATTTTCTAAACGACTGAACAATGTTGCACCATTATTGTTTAAGGTAGTTCGAATGCTACCTAGTATCTTCTCCTTGCAATGGTGATTCACCCTATAGGTAACTCCTTGCAGCATTGGCCGCTTGAACCTCCATCCGTCCTACAGACACCAACAAAGTAACATTTTTGCTCAGTCACTAAAAGAATTTACATATACCTGGTTTTGTAACAAAATTTATCCTCAATTTCCATTTGCCCAATAGAATATTTTAAATTAACAAAGCCTTCAACAAATATTTTGATCAGTTATAGCAAAATATTTTTAGGATTAACTACCAAGGAGACATTTTTGTTATTTCACAAAGAATTTACAAACACCCATGCACAAATTGAGCAGTATCAAAATATAAAATAAAGATTTCAAGCAGTAACAAATTATTTTCTATTTTTTTGAAGTAACAAATATTTTCAACACTATTTTAAATAAAACATTTTATGCAGTAACAAAGGTTGTCACATTTTTGTAACTCCACACAAAGAATATACATACACCTATCAACTTTTGTGAAGTAACAAAAACATCTAGACTATTTTTTACCAGTAAGAAAGTCAGTAACATTTTTGTTATCACTAACACAATAAGACTGAATTTTTTGTGAATTCACAAAAATTCACCATATAACCAAAAAGACATTTACGCGGAAAAAAAAAATTTACAGCAAAAATTTTAAGCAGTAACAAATTTATGTCAACTTTTGATAATTAACAAAAACATCTACACTATTCTTTACCAGTAAGAAAGTCAATAACATTTCTGTTATCACTAACACAATAAGACTTAACTTTTTGTGAATTCACAAAAATTCACCATATAACCAAAAAGACATATAAGAGTAAAAAAAAATTAAACAAAGATTTTAAGCTGTAACAGATTCATGTCAACTTTTGATAAGTAACAAAAACAACAGGACTATTTTTTACCCAGTAAGAAAGTCAGTAACATTTTGTTATCACTAACACAAAAAGGCTGAACTTTTTGTGAATTCACAAAAAGTCACCATATCAACCAAAAGATGTTTACAAGTAACAATAAGACTAACAATTTACTTCAAAATTTTGCTTATTATAAAAAAAAAATCAAATTTTTTTGTCATTAACAAAAATAGTCAAATGTTTATTCAGAAACAAAAAAACAAAGACCTTTTTTCAATTTTTTCATTCACTATAAAAGTAATACTTGCTTTAGAATGTTCAGTAACAAAATAATTGGACACACTCATATCTTTCCCAATCGAAGAAGTCATTTCAGACTAGTCACCATCTTCTACCTTTTGATGAAGCCTTATTTTTCAAATAAGCAGTTCACACGTACATCTTCTTTCATAAAAAAGTTAGAATCCTAATAGATCTACTTTTTAAAAAATATTTCACCATCTAGTTTCAACAACTTTTCGTGGACCACAGATGTGGGGCTTCAAAGCAATAAAGGAAAACTATAAAAATATTATTGAACTTAAATAGTTCATCAACTTTCATAGATGCAGCAACATTCGCCGACCAAAACTATTCCAATTTCAAGATTAGATAACGCACCAGTAGATTTGCCTCCATTTGTGTATCATTTGTCGAAATGAAGGTAGCTAGGGTTTGCGTGCCATCTTCGCTGGAATCAGAGCTCTCGCTTGACATTTTTCAGAACTCTACAACCAAAACACATTCACAAAGGAAGGGTTTTCATCTACAATCATAAAACATGAATAAATTGAAATTTCATACTGAAACCGACTAAGAAGAACAAATCAGTGATAAAACTGACGAGAAACTCGAAAAACTGATGTAGACTATACTTGTTATCAATGAACGCTACTCGAAAATCTTATTTTCAGACAAAAATCGTCGTCGAAGAAGAAGAAGAAACCCTTGTTGTAGAGAGAGAAATGGAAACAAGCAAACTGAATTTGAAATGCCAAGAAATAAACACGTAAATGATTTTGTTACTCCCCAATCAATTAGGTTGATTTCTTTAGTAAGAGTAAAATTGTCAACAAGTGCTAAATTTTTAAATTTTTATAAGGAGTACTATATTAAAAAAAAAAAAAAAAAAAAAAAAAAAAAAAAAAAAAAACTATTTAAGAAGTACTACTTATACAATCCTCTCTAAAAAGTTTCAACGTTATTAATTGGAGAATATATGAAATTCTGATAATTTCATAAGTCAAACATAACATAAAATTCTGAAAAAAACCAAGAGAAAATATGAAAATTTCTGTGGAATCAACAAATTTTCTAAACCCGAACAAACCAACATCAAAATTAGCACCGAACATCAAATAAGACAAAAATATTAGAAGAAGAAAAGTCAAATTCACAATTCCTACGTACCCACAGTAAAGTTGAATCATAATTTGCAAAAATTAAAACTCACATGAGGAGAATAATCACAATGAGTCGAAGAAGAATAAACGCTATGTCGATGGCACAATGAATAATTTTGAAGAAGAAAATCTCTGTTAAAGAATCACGAAGAAGAAAAAAGAAGCTGAAGAAAAATAACGAATAAATCTAATTTTCAAAAGTTGAACGTTTATGAATTAAAGAGGGAAATAATTCCTAAATTACTGTTTCACCCTTCATTAATATAAAAAGACGGAAGCTACTTTGTCCCTCCATTTTTTAATAGATGTGCTCTTGTGTAGTTGACATGGAAATTAAAAAAATTGTTAAAATTATTTTTTATAGGGTAAAAGTTAAAATGTTGAGATAGTAGGATAATGACAAAAAAAAGTGGTAATGACAAAAAAATGGTGCTATTAACCAAAAAGTAAGAATAAAATTATTGTGATCACTAAAAAATAGGAATAAAGTTATTTTTAGTGGGATAAAAGGGTGAGTCCATTAATGATAAAGGGTAGTAATTTTAGGATTTAAAAAGGGTAGTATTAAAAAAAAATAGAATAATATATTTATTGGAGAATGGATTTTAAAGGTGAAGTAGGACATTTATTCAAAAATGGAGCGAGCATTAGATTAAGATTTATTTCTAGCCATAGGCTTTGTGAGATTGAGGGCGGGGATTAATTCTTAGTTGTTAGGATAAGAATGATTATATATATATATATATATATGTATGTATATATATATATAGGGATGCATTCTAGTGAAAAGTCTCCTTATTTTTAAAAATGTGTATTAATCTCCACCATAGATCTATAAGTGATGGATAGTCAAGATCTGACCCTGGTCAACCTAGGTCAAATCGAGTCAACCCGTTGACTTTATTTATTTATTTATTTTATCATGTATTTATATTCACTGCACTATATAATGAGATGCATCACTAAGTGTATTAAGATGCACCAATTTTTTATTTTCGATTTTTTTTATGATTAAATCATATGCACTATAATGTGTATTTATATGCACTACACCGTATAATGAGATGCACCACTAAGTATATTGAGATGGACCAGTTTTTAATTTCAGCTTTTTGATATATTTCAGATTTTTTTTAAATTTCAATTCTTTTTCCGACTCCGCCTTCAGCTCCTTTTTTAATCTATATATAATCTTAGTGGCAACAATTTGGATCATTCGGCTCGCTCCGAGGCCTTCGGCTCCCCTCGCTCGATATCTGAAAAAAATAAATAAATAAATAAATAATCATGGTGTGGTGCATCTCAGTACACATAGAGGTGCATTTCATTATACTTGGTGGTGCATCTCAAAAAAATAGTGAAAAATAATATTAATAAAATTAAAATTTGGTGCAACTCAATACACTTAGTTGTGCATATCATTATAAATATGCACCACAACGTGTATTTTTTACTATGATATGCACAACTAAGTGTATTGAGTTGCACCACAACTATATAATGATACGGTGTAGTGCATATAAATACACATTATAGTGCATATGATTTAATCATAAAAAAAATCGAAAATAAAAAATTGGTGCATCTTAATATACTTAGTGATGCATCTCATTATACAGTGCAGTGAATATAAATACATGATAAAAAAAAAAAAGTCAACGGGTTGACTCGATTTGACCTAGGTTGACCAGGGTCAGATCTTGACTATCCATCACTTATAGATCTATGGTGGAGATTAATACACATTTTTAAAAATAAGGAGGCTTTTCACTAGAATGCATCCCTATATATATATATATATAAGTGGCAATCCATAAAAATACCCACTTTGACAATGTCAAAATGAAAAATACCCACCCCTTTGAAAACTAATGAATTTTACCCATTGACTTTTCAAATTGGCTATTGCGACACTTTGAAATGTCTTAACACTCATTAACTTTAATTTTATTTTTTTTTAAATGGGGAAAATATGATTAGTTAGCCAAAAACATGAAATTTATACCAAAAATATTGTATGCATAAAATTTATATATTTTGCCCTTCTATACTATGTATTTCTATATTATTTATTTTGCTACAAGATCCAAGCTTTTAAATTGGTATCAAAGCCCTAGGTTTATTTAGTAATTATATTTAATTTATTATTTAATATGAGTATTATATCTAACGGAGGAGACATCCCAGTTTACATGGATCTGGACGACTGTCCGAGATGCGAGTGTTACAGGAACTATCTTGAATATTTCAAGATAGACAAAGATGATTTACAGGAGGTTGTAGCCTACTGGGATATTATTTTCAGTCATAAAAATAAAGAAATGAGTCGACGGCGTCTCTTTGTTAATGCTTATCTTATAGAAGCATTGACTGTTGGGAAATTTATTAGTATAAGTTTTGATGAATTCCAAAACCGCCTGACCCCAACCGAGTAGATGTTGCCAGTACCTAATGTTAGAATTTAGGCTCGCTGTTTGAGCAAAGTTAAGTTTTTATCTTTTCAAGTCTCCAGCTGAAGATGGCAACAAGGCGTCACTCAGACAGAACATCAGTTGTGAAGAAAGACAACTGAGAGTTCATTTGTTCAGATGTAAACAAGGGGAAGTCTTCAGAACATCAGTTGAAGGAAACCAACTGAGCGTTCATCAAATGAGAAACAGTTGAAAGGAAGAGAACATCAGATGAAAAAGAAATCATCTGAGGGTTCAAACCCAACTGAGTAAAGAAGTGGAAGACAACTGAGGGTTCAATTTCAGAACCTCAGTTATAGAATCTGAACAAGGAGTTCAACTGTTTTGAAGTTCAAAGTCAGCTGAGAACTCGACAGATCGGAACATCAGCTGAAGATCACTCAGATGAAGGTCAAGACTTTCAACCGACAAACCGAAGTTGACTGTCAAAGATTTGAATTTCAAAAGGAAGTCACATGAGGGTTTGACCGTTCAGTCATTACCCCATCTGGCCCAACACAAGGCTGTCTCAGATGGAAAGCAAAGGAGCACAGATGCCATATCGGGAAAGTCTGCAGAGATGAGAGACAAGCCATCGCTTTCAACCGATCAGAGATCAACTGCTCCTCCAACGGCTAGTTGATTCTCTCCGCCTATAAATAGAGGCATCATCTCATTCGAGAAGCAAGAGATGCAGATAGACACATAGACGACTAAAAATTCAAAAGCTTTCTCGAGAGAAATCAAAGCAAATCTGCAAAATCATCATCTAAGAGCATCAGCAGCTGAGAGTTCCAATTTGAGAGAACATTAGTAGCTGAGGGTTCCTAGAATTCGAAACTGTTTTTGATCTTAGGTTGAGTGTTTATTCGTTCAAGCCTTAGATCCAGCTCTCATTCTTGATCGAGCTGTAGTTGGAAATCCTACCCTTTCTCACACCCTAAAAAGTGTGCTAGGACCTTACTCTTCCTGTAATTGAGTAGTCAGGTCATCAAGTACCCGTAAACTTGACTTAGGCTGTTTAGTGCCCGGAAACTAAACTGTAACGGTTACTCAGCCCGCGTAAGCTGAGTGGTTCTGTCCAGAAGAACTTGGACTGAGGTGTGTGGACTCACATCTCCCCGTGGACGTAGGAGTTATCTCCGAACCATGTAAATCTTGTGTGTCGTGTTTATTTTTTATTCAGTCCATATTGCATTTCTAACTAACCGAACTAACCAGCATTCAAACCTCTTTTGCACTTTTTCAACCGAGCTGTTTTGGTTCTTGACCAACCGAGCTGGTTTGCGTGAGTTTTTTTTAACGAGTTTATTTTCCACCACATTCCGCACAGCACCGCTCTTCCAGCTGAGTTTGCTTACTCAGCTGTGAGATCCCACCTGAGTCCTTTTACTCAGTTGAAGTTGTTTTCAAGTGTTAAGTTTTTCGAAAGTTGAAAAATCCTAACTGGTGTATTCCCCCCCCCCCCCCCCTCATACACCAGTAACTCGTTTCGGGACCATCATTGACAACACTGATAAACCAGGAACATCAATTTCATAATTGATGGCTCAACAATTCCAAAAGGACAAGGGAATAGCCAATGTTCCCGACTTTCAAGATATTGCCCCAGATTCCTCAAAAATTTCAGAGGATCTATGGGAAATACAAAAGACGATACAACATTATGGCAATGGCCTCTATGGAGTACCTCGAGATCTATACAAGATATCAAAAGTGCATGATGAGATCAAAAATATCCTCACCGATATCCAGACTCGAATTGAAAAATTGGAGTAGCAACCTCGTTCCAGTCGACTCAGAAGAAATCCTTTTATCAATGAACTCATCTTTCCAACAACGGTGGAAGAAGGAAAGAAGGATCCACGAAGTGAAACTGTTGCAAGAATGCTTCGAGGTGGAAAATCATGAATCACCCCGAAAGACTCAATCTTGAAGATCTACAAGAGTTGGCAGAATCCTTTGCCAACCTAAAAGTGGTCGATCTGAAGATGAATCAGAATGACCATCAGTTGGTTGCAGCTCAAGGATAACAAGGACCACAGATGGCAATCCCAGAGAGGCAACAAACTCATGAAGAGTGTTCAACTAAAATTAATCCTAAGTGCACGCAAATTAACGTGGTCGTTTAGATTGATTAAGTTAAAACCGAATATCGTATCTCTCGAGGAAGACTTAGCAGGGCAACGTTCGTATTGCGAAAAGAAAAAAACATAAGAGAAAGCAGTAAAGATTGATTTGAGTGGTTTGATTATAACTAGGCAATAAGATAAATTGATCATAGATTAACCCTAGGCAATAATGAAAATCTAATTTAATGAACGCAAAGAAATAAATCAAAGCAGGAATCCATCACTAATAACAAAATCAAAGAAACCAAAAACTTGAATGAAAATTGAACCTGAAGTAGCAATCGAATCCGTGGTGTTGTAGTTCATAAATCCGGAAATTAAACAACTAAAACTATGAAGCAATAAACTAAGAATTAAAAGAAAAGTGTTTGAATGCTCAATAATTAGGTAAAAATCGCGTCATGGAAGAAGTGGGGCGAAAGGAAAATAAATAACCCTATTTATAGGGTTTTCATAAATTGCCGCCGCCTTGGGCCAGTTGATCGCTTGGGTGCCAGGCGATCGCCTGGCCCCCGTCTCTGTCCGCAGTGTTCATCGGCCAAGCGAGCGTCTAGAGATGAGACGATCGCCTCAGTCCCGCTCTGTCCCGCACAACTCCAGGCCAAGCGATCGCGTGACACGTAAGCGATCGCCTTGGCCTCACCTCTGTTCCTTGGCAACTCCAGGCCAGGTGATCGCGTGGCACGTAGGCGATCGACTTGGCCTCGCCTCTATTCTTCGGCAGCTCCAGGCCAGGTGATCGCGTGGAAAGCTGACCGATCGCCTGGGGCCTTCTATGCGATTACACTCTTTTCGAGCTTCGCCTCCTGTCGTCTCGACATCATCTTCTTCCATCTAAATACCTATAATTTCATACCAAAACAACCAAAATCCACGCAACACCTGATTCAAAGAATTAGTACCATTTCCAAAACTAAAATAAATCATTTCACAATAAAACCAACGGAAATGTACTAACTAAACTAAATAAAACGCAACCAAATGAAGGTGAAACACCCCTCCAATCAAAATGAAAAAGTAATGAATTAAACCAAACAGTTCATACTCCAATAATCTTTCAATTTCAAGACAAATTCATCACTCATCAACCAAATATAGTCATCATAAAACAACGAGTGACCCTTTACACAAGAACTCAATCAACTCAACATTCAACTGCAAGATCTAGGTGAGAACACTCAACTACCAACAAGTATCCCAACTTTATGCCAATTCGTACTACCAACAAGTATCCCAACTTTATGCCAATTATTAAGTGAATTTCGGGCAAAATTCACTAGGTTTACTCACGGACAATTCCGGACGCCTAGTGTGATTTTCCATACCCATTTCTCGTACAATATATATTCAATGAATAAACAAGAAAGAGAGGTAGAGCCCTTCAAATCACAAACATTTCAACCCAAGACAACACATAAAATTCTCAAGTCAAGTCGGGTTATATGGCCAAAATTCATGAGGTGTAAATATTTAGAGGTCATCTAAAGTATCCTCATGTGGTTTCCCATGCTCATGGTTCCCAGAAGAGCAGAAGCCTCCCAACTTAACTTAACAAAATATATAATTAATAACTCATTATTCGGGATACAAAAATTTTCTCACCCTTCACCCACACTCAAACATCAAGCTTCAATCATCCAAAAATGAAATGCCCCACAATTGGAATGCAACAACCATATCAGTCAAATCATGACAAACTACCCCGATCAATCAAGCAAATCAAAACATAAACTATAAACTTCAAGTCATACTTCCGCAATTCAATTGTGAAACAAAATAAATCAAGGACAAACAAAGCTAGATCAAGTAGAAAACACACCCCCTCCCCCCCCCTCCGACAGAAATAAACAATGTCCCCATTGACGCACACGAACAAAAAGAAATAGAGAGAAGGTGACAAAGAACTGCAAACCAAATAGAAGATACGAGACACCCGCAACCACCAAATTCAAGCATCCTGCACAAAACACGAAAAAAAAAACAAACGCAACCGAGACACCAATAATAAAGAAAGCAGAATAATAAAAACAACACCACAGTTCAAAAAGAATGAAAGAAATAACGTACTCATCAACAGTGAAAATTACTGTTGATCAGAGGGAGGGTGAGAAGGACCGCCAAGCGGAAAATGCCAACTAGCAAACTGCCTCTCGAAGGCATCCATACGCTACGTGTTAGCTTCATTATATTGCCAATGCGCCTCCCAATGTTGAGCATTGCGACTCCACTGTTGAGCTTGCTCGGTCCAATACTGACTGCTAGCCTCATGAAATTGAGAAACTCCGTGCCAATGCTGCTCGGCCAAATCCCAACGCTGATCATTAGCAACCCAACGTTGCTCATTCTCCACCCACCACTGCTCATTACGTTGTAAATACTCACTCTGAGTGTGCAACTGGTTGCCATATGTAGCTATACTCTACTGTATCTGGCCTAACTGTGCCCTCAAGTCAGTCCGAAAAGCAGCAAAATCAGACCGGAAACCATCGAAATCAAAAGAGTCGGACCCAGATGGATAAGAAGAACTCGATGGTATGGAAGGCCCGACAAGCTGAGGATGGCCATGCTCCGGAGGAGCTCCAAGTCTATCGATATCCTGACTGTCGGCAGCAGGAGCAGCAACCTCGCTAAGAAACTGGTCCACGCGATACCGTTTAACCAGAGCACGTTCCTCAAAAGGAACAAAAGAGGAGTCATCGGACATAAGAAAACCATGTTTGAGCTCAGCATATCCCAAATACTTCACATCCACCTCAGAGTATAGGCGAGGAGGACAAGGACCCTGGAAAAGCCTAAACTTGAGAGCTAAACCAGTGGCTAACTGAGGAAAAGCAGTTGCAGCAGAGGACTTGAACTTGATATTTTGTAAAGCAGCATAAATAAATTGAGCTGGGCATACCGACACCGTCCTCGCAGCGCAATCTAAGAGAAACAGCTCCATGGTTTGAACCTTGCTAGAATCCTCCCGACCAATCACATTATACACCAGATATTTGTGCAATATGCACAATGTCGGACGACGAATGAATCCTCAAGAAACGCCCCCAGGTTTCCAATTACCCAAACCAGTTAAATTCCACCAGGCACTAGAAGCATCAAAATCTGAAGGTACAACCATCTTGCCCCCTTTCATGCGAAACCCAAACACCTGATACATAACCGTCGATCCAACCTGACATTCCGTCCCCAAAAGGCTAAAAGAAATACCGCGAAGGTCATCTTCAAACGTCATGGTAGAAATAAACTCAAAGCATAACGGCAGGTAACAATCCCATTCCGAATGAGCATATTTATATAACCCCAACACCTTAAGGTAATTGTCTAATTTGTCCACAACACCATATTTAGCAATCTCCTCCCAATCAATGTAATGAGCCACAAGTGAACGTTTATAAAGGAGGCGAGAATAAAGCTGAACTTCCGCCGACGAATAGATCGGAAACGGGGTGCTATAAGTGGCACGGATATCCTCGGGTTCCTCCGACGGCTTCGACGACTCCTCATAGCACTTTGTTTTCTTAGCACGACCCATGGAGCAAGAGGGAGCGCGCAGGACGAGGCGAGCGCTTGGCCGGAAAAATCGAGTCCTGGCGAGCGCGTGGACACAAGACGGTCGCGTGACCGGGATTTGTGCGGCGGTAGCGCGGCGCCGTAGAGAGAGAAATTGTGACGAAATAGGGCACAGAGAAGACGCGGAGAGGATGGTGGAGAAAATAAGGTGGGCGGCGATGAATTGGTGTGGTGGAGAAAAAGAATACGGTGGAGGTGGAAGAAAGAAAAGATGCTGCCGACGGGAATGAGGGGAATGAGAAGGGGTGAAAGAATTGGTGGAAAAAATTTCAAAGTGGAAAAAGAAAGGGAGCGGCGGCTGTCAACAAGATGGTAGGGTTTAGTGGGATAAGTTGCAAAAGGTAGTGGGAAACGTGTAAGGAGGCGATCGCGCAAGTGGCTGAAAAAGGGGCTCAGACGGCCAAGAGATCGCGCGGAACATAAGCGATCGCCTAGTGGTCGTCTCTGAAGGTCAGCATGGATGGCCAGGCGAGCGCCTGGGGTTGAGGCGATCGCCGAAGTGGCGCCTCATAAACTCTACTACTCTGGCCAAGCAATCGCTCGGAGAGGAGGCGGTCGCCTGGGGACCAGCTCTGAAACTCGAGGATGATGTCCAGGCGATCGCTCGGGAGTGAGGCGATCGCCTTGGGGTCGTCTCTGAAACTCGGCAGGGATGGCCAGGCGATCGCGTGGAGGGGAGGCGATCGCCTGGGGAGTCTTCGACCTTTTTTTTTTAAAACCAAGAACAGTAGGTTGTCTCCCACGAAGCGCTTGTTTAACGTCATTAGCTTGTCATACAAAAACGATACCTTCATTCCGGATCCACGAGCCAAATTGACTCTACTGCTTTAATGACACGTTCTCCTTCATGGTACGGCTTCACCCGATGTCCGTTAGCTTGGAAGGACTCGTGAGTCTGTTCATTAAGTAGCCGGACAGCACCGAAGGGTAGGACTTCTTCAATAAGATATGGACCGGTCCAACGGGACTTCAACTTGCCCAGAAACAATTTCAACCTTGAGTTGAATAAATGGACTTTCATTCCGGGCTTCAACTCCTTGAATAAAATCCGACTATCATGCAACCTCTTCACACGATCTTTGTAAATCTTGGCATTGTCATATGCCTCATTACGGAGCTCATCCAACTCTGACATTTGTAACATCCGAAGTTTTACCGCATCATTGAGATCAAAGTTAGTAGCTTTGATTGCCCAATAAGCTTTGTCCTCAATCTCTACAGGCAAATGACAGTTCTTTCCATACACAAGCCGGTATGGGCTCATCCGTAACATACTCTTGTACGCCGTACGGTACGCCCATAGCGCGTCATTCAGTTTTGAAGACCAATCCTTCCGAGATGGTTGTACAGTTTTCTCCACGATCCCCTTAATCTGCTTATTGCTAGTCTCGACCTGCCTGGATGTTTGCAGATGGTACGGAGTGGCAACCTTGTGTGTAATCCCATTTTTCTTCATAAGCTTCTCGAAGAGCTTATTGCAAAAATGCTTCCCACCATCACTAATTATTGCTTTGGGAAATCCGAACCTACAAAGAATGTTTTCCTGCATAAACCTTAGCACGACATGAGAATCACAAGTCCTAGTAGGGATTGCCTTGACCCACTTGGACACATAATCAACAACTAAGAGAATGTATTCGTAGCCAAAAGACTTAGGAAACGATCTCATGAAATCGATGCCCCACACATCGAAAATCTCAACAACAAGAATAGTATTGAGGGGCATCTCATTCCTACGACCAATTGAACCCACCCTCTGGCAACGATCACAAGAAATATAAAAAGACTGAGCATCCTTAAACAATGTAGGCCAGAATAAACCTTATTGCAGCACCTTGTGCGCTGTTTTCTGACCTCCAAAATGGCCTCCGCAGTGAGTCTCGTGGCAAAATTGCAAGACCTTGGCTTGCTCATCATCCGGCACACACCTTCGGATCACAACATCCTTACCAATCTTGAATAGGTAAGGGTCTTCCCAAAAGTATTGCCTGCACACAGATAAAAAACGCTTCCTTTCTTAGGAAGTAAGGTCAGGTCTCAATTCATCACAAGCGAGAAAATTAACAATGTCAGTATACCAAGGGACAATGCTTGCACTCAAGGCTTGTTCAAATGAGAACGATTCGAGTAAATTATCACAAATAATAGGAGAAGGTAGATTATCAAGACGAGACAGATGGTCAGCTACCGCATTCTCACTACCTTTCCTATCACGAATTTCTAAATCAAACTCTTGCAATAACAACACCCAACGATTAAGTCTTGGTCAACAAATAACACAATGCAGCATGATCACTATGAATGATGACCTTAGACCCTATGATGTATGCACGGAATTTATCTATTGCAAACACAACGGCAAACATCTCTTTTTCAGTAGTGGTGTAATTTACTTGAGCAGAAGTAAGGGTCAGACTCGCATAATAAATGACACAGAGCATTTTATCTATACGTTGACCCAAAACAGCACCAACAGCAGAATTAGAGGCATCACACATTATCTCAAAAGGTTCTGACCAAATAGGGCCAATAACCACAGGTGCAGTACTCAACTTCTCCTTAAGCAAATTAAAAGCATGAAGACAAGCATCATCAAAAACAAATGGCACATCTTGAGACAGCAAACGACATAGAGGTTGACTAATTTTAAAAAAATCCTTAATGAAACGCCAATAGAAACCGGCATGACCAAGAAAAGTCCTAATTCCTTTGACATCACGAGGTGGAGGCAATCTTTCGATCACATCCACCTTAGCTTTGTCGACCTCTACACCCCTCTTAGAAACGATATGGCCTAGCACATTCTCCCGACGAACCATAAAATGACTCTTTTCCTAACTAAGAATCAGACCACTTTCAATATACCTCTCTAGAACTCGTTCAATTTTCCTAAGACAATCATCAAAAGATAACCCAAACACAGAGAAATCATCCATGAAAATCTCAACGAAATCATTAATCATCTCAGAAAATATAGACATCATACATCTTTGGAAAGTACCTGGTGCGTTGCAGAGTCCGAACGGCATCCTCTTGCAGGCATATGTGCCAAAGGGGCACGTGAAGGCTGTCTTAGCTTGATCCTCGGGTGTAATCGCAATCTGATAGTAGCCAGACAATCCATCGAGAAAGCAGTAAAACTCATGCCCGCTAATCTGTCGAGCATTTGATCAATAAAAGGCAGTGGAAAGTGATCCTTCTTGGTGGCAGCATTAAGTTTCCTAAAATCTTATACACATCCGCCACCCAGTAACAGGTCTCATAGGCATCAACTCATCATTATCATTCAAAACCACCGTAATGCCTCCTTTTTTCGAGACCACTTGCACGGGACTGAGCCATTCACTGTCAGCAATGGAAAAGATAATCCCCTCTGATAACTGTTTATAGATCTCCTTCCTCACAACCTCCATCAGCACGGGGTTCAATCGCCTTTGACCGTCCCTCTTCGGGGTAGCTCTTTCTACCAAGTTAATTCGATGCATACATGTGGCAGGGCTGATCCCCTTAATGTCGGACAAACACCATCCAAAAGTTGCGTTGAACTTTGTGAGCACCTCGATTAATGCTTCTTCTCCGTCTACCTTGAGCTCGGAGGAGATTATGACCGGCTTCCTTCTACCTTTTTCAAGGAAAACATACTTCAAGTTGGCAGGAAACTCCTTGAGCTCAAGTTCTACCTCCTTCTCTTCTTTAGGAGTCCCAACTATCACTGGCTCGTCAACAGGGAGATTGGTTTGCATCAATGCTTCTATAACTGCTTCCTCTCTGAGCCGCTCCTCCAAGTCGGCTGAGCCTTCAAA
This sequence comes from Schizonepeta tenuifolia, assembly GCA_029490685.1. Classification (NCBI taxonomy): domain Eukaryota; kingdom Viridiplantae; phylum Streptophyta; class Magnoliopsida; order Lamiales; family Lamiaceae; genus Schizonepeta; species Schizonepeta tenuifolia. The sequence goes on along the minus strand of CM055956.1, from coordinate 50,106,796 downwards.
AACCTCCCCAATCTACTTTTCTTCCACAAAACACGCCTCTGTGAGCATGTCGATGGCATCTACGTAGGAGCAATTCTCGATACTGCTAACTGAAGGTATAGCTCGGTGGGCATGAACATTGTAGGAGACTGTTTCTCCCAACACTGACATCTTTATAATCCCATTCTTAACATCAATCAGAGTGTTGGTAGTAGCCATGAATGGTCGCCTCAATAGCAAAGTATGTTCTCGACCATCCTCTTGCACATCCCTAATCTCTAACACCACAAAGTCCACCGGCACTATCAGTTTACCAACACGTACCAGAATATCTTTCACAATCCCTCTAGGATGCCAAATAGATCGATCGGCCAACTGTAGACACATCCTAGTTAGCTTCAACTCGCCTAACTCCAACTGCTTGTAAATCGAATACGGCATTAGGTTAATTCCAGCTCCTAAATCCAACATCCCTGATGCATTGATGAGATATCCTCTAGCACTGAAGAATTAAACCCGGAGTTGCAGCTTAGAGGTCCAGTGACGAGATTAAGAGCCAAGAAGCTGCAAGGCTATTTCCAGTGCTATGTTCAGAAGAAGTTGGAGAACGATGGAACTGAATCCCGACAGTACAAGTTGGTGAATTTGACGAGCTTAGAGGAAGACACCTAGGTCGTGGCCACGCCATGTTTAGGACATGTGCTATTTCATTATTTATCCATTAGTTTAGTTTATTTTATTTAATTTTAATTAGAGCCCAATTACTACAATTTGTGATTAGTCGTATTGGGCCAATGGATTTATTTAATTTTATTCGATAGTTTTGGGGATAATTTTCGTATTCTGTTCTTTTCTGGTTCAATTCTCGTTTGAGATCAGTGGATTAGGTGTATAGTCTCTATTGATTCCTTTTGTGTTTTGGGTTGAATCATCCTTTCTGTTGACGTGGGTTCGAGTCCTTGTTTCCGCATATTGATTGGTCGTATCATAAATTTGGTATCAGAGCCACGTCAGCTTGCTGGTCGTGGTTCAATCCAAATTGTGGTGTGATATACTAGGGGCAAAAAGGAATCAATAGAGACTAATCACAAATTGTAGTAATTGGGCTCTAATTAAAATTAAATAAAACAAACTAAACTAATGGATAAATAATGAAATAGCACACGTCCTAAACATGGCGTGGCCACGACCTAGGTGTCTTTCTCTAAGCTCGTCAAATTCACCAACTTGTACTGTCGGGATTCAGTTCCATTGTTCTTCAACTTCTTCTGAACATAGCACTGGAAATAGCCTTGCAGCTTCTTGGCTCTTAATCTCGTCACTCGACCTCTAAGCTGCAACTCCGGGTTTAATTCTTCAGTGCTAGAGGATATCTCATCATGCTTCCTTTCCATTCCCTATAGTAATCTTGATCACAAAACTCCCAGGATCCCGCTGTTTTGGCGGTAAGGACTGCTGCATAATGGAATTAACACTCTCAGATACCAAAATATGTTCGTTCTCCTCAAATTTCCTCTTCTTAGATGCCAATTCCTTGAAGAACTTAACATATGCAGGCACGTTCCTAATCACTTCCAGCAATGGCAAATTCACATTTACCTTGGATAGCATTTTTTAAAAGTCAGAGAACTGCTGGTCTTGCTTCTCATTCCGCAATCTGCTAGGGAAGAGCACTGGTGGGCGGTAAGGCTTTTCAACCTTATGCAATCGGATTTCTGATTGCTCCTTCTCGACTCTAGGTTGTGCCTCCTCTGATGGTGCGTCTCCCACCTTATTATCTATCGTCTTTCCACTTCCCAATACAGTGACCGCTGAAGCTTGATGTGGTTGTTGACCTTGGCTCGGAATCTTCCCAGTCTGCTGTTGTTGCTGCATCTGGTTAACCGTACTAGAAACTTGTCCCACAGCCGTCTCAAGACGCTTGATGGTGGCGTCTTGAGCTTCTCTCGCCTGCCTGCTTTCTTGCATGAACGCATTGAAATTATCTTCAAACTGATTCTTTTGAGCAGGTGGCGGCGATAGGCATTGAAATTGTGATGGCCCCTGTTGGAATTGATTTGACTGAGCTGGATTCTGCCACTGAGAGTTGGAATTCTGCTGCTGTTGTGGGTACCATTGCTGCTGCTGCTCTGGGTACCACTGTTGCTGACTAGAAAACTGATTAAATTGTTGGGGAGGATACTGAGTGAACTGCTGTGGAGGATGACGATTTTGAAAATTTCCTCCATATCCCTGACCTTAGTTCTGATTCCTCCATCTAGCGGTAGACTGATTCTGCCATCCCGAGTTCTGCTGTCGTTGATTCTGATTAGATCCTTGGCCCTGATCAAACTACTATCGTGGAGGGTACCCCTGTGCAGCATACACTTCTACTCCTCCTTCATATGTCAACTCTCCCATTCTTTGGCACTCTTCAGGATTATGTTCCAGGTCCCCACAAATGCCGCATGGCTCAGGAATCATTTCACGTCTAACCAGTTCCGGTCGAGGCGGAGAGGCGACAGATTTATTCATTTTCAATTCTTGCAACTCCCTCATCATACCTGTTAGTTGCTTTTATAGCTCATAATTCGGTGCCACTGCACTAGCTTCGACCCTTCTCCCACGGATTGACTTTTATTGTGTGCTGTCTGCTAAAGTCTGAAAAATCTGATTCAATTCCGCGGCAGTCTTCTTGGCGATGTTACCCCCTGCAGTACTATCCACCATAAACTGAGTAGTCTGAAGCAGCCCATCATAAAAGAATTGGTTGACCATAATTGGAGCCTGTTGATGCTGTGGGCACTGATGAAGAAGCTCTTAAAATCTCTTCCATGCCTCGTGGAAAGGCTCATCGGTTCCTTGCGTGAAATTCATCATTTGTGTACGAATCTCCTGAATCTTGTGATTGGGGTAGAATTTTAGCATAAACTTTTCACAGGCATCCTTCCAAGTGTTTATAGAATTGGACGATAGTGATAGGAGCCACGTCCGAGCCCGATCCTTCAAGGTATATGGCAGACACTTGAGCCTTAATTGGTCCTCTGTAAGGTCTGATAGAGGAAAAGTTTGCACTATCGAGCAGAATTCACGAACAAATAGGAGTGCATCTTCATTGGGCATGCCATGAAAAGTCTGAAGCATGCTAGAGTAGTTGTGCTTCAAAGCATAATTCCTGATGCCAGTGGGAAGGACAATTGCTGACGTCGTGGCCTCAATAACAGGTCGGGAGTATTCTCCCATGAGCTGATTTTCCCCAGTTGCCATGTCTCCTTAGCAATTCAACTGAAGCTCTTCTTCGTGATCATAAAATAAATTCCCCAACAAAGCTTCTTCTTCAACTTCGTTAGGAAGCGGTTCGGTTACCTCCTTTGCTTGTTCCAGAATGGCGCTTCTCATGTTGATGTTGTCAATATACGGTGCTAAAAGTTGATTCTGACTCCTGCCTGCGACCTCGCATTCACAACACTAACAAACAGATTAAACGCACCGGAGGGAGAAAAATAACCAAAACAAAAATAAAAATAAAATTGCAACACAAAAATCGCCTAAAGTCATCCTCGGAAACGGCGCCAAATTTGTTCAACTAAAATTAATCCTAAGTGCACGCAAATTAACGTGGTCAATTAGATTGATTAAGTTAAACCCGAATATCGTATCTCTCGAGGAAGACTTAGCAGGGCAACGTTCGTATTGCGAAAAGAAACAAAAATAAAAGAAAGCAGTAAAGATTGATTTGAGTGGTTTGATTATAACTAGGCAATAAGATAAATTGATCATAGATTAACCCTAGGAAATAATGAAAATCTAATCTAATGAATGCAAAGAAATAAATCAAAGCAGGAATCCATCACCAATAACAAAATCAAAGAAACCAAAAACTTGAATGAAAGTTGAACCTGAAGTAGCAATCGAATCCGTGGTGTTGTAGTTCGTAAATCCGGAAATTAAACAACTAAAACTATGAAGAAATAAACTAAGAACTAAAAGAAAAGTGTTTGAATGCTCAATAATTAGGTAAAAATCGCGTCATGGAAGAAGTGGGGCGAAAGGAAAATAAATAACCCTATTTATAGGGCTTCCATAAATTGCCGCCGCCTTGGGCTAGGCGATCGCATGGGTGTCAGGCGATCGCTTGGCCCCCGTCTCTGTCTGCAGTCTTCGTCAGTCAAGCGAGCGCTTGGAGATGAGGCGATCGCCTCGTTCCGCTCTGTCCCACACAACTCCAGGCTAGGCAATTGCGTGACACGTAAGCGATCGCTTTGTCCTCACCTCTGTTCCTTGGTAACTCCAGGCCAGGCGATCGCGTGGCACGTAGGCGATCGCCTTGGCCTCGCCTCTGTTCTTCGGCAGCTCCAGACCAGGCGATCGCATGGAAAGCTGAGCGATCGTCTGGGGCCTTCTATGCGATTACACTCCTTTTGAGCTTCGCCTCCTGTCGTCGCGACGTCATCTTCTTCCTTCCTTGATCTAAATACCTACAATTTCATACCAAAACAACCAAAATCCACACAACACATGTTTCAAAGAATTAGTACCATTTCCAAAACAAAAATAAATCATTTCACAATAAAACCAACAGAAATGTACTAACTAAACTAAACAAAACGCAACCAAATGAAGGTGAAACAAAGAGCATATGAGAGATGCTCGTGACTATCATGTCGGAGCAAGATTTGATCCAGTTACACCAGATGATGCCCACATGATGGTCAGAACAACAACAAGAAGGCAACCTAAACTACAAGATACACCTGTTGGAAAGGATACCTTGGATCCTATTCATCCATATGGAGTGATGCTCGATATCGATGAAGTCAACTTCATAGATCGAGAATCTATAATCGATAAATGGGCTTCAGCCATGAGGATCGCAGCAGCAACGCTCGATCTGGACAAAGACGGATTTATTAAAATACTTGAAACAAGTCTCACAGGAGTGGTGAAGATAGCATGGGAAGGTATCCCGATGGAAATCAAACGTCTATGCTTCGCCGACATTAATTCCTTCACTGAAATGATTAAGAATATGGCGATGCTCATCCAAAATCATTTCCTTGGAGAAGGATATTTTGAAGGATACGATGAAGAGAAAAAAGAAGAAATACTTGATGGCCTTGTATAATTGGAGACTTGCAGTCTTGAATCAACAAACGCTCAACAAGTTTCTGCAACTCTTCACCCTTTATCAGCACCAATCAAAAGCTGATGAAAGAATCGCAATGGAAATTTTCTTCCTAAAATTTCCAAGCCCATGGAAGGAGATGTTAATCCGAGATTACAAACCAAGAGATCTCGATAACGTCTCCAAAAAGATGTCATATGTACATCAAAAACTCGCAGAGTGGTGCCAACAAGCCACGACTTTGAGAAACATGAAGAAGCTGAGGAGAATTAATAAAGCAACTCCGCTAGGATGTGATGACAATGCTCTACCAATTATCATTGGTGGTGAACCACCAAGGTTGAAAAGAAGTAAAAAACATAGATTTCAGCCCTACTATAAAGGTGGAAAACCAAGAAGGAATTCTTGGAGACCAAGAACAATGTGGACACAACAGAAGGCAAGATTCTACAAATTTGGCCAAAGAAGCGGTCCAAACAGGTTTTCATCCCAAGGATCTAGTTCAAGTAGATCTCAAGGAAGGACACTAGCCAAGAAAACTTTCAGGAGGACTCATACTAGAGTCAATGAAAGTTTTAAAGATTGTAACTGCTGGACGTGCGGTGCAAAGGGACATATTTCAACAAATTATCCTGATAATGAAAGAAGGGGCATTCGGAGGTTCGAGCTAACACCAGATATCCAAGATGCCAACTACTATCAAGAGCTAATACAAGTATATCAGTTCGAAGATATACCTTCAGACGAGAGTATATATGAGCAGGAAGAAATCTTCAGTGAAGAAGACTCTGATTGGTAGGATGGAACTTCACAATCTGAATCCGACTGATTCCGAGGTTATTCATCAAGAGAGCGAGGATAGAACGGATTTTTCAAGCAAGATACTCATCTTGCCTAGAATGATGGATAAGATTATAAAAGAAAACTTGAATATACAAAAATATCAAGGCTTTACAACAGGAGTTTTAAACCAAGTTATGAGATCTTCAGTTTAAAAAACAGGAAACATTACACCGTCTATGGCATTGCGAGACAAGAAATGTCTCTTCCAATTGAGCTCACTGCAAATCAAGTGGAAATGCAATTGATTACAGCAGACAATGTAAGAGCAGATCTAGCGAAGATAAAGTCAGAAATTGCAGAAAAGATGAACTGGATTCAAATTGAAGTAATCCAGTTGGTGCTCAAATCTACTCTATTCTTAGGAGCGGATGCACTGATTGATATCGCAATATGCGATAGACGAGTCAGAAGTTTAAAAGATTCGTTATGGTGCTCAAATCTTTGTGCTAGACAAGTTGTTGGGATTATATATCCAAAAATCGCATATAATCTTAAAGATGCAAGTTTCAGCAAAGCTCTAACTTTATATCAAGATTTCAAGCGTAAGGATCTATTGGAAGAAGGAAATAGACCTTACTTTATTACATATCAGGTGCCATATGCATTTTCCAACTCACATCATATTGATCTATTCTTGGGAAAGCCATTCATTGAGATACCAGATATATTCAAGAAGGTGTCGACGGTGGTCGGTCCTGATAGAGTGAAAATCCCTCGATTAAGAGAGGTTGACATTAAAATCAGAGAGAATGAGGTTATGAGGCATGATCAAAGCCTCAGATTAAATACTTCCAAGAAGACAGAATTATGTCACAACCATTTGGAAAGAATCTAATCCAAGATTCTTATCCTCAGACATCTCTGAGTAGAAAGGTGGCAGTAAACCTGCAGTACCCTGAAAGACGGAGAGGAGTTACAGTTAGATTTGACACTACAAGATGGGAAACCAACTTCCCTTGTAATGTCTTATACTATTTGCAACAACCAGAGCTCAACCATTATAGAGGAATCCTCAAAATAGGAGGAATCCAATTGGAGATCAAAGGAAGAGCTGGAAGAGAACCAGACATATTGGTGCGAGGACTTGATTTCCTCGAGAAACACAAGCCCTGGAGAAGTATGGACGAAGGAGTGGAGATTACGGTCAATAATATTATATTATTGATATAATGACAAGTTCATTCTCCATATACATCTCTGTTGGGATGTTATACGAAAAATATAAAGCAGAATATTTTGCTACTTATATTGATTCAGAAGCAGGAATCTGCACAGCAAAACGAGGAGTCTTTCCAGAAGAAGTGGAAGATGATCTATCTCATATTGTCGGACGAGACTTCTCAAAGAAAATTTTACTCTTTTCAAAAGGAGTATAAGAAACGGAGATTTTGATTGGAGGAGCAAGAGATACACCATGGTACAAGGTGAAGACTCCACCAATCTATTTTCATTATACATGAGCAAATATTTTGTTGGGAAATAACTTCCTACAGATGTTTAAAAGATATACTCAGGATAATGAGAGATGACGATTGGTGTTCACAACCAATTATGATCATAAAATCATTATTGTCCAAAGGTGACTCCACCAATCTATTTTCATTATACATGAGCAAATATTCTGTTGGGAAATAACTTCCTACAGATGTTTAAAAGATATACTCAGGATAATGAGAGATGACGATTGGTGTTCACAACCAATTATGATCATAAAATCATTATTGTCCAAAGGTGACTCCACCAATCTATTTTCATTATACATGAGCAAATATTCTGTTGGGAAATAACTTCCTACAGATGTTTAAAAGATATACTCAGGATAATGAGAGATGACGATTGGTGTTCACAACCAATTATGATCATAAAATCATTATTGTCCAAAGGTTGCGAGAGGCGTTCAACAAATGCCACTGACTTTTCGCAGCAAGCGTGGTGATGAAGGAAAACTTCGACACCTAAAAATGAAGGATCGGAGATGATTCAACGAAGCAGTTCTAAGAAGTTCTAAGCAGTTCTAAAAATAAAGATCTCACGGAATAAGAAATCTAGTTCCTTAAAGTATCCTTAATATCTAACCAAGATATTAAGGAAGAAACACAAGTGTCCTTAGCAGATGTCAAAAGGAAGATCAGAAGAAGTTATAGTGACAATCCTTTGGCATGGAGGGATAAGAACGGACTCAAAGCAACCTTGAAGATGAAACCAGGCAAGGAGTATGAGTTTGTTCGATATAGACCAATCCTGATGAATCTCAAAGATCAACAGGATATGAAGGAGATAATCAAGGAACACCTTGATTTGGGACTCATTAAACCAGGGAATTCGCCTTACAGCAGTCCGGGATTTCTGGAAAGAAATCATGGCGAGATCAAACGAGGTAAACTCAGACTTGTCATTAATTATAAAGGGATTAATGATATTCTGGAGTTTGATGGATACTTTATCCCAAGCAGGGAACACCTTATTAATTGCATTAGGAATGCAAAGGTTTTCTCTAAGTTTGATTGCAAGTCAGGTTTCTACCAGATTCGCATGGAAGAAAGCAGCAGAAAACTTACAGCTTTCTCTACTCCACAAGGGCATTATGTTTGGATCGTGATGCCAATGAGGTTAGCCAATGCACCTCAAATATTTCAGAGGAAGATGGATAATATTTTCAAAGATTATTTTTCTTTCATATTTGTCTATATTGATGATATTTTAATAGCATCAAAAGATATGGATGAACATGTCAAACATCTAGACATCTTTGCAGATGTTTGTCATAAAGAAGGCCTTGTACTATCCGAAAAGAAGGCAGTCATTGCTACCGTGAAAATTGAATTTCTGGGTATTAAGATTGATTAATCAGGATTTGTGTTGCAGGATCATATTTTACAAAAGATCGAACATTTTCCTGAAGATCTTAAAGAGAAAAAATAACTCCAAAGTTTCTTAGGGTTTGTTAACTTTGCAGGAGCATTCATTAAGAACCTCACAAAGTACAGGAAGGTTTTCAGTTCCTTACTGAAGAAAGATGTTCCGTTCATCTGGAAAAATGACAATAAAGAAGGAATGAGAGAACTAAAAGAGGTTTTGCAAAATTCTCCCAAAACTCTCAATACCACAGGACGAAGATGATGTGGTCTTGTACACAGATGCAAGTGATTATTGGTGGGCAGCAGTCTTAACAAAAATCACTCTCAACGGAGAAGAACCATGTAGATATTGCAGTGGTTTATTCCCAGAAAGCGATGTTGTGAGATGGCATATCAACGAGAAGGAGTTCTTTGCAGTGCGAAAGGCATTTACAAAATGACCTTTATTTTTATTAGCAAAGAAATTTACTTTGAAAGTTGATAACACACAGGTTAAAGCTTTCTTAAGGAACAAGATGGAATTTAAGCCTGAAAAAGCTAGATTACTTAGATGGCAGACTGAATGCCAATATTATATTTTTAATATTGTTACAAAATCTCATGAAAATGTTCTGGCAGATTTTTTGACGAGAGATGGAGCAAGCTGAAGCGAGATCCATCCTGACAACCCAAAGGCATTTTAGAGACAATCTGGAATTGCTTTTTGAGGAATGGAACGAGTGCGTTCTTCATGCTAAACAAGCAGGAAGATTGCAATCTGCTGATGAGACAAAAGTCACTAGCAAAATACATGCATGCTTGCTTACTCAGTGTCAACTCTGGGAAGCAATGCAATCGGCCCTCCTCCGGGTTTCCAAAGAACCTTTGGAAAAAGGAGAGTTTCGAGTACATGGCTCTAAACCTGTAGCAGGGGATTCTAATACCCTTTGCCCAAGTCCTAAGTTGGTGGTTTCTTCTGAACCATTGGCCCAAGGAAAAATATGCTTCAGGAGTCACACTTTGAAGTTTCATGTCAACCCAACACCTCTAGGGTTAAAGAGGGAGAGATTAATCTTAGGCCAATGACTGGCACTTCTAAGATTAATACTGACAAAATTGAAGTTTCTTCTCCATGGCAGGTTTATCAATCTAATTGGGAGAAGCTTGTTACCAGGAGAAATATCAACCCAGAAAAAATAAAGGTTGATGTTTCGGGGAAATATCCTCGAGTGTAAACGATGTCAGGTGCCGATTCACATGAAATCAGAAGGTGGTATGATTTTGGGGCATTAGCCTCAGTTTATATTACATCACCATCATTCATGGAGATCAAGGGTCTACCAAAATGGATCCAAGAAGTTGTGCATGATGCTTGGTTTAACAATTCATCGCTTAGCCAGGGAGATATACTGAAGTTATATTTCATCAATGCAGCTCCAGAACCAGTAGGAAAAGGTAATCATGAAGCCTTTCATTACATAAGGCTCAGGAGATCTGATACCAATGCCTTGGGACGAATCAAGGCACCATAGAAGAAGGGACTACACTAGTCTCAACAATGCCAGAGGAACTCATCTCTACCAGAAGAGCATGGGGTCTATGGGTCTGTCTCACGGAGATGGACAAAGTCAAGTTTCCATTCAAATTCTTTCAGAATTCAGTGGATGGATCTTTCTTGTTAAACACCATGACTAAAAAATCAACCAAATATGCAAAGGAAGCTTTCGAAAGAAAGAGAACTTTGCTTTGGGAAAACAGGATTGCGGGGAGCAAGGAGACTTATCGCAAATATTGCAACATGGCTCATTTTCGACATTGGTCTGAGCACGTTTGCTCGGAGTGTCCGAATCAGAAGGAGCCAGAGTTCGGAAAACACTTTCTTCCCAAAAGAGGGAAACAAAAGGCTCATTCCGACGAATACGCAGAGCGCAAGGAGATGCCAAAGGTAAGGACACCGAGGGCCCTAGGAAAAAAGTAGATTCTCAACTCGAGGTAAAAGAGTCATGTGACTCTGCGCTGGAAGACCACTCAACAAAAAGAAAACGACAGAGGTGGGTGTGTGAACAAGTATTACCCACTAAACTACAAATGGGTAAAAATACAGGAGAAAGACCACTACTTTAAAGTAGTGATCTACCAGTTATGAGATATTATTCTTCACCGAAAGATAGTTGTCTTCGTTCAATCATAAAAGACAGGGTAGACCAGTGGCATGAGAGGTCGGCTGTCCTCATATGATAATGGTCGGACCCTCTTCACGTGAAGAAAACAGCCAAGGAATCTAAGGCAATAATGGAGTGGTTGATGTTCACTAAACCTCTATTTAAGCAAGCAGAAGTTGAGGCAGAAGGATCATCGAAAACCTACACAAAAAAAAAATTCCTCTCTGCTTCTTCATCAAAAATAATCCTAGCATAGTTATTTCCTTTCCTTTTCTTCATGTACCTAAGTACTGCTACCATAGGTAGCTAGAAGAGTTTGTCTCCTCCCTAAAGGAGATATACTTATGTTGTAATAAGTTTTATATAATTCCTAAATAAAAATCTGGGCTTTTGCTCATCTCTTCCAATATTTAAGATTTTCTTTATGTATCGACGGAGCACCCTACGCTTCAGGTAGGAAACGAGCGAAGGTTGTGCTAGGTGTTGTTGAAGAGTTCTGCGGCTGGAAACTATCGGTTGCGATCGTGTGGTTGGACGAGGTCCCTAAAACTTCCGGCAGAAAAATCCGACAGCATTACAGTCAAAAAAGTATGAAGTCGATGTACGTAGAATTTATTTTATATGGAAGTGATGGGCCTGATAGTATTGAATTGATTATCTCCAAATTGAAAATGGATTTAAATACGCGAAGTATATAATAGAAAAATTCAATAAAGGGTAAAATAAAAGAGAAAAAAAAGTTGCATACACGTTCGTATACAAGAGCGTATAATTTGCATGTTTATACGGATAATTGCTTGTATTTATCCCCACAAATTATTAAACAATAATTTATATATAATAATATTTTGCTAATAATTAATGGGTGGGACCATGTGTAAAAAATATTGATTTTGAAAGGAGTGAGTATTTTTCATTTTGCACAATTCAATGTGGGTATAATAAATTCTTCCCCTATATATAATATGGAGTGATTCTAATGAAAAAATCATTATCCTAACAAATGAGTATTAATCTCAACCACATATCTATAAATGATGGATGGTCAAGATTTGATTCTGGTCAACTCGGGTCAACTCAGGTCAACCCGTTGACTTTTTTTTTTTTGTCAGACCATATGCACCACACCATGTATTCATATGCACCATACTATATAATGAAAAAAATATGAATTGTAACAATGTAGAATTTATTTATACTTATAATTGGTCACAAGTTAAGACCATAAATATTTACTCCTAAATGAAATTTATTGCTAAATAGAGTTTTTTTTAGAGCAAAAACTCTGGTACAACGGTTGTACCTAGTATACCCACTTTTGTATTTAGTGTATTTTGTCTTTATATCTTTTGTCTTTAGTGTTTTTTGTCTTCTTGTGTCTTTTAGTTTTAATTTTTCTTTTTCTTTTCTCTTTTCTTTATTTCCATTTTTTCTTTTTAATTTCTTTTTTTTTAATTTTCCAAATTTTTTTCTTTTTTTCTTATTTTCCAAAAAAAAATTCTTTTTCTTTTTATTTTTCAGATTTTTTTTTCACCTCTTCTTTTTTTGTTTGTCTCTTTGTTTTTTATCTTCTTTCGTTAAGAGATCGAGGGGGGGGGGGTCGTTAACAAGAGTAAATATTATCGTGACGAAAAGTAACGATTGTAAAATATTACGTTTCTTAACGACAATGTTTACATTCTCAATGACAATAATTACTTTAGTGTTTGACTAAAAGTATAACTTGTCATGTTCAAAACTAGACATTGTCGTGACGAAATGTAATGATTGTGAAACTTTACGTTTCGCATTGACAATGTTTACTTTTTCAACGAGAATAATTACTTTAACGTTTGACTAAAAGTAGAAATTGTCATGTGCAAAAGTTAACATTGTCGTGACGAAATGTAATGGTTGTGAAACATTACGTTTCTCAGTGAAAATGTTTACTTTTTCAAAGACAATAATTACTTTAACGGTTGACTAAAACTAGAACATGTCATCTTCAAAAATAGACATTATCGTGACGAAATGTAATGATTGTGAAACATTACGTGTCTTAGTGAAAATGTTTACTTTTTCAACAACAATAATCATTTTAGCGGTTGACTAAAAGTAGACATTGTCGTGACGAAATGTAATGATTACGAAACTTTACGTTATTTAATGACAATGTTTACTTTTTTAACGAGAATAATTACTTTAACGTGTGAGCGAGCCGAAGAATCTAAATTATTGTCACTACGATTATCATTATATTAGTAATCGAAGCATAGGCGGAGCCGAAAATAAATAAAAATAAATAATATATAAATATGGGCGCGTGGGGTGCACGCGCCGCGCGTGGGGACGCTCACGTGTACCCCACACGCCCACGCGCCCATGTTGAGTGGTATGCAGAAAAAGACAAAAGTGAGTATATTAGGTACAACTGTTGTACCAAAATGTCCTTTTTTTTAGAGAGATTTTACTATATAAAACTCGACCAGCAAATATAATACCACAATTCTTTCTTAAAAGAAAATTAGGAATTGATAAATCTCCAATTTAAAATTTTTGAACCATTGATTTATCTTTATCTTTACTTTAATGAGGTCATAGTATAATTCAATGACCTGCAATTTATTCTAATGTAGTATTATTGTTCTCAAATAAAAAATAAAAACACATGAATAACTGACGGCAGCAACCATAATGGATAGTTGTGACTTGTGGGATACATTTTTGTTTTGGTCCACAAACTTGTTCAGTAAAAGAATCTTTCGAGACCTTTCCATAGTATTTTAGCTATAGTTTTGCTTTTCTGGATTGGAAACAAATGCTTTTCCCACTCAACTTTGCATCAAATCCTATTTTATAACAGATATTTTTTGTAGGTACAAAGTGGAGAAAATAATGGGGCCAAAGAAAATGACAGATTCTTATTCGTTTCAATAAACATGGGTACACACTTGCACAGCAAAAGGTGAATAAAAATCATGAAAAAGGTTTATTTATCTTTCAACGATGTCGCGACAAAACATTTATTTGGCTTATTACTCATAAAATGAAAAACAAAAAAGATAGATTGATATTTAATTTCATGCATTCGTAACCACACACTTTGCCATCTTTGCACTAGTTGAAAGTGGGTGAAGAGCTTTTGTTAATTTTTGGTCTTGGATTTTTCTCTTTTCTGCACTGGCATCTGTATTTTGAGATTTGAAATTATACGAGGAATTGGGCATCTTTGTTACGCTAATTGTTTTGACAGTTCGAGTGGTGGTCTTATGGGATATATTATTTGGTTAATCTATTTTATCGTTAATTATCTACCATAAGTAAACGTCGCTTAACAAAATTATCGATGAGTCTTTGCCCAAGTAACTATAAAGATCGAGAATCACTAATTCACTATTCAGCTCTCTCATTTGGAGGTGACGACAAAAGAAGAATTATTTCATTATTAGTTCCGTTTCAGATCTTAATTTATACTTTTAGCGAGTCACAAATTTACACAAACCAACAATGTAAACCACGTTCAATTGTAACGTAAATAAATTATTATACCCGTGAGATTAAGAGCAAAATTAAGTTTGACAATTAATGTCACAGCCCCAAATCCCGAGGGACGGCAAAGCCGGGGTGCGACAAGGGCTTGGATTAAAGAAGCGGGGAAGAAAGTGGAATAATTAAATAAACAGACATTTATAACAGCTTAATACTATGAACTTGATTCCAATATAATAAAAGAGAGTCGACCTCGAAGGATCGCCTGATAAGTTGTACTAAAAAACATACTAAGTTCTAAGTATGGAACTTAGACTTATAAGTTATACAATAATAGAAACTGTTTGACAGCGGAAATGTAAACTAGCATACTACTGTCTTCTTTATCTACATCCTTACTCAACCTCCTTCCGCCTTCGTCACTCAACCTGCACATTTAAAAACAAACATGCAGGGCTAAGTACATAAAGCACTTAGTGGACACATGCCAAAAACATATCATAATAGTATTGATTATCAGGCATTTCAAACAGTAATGCTCCGGGGGTTTTTCAATAAAGACCCGAGCTTACTAAACATTTTCTTTCTTTCATGAATCACTCGGCCGAGCATTTTATAGATGTTACGTTCAATTTGCATAACTTCTGTTTCAACGCCGGGGAAGAGTTAACTTTTTTCACGAACGTTCAACTCACCGCGGCTGGCTACCCCTCAACAGGGTACCACACACACCGGCTACCGTGTACACTTAACTCTGGAAAACCCCGTAAGGTTAACTCAGAGTCCGATCGATTTAGTTAATCCCAGTTGACTAACTCAGAAAGGCACAAACGAACTCACATAAAACAAATCATTTCATGCCTCGATATTTATTTCAAATCACAGTTATCAAAGCTGTAAATAAATATTTTGGAGCATTGCTCATTTTGTTTTTATATAGAAAGCCCACCTTAGCGATTACAGAACAACTACACGAGCTTCCGTCTCTGATCTTCCGTCCTATCCTTGATGCTGACCTCCACCTTTCATCGCAAATAAACAAACTTTAAATTTAGGTCGTAGCGATAAAAGAAACAGGAAATCGAAATCGATTTTAGTCTTTTAGGCCTTTGCACGCTTAACTAGTTACTTTTGATTAACAAGGAAACGAGATTCGAACACTTCTCGTTTAAAAACTAACTCGGATCCTTGCTTGACACTTAGGTCAGTAAATAATAAGAGTCGATTTATAACGACTTAAAAGTTCAAAAGGAAACAAGTTGAAAAGAATTCAACTTAAGGAATTAGGTTTTAGAAATTTCCTGCACAAGGCAGTAGTTCTGGAGTTCATACAGAACAAAGTATTTCGAAACAGGGGACTTGCCCTGTACCAAAAGAAAGCTACGAATGTCTAGTTTACTTCCAATTTTCGGATCTCGATTTCGTTAAGCGAGCTAAGAGTTATGACAGTTTCCGTAAAAGGTCGCAGAACTGTCCAAACTAACCCTAGGGCTCGTTAAAACTCGACGTATAATTCTCTATGTTCGATCAATGCTACGCCTGATGGGGCTGCATCCAAGTTAACCAACGACAACAATAGAGATCCCTTGATCATTCATGGTGGGCCGGTTACAAGAGCTAGAGCTAAGAAGATAAAGGAGGCCATGGTGTTGATTATAGCTGAAATGAAAGCCCAAGTCCAAGAGCAATCTACGTTGGGCCAAATGGTGAATCTTATACAAGTCGGTGGGCTGAATCCAACTTGAAGAATGGGCTATTTACAAATCAGATTTGGAGGCCCAAGATGAGGAATAAAGATGCATATTTTCGTGCATGTTCAAGAGGGCAAATAAAGAGTCATGTTAGTTTCTTTATTATGACTTAAATAAGTGACTTTTGAGTCCAAGGGTCATAGGTACTTAATAAGTGATGTAATGAGTGTTAAATAAGTCTATTTATGAGTTTAATTAGTGTTATCAATGATAGGATACCAAGAATCCTTTCCTAGCCTATAAATAGACTTGTAAATCACTTGTAAGAGGACACCTTGAGTTATAAACGAAAATTGGCTTTGCCTTTGTGAGTTGAATTTCTCTCTTGTAGAGTTTTCACTTGTTCCGAACTTATCAAGACTAGTGAGCAAAGTCTTGTGGCGTTCAACCATACCGAGGTTCTTGGCTGATTATATAGCCAACGGGTCGAGGTTTTCTTCGCTCTAAGAGGTGATCAAACTGGATTCTCGATCTAGGGAGACCGCTGCCTACCTCTTATACGAAGGGTTCTTGGATCTTTTATCCAACGGGTCCTCCGTCCGTATCATTTTGGTAATCAGAGCAATCTGGTATTGATCTCAACATTTGCTCTTCAATTCTACATCTTCTCTATATTCTATCCATCCTTGTGTCTTTGTTGCTGCAAAAAAAAAAAAAAAAAAAAAAAAGAAAGAAAGGAAAAAGAAAGAAAAAGAAAAAGGGAAAAAAAATCAGTTTAAAAAAATACAAAAAAAAAAAAACGAAAATCATTTGAATTGTTCCATAAGGGCTGAAGTGTGGTGATTGCTACATCTCTTGTTCTAATCTTGATTTGTTCTAGTTCATTTGAATTCCTACAAGTGAGAATTGAGTGGTAAAAGGCATTGAGTGGTGAGTTTATTTGAGGGGAGGTAAAAGCCTACGAGTGATACACGAGTGAATTGTGAGGACATGGGCGATAATATCAATCAAAATCCAAATGAATTTACACTGCAAGCTATGCAACAACAATTTGCTAGATTTAACACTATTTTGGAGAGCGTATCAGATCGCTTGGAGAATTTGGAGCTACAAGGACAACAAAGGAATCATGATGAAAGGGAGAGTGAAGAAGAAGAGGAAGCAGAATCCATGCATCGAGCTCCAAGGCATAATGGTAGAAGGAGGCATCAAAATGAAGTTGATCGTGACTTGGGAAGCATCAAGTTGAAAATTCCTGCTTTCCAAGGAAGGAGTGATCCCGAGGCCTATTTGGAGTGGGAGCGAAAGGTGGAACTCATCTTTGAGTGTCACAACTACTCCGAGGAGAAGAAGGTCAAACTTGCTGTAATTGAATTCACCGACTATGCTCTAGTTTGGTGGGATCAATTGACAACAAATAGAAGACGCTATGGAGAGAGACCAATTTCCACTTGGGATGAAATGAAGTCCATAATGCGTAAGAGATTTGTTCCTTCTCATTACTTTCGTGAATTGTATCAAAAATTACAAAGTTTGAGTCAAGGTACTAAATCTGTTGATGAGTTCTACAAAGAGATGGAGATTGCCATGATAAGGGCAAATGTTGAAGAAGATAGAGAAGCAACAATGGCTCGATTTCTATGCGGGCTGAATAGGGAGATTGCGAACGTCGTTGATCTTCAACACTATGTGGAGCTTGAAGATATGGTTCATATGGCCATGAAGGTGGAGCGGCAATTTAAGAAGAAGGGAACCTTCCAAAAGAATTTCCCAACGAGTTCTCAATCTTCAAAGCCGAAGGAGTGGACATCTTCGAAACCGACATTTGGGGCTGCTTCAAAACCTCAAAATCAGATGTCAAAACCTTTCAATGAAGTTGATAAAGGCAAAGGTACCTCTACTTCTACTCCCAATACTACTAGAACTAGAGATGTCAAATGTTTTCGCTGTCATGGAATTGGACACATTGCATCTGAATGTCCAAACAAAAGGGTGATGGTTGTAAAATCTAATGGGGAGCTAGAATCGGAAAGTGAACATGAAGATGATGGTGGAGATGAACAGCCTGAAGAGATCACACCAGAACACGGAGAGCTATTTGTGGTTCGAAGAGCTCTTAATGTGCAAGTCAAAGGTGATGATCAACAAAGGGAGAACATCTTTCACACAAGGTGTTTGGTCCAAGGTAAAGTTTGCATGATGATTATTGATGGTGGGAGTTGTACTAACGTTGCAAGTTCAGATATGGTGGACAAGATGAAGTTAGCAACCCAAAAGCATCCTCAACCATACAAGCTTCAATGGTTGAATGAATGTGGTGAAATTCGTGTGACTAAACAAGTTCTAATTTCGTTTTCCATTGGCAATTATAAGGATGATGTTCTTTGTGATGTGGTACCAATGCATGCTAGTCACATTCTCTTGGGCAGGCCTTGGCAATTCGATCGGAGGGTGATTCATGACGGTTTTCAAAATCGTTATACCTTCAAGCACAATAACAAATCTGTCATGCTTGTGCCATTGACTCCACAACAAGTTCATGAGGACCAAATAAAGATGTCTCAAACGAGGAGAGCTAGAGAGAATGAGGGAAAGAAAAGTGAGGGAGTTGATACACATATGAGAGAAAAAAAGAGTGGAGAGAATACACGAGAGGGAAAGGAAAAACAAAACTTCTTTGTGAGAGCAAAAGAGATGAAGAGAGCAATAGTTGAAGAAGAGAGTGTGTTGATCTTGGTGTACAAAGAGTCTTTTTTTAGCACTAACGAATTAACCCCATCTTTGCCTAGTACCTTTGTGTCTCTTTTGAAGGAATTTGAAGACGTTTTCCCGGAAGAGGAGCCAAGTGGTTTACCTCCGTTAAGAGGTATTGAACATCAAATTGATTTTGTGCCCGGAGCTGTGCTTCCAAACCGATCAGCCTATAGAGCCAATCCGGAAGAGACTAGGGAGATCCAAAGGCAAGTGGAAGACTTGATGGAGAAGGGAAGAGTTCGTGAGAGCATGAGTCCATGTGCCGTACCGGTGATCGTTGTATCCAAGAAAGATGGATCATGGAGGATGTGCACCGATTGTCGAGCAATCAATAAGATCACGGTAAAGTATCGCTATCCTATTCCTAGGTTAGACGATATGCTTGATGAGTTGCATGGGGCTGTTGTGTTTACTAAGATTGATTTGAAAAGTGGTTATCATCAAATTCGAATTCGAGAAGGAGATGAGTGGAAAACTGCTTTTAAAACAAAGTATGGTCTTTATGAGTGGTTAGTAATGCCTTTTGGTTTAACTAATGCACCTAGTACTTTCATGAGATTGATGCATCATGTTTTGCGAAGTTTCATTGGGAAATTTGTGGTTGTTTACTTTGATGATATTTTGATCTATAGCAAAAATGTGGATGAACATCTTGACCATGTGCGTGCTGTTTTAGACACCTTAAGAAAGGAATCATTGTATGCTAATCTTAAGAAGTGTTCTTTTTGCATGGATAAAGTTGTTTTTCTTGGTTTTGTTGTAAGTGCTAATGGGATTGAAATGGAGAGGGAAAAAGTGCAAGCTATCTTACAGTGGCCAACTCCTCAAAACATTGCTCAAGTAAGAAGTTTTCATGGTCTTGCAAGTTTTTATAGGAGGTTTGTTAAAGATTTTAGCACAATTGCTGCACCTTTGAATGAGATTGTGAAAAAAGATGTTGGTTTTCATTGGGGAGAGAAACAAGAACATGCTTTTAATCTTCTTAAAGAGAAACTAACTAGTGCTCCTATTCTTGCATTGCCTAACTTCGATAAAACTTTTGAGCTTGAATGTGATGCATCCGGAGTGGGTGTAGGAGCTGTTTTGTTGCAGGATGGAAAGCCAATTGCTTACTTTAGCGAGAAGTTGAAGGGCGCTCAATTGAATTATCCAACCTACGACAAGGAGTTGTATGCTTTGGTGAGAGCTTTTGAAACGTGGCAGCATTACTTGTGGCCTAAAGAGTTCGTTGTTCACACGGATCATGAATCTCTCAAATACCTTAAAGGTCAAGGAAAGCTTAGCAAGAGGCATGTTAAGTGGGTGGAATTCATTGAATCATTTCCTTATGTGATCAAGTATAAGAAGGGCAAGGAGAATATTGTGGCTGATGCGTTGTCTCGGAGGTATTCTTTAATCTCTACTTTGAGTTCTAAACTTCTTGGTTTTGAGTCAATTAAGGAGATGTATACTAATGATTCTGATTTTGCTTCGATATATCTAGCCTGTGAGCATGCTGCATTTGATAAGTTTTATAGGCATGAGGGCTACTTGTTTAGAGAGTCTAAGTTGTGCATTCCTAAGTGTTCCATGCGTGAGTTGCTTGTTCGTGAAGCTCATGGTGGTGGGTTAATGGGGCATTTTGGAGTTCATAAGACTTTGGATGTTTTGCATGAACATTTTTATTGGCCTAAAATGCGTGTTGATGTTGAAAGAATTTGTGGTAGATGTATAACTTGCATGCAAGCTAAATCCAAATCACATCCACATGGTTTGTATACACCTTTACCTATTCCTAATGCACCTTGGGAGAACATTTCTATGGACTTTGTTTTGGGTTTGCCTAGAACAAGTAGGGGTAAGGATTCTGTATTTGTTGTTGTTGATAGATTTTCAAAAATGGCACATTTCATACCATGTCATAAGAGTGATGATGCTACTCATATTGCTGATTTGTTCTTTAAAGAAATTGTGCGTTTGCATGGAATTCCAAGAAGCATTGTTAGTGATCGAGATGTGAAGTTTTTGAGTCATTTTTGGCGTGTGTTATGGAATAAATTGGGAACTAAACTTCTGTTTTCTACTACTTGTCATCCCCAAACCGATGGACAAACCGAAGTAGTTAATAGGACTTTATCTCAATTGCTTCGAACATTGATTCAAAGGAACTTGAAAAGTTGGGAGGATTGCTTACCTTTTGCTGAATTTGCTTATAATCGAAGTGTTCATTCTGCTACTAACTTTTCTCCATTTGAAGTTGTTTATGGCTTTAATCCATTGAGTCCACTTGATCTTATTCCAATTCCAATTGAGGAACGAGCTAGTCTTGATGGTAAAGCTAAGGCAGAAATGGTGAAAAAGTTGCATGAGAAGGTGAAGCAAAACATTGAGAAGAGGACGGAGCAATACATCAAGCAAGCAAACAAGGGCCGGAAGCAAGTCATCTTTGAGCCGGGAGATTGGGTTTGGCTACACTTGAGAAAGGAGAGGTTTCCATCCAAAAGGAAGTCCAAGTTGCAACCAAGAGGAGATGGACCATTTCAAGTCATTGCACGAGTGAATGATAATGCTTACAAACTAGACCTACCGGGTGAGTATAATGTAAGTGCTACTTTCAATGTTGCTGATTTGTCTCCTTATTTTGGTGATTTAGATTCGAGGACGAATCCTTTTGAAGAAGAAGGGAATGATGGGGCTGCATCCAAGTTAACCAACGACAACAATAGAGATCCCTTGATCATTCATGGTGGGCCGGTTACAAGAGCTAGAGCTAAGAAGATAAAGGAGGCCATGGTGTTGATTATAGCTGAAATGAAAGCCCAAGTCCAAGAGCAATCTACGTTGGGCCAAATGGTGAATCTTATACAAGTCGGTGGGCTGAATCCAACTTGAAGAATGGGCTATTTACAAATCAGATTTGGAGGCCCAAGATGAGGAATAAAGATGCATATTTTCGTGCATGTTCAAGAGGGCAAATAAAGAGTCATGTTAGTTTCTTTATTATGACTTAAATAAGTGACTTTTGAGTCCAAGGGTCATAGGTACTTAATAAGTGATGTAATGAGTGTTAAATAAGTCTATTTATGAGTTTAATTAGTGTTATCAATGATAGGATACCAAGAATCCTTTCCTAGCCTATAAATAGACTTGTAAATCACTTGTAAGAGGACACCTTGAGTTATAAACGAAAATTGGCTTTGCCTTTGTGAGTTGAATTTCTCTCTTGTAGAGTTTTCACTTGTTCCGAACTTATCAAGACTAGTGAGCAAAGTCTTGTGGCGTTCAACCATACCGAGGTTCTTGGCTGATTATATAGCCAACGGGTCGAGGTTTTCTTCGCTCTAAGAGGTGATCAAACTGGATTCTCGATCTAGGGAGACCGCTGCCTACCTCTTATACGAAGGGTTCTTGGATCTTTTATCCAACGGGTCCTCCGTCCGTATCAACGCCACTTCATACTCACGAAATTTTACTCTTAGGACAGTCGACATACTTAATCATTACTCGAGATTACTTTCTCCTTTCCTGGTTTAATAATACGACAAACACTTCCTCGTTGTTTCACTAATCAATTACTAAACCAATTTTATTTCATTTCCAACTTAATCTATTAACTTCCATTTCATAATTTCATATCATTATCATTATCTAACTCTTTTACACATTACTAATCATTAACTAATTCAATTCACATAAGAATTAACCTTTGTTCCTTATTACTTCCTTTACACTTAATATTAATCAACTAACTCGTTAAATTAAATTTCAATTTTCATGAATAAAATATAACTTTATTTATTTATTTATTATTATTATTATAATATTATAATATTATTTTATATTTTATTTTATTATTATTTTATTTTATTTTTATTTAATTTCGAAATTAATTAATTAATTAATTAATTTTATCATTAATTTTAATCATATTTAAATCTTCATGTTCTTGGCCAAGAACACCAAGAATACCTAGAACACACACTAAACTTCTATGAACTAGTTTCCATCGATTTTCATGCATAATTCATTTATTTCATTCATTCTTGATTTCATACCTTATAATTAATCATCAATTTAACTAGTACTAGGTTATAACATAATCTAACATCATAATTTAAAATCATAAAAATTCAAACCCTAACCCTATTTTTTTTTCGGTTTCAACATTGATCAAGGGGGTTTGATTTCTCTTTATTTCTTAAACATAGAAATTCAATTCTATGCATAAATATTCAAGTTTCCAAGCTTAAGACATCATACCCTTCCATTTCACAATTTTCGGTCCTACTAAATAATTTTAGGAAATTATTTTCACTTGATTCTAATCCATAGAATCCATTTCTAATCATTCCATAATCATGAATTCAACTAAGAACATCAATTCTACATCCTTAAAATTTTCGAAAATCATAAGAATGGAAGAAAATAAATTTCACTTGGATGGAATTGAAGCTATAAGTATTACCTTGATAAATATGGATCTAGATTTAGGATTTAATGGATGAAGAACAAGCTATGATGATTTCTTGGATGAACTTGATGAACAAAAGAAGAACAAAATAAACAAGAGAGAATGAGGGATGATTGGCGGCAGTGAAGAGAAGAAAAGGGAAGAAAAATGAGGTGGTGGGGGGGGGGGGTATTTATACTAATAGGTGTTACTAAAATAGAAGAATTAAGATGGTGAGTCATATGGTGAGTCATGGTAGGATATTTAGCTTAAAGTAGAAAATAAAAATCAAGTGATGACTAACTAGGGGGAAAGGCGGTTGGAGGGAGTATTTTTATTTCAAAATATCCCGTTTTACGGGTCTAAAACCGCGTATTAAAAATCGAGAAATAAATTCCTAGACGGGTACATTTCCGGCAAAAACTAACTTGACCACTAGTTCCGGAATATTTTTCTTATTCGGAAAGTATAACTCGACTTCCAAAAATTTTAAAAAGTTTTGGACATGACGGTCCAAATTCGCCCGAAAAATAATAAAACTGACTTTTCCTATCTTACTCGTATCGTAAAAATAGTGAATGTAAAGATCGACGCTTTTTCGATCTGAGTTCTCGAACTAAAAAGTTTTCGTACGCGAAAACCCTAATACAGTAGTTGTTTAACCGCTTCTGGAATTTATTTTCACTAACGGATTTCACCGTTAGTCTTAGAATTGAAATTCTTTATTCTAGGCGTGCAAAGTCATATTTAGTTATTAAATTTTTATTTTACGACGGAAGAAAAATTCGGGGTATTACAATTAATTTTGTAAATTTGACATACCTAACTGTTCATTTAATAAAATATAATATAAAAGACTAAAGTAACATTTAATAAATTTTAAAATGTATGAAAAAAATTAATCATGTAAGTTATGTTGCATGTATGGGTTTGGATTAGCGATGAACGTAGACGGTAGACATGTCACATGCCTCCATTCCCCCTTTTGGAAGTTCAGTTGTCATTGCTCTCAGGTGTATTCAAATCGTGACACACAAATATACATTCAATTTATCTAAGATAATGTGAATATGTGATGACCATCGTGTGAAAAAAATATTTCGAACTTATATATCAATCATACGAGTACACGAGTATTGCATTTTAGTATGCTATTCAACTGTATTCGACATTATATTTTCCAATACAAGAAAAGAAAACATTGAACGTTACTTATTTAATTCAATCCGTCTCATAGACAATGAAGAGCAACTAATCAAGTACTAAGACGCTTCTCTTCCAACTAAAGGGTCGAGAATTCGAGTTATATGTGTGTATATAAACTGAAAAATAAAAAAATAAAATCCAATCCATCTCATATACTCCCTCCGTCCCACTCAACAAGTCTCATTTGGGATATGCACGTGGATTAAGAAAAAGAGGGTTAGAGTGTGATTAAAGTAGTATTTTATTGTTGATGTTAAAGTGTGCTGAGTGGAAAAACACTGTACAATAAAGTAAACAACACTGTTCACGTCTGAGTGTGACATAAAGTGAGTTTTAGTGTGTTAATCTTTGTCAAATAAGAAAATGTGACTTATTGAGTGGAACATCCAAAATGGTAAAATGAGACTTATTGAACGGGACAGAAGGAGTGCTAATATTTATTTTGAATTTTTTCTATCCAATATATTTTAATACAAAATGATAGAACATCATTAAGTGAGCATGCTTGTAAGCACTAAACACGCTTCAGGATTAAACCATCATACCTAGAAGGATCGCTTTAGCGAAAATAATTGTAGCAAAAGCTTTTCCACGTAGAAGGCTTGCATCTATCTAAACCTGCAAAAGAGCGTTGGGCGTTGTTGTCAGTGTCGACTCTCTGACGATCAAGTCAGTTTTTTGATCACGAAAATGAGCATACAGTTTATGAGTATCTACATTCAAGAGATCTGTCACAGTTCTAAATCCCGAGGGACGGCAAAGCCGGGGTGCAACTAGGGGTTGGATTAAAGAAGCGGGGAAGAAGGGAGAATAACTAAATAAATGAATAAACTGACATTGATAAACAAGATAATAACTAAGAACTACTTCCATTAAACAAAAGAGAGTCAATCTTGAAGTATCGCTCGACAAAGTTGTAATCAGAGTTGACTAGGTTTCAAGTATGAAAATTTAAACCGAAAAGATTATACATAAAAAAAAGAAGTATTTTGCAGCGGAATAAAACGTAGAGTGATAACACATTTTCAGATGTGAAATCGAGGCTCAATTAAACTTCTTTCCTTAAGTACGACCACTATTCAACTTTCGTCGTCTCCGTCACTCAACCTGCACATTTATAAATACATACCGGGCTAAGTACAAAAAGTACTTAGTGAGCACTTTGCCGAAATCATACTTAGGTTTTATAGATTAATCAAGCATCTAAACAATAACACAACGGGGTTTTTCCTTCAAAGACCCGTGCTTACTAAACATTTTCTTTTCATAAATAACTCAGCTGAGCATTTTTTTTTTTTCTGTTGTCTCATTCATATTAGCACAAATCTGTTCTAAAAACGCCGGGGAAGAAGGCCTTCTCCCGTGAACGCTCCTCACCGAGGTTGGCTCGTCCCCTCAACAGGGATTCCACACTCATCGGCTACCGTGTACACTAACCCTGGAAAGCACCTAACGGTGTAACTAACTCAGAGTCCGATCGATTGTTCTGGTTGGCGAACCAACATAGATAGGCATAATAGAACTCACAAAAACAAAACATTTTATGCCATGATAATCACTTTACATCATACTTTCAAAGCGATAAAGAAAAATAGAGCAAAGCTCACTTTATTTGATATATGGAAAAGCCCATATTATTTTGATAGATAGAAAAGCCCACCTTAACCGGTTACAAAACCAATTTCTGTCTTCAGTCTTCCGTCCTGTCTTCTAATCTCGACTTTCTCCTTTGATCGCAAACATTCAAACTTTAGTAAATCGGTCGAGACGATTAAAGAAAAAGCAAATCGAATTCGGTTAAGTCTTTTAGGCGTTTGCACTTTAACTATTCTTTTGGTTTAAAAAGAAACGAGATTCGGACACATCTCATTAAGAACTAACTCGGTTCCTTACTCGACATTTAGGTTAGTTAAAGACAGAAGTCGATAACTCTTAACGACTTAAAAGTTCTTAACGAATTAAGTTGAAAAGAATTCAACTTAAGAAAATGAGTTTTAGAAATTTTCTGTACAAGTCAGTAGGTTTGGAGCCTCTACAGAATAGATTATTTCGAAACAGGGAATGTGCCTTATGTCAAAAGAAAGGCACGGAAGTCTACTTTACTGTCCAATTTACGGATCTCGATTTTGTTAAACGAGCAAAGAGTTATGGCCGTTTCCGTGAAGGGTGGCAAAACTGTCCGTGAAACCCTAGACGCTTTAAAAACTCGACGCACGTTTCCCTAGGTTCGATCAATGCTATACAACCTTTATGTGCACGAAATTTCCATCAATTTACAGTCAAGTCACACAATCATTTAACGTGAATACTTTCATGTTCCTCAATTAAAAATACGACGAGCAATTCTCGTCTTTTCAATTAACGAAAACACTTAGCAAATTTCATTTCAATTTCAAATCACAACTAACTTCTAACTTCTATTTCATAGTAACTTATATGAAATTATCATCAACTACACTCATGCTTATTAATCATCAACCAACTCAAATCAATCAACAAATACTCATAATTATTTAACACGTCGTTTTTATAGAGCAACGAACACCGTTGTCGATTTTTCCAAACATTTTTATAAAATCTAAGAAATTCATACCAAGTACATATAATCATGCTTATCATCAATACATCAACCATATCATCAATCAAAAACATACAAACCCTCGTTTTCTCGTTTCTTTGTTTCTACACTTACTTACTTTCTTTAATTTTTGAAGTTCTACTAAAATCCAATTCAATCCAAATTAGTTTCTATCATCTTTATACTTAACAAAGATCATATTAACATACTAACATCATTATAACTAATACTTAATCAATTCACGTCATTTTTATAGGTTCAAGAACTCGATATATCAAAGTTGTTAGTTAATTCTCAATTAATTCAACAACAAACCTAACACATGTACAATCACTAATATTCGATTAGTTTTTTCGTTCTATTTTTCTATCGACAATTACGTTCGATTCTTCGTCTCTTACAAAAAGTTCGACGTTCTTAGATTTCATTCAAACTTTCCAATTATCATCATTAATTACTTAGATTAACTAATATGCAAACCATAAGTTCATATCAACATCTATACTTAATTTTTCGCCGATTCTTCGCCTCCAACGATTTCGTTTTTATTTTTAGAAAAATCTAATTTAATTATATGTTGAACCTCATGCTTCCTACATCTTATATATCATAACACATCATCAAAAACATAACAATCACTTAATCAAAATCATACTTCTTTGCCTCTTACAAACTTGTTTTTATTTTTAGAAAATCCTCCAACAATTCATGCAATTATCATTCATTGCATACAAACATATTCTACAAACCATATGTCTAAATTCAAGCTCAATCTTCATCAACTAATTCATGAAATTTTCGAAAATTATCCAATTAATTCCAACATGATTTATACTTGATTCAAACCATAGAAACTCATTCCTAAGCATAAATAATCATGTAATAAACTTAGAACATCAATCCTCTACCTCTTAAAAGTTTCGAAATTTTCAAGAATTAAAGAATAGGATTTTTGTTCGGCTGGAATTAAAGAGGAAGCTCTCACATTTATGAATATGCAATCGGAATTGACTTTAAGCGATAATCGAACAAGTTACGGAACTTAAAAGCTTGAAGAACTTGAAGAACAACTTAAAGATGACTTGAAGATGTGAAGAACAAGAGAGAGAAGAGAGAATATGAGGGGGGGGGGGGGGGGTTGAGAGAGAGATGAGAGAGAGTTGTATGATGACTAATGAGATATTAATGTGATAAAGTAGAAGAAAAATTCAAGTTGATGACTAGAGAGGGAGAGAGGCGGTTGGGGAGGGATTTAAATCCCAAAATATCTCATTTACGGGTCTAATATTGCATACTAAAATCGATTAATTAATTTCTTAGACGGTTACATTTTCGGCGAAAACTAATCCGACCAATAGATTGGAAATAATTTACTTAGTCGGAAAGCATGATTCAATTTCCAAAATCCATCGAAAAGTCCAGACGTGACAGTCCAAATTTCGTCCGGAAAAATAAATAAAACTGACTTTTACTAATAGACTCGTATCGCAAAATAAGTGAATGTAAAGTTAGACGCTTTTTCGATCTGAGTTCTCGAACGAAAATTTTATCGGACGCGAAAACCCTAATACAGTAGTCAGTTGAACGACTTCTGGATTTTATTTTCAGAAACGGA
Source organism: Schizonepeta tenuifolia (assembly GCA_029490685.1). Taxonomy (NCBI): domain Eukaryota; kingdom Viridiplantae; phylum Streptophyta; class Magnoliopsida; order Lamiales; family Lamiaceae; genus Schizonepeta; species Schizonepeta tenuifolia. Next base: position 50,078,130 of record CM055956.1, on the reverse strand, counting down.
TTTCACCGTTAGTCTTAAAACTGAAATTCCTTAACTTAAGCGTGCAAAGCGTTAATTAATTATCAAAATTTTTTTAGCGACGGGAGAAAAGGCCGGGATGAGTTCCCATATAAAAACCTCTTAATGTATAAAATAGGAAGTACTTTAAACCATTGATTCCTCTCAATTAGACGGTTCAGATTTGAATCATAATCCACAAAATGATTCCTACTTTTATGGAATTGTGGACTTTCGAAATATTCAAGGATACGATTGTAAAAATTGGAAAACTGCCACATATTATAGAGGATCAAATTTTGGCGAAAATTAAAGGGACTGGACAGAGAGATAAATTAGTTTTTATTTATTTATCCATGAATAGAAATGTATATCAGTATATAACGATAAAGAAGAAAAAATGTAATGCATTACAAATTTGCAATGCATTAAGTGAAATAATAATGTGTATTTTCACACTAATTCTTTGATGCACCATTATGCATTTCACCTAATCCAATATCCAATTCGTACATTTATAGATTGATTTAATGCATTAAGAAAAATAAAGCACTCCCTGACTTCCTTATTTCAACCCATTTGCATAATAAAATTAGTAACACAATGAACTTGAATAAAATAAATTAAAAATAGCAACAACATTGAAATTCCATCGTTATAAATAATGCACTATGAACTTTTTATAATGTATTTTAAGTTTTACTATAATGCACTTCCGGAATCTAACGAACACTATTGTTGAATATTTTTAATTTTCTTGTGCAAATTATTAGTTTAGACTAACTAATGAAAAAATTAAATTATAACAAATTCGAAAATTGGATATATAGAACAAAAAATAGACATACAACCGAGTGAGAAAGGAATGCGTGGGGAAAAAAAATCAAACTCAACCAATTCCCCTAATTCTTGGAAAGAAACCGTCAACTATTCAAAGGAAAAATACAAAATTAGCCCTGCACGCTATATAATCAAATAAATTGTAAAATAAATATTATAGGTAATATTGATCATAGATCAAAAAAATGGATGAATAATATCACTTCTTATTCCTCATACAAAAAAAAAAACCTTTTACATATAATCTCTCTCCTCTATATATATATATATATAGAAACTACATAATAAAGTAGTGGCAGTTCTATAATACCCTACTAAGTCAAAGGGTACGCGAGACAACTCTGGCATAAATATCTTAACCTATAGCTGGTGAGACATGCGGCTCTCACCTTCTCGTCATTTTATTAAAAGACGACATCTCTCAGCCCGACATTGGGAACCGTATATTGTAAGGTTGACTGATTCGGAATAGCAAAACCCTTCCTTGAGGGAAGGGTTAGATTAGCAAAATAACTTAGCTTTGTATGACGATTAAGAGCTTTCACTATGGGGGGGTTGATCGCTAGGATCGATCTCCGATGCTCGACTCTCTTCCCTCGACACCACGAGGTCGACACTACAGTGGAGGAATGACACGATGGGGTCGAGCAGCGGTGTTGCGCTCGACTCCATTTTACACATCCTTGAGGACACGTGGCGTGTCCCTATTGGTCATAACTTTTTTTTTTTTTTTTTTTTTTGATAAAAAAAATTAATAATAATAATAAATATTATATTTCCAATGGCTATACACCTAAAATTCTCTATAAATATCCCTTCATTACATTCATTCTTCACATCAAAATCCACTTTTCATCCCAATTTCATTCTTCTTCAATTTCAATCTTCAATTCTTCAGTTTTTGTGCAAAAAAATGAGTGACAACGAGAATTAGTGCAATGCGTGGTACCAACATACGTCGGTTCAAATCCACCAAATCAAAGTCCCATTCCAAACTCCCAATTCTTCCCTTCTCCCGGTCTTACCCAATACTCTCCGGTTGTCAGGTTTGCGCCGTTCTCGCAGTCGCCGGGGTTCTCTCAATTCCCCCCGTCTACTGAATTCTCGCAGTCTCCGGGGTTCTCCCAATTCCCCCCGTCTTACGGCTACTCGCAATCTCCGGGGTACTCCAATTCCCCCCGTCTTCTAGCTACTCGCAGTCTTCGGGGTTCTCTCAATTCTCCCCGTCTTCTGGCTTATCCCAATTAATTCTCCACTCCACCCGGTGGATATCGTGCCTTCGACATGCCGCTAGCGGAAACAGCTCGAATGAGACACATCAACCTCAATGATGAGTGCGATGATGTTGAGGTGGAGGAAGAAGTGGATGAAGAAAGCCAGCGAGAGGAATCAGAGGAACGCGAGGCAACACCGCCACGCCTCAAGGGGAAAGCTCCCACCGAATCAAGCACGACCAGTTCTCCGGCCAAGGGGAAGGGGAAGGCGAGCCGCAAGGGCAAAAAGAAAATGACATCAAGCACTGCATCTGAGGCACTGCGAGGTCCTAACTATACACCAGACGATATATTCTTCCTCGCGAAATTGTACATTGATTTTGGGCTACATGGGGTGACCACCAACTATCAAACCCAAAATCGTTTCTGGATAAAAATTTCTGACCGCTTCAACGAGCACAACGCTCCCGCCGCGCCGCGCCACAAGGGTTTGATGAAGTCGGCGTAGGGTCGTGTCACAGCCCCAAATCCCGAGGGATGGCAGAAGCCGGGGTGCGACTGGGGTTGGATTAAAGAAGCGGGGAAGAAGGGGGCTAACCGACTAAACATACATGATAAACATCGATAATCTATGAACAAGACATTAACATAAATAAGAAAAAGTTAATCCCTAAGGATTACTCGACAAAAATACAAAAAGAAACTAAGTTCAAAATTACATACTTAGACTACTGAAAATTGTTCAAAAGTACATCAAAAGGAATTCAAAGTTTGGCAGCGGAAGGGGTTCTAACTAAGCATCCTATCCTTTACTCAACATCAACCGTCGCCGCTCACCGTTGCTTCAACCTGCACATTTAGAAACAATGCAGGGCTAAGTACAAACGTACTTAGTGGGCACGATGCCGAAAACATAATCATAAATATAGATAAATATGGCATTTTATAAACGTAGCACATCGGAGTTTTATTGAAAGAATCCGTGTCTACTAAACATTTTCTGATAAATCACTCGGCCGAGTATTTTCAGGTATGCTATGTTCAATCTTGACCAAAACTAATTCACCGTGGCCGGCTACCCCTCAACAGGATACCACATACACCACAGGTTACAAAGTGCAAAACACGAATGTTGACTCAGATGGGTGCAAGAGAACTCACATAAAAACATAAAACAGTTCATGCCATAATATCACTTTGAAAACACAGATATCAAAGCGATAAAGAAATATTTTCCGAGCATTGCTCGTTTTATTTGTATATAAAAGCCCACCTTGTAAATACATAACTTAACGCAAAAGCTTCCAACTTGGAATCTTCCGACCTTTGTCTACAGTTGGCTTCCTCCTTCATCGTAAAATAAACATACTTAAAAACGGTTCGCAAAAGAATAATCGAAGAAAGAGAATCGAAGAAAGATTTAGTTATTTTATTCTTTTGACATTTGCACGCTTACTAGATTCGTTTTACTTAAACGGGAAACGAGACTCGTACTAATCTTATTTAGAACTCAGAAGATTTCATACTCGACTCTCGGGTCGGTAGGGAGATGTTCGTTAGCTAAAAACGGCTTAAACGTTTGAAAGAAACTAAGTTGTGAATTAAACAACTTAGAAAACAAGAAACTGAAACTTCACTGCACAGTCCAGTAACTCTGGAGGCTGTCCAGAACAAAGGACTTGGAAACAGGGGGTGAGTCCTGTACCACTAGAAAGCTTAGGAAGTCTAGTTCGCGCTCCAATTTACGGATCACAAATCCGATAAACGAGCTGGAAGATATTACAGTTTCCGGCAAGGGTCGCAAAACTGCCGTGAAAACCCTAATTGCTTCATAGGTTCGACGTATAACGTCTTAGGTTCGCTCTAAGCTCTCGTATTCAATTTTTTTAGAAACTGGACTCTCAAGGCAGTCATCACGTACTCCTGTATGTGACAAACTCCTTCTCAAAACTCGCTCAAAAGCACGACGTTCTAAACGTCGGATTTCAACTAACAAGTACTAAACCAACAAAGAAATTCCAAACGTCTTCTAGTTCTCGACTATAACTATAATCCATATTATTTCAACTCGAACGCTTATGACATCAACTAGAAAGATGTTCTAAATTTCATTATAAACAATAATATCAACTTAGAATTTTCATCCGACTTCTCGATTATTAGTTACAACTAAATGTTCGTCTCTTATACGATTTTTCAACGTTGTCGGATTCTATTCAAATTTTACGACGTTAAACTACGTCTAACGTGAATCATTTTCAAGCATGCAAACACATCTTAACATCATTATAACTCAGTTTATATGGTGATCTTTGCCTCTTATGTTTCATTAAACATTTTTAGAAAAATCTCATTTAATTTCTATTATCAACTAACACTATTTGCAACATAAATCAACTAACAAATCATCACTTATGTCTAACATGTATAAACCCCTAATTACATATAAATTTCTGGTTTTAAACATATGTTAAGGGGGTGATTTTCTTCTCCAATTAACAACATATATTCACTAATCAACATCTTATACTATCCATTAATCGATTATAATTCCAAAAACAACTAACATGCATAAAATCCCTAAATTCAATCCAAAACCCTAATTGACTTCCACAAAAAATATAGGGCTTTCAATTCTTTTTCATTCCAAACACTAATTAATCATCTACTAAGCATGAATCCATGATCAAAAGAAGAAAAACAAAAATCCTACAAAAAGCCTAAAAAATTCTGCATTTACATAGGTTTTAGGATTCTTGGTTTTGATCAATTCTAATCCCTAATTATCATATCTAACACATCCAATTACATTATTCTAAGATCAAAATATCTAAATCAAACCTCTAAAATTCGATCAAGATGGAAAAATAAAAAGAAAAGAAATCTAAATGGATAGGATCGTGGAGGATGGAAATACCTTAAGAATTAAAGAAGGATGTGTAGAGTTTTGTTGGATGAATTGTGACTTGTATGAACTCTTCTTGTTCTTGGAGGTGTTCTTCAATGGTGGATGGATGATGGAGAAGATGAAGTTTGAGGGAGAGAGAGAGAGAATTGCCGAGAGAGAGAGTGAGAGAGAGAGATGGAATTGTTTTGTGTAAGCTTTGTTATGATGAATAGGTTGAACATGTATAAAGGTAAGGTTAAGGTGTCATAAAGCTAATTAAGGTCAACATGCAAGTCTCCACTTATGAGGTGAGGTGGCGGCTGCATGCAACAATTTTTTAGGGTTACGGGTTTTCCGGCGCGATCCGACGTTACGGAAAAACGAACGACGAAAAACGTTGTTCGGTACAAAATCGTCACGATTCGATTTGACTTAAAAATTCTAACGTATGAACTTAATTAGAAAATAAATTTTTTCAAAATTTATTTTGAAAAAAACTCGGGACGACATAGTCCGAGTTTCGTCCGGAAAAACATAAAAACAAACTTTCTCGACGTATTCGTATCGCAATTTCGTGATTGTAAGAATTAGACGGTTTTCCGTTCTTAATTTACAACTAAAAACTTTTCGTACGCGCTATCCCTAAATACAGTAGTCATCTAACTGACTTCTGTAATTTATTTTCAATAACGGATTCGACCGTTAGCCTTAGAATTCAAAAATTATAAACTTAGGCGTGCAAAGCCATTTATTTGGTTAACTTTAAATATTAAGAACGTAAGGAATTTACGGGGCATTACAGGTCGCGTCAAGAAACAGATTATGCAATTCAATGCTTGATACCTCCAGCTCGAGAGAGAAAATGCAAATAGTTGGAACGACCTCGATCTCTACACGATGGCCACCAATAATTACTCCGCCCTGTACGAGAAAGAATTCAACTATAGGAAGGTGTGAGAGCTCTTGAAGAATATCCCGAGTTTTTGCAACCCGGAGACCAAAACAGCTCCGAAGCAACAAGGATAAATGAAGACGGCGACTATACTTCGTCTGCTAGCGGCAACATATCCACGACATCCGCGAGCGATGCAAACACCTTACAAATTCATTTGGAAGGAGTGAAAGCTCTCAAGAAGGGGAGAAAGAGGAAGGGGAAGGGGTAGGGGAAGGGGAAGGGGAAGGAGGCGGCGAAGACAGAATTGACTACCATAGCCGAAGAATTGAAGATGGTGAACGAAGTTATTGCGATGATGTTCGCCTACGATATTTTTACGCGAGACACAACCGATATGACTCCGTCTGTTTTGGAGGCACACCTAAAAGTCTATGCGAAATTCGCAACAAAATATGGTTTAGAGTAGTTACTTTAATTTTTTTTCCTTAATTATTGTATGTTTTAAAATTTTAATTCAATAAAATTGTCGTATTTCCACTTTAATTAGAATTTTTAATATTATTTATTACAAATATAAAAAAATAACAAAATAAAATCCATTCAATCATTGTCAATGATTATAGATCCGGGGTCTATATATTAACCTTATTTCAAAATTTTCTACCGAGATTTATCCAATCATTGACATCCCACTAAAATTACACTTTCCGGTAATAGATCTAAGGTTAAAAAAAACAACCGTAGTGAATGCTCTAAGAAGGGCATTCTCTTCGGAGGGTAAGGATACCTAGATGCAACTTTGGAGAGGTCCTACCACAAAACAAAACTAATGTATACTTTACGTACTTTCCTTTTATTTAAGTCACTCGTATATTTTATCTGAAAACAAATTATTAATGTTTTATATTTCCAAATATTTAAAATAAATAAGCATATAGTTTTTATTTAATTTCGATTTTTTTTCGTTAATTTTGTTGGTTTTTAGATATAACTGTTAACCAACCTAGTTATAAAACCCCTATTATAAACTAAACTATTTACGGTGGCATCAGTTGGTGCTTAACTATTTTCGATGAGTTAAACAGTTAAAATGGTTAATACCTTTTAATGGAAACAGTTTATTCAGCCCTACTTGTAACAAATAAAAATTCATTGAATAACATCACATGCTACAATATTGTTCAGTCTCCAGGAAAATCTATTATCCACACAACTGGAACTGAAGATTTTTTTTTTGAAAAAAAAGAGTACTAACAAATGCATGATGTACAAGATCAACAGTTTTAGCCTTTATATAGGTATACATGAGTCAAATTTCTTAATACCCTCTAATGCATGATCGTCGACTATAATATGATTACACACATACAAATTAATTAATGGTAAATATTACATGCAATCTCTTCAATTAAATATAAACTAACGTATAACCCGTCGAAAATTGACGGAAAATTATGAAAATTAATAAAATTATTAAATATTACTAATATGTGATAGATTAAAAAAAATATTATTTGTTAATTATTTTAAGGTTAAATAATTCGATTATGCAATCTAGTAAACTCGCTTAGAATTTATATCCCTTGAACACATCTCAAATTCAATTAAAAATTAATTTTACCACATGTTAACTTCTCAAATCCATATATTTATGTTTGTTAAAAATTATAACTAATATATTCTCATTACTTTTGATAATATTTAAAGCTCTATTCTTCTACAAAACCGATGTGGGCAAAAATATATTTCTCTCTCAAATGAAAGCGATTTTTAAGCTGAATCTTTTAGCTTTTTATGAAGAAAATGAGGCAAGAGAAGGAGCGGGTAGTGAGAGAGAGAAGAGATATATAGATAGCGAATAATACTATAGATGTTAAGATTGTCTATAAGATGAAAGTGACCTTAAATACCCCACATTATGAATTCAACACAAGATTAAGAAAAAAAAAAGTTAAACCACCGCTTCACAATCATCTCGTCTACCCCGACAGTTCCGACCTGAAACCGGCCTATTGACTACAATACTAATTTTAAATCATATAAATAATCATCTTTCAAATATATTCACAAAAAAATTAATGATGACATTTGTTTTCTTTTTACCTGAAATTAATATTTAATTATATACATAACTATATTCAAAAAATATTCAAACAATACTTAACAAATAAAATTTAATTATAAATTGTAGTATTATATAAATAATCATCTTCCAAATATATTCATAGAGAAATAAATGATGACATTCGTTTTCTTTTTTACCAGCTTCGAGAATAAAGTTTTTAACTGAGAATAGAACTTCAAGAATTGTTTCACTATGTACTTAGTAGTTTTTCCTTTTTACAAAACTTTATGTGGAATGATTGTGATTCATAAAATTATTTAGTTAATTATATGAGATAAAAGTTGACGACAAATATCCTTAAGTTTATGAGTTCAAAAGTATATAATATATTAAAAAAAAGTTGTCCCGCAAGTACTAAATTGACCCCTCTATTAGCACAATTCTTGGTTGGAATTGGTTCGTTGATAAATCTTTAGTAATTTTTCTGCCAATTTTTCTACATATTCTACGTTTTCCAACGAAGACAATTAATCAAACAATTTGAGATGATGATTGTTTGAAATTTATATACTCGTACTTGTTTAAAATCCGATTAAAAAATTAGTCATTTGTGTTCCTTTCTGAAAAAATTCTGTATATTAGTCTTCTGCCACAGCTCTGCGTCGGAACTGGCCCGTTGACCACGACTCTGATTTATAAGTGCGTAATTTATAAAATTTATTTAGAATTTATATAGATCCAAAAATTTAATAAAAATAATGATTGTACTATTCATTATCATCCTTAATCGTATACTAATATTCGTTAATTAAATATTATATAGATTATGCAAAGTTGGACACCCAACTACGAATAACGTAAAAATTATTCATGGAGGACGATTATAGATTTTAGAAAATACATGAAAAAAAAACATAAAATGAAAAAAAAAATTAGAAAATACATAGGAAAAAAACATAAAATGAAAAATTTCTCGAGTTGAGGTAACCGTCGATTGGAAATTGGCTCCTTTACCGCCACGGTTCCGGGTCAGAATTGGCCCGTTGACCACGATTTTGATTTATAAATGCATAATTTATGAAACTCGTTTAGAATTTGTATAGACTCAAAACATAAAAATAAAAATAAAAATTGATTTTACTATTCATTGTCATCTTAACTATATAGTAGTAATATTTACTAATTACAATTATAAATTATGCAAAGTTGGAAACCCAACTACAAATAACGTAAAAATCAATTCATTGATGATGATTCTAGATTTTAGAAAATACATGAAAAAAATGAATAAAATGAAGATTTTAAAATTAATAAGAATAAAGAATGAAAATGTGTCACGTGAGATCCTGAGTTGAGGTATCCGTCAGTTGAAAATTGGACCATCTACCTAATTAATTGACAAATTAGAAATTACTTATTTTTTTTTATCAAATTAAATAAAAAAAATATTAGACTATTTTTAAATTTAATTCAGCCAAATCAATAAATTATCCAAACTATTTTGGAAACATTTATTCTATCAACTAATAAATTGGTTTCCTAATAAAAATAATTATCTATTCGACCAATTAATAAATTGACCAAATTAAATTTAATTAAACTAAAAAATATAACAGTTATTTATTCGGCCGATTAATAAATAAATTGACCAAATAAAACTCCTACAAAAAATAATTATTTATTCGGCCAATTAATAAATTGACCAAATTAAATTAAATTAAACTATAAAAATATAGTTATTTATTCGACCGATTAATAAATAAATTGGCCAAACAAAACTGGTGGAGCAAAAGAAAATACACATTGATTCTAGGTATTTATAGTCTTTTCAATAGGTGAAGTTTCATTGAGAAACCGATGTGGTACACAAGATTTTAGTATAGATATTTAAAATCTATTATTTTACATTTAAAAATTTTTGAATGTGTCACGTGAGATCCTGAGTTGAGGTATCCTCAGTTAGCAATTGGCCTATCTACCTAATTGATTGACAAATTATAAATTACTTAATTTTTATCAAATTAAATAAAAAATATTAGACTATTTCTAAATTTAATTCGGTCAACCAATAAATTATCCAAACTATTTTGGAACCATTTATTCAATCAACTAAATAAATTGGTTTCCTAATAAAAATAATTATCTATTTGACCAATTAATTAATTGACCAAATTAAATTAAATTAAACTAAAAAAATATAACAGTTATTTATTCGCCTATTAATAAATAAATTAGCCAAATAAAACTCCTACAAAAAAAAATAATTATCATTCGGCCAATTAATAAATTGACCAAATTAAAATTAAACTATAAAAAATATAGTTATTTATTCGGCCAATTAATAAATAAATTGGCCAAATAAAATTGGTGGAGCAAAAGATGAGAAAATACACATTGATTCTAGGTATTTATAGGCTTTTCAATATGTGAAGTTTCATTTAGAAACCGATGTGGGACACAATATTTTAGTATAGATATTTAAAATCTATTATTTTACATTTAAAAAATTTTGAATATGTCACGTGAGATCGCGAGTTGAGGTATCCGCCAGTTGAAAATTGATCTATCTACCTAATTTATTGATAAATTAGAAATTTCTTAATTTTTATCAAATTAAATAAAAAAAATATTTGATTATTTCCAAATTTAATTCGGTCAAACAATAAATTATTCAAATTATTTTGGAACCATTTATTCTATCAACTAATAAAATAGTTTCCTAATAAAAATAATTATCTATTCGACCAATTAATTAATTGACCAAATTAAATTAAATTAAATTAAAAAAATGTAACAATTATTTATTCGCCTATTAATAAATAAATTGGTTAAATAAAACTCCTAAAAAAATAATTATATATTTGGCCAATTAATAAATTGAAAAAATTAAATTAAATTAAACTATAAAAATATAGTTATTTATTCGGCCGATTAATAAATAAATTGGCCAAATAAAACTGGTGGAGCAAAAGATGAGAAAATACACATTGATTCTAAGTATTTATAGGCTTTTCAATAGGTAAAGTTTTATTGAGAAACCGATATGGGACACAAGATTATAGTATAGATATTTAAAATGTATTATTTTACATTTAAAAATTCAAAAATTTGATAATTTAGATAAATATGAATGAAGGAATATAAGAGGTGCCACGTAGGATTTTTTCAAAGTATGAATCGTTTTCCTTTTAGTAATATAATGATATTGTTTCCTCAAAATCAAATTTTTAAAACTCGGTATGCGTTTATTTTTTATTTATATGAAATGCGCTTAATGAAGAAGTTGGAGAGTTTGAAAGTTTTTTACATATGAAAGTAAATTCTTATAATAGATTTATACATTTCTTAAAAGGTAATAGTACTACAAAATTCAATTAGCGAATGAATGTTCAAAATAATCGAAACGATGACTTTAGATTAAACCATGCTATATTGTTGTTAGGTAAAACAAGTTTGTAGCACGTCGAAAATCGACGGAAAATTATTATTTAATATAATTTAATATATGACAGTATAACAAAGATATTATTTGTGATTTTTTTTTAAGTAATACTCATTAAAAAATTAAAATTTTCAAAGCTCACCTTCTTCTCAAAACTGACGTGGGACAAAAACTATTTACTTCGAAAAATATTGTCTTGGGTAGATGATTATTTTTCATAGCAAATATCTATTTGTCTCACAATGATTTAATGAAGAAAAATAAATTGAAGATTGTTTATAAAATGAAGATGACACTATGTTGGGAAATTTATTAGTAAGAGTTTTGATGAATTCCAAAACCGACTGACCCCAACCGAGTAGATGTTGCCAGAAGCTAATGTTAGAAATTAGGCTCGCTGTTTGAGCAAAGTTAAGATTTTATCTTTACAGGTCTCCAGCTGAAGATGGCAACAAGGCATCACCCAATCAGAACATCAGTTGTCATGAAATACAACTGAGAGCTCATTGTTCAGATGCAAAGAGGGGGAAGTCTTCAGAACATCAGTTGTGAAGAAAACCAACTCAGGGTTCATCAGATGAGAAACAGTAGAGAGGAAGAGAACATCAGATGAAAAGGAAGTCATCTAAAAGTTCAAACTCAACTGACTAAATACAAGGAAGACAACTGAGTGTTCAGTTTCAGAACCTCAGTTGTAGAACTCAAACAAGAAGATCAACAGCATGAAGTTCAAAATCAGCTGAGAGTTCAACGGTTCAGTTAGAACATCAGCTGAAGACCACTCAGATAAAGATCAAGATTTTCAACCGACTAACCGAGGTTGACTGTCAGAAAGGTTAAGATTTGAATTTCAAAAGGAAGTCACATGAGGGTTTGACCGTTCAGTCATTACCCCATCTGGCCCAACACAAGGCTGTCTCAGATGGAAAGCAGAAGAGCACAGATGCCATATCGGGAAAGTCTGCAGAGATGAGAGACAAGCCATCGCTTTCAACGATCAGAGATCAACAGCTTCTCCAACGGCTAGTTGATACTCTCCGCCTATAAATAGAGGCATTCTCTCATTCGAGAGGTTTACGACATACGAGACAAGAGACAGAGAAGTGTAATCACAAGAGAAACAAGCGCAAGAAAAATCTGTAAAAATCACATTCTAAGAGCATCAGCAGCTGAGAGTTCAAGAGTGATAGAACATTAGTAGCTGAGGGTTCATAGAGTTATAATCTGTCTTAGATCTTAGTTTGAGTGTTTATTCGTTCAAGCCATAGATCCAGCTCTCTTTCGTGATCGAGCTGTAGCTGGAAAATCCACCCACATACACACCTTAAAAAGTGTTTGTTAGGATCATACTCGTCCTGTAATTGAGTATCTAGGTCGTCAAGTACCCGCAAACTTGACATAGGTTGTTAAGTACCCGCAAACTTAACTGTAAAGGTTGATAAGTACCCGTAAACTTATTACAACGGTTGCACAGCCCGGGTAAGCTGTGTGGAACTGTCCATAAGAACTTGGATTGAGGTGTGAGGATTCACATCTCCTCGTGGACGTAGGAGGGTTATCTTCGAACCACGTTAAATCATGTGTGTCTGTGTTTATTTTATTCAGTTACTTATTGCATTGTTAACTGACCAAACTAACCAGCATACAATCTGCATATCAGCACACTCTCAACTATTTTGGTTATTGACCAACCGTGCTAAAAGCGTGAGTTGTTTTAACAAGTTTAATTTCCACCACATTCCGCACAGCACTACTCTTCCAGCTGAGGTTGTTTACTCAGTTGTGAGATTCCAACTGAGTCAGTTTTACTCAGTTGAAGTATTTTTTAAGTGTTAAGTTTTAAAATCCTAACTGGTGTATTCTCCCCCCTCCCCATACACCAGTAACTCGTTTCGGGACCATCAAGTGGTATCAGAGCAGTGGTTCAAAAGACTGCTGACTCTGTTTCACAAGGTGTGAATTCGAGAAATTTTCTTCAGTGGTCAACTGAACAGATCTTTTCACGCTAGTGCATATTTGCTTGCATATTTGTCTTGTTTTTTTGTGTGCAGATGGACGTCAAGGACAAGATCGTCGTCATGTTTTCAGTAGTCAATTATACATCATGGAGAACTCGAATGAAGAAGATCCTTCTGTCAAAGCATCACAGGATGCAACAAGTTCTCTCTTCCGGACCAATTGTCATTAAAGAAAGAATAGCTCGCACTCCCACAAATCCTAACGATGGAGATACAGTGGTGGAGTATGTGGAGAAACAACCAGAAGACTACTCTCCAGAGGAGGCCAAGGTGAGCCAGTTGGATATCTGGGCTCAGAGCACAATAATGTCCACAGTTGGACACGATTATCTGCCTTGGATAGATGAATTATTTCCTTGGATTACAAGTGAAGCAGTCACCAGAAGGGATTTTCATAAATCAGTCCAAGTATACAAAGGAGCTCATCACCAAGTTGACCTTATACTCATGTTGACCTTTTACTCATGTTGACCTTATACTCATGTATACAAAAGGAAAACTTTTGATGCCAAAGCTTCGAAGGGCATATTTCTTGGATATGCTGCTCGAATCAAGGCATACAGAGTTTTCAACAACAGCTCTCGTGTTGTGGAAATAACACCTCATGTTAGTTTTGATGAATCTACCTTTGAGTGCAGGGAACAGGTTAAAGGACAACAAGCAGATCCAACTGTTCCACCAGTTCTCACCAGATCGCAAGCTCTAAGGGAAAAGAACCTAGCTGAACCACTGGTTTGGGCAACTGAGGATAAGGATCCATACTCCTCTGAAGATGAATGCGAAGACCCCAGCACATTCCAAGGGGGAACTTCAGCTGATGCTCCTCCAACTGCTTCAGCATCCGAAGCCCAACCGAGTCTGGTTCAACCTAATACCAATGTTGAGGATCCAGACTCAACAGCTGATCAATCACCAGCTCTAAAGACTTCAACTCAGATTTCAGAACAGCCACAGTTGGAAGAAGAAGGAAGACGCAACCGAAGATGGTATGAAGTTCATTCCACTGACAACATCATCGGCGATCCAACTGAGGTTGTGCGTACAAGGAGCCGAGTTGCAAATCCAGAATCAACTGAAGGAAACTCCAACACTTACGCCCAGTATGCTGAGGAGTTGGCAGTTCTAGAGGAATTCGAGCAAGCTGGAGATGTGGCCATGATTTCTTGCTTTGTAGCTGATGTACCAGAACCGAAGAATGTTGGGGAAGCTCTCAACTGTGTTCACTGGACAACAGCCATGCAAGAAGAACTGAATAAGTTTCTACGCAACTGTGTATGGGAGTTGGTAGAAAGACCAAATGGTGTCAAGGTGATTGGATTGAAGTGGATTTTCAAAAACAAGAGAGACGCCATTGGATTCATAGTGAGGAATAAGGCAAGGTTGGTAGCTCAAGGATACTGCCAACAAGAAGGAATCGACTTTGAAGAATCTTTCGCGTCTGTTGCAAGGCTGGAAGCCATTCGAATCTTTCTAGCTTATGCCGCACATCACAAGTTCAAAGTGTATCAGATGGATGTGAAATGTGCATTCCTCAACGGAGATATCAAGGAAGATGTATATGTTGAACAGCCTCCAGGTTTTGAGACTGGAGATGGAAGAGTGTACAAGTTGAAGAAAGCTATCTATGGTCTAAAGCAAGCACCAAGGGCCTGGTATGACACTCTTTGTGGTTTTCTACTGAACTCGGGATTCAAACGAGGATCAGTTAACAAAACCCTGTTCACCATCAAAGTTGGAGATGATATACTTGTAGTGCAAATCTACGTGGATGACATCATATTCGGTTCCAAGTCGGAGGAGCTGTGCAAAAAGCTTTTCAGATCTCATGAAGGAGAAGTTCGAGATGTCAATGATGGACGAGATGAATTATTTCCTTGGATTACAAGTGAAGCAGTCACCATAAGGGATTTTCATAAATCAGTCCAAGTATACAAAGGAGCTCATCACCAAGTTCGGATTGCAAACAAGTAAAACCACAAGGATCCCAATGAATACTAACTGGAAGATTGAACCCGGAGCTGAGGGAAAGCTCGTAGATGCCAGCCAGTTTAGAGGGATCATCGGTTCGCTGCTATACCTAACTACCAGCCGACCAGTATATCATACGCAGTTGGAGTGTGTGCTCGATTCCAAGTTCAGCCAAGAAAAGCACACATGTTGGCAGCAAAGAACATCATCAAGTATCTGAAGGGAACTGTTAATGTTGGATTGTGGTATCCAACTGATGACAATATCCAGCTGACTGGATACTCAGATGCAGACCTAGCAGGAGATCGGTTGGACAGGAAGTCTACCTCTGGACACTGTCAATTCATGGGTAGCAAGCTGGTTTCATGGTTCTCCAAGAAACAAGCATGTGTTGCTACATCTACAACCGAGTCGGAGTATATGGCTGCCGGAAGCTGTTGCATGCAAGTGTTGTGGCTGAAGCAACAGCTGAGAAACTATGAAGTCGCAACTGGACAGGTTCCAATTCATTGTGATAGCTCGAGTGCCATAGCTATCTCACTGAATCCTGTTCACCACTCTCGGACAAAGCATATCGACATTCGTCATCATTTCATCCGAGATCATATTGAGAAGAAGGATGTGTCCACAGAGAAGATTCCAACTGATATTCAGAGAGCTGATATCTTCACCAAACCTCTACCTGAAGCCCGGTTCAAGATGTTATGTGATCTTCTTGGACTATTGGATCCATCAGATGAAGAGTCATCCGAGCTGATGAAGATCCATCCGAGCTGAAGAGTCAGATATCCATCTGAGGGGGAAGCTCAGATGAAGGGAGAATCTCAGATACGAATTGCCATCTGAAGACACCAAACGTCAGCTGAACAGACGAACTCGAGTCAGCTGATGGCATGCTGCAACAATGGATCAGATGTCAGCTGAACAGACGAACTCGAGTCAGCTGATGGTATGAGGCAACTGAGGAACTCAACTGAGGAACTCAACTGAGTCAGCCGGAGCGTGCGAAGAATTAACAAGCACCAGATGAAGGCTGAGGCTAGGAAGAAGACTCATCAGCTGCAGAAGAACGCCCCGCTCCCGTCTCGGTTCCCACATGTGACAAGTGGATGAATGCTGAGTGGAACGATGACTGGGAGCAGTTCAAGCATGAATTCATTAATGACTTTTACTACAGGAAAACCTACTCGACTGAAGGTCCAAGGCAAGCCTTCAAGGAAGCCCTGTGGGAGCTCAGATCTGGAGACCCTGGAATGTTTAGTCAGTTCAAGCGAGCCATGCTGAATGCTCAGCTCGATCCCAACACCATTCCAGTTCCGCAGATGCTCAGATATCGCCCTCAGATGATCAAAGGCACAAACACTCCGAACAGAAATGCGATCATGGCTGAGGCGAGACAAGTCTGCAAGGAACATGGTGTCAACACTGGGATTGAGTCACCTGCGAAGAAAGAGATCTTTAACCGTATCTTCAGCAAGTACGGTCAACAGTATTTTTGAGCTGATCTTTTTTTTTGTCTTTTGAGCTGATGTAGTTTTTGGAACAACTGTTGTATTTTGTTAACTGTTTTGTGCTTAACCCTGTAATCTTCAGTTGTAACAAAATCTTCAAGTATATATAAGATTCACCTTGATGAACAATTCCTCATTGTCCAAGCTCTGAATCACAAAAGTCTTTTAAATACCATGTTATATCTGTGCTAACCCTTTGATGTTTTATCTTATAGACTGTCTAGAATTTCAGCTGAGATTTTAGGTCAGTTAGTGAGGTTTAGATCAATAGTGGTTTAAAGTTGTAAGTGGTTTTGGCATCATCAAAAAGGGAGAAATTGTTGGGAAATTTATTAGTAAGAGTTTTGATGAATTCCAAAACCGACTGATCCCAACCGAGTAGATGTTGCCAGTTTCTAATGTTAGAAATTAGGCTCGCTGTTTGAGCAAAGTTAAGATTTTATCTTTACAGGTCTCCAGCTGAAGATGGCAACAAGGCATCACCCAATCAGAACATCAGTTGTCATGAAATACAACTGAGAGCTCATTGTTCAGATGCAAAGAGGGGGAAGTCTTCAGAACATCAGTTGTGAAGAAAACCAACTCAGGGTTCATCAGATGAGAAACAGTAGAGAGGAAGAGAACATCAGATGAAAAGGAAGTCATCTGAAGGTTCAAACCCAACTGACTAAATACAAGGAAGACAACTGAGTGTTCAGTTTCAGAACCTCAGTTGTAGAACTCAAACAAGAAGATCAACAGCATGAAGTTCAAAATCAGCTGAGAGTTCAACAGTTCAGTCAGAACATCAGCTGAAGACCACTCAGATAAAGATCAAGATTTTCAACCGACTAACCGAGGTTGACTGTCAGAAAGGTTAAGATTTGAATTTCAAAAGGAAGTCACATGAGGGTTTGATCGTTCAGTCATTACCCCATCTGGCCCAACACAAGGCTGTCTCAGATGGAAAGCAGAAGAGCACAGATGCCATATCGGGAAAGTCTGCAGAGATGAGAGACAAGCCATCGCTTTCAACGATCAGAGATCAACAGCTCCTCCAACGGCTAGTTGATACTCTCCGCCTATAAATAGAGGCATTCTCTCATTCGAGAGGTTTACGACATACGAGACAAGAGACAGAGAAGTGTAATCACAAGAGAAACAAGCGCAAGAAAAATCTGTAAAAATCACATTCTAAGAGCATCAGCAGCTGAGAGTTCAAGAGTGATAGAACATTAGTAGCTGAGGGTTCATAGAGTTATAATCTGTCTTAAATCTTAGTTTGAGTGTTTATTCGTTCAAGCCATAGATCCAGCTCTCTTTCGTGATCGAGCTGTAGTTGGAAAATCCACCCACATACACACCTTAAAAAGTGTTTGTTAGGATCATACTCGTCTTGTAATTGAGTATCTAGGTCGTCAAGTACCCGCAAACTTGACATAGGTTGTTAAGTACCCGCAAACTTAACTGTAAAGGTTGATAAGTACCCGTAAACTTATTGCAACGGTTGCACAGCCCGGGTAAGCTGTGTGGAACTGTCCATAAGAACTTGGACTGAGGTGTGAGGATTCACATCTCCTCGTGGACGTAGGAGGATTATCTCCGAACCACATTAAATCCTGTGTGTCTGTGTTTATTTTATTCAGTTACTTATTGCATTGTTAATTGACCAAACTAACCGGCATACAATCTGCATATCAGCACACTCACAACTATTTTGGTTATTGACCAACCGTGCTAAAAGCGTGAGTTGTTTTAACGAGTTTAATTTCCACCACATTCCACACAACACTACTCTTCCAGCTGAGGTTGTTTACTCAGTTGTTAGATTCCAACTGAGTCAGTTTTACTCAGTTGAAGTATTTTTTAAGTGTTAAGTTTTAAAATCCTAACTGGTGTATTCCCCCCCCCCCCCCCATACACCAGTAACTCGTTTCGGGACCATCACACTATATATCCTTAATTTTTATGAGTTCAACATAACATTATGTAAAAGTAAAAATTGTCCCGCTGGTACTGAATCGACCCCTTTACGCGCATAATTATGGATCAGAACTGACTCATTGACAAATTGTAAGTAAGTTTTCTACAAATTTGATGTTTTTTAATGGAGACGTTTAATCAAACAATTCGAGACGACGTGTTTAGGATTATTCAAACCTATTTGAAATTTATATACTCATACTTATTTTAAACACAATTAAAAAATTAGTCATTTGTGTTCCTTTTTAGAAAAATCCGTATAGCAACCCGTCGGTTGACAATTGACCCGTCTACTACTACGGTTCCTAGTCGGAACCGGCCCGTTATAAGTGCATAATTTATGAAACTCGTTTATAATTTAATAGATCCAAAATTTAATAAAAAAAATTGATTGTACTATTCATTCTCACCATTAACTGTATAGTAATATTATGAATTATTCAAAGTTGAAAATCAAACTACAAATAACGTAAAAATAAAAATATGGATGACCGAATCTAGATTTTAGAAAATACATGTAACAAAATTTATAAATTGAAAAATTCAAAATAAATAAGAATAAATAATAGAGATATGTCATGCGAGATCCTGAGTTGAGAAACCAGTCGGTTGGGAATTGTTGGCCCGTCTATCTAATTCAGTGGTCAAATTAAAGTTAATTATTTTTTATCTAATTAAATAAAAAATTTTAAACTATTTCAAATTTTAATTCGGCCAACCATTAAATTAGCCAATATTTTTGGAACCATTTATTTTGACCAACTAATATATTGGCCAAATTAAATTAATTTAAAGTAAAAAAAATATAGTTATTTATTCGGACGACTATAAATAACTTGGTCAAATAAAATTGGTGGTGCAAAAGATGAGAAAATAAATATTGGTTCTAGGTATGTATAGGCTTTTCAATAGGTGAAATTCTATTGAAAAACCGATGTGAGACAGAAGATTTTAGTTGATATTCAAATCTATTATTTTGTATTTAAATATTAAAAAAATTGATAATATAGATAAATAGGAATGGAGGAATTTGAGGGGTGCCACATAAGATTTTTGCAAAGCTATAATCATTTTTCTTTTAGTAATATATAAATTTTAATATGATAAATATTGATTTTAAATTTAGAAAATTTGAGAATTGAGATAAATAGGAATGGAGAAATTTGAGGGGTGCCATATAGGATTTTTTTAACGAAGAGTCGTTTTCGTTTATATAATAATAATAGATAATAATGATAATTGAGAAAATTGAAGAATTAAGATAAATCCGAATGGAAGGAATAGACGGAGTGCCATAACTGTATATTTGATCATTTATTAATTGGTCAAATTGAATTGGCGGTGCAAAAATATTTTATATAAAATTGGTGCGAGATGTACATTGCAAGGGATGAGAAAATATACATTGATCTAGGTATTTATAAATTTTCCATTAGGTAGAGTTTCGTTAAAAAAACAATGTAGGATATAAGAATCTTCTATCTATCTATTATTATATAAACGAAAACGACTCTTCTTTTAAAAAATCCTATGTGGCACCTCTCAAATTCCTTCATTCTTATTTATTTAAATTCTCAAATTTTATGAATTTAAAATCAATATTTATCATATCTATAATATATATATATTATATATGGCATGCAAACAAAATCTTAACAAGATCAAATCTCAATTTCAATATCTATCATGTTTTAATATTTAACATATAGTATTCCGTATATGCTATCAAAAAACAAATATTCCATATATAATGATTTGTTGTCGCCCAATTTATTTCTAAACCTTTATACACTTTTGTGACGTCTAAAGCCTATCATCTACGATATTTTAATTTAACTAATTTTATAGTCTACCTACATTGCTATATCATCTAATTATTAAAAAGCTTATAAATATTTATCATCAATATGTATTTCTCATCCTTTACACCATTAATTTAATTGATAAATTAATCAGTTGGTCAAATAAATAGTTGTATTTTTGCATTTTCAACATTTTATTTTTATTAATATTTTCTCTAAAGATTTTAATCACACCTCAGATTTTTA
Source organism: Schizonepeta tenuifolia (assembly GCA_029490685.1). Lineage (NCBI taxonomy): Eukaryota > Viridiplantae > Streptophyta > Magnoliopsida > Lamiales > Lamiaceae > Schizonepeta > Schizonepeta tenuifolia. The sequence continues at coordinate 50,057,283 of CM055956.1, read as the reverse complement.
GTAATCCTCTCCGATTGGAGAACTTATTAAAGGATTAGATATAATATATTATTTTATCAACCAATATAAATTCTTATTTAATTTGATTAGATAATTCTTTAATTTATACCAAATAGGTTATTCTTGAACACAATTTCTCATCTCATGAATGCATTTAAATTTGTGGAGAGAATATTATTAAAATATTACGCATTCTGGCTCTCTTTATTAATTTTAGGTCATCCTAAGTGGCAACAATCTTCATTCAGTAATCCTATCTATTTGAAATCTTCAATTTAAACAATTCTACTTAATATATATTATTAATTGTTGTCATTATTTTCGTCTCCTACACCCAGTATGATAAAAGATTCAATTGTGACATAATATATATGGATGGATAAGAAATTGATATTTTCATGTTATTGGAAAAGAAAGAAATAATATAATGCATCCTTTTAACAATGCTAAATCATCAAGTATGTAACAATATAACTGTTAATTGCACAGGCCATCTATCAAATTCAATTAAAATTAATATGTTTGTAGTTAGTTTAATAGTTTTAGGTATATACAATATAGATTAGGTAAGAAAGAGAGAATATGTAATGCCCCGTAAATTCCTTACGATCTTAAAATTTTAAAGTTAATTAAATAAATGGCTTTGCACTCCTAAGTTTACGATTTTGAATTCTAAGACTAACGGTCGAATCCGTTTCCGAAAATAAATTACGGAAGTCAGCTAGACGACTACTGTATTTAGGGTTAGCGCGTACGAAAAGTTTTAGTTCGTGAACTCGGAACGGAAAACCGTCTGATTTTTACATTCACGAAATCGCGATACGAACTCGCCCGAGAAAGTTCGTTTTTATGATTTTCCGGACAAAACTCGGACTGTGTCGTTCCGAGTTTTTGTCAAAATAAATTTTATAAATTTATTTTCCGATTAAGTTTCGTACGTTAAAATTTTCGGTCGAATCGGATCGCGACGATTTTGTGCCGAGCTACGTTTTTCATCGAACGTTTTCCGTAACGTCGGATCGCGCCGGAAAAGCGCGTATTTTCTTTCTCCCTCCCCCATCCAACCGACCTCCCCCTCTCTCTCTTAGATGATATTTATGTTTTATATAGTTTTTAAGTGGACACCTAATGTATTACTATTCACCCCTTTACACCTATTAACCTTATAACTTATGTTTAATTCAAATTAAAACACCATCTCTCCCTCCCACACCTTAGAAATCGGCAGCCATACCCCCTCCCTCTCTCATCTTCATTTCTTCCATCTCCATTGAAGAAAGCTTCAAAAACTTGAAGGAGAAACACACAAGTCATCATCCAACCATCCAAACCTCTTACTTCTTTCATTAATTAGCAAGGTAATCATCTCCTCCATACTCCTATCCAATTGGATTCCCCATCTTTTTATTTTTCTTTATGATCGAAAATTTGAGGGTTGAATTAGATGATTCGATCTTGGATTAATGAAATTAGAAGTGTTAGGATGTGAATTCTAGGTTTGAAATTGATTGAAATTTAAGAACTCTAATCCTATGTCTATACCGAAAATTTAGGGATATTTAGTAGGATTTTGGATTTCTTCAATTAATGATAGATTCATGCTTAAGAGGTGCTTAATTGGTGATTAGAACAAAGAGGAATCGAAAGCCCCATGTTTTGTGAAAATCGATTTAGGGTTTGAGTATAGAATTAGAGATTTTTGCATGTTAGTATGTAATTGGTTTGCAATTGATTAATTGTTGTTATAATAGGATGATTAATGAATAAATGGTGTTAATTGGAGAAGAAAATCACCCTCTTATCCATTGTATAAATACCGAAAATTTCTAAGAAATTAGGGGTTTTTCATGTGTTTGATTTAATTGATGAATTGATGATGGAATTATGTTGTAGTTGATGTTAGTTGTTAATAGGAATTTAATTAGATTTTTCTAAAAATATTTATTGGATTGTAAGAGACGAGGAACTCGTCATAAGTTGAAATATAGTGATGTTATGAAATGATTTTATGCATAAAAGTGATTCTCGTTAGATGTAGTTTAATGACGTAAAATTTGAACGGAATCCGACAACTTTGAAAATTGCATAAGAGACGAACAACTAGACGTAACTAATAACCGAGAAGTCGAATGAGAATTCTAATTGGATATTATTGTCTATGATGGACTTGAGAACAACTTTGTAGTTGATGTTATGAGCTTTCGAGCTAAAATAATATGAGCTATAGTAATAGTCGAGAACTAGAGCGCGAATTTCATAACTTGTTGGTTAGTAATTGTTAGTTGAAAGCTGACGTTTAGAACGTCGTGCTATTGGACGAGTTTTGAGAAGGAGTTCATCACGTACGGGAGTACGTGATGACTTCCTTGAGGGTCCAGTTTCTAAAGAAATCGAATACGAGAGCTTAGAACGAACCTAAGACGTTATACGTCGAATCTATCGAGCAACTAGGGTTATCGCGGCAGTTTTGCGACCCTCGCCGGAAACTGTAATAACTTTTAGCCCGTTTATCGGATTTGTGATCCGTAAATTGAAGTGTAAACTAGACATCCCAAACTTTCCAACGGTACAGGGCTAATCCCCTGTTTCCAGATCCTCTGTTCTGGGCAGTCCCCAGAGTCACTGTATTGCGCAGTGAAATTTCAGTTTCAATTCTTCTAAGTTGTTTCGTTCGCAACTTAGTTTCTTTCGAGCGTTTAAGCCGTAATAACTAACGACTATCTCCCTACTGACCCTAGAGTCAAGTACAGGGCCTTGAGTGATAAAACCAGTCGAGATCTCATCTCTTATCCATTCAAGTAAAGAAGTAGTTAAGCGAGAATTTTCATAAGTCGTTTAATGATCTAAAACGTAAAATTTTCGTAAGTTGATTCTTTCAAACTTAGTTCCTTATGATCTTTTAAGTCGTATTAAGTTACCGACTACCCTCTCTACTGACCTAAGAGTCGAGTATGAGAACTTTCGAGTTCTAAACGGGATTTGTTCGAGTCTCGTTCCCGTTTAAGTAAAATGAATCTAGTAAGCGTGCAAATGCCTAAAGAATGAAACGACTAAAACTTTTTCAATTCTCTTTGATCGATTATCTTTTACGACCCGTTTTTAAGTATTATTATTTTACGATGAAGGAGGAAGCCAGCTGTAAAGAAAGGACGGAAGATCCGAAGATTGGAAGCTAGTGCTTTTAGTTCTGTATATCGAGGTGGGCTTTTATATACAAAATAAAACGAGCAATGCTCGGAAAATCTTTCTTTATCGCTTTGATATCTGTGTTTTCAAAGTGATATTATGGCATGAACTGTTTTATGTTTTATGTGAGTTCTCTTGTACCTATCTGAGTCAACATTCGTGTTTTCCAGATTTAGAGTTAATCTAACTAGGTTAACTAACGATCGGCTCTGAGTTAGCTGCTAAGTGCTTTCCAGAGTTAGTCCACTTTGTAACCTGTGGTGTATGTGATATCTTGTTGAGGGGTACCAGCCACGGTGAATGAGAATTGGTCAAGATTGAACGTAACATTAGTCAGAAATGCTCGCGCGAGTGATTTATGAGAAAAGAAAATGTTTAGTAGACGCGGGCCCTTTTTAATAAAACCCCAACGTGCTATGATTATGAAATGCCATATTTATCTATACTTATGATTATGATTTTGCATCGTGCCCACTAAGTACGTTTGTACTTAGCCCTGCATTATTTTCTAAATGTGCAGGTTGAAGCGACGGTGAGTGGCAACGGTTGATGTTGAGTTGAAAGATAGGATGCTTAGTTAGAACTCTTCCGCTGCAGAACTCTAAATCTTTTGAAATGTATCTTTTGAACAATACACTGTAGTTTAAGTCTGTAAATATGAACTTAGTTTCTACTGTGTACTTTTGTCGAGTAATCCTTAGCGATTAACTTTTTCTCATTTATATTCAAGTCTTGTTCATGGTTTATTGATGCCTTTCATGTATGTTTAGTCAGTTAGCCCCCTTCTTCCCCGCTTCTTTAATCCAACCCCAGTCGCACCCCGACTTCTGCCGTCCCTTGGGATTTGGGGCTGTGACAAAATAACTATTTTATCGATTTTGTAAATATTGATGACTTTTTTTCACACTGCTTATTTCAAGTTCCTATTATAAAACATAAAATATTAAATTTTCTATCTCACATCGTTTTTTCAATAAAACTTCATATATTGAGAAGTTTATAAATATTTAGATTTAATATGCATTAATAATTTAATCAATTTATTAATTGATCGAATAAATAATTATATTTTTATAAGAAAATTTAATTTATATCTAATATATAAGTTAACAGGATGAAACTTAAAATTCTTTTCAAATATTTATTTGATCTAGGAGTACGACCACTTCATACTTATGCCTATTTATTTAATAAGTTGTTCTAAAAAAAATAGAAGAAATATACCTATAAGTCATTAATTAACTTCGTACCACGGGGCCAGCGGTAGAGGCGGTGATGGTGGCAGTGGCGGAATGAAAGGTGACAATGGTACGCTTGGTACGAATTCGTATCAAGCGTATCGCGACAGTGATAGTGGTGGTGGCGGTGGCGGAATGGAAGGTAACGGTGTTACACTTGGTATGAATTCATATCAAGCGTACCTCCCCGGCGCCATTTTAATAACGGCATTTATGTTCAAAGATGCACAAAATATCACACTTTTTGTGAAAATTACACTTTTAATAAAATTTGATGATTTTTGCGTCTATAATGACATATTGCGATTTGCCTCAAAAAATTAATATCAAACCATTTATTAAGCAACAAACAAATTATGAAAATATACTTTAGCATATTAAGAGGCTATTAAATTTCAAATATTTTTATCTACAATATATTTTATCCCACATGCCCAAAAAAAAAAAAACGGTTAACGGGCCGATTTCGACCCCAAAATTTGATAAAGTAGACGGGCCGATTCCGAACCAACGGTTCAACTTAATATTTTTATTTTATTTTATATTATGTTAATCACCTTATCCAAGTATGAATTCTTATATAAATTTCTGCTTTAGGGAAAAAAATGTAAGAATATTTATTTTCAACTAATTTGGGTGGCTGAACTCAAACCAACTTTTAAATTAATATATTTTTAAAATTTTACTTATAAATTACGTAAATAATTTTCTTTTGAAAAAATTTAAAACTAAAAAAAATAATTAAAAAACTACATCTTTCTTATACTATCACACATTAAATTTTATTAATTTTATTAAATAATAATTTCTAGTCGATTTCGACGGGCTACATACTAGTTTATACTGGCTAATGAAATATAAGAGAAAACATGAGATACCAAATTAATTATAGATACCTTGAAACAAAGATAGATTAGTTATACCTTGAAACGAAGATAGATTAGATATAATATAGATTTGTTATCTAATATATAATATATAGATTAGTTATAATAGAATCTATACCATATATAGATTTTAATATGATAAAATATGACAAAAATTGATTTTAAATTTAGAAAATTTGAGAATTGAGATAAATAGGAATGGAGAATTTGAGGGGTGCCACATAGGAATTTTTAACAAAGAATTATTTTAGTTTATATAATAATAATAATAATAATAATAATAATAATAATAATAGATAGATAGATAAATAGATAGATAGATAGATAGATAGATAGATAGATAGATAAATAGATAGATAGATAGATAGATAGATAGATAGTATTCTTGTGATTATGACTTTTTTTTAGGGAATTTAATTTTGAGTAATATCATTCAAACACACTGTGGCCAGCCACACGCACTAAAAATATTAATATAGGTTTTGAAAATAAAAATATACCCTAATTGGAAAACATAAACCCTAGTGAAAATGTATTTATTTCCATTTTTACAATTAACTTTCCTTTTTTCACGCTTGTGGCTGGTTACAGTGTGTTCAAATATCATTACTCTTTAATTTTTATGTTTGAAAATACAAAACGATAATTTCTACTGGTAATTTTGGTATGTCAAATCACAAGACTTGAAGCTAAAATACTCCCTCCGTATTTGGATAAAAGCCCTACTTTGACCCGACACAGAAACTAAGAAAAGCTGGTAAAGTGTGTTGAGTAGGTTAAAAGTTAGAAATTAGGGGTATTGTTAATGAGGTTGTTAGTTTGTTAATAAAATGGGTGTGGTTGTAGCAATTTAAAAGAAGAGTGTGGATATACCAAAACTAGTGAGTTAGTTTCATTTTTAAAATGAAAGACATGTTATATTAATTTAATATTTTCGAATTAATATGCTAAGTTTAATATTTGATCTCCTAAGTTTAATAATTTTTTTTTAATTAAGGCAAGTGATTTGTTTTGTTGGTGATTGTTAATTAAGGTGATACGCTCGACTAAGTTTAATTCTTTGTTTCGTGGCTAATATAACGAGATTATTAAGTTTTGTTCTAAGTTTAATTCTTTGATTGACGAATTAGAAAAAAAAACAGAGTACTACTCCTTCATCGACCACAGGAGAGGAGAGAAAATAAAACACAAGAACAATTCCTCCAACACACCATTTTAATCTCCATACAAAACACCATTTCTTGACCAAAGCTATAATCTCTTACTTGATTATTCACAGCTAAAATTATCGCAGAGATTTAGGAAAGAGCCGCGCTCTATCCGAGTATATACATACACTTGTGTACATATTCTTGAATTCCCTGCATTTTCGGAAGCAGGTATTAGGTGCTAGATTGTAGACTTCGATTGTTGTGTTTTTTGTGTTTTTAATTTTGCCTTGTTGAGAGCTGGAAGTATTAAAGGTGGTGGAATTTGGGGATTTGGTTTTTAGATAAAGGAGATGCCCTTACCCTTTGATTTTGAGGGGAAGGGGGTGTTAGACTTAGATTTCGTAGTGAAGAACAAAGATTTCATCACAGATTTCGTAAAGAAGAGTTGTTTCCTCAGCAGCAGTTTCGGCAAGCCTACATCTGTCCTGGATTCTGCAAGAATTTCAAGCAGACCCACATCTTCTTCAACCCTGTCTTCATCTCTCGACAGCGGCGGCGGAAGCACCGGCGGCGGCGGGGGTGGTGCTGCTTCTACCGATACGGCCGGTGTGGCGGCTGTTTCTGACACTCCCAAATGGCAGCAAGACTCCACTACTGCCACCAACTCCAAGGGTGTTCATCAGAGTTCATCATGAAAGAGAGAAATGGATCGAGAGAGAGAGACGGATAGACAACGCCAATCTAAGGTTTGGAGGATGAGAGTGAAGACAACAGACCATAAATGGATCGAGAGAGATAAATGGACAGACAATATGGATCGAGAGATAGAAATAGATCGATTTGGACTGGATAATAAAAATGGAAAAGAAGGAGAGTGGATCGAGTGAAATGAATAGTGTAGGTTAATTATGTGTTGTTAGAATAATTAGTGAAATTAATATTGATAAAAAGTGGGGTTAAAATGACAAGAAGTAGTAATTTGATAAAAGAATAAGGATATAATGGTAAAAAAACAAAACAAAACTTTTATAAAAATATGTGAAAAAATGTGAAACAAAGCTTTTATAAAAATACGGACTGAGAAAATAATTAATTTTCAATTTGTCTTCTTTACGTAGTAATCTTTAATTATATTTAGGTTGAAGTTTGGAAGTGTTGAATTTGGTTTGGAAGACTTCACTGCACTGACTGACAAACCTCTCCGTAGAGAGAATTTGTAAAGCTTTCCAAAAATGGCGTTTACCGGTAAACCCACATGCACTCTACTCTTCATCCTTACACTCTTTCTCCTCGCCCTCTACGCCACCTTCCACCACCAACCCCTCCCCCGCCTCCGCCCCATCCCCTCCTCCACCGCCGCCAACGTATTCCTCTCCGTCGCCAGCAACAACACCGTCGCCGCCTACCTCCGCCACCTCACCCTCCGGCCCCACCTCGCCGGCACCGCCCTCTCCCTCTCCACCGCCCTCTACGTCCAATCCCACTTCCAATCCCTCGGCCTATCCGCCCACACCACCAACTTCTCCGCCCTCCTCTCCTACCCCATCCACTCCTCTCTCACGGCGCACTTTAGCAACGGCACCGTCCTTCCCGTCTCCCTCTCCGAGCCCAACCTCCCCGACAGTGGCGTCGTCCCGCCGTACCACGCCTACTCCCCCTCCGGCGCCGCTTACGGCGCGGCGGTGTTCCTCAACTACGGGAGGGAGCTCGACTACCGTACACTGGCGGCGCAGGGGGTGGAGGTCAAGGGATGCGTGGGGTTGGTGCGGCGGGGGAGCGGGATGTCGAGGCACGAGGCAGTGGCAAAGGCGGCGGCGCATGGGGTGGCGGCGGTGCTAATGTACACCGAGTGTGCTTATAAAGAAGGGATCGAGAGGGGGACCGTGATGAAGGGCGTGGGGGACCCACTCACCCCCGGTTGGGCCGGGTCCGAGAAACTCGAACCGGATGATCCGCGGGTGGCGCAGAGATTTCCCGTCGTACCATCGTTGCCGGTGTCGGAGGCGGCGGCGGAGAGGATTCTGGGGTCGTTGGAGGGAGCGAGAATGCCCTTTGAGTGGAGGGAGAGTTTTAAGACTGGAGATAGAAGAATTTCGCGGGTGGGGCCCGGTCCGACCCTCCTTAATTTTTCATACGAGGTCAGTTACTAAATACTTCCTTCGTTCAAAAATAATATGCCCATTTGAGTTTCGGCAAACAGATTAAAAAAAACTGATAAAATTGTTTTGGATGGTTAAAAGTAAAAATGTAAAGGTAGTGAGATAATAATAAAAAAATATTGATTTTAATAAAAAAAATAGTGGTATTGATTAAAAAATAAGAATAAAATTGTAGTGTTAAATAAAAAGTAGGAATAAAGTTGTTGTGGAATGAGACGATCAATGACAACAAAAGGCTAAAAATAAAGCAAAAGTAGTAGGAGGGTATGACTGTAAAAAAGGTAAATAGATATTTAATTTGTAGATAAAAAAATATGGGTAAGTAGACATTTTATCTGTAGAGGGATGGAGTATATTTATATTTATTTTTTGTTGTAAGATTTAATTCATATGAAGATTATTGTTTTTATTTGGTTTCCAAAGGCTTCATTCTTTTCGCTTGGACGGTTTGATGATGTTACCTTGTTTTTTATTTTATTTTGTTGTTTTGTTTTGTTTTGTTTTGTTTGGTTTGTTTGTTGTTGTCGAATTCGGTTGCTATAAGGTTGACTTTTGGTGAGAGCTTTGAAAAGAAAAAATATGTAGATATGTGAAGTTGGATTTCATTCTTGTCCTTCCGATTTTTTCAAAGGAGATCTAATACTTGATTGAGGTTAGAAGATAAAATGTTGTTTGAAGTATCTTGTTTATCCATATTGGAAGATTTGGTTTTTATCTGGTTCTTGATTTTACAACTAGTCAAATGTATATAATTATGTTAATGTAAAATAATACTCCCTCTGCCCCATTTACCCCATTTATCTTGTCTTGTTTTCCTTTTAGTTGCATCTTATTGATAATGTCTCATTCAAAAATGGAAATAATTAATTGTTCAAAAGGGGTGAGACCTATCCATTTTCTATTTGTTTACCCTTCTCCTTTATAATTGTGCCCACCAGTATTGAGACAAGATGAATGCTTGGCCTTGGATTAATATGATGTTAGTGTGAGTGGAAATATGTAGTACATTACATTGGAATTAGGTGAAGTTGGAGAAATGGAGAATAATAATGGCGAGATTACTTCTGCATTTTTTGCAACTGAGGTTTATGATTGTATTTGGTGCAGGGTGAGCAAAAGATGGCAATCATCCATAATGTATTTGCAGAGATAAAGGGTTCCGATGAACCTGATCGATACGTGGTTCTAGGCAACCATAGAGATGCATGGACTTACGGCGCTGTTGATCCCAACAGCGGAACTGCTGCTCTTCTTGATATCGCTCGTCGTTTTGCTCTTCTTAAGCAATCGGGTTGGAATCCTAGACGAACAATCCTTCTCTGCAGCTGGGATGCCGAAGAATTTGGGATGGTAGGTAATATATGATCACCTGCTGTTACTGTCAAAATGCATCGTCTTTGGCCTTTGCATTCTCCTTCTCTTCTCTAAATTGAGATATATGTGTTTGGTTCCCCCTCTGTGATCCAGCATTTAGGCTTCTTGAAGTGGTTCGACCTTGCCTAGTTTGCCTAATTTACATCGGTTTTCAGATTGGATCGACTGAGTGGGTTGAGAAAAACCTTGTGAATCTTGGGGCAAAAGCAGTGGCCTATTTCAATGTGGACTGCGCGGTGCAAGGACCCGGTTTGTTTGTTAGCGCTACTCCTCAGCTTGATGATCTTCTCGTTGAAGTGACGAAGCAGGTAAACTTGAGTGATCTAGACTTCTAGTAATGAGAGAACCATTTCTAGACTCGTTTTGTGTCTTTAATTGCAAATATAAGGGATAACGGCCTTAAAATACACAAATTTTCTGACGTTTTTAGTTTTGCACGTGACTTTCTAATTTGGCCTCTAAACGCATGAACTTTACCTTGATAGCATTTATAGCATCAGTTGTTACAAACTCTCCGGAGCTCATTTATCCGATAGCCAAATTTAATAATTGTGCGCAGAACTCAAAATTTGTCTATTTCATGTAATTATCGGTTGATATAATGACTTCATTTATTGGCATGCATGCGCAGGTCAAAGATCCTGACTCAGAGAATGCATACATATACGAACAATGGGCTGCTACCAATAGAGGTGTCAATGTGAGTATATTTTTCTCCTATCTCATCATCCATGGCTCTTATTGCCTCGCTGGATGATTGTCAAGTGTCAAGGAAATTTGAAAATCTACTGAATTTCATTTGTGAAAATTCAAGGATTTATAATTTTTAATAAGCCAAATTCGGTAGTTTTTCAAATATCCTTAAGGTGTGGCGATCAGCTGTCGATACAATCTGGGCTTGGATTGACAAAGTGATAGACAGTTTAAGTCCTAATTGCACGGACTGAATTCAGGACGTAGTATTTTCGGGATTACGATCCCAAAACTTCTTTTCCACTTTCTCTCTCTATGCCTCGAGTTTCTTGATGATTATGGTATTGATTTGGTTGCAGCTGATTCAAAGACTCAGCAGAGTTGATTCCGATTTCGCTCCATTTTTGCAACATGCAGGGATTGCTTCTATCGATTTGTATTTTGGAAGTGGTATTTATAAATAGAGCAAAACATGATGATTTTAATTTGATATGCATCAGTTTATCTTAGTTGTAAGTTAATAAGCATCATTGTATTGCAGAATTCCCAGTTTATCACACAGCATTTGACTCCTATGATTGGATGTTGAAGTTTGGAGACCCCTTATTTCATCGGCACGTAACGGGTATAATCGTCCACGAGTAGATTATCGGGCATTGATAATATTCCAAGATTATATAAACATCTTATAAATTCTTTTGTCTTCAGTGACTGGAGTATGGGGGCTCGTTGCGCTTCGCCTCGCTGATGATCTGATCCTGCCATTTAACTACCTTTCGTATGTTACTGAATTGCAGGTAGAATATTTCATGCATTTTACATGTCTCTGTTTTCGACTTCGTTGAAATGTAGTTGTTGGGTCCTCATATTATAAGCTTATATAGACAGACTAATCCACCACTTACCACTTACTTCGACGGATTGAACAATTTTGAGCTTCTTTTATAGTATAATTCAATGGATCCTCGATCATATGCAAGGTTAATCTAATTTATATGTCTGCAGGAGTATAGTAATGTCCTAAAAACTTTGTTGGAAGGAGCCATCTCTCTAGATCCTCTCTCTGCTGCCATTAAAGAATTTATGATGGCAGCATACGAAACCGATGGAGAAATCAAGGTTAGATTATTTGCTATCTTGAAATGAAAATTAACGTTGATGAGATTGTGCTTGCGTATTTTTGTACTACCAAATGCATAATAATGCATGAACAATACATCAATTGCATCCTTTTTTTTTTTGCTGAATTTGAACTGTAGAAACTGAGGATGGACAAAAATTCGGATGAATCTACAGTATTGAGGAGGCGCCTGTTAAATGATCGTCTTATGCATACTGAAAGAGGCTTCTTAGATCCGGAGGGACTCCCGGGAAGGCAATGGTTCAAGCACCTCGTAAGTGCATTTTTCCAATCCTTATTTAGTTGCTGGTTTTGATTTGTAAGACAATCTGACACAAAGTTTTTGTGTAATATCTTATTGTTGTGCTTTTGTTTCCCCAAACCCGATGAACCTACAACCTTTTCCACGTACAACCGGGATTAACGGGGATGTTGTTGAATGCAGATTTACGGGCCTCGTGGGGATAGAGAGAGCAAAATCGAGTTCTTTCCAGGAATAGCTGATGGCCTATCGGAAAGACGGAAGGAGGGAGACGAGCAGGCAACGGTTAGGCACGAGATCTGGAGAGCTTCACGGGCCATCCAGAGAGCAGCCTCTGCATTAAGAGGTGAACTAATATGAGATTGCTATTTGGTGATGAAAACTTTAGATATGGAAACACTCACTATACCTCCTTTTCTTTTGTTTTATGATAAAAGGAAAAGGAGTATAAATTCTGTGTATGACAAAGTAAATACTAAATTGTTGCTACTAAATTTGTAAATATTTGTGCTAAAGTCCATAATTTATATGGCAAATAAGGCTCTAAGAGTTCTGCCAGTGTGTTATGTTTCTAAATAATTTATTTTCTATAGATAACAATTGCTAAAAAGGGAAAGTTTTCTAAATTCGAAATTATTCTTCATTTGTCGAAAAAGTCTAATGCTATAAAATAAATGTCCCAATTGTTATAAACTAGAGACAGAAAAGATGGAGACGAGAAAATAATTCTAGAAAAAGTAATCTCATTATATTGAAGTGTGTAGAAGTGCATACAACATGAGGCATTATTTATAATCGTACAGAGCTAAGGTCGTTTTATAGGTTTTACTTGATCACCGCTCACATAATAAGTAACCATGAGCTATCTATACTAGTATCCCTTGCGATCAATCCCTAAAACAAATGTTACCTCATGAAAATATTGCTTGGAAAATTCAGTGGGACAAAACTTGATCGAAGGAAAAAGAGTACAATTGTTCCACTTGAAATTGATCACTTTGAATTGACGCATATCAATCTTGTACACCAACTTTCTTAATGATGATGTGCACAAGACTTTTGTGAATAAGTTCGCCAAATTGTCATTTTGAGCGTGTCTTGAACAAATGGTAATGTGTATGTCTCTTTAAAAATCTCTCCAGAAAATCATGTGGGGAAAAAAAACTTGATAAAGGAAAAAATTATATTAAATACATATTCTAATGTGTTGCACTAGTTGTCTTATTAAAAACTTTGACTAAGAAAATTATTGAAGAAAAAACTTAATAAGAGGAAGAGAAACAAAACAAGTATAACAATTTGACCTTTAGAGCACAATCTTCAAAATTACTCAAACTTAACCGCCAAATCTTCATATATATGTATATATGAAGATAATAATTTTCAAACTCAACATACTTCATTACTATAAACGGATTTTTGTGTATAGACAGGGAGGAGATTTAGTAAATAAATTTACAAGATAATCACTAAACAAACTATTGTGCTCATAGTTCTTATGGAACTCTCATTGTGCAAAACAAATTGAATTATTTCTCATAGAGAATAGTGGGGCATATATCATCATTACACTAATTTGAGTTATTATATTATGGGGATGAGATAAATATTCATCATCCTAGTAGCCACCAATGTAAATCTCAATTTTTTTTCATAAAATAGATTAAGGTTGTTTTAACCTTGAAGATAACAAATGATATGTGCATTATTGTTGGGAAAATTAGTAAGGTTTTAATTTCTACCAAAACCCAACTGACCACAACCGAGTAGATATACCTATATTTAGTCATTAGCTAGAGCTGTGAGCATAAAGATTTTATCTTTACAGGATTGAACTGAAGAAGTCAGCTGAAGAGAAAGGCGAACCGAATCAAGTCAGAAGACAACTCAATCGACTCCAGAACTAACCCATGCAGTTATGCGTGTTCAGTAATGTTGAAGTCCAAAGTTTAGAAGTCTAATGTAGAAGGCTTAGAAGACTGAAGAGAAGGATGGACTTGAACTCGAAATTCAAATCTACTTGAAGTACAAGGAGGAGCCATGCTTTGTGGCAGAGGTCAAACGGCTATTTCCAATAGCTACTTCGACATTCCCTCTATAAATAGAGACTTCCCTTCATGCGAAAAGACAATCGAACGAGCGCATAAGATTTCAAAGAAAAAAAAATTCTCTAAACAAGAAAGCTTTCCAGAAGCAAAGTCATGGTGTGTTTTTTCCACCTCCTTGTGCTTCCTTCTAGTTTCTCAGAACCCTTGTTCATGATTGAGTCTAGAAGTCCCTTCCCTCGTTCTTCCTAACTAGATTCATTGTAACTAGTTTGAGTTTCTAAACCTTAGAAGGAAATCCCCACTGCAAAGTGTTGAAGGTTTTAAGTTGGAAAAACCACCCCAACCTCTTTCTTAGGTCCCTTTGAACCCGTAATCAAAGATCTAGGTCGTTGTGAACCCGTAATCACAGCATAGGTTTTGTTCAAACCTGAAATTGAACTCTAGGTGTTGTTCGAACCTGTAATCAAACTGTATAGGTTGTTTGGTGCCCGCAAACCAACATAGGAGGTTTTCTCTGAATAACGTAAAAATGCTTGTGTCGTCTTTCCTTTCACTTATTGTTTTCAGTTTCACTAACTCACTAACTGCATACAAACTTGCTGGATCAAACTACACTATGTCTTGCGAACTGACCTTCGCCAAAAAGGTTTTTCTGTAAAGTAACGAGAAGCAAATTTTCACCACATTCTGCACACACACTCTGTAAAATCTCAATCAGGAAAATAATATAGGTGACCCTCAGTCCAAGAAGTCAATTGCATCCCAAACTGAACCACTGCTCCAATTGACTTTCACAATTGTCGAGCCAATCAAATTCCAGAGTTAGAAAAAGTATTTAAAAATCTTTATTAGTGTATTTCTCCATACACCAGTTAGCTTGTTATTGGGACTATCAAGTAGTATAAGAGTTGTAGTTCAAAAAACTGTTGTCTCTGTTTCACAAGGTGTGAGAGTAGATTTTTCAGTGGTCAATTGAACAGATCTTTGAAATTACCTTAGTGCATTCTGCTGCATATCTTCTGTCTATTTTCTCTCTTGTTTGTTTTGTTTTGACAGGATGATGAACCCAATGCTCGTAGAAAGCTTGCCGGAGTTTACTGTGGATGACTACTCCACGTGGAAATTCAGACTGAAGATGCTACTCACCGCCAAGCATCCAAGGATGTGGGAAACTATTACCCGTGGCCCCTATCCAGATCTCAGAGCAAATTTCAGTTCGCTCTCCAACCCCAGGGTCTAGAGAAATCATCACAAAAGTGGAACTGAAGAATCCAGAGAACTACAACAATAATGAGAAGCCGATCGCTCAGCTGGATAACATTCCCAAAAGTGTCATCTCTGCGACTGTAGGCAAAGCTTACTTGCCTAAAATTATTTCCTACGAGACGCCGAAGGAAATTTTGGATGCGCTCGCACCACTCTGTGAAGGGTGAGACGAGATGTCACACCCCGACTCCCGAAGTGCGACGATACGAACACTAACACTACTAACCATCCATCACTGAACTCAAATAAGGGAAACATGCTCGGGGAAACAAGGAAAAATCAACGAAAAGCGGTAACATTCTAGACATGCTTTCAAAGATATTTCAAATCAACCAACGAGTACGAATAATTTACATATCTAATTCGAATGGGAACAAGTATTTCAAGTCAACGAGAACGAGATTCAGCAAAAACAGGAATTAGTATCGAGCACATCGCTCGGAATGAGAACATATATCAGAGTATGATATCCAAAAGACTTCATTAAACAAAAGCATTGCATTGCAGCGGAATTCTCAACTCAATTCCAACAACTACATGTATGAAGACATGCAATTGCCAGTCTAACTTTCGACTCGATCAACAACATATATATATATATATATATATATATATATATATATATATATATATATATCCACACCACATCACACCACCAAGCTGTCCTCTCCATCCGCATCCCGCTAACCTGCACGTTTAGAAATACATGCAGGGCTGAGTACTTCGTACTCAGTGAACACATGCCAAAAACTTTGAAACTTTGCTCTTAGAGCTATATCAATTGAACTTGCCTTGCCGTAGCATCACAAGTATTTATGTAATTAAACAGTTTACTTGTGAATGCAAAAACATTTTCTTTTCATTTAGACTGCGCAGTCAAACAATATATATACTCAAGCAATATGTATCATCTACCCCATTTCACTCTCACTGTACCGAGAAGTAGGCCTCCTTCTCGAACACTGTGACCGGCCTAACCGAAGCAAGGCTCACAGTCACCTCAAACAATTTATATTCCACACGCGGGTTTCCTGCTTTTCACAGGACAATAATATCTCAACAAGCAGATGATAACACATACCACAAACTCAAGTAAAAACGGCAAGTCAACTGAACTTTAAAAACTCACATAATAATACTCATTTATCATAATATCATTCATCGATAGTTTTGGTTTTAGAAAAGCCCACCTTACTTTCGTCGATTAGCTAGGCGGCTTACTCTTTCTTCGTCCTCGCTACTTCTCCGTCCCGCTCGGTCCTTTATATTTTGGTATCGATAAAAGAAGTAAGATACGAAGCTTAAGACGTAAAGTAGACGTTTGTTTCGACTGAAGGACTTCTACTTGACTCGTCTCTTTCTATTTTTATCTTTTCTAAGACAATCTCGATTCTCGACTTCCTCGTCCTCAGTTCTTAATCTACTCGGTTACTAATTACTGTATCTCGTACTCTTGTTTCTAAATCATGTTCGTTACTCACTAATGCTTGGCATTTCTCATTAGTTAAAGAAACGTTAATTGACTAAACTTTAATACTTGAATCCTTACTCACATTCTCAATTAAATACTTGATTATACGGACATTATTCACGTTATAAGCACGCATTCTCAACAATTTGAATGATCATTCTAAGCATAGATGTTTTACTCAAGCATATAAATTCAATTAAGCATATTCAATATGTTTAATCACACAAGTCTACTCAAACGAATTTAATTCAACATAGAATTTCAATCAATTATCGTAATTTAAATTGGGATTTAAACAAACATATTATCTCAAACTCGATTCACACTTCGAGTCACATTAACAAATACTCGTCATTATTCAACTCTAGTTTTGGAAAAACATTAATTCAGATAATAAAAGTTTTCTTAGATTAAACTCAAATATTTATTATCTCTTAACTCAATATACGACGCTTATTCCAAAGACGTCGTCTTTTCTTAATTACTTATTCGTATTCGCATACGTACTATTACTTATGCTTTTATTATTATTTCTCTTTTTCCTTTAATTAAACACTTATTGAAATAAAAATTTATTTTCTATTTATGGCTCGACTCTTATCTTTGACTCAAAACTCGTTTATTAAACTATTACTCGATAACTTTTATTTTTCTTTTAATATTCAAAACTCGGCAATTTCCTTGACTCCTTTTTAATTAAACGATTTGAATACCAAACTCGATTATCACGAAATAATCATCACTCGTTATAATATAGCCTATTACTCAATCAATTATCATTTATAAACTTGATTCTCAAAATAACTCTTATTAGCTCTTTTTCTCCTTTCTACATCATTTCTCAATTAATTACTTTAATTTGCTCAATTAATCCTTACTCGACTCTTAATCTCATAGTTTCTCTTACTCGACTTATTTCTTTATTTATTTTCTAAGCTCGACTCAACTTATTATTCTCATATTCTATTATTTCTTATTTAATAAAGAAATTCTTATTTTAGTTATTTTGCTCTAACTTATTTTAAACTTCAAACTTCTCGATTAATTTAATATCATTCAGATAATTAAACTCATACTCGGTTTAAAGCTTCTCGTTGATTATTTATACTCAACTCTATAATTATTATTTATTATTCTCATTATTTCTCGTTTATTCAAACTACTTAATTCTCAATTTCTCGACTCAAATTTCATACTCGTTTTATAACTCCTTTCCTTTAATTCTATCTCGTCTTTTATTTCTCATTTATTACGACTTCTAATTCATCGATATTTATTTCTCAATTATTAATTTCTCTAGTCTCGATTTATTTAACTCGATTAACTTTTTCTCTTAATCTTCAATTATTTAATAAAGAAATTATTTTCCCTTATTATTTTCTAATTTATGACTCATCACTCATTAATTGATTTTTTTCTCTTTTATTTTCTCTTTAATTTTATTCCAACAAATATCTTGAATATTTTATTATTTCAATAATTAATTTCTTTTAGAATTAATTTTAATGAAATTCAAATCTTCAGATAAAACACCAAAAACACCTAGAACATCAAGAGCACATATTCAAAAACTCATATTTTTCACCAAGAACACCTAGAACACACACTAGGTATCCTTTCTCATTTTCTTCGATTTCTACCTCTTTTTATGCTTAAAATTTCATTCTTTTTATCTCATAAATCCTACTAACATCTATTATTCAACATTTTCACATAACATGCTCTTAAGCATCATATTATCAAAAATCATCAATTCATCTAAAATCATCACAACATCATAAACATTAAAATATCATAAAAATTATTTTTCTTCTAAACATGCACATATATTTCGATTTTCCTCATAACATCATCATAGGAGATTAAATCATCATATACTCTTAATCATCTCATGCTCATTATATCATCAAATCATCAACACAATAATCGAAATAAAAATACTCCTCCATTCTTCAATACACACGGCACATACATATATTTTTAGACATGTATTTTCTCAAATTTCTCATGCATAAATCTCAATCAAAATATACTCATAAACACATATCAAACATCAAATTATCAAATACTCAAGAAAATCAAATTTCCTTATTTTTCTCCTAATTTTCGGTTTTTATAAAATTATTAGGAGATTATTTTTCTTTCTTCTTTTAATCAAGGATTAATTCCTAGGCTCGATTTCCTATCGATTTCTTCACTCGAATCTCACATCAAATCTTATATAAAAATCCCTAATTTTTGCCTAAGCATAAATTAAATCATGCATGTATGTTTTTCTTTAGAGATTTAGGGAGATTACAAATATACAAGAAATCAAATAAATAAACCTACTTCAAAATAATTAAATTGGAGCTTCTCTCTTGAATCTCTTGGTTCGAAGATGAACAAGATTATGGCTCAAACTCTTGGCTTGGAATTTCCATGGTGAATCCACCTTAATCCTCAAGAAAAATGAAACAAAAATTAATCATCCACACTAGGGCATGTTTGCCGAAAATTATAGAAAAATTAGAGGGATGATTGCTTTGATTTCAAGCTCAAGAATTTGAAGGATTATTACCTTTCTCTTTAGAGTATGAAATATCTAGGTAGATGATGATGGAAATCTCTTGATCTTGAAGGCTTGAAGCTTGAAGATTAGATGCTTCAATGGAGAAATCTCTTGTGTTGTGTGTGTGTGTTTTCGGTAGAGAGGGGAGAGAGATGAGATGATTTTTTTTCTTCTTCCCTTCTTGAGAGTTATCGAAAGAGAGAGAGAACTTGAGAGATAGAGTAGAGTTTTTGTGAGAGAGAATAGTATGATGAATAAAAATGAATGTTATTAATGTTAAGAATAAGAATAACATCATTATATTCTCAAATAGGTGTTGAAAAATAGGTTAGCTAGAGAGAGATTAGGGAGAGAGAGGAGAGTGATGTCGGTGGTGGGAGAGAGAGACAGAGAGATTCTCTTGACAGATATAATTTCACCCGGTTGAGAAAGTTTTCCAGATAAAAAGTCTGTATTATTTCATATTATACTGAAAACGGCTCTTATCTCTCCTCGTCTCGTTTCCGACACTAGAAACATCTCAAACCTATCTCATGTCCCATTAAATAAATCAAGGATTCTGATTATCTAATTTTTAGGTCAAAATTCCAAGTAACGAAGAAAACCTAAAAATTAATCGGCTAATTAATCCGTTAAGGACTAAATTCTTATAACTCTCTCATGTGATCTCGGATAAGCTTCTAACATATCTCAGGGGTCTTAAAATTAATTCTAGATTCAAAAGACTCTAATTTGGTCAAATTCTAAGTTCGTCGGTGAATAGCGTTTTCTCGGTTATCGCTACTATTCACTCAAAAGTAAAAATTCTCGGAATTTTCTGAAATTCATACTCATGCTCAAACTCATATAAATAAACTTAATCAATGCATCACATCCTCATTTCGAGTAATTTAAACACATAAGTTCACGTTAAGGCACATAGGGGCATTTTAGTCTGTTCACAAATTTTCTTTTTCCTTAGAAATAATTTTATCACTCAAAACTTGATAATTAAACATATCAACTCATTTAGAACGCATTTAAGAACTTATGAAAGCTCGGGGTTGTCACAGCCCCAAATTCCGAGGGACGGCAGAAGCCGGGGTGCGACTAGGGGTTGGATTAAAGAAGCGGGGAAGAAGGGGGGTGAATAAGAATGAATGAATAAACAGACATTAATAACAAAATAAACTCTATGAACAAGACTTCATTAAAAAGAAAGAGTTGATCTCGAAGGATCACTCGACAAGGTTCTCAAAAAGAAATTGAGTTAATTGTACGGGCTTAGACCCAACAGATTGATATAACAACTTCAAAAAAAAGATTGGCAGCGGAAAACGTAAAGCTTGAAATATAAGTCCTTTATTCTAAATACGACTTCTTAACTCAACATCAACCACCGCCGCTCCCGTCACTCAACTTGCACATTTTATAAAACATATGCAGGGCTAAGTATAAACATACTTAGTGGGCACGTTGTCGAAAACATATAATAAGTATAGATAAATCAGGCATCTCATTTATGTAGCACTGATGTTACGTTCAATCTTGCCCAATACCGTGGCTGGCCACCCCTCAACAGGGTTCCACACACAACGACTACTGTGTACACTAACTTTGGATAGCAGGTCGGCTAACTCAAAGTCCGATCGTTTTAGTTAGGAAGTCGGCTAACTAATAAATCTGGATAGCAGGTCGGCTAACTCAGAAGGGTACAAAAGAACTCACATAAAAACAAATCCTTTCATGCTTTGATTATCACGTTGAAAACACAATTATCAAAGCTGTAAACAAAGATTTTCGAGCATCGCTCATTTTAGTTCGTATATAGAAAAGCCCACCTCACTAATTACAGAACTATTATATGAGCTTCCGTCTCTGGTCTTCCGTCCTATCCTCGGTGCTGACTTCCCCCTTTTATTGTAAATAAGCAAACTTAAGAACTTGATCGCAGCGATAAAAGAAACAGGAAATCGAAATAGGTTTTAGTCTTTTAGGCTTTTGCACTTTACTACTTCCTTTTGATTAACTAATAAACGAGACTTCGATCAATTCTGGTCTAAAAACTGACTCGGCTCATTACTCGACACTTAGGTCAGTAGATAATGGATGTCAATAACTTATAACGACTTAAAAATTCACAAGGAACGAAGTTGAAAAGGATTCAACTTAGGAAATTAAGGTTTGAAATCTTTCTGCACAAGTCAGTGATTCTGGAGTTCGCACAGAACAGAAAATATTAAAACAGGGGATGAATCTTATACCCAAAGAAAGCCATGGGTGTCTAGTTTACTCTCCAATTTACGGATCTCGATTTCGTTAAGCGAGCTAGAAGTTATGACAGTTTTCGTGAAACGTCGCAAAATAGTCGCGCGAAACCCTAATGCTCGACAAAACTCGACGCACGATTCCCTAGGTTCGATTAATGCTATTCCACTTTTATTTTCGTGAAATTTCCATCTTAAGACAGTCTACATGCAATATCCCTTAATCGGGTTCACATTCACGTCTTTTGATTAAACAAACGACGAGCATTTCCTCGTCATTTTCAACTAACCAATTACTATACCAATTCAAGTTCAAAATCCTATTTCATTTTTCGACTTCTCGTTTATTAACTTAAAACTCAAAACATCTCGTATCTCGGATGGAAATGTTATCAACTACAATATCATTCGTCAATCAATAACAATCATTATTATTAAAAAGGTTTTCCTTATTAGTGTCACAACCCGACTCCCGAGGTGCGACTTACGAACACTAACACAACTTAACCATCTAACAATCATCTCAAATACGAGGAACATGCTCAGGGAAATGTTAACGAAAAGCAATAACACTCGAATAAAGCTATCAAAGACATAACGAAGCAATAACCAAGCATATTAATTTACATATCAACGAGAATACGATAAGTATATCAAGTCAACGAGTACAAGACTCAACAAATATTTAAAATCATCGAGCACATTGCTCGGAACCAAAACAAGTATCAAGTATATAATAACAGATTTCCATTTCAAAAAGGTTGCAGTAGAAACTCGACTCAAATCCCAACATTCACACGTATGAAGAAGGGCAAATGCCAGTCTGACATTCGACTCGACTCAACCAAGAAGACCACACCACCAAGCCTTTCCTGCCATCGCCATCCTGCTAACCTGCACGTTTAGAAATACATGCAGGGCTGAGTACTTCGTGTTAGGAAATTTAAGTAAAAGTTTTGATTGATTCCAAAATCAATTGACCCCAACCGAGTAGATGTTGCCAGATCCTAATGTTAGTAGTTAGGCTCGTTGTTTGATCATTGTTAAGATTTTATCTTTACAGGACTCCAGCTGAAGACGGCAACAAGGCTTCACTCGGATAGAACATCAGTTGTAAGGAAGAAAACTGAGCGTTCATCATATGAAGCATTGAGAAAGGGGGAAGTTACACTCAAGAGATAGAACATCAGTTGTAAGGAAGACAGCTGAGCGTTCATCATATGAAGCATTGAGAAAGGGGGAAGTTACACTCAAGAGATAGAACATCAGATGTGAGGAAGACAATTGAGCGTTCATCATATGAAGCATTGAGAAAGGGGGAAGTTACACTCAAGAGATAGAACATCAGTTGTGAGGAAAACAACTGAGCGTTCATTCCATGTGAATTCAAAAAGGGAGAAGATACAAGGAAGACAACTGAGTGTTCAGTTTCAGAACATCAGTTGTAAAACTCAACCCAGAAGGTCAATAGCATGAAGTTGAAGTCAGCTGAGAGTTCAACTGTCAGCACTCAGATAGAACATCAGCTGAAGATCAAGTTAGTTGAAGATCAAAAATCTTAACCGACCACTCCTTGTTGGAAGTCTGATGTTAAGATTTGAATTTCAAATAAGGAAGTCACGTGAAGGTTTGACTCTCTGTCATTACCTCATTTGGCCCAACACAAGGCTGTCTCAGATGGAAAACAGAAGCATGCAGTTGCCAAATCCGGAAAGTCTGCAGAGATGAGAGACAAGCCATCGCTTTCAAAGATCAGAGATCAACAGCTCTTCCAACGGCTAGTTGATTCTCTCCGCCTATAAGTAGAGGCCTTCATTCACAGAGAAGGATACAAGACACACACGCGACGAACTAGTGCGAGAAGAAATATTCAAGCAAAGAAAAACTTCATTCTGCATTCAAGTTTAACTAGTTATCCTCTTAGAACATCACTTGTGGAGAGTTCTAGAATGTTAGAATTAGTTTCTGTATCTTTAGATCCAACCTTGAGAACACACTTTGTGAGAGTTCGTAGAGTGTTAGATCAAATCTCACTTCGTGTTCGAGCTTTTAGTTGGAACCAACCTTTTTCACACTTCCTCTCAAAAGGAGTGTTAGGACCCTACTCTTCCCGGAATTGAGTAGATAGGTTGTTTAGTACCCGAAAACTAAACTGTAAGGTTGATAAGTACCCGCAAACTTATCCTTAACGGTTGCACAGCCCGCGTAAGCTATGTGGTTAGTCCAGAAGAACTTGGACTGAGTTGTGTGGACTCACAACTCCCCGTGGACGTAGGAGGTTTCTCCGAACCACGTAAATCTCTGTGTGCTTGTGTTTATTATTTCAGTTATTTCTTGCATATTCAACTGACCAGCTAACCAGCATACAAACTGCATCTTAGCATTCTCAACTGTCTTGGTTCTTGACCAACCGTGCATAAAAGCGTGAGTTGATTTTATACGAGTTTATTTCCACCACATTCCACACAGCACATCACTTCCAACCGAGTGTTTCTTACTCGGTTGTGATTTCAACTGAGTTCCTTTACTCGGTTGCGTTATTTTTAGGGGGTTATTTTAAAAAGTTGCATCTGGTGTATTCCCCCCCCCCCCATACACCAGAACTCATATCGGGACCATCACTTCGTACTCAGTGAACACATGCCGAAAACATTTGAAAAAAAATTGCTCTTAGAGCTATATCAATTGAACTTGCCTTGCCGAAGCATCACAAGTACTTATGCAATTTAAAACGATTTTACTTGTGCATGCTAAAAACATTTTCATTGAAATAGACTGTGCAGTCAAAACATAATATATACTCAACGGTATGCATCATCCGTCACAAATTCTCTCACTGTGCCGAGAAGTAGGCCTCCTTCTCGAACACTGTGACCGGCCCAACCGAAGCAAGGCTCACAGTCACCTCAACAATTAACATACCACACGTGGGTTTCCTGCCTTTCCCAGGATAATAATAACTCAAACAAACAGATGATAATACATACCAAACTCAATAAAACGGCAAGTCAATTGAACTTTAAAATTCACATAATAATACTCAAATATCATAATAGCATTCATCGATAGTTTTTGGTTTAGAAAAGCCCACCTGTCCTCCGACGTTCTAGCTAGGTGGCTTACGTGCTATTTGTCCTTGCTTATTTCTCCGTCCCGCTTGATCCTTCACAGTTTGACATCGATAAAGAAGATAAGATACTACGCAAAGACGGATATTAAATATTTGTCTCGGCTGAAGGACTTGTACTTGACTCGTCTCTCTCTATGTTATTCTTTTCTAAATAAGTCTCGTTATTCGATTCTCATTCTCGTTTCTTACTCTACTCGCGCATTCTCTATCAAGTCTCATATTCTCGTCTCTAGGTTATTAACACTACTCGATAATCGGTTAATACTACTAACCAATGTCTTAGCACTCTCACTTTAATTATGAAATGATGTCTATCTAAACTCTATTACTTCGAGTTTTCTTTTATATTCTTAATCGATTCTCGATTTAATTATCAATGCATTAACTCATTCATCTTGCATACAAACATACTTAATAATTATTCACGTCATCATCGAATAATAACGTTCACTTAAGAACATTAATTTAATCACATAACATTTCAAAATAATTCAAACACATTGTTTCAAATTCAATCACATTTCAAGACACATTAACAATGACTCGTCTTTTATTTTAGAAATTACTCACTCTTATTATTGGAAATAAATTCAAATAAAAATTCCTCTTTAATTTAAAAACTCAAACAATTAATTTATCTTTCTCGACTCGATATACGGCACCAATCCAAAACTCGCCGTCTATGAATACGTACTCACATACATGTTATAAATTCTTTTTATTTTTATTAAACTCTTATGAAATAGGAATTTCATTTCTATTTTTAACTCGACTCTTATTCTTGACTCAAACTATTACTTTTAGATTATTGTCTCGACAACTCTTCTCGGTTTATTTTTAATCTAAATGGTTTGAAAAACAACTTAATTAATTAATTTAATTAATTACTCTCAAAATCATTACTCGATATCTCACTCGTATTTTATTCTATTATTGTCTCGATTCGATTAAGCATTCTTACAAGAACTTATCTCTTTTAATTACTTAATCTTATTTAATTCTTTAAACTCGACTCACTTAATATCCTCATAATTAATCATTTCTTGATTAATAAAGAAATCATTTCTTATTTCTCTATATTTCTCAATTAAACTATATGAGTATTTAAACTTAACTCGACTATGACTTTTCATCAACTCGATTAAACTTTTAATCTCAATTGATTTAACTTGATTTATTTAACTCGATTATCTCGACTCTACTTATTTAACTAAGGAAATTTCTTTTCCTCTTTTATTTACTAATTTAAGACTCATTTCTTAATGAATGAATTTTCCCCTCTTATTTTCTATTTAATTTTTATTTTCCTTAAATATCTAGATTATTTTATTATTTTAATTACTAATTTCTTTTTTTATTTAATTTAATTAGAACTCAAATCTTCAAGTCCTTACTCAAGAGCACCTAGAACACCAAGACCACCTACTTGATGTTCTTCCTCATATTTTCGATTTTTCTTTTCTTTTAACTTAAAAACTTCACTCATTTTAATTTTTACCTCCTAATATCATCTAGGTTTTAAATTAACACTCAAACATATACTCAATATCATAACATCAAAATGCCAAAATCATCTATAATTATCCATAATCATTTTTCCTCAAAATTTCTCACATAAGGCTCGATTTTCACATAATTATGTACATGAAAAATTAAATCATCACATTAAATATAATCTCAAGCTTAACATATCAATAAATTCATCACAAAATTCAACAAAATATTTTCTCCTTCTTAGCTCAAAACTCACGGCAATTTTAGAGTTTTTAGGGCAATCGGTTTTTCAATTTTTCAAGCATATAACTCCATCCTCAACATAATAAAAATCATAAATCAAGTATCAAGTCATCAATAATTCAAGAAATTCAAATTTTCTAATTCTTGCCTAAATTTTCGGTCCTAGTCAAATTTTTAGGGCATTTAATTTCTTTTTCTCTCTTATCTCATAATAAATCTCTAGGGTTTGATTTCCTTAACGAATTCCTCACTCGATTCCTAAATCGATAAACCCTAGTTTTTGCCTAAGCATAAAATAAAATCATGCATGCATTGTTTTCTTTACTTTAGGGCTTTAGGGATACATAACTACAATTAATCAAATAAATATCATACTTTGAAAAATTAAACTCGATTTCTCCTCCTTGATCTTCTCCTTGGCCGAAAATTTGGGGGTTTAGGGCTCAACTTCTAGCTTGGCTCCATCATGGAAAAACTCACTTGAATCCTCAAGAAAAATATAAGGAATAATTAATCATCCATCTAGGGCTTAAATAGCCGAAATTTATAAAAGAATAAGGATGATTATGGAATTTTTAATACTAAAAAATTAGAAGGATTAATACCTTTAAGATTAGGGTTTTGAAATGACTTGAGAATGGATGATCTTCACTTGATCTTCATGGTATTGAAGCTTGGATGCTATGCTTGCATGGAAGAAAACTCAAGTGTGTGTGATGTGTGTGTGCTCTCGGTATTGAGAGGTGAGAGGAGAGAGAATGATATTTTTATTTTTTTCTTGCTTGATTTGGGAGACTTACGGGAGAAAGAGATAGAAATGAGAGGATTTTCTCTCTTGAATATTATGGAATGATCGAGAGAGAGAAAGAGTGTAGGATGATTTGATAGTGAAGAGGTGAATTCAATGGATACATTTAACCTCAAGTTACGATTTTAGATATTATCCAACATTTAGAATCTCATCATGACACCCTAGGTTTAGGTGTTGAAAATAGGGCTTAAGAGAGAGAGTTGATTTGATAGTGATGAGATGGATGCATGCAATCTTATCTTTTACTAGATAAGTTAACTAATATATTATCTATTTAAAGAATAATCATGATTAAACCTACTTAGTAGGTTTTGAAAATAGGCTTGGAGAGAGAGATTAGGGAGAAATAGAGAGAGAAGTCGGTGGAGAGAGAGAGAGATGAGAGGGATTTTTCTATTATTTTATTACAGATATTATTTATCCGGTTGTAAAAGCTTTCCGGATAATAAGTCCGTATTATTCCATTTATGTTGAAAACGGATCTAACCTCTCCTCGTCTAGTTTCCGACACTAAAACATCTCAAACTTATCTCACATCTCACTAAATAATTCAAGGATTCCGATTATATAATTTTTAGGTCTAAAAATCCAAATAACGAAGAGAACCTAAAACTTAATCGGCTTATTAATCCTTTAATAATTAAATTCTCGTAACTCTCTCAAATAATTTCGGATAAGCTTCTATCTTATCTCAATGATCTTAGAATCAATTCTAGATTCAGAGATTCTAATTAAAATCTATTCTAAGTTTATCGATGAATAGTGATTCCTCGGTTATCGACACTATTTACTTAAAATCAAAATCCTCGGAATTCTCTGAAAATCATACACATGCTCAATCTTCATACATGTTAGCTCAATATATGCATTACATTATCATTTCAAGAAATAGAAACAGATAATCTCACGTAAAAACACATAAGGCATTTTAGTCGTTTTACTTACTTCTATTTATTTAGAATTTTTTTTTTCTCAAATCTCGTCATTTAAACTTATAAAATTATTTAATACGCTCTCTAAGGTTATAAATGCTCGGGGTATTACAATTCGACTTTTCTATCGGCTTTTAATCTCGATTTTCCGTCTCTTATCAAAATCCGAACCTTCTTAGAATTCGTTCAAATTTTACGGTCACGATCATTAACTATCAAGATTATCAAAGGTTTGAATCACAATCCTAAATCATTATCTATTCTCAACTTATCGTCGATTGCTCGTCTCTTACTAAAAATCTTACGTTCTCCGTTTTCGTTCAAATTTTACAACAACGATCATTATCTATCAAGAATCACTAATATGCAAACCATATTATCAAAACATTAACGAGCCTCAACTTATCGATAGATTTCCGTCTCTTACGTTTTTCAATTTATTTTTAGAAAGATTCCAATTAATTATATATTCATCCTCAATCATCCTATATCTCATTTCCATTAACCAATCATGCATATCATATCATTTACTACACCAAATCATGCATTCTTCATCTCTTATATTTTGATTTTTATTTTTAGAAAATTCTAATTTAAATCATGTGATCATCTAACATCATGTAGAACACAATTCTATCAATCAAACATCAAAGAAATCGAACTACGAAAAACCCCTAAAATCCTCTATAATTTCGGTATTAACAAGATTAAGGGGAGGGATGATTTTCTTCAATTTCAATCCATAGAACCTAATTCTAAGCATACTATATCATGTATTAATCAAAGGACAACATGCTTCTTCATGCTCCATTTTTTCGAAAAAATAAGTAGATAGAATAGAGTTTTTGTTCGGTTCATATCGTAGAAGATGTTCTTACCTTGCGGAATATGAACTCGGAAATGGAATTAATCGGTAGATGAGAGACTTGTGTTCTTGAGAAAAGCTTGGAGGATGAGTTTTAATGGAGGAAATTTGAGAGAGAATGGGGGAGAGAGAGAGATGATGGGGGCGGTAAAGAGAGGAGGGAGAAGAGAGGAGATGACAAGGCTAATTACTATGCATAAAGGTGAAGAAAATATCTAATTAAGGAGGATGACTCACTAAGAGGTGTTTGGTTGCAAAATACTTGACGGAAATATCTCGTTTCCGGGTTTTAAACGACGTTATAAAAGTCGAGAAATAATTTTTTAGTTGGTTACGTATTCGACGAAATCTAATTCGTCCGTTAGATTAGAAATAAATCACATACTCGGAAAACCTAATCACATACTGGAATTTATTTTCTGAAACGGATTTCATCGTCAGTCTTAGAATCGAAAATCCTTAACTTAGGCGTGTAAAGCTTTAATTATTAATTAACTTTTTATTTTAATGACGGATTAAACATCCGGGGTATTACATCCTACCCCTCTAACAAGAAATTTCGTCCCAAAATTTGCATACTTTCTTCAAAAAGGTAAGGGTACTTCTCTTTCACCTTTTCTTTGAGTTCCCACGTGGCTTCTTCTTGCCCGTGGTGACTCCATAGCACTTTTACTATTGGTATTGACTTGGTTCTTAACTCTTGTATTTTTCGATCCAAGATCGTTAATGGTTTCTCTTCGTAACTCAAGTTGGATTCAAGAACGACGTCTTGCTGGTTTATTACGTGCTTAGGATCAAAAACATATTTTCTTAACTGAGATACGTGAAACACGTTATGAACACTTCCTAGACTTGGCGGTAAGGCCAATCTATAAGCAACAGATCCTACTTCGAGAATCTCGTAAGGTCCTATAAACCTTGGTCTGAGTTTACCCTTAACATCGAATCTAACGATTCCTTTGGATGGTGAGATCTTGAGGAAAACTTTATCCCCTATTTCAAAACTAAGATTGGTTCGACGATCGTCGGGGTAAGACTTCTATCAGCTCTGGGCCTCTTTCATTCTAACTCTAATTTAACAAATGATCTCGATCATTTCACTGACCGCATCGGGTCCTAGGTTCTTTCTTTCACCTACTTCATCCCAATAAAGTGGTGATCTATATTTCCTTCCATACAAAGCCTCGTAAGGCGCCATTCCTATCGTCACCTGATAACTGTTATTGTACGCGAATTCAACTAAATGTAAGATATCTTCCCAATTCGCGCTTCGATCCAATACTACCGTTCTTAACATATCAACGAGTATCTGAATCGTTCTCTCGAATTGTCCATCCGTATGGGGGTGAAAAGCTATACAAAAGTTAAGTTCGGTACCTAACTCCTTTTTCATCGTGATCCAAAATCTCGAAGTGAAATTGGCATCTCTATCTGATGTTATCGACTTTGGTATTCATTGCAGACGTACAATCTCACGGACATACATCTGTGCTAACTTTTCTGATCCATAGGTAATCTTAATCGGTCGAAAGTGAGCTGATTTGGTGAGTCTATTAATAACTACCCAGATGGCAGTGTATCCTCTTCTTGACTTAGGCAAGCCTGTCACAAAATCCATAGCTATATCCTCCCATTTCCATTCTGGAATACTTAATGGCTGCAACAATCCATATGGTATTTGGTGTAGAACTTTCACTTGTTGACAAACCAAACATCTTTCTACAAACGAGGCAACGTCTTGTTTCAAACCGTTCCACCAAAAATTCTTTCTTAAGTCTTGATACATCTTCGTACTCCCTGGGTGTGCTGTATATGGCGTATCGTGAGCCTCACTCATGATATCGTTCTTCAGTTTGTCGTCTTCAGGGATACAAAGTCTGCCTTCGAACAAAATTGCATTGTCTAGTGCCTCGGAAAAACTGTCCGGTTTATCCGTTCTTATCCTTAGTCGAAGCTTATCAATTGATTCTTCCCTTCTTTGCGCACTTATGATTCTTCCTCGTAAGTCTGGTGTAGCTTTGAGTGCTGCTATATGGTTTGTTATCGTTTCAGGTGCATCGCGCACTTCTAAGTCCATTCCTTCAAATTCTCTTACCAGAGCTTCCTCCTCAACAAAGAGACATCCTAACTTGATTGGAGTCTTGCGACTCAGTGCGTCAGCTACCATGTTTGCTTTCCCTGGATGATAGTTGATTCCGCAATCATAATCCTTGACTAATTCGAGCCATCGTCTTTGCCTCATGTTCAATTCCTTTTGCTCAAAGAAGTACTTTAAACTTTTATGGTCCGTAAAAATCTCAACCCTAACATCATAGAGATGGTGTCTCCAAATCTTCAGCGCATGCACAACGGCTGCTAGTTCTAAGTCGTGGGTTGGGTATTCAACTTCATGAGGTCGAAGTTGTCGTGAAGCATAAGCTATCACCTTTCCATCTTGCATCAAAACACAACCTAATCCGTTCTTCGAAGCATCTGTATAGACCACGTATTCTTTATTCGCTTCTGGCAGAGCCAACACTGGTGTTGCGGTTAACTTCTCCTTGAGTTTCTGAAAACTTTTCTCGCATTCATCCGTCCATTTATACTTGTTTTCCTTCCGAAGTAGTTGCGTCATAGGTCTAGCAATCGTAGAGAATCCTTCGATGAATCTTCTGTAATAACCGGCTAAACCTAAGAAACTCCTAATTTCGTTAAGACTCATTGGCGATTTCCAATCGCGTACTGCCTCTACCTTGGCAGGATCCACCTTGATACCTTCTGCTGATACTATGTGTCCAAGGAACATTACTTCCTTCAGCCAAAACTCGCACTTACTGAATTTGGCGTAAAACTTCTCAGCTCTAAGCGTTTCTAAAACTATTCTCAAGTGTTCCTTGTGTTCTTCCTCATTCTTGGAGTAAATGAGAATGTCGTCAATGAATACCAAAACAAATTTATCTAAGTATGTGTGAAAAATTCGATTCATGAGATCCATGAATACTGCGGGAGCATTAGTCAAACCGAATGGCATAACTAGAAATTCGTAATGGCCATATCTGGTTCTGAAAGCAGTCTTGGGTATGTCCTCGGGTTTGATTTTCAATTGATGATACCCGGATCTTAAGTCTATTTTGGAAAAAACTCCTGCGCCCTTAAGCTGATCAAAGAGGTCTTCTATCCTTGGCAAAGGATACTTATTCTTAAGGGTGATCTTATTTAACTCTCGATAGTCTATGCACATCCTTATAGTACCATCCTTCTTTCTGACGAACAAAACAGGTGCTCCCCACGGTGAAACACTCGGTTTAATGAATCCAAGGTCTAACAATTCTTGCAGCTGGATCTTAAGCTCTTCTAATTCTTTCGGCGCCATTCTATATGGGGCTTTCGATTTGGGGGCCGATCCTGGTTCTAAGTCGATTGAGAAATCTATGTGACGGTCGGGTGGTAAACTAGGTAAAATTTCTGGAAAGACGTCTTCGTATTCGTTAACAACTTCTACATCCTGAATGGTCTTCTCGGCTCCTGGTTCTCCAACTAGGTATACGAGATAAGCGGTGCAACCCTTCTTTTTCATCAACTTCTTGGCTTGTAAAGCGGATATTATCGGTATTCTCTTGCCCATTGCAATCCCATGAAATTCTGTCGGTTCTTTTCATGGTGGTTGGAATGAGATTTTCCTTTCGTTGCAGAGAATCGTGGCATAATTCTCAGACAACCAGTCCATTCCTAAGATTATATCTACGTCCCACATTATCATAACGTTCAAGTTGTTCGTCTTAACCTTAAGAGTTCCAATTTCTAATTCTAGGTTAGAGCAAACATGCATGGAAGTAGTGATCTCTCCTGAAGGTGTAGCTACTCTTATAGCGTGTTCAGCTCGTACAGGTCTGATATCTAAGTTATCCGCACACGAACCAGCAATAAAAGAATGCGATGCGCCAGTATCAAACATTATCTTAATAGGGATGTTGTGAAGTTTTCCCATACCTGCTAGGTTTCCTTTTCATTTATTCTGTGCGCCCTGTTTGATCGCACAAGCCCTTGCATTCTGTTGCTGTTGAGCGTACTGCTGGAACTGCTGCTGGGTCATATGCTACTGCGGCTGTGCTTGAATCGCCCTCAAAGGCTGGGGCTGTCCATAATGGTTCTGTCTTGCCGCTTGCAGTGGCTTCTGGAATTCTCTCTTTATATGTCCTTTCTGTCCACAGTTAAAGCAAACACCCATGTCTGCTTGACAAATGCCGGGATGCGTCTTATTACATTTTTGACAAATAGGAAAGGTAAGCCTCCCTGGGTTATTATTTCCATGGTTGAAATTCCTTTCTTGTCCCTGTGGCTAATTCTGCTGGTTATTTCCTCTCCCTTGACCTGCTTGTCTATTTCCCTGAAGAAACAACCCTGACTGATTGTTTTCTTGCCACGGTTTCTTTCCAAAATTGTTGTTCGGGTTAGGCTGCTGATAGCCTTGCTAATTGCCACTTCTCTGATTCCCTTGGTTGTTGTAGTTCTGATTGTATCCACTGCTATTTCCCTCCTCCCACTTTCTTTTCCCTTGGTAGTTGTTATTGTTGTTGTTGTAGTAGCCTCGGTTTTGATTCTGGGTTGGGGCCGGTGCGGTTGTTATTGCTTTTCTTTCATCAGGCACTACGGCTTCCATCTCTAGGGCTCGCCCTAAAATTTCAGTGTAGCTCAGCCCTCCATGACTGGCTAACGAAATTCCAAATTCATGTTTCAGTCCCCCACGGAACTTCTTTGCTATCTTTTCTTCGGTATCCACTTGAGCAGGCGCATACCTCGACAACTCACAAAACTTGGCGTCATATTCTGTGACTATCATCTTCCCCTGTTTCAAGTTATATAACTCAGCCTCCTTCTGAGCTCTATAGGTCTTAGGTACATATTTATCATACAATGCTTCTTTGAATTCTTCCCAGGTAAATCGAGCCAGATGCTTCGCGGGTATAACCTTCTGCCGAGCTTCCCACCAGTAGTCAGTTGGTCCAGAAAGCTGGAACACGACACACAGTAGTCGCTCCTCATCAGTACATCTGCTGAGTTTGAAAATTAGCTCAATAGATCGCACCCAAAGCTCAGCATCGCTTGGGTTTCCCGATCCGTTGAACACAGGTGGGTTACGTTTAAGGAACAAGTCCTCAATGTCACGACGGGGTGGTGGTGGATGTGGTGATGGTGATGGTGGTGGAGGGGTATTATGGTGTTCCTGTTCTTCCTCCCTTTCATTCTGTGCTGGATGTCTACCACGTCCCCTGGGCCTATTAGGTCCTCTTCGATTGTTAACTACTCTCGACGGCATATTTTCTTTTGAAACTATAAGAACAAAACTCTCATTAGCACCTTACTTTAAGCCTTCTTTTACTTACTAACCCTTTTCTCAACTTAAACAAGTTCATGGAAAAGAAAACTGATAATAGCTTCGATACTTAGCTCTTTAAACTTTTAACTTCTCGGTTAAACCGGATTATTCATCTAAACTTTTCTTCCAAACTCACTTAGAAGAAACTTTTCATAAGATTAAGCCCACTCTCGGGTCATCATATATATATATATATACACGTCAAAAAGAATATATTAGTTTTGCCTCCACGAGGACTTATACAAAAAAAATTAGACTATGACTAGTCTAAACTAGGCTAACTGCCTATCTATAAACCGGGTGCACTAACAAGTTGCATCTTCGTATTTACTGGAAGTACTAGAACGGAAACGATCCCAAAAACTTCGTATCCGTTTAGAGTACTACAAAAGGATGGTTACTGATCCGACTATTTACAAGACAAAAAGAACTTCTACTGCTACTATGCGTCTAAGATGCCCTGCTCATCAAGCTGCTGTCGAGTCACTACTGCCCTCTACGGCCTGCAACTCCTCAGGGTCCTCCTCGGGGTCCTCCTCCGGATCTTCCTTCTTAGAATCTGAACCATAGACGAGCTGAAGTGCTTCGTCAACCCTCAAAGTAGTGTCGTCCAGAAGTGTAAGTGGTGGTGGTGAAGGCACGTCTGAAACTGTCCTCTCTTAGTCTGAAATCAGGTAGTCTGAACTGGATACAATTGCACGCTTCTTTAGGGGAAGAAGGTGCTCAGGAAGTGAACTGGACGCGTACACCTCTGCAGAACGGGCCCTGGATGGCCCCGCCTCATCCTGTCCCGGACTCTCGTCCACTCAGCATAGATCTCCTCAAGTTGTGTAAGAGGAGATGGTAACTCTAACATAGCAGCCAGCTCTTTGTCTCTCTCTAGGTACCCGTCTCCTAGAACTAACCCCTCACTAGGTGAAAGCACTGGCGGCAGCTCCAACAGTGCAGCAAACTCTGGGTCTAGGGCTAACGGCTCAGGCTCAAACTCGGCCTCAGACTCTGTCGGGATGTGAAGGTAGGGTAGGTGCTCCTCAACCGGGATAGTCCATATAACCCGACTATGGAAGAACTGCCTATGTATGGCTAAGGCAAAACTAGCAAAGTCGCCGATCGGCTCGGGGTCATCGCCGATCAGTGCAATGTGGTACCAGGATATAGCATGTGCCCAACCATGCCACTCGCCGGGCAGACTTTTGAGATATATCAGAGATTTATACGAGATCATATTAGAGAGATTTGAAAATTTATTCCTATTGCTTTAATTAACCAAGTGATTTTTATGTTTTTCTTTGTTAGTCGAAATTTTGATCTGAAAATTTGATATTTGGATTCCTTGATTTATTTGGTAAGATATGAGACGAGGTAGAGAGGTTTCCAACGTCGAGAAAGAGTCGAGGAGAGTTTTAAGTCATTTGAGAGTTAAACGGAAAAATATGGATATTTTGAATCGGAAAACTTTTTCTTCCGGCAAGTTTTTACCGCATAAAGTTGAGAATTATCTAATTCATTTTCCCTATTTCCCTCCCCACTCTCACCCTACCTCACGCTCTCCCTTGAAATTCTTCTTTTTCTCTCTCGTGAATCACTCTATCTTCCCCATATGTTAGTCAACATTTACATCTCTCTTATCTCTCTCTCTCAACCGACACAAACACACACATAAACACACGCAAGAAACCTCCATTGAAGGAGCTTGAAGAAGTGAGAAATTCTTGAAGAAATCTTCACCTCTATCCATCTAAATCACCAAGAGCAAGTTTTTTATCTTCTTTTTCACTTGTGCTTGAAATAAGCCATGAGAAATCTCTCATTTTCTCCCTATATTGTTCGACCATCAAGGTCTCTTGAGCAAGACTTTGAAGCTTTTTATTTGAGCCTTGATTCTTAAACTCTTGAGTATTTTATTGCCAGGAAGTAGGAGTAGAAGTCCAAATTTCTCCCTCCTCCATAGCAGCCGAAAATCCAAGCCAAGAAGAAGGAATTTTGATTTTGATTTCTAAGTATGTTGTTTATAATCCTTGTATATGTATGTGTTTGAGAAAGATGAAGGAAAATCATACATGTTTAATTTATATGTATGCCAAAAATTATAGGTATTTTTAGGGAATTTTGTGATGATGGATTAAACATGAAATTGATGATGAAAATGAGTTCTAAAAATTAATCTAGGAGATATGAGATAAGCAGTAAAAAGAGAAGAATTTTCTCCTAAATACTTCCATAAAAATCGATGGATTTAAGAAGAGGAAAAAGAAGAGCTTTTGATGATTTGTTTGATGAATGAGTCGATGAGTAATATATGATGATTTTGAGTGATTTGAATGTTGTAATATGAAGTTAGGAATTTTTGAGTGATATAATGTATGAGGAATTGAGAAAATGATGAATATGAATTTCTTGAATATTTCGATGAATATATATATATATATATATATATATATATATATATATATGTATTTGAGGAAAATTTTAAGTTATGATGTTATTGAGTAGATGATGATAAAATGATAAGTTTTGTGATAATTTATGCATGATAAGAGGATTGAGTGAAGATATGAATTATTTTGCTATTTTCTCCATAAAATTCGAAACATATATGCTTGAAGAAGTTGAAGAATTTTTGGATGTTCTTGATGATTTTTAGTTAGATTATGAGTTAAATGGAGTTTTGAGCATATTTGAATGAATAAGTGAGAAGTATGAATTTTTATAAAATTTCTCTCAAAAATTTCGAACCAATGAGTGAAGGAAATTAATAATTTTGGAAGTTATGAGCTTTTGATTCATAGTTTGATGTTTAATAATCAAATTCGAGTATATTACAAGCTTAAGTTTTAAAGGAATCGAAGAAAAGAATTTATTTTTAAAAAGCATGAGAAATTCGAAGAATATACGGAGTAAAAATTTATGAGTTTCGATGTTTATATGTTCTATGATATAAAATGAAGTTAGAGAATTGTTAGTAGATTTATTTAAGGTGATTTAGAATTTAAAATCATTGAAATCGAATTTTTTATGAACAAAACCCCTAAAAGCCGATGGAAATGAGCCTAAGAAGATGAACTTTACATGTTTGAGTTCGTATGGTAAGTTTGATTGAGAAATCGATCGAATAAAATTTTTATAAGCATAATAGAATTTGATATTTTTGAATTTGGATGAATATTGCACTAAAAGCTAAAAATTTCGATTCACATGAAGCTTTGAGTTAAAAATTATTGACCTTGAGTATGTTTGAGTATTTTTCGAGTTGTGCTCGTATTTCGAGAAATAATGACGTAGTTTAAAACCGAGAAATTATTTTAAAGGTTTCGAATTTTAAATTTGATTCCGTACTTGAATTATTTGATTTATTTTTAAGAAGAAATAAGACTATTCTGTTAAAAATGTGAAGATATAAATTTTCCAAAGATGGAAGTTGAGCCGTAGTGAGTTAGTATAAGACTGCATTGAGAAGTGGATTAATTTATGAGTTAATATCTGTGTTTAAATGAAATTATATGATTTTCTAGAATATATTAAGATTAAATGGGAATTTTTCTTTTTCCGCCTATTTATGAAGTCGGTCGTTTACCTGGTTGTGAATGCCCGATTCTTGATGTGAAAGTCTTGATGTGAATGATTTGTGATATTAATAGTCAAGAATTAACCTCGTAATTTTCTGAGTTCGTATAACTCGAGAAATCGAGAAATAGGAGACTAGATGATGGTGAATTCTCGTTTGCATGAAATATTTAAATATTATTAATTTGTATGACATAATCGAGAGCTCAAGTTCGAGAAATTTATTAGTACTCGAGTAAAGACGAGAAGCTGAGAAAGAAACCAACTTAGACAAGTTAAAATAAGAACGACTAGAGTCAAGTAGAAGTCCTTCAGCCGAGCCCTAAAGCTACTTTTCATTTTACGAGATAGTGAACTCGTCCTTATAAGATGTTATTCTTGAAGGAATGAACGGGACCGAAAAGTAGGAGAAGACGAAAGAGTAAGCTACCCCGACTAATCTTCAGCAGTCAGGTGGGCTTTCTAACTAAAACAAATCGATGAATGCGATATTATAAATATTATAATTATCATATTATGTGAGTTTTTGAATTAATTGACTTGCCAATGTTTGAGTTTTTATTGTATGTTACCATCTACTTGAGGAGAACGAATTCGGTCCTGTGTGAGACAGGATTTTTGTGTACACATAGAGGTGATTGTGTGCTTTCCTTTGGATTAGCCAGTCATGGTGTTTGAGAAGGAGGCCTACTTCTCAACACTCATATTTGATTGTAGAACTCATACATGCATTAGTTATATATTATTTGTCTGCGCAGACATATTTAAAAGTTAAATGATTTTATTGCATGCACAAGTAACTGTTTTATAACTCTTAACACTTGTGATGTAGCAAGAAAGACAAGTTCAATTACATAGCTCTATCGAGCAAGCTTTCAATTATTTTTGGCATTTTTTCACTGAGTATGAAGTACTTCGTACTCAGCCCTGTATGTTATTTCTAAAATGTGCAGGTTAGCTCGGATGATGATGGTGAAGTGTCTTGGTGGCATTCGTTGTTGCGAGTCAAGTTTTGTTTAAGCTTGTGTTATCTGTCTTCATCCATATAAATTTGGGACCTGATGTAATATTCCGCTGCAAAACCGATACTTAATCATGTTTTAAATTCTTTCAACTCTGATATTTAATTATTGAGTTTCATGCTCGTCACTTTATTTTGATATTCTCTCGACTCTTAAATAATAAACTTGTTTTATCGAGTTTTTGAATTGGGTAATTGAAAGCAAGTTAGTTAAATGTCATCGCTTTCACTTGAATTTTCTTCTGTACCCGAGAATTATCCCTTATGAGTCATGTTTATTCAGTTGTTCCATCTTCACTCTCCAATGAATTTTAGTCGTTTTTATACACTACAATTCGGACTGTGACACAATCACGGCTAACTTCACAGATTGCCCAAAGAGGGCAGCCTCGGCTAGGTCTCAACCTCGGCTAGCTCAAGCTGTAAAAACTTTGCCGAGTTTCAAGCATATCTTCACATTTTACACAATCAAATCTTCAAAAACTTATGTAGTTCGAATACTTTTTGAAGACTTGGGCACTTGGTGTCCAAAATCATTTTAATCAACATCAAACTTGCTAAAATAATTAAAAGATCATCAATACAACATTATTGATCAACCCAAATTGAGAAATTAAAATCCCCATGCATACTATGATCGACTCTTTCAAGAAGAGAACTAGGGATGATTATTCTCTTCCCAAACTAGTCCCAATATACATAAAATAAATCAAGGAAGTTAAATATACCATCATTTTATCAATCCAAGTTCATATGCAAAAAAACCCCAAATTCTTAAGAGAGTTTTATTTTCGAAAAAGTGAGTAAATGACCTTCAATCACTTTCAAAATTTCACAACATGCTTAAATAACTCACATTAACACATATATATCATCACATCAATCATTCAAGGTCTACAACAAAAATCCCCAAATCCAAAATCCTCAAAGTTTCGAATTTGTGCGTAAGTACAAAAGAGGTTGTTTTAACTCATTCAATCCAAGTATATGCATGCTTATAATCACCATAGGATCACATATATAACATCAATTTCATAAAAAAAAAATAAGAATGAAAAATCCCCAATTAAGCCCTAAATTCTCGGCCAGCACTAGATCTAGGATTAAGATTTGTTCAAGTTAAAATTGATGCAAAAATTGAGTTCTAGAACATAGATCTAGCATGATATATGAAGATCAAAACATTTCTCTTTTGTCTTAGCATGGAGCACGAAATGAAAGAGGGAGGAAGGAGAGTTTTTCATGCTCAAACTTAAGATTAAAACAAAGGAGATGATAGATCTAACCTTGTTAAGAGTTATGCTCGAATTCGAAGTCAATTTCTTGCTTGATCTTGAAACTTGATTGAAGAACAACAATGGGGTGTGTGTGCTAGTGTGTGTTCGGTCAAGAGAGGGAGAGAAGATAGGGATGGAGGCTGCCAAGAGGGAGGGAGAGTGGGAGGTTTATATACTAGGGTTTGAGAGGAGTTTGTGGCTAGAAATTAGTAGCTAGTCATTCGATAAATAGTGTTCTACTTTATTACTTTATCCTATTATCACTCATTAACTTTTTTAACCACTTAGCCACATAATCTCATCCTCAAATGCTCCAAAACTTATTCCATGGATTTCAAAATAATTCTCACACCTTAAAAACACTTTTCTGATGAAAAATCGGAGAATCAGGTGAATAGTAAAATTTACGACGCAATTTACTATTCACCAAAAAATAACTTTTTGCAAACAAGACACACGACTCTCTGACATCTTCAAGCACATATTCTCATGCTCATAAACTTCATCATCAACTCGTTTTGAGTAACCGAGACGAGATAAACTCACAGAAACTCAAAGACGACAATTTCAAGGTTTCCGAATGAGCTTCTTGTTTGGAAAACTTTTATTCTTCAACTTAGCAGACAAAAAGGCAAAATCTTACACACATAATCATATAAAGAAAACCAATTTAGGCTAATAAAGAGACGGGGTATTACAAAATTGCCATTATTGAGCAGTTCTTGGAGCTGGTTTGAAGCTTCAAAATGCATGGAAATCGAGCCAAAATCATCAATCTTTTGAATTCAATTAAGGATTCTTGATCCTTTCAACATAGTGATTATGTTTAACTAAGAAAATCCCACTTCTTTTTTTCTCCTCTTTTTCGAAAATTAGGAGTTCTTGAAGAGGGAATTTGATCCTTTTATTTTGAGTATGATTTCTTGATTCTAGTATGATTCAATGCATGAAATTGAAGAAAGAAAACTTTGATCATTTCATATTGATCATGACCAAAAATTACTAAAGAAATTAGGGGTTTTCATGTCTTATACTTGATCATGAATTTTATTGAAGTTTTGAGTTCTAGAATTCAATCAATGCATGTGTGTGTGATCAAAATGATAAAATGAATTTATATGCTTATATATCTTGAAATTTTTGACGAAATAGTGAAAGAGAATTAGGAGTCTTTGATATATTATCTTGATTATTAAATTGATGATGTTTAAGGATGATTTGAATAGTATGATTGTTGATATAGTGATCAATTGAAAAGCATGAGTTATTTCTTTGAATTTTTGAAAAATTCGAAACAATAAAGTATGAGGAAATTGTGATATTTGTGATCTTGTCATGATATTGATAAATTGATGATGAATTTATGAAATAGAGAATGATCTATGCATGATTATGCAATTAAATTGAAGAAATGAATTCCTATGCTTTAAAAGTGAAATTTTCGAAACCTATATGCAAGAATAAGCATGAATTCTGAAACTTTTTAATTCAATTTGATGAATTGATGATAGATTATTGAAATAGAAATTATTTGATGCATTATAGTATGTTGAATCGTTGAATTCAGATTCATATTGCAAAACCCCCAAAATTTTCATAGTAATGAGCTTAAAATTTGGGATTTTTGTTGTCAAAGCTTGTTTGATGAAATTGATTGTCAAATCGATCAATTGGAAATTTTTATAAGTATATTATTACCTCAAATTTTTGAATTTGAACAAGAATTGATGTAATTCTTGAAATTTTCGAGAAAATAAAATTGGGAACTTTTGTCCTTGATCTTTGATGATCAAATTGAAGTCATAATTGAGCAATTAGATTTATTCTAAGTATGATAGAACTTGAAAATGATGAAAAAGATCAAGTATAAAAATGTTTGATTTGTGCAGAAAGTTTAAGAGGAAAAACGATGAAATTTGATGATGTAT
This sequence comes from Schizonepeta tenuifolia, assembly GCA_029490685.1. Classification (NCBI taxonomy): domain Eukaryota; kingdom Viridiplantae; phylum Streptophyta; class Magnoliopsida; order Lamiales; family Lamiaceae; genus Schizonepeta; species Schizonepeta tenuifolia. The sequence continues at coordinate 50,015,010 of CM055956.1, read as the reverse complement.
GATGTAAATGATGGTTCCAAGATGAAATTGGGATTAAAACAAGCCTGTTAGCATTTTAAATTTCTAAATTCGGATATCATATGAAAAAGTTATGCAAAATCAGAGATTTTTTGCACTAAAGAGTGGATTTTCTATAATTGAGATGAAATTGAGTAAATTGATGAGTAATTGGGCTTCGATAATTAAATCAAACATATTAGAACTTGAATTGAGTAAATCCAATCTCCTATGCATCACTTTTTGAAAAAGTCAAAATTTTGGATAAATTGAATTTAGGGGTTTTCGATTTACAAGTCGAAAGTTGAAATTGATTGAGTAATTATTCAATTAGATTAATTTTAAGCTAATTGTGAAAGTTTGAGAAATTTTCGAGCATGTTTACGTGTTTTCTCGAAAAACGTGCCTTATTTTATTCCGAGAAATTTTGCATAAGGTTTCAAATTTCAAATCTGAATCCATATTTGGAATCGTTGAATTTTTATAAGAAAAATTAAATTAGTTTCATTCAAAACCGGGAACTTTCATTTTTAAGTTAAAAAGTCGAGCAGTATCGAGTCAGCATGAGATAGTATTTTGAGTCTTGAATGAGTTTCTGAGTTCGAAATTGAGCTTGTATGAATATATGTGAATTTCTTGAATTTTTCTAGAATATTTTGAGAAGTTTGACAAATTTTTCTGTTTTCGGCTATTTATTGAAGTCAGTCGTTTATCTATCTATGAATACTTGATTTGTGATGTGATGACTTGAATGTGAATGAATTGTGTTCAAAGTGATCGAGATTTAATCTCGTAATTTTCTGAAGTCATTTGATGTGTGAAATCGAGAAATTTTGAGTTTATGGAATGAATAGCGATTTCTCGATTTTGATTATCTGATTAAGTTTCAATTTGTCTAATATACCAAGTTTGTTGAGTATGAATGTTCGAGTCTGAGAAAAGTCTGTTGTTATAGTACTTGAGTAGATTTACGAGTTGAGAAAGTTCGATTAGTCGAGCTGAGAAAAGTCAGGAATCCCGAGTCAAGTAAAAATCCGAGTAATCGAGTTTAAGATTCGTTTTCGTTCGAGAAAATAGAACCCATCCTTATAAGAACTCATTCTTGAAGGATCAAGTGGAGTTCAACAGTAAGAGTCCAGAAGTGAGGAGCGAAAAGGAAAAAGTTATTCCGAGCAAATCACTGGATAACAGGTGAGCTTTCTAATCTAAACAAATCGATGAATGCAATATTATGAGATATTATGATTATCATATTATGTGATGCTTTCAAATAATTGACTTGCCAATGTTTGAGTTTTTATGTATGTTGCCATCTACGCGAGGAAGACGAATTTGGTTCTGTGTGAGATGGGATTTCTTTGTACACATGTTAGTGATCGTATGCTTTCCTTTGGGTGAGGCAATCACGGTGTTTGAGAAATAGACATGCTTCTCGACACTCATATTTGATTGTTGAACTGGTACATACGTGAGTTTTATATTATTGTTTGCGCAAACATTTTCAGAAGTGAAATGATTTTTTTTCTAGCATGCACATGTTAAGTGTTTTATAACTCTAATACTCGTGATGTTCACTGAGTACGAAGTGCTCAGCCCTGCATGTTGTGTTCTAAAACGTGCAAGTTAGCTCGGATGATGATGGTGCAGTGTGCTAGGTGGCGTTCGTTGTTTCGAGTCAAGTTTTGTTTAAGCTTGGGTTATATGTCTTCATACATATAACTTTGGGAATTGATGTATTCCTCCGCTGCAACACCGATACTTAATCGTGTTTTAAATTCTTTCAACTCTGATGTTTAATTAAAGAGTTTCGTGCTCGACACTTGACGGTGCGCTGTCGCCACACACTTCGTACAAATAATATTTATAAAACACCTCTTGCCCAACAAGGTAGTAGTCAGCGGCAAGCGGGATCGTACCCAAGGGACCTGGTGTAATCTGTTCTTAAGATGTTGCTCAACAAAAGGGTTTTGGTCACGAAGTATCTTAATAACATGTACTCAACAAATAAGAAAAGAGTTTGGATTGGGTTTCGAATCCATGATCATAATTACTCTTCACTCGTTCATCGGTGCAAGGATATTCAATTAACTAATTCTATCACTTGGTTTAAGGAAAAGATTAGCTAACACCCTAAGGTCACGAAGTCACGATGCTAACACACTTAACCTATGTCTAATCAATTTTACAGATCTTGACCAGAAGGCAAGATCTCCTTTCTCGATCAACAACGTCACGAAGACACTTCAGTAACGATGCTGCCCAAGAAGCATTAAGAATAAATAGACCCAAGACAGCCAAGAGGTAGGTCAATACCGACTGCTCTCCAACACCCTTTACCTTCTTGGGCACGAAAGACACTCTCGTGTTATTCCCAATTTCTGTTGATGACTTAACCTCAATATCTAGATGGTGATCAATCAACTTCAATATCAATTAAGTCTAGAATTAATCCTAAGTGTTTCGGGAACAAAATTAATTAACGAACTAACACAATTAGACCTCACAAGTTTGAACGAGTAACTTAGAATCACTTCATCTATATCCAATCTAAACAATAAACTTAGCTAGACATAATATTAAATAAGAACACAAAGTAAATAAAGAAAAGCATACTTAGCATAAATCTGGAAAGGGGTTGTTGCCCAAAAACGTAGTCAGCAACCAGGGTCTTGGCTTCACGCCAACAACTAAAACTAAAGTGCAGAAAATACGAAAGAAAAGTAAATTGTCTTTAGGACTTGTTTCTTCCTCACTTTCTCTCAACTTAGAATGCAGAACTAATCTAAATTACTGAATCGAAGAGCTTCTTTACATGATAGAGTCGGCCATATATATAGGCGATGAGATTCTATGGTTGAAGGGAAGTTTCCTTGTTGAATAAGGATTCTTCCCATGCATATCATAACCTCCGCCTCTCTCTCTTTCCTTCGCATGCACGTTCCTTCTTCCCTTTTGTGGTAGATTTATTCCATGATTTGGCTCGGCTAGGATAAGGAAGGAAACATCCGATCCTTATCCTATTCCTTGAAAGAAAAGAAACCTGCTGCTGCTGCTCGACTCTCATCTTGCCCTTCATCGTCTGCATCCTGCTTTGCTTCCGGTATTGACCACGATCCTAGCTCCTCCGAGTACTGTGTCTGTTGGCCTTTAAGGATATGGGGAGGTACTTCCTGACTTGTAGAAAGGATGTTTCGATGTTGCCCAGCTGCAAGCTTTCAGCCCTATGCCCATTTGCATCGTATCGCCATCTCAACAACAGATTTTCCATCGGATTTGTCCAGCATCCACCTGTTCTTCTCCTGCACACTATCTCTCGACTTGCGTGTCCTCCCAGACACATAATGACTCGATAAAGACTAAAAACACAAGAAAGAAACAAGAAAAGATGGACACAAATATGGGTTCATCACACCCACACACTTGAATTACACTTGCCCTCAAGTGTATGGCTGCGACTTTGCCCAAGACTCAAACACAGAAAAGACAAAACAGAAAACACAGACTCAAAATAAATCAGCATCTCACATGTCAGTCAGAACAGAATATGTAACAGACATTGCCATCAAACAGGTCAAGATAGAGTTATTGGGCAACAAGGACATCCTCACCAGCACTCATCTCTCAAGTGTATAAGGTTAAGTGTTTACGCTCTTGACCATCGTCAACAAAGTTTTTCCATAGGCTTGCCTGCCCTCTACATCTCTGCTTCTTCGAACAAATTCAAACTATTTATCCTTAGGTCTTCATTGGGTTGTAATGTGGCTCATGACAAAAGGTAGGATAATATGGAAACTGGATAAGTCAAGAACTAGGTTCTCGAGCAACACATTGCCCTTGATTCCTTACTCCTCTTTATTTAGTACACTTATTCTGGGCTTCTTATATATTTATTTATTTATATTTTTTTTTCTCTCTCTCTCTTTTTTTTTTTTTAAACCAACACCTCTATCTTAGGTGATTCTGCCCACTATGTGCTACCCAACATTTCCTTTCATCCTTCAGGACGGCTAAAATTCAGGCTTCTATAAGTGAATAGAAAGAATACGATCCAAGCTCAAGGGAGCTAATCAAAGGATAAATGTTATGGTAGGAATTTTTTAGCCATGGCTATTTTGAACAAAAATTTCCTAATTCATCTAAGTAGTTCTACTAAGTTACTTGAAGTTTTAATTAAGAGATACAGGCAAGTTCTAGATCAACACATGTTAACTGATCATTATCACACAAGAAAGAATGATGCTGCATATGTATATAGCATTTCAAAAGCTCAAATCCTCACGGTTAATGCCCAATAACTCATTCCGTCCTACCTATTTACATACGACATCATCCATAAACCTATTCTAACCTTCATGCTAATATGCTGATCAATAACACAAACATACTTTAAAAACACAAACTGACACCCCAACACCCACACACTTTGCTTTTGGCAAAGTGGGTGCAATGTTGGGCAACAACACTAAGCAAAACAGAAACTGACTCAACAAACATAACCGAGAAGGCAATAAGGTCTTCACCACACAATTTGCTGGGCAAATTGTGGGTGAAGATAGTAAAATCGCCCTCTCGACAGCAAGACACTAAATAACACAAAACAGGACTCAACAATAAAACACAAAAACGAAAAATAAAATCCTAAACTAACAAGGAAGGAAAACAAATCAAAGAGAAGATTCAGGCGGATACTTGAATCCTTGGTGTGCAAAGAATGCCAGCTGGGCATCTCTGATCTCGGTCAACAACCTCTCCACATTGGCCAGCCTGGTCTCGATCTCGATGTTAGGCAGGACCGCTGCTTTGGTGCTTGCCTTCTCCATCTTGCCCACTGGTGGTCGCCTGCTAGATGCTGGTTTGGAATGATCAACAAACATATATCTGCCATTCCTGATCTCGATGTCATTCATCTTTCTCAAGGCAGTTTCTCCCAACATGTTGACCGGCATCTTCGGCTTTCCTTTCAGATCACCATAGACCCCGACTCCATTCGCGAAGGCTGTCACAAAGTGGCCACAAGTGCATCCCAACGCCTATTTTGCCAACACGGTCTTGAGCTGCTCACCAAGAAACACCGCGAAGTTGACTTTGGTTTTGGTGTGCATACACCACAGTAGATATCGCTCCTTGTTGCTCAAGCTGTTGCCGCTATCACTCTTGCCATACAAGTTGTAGGCAAGGATGCGGTGGCAAAGTCTCAGGGCAGGCGTTCTTAGCTCAGTACCTCTGTTGTTGGCTCCATAGTAGGGCGTCCCATTGCTGATCTCCTTCCATTGCTCCTCATAAACCACATCTCCTGGGGATGGCACCTTGGTCCTGGCCTCCATGAACTCCTTCCTGGCCAAATCTCGCAGACTCACCATCCCGAGAATATGATTGAGGGCACTGACTTGAATCTCATATTTCTCGCCCAACAGCGAGAAGGAAATCATGCTCACCCCGTTCTCAGGGTCACTTGTTATTGCCGCCGTGCTATAAACTTCCTTGACTTGCTCCTCATAGACCTCCACAGGCCACTCCAAAAACTTACTCCAGCCGATTCCCTTGAACAACTCTCTTACTTCCTGGGCAACACCCAAGTTCTCGTAGAATTTGAAGTCGAGAACTCGAGGTGCAGTCACCTTCCACTCTTTGGGCTTGCTACACATCATCACCGTGGGCCCCTTCCTCTTCTTCCTGCTCTTGGCACTTGCTGGGGTGGACTGGTCATCATCTTCTTCCTCCTCAACATCGTCGCCTTCTTCTTGCTCGTTGGCGACAGTTCCCTTCGAAATCGACGGCTGAAAAGACCCGGCGTCCGAAGTAGCAGCCTTGTGCTTCTTCGCCGGCATCCCCTCGCCACCGTGAGGGCGTTTCTTAGCCACCTTGGCTTCCTTCTTCTTCTCCGGACTTTCCTTTGCCTTGGTCTTTGCCTCCACCAACGCCTCCACTGCCAGCGTCGCCGCCACTGCGTCAATGGCTTCATTCACATCATCGTTGTCGCCTTCTCCCTCATCATCTTTTTCTTCTTCTTCATCCTCGCCAACGTGTTTCTCCTCCTCTGCTTCTTCCTCTAACTCCTCTTGCTCAGAAACCTACTTCGATTTCGTCTCCTCCTCCTGCTGCTTCTCCGCCTCTTCCATCAGGCTAGGGTTTTCGTCGCTCATCAAAAGCGTGGCGTCGATCGGCGGACTCTTAGGTACAGTAGTTCCGATCGAAATTTTTGGTTGTTGGTCGGCAGAAGGGTTGGCGGGTTCCATGGGTAGTTTCCTTTTGGTGATGATTTTGGGCTTGGTCGTGGTGGTTTTGGATTTAGCGGTGGTGGTAGTGGGGTGTTCGGTGGTGAGGTCGATATTGGTTCCGACAGGGATCTTGTTGAATTTGTTTTTGGGATGAGTAGACACCATTGTAGGGAATTTGGGAGTTTTGATGGAGAGAGAAGAGAGAAGATGAGAAGTTGCAGACTTGAATTTGAAATCGGGTAGTGTGGGTATAGACGTGGTAGGGTGGTTTTAAAGGGTGCGTAGTTTTAAGGGTACAGTAACCGCCTCAATCGTTGTTGAACAACAACTTAGCTCTTGCCCAAAATCCTTGCTCCACTCCTACAACTCCTTTCCTTAAAGTGGATCCTGATCTACAACCTGCATCTTGCTCAACATCTCCTGCACACTTAGAAACACAAATACACTCCGGAATAGACTTCCCCTTATGGTTAGACTCGATCATAAAATGCTTTAAAATAAAATACTTAAAACATAAACTAGCTAAACTACACTATTTTTTTTTTATTTTCATTATTTTATGATTTTTTTTTTGGATTTTAATATTTTTACGGAAATAAAATAATTAAATAAAAAACACAAAATTAAACTAAAAATAAAATAAATAAAATACTAACCAGGTTGCCTCCTGGACAACGCCCCATTTAAGGTCTTGGGCACGACACCCCCCTCTTTAGAAGTCAGAGCTCCTCCTCGATAGGAAACCTAGATGGTTCCCCCTCAACAAACTGTTCTTGCCCAAGATAGGCCTTCAAGCGCTGGCCATTAACTTTAAAAATCTTCCCGTTCTTGGGATCCTTGATCTCAACAGCTCCATTAGGGAACTGAGCTTGCACTTCATAGGGTCCTGCCCACTTGGTCGAAAGCTTCCCCGATGAAAGCCTAAATCTTGTTTGATAGAGCAGCACATGTTGCACAAAATGGAACTCCTTTTCCTTGATCCAGAGGTCGTGGGTCTTCTTCATCCGTTCCTTGTATAGACCGGCATTGTCATATGCTTGGCGTCTGATCTCGTTGAGTTCCTGGATCTCGAGCTTCCTTGATTCACCTGCTTCATTCCAGTCGAGGTTAAGCTGGGCAACAGCCTAATGCGCACGATGTTCCAGTTCCACGGGCAAGTGACATCTCTTGCCATAGACCATGCGATAAGGGGACATGCCAAAAGGTGTTTTGAAGGCAGTCCTATATGCCCACAAGGCATCATCCAAGCGCATGCTCCAATCCTTCCTTGTTGTGCCCACAGTCTTCCTCAAGATCGTCTTGATTATTCTATTAGACAACTCCGCTTGTCCATTAGCTTGTGGATGGTAGGCTGTTGACACACAATGGGTAACTCCATACTTCTTGAACAAGGCAGTCACCGTGGCGTTGCAAAAATGAGTCCCTTGATCACTGATTATAGCTTGAGGAACGCCAAACCTATTGAAAATTTGAGTTCTCAAGAAGTTAGAAACCACCTTCGAATCATCCGTGTATGAAGCACGAGCCTCTATCCACTTCGAGACATAATCCACTGCTAATATGATGTACTTGTTGCCTTTGGAACTTGGCAATGGTCCCATAAAATCCATGCCCCATATATCAAAAACTTCCACGGGCAAGATCGGGATCATGGGCATCTCGTTCCTTCTCGTGATGTTGCCTTCCTTTTGGCACTTCTCGCACATCTTGACCCACTCGTAACAGTCTTTAAACAATGTTAGCCAATAAAAGCCACACTCCAAAATTTTCCTTGCAGTACGTTGGTGCCCAAAGTGTCCTCCACACTCCTTGTTATGACAATGCTCAAGAATGCTTCGTTGCTCTTTATCCTCGACACACCTTCTAATTATTTTATCCGCACATTCTCTCCATAAGTATGGCTCATCCCATAAGTAGAAACGACTCTCATGTTTCAGCTTGTTTCTTTGATAACGCCCAAGATCAGAGGGAATTTTTCCAGTCACCAAGTAGTTCACGATGTCTGCATACCATGGTTCATCTTGGGCAAGACTCAGATGCTCGTCAGGAAAGGTCTCCTTGATCGGCACCCCATCGTCTGGCTGGAGGATTCGACTTAGGTGATCGGCAACTTGATTCTTGGCACCACTCTTGTCTTTGATCTCTATGTCAAATTCCTGCAATAAAAGAATCCATCTAATCAATCTTGGCTTGGACTCCTTCTTGCTCACCAAGTACTTTAATGCCGGGTGGTCAGTGTACACTATGGTCTTGCCTCCTAATAAATATGATCTGAACTTCTCAAAGGCGAAGACGATGGCCAACAACTGCTTCTCCGTTGTGGCATAGTTGCATTGGGCAGGATTCAATGTCTTGGATGCATAGTAAATAACATAACTCTCCTTTCCTCGTTTCTGCCCAAGAACTGCTCCTATGACATAACCACTGGCATCACACATTAACTCGAAAGGCATGCCCCAATCCGGAGGTTGAATGATGGGGGCTGTGATCAAGTTCTCCTTCAAGGCATGGAACGCCTTCTTACAATCTTTGTTAAATGGTACTTCATGTTGAAGTAGTCTCGTCATTGGTTGGGCGATCTTGGAAAAGTCCTTGACAAATCTTCGATAGAATCCAGCATGCCCAAGGAATCCTCTTAACTCCTTCACGGATCTTGGGTAAGGCAATTTGGCAATGATGTCGATCTTGGCCTTATCCACCTCAATTCCTTTTCCCGATATGACATGCCCCAAAACTATTCCTTCCTTGACCATAAAATGGCATTTCTCGTAGTTTAACACTAGGCTCTTCTCAACGCATCTCTTCAAGACTGGATCAAGGTTGTTGAGGCATGTGTCGAAGGTCTTGCCGTAGATGGTAAAGTCGTCCATGAAGACTTCGATGCACTCTTCAAGAAGGTCTGAAAAGATGTGCATCATACACCTTTGGAATGTCCCTGGAGTGTTGCATAACCCGAACGACATCCTCCTATATGCAAAAGTGCCAAACGGGCACGTGAATGTAGTCTTGCCTTGATCCTCGTCAGCAACCCAGATCTGCATGTAACCAGAATAACCGTCAAGAAAACAATAGTAGTTATTACCAGCTAACCTTTCAAGCATCTCATCAATAAAGGGCAAAGGAAAGTGATCCTTCTTCGTCTTTTGGTTGAGCTTCCGGTAATCTATACACACTCGCCATCCAGTTTGTAGTCTCATGGCCACCATCTCGTTCTTGTCGTTCTCGACCACCTGGATTCCTGACTTCTTGGGCACCACGTGCACGGGGCTCACCCATCGGCTGTCGGAGACGAGGTAGATGATCCCTAAGTCAAGAAGCTTAAGTATCTCCTTTATAACCACTTCTTTCATGGCTGGATTCAATTTCCTTTGTGGATCTCGTACGGGGGCAGCATCCTCCTCGAGTAAAATGTGATGAACACAGTCTAAAGGGTTAATGCCCTTGATGTCAGCCAACGTCCATCCTATTGCCTCCTTGTACTTGCTCAGCACCTCACCAACTCTGACCTCCTCCATGCTCGATAACTCTGATGATATGATCACGGGCAAGGTCTCGTTCTTGCCAAGATAGATGTATTTCAGGTGCTTGGGCAAGGGCTTCAGTTCCAATGTAGGTGCTTTTTGCAATGATGGCACCAACCTGTCCTCCGGTTTTAGTTCAGGGATATTGAGTTGTTCAAATCCCTGAGGCTGGATGTTGCCCGGAATCCTGGCGTAACTGCATTCCACTACATCTACTGGTTCTTCGTTCTAGGCAAGATCCTCTTCTGTTTGCAAGCTGGCATCCTCCTCAAGAACTGTTTGTTGCCAAAATTTCTCTACTAACTCCTCGGTCTCATCATGGGGTAACTCCTCAAGTTCCTCATCAAACTCATCAAGGGGCTTTTGTTCCCCTACATCCTTATCTCCATCATCTCCACGGATATTTTCAAACACGTAATTCTCCAACTCTTCGTCCATGGAGTAGTCCTCATTGCTAGAGTCGAAGCTATGTCCATGAACTGACTCTTTCCATAAATCTTTCTCACTTTCGTACTCATCTCCTTCGTAGAATTGCATCAGAGCACCATCTTCCTCATTATCCTCATGCTGATCAGGATCCTGGTCAAGATCCTGAACTAGGTTGAATTCCGCCTGGATTGCATCTTCGTTGTTTTCTACGAAACAACTTAAGCTATTCAAAGTCTCCACTTGCTTTCCACAGGCACTGAGGGTGTTAAGGTGTTCCAGGGCATCATCTTGATTTTGCCTATAAGCGTCGGACTCTACTACTTCTCCTGCTACTTGGACTGTCAACTTCCCAGTATCGCAATCAATCTTGGTACATGTTGTCCTCAAGAATGGCCTCCCGAGCAAGATCACTGGGTTCTTGATTGCTTTCTTTCCCATATCAAGAACATAGAAGTCGGCTGGGAACAAAAGATCCCCTACCTTGACTAACACATCCTCCAACACTCCATCCGGGTAAACTGTGGATAAATCTGCTAATTGGATGGCAACACGTGTAGGAGAAAGAGGTCCAAAACTCATCTCGTCAAACATGGCTCTTGGCATGACATTTATCGAAGCTCCAAGATCAAGCATCGCCCTGGGTATTAACGTAGTACCAATCGTGCATGGAATAGCGAACATGCCTGGATCCCTCTTCTTGGTCAGGATCTGGGAATTCATTAGTGCTAACACGTTCTCCACATGAAAACGGGCATTATCTGGGTACTTTGTCTTCTTTTGACACATCTCTCGCAAAACTTTTGCACATTTAGGCAAAGATTGCAATGCCATCAACAATGGTAGGTTGATCTCCATCTTCTAAAACACCTCCATCATGTCCTCCAACTCTCTCTGATCACGATCGCGGGCAAAACGTCTGGGATATGGGATCTTGGCTTTGGTGGTGCGAGGAACGGTCCTCTTGGCCAAAGCCTCTGCTTCTTTTTCAGCCTGCAAAGATTCCAGCATCACGTCATCTTTGTCAATGCCCAGTTTAGATCTCTCCATCTTTACGTAATCAAACAAGGCTTCATCCTCCTCATTATCAAAGACTGGGTTCTTGTTGGCCTTTATCCCTTCTTCACGCTTTGCTTTCAACTCCTCGTAGATGTCATTGATATCTCCTGAACTCATTTTAGTTTCCTCTACTCGAGCTGGTTCCTTAGGTTGGGTCCTGGGCAACATCTCTGGCAAATTCTTCCCACTGCGCAACGTTACAGCATTAACTTGCTCCTTGTTGACCTCTACCTAGGCAGGAAGTCTGCCTTGTTTATCTTCTACCAACCTTGACAAGGTTTGGTTGATATGAGTCAGTTGAGCTTGGAGGTTGTTGGACTGTCCTCGACTTTCTAGTTGGAAGTTCTCGTAGTCTCTCCTCAGCCTTTGGTTCTCGTTGGTAAACCTTTCAATGGTCTCTTTCATGAATTCCGTCTTCGCTGGTTCTCGATATGGAGGCACATAATTATTTTGATGTTGAGGTTGTTGTTGAGGTGGAGGCACATATTCCTGTTGTTGCCCAACAGGCTGCTGCGGTTGTTGGTGGGCAGGAGGTATCTGATAGTGGTTGTTGCCATACCTCAGGTTCTCGTGCTAATTCTGCCTATAACCATAGTTATTGCCATACTGGAACCTTTGTTGCCCTCCTCCTTGCTGGTTCTGACCTATTGCCTTCACCTCTTCTCCTTCTTCCACGAACCAACTTGGACATTCTGAGGTGACATGTGATGTTGCCTGGCATACTTCACATCTCTTCACAGCTCTTTGAACTTCCTTGCCATTAACCTGCTTCTTCAAATCCTCCATCTGGCCAGACATCTTGGTCATGAAGTCTTTCATGGTGCTGACCAAGTTGTCTTGGTTGCCCTTGCTGCCTTCATACCCCCCCTCTTGGGATATCATCTTCATCTCGGGATTGCTCAGCCATGGTAGCTATCTTCTTGAACACTTTAGATGGTAGTTGATCGACTATGGCTCCTCCACACGCTGCAATGATGTATTTTCTCTCTGATGCCCTTAATCCCTTCAAGAAATATTCGATCAAATCGATATCCTGAATCCGATGTTGAGGACATCTTGCCAACAACTTCTTGAACCTTTCATAGTAGTCATATAATGACTCACTTCCTCCCATCTTGATCGATGAAATGGCATTCCTCCCACTTTGTATCCGGCCAACGGGTATGTATTTGTCAAGAAAGGCATGCTGCATCTTGTTCCATGTATCAATGCTTCCCTCTGGCAAGGTGTAAAGCCACTCACGTGCCCCGTCAAGAAGTGAGAACGGGAACGTGAGCAACCTTACGTAGTCAGGAAAGGTGTCTTGGGCAGCATCATGGTTCCTCACAACTTGTCCTTGTCTATCCCCATTGTTCCTGGTGGTAGTAGTGGCATTGTTTCTTACTGTGCTAATCGCCATCTCAAAGTTTTGAAGATGAGTTTGAGGATCTTCTCCAGGATGGTCACTGAATTTGGGCAATATGTGTATCAGCGAGTGCTTGAGCTCCCAATTGCCATCGATGATGGGCAACTGGATACTTGATGGTCTGATTCCCTTGTTGTTAGGGAACATGATCTGACGGATGGTTCTCTCTGGTGTTCTTGCCATGATTGTTGATGTTTTTGCTTCTGAACTGGATGTTGACTTCTTACTGTCTGAACTGGCTGTTGAGCAAGATTCAACTTCTTGCTCAGTATCCTGATCGTCTGTCAAGCTCTGTGACTCTGAAGGTTCGTTGGCGCCTTCCTCCAGATCTCTCTTCTTCTTGCGTTGTTCTGCTCGATTTCTCCTAGCTATCACCTCCGGGCAAGCACCGTGATCTGGTGGATCTCCATTACTTCGTAGATGTGGCTTGGGCATAAACCGTGCTTAACACAATCTAGAAGAACAAACTAGCTTAAAACCAAGTCCCCGGCAACGGCGCCAATTTGACGGAGCGCTGTCGTCACACACTTCGTACAAATAATATTTATAAAACACCTCTTGCCCAACAAGGTAGTAGTCAGCGGCAAGCGGGATCGTACCCAAGGGACCTGGTGTAATCTGTTCTTCAGATGTTGCTCAACAAAAGGGTTTTGGTCACGAAGTATCTTAATAATATGTACTCAATAAATAACAATATCAAATAACAAAAGAGTTTGGATTGGGTTTCGAATCCATGATCATAATTACTCTTCACTCGTTCATCGGTGCAAGGATATTCAATTAACTAATTCTATCACTTGGTTTAAGGAAAAGATTAGCTAACACCCTAAGGTCACGAAGTCACGATGCTAACACACTTAACCTATGTCTAATCAATTTTACAGATCTTGACCAGAAGGCAAGATCTCCTTTCTCGATCAACAACGTCACGAAGACACTTCAGTAACGATGCTGCCCAAGAAGCATTAAGAATAAATAGACCCAAGACAGCCAAGAGGTAGGTCAATACTGACTGCTCTCCAACACCCTTTTCCTTCTTGGGCACGAAAGACACTCTCGTGTTATTCCCAATTTCTGTTGATGACTTAATCTCAATATCTAGATGGTGATCAATCAACTTCAATATCAATTAAGTCTAGAATTAATCCTAAGTGTTTCGGGAACAAAATTAATTAACGAACTAACACAATTTGACCTCATAAGTTTGAACCAGTAACTTAGAATCACTTCATCTACATCCAATCCAAACAATAAAATTAGCTAGACATAATATTAAATAAGAACACAAAGTAAATAAAGAAAAGCATACTTAGCATAAATCTGGAAAGGGGTTGCTGCCCAAAAACGTAGTCAGCAACCAGGGTCTTGGCTTCACGCCAACAACTAAAACTAAAGTGCAGAAAATACGAAATAAAAGTAAATTGCCCTTAGGACTTGTTTCTTTCTCACTTTCTCTCAACCTAGAATGCAGAACTAATCTAAATTACTGAATCAAAGAGCTTCTTTATATGATAGAGTCGGCCATATATATAGGCGATGAGATTCTAAGGTTGAAGGGAAGTTTCCTTGTTGAATAAGGATTCCTTGTTGAATAAGGATTCTTCCCATGCATATCATAACCTCCGCCTCTCTCTCTTTCCTTCGCATGCACGTTCCTTCTTCCCTTGTGTGGTAGATTTATTCCATGATTTGGCTCGGCTAGGATAAGGAAGGAAACATCCGATCCTTATCCTCTTCCTTGAAGGAAAAGAAACCTGCTGCTGCTGCTCGACTCTCATCTTGCCCTTCATCGTCTGCATCCTGCTTTGCTTCCGGTGTTAACTACGATCCTGGCTCCTCCGAGTACTCTGTCTGTTGGCCTTTAAGGATATGGGGAGGTACTTCCTGACTTGTAGAAAGGATGTTTCGATGTTGCCCAGCTACAAGCTACCAGCCCTATGCCCATTTGCATCGTATAGCCATCTCAACAACAGATTTTCCATCGGATTTGCCCAGCATCCACCTGTTCTTCTCCTGCACACTATCTCTCGACTTGCGTGTCCTCCCAGACACATAATGACTCGATAGAGACTAAAAACACAAGAAAGAAACAAGAAAAGATGGACACAAATATGGGTTCATCAACACTTTATTTTGATTTCCTTTCTACTCTTAATTAATAAACTTATTTCATTGAGCTTTTGAAATGGGTAATTGAAAGCAAGTTGATTAATTGTTATCGTTTTCAATAAAGAATCCCTTGTACATGAGCATGTTTCCTTGTTTATCTTCCATTGTTTCACCCTCACTGTACAATGGCTTCTAGTCGTTTTATAGTTAGAAATCTGGCTGTGACAAAGTGGTATCAAAGTAGCTAGTCTGCTCTAAGCTTAAACTTCTTTGAGAGTCAAAGTTTAGATTTAATTTCCTAGACTTATTTGAGTTAACAACGAACAAAACACTTCATCTCATCCGGCAACCAGGTACAAATTTTTCAAGAGCTTTCCAAGTTTTCAATTGATTTAAAGTTATTCAATTATTACTATTTGCACTTATCTAGAAGTAACGAGCTTGATGAGTTTCTTGAAGAACTAGGATGCTTTAGAATTCTCTACCTATATCATGTTTTGGCATTGAAATTCGAAAAGACGGAATGATTGTGCGACCAATTTGGGGATGTGGACTTACCCACCCAGTGCCTTAAGCTTAAAATCACCTCTGGCAGACAAGCGTGAGATAGATGATGAAGAATACAGAGCGAGGATGCAAGAGTACGAGCATATGAGGAAAAATTATCACGAGACACTAGTAGAATTCGTAGCACGTTATCACAAGTTCGAGAGATAGTGAAATACCTCGACGACAATGCTTTTGATGGGATGGTACATCTCATCTACGTTTTGTCATAGCCCCAAATCCTGAGGGACGGCAGAAGCCGGGGTGCGACTGGGGTTAGATTAAAGAAGCGGGGAAGAAAGGGGAATGAATGAATAGACATACATACATAACATCTTATCTTCTATGAACAAACTTTATTAACGAAAGAAAGAGTTAATCTCGAAAGATTACTCGAGAAAGTACTTCAAAAGCTTCAAAGTTATATTACAGAACTTAGACTACAGTGTTAATACACAACATCAAAAAGAAGAGTTTAGAGTCTAGCAGCGGAATTGTGAACTATATACAAAGTCTTCCTTAATCCTTATTCAACTCTAACTCAACCAACGCCGCTTCGTCGCTTCAACCTGCACATTTAGAAAACATATGCAAGGCTAAGTACAAAAGTACTCAGTGGGCACGTTGCCGAAAACATAATCATAAGTATAGATAAACAGGCATCTCATTTTATAGCGCATCGGGGTTTTCATTCAAAAGAGCCCGTGCCTATTAAACATTTGCATTTCATTCATAAAGTAGCTTCGAAGCATTTTTCATAGATGTTACGTTCAAATCTTGACCAGTCATAATTCACCGTAGCTGGCTACCCCTCAACAGGATACCACATACACCACAGGCTACAAGTGCACTAACTTTGGAAAGCCCCTTTTGACTAACTCAAAGCCGATCGTTAGTTAACCCCTTTTGATTAACTCATAAGGTACAAGAGAACTCACATAAAACACAGACCATTTCATACCATGATTATCACTTTGAAAACACGATTATCAAAGCGATAAAGAAAAGATTTTCGAGCATTGCTCGTTTTATTTGATATATAGGAAAGCCCACATTATAGATTACAGAACAAGACACGTGCTTCCGTCTTCTAATCTTCCATCCTAACCTTGGTGTCGAATTCCTCCTTCATCATGAAAAATCATACTTTAAAGCTCGGTCGCATACGATAAACGAATACGAAAAGAATCGGATAAGTTTTAGTTCTTTAGACATTTTAGGCATTTGCACGTTAACTAAACTCTTTTAGTTAAAAAGAAACGAGACACGAATGCATCTCGTTTGATGCTCACTCAGTTCTGTACTCGACACTTTAGGTCGGTAGAAAGAAGGTAGTCGATAACTTGAAATGACTAATAAAATCGAAAGAGTTCAAGTTGAGAAGAATTCAACTTAAGAAACTACATTTTGAACATACACTGCACAAGGTCAGTAAGTCTGTCCAGAACAAGGGATTGAGATACAGGGATCGAAACTTATACCAAAAGAAAGGTACGGGTGTCTAGTTTACTCTCCAATTCGCGGATCTCGATTCCGATAAACGAGCTAGGAGATATCGCAGTCACCTTGTATTATTATACGTGATAAACCCCTTTTCATTTCTCGATTAAAAACACGACGATCAAAACCTCGTCGTTCAACTATACAATTACTAAACCAATTCAAGTCTCGTTCAATTTCCTAACTTCTTGTTTCTATTTCTCGATTATAACTACAACTTATCTTTTCATAGCTCGGACGAACATGTCGTCAACTACAAACTTGTTCCTTAATCATTAATAATCATCAATATCCAAAAAGCATCATTAATCGACTTTTCTATCGTTACTTATTCTCGACGTTTCGTATCTTACCAAATTTCAAACGTTATTAGAATTCGTTCAAAATTTACAACATTATTCATCATCTATCAAGAATCATAAATACGCAATTCATATCCTCATATCATCATCTATTCTCGACTTATCGATCGTCGTTCGTCTCTTACGTAAAATTCTACATTCTCTGTTTTCATTCAAATTTTACGACGACGATTATCATCTAACGAGCATTACTAACATGCAAATTATATTATCAAAATGTTATCGAGCCTCGACTTATCACCACATCTTTGTCTCTTACACTTTTCGTTTTATTTTTAGAAAAATCTCAAATTAATATATATTCATCCTCATGCATCGTATAACTCATTTCCATCAAACAATCGAGCATATCATAACATTTACTAACCTAAATCGAGCCTTGTTCGTCTCTTAGGTTTTGGATTTTATTTTTAGAAAAATTTAAAACAATTCATACGATCAATTAACATCATAAGAAACACTAATCTAACATTCAATCGACAAAGAAATAGAGCATAAATCAAAAGCCCCAAATCTGAAAAATTTCAATATTAATAATAGGTTAGGGTTCTTGATTTTTCTTCATGATTTGATCCGTAGAACTCGATTCTAAGCATCCTAAAACATGTATCGATCAAGAAATCACATGCTATTCAATTCCCTAATTTTCGAAAAAAATAAAAGAGAGGGAAAAGGAGATTTGTTTGGATCAAACTAGAGACGAAGCTCTTACCTTTCGTAATATAAACTCGGATTTGGATTTGATCGGTAGACGGAAGAGTTATCGATCTTGGAAGAGCTTGGACTTGAGCTTCTATGGAGGAGAATGGAGAAGAAATGAGAGAGAAATGAGGAGATGGGGTGGCGGACAAGGAGGGTTAAGAGAGAGAGAGATGATGAGTCACAATGGTGACTCATAAAGTGATGAAAAATATCTAGCAAACATAGTGAGTCGTTAAGGTTTTGTTTGGCGAGGAAATTTTATACGAAAATTCTCGTTTCCGGCTCTCAAACATTGTTTTAAAAGTCGAGAAATACTTTTCTAGTTAGTTACGGAATTGACGAAATCTAATTCGTCCGTTAGATTGGAAATAATTGACGTACTCGGAAAACCTAATTCGTTTTTCAAAATCTGAGAAAAAGTCGGGACATCACAGTCCAAAATTCGTCCGGAAAATCACAAAAATTAACTTTATCCAGTGAACTTGTCTTGAAGAAAAAGTGAATGTAAATTCTGACGGAATTCGATTCCGAGTTTCCGGGCGAAAAACTTAACGGACGCGAAAAACCCTAATACAGTAGTCGTTCGTCCGATTTCTGGAAATTATTTTTGGAAACGGATTTCACCGTAAATCTTAGAATTTAATTTCATGATCTTAGGCGTGCAAAGCCATAATTATTAATAACTTTCATTTTTAAAGACTGTAGAAAAAGTCTGGGGTATTACATCCTACCCCCCTTACGAAAAATTTCGTCCCGAAATTTACATACCTTCTTCAAAAAGATAAGGATATCTCTCCTTCATCTTTTCCTCGAGCTCCCACGTGGCTTCTTCTTGCCCGTGGTGATTCCATAATACTTTCACTACTGGTATCAACTTGGTTCTTAATTCTTGAACTTTTCTATCCAAAATTGATATCGGCTTTTCTTCATAACTTAGGTCAGATTCAAGAACGACGTCTTGCTGACTTATAACGTGCTTAGGGTCATAGACATACTTTCTTAATTGCAAAACGTGAAACACGTTATGGACACTTCCTAGACTTGGCGGTAAGGCCAATCTATAAGCAAGGGGTCCTATTTTCTCGAGAATCTCGTAAGGTCCTATAAACCTTGGTCTAAGCTTACCCTTAACACCGAATCTAATGATTCCTCTCGATGGTGAAATCTTAAGGAAAACCTTATCACCAACTTCGAAACTAAGATTGGTTCGTCGATCATCGGCGTAAGACTTCTGTCGGCTCTGGGCTTCTTTCATCCTATCTCGAATCTGTCGAACGATCTCGATCATTTCATTAATCGAGTCTGGTCCTAAGTTTTTTCTTTCACCCACTTCATCCCAATAAAGTGGTGACTTGCATTTTCTTCCATATAATGCCTCATAAGGCGCCATTCCTATCGTCGTCTGATAACTGTTGTTATACGCGAATTCGACTAAGTGTAAGATATATTCCCAATTTATGCTTCGATCTAATACCACTGTCCTTAGCATATCGACTAGAATCTGAATAGTTCTCTCGGATTGGCCGTCCGTCTGAGGGTGAAAAGCTGTACTGAAATTAAGTGCGGTTCCTAACTCTTTCTGCATGGTGATCCAAAATCTCGAAGTGAACTTGGCATCTCTATCTGATATTATGGACTTCGGTACTCCGTACAAACGTACAATTTCTCGAACGTACAACTGGGCTAGCTTCTCTGATCCGTAGGTAGTCTTAATCGGTAAAAAGTGAGCTGATTTCGTGAGTCTATCAGTAATCACCCAAATGGCAGTGTTTCCTCTTCTTGACTTAGGCAATCCTGTCACGAAATCCATAGCTATTCCTTTCCATTTCCATTCTGGGATATCTAATGGCTGTAACAATCCGTACGGTCGTCTATGTAAGGCTTTCACTTTGTTGACATGCCAAGCATCTTTCTACAAACGAGGCAACGTCTCGTTTCAATCCATTCCACCAGAAATTCTTCCTTAAGTCCTGATACATCTTCGTACTCCCTGGGTGTGCTGTATACGGGGTATCGTGAGCCTCACTCATGATATCATTCTTTAATTCTTCATCACTATCGGGAATACAAAGTCTGCCTTCAAATAATATCGCATTGTCTGGTGCTTCGGAATATCCGTCTGGTTTATCTGTTCTTATCTTTAGGCGAAGCTTCTCCATTGACTCGTCTTTCCTCTGAGCACTTATGATTCTTTCTCTTAAGTCCGACGTAGCTTCTAGTGCTGCTATCTGATTTGTGATTGTTGCTGGTGTGTCGAGCACCTCTACTTCCATCTTTTCAAATTCTCGTAGTAGCGCTTCTTCTTCGACAAACAGACATCCTAACTTGGTTCGAGCCTTGCGACTCAGCGCATTTGCTACTACATTTTCCTTTCCTGGGTGGTAATTGATTCCGCAATCGTAATCTTTGACCAATTCGAGCCATCTCCTTTGTCGCATATTCAGTTCTTTCTGCTCGAAAAAGTACTTCAGACTCTTGTGATCTGTGAAGATCTCAACCCTTACACCATAAAAATGGTGTCTCCAAATCTTTAATGCATGCACAACTGCTGCGAGTTCTAAATCGTGGGTTGGGTACTCAATTTCGTGAGGTCGAAGTTGTCGTGAGGCATAAGCTATTACTTTTCCGTCTTGCATTAGAACACAACCTAACCCATTCTTTGAAGCATCGGTATACACCGCATATTCTTTGTTTGCGTCGGAAAGAGCTAATACTGGTGTTGTGGTCAACTTTTCTTTGAGTGTTTGGAAACTCCTTTCACACTCGTCCGTCCATTTAAACTTGTTTTCCTTTCGAAGTAGCTGCGTCATAGGTCTAGCAATCGTGGAGAATCCTTCGATGAATCTTCTGTAGTAGCCTGCTCAACCCAAGAAACTTCTGATCTCGTTCGGACTTGTCGGTGACTTCCAATTATGCACTGCCTCTACCTTGGCAGGATCTACTTTGATTCCTTTGGCTGAAACTATGTATCCGAGAAACATTACTTCCTTCAACCAAAATTCGTACTTACTGAACTTGGCATAAAGTTTCTCGGTCCTAAGTGTTTCCAACACTATCCGTAGATGTTCTTCGTGTTCATTCTCATTCTTAGAGTAAATGAGAATATTGTCGATGAAGACTAAGACGAATTTGTCTAAGTATGGGTGGAAAACTCTATTCATGAGGTCCATGAATACAGCAGGGGCGTTGGTCAATCCAAATGGCATAACTAAGAATTCGTAGTGGCCATATCTGGTTCAAAAAGCAGTCTTAGGTACGTCCTCAGGTTTAATCTTCAGCTGATGGTACACTGATCTTAAATCTATCTTTGAAAACACTCCTGCACCTTTGAGCTGATCGAAAAGGTCCTCTATCCTTAGCAAAGACGAGCTGGAGTGCCTCGTCCTCCCTCAGAGTAGAGCCGTCAGAAAGTGTAAGTAGGGGTGGTGACGGTGCCTCTGAAACTGTCTCCTCTAAGTCTGAAACAAGGTAGTCCTCACTAGCCTCTACTGTACGCTTCTTCAGAGGAAGAAGGTGCTCAGGAACAGAACCGGAACCTGACTCGTACTCCTCCCTAGAGCGGACTCTAGATGGTCCTGCCTCTAACTGACCTCTGACTACTTCCCACTTCGCGCAAATCTCATCAAGCGGTGTCAGTGGAGATGGTAGCTCTAACATGGTGGCAAGCTCCGCGTCTATCCCTCGGTACTCTGACCCTGGCTGGAAAAGTCCTGTCTCCAAAGGTTCTCGAACCCTCACACTAGGCTCGGGTAGAAAAGGAGTAGGTAACCCTAACAGGGCAGCTGTCTCTGCGTTGATCTCTACAAGTCCTGGTCCTGGGATCACCTCCTCAAGAGGTCCAAGTGGAAGTGGTAACTCTGGTTACTTTGTTCATGTTACTTACTCAAAAGTAACATCTATTTTAAAAGAAATTTTGTCCTTCTCGACACTTGAATTTCTTACTCGTCGAATTTTTAGTTTAATTACGAAGTATGAAATAAAATAAATTCCCAAGAAAAGGAATTACAACTGGAAAACGACTTTAGAACCAAAGTTCTAGTCGTCGGATCGAGCGATCGTTGGAAATTAACTAAAGTTCATACTTGATTCTTGGTAAGTATAACCAATCTCTTCTTGAAGTTCGAGCGAGGCGAACTCCAACTAAAAATGACCCCGTTCATGTTACATTTACGGAAGCAACATTCATTTCTTTCGTTTACTTGGTACAAAATTAACGCACCTTATCATTATTTATCTTAATCTCCTCAAAGGAATTTCTTATCGATATTTCTTTGTAAAAACAAAGTTGACTCTGCCGAGTCTTTGTTCATGTCACTATACGCACGTGACATTCATCTACAGAAGTTCTTCTCGTTTCACGATCTCCTTTCGAAATCATTCGAACTAACGTTCTTACAACGTCTAAGTTCTCGAAGAATCGGAAAGATCTTAGGTTTCAAGTCTACGTTCTTAACGAACCAGAAAAAATCCCTAGAATCATTCTAGATTCTCGTGCCATCATACTTTCAAATAAAAGAAATCATTGCGCAAACAATTTCACATAATTCACATAGCAGAAACAAGTATGATTCTCATCCTTTCAAAATTTCATTCTTGGCACCATTATCATTTCTTAACTCATTGAATACGTATTCAAAAATTTTTCTTAAAAGACAACACATTTCTGGAATTCCTTTCTTTCTTTCTTTCTTTCTTTCTTTCTTTCGTTGAGTCGACGTAGCGGGAGGTTGAGTTGTCGTCTACACTCTTAAACTTAGTGTTACGACCCTATCTTACTTGAAAGAAGATTCGGGTATAGAGTATGGACGAATACTCCATCTGACTACTTTGAAAGAAACTTGTATACAGAGCAGAAACGACTGCTCTGATACCACTCTGTCACAGCCCCAAATCCCGAGGGACGGCAGAAGCCGGGGTGCGACTGGGGTTGAATTAAAGAAGCGGGGAAGAAAGGGGAATGAATGAATAGACATACATACATAACATCTTATCTTCTATGAACAAACTTTATTAATGAAAGAAAGAGTTAATCTCGAAAGATTACTCGAGAAAGTACTTCAAAAGCTTCTAAGTTATATTACAGAACTTAGACTACAGTGTTAATACACAACATCAAAAAGAAGAGTTTAGAGTCTAGCAGCGGAATTGTGAACTATATACAAAGTCTTCCTTAATCCTTATTCAACTCTAACTTAACCAACGCCGCTTCGTCGCTTCAACCTGCACATTTAGAAAACATATGTAGGGCTAAGTACAAAAGTACTCAGTGGGCACATTGCCGAAAATATAATCATAAGTATAGATAAACAAGCATCTTATTTTATAGCGCATTGGAGTTTTCATTCAAAAGAGCCCGTGCCTATTAAACATTTGCATTTCATTCATAAAGTAGCTTCGAAGCATTTTTCATAGATGTTACGTTCAAATCTTGACCAGTCATAATTCACCGTGACTGGCTACCCCTCAACAGGATACCACATACACCACGGCTACAAGTGCACTAACTTTGGAAAGCCCCTTTTGACTAACTCAAAGCCGATCGTTAGTTAACCCCTTTTGATTAACTCATAAGGTACAAGAGAACTCACATAAAACACAAAACATTTCATGCCATGATTATCACTTTGAAAACACTATTATCAAAGCGATAAAGAAAAGGTTTTCGAGCATTGCTCGTTTTATTTGATATATAGGAAAGCCCACATTATAGATTACAGAACAAGACACGTGCTTCCGTCTTCTAATCTTCCGTCCTAACCTTGGTGTCGAATTCTTCCTTCATCGTGAAAAATCATACTTTAAAGCTCGGTCGCATACGATAAACGAATACGAAAAGAATCGGATAAGTTTTAGTTCTTTAGACATTTTAGGCATTTGCACGTTAACTAAACTCTTTTAGTTAAAAAGAAATGAGACACGAACGCATCTCATTTGACGCTCACTCGGTTCTGTACTCGACACTTTAGGTCGGTAGAAAGAAGGTAGTCGATAACTTGAAACGACTATTAAAATCGAAAGAGTTCAAGTTGAGAAGAATTCAACTTAAGAAACTACATTTTGAACATACACTGCACAAGGTCAGTAAGTCTGTCCAGAACAGGGGATTGCGAAACAGGGATCGAAACTTATACCAAAAGAAAGGTACGGGTGTCTAGTTTACTCTCCAATTCATGGATCTCGATTCCGATAAACGAGCTAGGAGATATCGCAGTTTCCGTGAAAGGTCGCCAAAACTGCCGAGTGAACCCTAATGCTCGATAAAATGGACGCACGTGAAGGGTCCAGACATGAAGTAGTAGCTCGTGTCTCATGCGTTTTGAGAAATTTAGAACTTCCAGTTGATGTTAGGGTTAACCTTTGTTGTTTATATCTCTATTTTGGTATAAGTCCTCATAAGAGGCCATCATTCAATGATAGGAGAAAAGAAGTTGTTGGACCATTAAAATCAGCCTTTGTGTTCTATGCTTGAGCTTGTGTAACTGAGTTAATAATTGAGTCCTTGAGAATGGTTTTGAGAGTAATGTTGAGATAAGGTTTGAGTTGATAGTCGAGTCTTTTAATCTGAGTTATTGATTGAATTCTTGAAGTATAAGCTCCGAGAATAAGTTTAGGAAGAGTTTGAGCTATTAGTTTGAGTTTATCGTTTAAATCCATGTTTGAGTTTGAGTTATTTCATATATCTAAAAATTGCCATTTTGCCAAAGTTTGAGTTAATGATTATGAGTAAATGCTTAAGTTATGTTGAGTAAGGATGTGAGTGAGTAATTCTTTTAAATGATCGAATTGAGAAATTTTTTAGTGCAATTGCTTGAGTATCTGCTTTAATTGAGAAAGTAATTACTTCTGATAAGTTTATATATTTTTGAGTATTGCTTTAGAATATTTTTATCTTTGAGTAAAGAAAAGAATTTTGTTCGGGTTTAGTTTCGCTTTTTCAAAAGTTCCGAGTTTCCTAGTTTCAGCATTTCTTTAAGAATGGCTCTGAGAAGAAGAAGAAACGTAAGAAACACTGCGGAAGAGCAACGAAAGCCAA
The DNA here is from genome assembly GCA_029490685.1 of Schizonepeta tenuifolia. Lineage (NCBI taxonomy): Eukaryota > Viridiplantae > Streptophyta > Magnoliopsida > Lamiales > Lamiaceae > Schizonepeta > Schizonepeta tenuifolia. Next base: position 49,990,132 of record CM055956.1, on the reverse strand, counting down.
CCCTGCCTTTTCAAAGTGACTAGAGAATCGAAGAACTTTTTCTTCAACGAAATCCGCCGACATTTGAGGATAAAGACAGTCCTATCAAAGTTGAGAACTGGATTCATTCTCTTGAGCGAATCTTAAAATTTCTTCATTATAGAGACCAAGAACATCTTGAGTGCATGACGAATCAGTCAAAAAAAGATCGTCGACTACTGGTGAGAAGCCGACAGAGGATGTATTTTTTCGAGAAGCTTGAGAATTTGATTTGAGAGTAGTTCAAAGAAGTCATGTATGAGTAGTATGTGCCGAGGAGTTGTCGAGAGCCGAAAGCTAATGAATTCGCAAGTTTGAGACATGGAAAGAACTTAGTAGCTGAGTACAATCGTGAGTTTTGTAAGTTAGCTTGTTTCGCCCCGACAAGGTGGATACAGACGAAAAGATGTGCGAATTGTTTCGCGCTATTCTTGAGACGTGATATTCGAGTAGTTCTTGCAAGTCAGAGTGGTCTGACTTCTACCGAAGTTCTAAACCGAGCCCTGGACATGAAGTTGGCTATGCCGCTAGAAAGAGGATTGCTTTCTTTAGTGTCTCCTCAATTTCAAGGATAGATGATGAAAGTTGCAACCCCTCAGCCCTCCCCTCACAGCCAGAGAATGAAGAGAAAATAAAAGTGGAGTGGTGGAAATCACCAAAAGTAAGAGGATGTGGCATGAAAAGAGAACACCAATCACAACAGAAGAAGCAACAACCTCTATAGAAGAAGTAGCCGCCCCATCAGAGAATTATCGCAACAGAGCAGGAAGTTAGAGACCAGGACCAAGGAAAATCTCGCAGGTATGAGCAAGCAACAAGGTGTGTCGATTTGACATTGGTGCACCACAACTGTTTTCAGTAAATACTTGCGTAGATACCCTTGGCCTAGTTAGAGAAGAGTCGAATAAGAAGTTTAGAGTGTCGACCCCTTTGGGTAGGACTGCGATAGTTTCACGCATTTGTTCAAATTTAGAATTTGAGTTTGGAAGGCATAAGTTATCCGCTAAGTCCTTGAATAATATTCAATATGGGACATGGATAATTTAGTATAGATTAATTGATCGAGAATTTAGCGACGATTAGATATGATCAGAGGCAGATCTTATTTCAACTTCGAGGAGAAGAGACAACATAGTTCATAGTTTGAGAAGAGGAAGAAGAGAAGAATGTCGATTAATTTGGCCCAGAGAGCACATAAGTTAATACGAAGAAAGGATACACTTGTGTATCAAAATAAAGATGAGTAGCAAGAGTTAAGTATCGATGATGTAGTATTAGTCAGAGAGTATGAAGATGTTTTCCTACAAGTTTTTTCGAAATACCGCTCGTCAGGCAATTGAAGTTCACGATTGATTTAGAGCCCAAAGCAGCCTCAATTTCAAATGCGCCGTTCAAGATGGCACAAAAGGAGCTTCAAGAGTTAAAGATTCAGTTATAAGAGTTGTTGAACTTAGGTTTCTTTTGACTGAGTGTATTCCCGAGTGAAGCACCAATTTTGTGATGAAGACGAATGACGGTAGCCCGATGATGAGTATTGACTGCCGAGAGCTTATCAAGATTTCACTCAAGAACAAGTATCATTTGCGAAGGATAGACGACCTTTTCAATGAATTTAAGGAGTCAATATTTTCTCCCAGATTAATTTAAGAACCGGATATCACTAGTTGAAGAATAAGCAAGAAGATATTCGAAAAGACTGTTTCAGAACAAGACACAAACATTACAAGTTGTTGTGATGTTGTTTGGTTTGAGAAATGCCCCAGCAGTGTTCATGGACTTGATGAATCATTTTTTCCACAAATTCTTGGATAAGTTGTGATCGTTTTTAGTGATGAGATTGTAGTTTATTCAAGGAGTAAAGCCGATCATGAGAAGCATCTCAGGAACGTGTTAGATAAGTTGAGAGTTGAGAAGTTGTATGCCAAATTCAGCGATTATGAATTATGGCTAAAAGAAGTGAATTTCTTAGGACATATTGTCTCGTCTGAAGGAGCCAAAGGAATGAAAGTTGATTCAGCAAAAGTGCAAGCAATTCAAGTATGGAAATCACCAATCTCACTTCAACAAATTCGTAGTTTCTTGGGCGTAGCATAATGCAATCGGAGATTGATTGAAGATTTCTCCAAGAAAGTAAAGTTGATGACGAGTATGTTAAAGAAAGATTCGAAGTTTAGTAGGTGAAAATAGTGTGAGGAAAGTTTCTAAGGTCTTAAATCAAGACTAACCTCTGCTCCAGTGTTAGCCCTGCTTGAAGTTGAAAAGGACTACAAATGCATCGTTGAAAGGACAAGACTGTGTCTTAATGCAAAATGGAGAAGTTATATCCTATGCTTGAAGGCAACACAAACCCCATGAGCAGAAGTACCCAAATCATGATTTTGAATTAGCAGTTGTAGTGCATGCTTCCAACATATGGAGACATCATCTGTATGAAGTTAAATGTGAAATACTTTCAAATCAAAAGAGTTTAGGATGCTTCTTCGAGTAGAAAGAATTAAGTATGAGACCGAGAAGATGGCTTGAGTTAGTAAAGGAAGATCATCGTAAGATCTCCGAGCACCCTAGAAAAGTCGATGTAGTGGCCGATGCCTTAAGTAGAAAAGAAAGTTCTGAGTTAGGATTTATCCTTTCAGAAGAGGAAAGATTTATAGAGGAGTTAGAGAGAATGAGAATAGAAGTTGTTTAGCTTTAAATGTCGATGGAGCAAGAAATTGCATTTATTTTAATTGTCCAGGCATGATATCTCAAATTGTAGATTAGTAGAGAAAAGATGAGGAGTTGGAGAATTTAAAGCTTAAAGTCAAAAAGGAAGGAGTTGAAGATTTTCAAGAATCAAGTATCAACGCTTTGTTGTTTTGTAGTAGAATTTGTGCGGCCAATGACGAAGAGCTGAGAAAGAAAATTATGAGCAAAGCTCAAGATACTCCTTACACCAGGGATCCAAGAAAAGATTTGAAGTGATAATTCTAGTGAGAAGGAATGAAACTCGAAGTAGTGATGTATGTAAAAGGATGTTAAGTGTGCCAGCAAGTGAAGTCTTTGCATCAGAGACCTTACGGTCCGTTGCAATCATTTCCAATCCCAAAGTAGAAATGGGATGATTTTGATATGAATTTTGTAGTACGTTTTCATGGAGTTTTGAGTTTGATAACATTAGATCAAGATTCCAAATTCACCGCGCGTTTTTGAAATTTTTTTAAGAAAGAGTTGGGTACGCTGATTCAGTCTAACACCGCTTATCATCCATAGATGGATGGTTAGTTCGAAAAGACTACCCAGTCTCTAGAAGATATGTCGAGAGTAGTTGTTCTAGACAAAAGAGACGAGTGGGAATAAAGTTAAACCCCTTGTCTAATTTGCTTATAACAGCAAGTTTTTTTTAATGCGATTAGAATAGTGTTGTATAAAGCTTTGTAAAGGAAAAAGTGTTGTTCTCCACTCTAACGAAGTGAGGTAGGCGAGAGAAAAGTTATAGGGCCTGAAGAAGTTGAAGAGATGATAGAATCTATTCGTCAGATTAGAGAGAAGATAAGAGAAGCCCAGATTCGACAGAAGTCGTAAGCTGATAATAGAAGATTAGAATTGGAGTTTGCAATTAGAGGTAAAAGTTTTTCTGAAGTGTTTTCTTCGAAAGGAATTCATCGATTTAGTATAAAGGGAAAGCTTAAGCTGAGATATATCGGACCGTGTGAAATCCTAGTGAGGATAGATGTCGTTTCTTATAAGTTAGTATTGTCGCCAAGTTGTGAGAATTAGTATAAAAGTTTTTCACATATAGTAGATGCGTAAGCAGGTCTTCGAACATGAAATCCGTCAAGAAGACGTAATCCTTGAGCCAAAGAAGATTCTGGATTGTAAAATCCAGCAGTTGAAGATGAAGTTCATTTTCCTTAGTTAAGATCACGTGGTGACACCATGATCTTTAAGATGTGACATGAGATTTAGAAGTTAAGGTAAAAGAAAAGTTTTCCAGAGTTATTCTCCTAAGGTAAGCAAATTTCGGGACGAAATTTATTTAAGGGGCAGAGGATGCAATACCCTGATTTTTCTGTGTCTTAATTAATCATCCTAATTATGCTTAAATGTCTCTAAGTGCTTATTAAATGTGTTTATATGTGATTATGTGCGAATTTATGTAATAAAAATTTCCGGGAAATAAATTTTCTTGAAAAATTACCAAAATGCCCATAAAGGGCAAAAACGTAATTTTTCTCATTTTGGTTATTCAAAACAAAGATGTGAAGTGTTATACGAGCTAAAGAATAAGAAATGAAGTATGAGTGCAAATTTCGGAAAATTTCGAGGAAGTTGAATTTTCATCGACCGTTTCTGAATTTCATCAAATTAGTGTCATTTGAATCTAGAATTTATTCTAAGACCATTGATGCATGTTTAAGAATTTTTTGAGTTCTTTTGAGACGAGTTTAAATTTTTATTTTCGATAGATTCTAATATGAATAGTAAATTTTTACGTTTTCTTCGTTATTCGGATTTTCGATCCGAAAATTGGGTTTTCCCGATCTATGATTTATTTGGCGAGTTATGAGACGAAGTAGAGAGATTTTGGACGTCAGAAAAGAGTCATGGTGAGGTTGATACCTTTTTTAGAAAAGTGGGGATATTTTTCACCGGAAATCTTTGTCTTTTCGGCAATTTTTATCGCACAATTAAGCATGTGTGTAGCTCACTGTCCCTATTAATCCTCCCCCAATCTCACCTATCTCTCACTATCCCTCACTCCCATCTCTCTCTCGGTAGCCTTCCCTCTCTCTCTCTCTCTCTCTCTCTCTCTGTCTCTTTTTGTCTCCTATTTCTCTCTCTCACATAACCCACACAAAAGACACACTCAAAACCTTTCACAACCCGACCCTACTAGAGTAAAGATATGGGTGGAACTAATAATTGAACAATCTGCAAAATACACGACATGGGACATACGTGAGGACAAAGAATATAAGATGTTACTAATGTGTTTGGAAATAAGAAACATCAGATGTTACTGACATTCTCAATAACAGTAAGTATGAAATGTTACTGACATTCTCTATGCAAGAGATATGGAATGTAACTGATATTCTCAATAAAAAAGATATGAAATGCTACTATCGTTGTTGGTAACAAGAGCTAAAGAATATTACTGAAATCCTTGGGAAAAAGGGATTTTAGACCTTATTAACATGCTTATGCATAATCTCAACATAATAACTACGAATACTCAACATGCGAAAGCAATCTTAACTATCTCGAGTTCAAGGGTCCATAGCATCAAAAGACATAGGTAATAAATAACCATAACTTTAGAGTGTTGCCGCAGAAACATAACCCGAGTTACATGTATGAAGAGACATAACACTACCTTAAACAACTTAATAGACATTTAACAACGAAAGTCGCCAAGCACTCTCCCATCTCCGCTCGAGCTAACCTGCACATTTTAGAAACAACATGCAGGGCTGAGTACTTTGTACTTAGTGAATACGTGCCAAAAACATCTTGAAAACATGCTTCATAAAGCTATAGATTTAACTTGCCTCTTTAAGAATAACACAAGTATTTTGATAATGAAAACATGTGCATGCTTGAAAACTCTTTCTCATTTTCTAAACAACCACGGTATTTTGTAAGTATGAAACAACAACTAAAATATCATAAGTAATGAGTGTTGAGAAGTAGGCTTCTTCTCGAACACCGTGATTGGCCAACCGAAAGGAGGCTCATGATCACTACATGTGTACACGCATAGGACCGAATTCGTCTTTCCTTAAGTAGATGGTATCATACAAAACTTAAAACATGGCAAGTTAATCATTTGAAAATAACATGTAGTAATATTATAGTATAATCACATTCTCATTTCATAAGTTAGAAAGCTCCCCTTGCTTACTTTCTTTCTTTCTTCACTTTCTTTCTTCTCCTCTCTAGCTTTCTTACTTCAAGCTTCCACTCGTGCCTTCAAGGAATTAGAGCGGCGATAAGGTTGAAAGAACAACTATAAATGATGAGAGGTTAATCCTCGAAGCCTCTTACTTGTATTCGATTTGGTTCTTAGGGTTTTCTCGATTTCTAAATACCTAAACCCAAAATTCGAACTGTTACCCAACTCTCCAACAATTTCTAACCAAACAAATCAAATACACTTATCTCAACATCAACCTCAATTTCGAACAATATCAACATCAATCTCATGCAATTTCAATATAAATCTCAAACAATATTAAAATTCTCGAATTTTGAATCAAGGACAAACTAGCCTCGGCTAGTAGCCAACCGCGACTAGTTTCACAGACTGCCCAAAGAGGGTAGCCTCGGCTAGGTCTCAACCTCAACTAGCTTAAGCTGTAAAAACGTTGCCGAGTTTCAAGCACATCTTCACATTTCATACAATCAAATCTTCAAAAACATATGTAGTTCGAATACTTTTTGAAGACTTGGGTATTTGGTGTCCAAAATCATTTTAATCAACATCAAACTTGCTAAAATAATTTAAAGATCATCAATACAACATTATTGATCAACCCAAATTGAGAAATTGAAATGCCTTTGTTTACTATGATCGACTCTTTCAAGAAGAGAAGTAGGGATGCTTATTTTCTTTCCAAATTAGTCCCTATATACATAAAATAAATCAAGGAAGCCAAATATACCATCATTTTATCAATCCAAGTTCATATGCAAAAAAAAACCCCAAATTCTTAAGAGAGCTTGATTTTCGAAAAAGTGAGTAAATGACCCTCAATCACTTTCAAAATTTCACAACATGCTTAAATAACTCACATTAACACATATATATCATCGCATTAATCATTCAAGGTATACAACAAAATCCCCAAATCCAAAATCCTCAAAGTTTGGAATTTGTGCATAAGTACAAAAGGGGTTGTTTCAACTCATTCAAATCCAAGTATAGGCATGCTTATAGTCATCATATGATCACATATTTAACATCAATTTCATCAAACAAAATAAGAATGAAAAACCCCCCAATTAAGCACTAAACTTTCGGCCAACACTAGATCTAGGATTAGGGTTTGTTCAAGTTAAAATTGATGCATGAATTGAGGTATTGAACATAGATCTAGCATGATATATGAAGATCAAAACATTTCTCTTTTGCCTTAGCATGGAGCACGAAATGAAAGAGGGGAGAAATAGAGTTTTTCATGCTCAAACATAAGATCAAAACAAAGGAGATGATAGATCTAACCTTGTTTAGAGTTATGCTCGAATTCGAAGTTGGTTTCTTGCTCGATCTTGAAGCTTGATTGAAGAACAACAATGGTGTGTGTGTGTTCGGTCAAGAGAGGGATGGAGGCAACCAAGAGGGAGGGAGAGAGGGAGGTTTATATACTAGGGTTTAACAGGAGTTTGTGGGTAGAAATTAGTAGCTAGTCATTCGATGAATAGTGTTCTACTTTATCACTTTGTCCCATCATCCCTCAATTAACTTTTTAAACACTTAGCCACATAATCTTGTCCTCAAATGCTCCCAAAACTGTCACAATCCAACTTGTAGTGTATTGAAACGACTAGAACACAAAGGGTAGTGAGGTGCTCGATAATTAAGGAATAACATCAATACTCAATTCATGCTTACAATATTGTAGGTTATTAATCAATTACTATCCAATAAACGAGCAATTGGTAAGATTTTAATAACAATCCGAACAAACGAATTTGGTTTGGTTATTAGCAAATGTTGCATTCAAAAGTGGGCCATCTTTTAATATTTAATTGTCAAATGGTGGTTAAGAAAATACGAGGAGTCGTTAGATAATCCACAAATGTTTTGAAGGAATTCAGAAAGGATTTAAGGGCATTGTTCAAGCACACGAGCTCATTGTATCAACGATCGAGCATGCAAATCAAACATATCAAAAGTAATGGTGTTGCAGCGGAATATAGACAATAACATTATGTCCCAAGGCTATATGTATGAAGACACATAACCTCAAGCTTAAACTTCAAACTAGGATTATATTAACAAACGAGCGACCCAAGCACACCGCATCCTCTTCATCCGAGCTAACCTGCACATTTTAGAAATAACATGTAGGGCTGCGTACTTCGTACTCAGTGGACACATGCCAAAAATAATTTAAAAATTTGCTCGATAGAGATATAGGATTGAACTTGCCTCCTTAGCTACATCACAAGCGTTAATAATACTTTAATTTAAAAACGAAAGCGTGTGCCAACTTTAAAAACATATTCGCTTTGTTTTTATGAATCGACTACAATCATTTTTCTTAGGTATGAATTCATTTACGTGTCTTCTCTGTTGGTGGTGTCGAGAAGTAGGCCTCCTCCTCGAGCACCATGACCGGCCCAATCAAAGCTGAGCTCATAGCCTTTACATAACCGGCCCAACCGAAGCAAGGCTCATAGTTACTTAACGACTGGCTAAGCTGTAACAAGACTTATGGACACCTAATCTAATGCATGCATTGTCCCGTCTCGTGCAGGACTTCATGTCGTGTGTCTACATGACTCAATAAATATTATAACATCAAGTAGATGTGTCACAGCCCCAAATCCCGAGGGACGGCAGAAGCCGGGGTGCGACTAGGGTTGGATTAAAGAAGCGGGGAAGAAGGGGGCTAATTGACTAAACATACATGAGAAACATCGATAAACCATGAACAAGACTTGAATATAAATAAGAAAGAGTTAATCCCTAAGGATTACTCGACAAAAGTACAAAAAGAAGCTAAGTTCATATTTACAGACTTAGACTACAGAGTATTGTTCAAAAGGTACATCTCAAAAAGAAATTCAGAGTTTGGCAGCGGAAGGGTTCTAACTAAACATCCTACCCTTTAACTCAACATCAACCGTCGCCGCTCACCGTCGCTTCAACCTGCACATTTAGAAAACAATGCAGGGCTAAGTACAAACGTACTTAGTGGGCACGATGCCGAAATCATAATCATAAATATAGATAAATATGGCATTTCATAAGCGTAGCACATCAGAGTTTTATTGAAAGAATCCGTGTCTACTAAACATTTTCTGTCTTTTTCTCATAAATCACTCGCGCGAGCATTTTCTGACTAATGTTACGTTCAATCTTGACCAATTCTAATTCACCGTGGCTGGTACCCCTCAACAGGATATCACATACACCACAGGTTACAAGTGCACTAACTCTGGAAAGCACTTAGCAGCTAACTCAGAGCCGATCGTTAGTTAATCTAATTAGATTAACTCTAAATCTGGAAAACATGAATGTTAACTCAGATAGGTACAAGAGAACTCACATAAAACATAAAACAGTTCATGCCATAATATCACTTTGAAAACACAGATATTAAAGCGATAAAGAAAGATTTTCCGAGCATTGCTCGTTTTATTTGTATATAAAAGCCCACCTTGATATACAAAACTTAAAAGCAAAAGCTTCCAAACTTCAGATCTTCCGACCTTTCTTCACAATTGGCTTCCTCCTTCATCGTAAAACAAACATACTTAAAAACGGGTTGTAAAAGATAATCGATTAAAGAGAATCGAAGAAAGTTTCAGTTGTTTCATTCTTTAGGCATTTGCACGCTTACTAGATTCGTTTTACTTAAACGTGAAACGAGACTCGTACCAATCTCATTTAGAACTTGGAAGATCTCATACTTGACTCTCGGGTCAGTAGAGAAGGTAGTCGATATCTTAATACGACTTTAAAGATTATAAGAAACTAAGTTGGAAAGAATCAACTTAGGCGATTTACGTTTTAGTTCATTGAACGATTTATGAAATTTCTCGTTTATTACTTCTTTAATGAAAGGATAAGAGATAAGATCTCGACTGGTTTTCATCACTCAAGGTCCTATACTTGACTCTAGGGTCAGTAGGGAGATATTCGTTAGATAAAACGGCTTAAACGATCGAAAGAAACTAAGTTGCGAACTAAACAACTTAGAAAACAAGAAACTGAATTTTTACTGCGCAGTCCAGTAACTCTGGAGGCTGTCCAGAACAGAGGATTTGGAAACAGGGGATGAGCCCTGTACTATTAGAAAGCTTAGGAAGTCTAGATCGCGCTCCAATTTACGGATTACAAATCCGATAAACGAGCTGGAAGTTATTACAGTTTCCGGCGAGGGTCGCAAAACTGCCGTGAAAACCCTAATTGCTTGATAGGTTCGACGTATAACGTCTTAGGTTCGTTCTAAGCTCTTGTATTCAATTTTTTTTAGAAACTGGACTCTCAAGGCAGTCATCACGTACTTCCGTACGTGACAAACTCCTTCTCAAAACTCGCTCAAAAGCACGACGTTCTAACGTCGGATTTCAACTAACAAGTACTAAACCAACAAAAAATTCAAAACGCGTTCTAGTTCTCGACTATAACTATAGCCCATATTATATCAACTCGAAAGCTTATGACGTCAACTAGAAAGTTGTTCTAAATTCCATCATAAACAATAATATCAAATTAGACTTCCCATCCGACTTCTCAATTATTAGTTACGACTAAATGTTCGTCTCTTACGCGATTTTTCAAAGTTGCCGGATTCTATTCAAATTTTACGACGTTAAACTACGTCTAACGTGAATCATTTTCATGCATGCAAACATATCATAACATCATTATAACTCAACTTATAAAGTGATCTTTATCTCTTATGTTTCGTTAAACATTTTTAGAAAATTCTCAATTAAATTCTATAATCAACTAACATTATTTGCAACATATTTCAACCAACAAATCATCACTTAAATCAAGATGTGGAAACTCCTAATTATCGTATAACTTTCGGTTTTTATAAAGATGTTAAGGGGGTGATTTTCTTCCCCAATTAACTACATTTATTTGCTAATCAACCTCTTATATCATCAAATGAAGAAAATTAAAAAAAAATCCTACAAACATGCCCTAAAATTTCGGTACTAACATAGATATTAGGGTTCTTATTTTTGTTCCATTTTAATCCCTAATTATCCAATCTAATACATCTAATTTCATTATTCCAAGATCAAAACATCCATTCCATTACTCAAATTTTCGATCAAAGAAGAAAAAAAAATAAAAGAAGAAGAAGATGGTTGGATAGAATTAAAGAGGAGATCATTACCTTGAATATTAGTAAAAGGAGTTAGATGATTCAATGGTTGGATGATGATCTAAGATGGAATCCTTGTTTGAAACCTTGCAGCTTTCAACAATGGTGAAGAACAAAATTTGAGAGAGAAAAAGACAGAGTGCAGCCGAGAGAGAGAGAGAGGTGGGAGGAAAAAAATAGGTTGTTTTGTTTGTTTAAGACATTTGCTATGATGAAAAGGTTGAAAAAAAAAAGAAAAGTGAAGTTTAAGGTGTCACTTGATTAAACAATGTCTACATGTATGTTCCCCACTAAAATAAATAAAAAAAAATAAAAAAACGGCTGCATGCAGAATTTTTAGAAGGGTTACGGGTTTTTCCGGCGCGATCCGACGTTACGGAAAAATGAACGACAAAAAACGTTGCTCGGTACAAAATCGTCACGATTTGATTTGACCTTAAATTCTAACGTATGAACTTAATTGGAAAATAAATTTACAAAAATTATTTTGACAAAAACTCGGGACGACAAGTCCGAGTTTCGTCCGGAAAAACATAAAAACGAACTTTCTCGGGCATGTTCGTATCGCAATTTCATGATTGTAAAAAAATTAGACGGTTTTCCGTTCTGAGTTTACGAACTAAAAACTTTTTGTACGCGCTAACCCTAAATACAGTAGTCGTCTAGCTGACTTCTGTAATTTATTTTTAATAACGGATTCGACCGTTAGTCTTAGAATTCAAAAATTGTAAACTTAGGCGTGCAAAGCCATTTATTTAATTAACTTTAAAATTTTAAGAACGTAAGGAATTTACGGGGCATTACAAGATGATCGCATACCAAAACATTAAAAAACATAAGCAAGTCAATCAATTTCAATAAAAAGCACGTACAATAAATAAATTGCGTATTCATCATTTAGTTTTAGTTCAGAAAGCCCACCTGGAAAGTGGCACTGCTCGATTATTCTTTTTCCTCTCGTTGTCTTACTTTTCCACTCCACTCGTGCCTTCAAAATAATATTATATAAGGATGAGTTTTACGTTTTCGGAAAACAGCGAATATCTAATTCGTCTAAGTGACTTCTACTTGACTCGGTTTCTAAATCCTCGATTCGACTTTTCAAACGTTTGATTCTTAATTTCTACCAAAGTACTATAGCAACAGACTTCTCGGCATTAATATTCATTACTAATATGTATAATCGATCATTCAAACATCAATTCAAATATTAATATCGAGAATTTATCATTCATTTCAATTCGAATTTTGTCGATTTCTTATTTTAAAATAATTTCAAATAATTACGAGATTCATTCTTGTTCACACAAATCATACTTTAGTCATAACTGTATTATTTCACAGTCATTTCAAACAGCCATGGACAATTATTCCAAATATATATAATACTGCTTGATTTTTCAACTTAAAATTATAATTCTCGGTCTTTATCAAACTTAGTTTATAAAAATTCAAATAATTCAAATTTAAATTCCAACTAGTTGTATTACATTTCATGAGTTACTTTTTGACATGTATTTTTGAGAAAATAGTTTAACTTGATTGGAAAAATTCTTATTTTCTTATACTTCATCTAAAATAATTTCTATTGAACGATTTTCATTTAATTTTGATTTTCGATTTTAGAATCAAGAAAAACTCTTTTATTTTCTTCTTTAATTTTCGGTATTCACCATATTTTATCCTTTATGATTCGTTTTTGCTCGATTCAAGTTCTATTACACTTTATTTATTTATTTTAGCTCTTATACTTCTTTAATTTGTTTATTTATACTAAAATTTTTGTAAGTCAACTTTTTAATTTGGAATTAGTTGACTTCTTTATAAATTTTTCATATGTTATCCAAATTTAGTGATTCAAGTGACTATTTACTTATTTTTACTCAATTTCTTGTTAATAACATCATTTTTACATCTTTTATTCATCAAATTCTCATCAATTTCTCCTTTAATTTTCTGCACAACTTCAATTCTCTTATTCTTGCTCTTTTTCAATAATTCAAGTTCTTAATTTGAGATTATTATTAAAAATAGAATAAAAGAAATAAAAAAAATGAAAAAGCAAAAAATAAAAAAGATATCTATCTACGAGGGGAAGGGGAAAGCAAAAAAGAAAAGAAAAATCTAGTCGTCTTTATCACTAAAACGACTAGATATCCACCTAAACAGTATCATAAAATAAAGCAAAAGTCTCCATTACTGTATTGAAAAAATGAGCTACCACAACCGTCAGACAACCCGTAGAATTCAGTGGCGCATAACGCATTTGCACACCATTTAGTTTGTAGACCAGGGAAGCCTTAGTCATCTTCATCAAAACTTGATGAATTCACTGCCGAAAAATGGCAGCAATTTCGCTGGAACAAAAGGTCGCCGGCATTGAAGTCGCAAACATGATGAAAGGAGCCCAGTAGATTACCAAGTGTGCAGCACAACTCCTGAAACACTAACAAAGCACTGTTGAGTAGCTCCTACTCTCGCCGGAAACTGAACAGTAATGCAAAACCCATTTGGATTAAATCGCAACAACATCCGTTGAACGATGAAGCAGCGCCGGAATTGAAGAAGAAAACCCTTCTATAAAAAATGATGAAGATCATCCGTCGTTGCTGTAGGTAAAACCTTTCAGAGAAAAGGATATTTGAACGGCATAAACCGGTTTCCATTAGCTTCACTGGAGATGAAGATATTGCAACGACAAAATTTCGAACAAACAAAGCACCCTCAAAACTCAATGAAATCGGACAATTTCAAAGGCTATGATGCACGGTTGTCTTTCAAGAACAAAGATATGGGTTCGCCTTTTAACAATTTCCAGTGTAGAAGCCGGAATTTGATAACGATGACGTGAAACCCTAACAATCCATTCTCCCCTAAAAGTTAACGAAATCGAGCAATTCAAAGTGCAAATATGCTCAACTTTCACCCAGAAACAATGCTTTGTAATCGCCGTTGATCAATTTCTAGCGGTTTAAACTTGAACTTACTATGGCGCCGAAACCCTTAAATTTAAATCGCACTGAAAACTTCATCAAATTGATCAATTCGAAAGCCTAATATGTTCGACTTTCACCCAGAAAAAATATCTGTAAATGCCGTTAGCCAATTTGCGGTGAGTTCGCCGGAATTTGAAGGGCAAGATCGACGACGTAGAAAAGCACAATATTAAATTCTTGCTCAAACTTAAGTATATCGAATGATTCAAAAGGCTAATACGTTCAAATTTCACCTAGGATGCTGAATATGTGATCAATCTTGAGAATTGAAGGGTAGAAACCTGTCGATTTGAAGGAAGAAGAAACGGGAAAATTGCTTAGTGTTTTTTCATTTTTTTCCTCATTTTTCAAGTTCAAGTTCAAATTCAAGTTATATTATACTTAGAATTACTCTAATTGATAACTTATAACCTCAATTGATCTATATATGATCAAAATCAAAAGTTCCCAACTTTTATTTTCTCATTAACTTCAAATTTTTGAGAAGTACTTCAATCCTTGCTCAAATTCACTAATTTAAAATTCTATTATACTTACAAAAATTCCAATTGTTCAATTCTTCCATTAATTTCATTTTCTAACCTCATACATCAAAATTCATACTTTATTCCACTATTCCTTTGACTATATTTGGGGTTTTCATCATAGAACTTCATTTCTTTCATTTTAATGCATTTTTATGCCTCAAATATTTTTAATTTCACTATTATTGAGTCAATTTATCTTATTAAGCTCACAAATACCATAATTCTTTTTTTCAGCTATAAACCTTTCGAAATATTTGGCGGTTTTCCCCTTGATGATCAAGCTCTTATTTTTAATACATATTCCTACTCCAAATAATTTGAATTTCATTATTTCTTATCTAATTCATCAATTTATGCATAAGGATTCAAAAAGCCCAATTTCTTCTATATGTTATAGTTCGAATTTTTCATAACTTATGCATAGGATTTTTCTTCTTCAATTCCTCTTAAGCTTACACTTATTTTATCTCTAATTTTATATTTATAACATCAATTCTTCCTTATAACTGTAGGAATTAAAATTCCCAATTTATTATATATATTAATTCCAAAAATTCCTAAAATGAACATATCAGTTCATTTCTTTTTTTTGATGGTATTTTTATTCGTAGTTATTATTGAATTTCATTTCTAAGTCATTAACAAATAAATCATAAGAACAATAAATCCCAATTTAATCACATAATTTTCAGTCCAAATGATTTATGGCTCAAATAAATTCATACTTTCAAATAAATCATAGATTCATGCTTATTAATACTTGAATTAATATATTCCATCACCAATTTAAGCACAAAACTCATAAATCAAAATTTGAAAGTTACTATTCATCATCTTCTCCAAAATTCTTTTTCATATTTTTAGTAATTATTTTGTCACAGCCCCAAATCCTGAGGGACGGCAGAAGCCGGGGTGCGACTGGGGATTGGCTTAAAGAAGCGGGGAAGAAAGGGACTGACTGAAATAAACATACATAAAGGACTACATAATTTCTATGAACAAGATTTTATAACGAAAGAAGGAGTTGATCTCGAAGGATCACTCAAACAAGGTACACAGAAACATCTAAGTTATAAGTTACAGAACTTATACTACAATGGTTTATTTACAAAACATCAAAAGAGTTTAGAGTGTCTAGAGTTTGGCAGCGGAAAAGTGAGACTAAGTACATAAGTCTTCCTATTCTTCAACTCAACTCAATCCTAACTCAACCGTCCATCGCTTTCGTCGCTTCAACCTGCATATTTAGAAATATATGCAGGGCTAAGTACGAAAGTACTTAGTGGGCACATTGCCGAAATCATAGTATAAGTATTGATAAATCAGGCATTTAGTCCTTGTAGCACATCGGGGTTTTGTTTGAAAAAGAACCCGTGTCTACTAAACATTTTATTATTTTCACAATGTAGCTTGGCCAAGCATTTTCTGACAGATGAGAATCGGACATTTCTCGTTTAGAAATATTACTTGACACTAAGGTCAGTAGATAAGGGTTGTCGATACTTAGAACGACTTAAAAGATCAAAAGAAACTAAGTTGCGAAGAAAACAACTCAGTAAGCTATTCTGAAAATTTCACTGCGCAATGCAGTAGTTCTGAGGACTGCCCAGAATAGAGTATTTGGAAACATGGAAGATGCCCTGTTCCGTTATAAAGCTTGGAATGTCTAGTTTACTCTCCAATTTACGGATCTCAAATCCGATAAACGAGCTAAGAGATATTACAGTTTCCAGCAAAGGTCGCAAAACTGCCGCGGCTAACCCTAACGGCTCGATAGAATCGACGTATAACTTCCTAGGTTCGTTCTAAGTTATCGAACCTATGTTCTCACGAAAATATCACATCAAGGCAGTTAACACGTATTCCCGTACGTGATAAACTCCTTTACATTTCCCGTCAATAATTACGATGATCAAAACCTCGTCGTTTCAACTAAACAATTACTATACCAAACAAGTAATCGATTTCAATCTTAACTTCTCGTTTGAAACATAAACTCAATATTTTATAGCTCGGATTCACACGACGTCAACTACAATTTCGTTCCCTCAACATTAATAATCATTAATAACCAATTAAAATCCTCAATCGCCGTTTCTATCATTAATTACGTACATTTATTCGTCTCTTACGAATTTTTTTCAAAGTCATTGGATTTCAATCAAATTTTACAACATTATTCATCAACTATCAAGAATCATAAATATGCAAATCATATCCTCATATCATCATTTATTCTCGATTTATCGATCGTTGTTCGTCTCTTACGTAAAATTTTACGTTCTCCATTTTCATTCAAATTTTACGACGACGATTATTATCTAACGAGTATTTCTAACATGCAATTCATATTATCAAAATATTATCGAGCCTCGACTTATCCATACATCTTCGTCTCTCACACTTTTCGTTTTATTTTTAGAAAAATCTCAAATTAATATATATTCATCCTCATGCATCGTATAAATCATTTCCATTAAACAATCAAGCATATCTAAACATTTACTAACCTAAATCGAGCCTTGTTCGTCTCTTAAGTTTTGGATTTTATTTTTAGAAAAATCTAAAACAATTCATACTATCAATTAACGACATGAGAAACACTAATCTATCATCAATTCGACGAAGAAATCGAACACAAATGAAACCCCTTAAATTTGAAATTTTCGGTATTAAATAGGGCTTAGGGTTCTTGATTTTTCCTTCATGATTCGATCCGTAGAACTCGATTCTAAGCATCCTAGAACATGTATCGATCAAGAATTCACATACTAAACCATGCTCTGATACCACTCTGTCACAACCCCAAATCCCGAGGGGCGGCAGAAGCCGGGGTGCGACTGGGATTGGATTAAAGAAGCGGGGAAGAAAGGGACTGACTGAAATAAACATACATAAAGGACTACATAATTTCTATGAACAAGACTTTATAACGAAAGAAGGAGTTGATCTCGAAGGATCACTCGAACAAGGTACACAAAAACATCTAAGTTATAAGTTACAGAACTTATACTACAGTGGTTTATTTACATAACATCAAAAGAGTTTAGAGTGTCTAGAGTTTGGCAGCGGAAAAGTGAGACTAAGTGCATAAGTCTTCCTATTCTTCAACTCAACTCAATCTTAACTCAACCGTCCATCGCTTCCGTCGCTTCAACCTGCACATTTAGAAATATATGCAGGGCTAAGTACGAAAGTACTTAGTGGGAACATTGCCGAAATCATAGTATAAGTATTGATAAATCAGGCATTTAGTCCTTGTAGCACATTGGGGTTTTGTTTCAAAAAGAACCCGTGTCTACTAAACATTTTATTATTTTCACAATGTAGCTTGGCCAAGCATTTTCTGACAGATGTTACGTTCAAATCTTGTCCAATTTTCATTCACTGTGGCTGGTTAACCCTCAACAGGATACCACATACACCACATGCTACAAAGTGCACATACTTTGGAAAGCATACAGCTAACTCAAAGCCGATCGAAAGTTATCTAGTCAGCTAACTAAATAAATCTGGAAAGCTATTCAGCCAACTCAGAAGGGATCAAGAGAACTCACATAAAATATAAAACAGTTCATGCCATAATTATCACTTTGAAAACACAGATATCAAAGCGATAAAGAAAGGTTTTCGAGCATTGCTCGTTTTGTTTTATATATAAAAGCCCACCTTAGAATATAGAACTAATAAACGAGTTTTTGTCGTTGATCCTTCGTCTTATCCCGATTGCTGACTTCCTCCTTCATCGTAAATAATCATAAATTTGATAAGTCATCGAGTCGACAAAAAGAAAACTGAATTCAAAATCAAAATCGAATTGGTTTCACATGTTTTTAAGCTTTTAGGCCTTTGCACGCTAATCTATATTCTTTTAATTAAACGGAGATGAGAATCGGACATTTCTCGTTTAGAAATCTTACTTGACACTAAGGTCAGTAGATAAGGGTTGTCGATACTTAGAACGACTTAAAAGATCGAAAGAAACTAAGTTGCGAAGAAAACAACTGAGTAAGCTAAATTCTGAAAAATTCACTGCGCAATGCAGTAGTTCTGAGGACTGCCCAGAACAGAGTATTTGGAAACAGGGGAGATTCCCTATTCCGTTTGAAAGCTTGGAATGTCTAGTTTACTCTCCAATTTACGGATGTCAAATCCGAGAAACGAGCTAAGAGATATTACAGTTTCCGGCAAAGGTCGCAAAACTGCCGCGGCTAACCCTAACGGCTCGATAGAATCGACGTATAACTTCCTAGGTTCGTTCTAAGTTATCGAACCTACATTCTCACGAAAATATCACATCAAGGAAGTTAACACGTATTCCCGTACGTGATAAACTTGTAATGCCCCGTAAATTCCTTACGTTCTTAAAATTTTAAAGTTAATTAAATAAATGGCTTTGCACGCCTAAGTTTACGATTTTAAATTCTAAGACTGACGGTCGAATCCGTTTCTGAAAATAAATTACAGAAGTCAGCTAGCCGACTACTGTATTTAGGGTTAGCGCGTATGAAAAGTTTTTAGTTCGTGAACTCAGAACTAAAAACCGTCTGATTTTTACATTCACGAAATCGCGATACGAACTCGCCCGAGAAAGTTCATTTTTATGTTTTTCCGGACGAAACTCGGGCTGTGTCGTCCCGGGTTTTTGTCAAAATAAATTTTGTAAATTCATTTTCCGATTAAGTTTTGTACGTTAGAATTTACGGTCAAATCGGATCGCGACGATTTTGTGCCGAGCGACGTTTTTCGTCGTTCGTTTTCCGTAACGTCGGATCGCGCCGGAAAAGCACGTAGTTTTCTTATTTTCTCACCTATGACCGACATCTTCTCCTTTAGTGTTAGATTTTTGGTGTTTTTAATTAGTTTATAAGTGACACCTAAGGGTAGAACTATTTGAAACTTTACACCTATGTTAGTTACTATTCTAACTTTACACCTTTCACCTTATATCATTCTTTATCAATTAAAACAACTCCTTCCCTCCCATTTCATCACTAAAATCGGCAGCACCACCATTCCATCTCCTTCTTCATTTCATCATCCTCCATTGAAGACAAGCTCTAAGAACAAGAAGAAAAATCACAAGTCTCAATCCCTCCATTCAAACCTCTTAATTTCTTCATTAATTCTTAAGGTAATTCCCTCCTCTTAACTTCTATCCAATTGGATTTCTTCTCTTTTCTTTTTCATTCTTGATCGAAAATTTGAGTATTGGAATGGATGATTTGATCATGGATTAATGAAATTAGATGTATTAGATAGGATAATTAGGGATTAAAATTGAACAAAAATAAGAACCCTAATCCCCTAGTTGGTACCGAAATTTTAGGGTTTATGTGGGATTTTTAGTCTTCTTCAATTGATGATGGATTCTTGCTTAATAAATGTTTAATTAGTGATTAGAATGAAGAGGAAATGAAAGCCCTATGTTTTTGTGAAATTCAATTAGGGTTTGAATGTTGAATTTGGGGGTTTATGCATGTTAGTTATTTTTAGATTTGCATTTGATTAATTGATGATATAAGAGGATGATTAGTTGATAAATGGTGATAATTGGAGAAGAAAATCACCCCCTTAACATCTATAGGAAAACCGAATTTGTTTGAGAAATTGGGGGTTTCCACATGTTAATGTTAATCGATGAATTATTAATGGAATATAGTTGCAATTGATGTGAATTGATAATAGAATTAAATTGAGAATTTTCTAAAAATATTTGTCGTAACGTAAGAGACGAAGATCATGTTATAAGTTGAAATATAATGATGTTATGAAATGTTTGCATGCATGAAAGTGATTCACGTTAGACGTAGTTTAACGTCGTAAAATTTGAACGGAATCCGACAACTTTGAAAAATGCGTAAGAGACGAACCTTTAGTCGTAACTAATAATCGAGAAGTCGAATGAGAATTCTAATTTGATATTATTGTCTATGATGGACTTGAGAACAACTTTCTAGTTGACATCATAAGCTTTCGAGTTGATATAATATGAGCTATAGTTATAATCGAGAACTAGAACGCGTTTGAAATAATTGTTGGTTTAGTAATTGTTAGTTGAAAGCCGATGTTTAGAACGTCATGCTTTTGAGCGAGTTTTGATAAGGAGTTCGTCATGTACGGAAGTACGTGATGACTGCCTTGAGGGCCCAGTTT
This sequence comes from Schizonepeta tenuifolia, assembly GCA_029490685.1. NCBI lineage: Eukaryota > Viridiplantae > Streptophyta > Magnoliopsida > Lamiales > Lamiaceae > Schizonepeta > Schizonepeta tenuifolia. The sequence continues at coordinate 49,969,381 of CM055956.1, read as the reverse complement.
CCAAAGAAATCAAATATGAGAGCTTAGAACGAACCTAAGACGTTATACGTCGAACCTATCGAGCAATTAGGGTTTTTCGCGGCAGTTTTGCGACCCTCGCCGGAAACTATAATAACTTTTAGCTCATTTATCGGATTTGCGATCCGTAAATTGGAGCGTAAACTAGACATCCCAATCTTTCCAATGGTACAGGGCTCATCCCCTGTTTTCAAATCCTCTGTTCTGGACAGCCTCCAGAGTTACTGGATTGCGCAGTGAAAATTCAGTTTATTGTTTTCTAAGTTGTTTAGTTCGCAACTTAGTTTCTTTCGATCGTTTAAGCCGTATTATCTAACGAATGTCTCCCACTGACCCTAGAGTCAAGTACAAGACCTCGAGTGATGAAAACCAATCGAGATCTTATCTCTTTTTCGTTCAAGTAAAGAAGTAGTTAAGTGAGAATTTCATAAGTCGTGAAATGAACTAAAACGTAAATCGCCTAAGTTGATTCTTTCCAACTTAGCTCCTTATAATCTTTAAAGTCGTATTAAGTTATCGACTACTCTCTCTACTGACCTAAGAGTCGAGTATGAGATCTTCCGAGTTCTAAACGAGATTAGTACGAGTCTCGTTTCCCGTTTAAGTAAAACGAATCTAGTAAGCGTGCAAATGCCTAAAGAATGAAACAACTAAAACTTATTTCGATTCTCTTTGATCGATTATCTTTTACGACCCGTGTTAAAGTATTATTATTTTACGATGAAGGAGGAAGCCAGCAGTAGAGACAGGACGGAAGATCCGAAGTTGGAAGCTAGTGCTTATAAGTTCTGTATTTACGAGGTGGGCTTTTATATACAAAATAAAACGAGCAATGCTCGGAAAATCTTTCTTTATCGCTTTGATATCTGTGTTTTCAAAGTGATATTATGGCATGAACTGTTTTATGTTTTATGTGAGTTCTCTTGTACCTATCTGAATCAACATTCGTGTTTTCCAGATTTAGAGTTAATCTATCTAGATTAACTAACGATCGGCTCTGAGTTAGATGCTAAGTGCTTTTCAGAGTTAGTGCACTTTGTAACCTGTGGTGTATGTGATATCCTGTTGAGGGGTACCAGCCACGGTGAATTAGAATTGGTCAAGATTGAACATAGCATACCTGAAAATACTCGGCCGAGTAAATTGTGAAAATCAGTCAGAAAATGTTTAGTAGACACGGGTTTCTTTCAATAAAATCCCGATGTGCTACAATTATGAAATGCCATATTTATCTATACTTATTATTATGATTTCGGCATCGTGCTCACTAAGTACGTTTGTACTTAGCCCTGCATTATTTTCTAAATGTGCAGGTTGAAGCGATGGTGAGCGGCGACGGTTGATGTTGAGTTAAAGGATAGGATGTTAGTTAGAACCCTTCCGCTGCAAAACTCTGAATATTTTTTGAGATGTACTTTTTGAACAATACTCTGTAGTCTAAGTCTGTAAATATGAACTTAGCTTCTTTTGTGTACTTCTGTCGAGTAATCCTTAGCGATTAGCTCTTCCTTATTATATTCAAGTCTTGTTTATGGTTTATCGATGCCTTTCATGTATGTTTAGTCAGTTAGCCCCCTTCTTCCCCACTTCTTTAATCCAACCCCAGTCGCACCCCAGCTTCTGCCATCCCTCGGGATTTAGGGCTGTGACAAAACTCCTTTTCATTTCCCATCAATAATTACGACGATCAAAACCTCGTCGTTTCAACTAAACAATTACTATACCAAACAAGTTATCGATTTCAATCCTAACTTCTCGTTTGAAACATAAACTCAATATTTTATAGCTCGGATTCACACGACGTCAACTACAATTTCGTTCCCTCAACATTAATAATCATTAATAACCAATTTAAATTCTCAATGGCCGTTTCTATCATTAATTACGTACATTTATTCGTCTCTTACGGATTTTTTTCAAAGTCATTGGATTTCAATCAAATTTTACAACATTATTCATAAACTATCAAGAATCATAAATATGCAAATCATATCCTCATATCATCACTTATTCTCGATTTATCTATCGTTGTTCGTCTCTTACGTAAAATTTTACGTTCTCCATTTTCATTCAAATTTTACGACGGCGATTATTATCTAACGAGCATTTCTAACATGAAATTCATATTATCAAAACATTATCGAGCCTCGACTTATCCATACATCTTCGTCTCTTACACTTTTCGTTTTATTTTTAGAAAAATCTCAAATTAATATATATTCATCCTCATGCATCGTATAACTCATTTCCATTAAACAATCGAGCATATCTAAACATTTACTAACCTAAATCGAGCCTTGTTCGTCTCTTAGGATTTGGATTTTCTTTTTAGAAAAATCTAAAACAATTCATACTATCAATTAACGACATGAGAAACACTAATCTATCATCAATTCGACGAAGAAATCGAACACAAATGAAACCCCTAAAATCTGAAATTTTCGGTATTAAATAGGGCTTAGGGTTCTTGATTTTTCCTTCATGATTTGATCCGTAGAACTCGATTCTAAGCATCCTAGAACATGTATCGATCAAGAATTCACATACTAAACCATTCTCTAATTTTCGAAAAAAATGAAAGAGAGGGGAAAGGAGATTTGTTCGGATCAAAGTAGAGACGACGCTCTTACCTTTCGATATATGAAATCGGATTGGAAAATAATCGGTAGACGGAGAAGTTATCGATCTTGGAAAAGCTTGAACTTGTATCTCCAATGGAAGAATGGAAGAAAAGAGAGTGTAAGTGTGTGTGTGGATGAATGGCGGTAATGGGGGGGAAGATAAGGAAGGTGATGACTCACTTATGGTGAGTCATAAAGTTAATGTAAATATCTAACAAAGTAAGGGTGAGTCGTTAAGGAGTGTTTGGCGAGGGAATTTTTATACGAAAAATCTCGATTCCGGCTCTTAAACGCCGTTTTAAAAGTCGAGAAATACTTTTCTAGTTAGTTACGGAATTGACGAAATCTAATTCGTCCGTTAGATTGGAAATAATTAACGTACTCGGAAAACCTAAATCGTTTTTCAAAATCCGAGAAAAAGTCGGGACATCACAGTCCAAAATTCGTCCGGAAAATCACAAAAATTAACTTTCTCCGGTTAACTCGTGTCGAAGAAAAAGTGAATGTAAATTATGACGGAATTCGATTCCAAGTTTCCGGGCGAAAAACTTAACGGACGCGAAAAACCCTAATACAGTAGTCGTTCGTCCGATTTCTGGAATTTATTTTCGGAAACGGATTTCACCGTAAATCTTAGAATTTAATTTCATGAACTTAGGCATGCAAAGCCATTTTTATTATTATCTTTGAATTTTTTTAAGACAGTCGAGATTTTCCGGGGTATTACATATTTCTTCATTCTTTTCATTCAATCATGCTTAAATATCATCATATATCTCATACCAAGCATCAAATTCAAGAAATAATTAAACACACAAAAATCCTATTTAATAGCATAAACATTGAAAATATGGGGATCACCATGCATATATATTTATTTTCTTTAATCAATAATCCTAATAGTCTTAGAAAGATTCCTAGAACTCATTTCAGCCATCATAATCAAGAAATAAATCAAGGCACGAGAAATCCTAATTTTTACACCTATAATTCGAAAGTTTAATAGTAAGAAAGATGATGGATTTCTTTTATTATTTTCAAGCATGGAAGACATGCATATTTGATGAACCCATATTTGTGTCTATTTTTGTGTCTTTTTGTTGTGTCTTGTGAGTCGTTTTCGAGTCTTTTGTGTCTGGGAGGACACAAGTTGGAGGAAGTGGGTGCAGGGCAGAACAGATGCGATTGTGGGCATAATCTTGTGAAAAATTGTTTTTCTTGCGTTGGGCAACGATACCATGCAATATGGGCATATGGATGAAGTCTGTAGCTGGGAATGAAAAGGCGTATCTTGAGAAAGTTACAGGTGAAGGACTACCTCCCCAAATCATTTTGGCCAAAGTAGCAGAGTACCCAAAATTGTGCGCGTCATGGGCAAGACTGATACAGCCATGACCAAGACAAAAGGAATATGGGCCATGGGCAGCGGACATTACTTCATCTCCAAGGAAGAAGATCGGGAAGGAAACTTTCATCCTTATCATGAAGAGTCCGGTCAAAGTCTAATCCATTTAGGTGAAGAAAAGTTATCCAAATCCATCCCAACAAGGAAAGGTGGCCTAACAAGGAAAGAAGTTCAAGCCCATAAGGAAACTGACTTCAACCCTAATTCATGCCTATATAAATGGCCGTATTCTCTTTTGTAATCAATCTTTTCATCACCCTTTATCATACCTTTAGTTTAGTTTTTCGTTCAACAAATTTACTTTGATTGTTAGAAAGAGTGGACAAGTCCTACGGGGAACACCCTTTATTTTCCTGCGCTACTTTCTGCTGGCCATCGTGGCCAAGACATTTTCTATTTTGCTGGAGTACAATTCATATTTCAAATTTAATTCCAAGTATGTTTTCCTTTATATCTTTTGTGTTGATTTCAATTTATATAATGTCTCGCTAAATTCCTAAGCCTGGATTGGTGAGATGACTTGAGCATAAACTGAAACACTCGTGAGGTCTAATTTGTATTAATTGCTTGCATGTTTCTATTCCCGAAATACTAGGTTTGTTGACCAATGCTTTTATTGAACTTGAGTAGTTAATAGGCCGTTAATTTCTTTGGCAAGATAAAAGTACAAATAGAAATCAGGAGTTTACATAGAGAGACTCTTATGTCTGAAAAGTATAACGAGTATTGGAGAGCAGTCGATGTCTTGGGCATCTCTTGGCTGATTTGGGTCTAAACGTTCCTAAAGCTTCTTGGGCAAGATAGTTGCTGAAGAGTCTTCGTGGTTGTCTTGACCAGGGAAGGGGTTTTGTCTAGAGTGTCTCTGGCATAATCTAAGTTAAAAGGATAGATGAAAAGTAGAGTATTCTAGTCGTGACTTCGTGACCATAGGGCTAGAATTAACCTACTTAGAAACCGAATAGTATTTGCATGTGACTAAAATCTTTGCACCAATGACCAAGTGAGTGTTAATGTTCAATGATTCAATCCTAATCCAAGTATCTTTTTATTATTGATCAAGTTCTTGTTTAGTTTTCAGCATTAGTTTTCAGTACTTGTTGACCAAGACTAGTGCAATCGAGACCAAAGCCTTATTTTGCTACACCGGTTACATGGAAGAGAGACTACACCAATTCCCTTGGGTTCGACCCTGCTTACCGCTGGCTACCGCCTACTGTGGGTATAGGAGTTACAAATTTTATTTGTGCAAAGTGCAAACAATAGCTTCGTCAAATTAGCGCCGTTGCTGAGGAATTGGCAATACAATAGTTTTCTCTTCAAGAAATGAGCTTTGAGCAAGACGATTCTTACTCTAACCAAGAGAGTGAAGGATATGAACAAAAAGATATGGTGGAGAAGACCATAAGGGAGATCATGTTCCCTGAAGATAAGGGCATCAAGCCCCCAAGCATCAAGCTGCCCGAAATGCAAGTTCAGGAGCTACGCTCGAAATCAGCTTCAAATGAGCTTTACAAGGTGCAAACACAATTTTGTAGGTATTTTGATGAGGAAGAAGCCGTTCTTGGAAATTTTTACATTTCATACATCATATAAAGTGAGTTTTTGGTGGTTTTACATCGAAAACAATTTATATTGCTCGAGAAAAATGCAAGTTCGGGAGCAATGCTCGAAATAAGCTTCAAACGAGCTTTACAAGGAGCAAACATGATTTTATAGGTATTTAGACAAGAACGAAGCCTTTCTTGGCAATTTTAACATTTGATACATCATAATAAGGGAACCTGTGGAGGTTTTGGATCGAAAAAAATTTGTATTGCTCGAGAAAAATGTAAGTTCGGGAGCTACGCTCGAAATGAGATTTACAAGGTGCAAACACAATTTTGTAGGTATTTTGCCAAGAACGAAGCCGTTCTTGGAAACCTTTACATTGCATATATCATAATAAGGGAGTTTGGTATGGTTTTACATCGAAAAAAATTTATATTGCTCAAGACAAGCGCAAATTCGGGAGCTACGCTCGAAATGAGCTTGAAACGAGCTTTACAAGGTGCAAACATAATTTTGTAGGTATTTTGACAAGAACGAAGCCTTTCTTGGTAACTTTTAGCATTGGATACATCATAATAAGGGAAGTTGTGGAGGTTTTGGATCGAAAAAAATTTATATTGCTCGAGAAAAATGTAAGTTGGAGAGCTACGTTCGAAATGAGCTTCAAACGAGCTTTACAAGGTGCAAACATGATTTTATAGGTATGTTGACGAGAACGAAGCCTTTTATGGTAACTTTTACATTAGATACATCATAATAAGGGAATATGTGGAGGTTTTGGATCGAAAAAAATTTATATTGCTCGAGAAAAATGCATGTTCGGGAGCTACACTCGAAATGAGCTTCAAATGAAATTTACAAGGTGCGAACACAATTTTGTAGGTATTTTGATGAGAACGAAGCTGTTCTTCGAAACTTTTACATTCCATACATTAAAATAAGGGAGTTTGGTACGGTTATACATCGAAAAAAATTTATATTGCTCAAGAAAAATACAAGTTCGGCAACTACGCTTGAAATGAACTTCAAATGAGCTTTACAAGGTGCAAACATGATTTTGTAGGTATTTAGACAAGAACGAAGCCTTTCTTGGTAATTGTAACATTCGATACATCATAATAAGGAAACTTGTGGAGGTTTTGGATCGAAAAAAATTTGTATTGCTCGAGAAAAATGCAAGTTCTGGAGCTACGCTCGAAATGAGCTTTACAAGGTGCAAACACAATTTTGTAGGTATTTTGACGAGAAGGAAGCCGTTCTTGGAAACTTTGACATTGCATACATCATTATAAGGGAGTTTGGTACGGTTTTACATTGAAAAAAATTTGTATTGCGCGAGTGACACACACCCGTCGTATGGTACAATCAAAATACATGTGTATGCCCCAGTCGGACAGTACACGTTCCTATGCCCACTACCGGACTGGTTAGTCTTAGCGGCAAGCTAGGGTCGATCCCACGGAGAGTGATGAACCACCTTACTCTTCAGTATACAAATCGAGTTGTCACTATCTCAATCTGTGTATCTGCACAATAAAATAGACGGAAATCAAATATAAAAAAAGGGGGTAAGATTTGGGGTAGGTCATGATCATTGTTGACATGTAAATTCGGTCATGGGCACACTAAGAATCCGTCCATGCTTCGTATAAACTCAAGGCGTGGCCCAAAGACATTGGGGCGTTTCAAGATTTCATACTCCACACTTGGGATGGTTGAATCCCTTGTTGTCGTCTTGGTCCGAAGGTCATGCTTCACCCCGGTCACAAGGCCGTGCTTCACTCCTCCTTAGATAATAGTCATACCCGATCTCTCCAAGTATGACCCTCATCAACCTTCTCTTCCAAACTTTCCATGTCCGCACCTACAGAGTAGACACCACTCACGGGATACTCATTTCCGGGACCACGTCCAACCGGTCATTGCAATGCCTACGATACGCGAGATGAGTCCTTTGGTTGATAACCATGGCTTGATGCCTCGTCACAGTTGATGGGTGATTGTTAGAGAAGCCCAAGACTGAAGAAGGACGCAGTATCCCCTTGTCCAATCCTCACCATCCAGATCTACAGCACCATGCCAGGTGCTGCTTAGCTACTCGATCTTGGCACCTCAAACGCTGCCATTTGCCATGCCCTGCCTTTGCTTGACATGGTACAGCTCCAATCGAACGGAGATCACCCGTTAGGTTGGAACTGCCCATGAGTTCTGCTCCAGTCCTTCCGGAACTACTGGACTCAACCGATGGCACAAGTGCCTCATGAATATTTCACATGTCAACAGTCAATCATTTCCCTTACCCAAATCTCACCAGGTAAACTACTCACACATAATTGAATATATAATGATAAACGCAAAAGAACGCATTAATAAAAGAAATACGAAATACTCGAATTAAAAGTACCTAAGGCAACAGCCTTTGATTTGTTCTTCACAGCGGAATATAAATAAAAGTGTTTTTTCGGACTAAGAACTGTAGGCTGATAAATTCTCTAACATTGTGCCAGCCGCCTTGGCTGGACTTTTATAGCATGCAGTGGTAGTGGCAAAACCCTAGGCGGGTGGATTGAAATGGCATGATTGGCAGTTTCCATGTTGAGCGAGATTTTGAATATCTGCGATTGGTTGGATGGATGATTGGCGATCTCCGATTGATTTGATTATTTAAGGTAGGGCGCTGACCTCCAAATCCTTCCTTTCATGAATGCTGGGCAGATATTGGCGAATCCTCTCCACGCGGCTTTCCTTCTTGAGCTTTGGCGACAGACTGGAAATCTTTGCAGTGGTCAAAATGGTTGCATGCTTCATGGTTGATTTCCTCGTAGGCAAGGCAGCTGCAAGATCTTCTTTGTTGTTGGGTGCATTGCGTTAATACCTCGAATGCGAATGATGAACAACAACTTAGCTTCAGGGTTCACATGAACTCCTCCTTCAACCTCGTCTCTCGCTTCAATTCATCTCCTGTCCTGCATACTCCTTTGCGTAGTTCTTGCAACCGACTGGATTCACTCCAGTTCTGCTCATTCTGACCACCTTTCCTCTGTTTGACCTGGACTGAGCTTCCTTTCTTCGAACAACAGTTTCGTTCCCCTGGATAGACTCTAACGACACAAAAAGACATGAAAAATAGGGCCAAACAGCCCAAAAGTCGAAGACGCATCACACCTACACACTTAAACCATACTTGCCCTCAAGTATGATGGTGGATTCACAAAGACACCAAAAAAGATGAATGAAAAAGAAAGAAAGAAACTACAAGACACGAAAGTGCGCAGTCAAATGAATTAGTTCGTGCATGCATGTATCCACCTGTTACATTCCACATCCCACTGAGCAATTACACCACATGATCGTATTAGCAGTTTTCCTCACACCCACTCAAGTGTTTGGCTAGTGTTTACTCTCATTTCATGCTGCATTAGCTTTCCTATTAGCTTGTTCGAGGATTTATGGCTATTTGTTAATCAGGTGCAGATTATCAAAAGGTCTTTATTTGGCTGTAATGGAGCATACGGAGCAGGGTGAGAATTTTCTGGATAGTGGGTTAAGACTTGATTCCAGCCACATGGACTGCTCTTTCAACATAGGTGCTCCCACTAATCCTAATACTCTTTTCTTTCTTTGGGGTATATATTTTCCTGAGGCATGTATTGATCTTTGATCGTACTTAGAATTTTCATTCTTTTCATTTCTGCCCCTTTTTTTAAACATTGACTACCCCCCCCCCCCCCTTTTTTTATTATCGCCCTTCTTCCACTTTTGATTCTTTTAGAGCAGCTATGTATCCTTCTTATTTTGTATGGTGTGGGAGACACACTCTTAATCCAATGTCATTACAAGGGCTCATGAAAGAAAGCATCATTTTGGCTCAAAGTGGTTAGCAATGGATCATGGTGTTTAGCATGAAAAACTCGGGGGCTTCTAATCACAAATAAACTGCCCTTATCCTTTAATCTACACCACCAGCTAAAATCCCCTAACAAGTTCTAGGATTACTAAATAGCATGAACACACAAAAGATAGAAGCAATTAGGCTCTATTCTCACAGGTGTGGCTTTCTGCATTTTTTTTCTACTGCTATACATGTGATGCATGCTCAGCATACCATTCAAACCAGTCAAGCCAAATAACGTGCACACATTCCCTAATCCATATATCATGCACACACACAAACTCAAGACTCAATGACTCAATGACTCAATGTACACTAGACTCCTACTGACACAACACATAAAAGAAAAACAGAAACTAAAAGAACAAAAAGAAGAAAAATAAAACCTAAACTAAAGATAGGGGAAAGGAAACTTATTCGTCCTGGTCGGAGGCATCTTCCTCCTCTCCAGCTGCTTTCGCCATCAACTTCTTAAAGCTCTTCTTCATGTTGGTGTGGATTGCCGTCATCTCCGCCTTCAACATCGCTACTTCTGCACGTAGCTCCTTCAACTCTGCCAGTATAGCCACCATCTCGCTGTTCGAGCGGCGCGGAACCGCCTGCTCATTCACCTTGCTCCGTTCTGCTCTGCCTGTTGTTCTTTCCGGATGAACCAGCGAGTAATTTCCATGCTCGTCCACCTCAACAATTCTCCACCTCACGAAGCGCCCCTGGTCCAGAAACCTTGTCTCAGCAGCTGCGAGATCATCTGGCTTCTCCAAGTCGAAATTGGTGAGATTCTTTGCAAGAATCGTCGCCAAAGGGCAGAGTGAGAGGAACTTATTGTGGTGGGTCACTCCAAACTGAAACTGCTGCGCTGCCACGAACCCAAAGTTTACCCGCCTCTTCTCCATCATGCACCATAAAATGAACAGCTTGTGCTGAGTCACCACGTTAGACCCCTCCAACCGCCCATAGATGTTGTAAGCCAACCACCTGTGGCAAATATGTAGCGCTGGATCTCTGATCTCATTGGACTTGCTGTTGTTCTTCACATAGCGATCCCCGATGGAGATGATTGACCAGTAGTGGTCAATCTGAGACTTCCATTCATCCGAGGCCACCATCTCTGCCTCCTTATACTCTTCCTCATACACCTCCCGTGGCTCGAGCACTCCGAGTTGGATGTTCAACTCGTTGATGGAGAGAGGGAACATCCTGCCCCTCAGTTGAAAGCGCAGGGTGCCTGGAGTCTCGATGCCGTATTTGCCGCGGGGTTTGAATTCCACCGTCCCCATGTATTCTTCCGATAGCTTCTTGAATGCAGGGTAATTCCATTCCAACACCTTCCCCCAGCCGATACCCTTGAAGTATCCCTCCACCCTCTCTTTGATACCAAAGGCTTCCAAGGTTTCTGTCAACAGGTAGTACCAAAGGAGGATCTCCCTGTTTTGCAAGATGGCATACCGCTGGCTGTCTAGTGGTATAGTTGCTCCAGATGTTGCGGGTCGTAGCACGCCTTTCCTCTTGGCTCCTGATTTCGTGGCGGTGACACTGGGTGTAGACTTTACAGGTGCTTGAATCTCCCCCGAGTTAGAGCTGTCGATGATCTCCACTCTCTCTATTTCTTCTTCGATCTCCTTCGCTTCTCCTTCCTTCTTCTTCCCTTTTTCCACAGCTGTAACCCTCCTCACCGTGCTCGTAGTTCCCACCTTGCTCCCTAATTTGCTCTGTTTGGACTTCTGCGATAGGGGCGGTTTAGAGGTTTCAAGCTTCCTCTTTGTTCCCACCCCTTTCTTCTTACTCTGTGGGGTGACATCCTCCTGAGCCCGCACTGGAATGCTCTTCTCTGCTTTCTCCTCTCGTTCCTTCTCCTCATGGTCAGAAGCGGTCAGGCCACCCTCCTTCGATTGAGATTGAGAACGGGAAGAACTGGGAACTGGAGTAGGCGCCTTTGGTGGAGGGCCAGCTGCTTTCTTTCCGGTGGTTTTCTTCTTCGCTGCTGCTGCGGTAGTGGTGCCCTTGACCGCATGCTTCTTCTCTCTTTCTTCCGAGGCGGTTGGACATCTGGCTCTTCCTCGACTTACACTTGCTCCTGGTCACCCACAGCGCCTCCTTCTCCGATGGCTTGCTTCTCTGGTGAGGGAATCCTTTCCTATTCTTCTTCGTCCACCCCTCGAGTAGGTGTGGTCTTTTCTGAACTGTGCAACGGAGTTTTCTCTGATGTGGTGCTGCGAGTTTTCCACTTCTCCCCCACCGGTACAGATTTTGTAGCGGTTGGGCTCTTGGGTTGAGTTCCGGGGCCGGCGACTCTTTTGTCGGTTCTTTTGTGAGCGGCTTTCATGATTCTGACCATGGCGACGGTTGGAATTTTAGGGTTTTCAGAAAGAAAAGGCGAGGTTGGTGAAGTATGTGGGATGAGAACTGGGTTTCTGTGCTTAAATGGCAGATTGTGGGCGACGGTTATGGCGGAGTGGAGGAAGTGGCTGAGTGTAAGGCGGTTGTGAGGGTCGTGAGGGTAAATGGCGGAGGGTTTTCTTCTGACTGATGTAGAGGTGAAGTGACAGTTATGGGAAGTCGAAACAATCAAGGGAATAAAATCATTACCAAATTTTGAAATTCAAATTTCGTGCGAAATCCCAAGTGCCGCAATTATACCAGCCATCCTTGCCAGATGCGCCTCCACGTCACTCCTTGGTTAGACCGTCTCCGTTCCACACACCGGTCTGCCACCTACACACTTTGCATCGCAAAGTGGGTTCGCAATCTACCCCGGACCTCCACCTACACACTTTGCATTGCAAAGTGGGTTCGAACTCCAAGATAGACTTTTAAAAACAACTTGGCCCACATTCTCCAGTTCTGACTTAGTCAAATACTCACTTGCTCAAAACAACTAATTATTAACTAATTAAAGAAAAAGCGGTTGTGGTCTTACCGACGACCACTCCTGGGTTGCCTCCCGGTCAGCGCTCTTGTTTAATGTCTTGAGCTCAACTTCCAGCTTCTGCTCTTACTGATAAATAGGATCCAGTAAAGAGCATTTCTCCTTGGTCTTCTTCAACTCTGAATAATCGAAGTACGGTTTCAAACAATGACTGTTCACCACAAAAGTATCCTTTCCATTCAAATCATAAACTTCGACACTTCCATTAGGGAATAACTCCTTCACGATGTATGGTCCCCCTCATTTTGATTTAAGCTTCCCACTCATCAACTTAAATCGAGAGTTAAATAGCAACACCTTTTAGCCAGACCAGAATTCCTTCTTTCTAAGCTTGGCATCGTGGATTTTCCTTGTTCTTTCCTTGTACAAAATTGCATTGTCATATGACTCCAACCTAAGTTCCTCCAATTCATTCATCTGCAACTTCCTTTCTTCTCCGGCCTTAGTCATACTGAAATTGATTCTCTTGATCGCCCAATAAGCCTTGTGTTCCACTTCTACTGGTAAATGGCATCTTTTTCCGAACACAAGCCTGAATGGTGACATGCTAATTGGAGTTTTGTAGGCAGTGCGGTATGCCCATAACGCATCTCCCAAGTAATTGCTCCAATCCTTACGATTGGGATGAACTACCTTTTCCAATATGCTTTTGATCTCCCTGTTAGAAATTTCAGCCTGCCCATTGGCCTGAGGGTGGTATGCAGTCGTGACTTTATGTTTGACCTCCATTCTTTTGGTTAGTGCTCTAATGGTGGCATTGCAGAAATGGGATCCTTGGTCGCTGATGAGGATTTTTGGAACTCCGAATCTACTAAACACCTGTTCTCTCAAAAATTCAGCCACCGTATGAGCATCATTACTGGTTGTAGCCTTTGCCTCGACCCATTTGGATACGTAGTCGACTGCCACCAAAATGTATTCATAATTCCCTGACTTAGGGAGTGGCCCCATAAAATCGATTCCCCATACATCGAAGATTTCCACAAGCATAATAGGCATCTGAGGCATCTCATCTCTTGCGGTAATACCCCCTACCATCTGACACTTTGGGCAGCCCTGTACCCATTTCTTGGCATCAGCGAAAATGGTAGGCCAATAGAATCCACTTTCCAGTATTCTTTGCGCTGTTCTCCTCCCACCGAAATGACCACTACATGTTGTGCTATGGCACATTTCTAATATCTGATCATGTTCAAACTCTGGAACGCACCTCCTTATGATTTGATCAATACCAATCTTCCATAAATGCGGTGCTTTCCAAAAATAAGAGCGAGCCTGTGTTACCAATTTCTGTCTCTCGAACTTGGTCTTCCCTGGTGGTACTTCCTTGGTGAAAAGATAATTTGCTATGTCTGCAAACCAAGGCTCCTTCTCGGTTAGAGCATACAGAGTTTCCATCTCCATATGATCGCGCATGGCGTATAGCTTTTCATCTGGAAAAGTATTTTCTATCGGTTCGCCATCATCTTTTCCTTTTGTAGCCTGCTTAGATGATTAGCTACTAGATTGGCTGCTCCCTTCTTATCTCTTATTTCCAAGTCGAACTCTTGGAGCAGCAATATCCACCGGATAAGTCGTGGTTTTGTTTCTTTCTTCGCCATGAGGTATTTCAAAGCGGCATGATCAGTGTAAACGATCGCTTTTGTTCCCAGAAGGTATGATCTGAACTTCTCGATTGCAAAAACCACTGCCAGCAATTCCTTCTCAGTCGTGGTGTAGCTGCACTGAGCTGGATTCAAAGTCTTGGAGGCGTAATATATAACGTGGCTTTCCTTACCTCTCTTCTGTCCCAGTACTGCTCCAACCGCGTAGTTGCTGGCATCACACATGATTTCGAATTGTATCTCCCAATCTGGCAGTTGAATGATAGAGGCTGATACTAATTTATCCCGTAAATTCAGAAATGCCTCCTTGCAGCAAACGGGTCATAGGTTGAGCAACCTTTGCAAAATCCTTAATGAATCTGCGGTAAAACCCTGCGTGACCAAGGAATTCCCGTATGTGCTTGACCGTAGTTGGATATGGCAACTTGGTGATGGAATCGACCTTTGCCTTGTCCACTTCGATACCCCTCTCTGATATGACATGGCCCAGTACGATGCCTTCTCTCACCATAAAATGGCATTTCTCATAATTGAGTACCAGGCTTTTCTCCACACATCTTCTCAACACTAGCTCCAAATGATTAAGACATGTGTCGAACGAATCACCATATACCGTGAAATCATCCATGAACACCTCTATGCAGTTTTCCAATAAATCTGAAAATATGCTCATCATGCACCGTTGGAAAGTTCCAGGTGCATTGCAAAGACAAAATAGCATTCTTCGGTATGCAAACGTCCCGTACACACAAGTGAACCCGGTCTTTTCTTAGTCTTCTTGAGCTACGAATATTTGCATATATCCTGAATATCCATCCAGGAAACAGTAATAGGCATTACCAGCCAGTCGTTCCAGCATTTGGTTGATAAAGGGCAATGGAAAATGGTCCTTCCGTGTGACCATGTTCAGCTTCCGGTAGTCTATACAGACTCGCCACCCAGTTTGTAGCCTTGTTGGAACAAGCTCGCCTTTGTCATTCTCCACAACCTGTACTCCAGATTTCTTCGGTACGACGTAAACCGGGCTGACCCATTGACTGTCGGATATAGGGTAGATTATACCCAACTCCAAAAGCTTTAGAATCTCCTTAAGTACCACCTCCTTCATAACAGGATTCATTTTCCTCTGCTAATCCCATACTGGTCGTGCTCCTTCCTCCAAGTATATATGATGCATACACTCTGTTGGACTGATTCCCTTTATATCTGCCAGGGTCCAACCAATGGCTTCCTTGTTCTCTCTTAATACTCTGACCAGTCTTTCTTCCTGCACCAGGGTTAGATCAGAACTGATAATCACTGGAAGAGTTTCCTCCGGTCCCAAGTAGGCATATTACAAGTGCTTTGGCAACTTTTTTAATTCCAAAACTGGGGCCTTTACAATCGAGGGCATCAGCTTCTCGTGTTCCCCATACTGAGAGAACAACTCTGATTTGCCCTGCCCCGATCCTCCGATGGAGTACACTTTCAAGATAATATCTTTAATCTTCCTGTCAACTTCCACTGCTGCTTCCAGAGTGCTTTCTTTTAAAGAATACAACTCCATGATGGTCTCCTTCATCTGGAGATCCTCTATTTGTCCGGCATCTCGATCAGTAAGACCGGCTTGTATAACCCTTTCTGTCATGTCACTTGAGCTGAATGACAGGTTCTGCTCTTGTACCAATGGTTCGAATATGTCAATCATCTCTACAGATTCCAAATCAGGCTTCCGTCTCATGGCTTCGTAAATGCTGAATTTTTCTACTACACCATTGAATTCACAAGATAGAATTCCAATCTTTATATCCAATTTAGTTCCTGCAGTCATCATGAACGGTCTGCCTAACAGGATGGAGTTCTCCTTTGCTTCCAAACCGGTATCCAACACGTAGAAGTCAGCAGGAAAAATTAGCTCTCCTACTTTGATAAGCACATCTTCGATCATGCCCTCTGGATACGCATTTGACCTGTCTGCTAGTTGTATAACAACTCGGGTGTTCCGTAGTTTCCCCAAGTTGAGCCTGTTGTAAACTGCCAGGGGCATAACATTTATAGATGCCCCCAAGTCCATCATGGCTTTATCCATGTTCCTCCCTGCGATGTTGCATGGGATAGTAAACATTCCCGGGTCTTTCTTCTTAGGTGGCAGTTTCTGCTGTATGATGGCTGACACACTTTCTCCCATGACATATCGAACATCTTCATCAATCTTCACCTTCCTCGAGCAAAGATCTTTAAGGAACTTGGCATACTTTGGGATTTGCTTAATTGCGTCCAGTAGGGGTAGGCTAAGTTCCAACTTCCGAAAGATTTTCATCATATTATTGGCTTCTTTCTCCTTGTCTTTCTGTCGAAGTCTACCCGGATAAGGAGGTTCCCTCCTCTATTTGCCGGTTAACTTCTGCCTCTGCCAAAATTTTGTCAGCTTGCTCATCATCCACCTCTGTGATTATTGCTTGTGCCTGTTCCTTGTGATTTATCCCTTGAGATGGGAGTTTCCCTGTATTTTCTTCTACTTTTGCCAACGCCTTCGCCAGATGACCAATCTGCACGTTGGTTTGATTCATACCAGCTCGGATTTCATTGCGAAACTTCTCACTTTCCTTAGCCATGCTCTGCGTGGCCTCTTCCCATGGTGCTCTCCTCTGATGAGGTGGTTGATACACCTGTTGCTGTTGGGGCTGGTAGTGGTGTTGTTGTGGTGGGCCTCCCTGATATTGTCCTTGTGGTTGGTTCTGGGCAAATGGTTGAGATGATCCCGGTAGACCTGCACCATTCTGTTGTGGTTGACCATCCTGTTTCCATCTAAAGTTAGGATGATCCCTCCATCCTCTGTTATACGTATTTGAAAACGGGTCATGTTTCCTCTGAAATCCTTCATTTCCCCCCATGGCATTTACGTCCATTATATCTTCACCAAAGTTGGGGCAATTTTCAAATTGATGCCCCACCGCATCGCATAGGCCACACTGTCTGACCTTCTTCTGCATGGTCAGACCACTCAATAATGTCTTTATTTCCTTCATCTCCTTTTCCAGATTTGTTAGCTTATCTTTTTCCTCTCCTCTCTCCGGTATCTCTCTGCTTCTGTCATGTCCATCATCTCTGGATTCTTCTGCCATCGTTCCCAAGAGTTTGAAAATCTCTTGAGGTGTTTTGCTCAGCAGTGATCCGTTGCATGCAGCCAATACCAGTCCTCGATCGCTCCTCCGCATGCCCTTCACGAAGCTTTCCACTTGATCTTTTGGAGTAATCTGATGGTGAGGACAGTTGCTTAACAACCGTTTGAAACGAGTCCAATACTCATAAAAAGTTTCCAGTCCGTCTTGCTTAATGTTTCGGATGTCCCATCGCATCCTTTCAACTCTTGTGGCTGGAAAAAATTCTTCCAAGAAACTCTACTGCATTTCTGCCCAAGTGGTAACGCTTCCTTGGGGCAGATTGTACAGCCATCTCCTTCCGCTGTCCACTAATGAGAATGAAAAAAGAACCAGTTTCACATATTCTTGCTGATTCTTATTGGACTGATGCATCACTGTCATTTTGAAATCCTGGAGATGGGTGTGCGGGTTGTCCCCTGGATATCCATTAAATTTCGGTAAGACCTGTATTAATGCAGGTTTCAAGTCAAACCGTTCAGGTGCGAAGGGGTTCATCGGTAAGGTGATCCCGTTCGGCCTGAGGTTCAGATTAGTTGGGTAAGCCAACTGCTTGAGGGTCTGCGGCTGCTATGGTTGGTCGACCATAGCGTCGCGTCTCGCTATTCGTGCAAGTGCGCGTAGTCGTCGTTCAGTTCATTCAATATCTGGATCAAAAGTTAATGCTCTCTGTACTTGACGAGTTCCACGCATACACTAATAGTGGAAGATGGAATGAGAAGAGTAAAATTGTTGCACGTCACTCCCCGGAAACGGCGCCAATTTTGACACGCACCCGTCATATGGTACGATCAAAATACCTGTGTATGCCCCAGTCGGACAGTACACGCTCCTATGCCCACTACCGGACTGGTTAGTCTTAGCGGCAAGCTAGGGTCGATCCCACGGAGAGTGATGAACCACCTTACTCTTCAGTATACAAATCAAGTTGTCACTATCTCAATCTGTGTATCTGCACAATAAAATAGACGGAAATCAAATATAAAAAAGGGGGTAAGATTTGGGGTAGGTCGTGATCATTATTGACATGTAAATTCGGTCATGGGCACACTAAGAATCCGTCCATGCTTCGTATAAACTCAAGGCGTGGCCCAAAGACATTGGGGTGTTTCAAGAGTTCATACTCCACACTTGGGATGGTTGAATCCCTTGTTGTCGTCTTGGTCCGAAGGTCACGCTTCACCCCGGTCACAAGGCCGTGCTTCACTCCTCCTTAGATAATAGTCATACCCGATCTCTCCAAGTATGACCCTCATCAACCTTCTCTTCCAAACTTTCCATGTCCGCACCTACAGAGTAGACACCACTCGCGGGATACTCATTTCCGGGACCACGTCCAACCGGTCATTGCAATGCCTACGATACGCGAGATGAGTCCTTTGGTTGATAACCATGGCTTGATGCCTCGTCACAGTTGATGGGTGATTGTTAGAGAAGCCCAAGACTGAAGAAGGACGCAGTATCCCCTTGTCCAATCCTAACCATCCAGATCTACAGCACCATGCCAGGTGCTGCTTAGCTACTCGATCCTGGCACCTAAAACGCTGCTGTTTGCCATGCCCTGCCTTTGCTTGACATGGTACAGCTCCAACCGAACGGAGATCACCCGTTAGATTGGAACTGCCCATGAGTTCTGCTCCAGTCCTTCCGGAACTACTGGACTCAACCGATGGCACAAGTGCCTCATGTGAATATTTCACATGGCACAACCCAAATCTCACCAGATAAACTACTCATACATAATTGAATATATAATGATAAATGCAAAAGAACGCATTAATAAAAGAAATACGAAATACTCGAATTAAAAGTACCTAAGGCAACAGCCTTGGATTTGTTCTTCACAGCGGAATATAAATAAAAGCAAGTAAAGATTGTTTTGAGCAGAAAATATAAAAGTGTTTTTTCGGACTAAGAACTGTAGGCTGATAAATTCTCTAACATTGTGCCAGCCACCTTGGCTGGACTTTTATAGCATGCATTGGTAGTGGCAAAACCCTAGGTGGGTGGATTGAAATGGCATGATTGGCAGTTTCCATGTTGAGCGAGATTTTGAATATCTGCGATTGGTTGGATGGATGATTGGCGATCTCCGATTGATTTGATTATTTAAGGTAGGGCGCTGACCTCCAAATCCTTCCTTTCATGAATGCTTGGCAGATATTCGCGAATCCTCTCCACGCGGCTTTCCTTCTTGAGCTTTGGCGAGAGACTGGAAATCTTTGCAGTGGTCAAAATGGTTGCATGCTTCATGATTGATTTCCTCGTAGGCAAGGCAGCTGCAAGATCTTCTTTGTTGTTGGGTGCATTGTGTTAATACCTCGAATGCGAATGATGAACAACAACTTAGCTTCAGGGTTCACATGGACTCCTCCTTTCAACCTCGTCTCTCACTTCAATTCATCTCCTGCCCTACATACTTCTTTGTGTAATTCTTGCAACCGACTGGATTCACTCTAGTTCTGCTCATTCTGACCACCTTTCCTCTGTTTGACCTGGACTGAGCTTCCTTCCTTCGAACAACAGTTTCCTTCCCCTGGATAGACTCTAACAACACAAAAAGACAGGAAAAATAGGGCCAAACGGCCCAATATAAATTTTTGATGTATGCAATGTTAAAGTTACCAAGAAAGGCTTAGTTCTTGTCTAAATACCTATAAAATCATGTTTGCACCTTGTAAAGCTTTTTTGAAGCTCATTTCCAGCGTAGCTCCCGAACTTGCTTTTTTCTCGAGCAATATAAATTTTTTTTGATGTAAAACCATACCAAACTCCCTTATTATGATGTATGCAATGTAAAGGTTTCCAAGAATGGCTTCGTTCTCGTCAAAATACCTACAAAATTGTGTTTGCACCTTGTAAAGCTTATTAGAAGCTCATTTCGAGCGTAGATCCCGAACTTGCATTTTTCTCGAGCAATACAAATTTTTTCCGATCCAAAACCTCTACAAGTTTCCTTATTATGATGTATCCAATGTTAAAGTTACCAAGAAAGGCTTCGTTCTTGTCTAAATACCTACAAAATCATGTTTGCACCTTGTAAAGCTCCTTTGAAGCTCATTTCGAGCGTAACTCCCGAACTTGCATTTTTCTCGAGCAATATAAATTTTTTTTTGAGCTAAAACCTCCACAAATTCCCTTATTATGATGTATCCAATGTTAAAGTTACCAAGAAAGGCTTCGTTCTTGTCAAAATACCTACAGAATCAAGTTTGCACCTTGTAAAGCTCGTTTGAAGCTCATTTCGAGCGTAGCTCTCGAACTAAATTTTTTTCGATATAAAACCACTACAAACTCCCTTATTATGATGTATCCAATGTAAAAGTTATCATAAAAGGCTTCGTTCTTGTCAACATAACTACAAAATCTTGTTTGCACCTTGTAAAGTTTTTTTTGGAAACTCTTACATTGGATCCGTCACAAACTCCCTTATTATGATGTATCCAATGTTAAACTTACCAATAAAGGCTTCGTACTCGTCAAAATACCTACAAAATCTTCTTTGCACCTTGTAAAGCTTATTTGAAGCTCATTTCGAGCGTAGCTCCCGAACTTGCATTTCTCTCGAGCAATATAAATTTTTTCGATCGAAAACCACCACAAACTCCCTTATTATGATGTATCCAATGTTAAAGTTACTAATAAAGGCTTCGTACTCGTCAAAATACCTACAAAATCTTCTTTGCACCTTGTAAAGCTCATTTAAAGCTCATTTCGAGCGTAGCTCGCTTCCTCCCAAACTCTCGCAACCCGAACCGCACGAAGATCACAGCTGAGGCGAGGCAGGTTTGCAAGGAGCATGGAGTGGACATTTCCAAGGAGTCACTTGCTAAGAGGGAAATTTTTGTTAGGATTTTTAGTAAGTATGGGCTACAATTTTAGCTCAGTTAGTTTTTGAACAACTGTTGTAATTTTTGTCTTTTGCGTTCATCTTTGTAACAATCAGTTGTAATGAAAACTACTCAGTTATAAGATTCAACTTGACGTACAATCCCTCATTGTCCAAGCTCTGAATCGCAAAGTTATTTCAATACCATGTTATAATTGTGCTAACCCTTTGATGCTTTCTTCTTATAGACAGTCTAGAATTTCAGCTGAGATTTTAGATAAGTCAGTTAGATCTAGATCAGTTGTGATCTGTAAGGGTTTTAGACATCTTATAAGGGGTTTTGGCATCATCAAAAAGGGAGAAATTGTTGGGAAATTTAAGTAAAAGTTTTGATTGATTCCAAAACCAACTGACCCCAACCGAGTAGATGTTGCCAGATCCTAAGGTCAGTAGTTAGGCTCGCTGTTTGAGCATTGTTAAGATTTTATCTTTACAGGTCTCCAGCTGAAGACGGCAACAAGGCTTCACTCGGATAGAACATCAATTGTGAGGAACACAACTGAGCGTTCATCATATTAAAAAAGGGGAAGTTACGTTCAAGTGTCAGTTCGATAGTTGAGCATACAGATGCAAAAAATCGACTAAGTATTCAAAGGAAGAAGTCTCAAGAGATAGAACATCAGTTGTAAGGAAAACAACTGAGCGTTCATCAGATGAGAAGCAGTATGGGGGAAGAGAACATCAGATGAAAGGAAATCATCTAAGCGTTCAAACCCAACTGAGAAGATACAAGGAAAACAACTGAGTGTTCAGCTTCCGAACATCAGTTGTATATTTCAACCCAGAAGATTAACAGCTTGAAGTTGAAGTCAGCTGAGAGTTCAACTGTTAGTAGTCAGTTAGAACATCAGCTGAAGAACAAGTTAGTTGAAGATCGAAAGTCTTAACCGACCACTCCTTGTTGGAAGTCTGTTGTTAAGATTTAAATTTCAAAAAGGAAGTCACGTGAGGGTTTGACCGTTCAGTCATTACCCCATTTGGCCCAACACAAGGCTATCTCAGATGGAAAGCAGAAGAGCACAGATGCCATATCGGAAAAGTCTGCAGAGATGAGAGACAAGCCATCGCTTTCAAAGAACATAGATCAACGACTCCTCCAACGGCTAGTTGACTCTCTCCGCCTATATATAGATGCCTTCATTCATTCGAAAAAGAGACAAGACACACACGCGAGAAAGAAAGAGCTATATTCTTCACGAGCTGAACTGCATACAATCTCTTAGAACATCACTTGTTGAGTGTTCTAGAGTTAGTTAGTTTTTGTGTCTTTAGATCGAACCTTGAGAGCATCACTTAGTGAGAGTTTGTAAAGTGTTAGACCATAGCTCACTTCGTGTTCGAGCTTTTAGTTGGAACCCCATTTTCTTTCACCTGAAAAGGTTTTAGGATCCTACTCTTCCTGCAACTGAGTAGATAGGTTGTTTAGTACCCGAAAACTAAACTGTAAGGTTTATAAGTACCCGCAAACTTATCCTTAACGGTTGCTCAGCCCGCGTAAGCTGAGTGGTTTGTCCAGAAGAACTTGGACAGAGTTGTGTGGACTCACAACTCCCCGTGGACGTAGGAGGTTTCTCCGAACCACGTAAATTTTTGTGTGCTTGAGTTTATTCTTCAGTTATTTCCTACATTTTCAACTGTCCTTCTAACCAACATACAAACTGATCTTAGCATTCTTAATTGTCTTGGTTCTTGACCAACCATGCATAAAAGCGTGAGTTAATTTTAACGAGTTAATTTCCACCACATTCCGCACAGCACATCACTTTCAACCGAGTGTTCCTTACTCGGTTGTAATTCCAACTGAGCTTTCTTACTCGGTTGAGATAATTTTTAGGGGGTTGTTTTAAAAAGTTGCATCTGGTGTATTCCTCCCCCCCTATACACCAGAACTCGTTTCGGGACCATCAAGTGGTATCAGAGCAGTGGTTCAAAAGACTACTGACTCTGTTTCACAAGGTGTGAATTCGAGGTATTTTTTTTCAGTGGTCAACTGAACAGATCTAATTTTTCACGCTAGTGCATATTTGCTCGCATATTTGTTCTGTTATTGTGTGCAGATGGACGTCAAGGACAGGATCATGGTCATGTTCTCAGTAGTAAATTATATATCCTGGAGGACGCGGATGAAGAAGATCCTACTGTCGAAGCATCATAGGATGCAACAAGTACTCTCGTCCGGACCGATCATCATCAAAGAGAGAATCGCTCGCACTCCTACAAATCCCAACGATGGGGATACAGTTGTGGAGTTTGTTGAGAAGCAGCCGGAACACTACACTCCAGAGGAAGCCAAGGTGAGCCAGTTGGATATCTGGGCTTAAAGCACGATTATGTCCACTGTTGGACAAGATTATCTCCCTTGGATTGAAGAGTGTGAGACTGCCAAAGAAATGTGGGATATCTTGGCATCGCTGAGTGAAGGAAGCGATGAGACGAAGGAGAACAAGTTCTCTCATGCATGCCAAGACTTCGACAACTTTTGTCTGAGAACAGATGAAACAATTGATCATCTAGAGCTCCGGTTTATGGACATCCTCAGAAGAATCCAGTCCATCCGAAGAGAAAAATATACAGTAAGAGAAATCAATCTCAAAGTGTTGCAAGCTCTACCGGCTGAGTGGGATACCATCACCAATATCTACGAGAGCCGAGCTGACCTTGGTGAAATGAGAACTGAAAGATTGTTCTCAATTTTAAAGGGAAATGAGTATAAGGTGAACCGAAGAAGATCTCATCCTTGGTACAGACGAGTCGACTTGAGGATGTTGGTTCAACCTCAAAGTCAGTTGCTCTTCGAGCTGACTACTCTAAATCAAGAACATCGAGGCCAACAAGATCTGCAGACACAGCTGCAAAGGAGCCAAGCAGAGAGGAACTGCAACAGAACATTGCCGCCCTGTCAAAGAAACTAGCCGACATGGACACTCGATTCGGAAAATACAAGAGATTCTATAAGTCCAACCGTACTCGAGACAGTTCAAAGCCTGTGACCAATGGTTGCTTTGAATGCGGCAAAGAGGGACATTTCAAAGCTGACTGTCCATACCTCTCAAAGAAAGAGAGAGAAGCGTTGAGGGCCAAGCAAGCTGGAAAGAACAAGGCTATGTAGCAGAAGAAGCAGCTGACGACATGGACATCTTCACTGACACTGAAAATGAGAATGAGCTGACTTCTACAAACAACGCCATCAGTCAGGATCAATGCCTCATGGCACTTGGAACCGACCAAGATGATACTGAGGTACACTCTAATCCTGATAAGTTAAATTCCTCCAATATTTCTAACATGCAGGAATCACTGGATGAAGAGTTGGAATCCTCCTGGAGTGACCTTCAAGAACTCAGTGAGGAACTTCATCAACAATCGGTTGAGTTTAAGAGTCTTCAAGAACAGTTCTCAAAACTTGAAGAATCCTTAACCGTGAAGGACGATCTGATCAAGAGTCAAACAGAGGAGATTGAGAATCTCAAGAGTCAACTGAATGCGGTCAACCGAACTAATGCTCCAACCAACGAGGAGTTGACAAAGCACATTAAGGAGCAGGAAGAACAGTTGAAAAATCAAGAGACTCAGATCGACCAGCTGATAAAGAAGTCAGATGGACAAACCGAGCAGAAACTGTCCTCCTTAAGGAGTTGCAAACTGAGAAGGACAATCTAATCAAGCTGTATTAGTCATCCAAGATCATCGAGAATCTTATCAGTTACCGTAGACAGATCGATGACGTGTCAGGACTGGGTTATGATGTGATTAAAGATAGTGGAATTCCTCCAGCAACCTTCATCAAAGCTGTTGAGGCCAAGGTTGTCGAACCTAATCCAGCTGAGTCTGAACCTCCCCAAAGTAATCCAACTTCCACTTCTCAGCAAGCTCAATCGACCAAGGCAACTACAACTGAGAAGGGAAAAGAAGTAGTTGATGGAGAATAGAATGTTCCATCGGTTGGGATATCAACCGAGGGGAAATGTTCCAAAAGTCAAAAGAGGAATCAGAGGCGTCGAAGACATAATCGCAACCGAACTCAGAATCAGAACAGACCTCTGCATCAACCTCAGAGTCAACATCAGAAAGAATGGAACCGACCGCAGAACCGACAAGGGTTCAATCATCTGAATCAACAGCGGTTCCAACATCAGTTCAACCAAAGGTTCCAATCGAGTCAACCAACAAGGAATAGGTCGAACAGCTGAAAATATTCATGCCACAATATGAACCACCAACAGGGCATGAACAGCTATAGACAACACTCAGGGAGTTGGAATCAGAATCAGCCACAAAGATTTCAACAAGGCGTCCGACCTCACAGACAAATTCAACAGGATAAGAATCGCCATCAAAACAGGGGGAAAGCCTCTCCTCCGAAAGCTCAGAATGGGAGAAATCCAACTCCTCCCAAGAAACAGAACATCACTACTAACAATAAGCCTAAGGATAACCGAGGTGTTGTTATAGTTGATGATGAAGGGAAAGTGATCTGGAATGATAAATCCATTCGAGTTTACAGGGAAAAGCGACGCACAGTTCCAGAGGGAACTGGTTCTAACCCTCCAGGATCCAACTGAAATTGGGGACCTAAGCGAGTTTCTCTTTGCAGGTACAGGAGAAACAGCTGAGGAAGAATAAAGCGTCTGCAACAATGTGGGTGATGGACAGTGGATGCTCGAAACACATGAGGAATCTGAAGGATTTGCTTGGAAGTTTCATGGAGAAAGAAGGTCCATCAGTTACTTTTGGTGACAACTCAAAAGGTTACATCAGAGGTTACGGTACACTTGAAACCAATCATATTTCAATCTCTAATGTTTCTTATGTTGATGGATTGAAGCATAACTTGCTCTCCATCAGCCAATTCTGTGATAATGGTTTCTATGTCAAGTTTGATGCACAGGGTTGCAGGGTTAAAAATGTCGGATCAAAGCAGGTGATATTGTTGGGAAATCGATCACCAACCGGGAATGTCTACTACGCTGACTGGAACAGCAGCCTTCCTGACACCTACCTGTTATCAAAGAGCAGTTCAGATGTGAGCTGGCTGTAGCACAAAAGGCTCAACCATCTGAACTTCAAAACAATGAACCGACTTGCCAGACAAGAACATGCAAAAGACATACCAAACCGAGTGTTTTCAACAACACATATCTGCAGTGCATGCCAGTTGGGAAAGCTCGCTAGATCTTCCTTCCAGTTGAAGACAACTCCCTCAAACCGACCGAGTGTTACAGCTGATCCACATGGATCTCTTCGGGCCAGTTACACCAAAGAGCATAAATGGCAACGAATACACCCTGGTTGTAACTGATGACTACTGAAGATATACGTGGACCATCTTCATGCACCACAAGAGTGAAACCCGAGATAAGCTACCCAAGCTGATGGATCAGATATCGAGCGGTGATCACCCGTTAAGTTAGGACTGCCCATGAGTTCTGCTCCAGTCTTTCCAGAACTACTGGACTCAACCGATGGCACAAGTGCCTCACGAATGTTTCACATATCAACAGTCAATCATTTCCCATACTCAAATCTCACCAAGTAGATTACTCACACATAATTAAATATATAATGATAAGCGAAATAGAACACATGAATGAAAAGAAATACGAAATACTTGAATTAAAAGTACCTAAGGAAAACAGCCTTGGATTTGTTCTTCACTACAAAATGTAAATTAAGCGGATAAACTGTTTCAATCGTAAAGAAAATATCAAACTGAGATTGAAATTGTTTCTTGGACTAAGAACTATAAAATGACGAAGTAACCAACATTGTGCCAGCCGCTCTAGCTGGACTTTTTATAGTAGCAATGGCAGCGAGCTAAACCCTAAGCGAGTAGACTGAATCAGCATGATTGGCACTTTCCATGTTGAGCGAGATGCTGATTATTCTTGATTGACTTGATTGGTGATTGGCAATATCCGATTAGTTGATTGATTTAGGGTGATGCGCTGACTTAAAGATCCTTCTTTCCATAAACGCTCGGCAGATATGCTGTAAATCTTCTCCACGCAGCTTTCCTTCTTTAGCTCTGGCGACTGACTGGCAATTGCTGTAGTGGTCAAACTGGTTGCATGCTTCATGATTTGATTCTTCATAAGCAAGGCAGTTGCAAGATCTTCTTTGTTGTTGGGTGCATTACGTTAATACCACGAATGATGAACAACAACTTAGCTTCAGGGTTCACATGGAATCCTCCTTTCAACCTCGTCTCTTGCTTCAATTCATCTCCTACGCTGCATACTCCTTTGCGTAGTCCTTGCAACCGACTGAATTCACTCTATTTCTGCTCATTCTGACCACCTTTCTTCTGTTTGACTCGGACTGAGCTTCCTTCCTTCAAACAATAACTTCCTTCCCCTGGACAGACACTAACTACACAAAAAGACATGAAAAAATAGGGCCAAATGGCCCAAAAGTCGAAGACGCATCACACCTACACACTTAAACCATACTTACCCTCAAGTATGTTGGTGGATTCACAAAGACACCAAGAAGGGGGATGAATGAAAAAGAAATAAAACTTCAAGATACGAAAGTGCGCAATCAAATGAATTAGTTCGTGCATGCATGTATCAACCAAGTTAACATTCCACAACCCATTGAGCAAATACACCACATGATCATATTAGCAGTCTTCCTCACACACTCAAGTGTATGGCTAGTGTTTACTCTTATTTCACGCGGCATTAGCTTTCCTATTAGCTTGTTCGAGGATTTATGGCTATCAGTTAGTCTTGTACAGTTTATCAAATGGTCTTAATTTGGTTGTAATGGGGCATACGAAGCAGGGTAAGGACTTTTGGACAGTGGGTTAAAACCTGATTCCAGTCACATGGACTGCTCTTTCAATATAAGTGCTCCCACTAATCCTCATACTTCTTTCTTTCTTTGGGGTCTATTTCTTCCTTAGGCATGTATTGATCTTTGATCACACTTAGAATTTCCATTCTTTTCATTTATGCCTTCTTTAAACACTGACTACCCCTTTTGTTACCCCTCTTTTACTTGTGTCTTTCCACTTAGAGCATCTATATACCCTTCTTATCTTGTATAGTGTGGGAGACACACTCTTAATCAAATATCATTACAATGGCTTATGAAAGAAAAAGTGCTTCGGCTCAAAGTGGTTAGTAATGCTTTATCATGCTCAGCTAGATAATTCTGGGGCTTCTAATCATGAATAAACTGCCCTTATCCTTTAATCTACACCACCAACTAAAATCCACTAACAAGTTCTAGGATTACTAAGCAGCATGAACACACAGAAGATAGAAATAAATAGGCTCAATTCTCACAGGTATGGACTTCTGTATTCCCTCTACTGCTATACATGTAATGTTGCTCAGCATACCATTCAAACCAATCAAACCAAACAACATGCACACATTCTCCTAATCCATATATCATGCGCACACACAAACTCACAGACTTACTTTACACTAGACTCCAGCTGACACAAAACGTAAAAGTCAGAAATGAAAAGAACAAAAAGAAAAATAAAACCTAAACTACAGATAGGGGAAAGGAAACTTATTCATTCTGGTCGGAGGCATCCTCCTCCTCTCCTTCCGCTTTTGCCATCAACGCCTCAAAGCCTTTCTTCATGTTGGTACGGATTGCCGTCATCTCTGCCCTCAGTATTGCTACTTCTACACGTAGCTCTTTCAGTTCTGCCAGTACGGCCACCATCTCGCTGTTTGAGCGGCGCGGAACCGCCTGCTCATTCGCCTTGCTCGGTTCTGCTGTGCCTTCTGGGTAGACCAGCGAGTAATTCCCATGCTCATCCACCTCAACCATCCTCCACCTCACGAAGTGCCCTTGGTCCAGAAATCTTGTATCAGCAACTGCGAGATCATCTGGCTTCTCCAAGTCGAAATTGGTGAGATTCTTTGCACGAATCGTCGCCAAAGGGCAGAGTGAGAGGTATTTGTTGTGGTAGGTCACGCCGAACTGAAACTGCTGCGCTGCTATGAACCCAAAGTTCACCCGTTTCTTCTCCATCATGCACCATAAAATGAACATCTCCTGTTGAGTCACCACGTTGGACCCCTCCAAATGCCCGTAGAGGTTGTATGCCAGCCACCTGTGGCAAATCTGTAGCGCTGGATCTCTGATCTCATTGGACTTGCTGTTGTTCTTCACATAGCGATTCCTGGTGGAGATGATTGACCAGTAGTGGTCAATCTGAGACTTCCATTCATCCGAGGCCACCGTCTCTACCTCCTTATACTCATCCTCATATACCTCCTGCGGCTCGAGTACTCCGAGTTGAATGTTCAACTCATTGATGGAGAGAGGGAACATCCTGCCCCGCAGTTGAAAGTACAGGGTTCCCGGAGTCTCGATACCGTAGTTGCCGCGGGGTTTGAACTCCACTGTCCCCATGAATTCCCCCGACAGCTTCTTGAACGCAGGGTAGTTCCATTCCAAAACCTTTCCCCAGCCGATACCCTTGAAGTATCCCTCCACCTTCTCTTTGATTCCAAATGCTTCCAAGCTTTCTGTCAACAGGTAGTACCAAGGGAGGATCTCCCTGTTTTGCAGGACGGCATACCGCTAGCTGTCTCGCGGTATGGTTGCTCCAGATGATGCAGGTCGTAGCACGCCTTTCCTCTTGGTTCCTGATTTCTTGGTGGTGACACTGGGTGTAGACTTCACAGGCGCTTGAATCTCCCCCGAGTTAGAGCTGTCGATGATCTCTACTCTCTCTATTTCTTCCTCTTCGATTTTCTTTGCTTCTCCTTCGTTTTCTCCTTCTTTTGCCTTCCCTTTTTTCTCAGCTGTAATCCTCCTCACAGTGCTCGTAGTACCAACCTTGCACCCTAATTTGCTCTGTTTGGACTTCTGTGATAAGGGGGATTTTGAGATTTCGAGCTTCCTCTTTGCTCCCACCCCTTTCTCCTTGCTTTGCGGGGTGATATCTTCCTGGGCCCGCACGGGAATACTTTTTTCTGTCTCCTCTTCTCCAACTGGCTCTCCCCTTTGCTCGCCTTCTTGTTCCTTCTCTTCGTGGTCAGAAGTGGTCAGACCACCCTCCTTTGATTGAGATTGAGAGCGGGAAGAACTGGGGTCTGGAGTAGGCTCCTTTGGTGGAGAACTAGCTGCTTTCTTTCCGGCGGTCTTCTTCTTCTCTTTCTTCCTAGGCGGTTGAACATCTGGTTCTTCCTCGACCTGTACCTGCTCTTGGTCACCCGCAGCGTCTCCTTTTCCGGTGGGTTGCTTCTCCGGCGAGGGAATCTTCTCCTGTTCCTCTTCTTCCACACCCCGAGTAGGTGTGGTCTTTTCTGAACTGTGCACAGGAGTTTCCTCGGAGGTGGTGCTGCGCGTTTTTCTCTTCTCCCCCACCGGTACAGATTTTGTAGTGGCTGGGCCTTTGGTTTGAGTACTGCCAGCGGCGGCGATACTTTTGTTCGCTCTTTTGTGCGCGGCTTTCATGATTCTGACCATGGCGAAGGTTGGTGAAGGTATGTGGAGTGAAAACTGGAACTGAGTGTTTAAATGGCAGGTTTGTGGACAGCGGTTATGGCGAAGTGGAGAGAGTGGCTGAGTGTGTGGCGGTTATGGAGGATGCGAGGGTTAATGGAGGAGGGTTTTCTCCTTTTAACTGATGGAGTGGTGAGGTGACAGTTATGGGAAGTTGAAACGTTCAAGGGAATAAAATCATTACCAAATTTGAAATTCAAATTTCGTGCGAAATCCCAAGCGCCGCAGTTATATCTAGCCGTCCTTGTCAGATGCACCTCCACGTCATTTCCTGGTTAGACCGTCCCCATTCCACACACCGGTCTGCCACCTACACACTTTGCATCGCAAAGTGGGTTACATTTCACCCTGGACCTCCACCTACACACTTTTGCATTGCAAAGTGAGTTCGAATCACAAAATAGACTCTAAAAACACCTTGGCCCACATTCTCCAGTTCTGACTTAGTCCAATACTCACTTAACTCAAAACAATCCTGAATGGTGATATGCCAATTGGAGTCTTATAGGCAGTGCGGTATGCCCATAACGCATCTCCCAGGTAATTGCTCCAATCCTTACGATTGGGATGAACCACCTTCTCCAATATGCCCTTGATCTCCCTGTTAGAAATTTCAGCCTGCCCATTGGCCTGGGGGTGATACGTAGTCGTGACTTTATGTTTCACCCCCATTCTTTTGGTGAGTGCTCTAATGGCGGCATTGCAGAAATGAGATCCTTGGTCGCTGATGAGGATTTTTGGAACTCCAAATCTATTAAACACCTGCTCTCTCAAAAATTCTGCCACCGTATGAGCATCATTACTGGTTGTAGCCTTTGCTTCGACCCATTTGGATATGTAATCGACTGCCACAAAAATGTATTCATAATTTCCTGACTTAGGGAATGGTCCCATAAAGTCGATTCCCCATACATCGAAGATTTCCACAGGTATAATAGGCATTTGAGGCATTTCATCTTTTGCGGTGATACTCCTTACCATCTGGCACTTCAGGCAGCCCTGTACCCATTTCTTGGCATCAGCAAAGATTGTAGGCCAATAGAATCCACTATCCAATATTCTTTGCGCTATTCTTCTTCCACTGAAATGTCCACTGCATGCTGTGCTATGGCACATCTCCAATATCTGAGCATGTTCAATCTCCAGAACGCACCTCCGTATGATTTGATCTGTGCTAATCTTCCACAAATGCGGTGCTTCCCAAAAATAAGAGCGAACTTGTGTCACCAATTTCTATTTCTCGAACTTGATCTTCCCTGGTGGCACTTCCTTAGTAAAAAGATAATTTGCTATGTCTGCAAACCAGGGCTCCTTCTCGGTCAGGGCATACAGAGTCTCCATCTCCATATGATCTCGTACGGCGTACAGCCTCTCATCCGAAAAAGCGTCTTCTATTGGTTCGCCAACATCCTTTGCCCTTTGGAGCCTGCTTAGATGATCAGCTACTAGGTTGGCGGCTCCCTTCTTATCTCTTATTTCTAAGTCGAACTCTTGGAGCAGCAATATCCACCGGATAAGTCGTGGTTTTGATTCTTTCTTCGCCATGAGGTATTTCAAAGCAGCGTGATCGGTGTAAATGATCGCTTTTGTGCCCAGAAGGTATGATCTGAATTTATCGATTGTGAAAACCACTGCCAACAATTCCTTCTCAGTTGTGGTGTAGCTACACTGAGCTGGATTCAAAGTTTTCGAGGCGTAGTATATAACGTGGCTTTCCTTACCTTTCTTCTGCCCCAGTACTGCTCCAACCGCGTAATTGCTGGCATTACACATGATTTCGAATGGTATCTCCCAATCTGGTGGTTGAATAATAGGGGCTGATACCAATCTGTCCCGTAGATTCAGAAATGCCTCCTTACAGTCGTCATCAAAGTCGAACTGTACATCTTGTTGTAACAAACGGGTCATGGGTTGAGCAACCTTTGCAAAATCCTTTATGAATCTGCGGTAGAATCCTGCGTGGCCAAGGAATGCCCGTATGTGTTTGACCGTAGTTGGATACGGCAACTTGGCGATGGAATCGATTTTTGCCTTGTCCACTTCGATCCCCCTCTCCGATATGAGATGACCCAGTACGATGCCTTCCTTCACCATAAAATGGCATTTTTCATAATTGAGTACCAGGCTTTTCTCCACGCATCTTTTCAATACTAGCTCCAAATGATTAAGGCATGTGTCGAATGAATCACCATACACCGTGAAATCATCCATAAACACCTCTATGCAATTTTCCAATAAATCTGAAAAATGCTCATCATGCACCGTTGGAATGTTCCAGGTGCATTACAAAGACCAAATGGCATTCTTTGGTAGGCGAAGGTTCCGTACACGCAAGTGAACGTGGTCTTTTCTTGATCTTCTTGAGCTACGAATATTTGCATATATCCTGAATATCCATCCAGGAAACAGTAATAGGCATTGCCAGCTAGCCGTTCCAGCATTTGGTCGATAAAGGGTAATGGAAAATGGTCCTTCCGTGTGACCATATTCAGCTTCCGGTAGTCTATACAGACTCTCCACCCAGTTTGTAGCCTTGTTGGAACAAGCTCGCCTTTGTCATTCTCCACAACCTGTATCCCAGATTTTTTCAGCACGACGTGAACCGGGCTGACCCATTGGCTGTCGGATATAGGGTAAATTATGCCCAACTCCAAAAGTTTTAGGATCTCCTTAAGTACCACCTCTTTCATGATAGGATTCATTTTCCTCTGCGAATCCCGTACTGGTCGTGCTCCTTCTTCCAAGTATATATGGTGCATACACTCTGTTGGACTGATACCCTTTATATCTGACAGGGTCCAACCAATGGCTTCCTTGTTCTCTCTCAATACTCTGACTAGTCTTTCTTCCTGCACCATGGTTAGATCAGAACTGATAATCAATGGAAGAGTTTCCTCCGGTCCCAAGTAAGAATATTGCAAGTGTTTTGGCAGCTTCTTTAACTCTAAGACTGGAGCTTTCACAATCTATGGCATCAGTTTCTCGTGTTGTCCATACTGAGAGAACAACTCCGGTTTGCCCTGTCCCGATTCTCCGATGGAGTACACTTCCAAGATAATATCTTTAATCTTCCTGTCAACCTCCACTGCTGCTTCCAAAGTGCTTTCCTTTAAAGAGTACAATTCCATGATGGCCTCCTTCATCTCGAGGTCCTCTGTTTGCACGGCATCTCGATCGGTCAGTCCGGCTTGTATCACCCTTCCTGTAGTGTCGCTTCAGCTAAATTCCAGGTTTTGCTCTTGTACCAATGGTTCGATTATGTCAATCATTTCTACAGACTCTAGTTCAGGCTTCCTTCTCATGGCTTCATAAATGTTGAATTCTTCCACCACGCCATCGAATTCACACGATAGAATTCCAGTCTTCATGTCCAGTTTAGTCCCTGCAGTCATCATGAATGGTCTGCCAAGCAGAATGGAGTTCTCCTTTGTTTCTGAACCGGTATCCAACACGTAGAAGTCAGCAGGAAAAATTAGCTCTCCTACTTTGATCAGCACATCTTCGATAACACCTTCTGGATACGCGTTAAACCTGTCTGCTAATTGTATGACAACTCGGGTGTTCCGTAGTTCCCCTAAGTTGAGCCTGTTGAAAACTGCTAGGGGCATAACGTTTATAGATGCCCCCAAGTCCATCATGGCTTTGTCCATGTTCCTGCCCGCGATGTTGCAAGGGATAGTGAACATCTCCGGATCTTTCTTCTTCGGTGGCAGTTTCTGTTGTATAATGGCTGACACACTCTCTCCCATAATATATCGAACATCTTCATCAATCTTCACCTTCCTCGAGTAGAGATCTTTAAGGAACTTGGCATACTTTGGAATTTGCTTAATCGTGTCCAGTAGGGGTAGGCTAAGTTCCAATTTTCGAAAGATCTTCATCATATCATTGGCTTCTTTCTCTCTGGCTTTCAGTCGAAGTCTACCCGGATAAGGGGGTTCAGTCTGCTCATCACCATCTATTTCTCCTGTAATTTTGTTGCTGGTTCCCTCCTCTCTTTGCCGGTTAACTTCTGCCTCCGCCAAAATTTTTTCAGCTTGCTCATCATCCACCTCTGTGATTATCACTTGTGCCTATTCTTTGTGGTTGATCCCTTGAGGTGGGAGCTTCCCTGTATTCTCTTCTACTTTAGCCAGCGCCTTCGCCAAATGACCAATCTGTACGTTGGTTTGATTCATACCAGCTCGGATTTCATTGCGGAACTTCTCACTTTCCTTAGCCATACTTTCCATGGCCTCTTCCCATGGTGCTCTCCTCTGATGAGGCGGTTGATACACCTGCTGCTGCTGTGGTTGGTAGAGTTGTTGTTGTGGTGGGCCTCCCTGATATTGTCCTTGCTGTTGGTGCTGGGCAAATGATTGAGATGATCCCAGTAGACCTGTACCGTTCTGTTGTGGTTGACCATCCTGTTTCCATCTAAAGTTAGGATGATCCCTCCACCCTCTGTTGTACGTATTTGAAAACGGGTCATGCTTCCTCTGAAATCCTTCATTTCCCCCCATGGCATTCACATCCATTATATCTTCACCAAAGTTGGGGCAATTTTCAGATTGATGCCCCATTGCATCGCATAGGCCACACTGTCTAACCTTCTTCTGCATGGTCAGACCACTCAGCAATGTCTTTATTTCCTTCATCTCCTTTTCCAGATTTGTCCGTTTATCTTTTTCCTCTCCTTTCTCTGGTATCTCTCTGCTTCTTTCATGTCCACCATCTCTGGATTTTTCTGCCATTTTTCCCAAGAGTTTGAAAATCTCTTGAGGTGTTTTGCTCAGCAACGATCCATTACATGTAGCCAATACCAGTCCTCGATCACTCCTCCGCATGCCCTTTACGAAGCTTTCCACTTGATCTTTTTGAATGATCTGGTGATGAGGACAGTTGCTTAACAACTGTTTGAAGCGAGTCCAGTACTCATAAAAAGTCTCCAGCCCATCCTGTTTAATGTTTCGGATGTCCCATCGCATCCTTTCAACTCTTGTAGCTGGGAAAAACTCTTCCAAGAAACTCTGCTGTATTTTTGCCCAAGTGGTAACGCTTCCTTGAGGTTGATTGTACAACCATCTCCTTGCTCTGTCCACCAATGAGAATGGAAAAAGAACCAGTTTCACATATTCTTGCTGATTCTAATTGGACTGATGCATCACTGTCATTTCGAAGTCCTGGAGATGGGTATGCGGGTCGTCTCCTGGATATCCATTAAATTTCGGTAAGACCTGTATTAATGCAGGTTTCAAGTCGAACCGCTCAGGTGCGAAAGGATTCGTTGGTAAGGTGATCCCGTTCGGCCTGAGATTCAGATTAGTTGGGTAAGCCAACTGCTTGAGGGTCTGCAGCGGCTGTAGTTGTTCACCCATAGCGTCGCGTCTCGCTATTCGTGCAAGTGCAAGTAGTCGTCATTCAGTTCGTTCAATAATTGGATCAAAGGTTAATGCTCTCTGTACTCGACGAGTTCCACGCATACACTAGTAGCGGAAGATGGCATGAGAAGAGTAAAATTGTTGCGCATCACTCCCCGACAACGGTGCCAATTTTGACACGCACCCGTCGTGTGGTACGATCAAAATACCTGTGTATGCCCCAGACGGACAATACACGCTCCTGAGCCCCCTACCAGACTGGCTAGTCTTAGTGGCAAGTTAGGGTCGATCCCACGGAGAGTGATGAACCACCTTACTCTTCAGTACACAAATCGAGTTGTCACGATCTCAATCTGTATATCTGCACAAAATAAACTTCTCTTCCAAACTTCCCATGTATGCACCTACAGAGTAGACATAACTCTCGGGATATCCATTTCCGGTACTACGTCTAACCGATCATCGATATGTCTATGACACGCGAGATGAGTCCTTTGGTCGATAACCATGGCTTGATGCCTCGTCACAGTTGATGGGTGATTGTTAGAGAAGCCCAAGACTGAAGAAGGACGCAGTATCCCCTTGTCCATTCCTCACCATCCAGATCTACAACACCATGTCAGGTGCTGCTTAGCTACTCGGGCATGGGCACATCGAACGTTGCCGTCTGTCATGCCTTGCCTTTGCTTGACATGGTACAGCTCCAACTGAGCGGTGATCACCCGTTAAGTCAGGACTGTCCATGAGTTCTGCTCCAGTCTTTCCAGAACTATTGGACTCAACCGATGGCACAAGTACCTCACGAATGTTTCACATATCAACAGTCAATCATTTCCCATACCCAAATCTCACCAAGTAGATTACTCACACATAATTAAATATATAATGATAAGCGAAATAGAACACATGAATGAGAAGAAATACGAAATACTTGAATTAAAAGTACCTAAGGCAAACAGCCTTGGATTTGTTCTTCACTACAGAATGTAAATTAAGCGGATAAACTGTTTCGATCGTAAAGAAAATATCAAATTGAGATTGAAATTGTTTCTTGGACTAAGAACTATAGAATGGCGAAGTAACCAACATTGTGCCAGCCGCTGTAGCTGGACTTTTTATAGTAGTAATGGCAGCGAGCAAAACCCTAAGCGAGTAGACTGAATCGGCATGATTGGCACTTTTCATGTTGAGCGAGATGTTGATTATTCCTGATTGACTTGATTGGTGATTGGCAATCTCCGATTAGTTGATTGATTTAGGGTGATGCGCTGACTTAAAGATCCTTCTTTCCATAAACGCTCAGCAGATATGCTGTGAATCTTCTCCACGTGGCTTTCCTTCTTTAGCTCTGGCGACTGACTGGCAATTGCTGTAGTGGTCAAACTGGTTGCATGCTTCATGATTTGATTCTTCGTAAGCAAGGCAGTTGCAAGATCTTCTTTGTTGTTTGGTGCATTGCGTTAATACCACGAATGCGAATGATGAACAACAACTTAGCTTCAGGGTTCACATGGAATCCTCCTTTCAACCTTGTCTATTGCTTCAATTAATCTCCTGCGCTGCATACTCCTTTGCGTAGTCCTTGCAACCGACTGAATTCACTCCAGTTCTGCTCATTCTGACCACCTTTCTTCTGTTTGACTCGGACTGAGCTTCCTTCCTTCGAACAATAACTTCCTTCCCCTGGACAGACACTAACTACACAAAAAGACATGAAAAAATAGGGCCAAATGGCCCAAAAGTCGAAGACGCATCACCCTCCCAACCGACATCACCCCTCTCTCTCTCCCTAATCTCTCTAGCTACCTATTTTCAAAACCTACTAAAGAATATCCTGATGATATTCGTATTCTTAACAATTAATATCATTCATTTTCATCATTTTCATTCATCATATCAATCTCTCTCAAACTCTACTCTCTCTCTAGTTCTCTCTCTCTCTCTCGGTATTCACTAAGGAAGAAAGAAGAAAAATTTCCTCTCCATTCTCTCCCCCTTTGCCGAGACACACACACACAACACACACATGGAGATTTCTCCATTAAAGTCCTAAGATTCAAGCTCAAATTCCTTGAAGAACAAGTGAAGATCATCTTCATCCATCTAGTTCATGCATATCTTAAAGAGAAAGGTATTTATCCTTCAAATTCTTGAGTTTGAAATCCTATAATCATCCCTCTATTTTTTCTTAAAAATTTCGGCTATTATGCCCTAAATGGATGATTAATTTTTGTTTCATTTTTCTTGAGGGATTCAAGATGAAATATTCCATGAGAAATCCAAGCTAAGAGTTGAGCCCCTTTTTTCACCATTTTCGATTCCAAGAGATCAAGAGGAGGAGATCAATTTAATTTCTTGAAAGTATGTTTATTTGATTATTTGTAGTCTTGTAATCTCCCTATAATCTCTAAAAGAAAGAAAAACATGCATGGTTTGATTTTATGCTTAGGCAAACTAGGGATTTGATATGAGATTCGATGTGAGATTTGAGTGAAGAAATCGATAGGAAATCGAGCCTAGGAATTAATCCTTGATTAAAAGAGAAAGAAAAATTAATTCCTTATAATTTTCATAAAAATCAAAAAATATGAGAAAAACAGGAGAATTTGATTTTCTTGAGTATTTGATAATTTGATGTTGATATGTGTTTATGAGTATATTTTGAATGAGTTTATGTGCATGAAAAATTGAGAAAATATCTATCCTAATTTGTTGATGAATACCGAAATTTATGCCAAGAAAGAAGAAATTTATTTTGATTATTTTGTTGATGATTTGATGATGTTACAAGCATGTTATGATTATGAGTTATATGATGATTTAATCTTCTATGATGTTGTTATGAGGAAAATCAAAATATATATGCATGTTTAGAAGAAAAATAATTTTTGTAATGTTTATGATGTTGTGATGATTTTTGATGAATTGATGATTTTGATGATAGTATGATGTTTTGTGGTGAAAATTTGAACAATAGATGATAATAGGATTTAATGAGATAAAAATAATGAAATTTTAAGCATAAAAAGAGGTAGAAATCGAAAGAAATGAGAAAGAATACCTAGTGTGTGTTCTAGGTGTTCTTGGTGAAAAATATGAGTTTTTGAATGAGTGTTCTTGGTGTTCTAGGTGTTCTTGGTGTTTTATTTGAAGATTTAAAGATCATTAAAATTAATTCTAAAATAAAAAGAAAAATAACTAATTTGAGAAATGAGTTATAAATTAGAAAATAATAAAGGAAGGTAATTCCTTTATTAAATAAGTAAAGATTAAGAGAAAAGTTAATCGAATTAAATAAATCGAGACTAGAGAAATTGATAATCGAGAAGAAATAAATAACGAAGAATTAGAAGTCGTAATGATTGAGAAATAAAAGACGAGATAGAATTAAAGGAATAGAGTTATAAAACGAGTATGAAATTTGAGACGAGAAATTGGGAATTTAGTCGTTTGAATAAATGAGAAATAATAATAATAATAATAATAATAATAATAATAATAATAATAATAATAATAATAATAATAATAATAATAATAGAATTGAGTTTAAATAATTAATCGAGAAGTTTGAAGTTTAAAAATAAGTTAGAGGAAAATAACTAAAATAATAGAATAAGAGAATATAAGTTGAGTCGAGCTTAGAAAATAAATAAAGAAATAAGTTGAGTAAGAAAAACTATGAGATTAAGAGTCGAGTAAGAATTTATTTGAGCAAATTAAAGTAACTAATTGAGAAAGGTTATAAAAAGAGAATAAGATTTAATAAGAGTTATTTTGAGAATCGAGTTTATATTAATTGTTCGAGTATTTGTTTATGAATATTGCCGAGTAACGATTGTTTCGTGATAATCGAGTTTGGTTTTCAAATCGTTTAATTAAAAAGAAGTCGAGGAAATTGCCGAGTTTTGAATGTTATTAAATGAAAAATAAAAGTTATCGAGTAATAGTTTAAGAATCGAGTTTTGAGTCAGAGATAAGAGTCGAGCCATAAATAGAAAATGAATTTGTATTTCAATAAGAGTTTAATTAAAAGAAAAAGAGAAATAATAATAGAAGCATAAGTAATAGTACGTATGAGAATACGAATAAATAATTGAGAAAAGACAACGTCTTTGGAAATAAGCGTTGTATATTGAGTTAAGAGATAATAAATAAATATTTGAGTTTTAATCTAAGAAAACTTTATTATTTGAATTAATGTCGTTGCCAAAATTAGAGTCGAGTAATAACGAGTAATTGTTAATGTGTCTTGAAATGTGAATCGAGTTTGAGATAATATGTTATTATTATGTGAGTTTTTAAAGTGCAAATTGACTTGCCGTTTTTACTAGAGTTTTTGGTATGTGTTATCATCTGCTTGTTGAGATATTATTGTCCTGTGAAAGGCAGGAAACCCACATGTGGAATATGAATTGTTTGAGGTGACTGTGAGCCTTGCTTCGGTTGGGCCGGTCACAGTGTTCGAGAAGGAGGCCTACTTCTCGGCACAGTGAGAATGAAATGTGGTACATGATACATATTGCTTGAGTATATATATTGTTTGACTGCGTAGTCTATTCGAAAAGAAAATGATTTTGCATTCACAAGTAAACTGTTTTCACTGCATTAATACTTGTGATGCTACGGCAAGACAAGTTCAATTGATATAGCTCTAAGAGCAAAGTTTCAAAAGTTTTTGGCATGTGCCCACTGAGTACGAAGTACTCAGCCCTGCATGTATTTCTAAACGTGCAGGTTAGCGGGATGCGGATGGAGAAGACAGCTTGGTGGTGTGTTGTGGTGTTATATGTTTTGTTGATCGAGTCGGAAGTTAGACTGGCAATTGCATGTCTCCATACATGTAGTTGTTGGGATTGAGTCGAGGATTCCGCTGCAATTTAATGCTTTTGATTATTGAAGTCTTTTAGATATTACACTCTGAACATGTTCTAATTCCGAGCTATGCTCGATACTAATTTCTATTTTTGTTGAATCTCGTACTCATTGACTTGAAATAATTATTCCTATTCGAACTTGATATATAAATTATTCGTGCTCGTTGGTTGAGTTGATATATCTTTGAAAGCATGTCTTGAATGTTATCGCTTTTCGTTGATATTCCCTTGTTTCCCGAGCATGTTTCCCTTAATTGAGTTGAGTGATGAAAGGTTAGTAGTGTTAGTGTTTTTGCATACGTCGCACCTCGGGAGTCGGGGTGTGACAAGAACGAAGTCGTTCTTGGAAACTTTTACATTGGATACATCATAATAAGGGAGTGTGTGGTGGTTTTCGAACTAGAAAATTTATATTGCTCGAGAAAAATGCAAGTTCCAGAGCTATGCACGAAATGAGCTTCAAACGAGCTTTCCAAGAGGCAAACATGATTTGGTAGGTATTTTGACGAAAATGAAGCCGTACTTGGAAACTTTTACATTGGATACATCATAATAAAGGAGTGTGAGGTGGTTTTAGATCTAGAAAGTTTATATTGCTCAAGAAAATCACAAGTTCGGGAGCTACGCACGAAATGAGCTTCAAATGAGCTTTTCAAGGTTGAAACATGATTTGGTTGCTATTTTAACGAGCACGAAGTCGTTCTTTAAAACTTTTACATTGGATACATCATAAAAAGGAAGTGTGTGGTAGTTTTGGATCGAAAAAATTTATATTGCTCGAGCAAAATGAATGTTCGGGAGCTACGCACGAAATGAGCTTCAAATGAGCTTTTCAAGATGAAAACACGATTTGGTAGGTATTTTAACGAGAATGAAGCCATTCTTAGAAACTTTAAAATTGGATACATCATGATAAAGGAGTGTGTGGGAGTTTTCGATTTAGAAAATTACTATTGCTCGAGATAAATTCAAGTTCGAGAGCTACACACGAAATGAGCTTCAAATGAGCTTTCCAAGATGCACACACAATTTGGTAGGTATTTTGACGAGAACGAAGTCGTTGTTGGAAAATTTTACATTGGATACATCATAATAAAGGAGTGTTTGGTGGTTTTCGCTCTAGAAATTTTATATAGCTCGAGAAAAGTGCAAGTTCAGGAGCTACGCTCGAACTAAGCTTCAAATGAGTTTTTCAAGGTGTAAACATGATTTTGTAGGTATTTTGATGAGAACGAAGCCGTTCTTGGAAACTTTTACATTGGCTACATCATAACAAAGGAGTGTGTGTTATGGTTTTGGATCGAAAAAATTTATATTGCTCGATCAAAATGCAAGTTCGGGAGCTAAACACGAAATAAGTTTCAAATGAGCTTTTCAATGTGCAAACACAATTTCGTTGGTCTTTTGAGGAGAACGAAGTCGTTCTTGGAAACTTTTACATTGGATACATCATAATAAGGGAGTGTGTGGTGGTTTTTGATCTAGAAAAATTATAATGCTCGAGAAAAATGCAAGTTCAATAGCTACACACGTAATGAGCTTCAAATGAGCTTTCCAAGATGCAAACACTATTTGGTAGGTATTTTGACGAGAACGAAGCTGTTCTTGAAAACTTTTACATTGGTTACATTATAATAAAGGAGTGTGTGGTGGATTTAGATCTGGGAAATTTATATTGCTCGAGAAAAATGCAAGTTCCAGAGCTACGCACGAAATGAGCTTCAAATGAGCTTTTCAAGGTGGAAACACGACTTGGTTGGTATTTTAATGAGAACGAAGCTGTTCTGTAAAACCTTTACATTGGATACATTATAAAAAGGAGTGAGTGGTAGTTTGGAATCAAAAAAATTTATATTGCTCAAGAAAAAATGCAAGTTCGGGAGTTACGCGCAAAATGAGCTTCAAATGAGCTTTTCAAGATGCAAATATGATTTGGTAGGTATTTTGATAAGAACAAAACCGTTCTTGAAAGCTTTTACAATGGATACATCATAATAAAGGAGTGTGTGGTAGTTTTCGATTGATAAAATTTATATTGATCGAGAAAAACACAAGTTCGGGAGCTACGTATTAAATGAGCTTCAAACGAGCTTTCCAAGAGGCAAACATGAGTCAGTAGGTATTTTGACGAGAATGAAGCCGTACTTGGAAACTTTTACATTGGATACATCATAATAAAGGAGTGTGAGGTGGTTTTAGATCTAGAAAGTTTATATTGCTCAAGAAAAACGCAAGTTCGGGAGCTACGCACGAAATGAGCTTTTCAAGGTTGAAACACGATTTGGTTGCTATTTTAACGAGAACGAAGCCGTTCTTTAAAACTTTTACATTGGATACATCATAAAAAGGAAGTGTGTGGTAGTTTTGGATCGAAAAAATTTATATTGCTCGAGCAAAATGAAAGTTCGGGAGCTACGCACAAAATGAGCTTCAAATGAGCTTTTCAAGATGAAAATACGATTTGGTAGGTATTTTAACGAGAATGAAGCCGTTCTTAGAAACTTAAAAATTGGATATGATAAAGGAGTGTGTGGGAGTTCTCGATGTAGAAAATTACTATTGCTCGAGATAAATTCAAGTTCGGGAGCTACACACGAAATGAGCTTCAAATGAGCTTTCCAAGATACACACACAATTTGGTAAGTATTTTGACGAGAACGAAGTCGTTGTTGGAAAATTTTACATTGGATACATCATAATAAAAGAGTGTCTGGTGGTTTTAGATCTAGAAATTTTATATAGCTCGAGAAAATTGCAAGTTCGGGAGCTACACTCGAAATAAGCTTCAAATGAGTTTTTCAAGGTGCAAACATGATTTTATAGGTATTTTGACGAGAACGAAGCCGTTCCTGGAAACTTTTACATTGGCTACATCATAATAAAGGAGTGTGTTTTATGGTTTTTGATCGAAAAAAGTGATATTGCTCCAGAAAAATGCAAGTTCGGGAGCTACGCACGAAATGAGATTTTCAAGGTGGAAACTCGATTCGGTTGGTATTTTGACGAGAAAGAAGCCGTTCTTTAAAACTTTTACATTGGATACATCATAAAAAGGGAGAGTGTGGTAGTTTTGGTTTGAAAAAATTTATATTGCTTGAGAAAAATGCAAGTTCGAGAGCTACGCCCGAAATGAGCTTCAAATGAGCTTTTCAAGATGAAAATACGATTTGGTAGGTATTTTAACGAGAATGAAGCCGTTCTTAGAAACATAAAAATTTGATATGATAAAGGAGTGTGTGGGAGTTTTCGATGTAGAAAATTACTATTGCTCGAGATAAATTCAAGTTCGGGAGCTACACACGAAATGAGCTTTAAATGAGCTTTTCAAGATGCACACACAATTTGGTAGGTATTTTGACGAGAACGAAGTCGTTGTTGGAAAAGTTTACATTGGATACATCATAATATAGGAGTGTCTGGTGGTTTTAGATCTAGAAATTTTATATAGCTCGAGAAAAGTGCAAGTTCGAGAGCTACGCTCGAACTAAGCTTCAAATGAGCTTTTCAAGGTGCAAACATGATTTTGTAGGTATTTTGATGAGAACGAAGCCGTTCTTGGAAACTTTTACATTGGCTACATCATAATAAAGGAGTGTGTGTTATGGTTTTGGATCGAAAAAATTTATATTGCTCGATCAAAATGAAAGTTCAGGAGCTAAACACGAAATAAGTTTCAAATGAGCTTTTCAATGTGCAAACACAATTTCGTTGGTCTTTTGAGGAGAACGAAGTCGTTCTTGGAAACTTTTATATTGGATAGATCATAATAAGGGAGTGTGTGGTGGTTTTCGATCTAGAAAATTTATATTGCTCGAGAAAAATACAAGTTCGAGAGCTACGCACGAAATGAGCTTCAAATGAGCTTTCCAAGATGCAAACACGATTTTGTAGGTATTTTGACGAGAACGAAGTTGTTCTTGAAAAGTTTTATATTGGATACATCATAATAAAGGAGTGTGTGGTGGATTTAGATATGGAAAATATATATTGCTCGAGAAAAATGCAAGTTCGGGAGCTACGCACGAAATGAGCTTCAAATGAGTTTTCCAAGGTGGAAACATGACTTGGTTGGTATTTTAATGAGAACGAAACCGTTCTATAAAACCTTTACATTGGACACATTATAAAAATGAGTGAGTGGTAGTTTGGAATCAAAAAAATTTATATTGCTCGAGAAAAATGCAAGTTCGGGAGCTACCCGCAAAATGAACTTCAAATGAGCTTTTC
This sequence comes from Schizonepeta tenuifolia, assembly GCA_029490685.1. Taxonomy (NCBI): domain Eukaryota; kingdom Viridiplantae; phylum Streptophyta; class Magnoliopsida; order Lamiales; family Lamiaceae; genus Schizonepeta; species Schizonepeta tenuifolia. The sequence goes on along the minus strand of CM055956.1, from coordinate 49,924,397 downwards.
AAGATGCAAATATGATTTGCTAGGTATTTTGATAAGAACAAAACCGTTCTTAAAAGCTTTTACAAGGGATACATCATAATAAAGGAGTGTGTGGTGGTTTTCGATTGATAAAATTTATATTGATCGAGAAAAACACAAGTTCGGGAGCTACGTATTAAATGATCTTCAAACGAGCTTTCCAAGAGGAAAACATGAGTCAGTAGGTATTTTGACGAGAATGAAGCCGTACTTGAAAACTTTTACATTGGATACATCATAATAAATGAGTGTGAGGTGGTTTTAGATCTAGAAAGTTTATATTGCTCTAGAAAAAATGCATGTTCGGGAGCTACGCACGAAATGAGCTTTTCAAGGTGGAAACACGATTCGGTTGGTATTTTGATGAGAAAGAAGCCGTTCTTTAAAACTTTTACATTGGATACATCATAAAAAGGAAGTGTGTGGTAGTTTTGGATCGAAAAAATTTATCTTGCTCGAGCAAAATGAATGTTCGGGAGCTACGCACGAAATGAGCTTCAAATGAGCTTTTCAAGATGAAAACACGATTTGGTAGGTATTTTAACGAGAATGAAGCCATTCTTAGAAACTTTAAAATTGGATACATCATGATAAAGGAGTGTGTGGGAGTTTTCGATTTAGAAAATTACTATTGCTCGAGATAAATTCAAGTTCGGGAGCTACACACGAAATGAGCTTCAAATGAGCTTTCCAAGATGCACACACGATTTGGTAGATATTTTGACGAGAACGAAGTCGTTGTTGGAAAATTTTACATTGGATACATCATAATAAAGGAGCGTGTGGTGGTTTTAGATCTAGAAATTGTATATAGCTCGAGAAAAGTGCAAGTTCGAGAGCTACGCTCGAACTAAGCTTCAAATGAGTTTTTCAAGGTGCAAACATGATTTTGTAGGTATTTTGATGAGAATGAAGCCGTTCTTGGAAACTTTTACATTGGCTACATCATAATAAAGGAGTGTGTGTTATGGTTTTGAATCGAAAAAATTTATCTTGCTCGATCAAAATGCAAGTTCGGGAGCTAAATACGAAATAAGTTTCAAATGAGCATTTCAATGTGCAAACACAATTTCATTGGTCTTTTCAAAAGAACGAAGTCATTTTTGGAAACTTTTACATTGGATACATCATAATAAGGGAGTGTGTGGTGGCTTTCGATCTAGAAAATTTATATTGCTCGAGAACAATACAAGTTCGAGAGCTATGCACGAAATGAGCTTCAAATGAGGTTTCCAAGATGCAAACACGATTTTGTAGGTATTTTGACGAGAACGAAGTTGTTCTTGAAAACTTTTACATTGGATACATCATAATAAAGGAGTGTGTGGTGGATTTAGATATGGAAAATATATATTGCTCGAGAAAAATGCAAGTTCGGGAGCTATGCGAAAAATTAGCTTCAAATGAGCTTTTCAAGATGCAAATATGATTTGGTAGGTATTTTGATAAGAACAAAACCGTTCTTGAAAGCTTTTACAATGGATACATCATAATAAAGGAGTGTGTGGTGGTTTTCGATTGATAAAATTTATATTGATCGAGAAAAACACAAGTTCAGGAGCTACGTATTAAATGATCTTCAAACGAGCTTTCCAAGAGGCAAACATGAGTCAGTAGGTATTTTGACGAGAATGAAGCCGTACTTGGAAACTTTTACATTGGATACATCATAATAAAGGAGTGTGAGGTGGTTTTAGATCTAGAAAGTTTATATTGCTCAAGAAAAATGCAAGTTCGGGAGCTACGCACGAAATCAGCTTCAAATGAGCTTTTCAAGGTTGAAACACGATTTGGTTGCTATTTTAACGAGAACGAAGCCATTCTTTAAAACTTTTACATTGAATACATCATAAAAAGTGAGTGTGTTGTCGTTTTCGATCTAGAAAATTTATATTTCTCGAGAGAAATGCAAGTTTGAGATCTACGCACGAAATGAGTTTCAAATGAGCTTTTCAAGATGCAAACACGATTTGGTAGGTATTTTGACGAGAACGAAGCCGTTCTTGGAAACTTTTACATTGGATACATCATAATAAAGGAGTGTGTGGTGGTTTTAGATCTAGAAAATTTATATTGCTCAAGAAAAATGTAAGTTCGGGAGCTACGCACGAAATGAGCTTCAAATGAGCTTTTCAAGGTTGAAACACGATTTGGTTGCTATTTTAACAAGAACGTATCCATTCTTTAAAAATTTTACATTGGATACATCATAAAAAGGGATTGTGTTGTCGTTTTCGATCTAGAAAATTTATATTTCACGGGAGAAATGCATGTTTGAGATCTACGCACGAAATGAGTTTCAAATGAGCTTTTCAAGATGCAAACACGATTTGGTAGGTATTTTGACGAGAACGAAGCCGTTCTTGGAAACTTTTACATTGGATACATCATAATAAAGGAGTGTGTGGTGGTTTTAGATCTAGAAAATTTATATTGCTCGAGAAAAATACAAATTCGGGAGCTACGCACAAAAATAAGCTTCAAATGAGCTTTTCAAGGTGCAAACAAGATTTGGTCGGTATTTTAACAAGAACGTAGCCGTTCTTTAAAACTTCTACATTGGATACATCATAAAAAGGGAGTGTGTGGTAGTTTTGGATTGAAAAAATTTATATTGCTCGAGAAAAATGCAAGTTCAGGAGCTACGCACGAAATGATCTTCAAATGAGCTTTTTAAGGTGCAAACACCATTTCGTTGGTATTTTGAGGAGAACGAAGCTGTTCCTGAAAACTTTTACATTGGATACATCATAATAAGGGAGTGTGTGGTGGTTTTCGATCTAGAAAATTTATATTGCTCGAGAAAAATGCAAAGACGAGAGTTACGCATAAAATGAGCTTCAAATGAGCTTTTGAAGATACAAACACGATTTGGTAGGTACTTTGACGAGAACAAAGCCGTTGTTGAAAACTTCTACATTGGATACATCATAATAAAGGAGTGTCTGGTAGTTTTAGATCTAGAAATTTTATATAGCTCGAGAAAAGTGCAAGTTCGGGAGCTACACTCGAACTAAGCTTCAAATGAGCTTTTCAAGATGCAAACACAATTTGGTAGGTATTTTGACGAGAACGAAGCCGTTGTTGCAAACTTTTACATTGGATACATCATAATAAAAGAGTGTCTAGTGGTTTTTGATCTAGAAATTTTATATAGCTCGAGAAAAGCGCAAGTTTAGGAGCTACGATCGAAACAAGTTTCAAATAAACTTTTCAAGGTGCAAACACTATTTTGTAGGTATTTTGACGAGAACGAAGCCGTTCTTGGACTTTTTACATTGGATACATCATAATAAAGGAGTGTGTGTTATGGTTTTGGATCAAAAAAATTTATATTGCTCGATCAAAATGCAAGTTCGGGATTTAAGCACGAAATGAGCTTGAAATGAGCTTTTCAAGGTGCAAACAAAATTTCGTTGGTCTTTTGAGGAGAACGAAGCCGTTTTTGGAAACTTTTAAATTGGATACATTATAATAAGGGTGTGTGTGGTGGTTTTCGATCTAGAAATTTTTTATTGCTCGAGAGAAACGCAAGTTCGAGAGCTACACACGAAATGAGCTTCAAATGAGCTTTCCAAGATATAAACACGATTTGGTAGGTATTTTGACGAGAACAAAGCCGTTCATGGAAACTTTTACGTTGGATACATTATAAAAAATGAGTTTGTAGTAGTTTTGGATCGAAAAAATTTATATTGCTTAAGAAAATTGCAAATTCGGGTGCTACGCATGAAATGAGCCTCAAATGAGCTTTTCATGATGAAAACACGATTGGGTAGGTATGTTTACGAGAACGAAGCCATTGTTTGAAACTTTTACATTGGATACATCACAATAAAGGAGTGTCTGCCGGTTTTAGATCTATAAAGTTTATATTGCTCAAGAAAAACCCAAGTTCGGGAGCTACGCACGAAATGAGCTTCAAATGAGCTTTTCAAGGTTGAAACACGATTTTGTTGCTATTTTGACGAGAACGAAGCAGTTCTTGAAAACTTTTACATTGGCTACATTATAATAAAGGAGTATGTGTTATGGTTTTTGGATCGAAAAAAATTATATTGCTCGATCAAAATCCATGTTCGGGAGTTACGCACGAAATGAGCTTCAAATGAACTTTTCAAGATGCAAAACGATTTGGTAGGTATTTTGACGAGAACAAAGCTGTTCTTGGAAACTTTTACAGTGAATACATCATAATAAAGGAGTATGTGGTGGTTTTTGATCTAGAAAATTTATATTGCTAGAATAAACACGATTGAAACACGATTTAGTTTGTATTTTAACGAGAACAAAGCCGTTGTTTAAAACTTTTACATTAGATACATCATAAAAAGGGAGTGTTGTAGTTTTGGATCGAAAAAATTTATATTGCTCTAGAAAATTGCAAGTTCGAGAGCTACACACGAAATGAGCTTCAAATGAGCTTTTCAAGATCAAAACACAATTTGGTAGGTATTTTGATAAGAACAAAAACGTTCGTAGAAACTTTTACATTGGATACGTCATGATAAAGAAGTGTGTGGGGGTTTTCAATGTAGAAAATTACTATTGCTCGATAAAAATACAAGTTCGGGAGCTACGCACGAAATGAGCTTCAAATGAGCTTTTCAAGATACAAACACTATTTTGTAGGTATTTTGACGAGAACGAAGCCGTTCTTGGACTTTTACATTGGTTACATCATAATAAAGGAGTGTGTGTTATGGTTTTGGATCGAAAAAATTTATATTGCTCGATCAAAATGCAAGTTCGGGAGCTACGCACGAAATGAGCTTCAAATGAGCTTTTCAAGGTTGAAACACGATTTTGTTGCTATTTCGACGAGAACGAAGCAGTTCTTGAAAACTTTTACATTGGCTACATCATAATAAAGGAGTATGTGTTATGGTTTTGGATCGAAAAAAATTATATTGCTCGATCAAAATCCAAGTTCGGGAGTTACGCACGAAATGAGCTTCAAATGAACTTTTCAAGATGCAAACACGATTTGGTAGGTATTTTGATGAGAACAGAGCTGTTCTTGTAAAGTTTTACAGTGAATACATCATAATAAAGGAGTATGTGGTGGTTTTTGATCTAGAAAATTTATATTGCTAGAATAAACAGCAAGTTCAGGAGCTACGCACGAAATGAGCTTCAAATGAACTTTTCAAGGTTGAAACACGATTTGGTTTGTATTTTAACGAGAACGAAGCCGTTGTTTAAAACTTTTACATTAGATACATCATAAAAAGGGAGTGTTCTTGTTTTGGATCGAAAAAATTTATATTGCTCTAGAAAATTGCAAGTTCGAGAGCTATACACGAAATGAGCTTCAAATGAGCTTTTCAAGATCAAAACACAATTTGGTAGGTATTTTGATAAGAACAAAAACGTTCTTAGAAACTTTTACATTGGATACGTCATGATAAAGAAGTGTGTGGGGGTTTTCAATGTAGAAAATTACTATTGCTCGATAAAAATACAAGTTCGGGAGCTACGCACGAAATGAGCTTCAAATGAGCTTTTCAAGATACAAACACTATTTTGTAGGTATTTTGACGAGAATGAAGCCGTTCTTGGACTTTTACATTGGTTACATCATAATAAAGGAGTGTGTGTTATGGTTTTGGATCGAAAAAATTTATATTGCTCGATCAAAATGCAAGTTCGGGAGCTACGCACGAAATGAGCTTCAAATGAGCTTTTCAAGGTTGAAACACGATTTTGTTGCTATTTCGACGAGAACGAAGCAGTTCTTGAAAACTTTTACATTGGCTACATCATAATAAAGGAGTATGTGTTATGGTTTTGGATCGAAAAAAATTATATTGCTCGATCAAAATCCAAGTTCGGGAGTTACGCACGAAATGAGCTTCAAATGAACTTTTCAAGATGCAAACACGATTTGGTAGGTATTTTGATGAGAACAGAGCTGTTCTTGTAAAGTTTTACAGTGAATACATCATAATAAAGGAGTATGTGGTGGTTTTTGATCTAGAAAATTTATATTGCTAGAATAAACAGCAAGTTCAGGAGCTACGCACGAAATGAGCTTCAAATGAACTTTTCAAGGTTGAAACACGATTTGGTTTGTATTTTAACGAGAACGAAGCCTTTGTTTAAAAATTTTACATTAGATACATCATAAAAAGGGCGTGTTGTAGTTTTGGATCGAAAAAAATTATATTGCTCTAGAAAATTGCAAGTTCGAGAGCTACAAACGAAATGAGCTTCAAATGAGCTTTTCAAGATCAAAACACAATTTGGTAGGTATTTTGATAAGAACAAAAACGTTCTTAGAAACTTTTACATTGGATACGTCATGATAAAGAAGTGTGTGGGGGTTTTCAATGTAGAAAATTACTATTGCTCGATAAAAATACAAGTTCGGGAGCTACGCACGAAATGAGCTTCAAATGAGCTTTTCAAGATACAAACACTATTTTGTAGGTATTTTGACGAGAACGAAGCCGTTCTTGGACTTTTACATTGGTTACATCATAATAAAGGAGTGTGTGTTATGGTTTTGGATCGAAAAAATTTATATTGCTCGATCAAAATGCAAGTTCGGGAGCTACGCACGAAATGAGCTTCAAATGAGCTTTTGAAGATGCAAACACGATTTGGTAGGTATTTTGACGAGAACGAAGCCGTTGTTGGAAACTTTTACATTGCATACATCATAATAAAGGAGTTTCTGGTGATTTTAGATCTAGAAATTTTATATAGTTCGAGAAAAGTGCAAGTTTGGGAGCTACGCTCGAACTAAGCTTCAAATGAGCTTTTCAAGGTGCAAACACGATTTTGTAGGTATTTTGAGGAGAACGAAGCCATTCTTTAAAACTTTTACATTGGCTACATCATAATAAAGGAGTGTGTGTTATGGCTTTGGATCGAAAAAATTTATATTGCTCGATTAAAACGCAAGTTCGGGAGTTAAGCACGAAATTAGCTTCAAATGAGCTTTCCTAGGTGCAAACACAATTTCGTTGGTCTTTTGAGGAGAACGAAGCCGTTTTTGGAAACTTTTACATTGGATATATCATAATAAAGGAGTATGTGGTGGTTTTTGATTTAGAAAATTTATATTGCTGGAGTAAACTGCAAGTTCCGGAGCTACGCACAAAATGAGCTTCAAATCAACTTTTCAAGATTGAAACACGATTATGTTGGTATTTTAACGAGAACGAAGCCGTTGTTTAAAACGTTTACATTAGATATATCATAAAAAGGGAGTGTGTGGTAGTTTTGGATAAAAAAAATTTATATTGCTCGAAAAAATTGCAAGTTCAAGAGCTACGCACGAAATGAGCTTCAAATGAGCTTTTCAAGATCAAAACACAATTTGGTTGGTATTTTGATAAGAACAAAACCATTCTTAGAAACATTTACATTGGATACATCATGACAAAGGAGTGTGTGGGGGTTTTCGATGTAGAAAATTACCATTGCTCGAGAAAATGCAAATTTGGGAGCTACGCACGAAATGAGCTTCAAATGAGCTTTTCAAGATACAAATACGATTTGGTTGGTATTTTGACGAGAACGAATGCGTTGTTGGAAATTTTACATTGGATACATCTTAATAAAGGAGTGTCTGGTGGTTTTAGATCTAGAAATTTTATATAGCTCGAGAAAAGTGCAAGTTCGGGAGCTACTCTCGAACTAATCTTCAAATGAGCTTTTCAAGGTGTAAACACGATTTGGTAGCTATTTTGACGACAACGAAGCCGTTGTTGAAAACTTTTACATTTGATACATCATAATAAAGGAGTGTCTGGTGGTTTTAGATCTAGAAATTTTATATAGCTCGAGAAAAGTGTAAGTTCGAGAGCTACACTCGAACTAAGCTTCAAATGAGCTTTTCAAGGTGTAACCACAATTTCGTTGGTCTTTTGAGGAGAACGAAGCCGTTCTTGTAAACTTTTACATTGGATACATCATAATAAGGGGATGTGTGGTGGTTTTCAATCTAGAAAATTTATATTGCTTGAGAAAAATGCAAGTTCGGGAGCTTCGCACGAAATGAGCTTTAAATGAGCTTTCCAATGTTGAAACACGATTTGGTTGGTGTTTTAACGAGAACGAAGCCGTTCTTTAAAATTCTTTCATTGGATAAATCGTAAAAAGGGAGTGTGTGGTAGATTTGGATCGAAAAAATTTGTATTGTTCGAGAAAAATGCAAGTTCGGGAGCTACGCATGAAATGAGCTTCAAATGAGCTTTTTAAGGTGCAAACACCATTTTGTTGGTATTTTGATGAGAACAAAGCCGTTCTTGTAAACTTTTACATTGGATACATCATAATAAGGGGATGTGTGGTGGTTTTTGATCTAGAAAATCTATATTGCTCGAGAAAAATGCAAGTTCGGGAGCTACGCACGAAATGAGCTTTAAATGAGCTTTTCAAGGTTGAAACACGATTTGGTTGGTGTTTTAACGAGAACGAAGCCGTTATTTAAAATTTTTACATTGGATACATCATAAAACGAGAGTGTGTGGTAGTTTTGGATCAAAAAAATTTGTATTGCTCGAGAAAAATGCAAGTTCGGGAGCTACGCATGAAATGAGCTTCAAATGAGCTTTTTAAGGTGCAAACACTATTTTGTAGGTATTTTGACGAGAACGAAGCCGTTCTTGGAAACTTTCACATTGGATACGTGATAATAAAGGATTGTGTGGTGGTTTTAGATCTAGAAATTTATATTGCTCGAGAAAAGTGCAAGTTCGGGAGCTACACTTGAAATAAGCTTCAAATGAGCTTTTAAAGGTGGAAACACGATTTTGTAGGTATTTTGACGAGAACGAAGCCGTTCTTGAAAACTTTTACATTGGCTACATCATAATAAAGGAATGTGTGTTATGGTTTTGGATCGAAAAAATTTATATTGCTCGATCAAAATGCAAGTTCGGGAGCTACGCACGAAATGAGCTTCAAATGATCTTTTCAAGATGTAAACACGATTTAGTAGCTATTTTGACGACAACGAAGCCGTTGTAGGAAACTTTTACATTGGATACATCATAATAAAGGAGTGTCTGGTGGTTTTAGATCTAGAAATTTTATATAGCTCGAGAAAAGTGTAAGTTCGAGAGCTATACTCGAACTAAGCTTTAAATGAGCTTTTCAAGGTGCAAGCACAATTTTGTTGGTCTTTTTAGCAGAACGAAGCCGTTCTTGTAAACTTTTACATTGAATACATCATAATAAGGGGATGTGTGGTGATTTTCGATCTAGAAAATTTATATTGCTCGAGAAAAATGCAAGTTCGGGAGCTACGCACGAAATGAGCTTTAAATGAACTTTTCAAGGTTGAAACACGATTTGGTTGGTGTTTTAACGAGAACGAAGTCTTTCTTGAAAACTCTTACATTGGCTACATCATAATAAACGAGTGTGTGTTATGGTTTTGGATCGAAAAAATTTATATTGCTCGATCAAAACGCAAGTTCGGGAGCTACACATGAAATGAGCTTCAATTGAGCATTACAAGGTGCAAACATTATTTGGTTGGTATTTAGACGAGAACGAATCCATTTTTGGAAACTTTTACATTGGATACATCATAATAATGCAGTGTGTGGAGGTTTTGGATAAAAAAAATTTATATTGATCGATCAAAACTTAAGATCGTGAGCTACGCACAAAATGAGCTTAAAATGAGCTTTTCAAGGTGCAAACACGATTTGGTTGGTATTTTGACAAGAACGAAGCAGTTCTTAGAAACTTTTACATTGGATACATCATAATAAGGGAGTGTGTGGTGGTTTTCGATCTAGAAAATTTATACTGCTCGAGTAAAATGCTAGCTCGAGAGCTACGCATGAAATGAGCTTCAAATGAGCCTTTCAAGATACAAACACAATTTGGTGGGTATTTTGACGAGAACGAAGCCGTTCTTGGAAACTTTTACATTGTATACATCTATAAAGGAGTGTGTGGTCTTTTTAGATCTAGAAAATTTATATTGCTCGAGAAAAATGCAAGTTCGGGAGCTACACACAAAAATAAGCTTCAAATGAGCTTTTCAAGGTGCAAACAAGATTTGGTAGGTATTTTTATGAGAACAAAACCGTTCTTGGAAACTTTTACAATGGATACATCATAATAAAGGAGCGTATGGCTGTTTTCGATCTTGAAAATTTATATCGCTCGAGAAAAATGCATTCAGGAGCTACGCATGAAATGAGCATCAAATGAGCTTTTCAAGATGGAAACACGATTTGATTGGTATTTTGACGAGAATGAAGCCGTTCTTGAAAAAACTTTTACATTGGCTTCATAATAATAAGGGAGTGTCTGTTATGATTTTGGATCGAAAAAATTTATATTGATCGAGAAAAAATGCAAGTTCCGGAGCTAACCACGAAATGAGCTTCAAACAACCTTTTCGAGGTGCAAACATAATTTCGTTGGTATTTTTTAAGGAGAACGAAGCCATTCTTGTAATTTTAACATTGGATACATCATAATAAGGTAGTGTGTCGAGGTTATGGATCAAAAAAATTTATATTGCTCGATCAAAATGTAAGATCGTGAGCTACGCACAAAATGAGCTTAAAATGAGTTTTTCAAGCTGCAAACACGATTTGGTTGGTATTTTGACAAGAACGAAGCCGTTCTTGGAAAATTTCACATTGGATACATCATAATAAAGGAGTGTGTGGTGGTTTTAAATCTAGAAATTTATATTGCTCGAGAAAAGTGCAAGTTCGGGAGCTACACTTGAAATAAGCTTCAAATGAGCTTTTAAAGGTAGAAACACGATTTTGTAGGTATTTTCACGAAAATGAAACTATTATTGGAAACTTTTATTTTGGCTACATCATAATAAGGGAGTGTCTGTTATGGCTTTGGATTGAAAAAATTTATATTGATCGAGAAAAAAGCAAGTTCCGGAGCTAACCACGAAATGAGCTTCAAACGAGCTTTTCGAAGTGCAAGAATAATTTCGTTGGTAATTTAAGGAGAACGAAGCCATTCTTTGAAACTTTTACATTTGATACATCATATTAAGGGAGTGTGTGGTGATTTTCGATCTAGAAAATTTATATTGCTCGAGAGAAACGCAAGTTCGAGAACTACGCACCAAATGAGCTTCAAATGAGCTTTCCAAGATTGAAACACGATTTGGTTGGTATTTTAACGAGAACGAAGCCGTTCTTTAAAACTTTTACATTGGATACATCATAAAAAGGGAGTGTGTGGTAGTTTTGGATCGAAAAAATTTATATTGGTCGAGAAAATTGCAAGTTCGGGAGCTACGCACGAAATGAGCTTTCCAAGATGAAAACACAATTTGGTAGGTATTTTGATAAGAACAAAACCGTTCTTAGAAACATTTACATTGGATACATCATGATAAAGGAGTATGTGGAGGTTTTCGATGTAGAAAATTACCATTGCTCGAGAAAAATGCAAGTTCGGGAGCTACGCACGAAATGAGCTTCAAATGAGCTTTTTAAGATGCAAACACAATTTGGTAGGTATTTTGACGAGAACGAAGCCGTTCTTGAAAAAATTTTACATTGGATACATCATAATAAAAGAGTGTGTGGTGGTTTTGAATCGAAAAAAATTATATTGTTCGATCAAAACGCAAGTTCGGGAGTTACGCATGAAGTGAGCTTCATTGAGCTTTACAACGTGCAAACATTATTTGGTAAGTATTTAGACGAGAGCGAAGCCGTTATTGAAAACCTTTACATTGGAGAATAAGGGAGTGTGTAGAGGTTTTGGATCAAAAAAAATTTATATTGCTCGATCAAAACATAAGATCGAGATCTATGCACAAAATGAACTTAAAATGAGCTTTTAAAGGTGCAAACACGATTTGTTTGGTATTTTGACGAGAACAAAACCGTTCTTGGAAACTTTTACATTGGATACATAATAATAAAGAAGTGTGTGGTCTCTTTAGATCTAGAAATTTATATTGCTCGAGAAAAGCGTAAATTCGGGAGCTTTGCTCGAAATAAGCTTCAAATGAGCTTTACAAGGTGCAAACACGATTTTGTAGGTATATTGACAAGAAAGAAGCCGTTTTTTGAAACTTTTACATATGATACATAATTCTAAGGGAGTGTGTTGTGGTTTTGGATCGAAAAAATTTATATTATTCGATCGAAATGCAAGTTCGAGAGCTACACACGAAATGAGCTTCAAATGAGTTTTTCAAGATAAAAACACGATTTGGTAGGTATTTAAATGAGAACGAAGCCATTCTTACAAACTTTTACATTGGATACATCATGATAAAGGAGTGTGTGGGGGTTTTCGATGTGGAAAATTTATATTGCTTGAGAAAAATGTAAGTTCAAGAGCTACGCGCGAAATGAGCTTCAAATGAACTTTTCAAGGTGCAAACACGATTTTGTAGGTAGTTTAACGAGAACGAAACCGTTCTTGGAAACTTTTACATTGGATACATCATAATAAAGGAGTGTGTGGTTGTTTTAGATCTAGAAAATTTATATTGCTCGAGAGAAATGCAAGTTCGGGAGCAACGCACAAAAATAAGTTTCAAATGAGCTTTTCAAGGTTCAAACAAGATTTGGTAGGTATTTTTATGAGAACAAAACCGTTCCTGAAAACTCCTACAATGGATACATCATAATAAAGGAGCGTGTGGCGGTTTTCGATCTTGAAAATTTATATCGCTCGAGAAAAATGCATTCAGGAGCTACGCATGAAATGAGCATCAAATGAGCTTTTCAAGGTGGAAACACGATTGGGTTGGTATTTTGACGAGAACAAAGCCGTTCTTAAAAAAACTTTTACATTGGCTACATCATAATAAGGGAGTGTCTGTTATTGTTTTGGATCGAAAAAAATTATATTGATCGAGAAAATGCAAGTGCCAGAGCTAACCACGAAATGAGCTTCAAACGAGCTTTTCGAGATGCAAACACAATTTCGTTGGTATTTTAAGGAGACGAAGTCATTCTTGGAAACTTTTACATTGGATACATCATAATAAGGTAGTGTGTGGAGGTTTTGGATCAAAAAAATTTATATTGCTCGATCAAAACTTAAGATCGTGAGCTACGCACAAAATGAGCTTAAAATGAGTTTTTCAAGGTGCAAACACGATTTGGTTGGTATTTTGACAAGAACGAAGCCGTTCTTGGAAAATTTCACATTGGATACATCATAATAAAGGAGTGTGTGGTAGTTTTAGATCTAGAAATTAATATTGCTCGAGAAAAGCGCATGTTCGGGAGCTACACTTGAAATAAGCTTCAAATGAGCTTTTAAAGGTGGAAACACGATTTTGTAGGTATTTTCACGAAAATGAAGCCATTATTGGAAACTTTTACATTGGCTACATCATAATGAGGGAGTGTTTGATATGGTTTTGGATCGAAAAAATTTATATTGGTCGAGAAAAATGCAAATTCGAGAGCTAACCACGAAATGAGCTTCAAACGAGCTTTTCGAGGTGCAAACATAATTTCGTTGGTATTTTAAGGAGAACGAAGCCATGCTTTGAAACTTTTACATTTGATACATCATATTAAGGGAGTGTGTGGTGGTTTTCGATCTAGAAAATTTATATTACCTGAGAAAAATGCAAGTTCGGGAGCTACACGCGAAATGAGCTTCAAATTAACTTTTCAAGGTGCAAACACGATTTTGTAGGTAGTTTAACGAGAACGAAACCGTTCTTGGAAACTTTTACATTGGATACATCATAATAAAGGAGTGTGTGGTTGTTTTAGATCTAGAAAATTTATATTGCTCGAGAAAAATGCAAGTTCGGGAGCAACGCACAAAAATAAGTTTCAAATGAGCTTTTCAAGGTTCAAACAAGATTTGGTAGGTATTTTTATGAGAACAAAACCGTTCCTGAAAACTCCTACAATGGATACATCATAATAAAGGAGCGTGTGGCGGTTTTCGATCTTGAAAATTTATATCGCTCGAGAAAAATGCATTCAGGAGCTACGCATGAAATGAGCATCAAATGAGCTTTTCAAGGTGGAAACACGATTGGGTTGGTATTTTGACGAGAACGAAGCCGTTCTTAAAAAAACTTTTACATTGGCTACATCATAATAAGGGAGTGTCTGTTATGGTTTTGGATCGAAAAAAATTATATTGATCGAGAAAATGCAAGTGCCGGAGCTAACCACGAAATGAGCTTCAAACGAGCTTTTCGAGATGCAAACACAATTTCGTTGGTATTTTAAGGAGACGAAGTCATTCTTGGAAACTTTTACATTGGATACATCATAATAAGGCAGTGTGTGGAGGTTTTGGATCAAAAAAATTTATATTGCTCGATCAAAACTTAAGATCGTGAGCTACGCACAAAATGAGCTTAAAATGAGTTTTTCAAGGTGCAAACACGATTTGGTTGGTATTTTGACAAGAACGAAGCCGTTCTTGGAAAATTTCACATTGGATACATCATAATAAAGGAGTGTGTGGTAGTTTTAGATCTAGAAATTTATATTGCTCGAGAAAAGCGCAAGTTCGGGAGCTACACTTGAAATAAGCTTCAAATGAGCTTTTAAAGGTGGAAACACGATTTTGTAGGTATTTTCACGAAAATGAAGCCATTATTGGAAACTTTTACATTGGCTACATCATAATGAGGGAGTGTTTGATATGGTTTTGGATCGAAAAAATTTATATTGGTTGAGAAAAATGTAAATTCGAGAGCTAACCACGAAATGAGCTTCAAACGAGCTTTTCGAGGTGCAAACATAATTTCGTTGGTATTTTAAGGAGAACGAAGCCATTCTTTGAAACTTTTACATTTGATACATCATATTAAGGGAGTGTGTGGTGGTTTTCGATCTAGAAAATTTATATTGCCTGAGAAAAATGCAAGTTCGGGAGCAACGCACGAAATGAGCTTCAAATGAGCTTTTCAAGGTTGAAACACGATTTGGTTGGTATTTTAACGAGAATGAAGCCGTTCTTTAAAACTTTTACATTGGATACATCATAAAAAGGAAGTATGTGGTAGTTTTGGATAGAAAAAAATTATATTGCATGAGAGAAATGCAAGTTTGGGAGCTATGCACGAAATGAGCTTCAAATGAGCTTTTCAAGATGAAAACACGATTTGGTAGGTAATTTAACGGGAACGAAGCCGTTCTTAAAACTTTTACATTGGATACAACATGATAAAGGAGTGTGTGGGGGTTTTCAATGTAGAAAATTACTATTGCTCAAGAAAAATGCAAATTCGAGAGCTAACCACGAAATGAGCTTCAAACGAGCTTTTCGAGGTGCAAACATAATTTCGTTGGTATTTTAAGGAGAACGAAGCCATTCTTTGAAACTCTTACATTTGATACATCATATTAAGGGAGTGTGTGGTGGTTTTCGATCTATAAATTTTATATATCTCGAGAAAAGTGCAAGTTCGGGAGCTACGCTCGAACTAAGCTTCAAATGAGCTTTTCAAGGTCCAAACACGATTTTGTAGGTATTTTGACGAGAACGAAGCCGTTTTTAGAAACATTTACATTGGCTACATCATAATAAAGGAGTGTGTGTTATGGTTTTGGATCGAAAAAATTTATATTGCTCGATCAAAACGTAAGTTCGGGAGCTAAGCACGAAATGAGCTTCAAATGAGCTTTTCATGGTGCAAACACAATTTGGTATGTATTTTGAGGAGAGCGAAGCTGTTCTTAAAAACTTTTACATTGTATACATCGTAATAAGGGAGTGTGTGGTGGATTTCGATCTAGAAAATTTATATTGCTCGAGAGAAACGCAAGTTCGAGAGCTACGGACGAAATGAACTTCAAATGAGCTTTCCAAGATCCAAACACGATTTGGTAGGTATTTTGATGAGAACGAAGCCGTTCTTGGAAACTTCAACATTAGATACATCATAATAAAGGAGTGTGTGGTGGTTTTAGATCTAGAAAATTTATATTGCTCGAGAAAAGCGCAAGTTCGGGAGCTACGCTAGAAATAAGCATCAAAGGAGTTTTTCAAGGTGCAAACACGATTTTGTAGGTATTATGACGAGAACGAAGCCGTTTTTGGAAACTTTTACATTGGCTACACATAATAAAGGAGTGTATGTTATGGTTTTTGATCCAAAAAATTTATATTGCTCATTGAAAACGCAAGTTCGGGAGCTAAGCATGAAATGAGTTGCAAATGAGCTTTTCAAGATGCAAACTCAATTTCGTTGGTATTTTGAGGAGAACGAAGCCATTCTTTTAAACCTTTAGATTGGATACATCATAAAAAGGGAGTGTGTGGTAGTTTTGGATCGATAAAATTTATAATGCTCGAGAAAAATGCAAGTTCGGGAGCTACGCACGAAATGAGCTTCAAATGAGCTTTTCAAGGTGCAAACATGATTCGGTAGGTATTTCGATAAGAACAAAACCGTTCTTGGAAACTTTTACATCGGATACATCATGATAAAGAAGGGTGTGGGGGTTTTCGATCTAGAAAATTTATATTGATCGAGTAAAACATAAGTTCGGGAGCTATACTCAAAATAAGCTTCAAATGAGCTTTACAAGGTGCAAACATAATTAGGTAGGTATTTAGACGAGAATGAAGCCGTTCTTGGAAACTTTTACATTGGATACATCATAATAAATGAGTGTCTGTTGGTTCTAGATCTAGAAAATTTATATTGCTCGAGAAAAATGCAAGTTCAGGAGCTACGCACGAAATGAGCTTCAAATGAGTTTTTTAAGGTTCAAACGCGATTTGGTTAGTATTTTAACGAGAACGAAGCCGTTGTTTAAAGCTTTTACATTGGATAGATCATAAAATGGGAGTGTGTGATAGTTTTGGATTGAAAAAATTTATATTGCTCGAGAAAATTGCAAGTTCGGGAGCTACGAACGAAATGAGCTTCAAATGAGCTTTTCAAGATGCAAACACTATTTGGTAGGTATTTTACCGAAAACGAAGCTGTTGTTGGAAACTTTTACATTGGATACATCAAAATAAAAGAGTGTCTGGTGGTTTTAGATCTAAAATTTTATATAACTCAAGAAAAGCGCAAGTTCAGGAGCTACGCTATAAATAAGCTTCTAATGAACTTTGCAAAGTGCAAACACGATTTTGTTAATATTTTGATGCGAACGAAGCCGTTCTTGGAAACTTTTACATTGGATGCATCATAATAAGGGAGTGTGTGGTGGTTTTCGATCTAGAAAATTTATATTGCTCGAGAAAAATACAAGTTCGGGAGCTACGCACGAATGAGCTTCAAATGAGCTTTTCAAGGTTGAAACACGATTTGGTTGGTATTTTAACGAGAACGAAGCCGTTGTTTAAAACTTTTACATTGGATACATCATAAAAAGGGAGTTTGTGGTAGTTTTGGATCAAAAAAAATTATATTGCACGAGAAAATTGCAAGTTCGGGAGCTACGAACGAAATGAACATCAAATAAGCTTTTTAAGATGGAAAAACGATTTGGTAGGTATTTTAACGAGAACGAAGCCGTTCTTAGTAACCTTTACGTTGGATACATCATGATAAAGGAGTGTGTGGGGGTTTTCGATGTAGAAAAAATTTATATTGCTCGATAAAAATACAAGTTGGGGAGCTACGAACGAAATGAGATTCTAATGTACTTTTCAAGATGCAAACATGATTTGGTAGGTATTTTGACGAGAACGAAGCCGTTGTTGGAAACTTGTACATATGATACATAATAATAAGGGACTGTGTGGTGGTTTTGGATCGAAAAAATTTATATTGTTCGACCAAAATGCAAGTTCGGGAGCTACGCATGAAATGAGCTTCAAATGAGATTTTTCAGGTGCAAACATGATTTTGTAGGTATTTTGATAAGAACAAAACCGTTGTTCGAAACTTTTACATCAGATACATCATGATAAAAGCAAGTGTGGGGGTTTTCGATCTAAAAAATTTATGTTGCTCGAGAAAAATGCAAATTCGGGAGCTACGCACGAAATGAGTTTCAAATGAGTTTTTCAATGTGCAAACACGATTTTGTAGGTATTTTGACGAGAACGAAGCCGTTTTTGGAAACTTTTACATTGGCTACACATAATAAAGGAGTGTATGTTATGGTTTTTGATCCAAAAAATTTATATTGCTCAATGAAAACGCAAGTTCGGGAGCTAAGCATGAAATGAGTTGCAAATGAGCTTTTCAAGGTGCAAACTCAATTTCGTTGGTATTTTGAGGAGAACGAAGCCATTCTTTAAAACCTTTAGATTAGATACATCATAAAAAGGGAGTGTGTGGAAGTTTTGGATCGATATAATTTATAATGCTCGAGAAAAATGCAAGTTCGGGAGCTACGCACGAAATGAGCTTCAAATGAGCTTTTCAAGGTGCAAACATGATTCGGTAGGTATTTTGATAAGAACAAAATCGTTCTTGGAAACTTTTACATCGAATACATCATGATAAAGAAGGGTGTGGGGGTTTTCGATCTAGAAAATTTATATTGATCGAGAAAAACATAAGTTCGGGAGCTATACTTGAAATAAGCTTCAAATGAGCTTTACAAGGTGCAAACATGATTTGGTAGGTATTTAGACGAGAATGAAGCCGTTCTTGGAAACTTTTACATTGGATACATCATAATAAAGAAGTGTCTGTTGGTTCTAGATCTAGAAAATTTATATTGCTGGAGAAAAATGCAAGTTCAGGAGCTACGCACGAAATGAGCTTCAAATGAGTTTTTCAAGGTTGAAACACGATTTGGTTAGTATTTTAACGAGAACGAAGCGGTTGTTTAAAGCTTTTACATTGGATAGATCATAAAAAGGGAGTGTGTGATAGTTTTGGATCGAAAAAATTTATATTGCTCGAGAAAATTGCAAGTTCGGGAGCTACGAATGAAATGAGCTTCAAATGAGCTTTTCAAGATGCAAACACGATTTGGTAGGTATTTTGACGAGAACGAAGCCGTTGTTGGAAACTTTTACATTGGATACATCAAAATAAAAGAGTTTCTGGTGGTTTTAGATCTAAAATTTTATGTAGCTCGAGAAAAGCGCAAGTTCAGGAGCTACGCTATAAATAAACTTCTAATGAACTTTGCAAAGTGCAAACACGATTTTGTAAATATTTTGATCCGAACGAAGCTGTTCTTGAAAACTTTTACATTGGATACATCATAATAAGGGAGTGTGTGGTGGTTTTCAATCTAGAAAATTTATATTGCTCGAGAAAAATACAAGTTCGAGAGCTACGCACAAAATGAGCTTCAAATGACCTTTCCAAGATGCATACACAATTTGGTAGGTATTTTGACGAGAACGAAGCCTTTCTTGAAAACTTTTACATTGGATACATCATAATAAAGGAGTGTGTGGTGGTTTTAGATCTAGAAAATTTATATTGCTCGAAAAAAATGCAAGTTCAGGAGCTACGCACGAATGTGCTTCAAATGAGCTTTTCAAGGTTGAAACACGATTTGGTTGGTATTTTAACGAGAACGAAGCCGTTCTTTAAAACTTTTACATTGGATACATCATAAAAAGGGAGTTTGTGGTAGTTTTGTATCAAAAAAATTTATATTGCACGAGAAAATTGCAAGTTCGGGAGCTACGAACGAAATGAACTTCAAATGAGCTTTTTAAGATGAAAAAACGATTTGGTAGGTATTTTAACGAGAATGAAGCCGTTCTTAGTAACCTTTACGTTGGATACATCATGATAAAGGAGTGTGTGGGGGTTTTCGATGTAGAAAATTTATATTGCTTGATAAAAATGCAAGTTGGGGAGCTACGAACGAAATGAGATTCTAATGTACTTTTCAAGATGCAAACATGATTTGGTAGGTATTTTGACGAGAACGAAGCCGTTGTTGGAAACATTTACATATGATACATAATAATAAGGGACTGTGTAGTGGTTTTGGATAGAAAAAATTTATATTGTTCGACCAAAACGCAAGTTCGGGAGCTACGCACGACATGAGCTTCAAATGAGATTTTCAAGGTGCAAACATGATTTTGTAGGTATTTTGATAAGAACAAAACCTTTGTTCGAAACTTTTACATCAGATACATCATGATAAAAGTGTGTGTGGGGGTTTTCGATCTAAAAAATTTATATTGCTCGAGAAAAATGCAAATTCGGGAGCTACGCACGAAATGAGTTTCAAATGAGCATTTCAAGATGAAAACATGATTTGGTGGGTATTTTTACAAGAACGAAGCCGTTCTTAGAAACTTTTACATTGGATACATCATAATAAAGGAGTGTGTGGGGGTTTTCGATGTAGAAAATTTATATTGCTCGACAAAAATGCAAGTTGGGGAGCTACGAACGAAATGAGCTTCAAATTTACTTTTCAAGATGCAAATACGATTTGGTAGGTATTTTGACGAGAACGAAGCCGTTGTTGGAAACTTTTACATATGATACATAATAATAAGGGACTGTGTGGTGGTTTTGGATCGAAAAAATTTATATTGTTCGACCAAAACGAAAGTTCGGGAGCTACGCACGAAATGAGCTTAAAATGATCTTTTCAAGGTGCAAACATGATTTTGTAGGTATTTTGATAAGAACAAAGCCGTTGTTCGAAACTTTTACATCAGATACATCATGATAAAAGAGTGTGTGGGGGTTTTCGATCTAAAAAATTTATATTGCTCGAGAAAAATGCAAATTCGGGAGCTACGCACGAAATGAGTTTCAAATGAGCATTTCAAGATGAAAACATGATTTGGTGGGTATTTTGACAAGAACGAAGACGTTCTTAGAAACTTTTACATTGGATACATCATAATAAAGGAGTGTGTGGGGGTTTTCGATGTAGAAAATTTATATTGCTCGATAAAAATGCAAGTTGGGGAGCTACGAACGAAATGAGCTTCTAATGTACTTTTCAAGATGCAAATACGATTTGGTAGGTATTTTGACGAGAACGAAGCCGTTGTTGGAAACTTTTACATATGATACATAATAATAAGGGACAGTGTGGTGGTTTTGGATCGAAAAAATTTATATTGTTCGACCAAAATGCAAGTTCGGGAGCTACGCACGAAATGAGCTTCAAATGAGATTTTCAAGGTGCAAACATGATTTTGTAGGTATTTTGATAAGAACAAAACCGTTGTTCGAAACTTTTACATCAGATACATCATGTTAAAAGAGTGTGTGGGGGTTTTCGATTTAAAAAATTTATATTGCTCGAGAAAAATGCAAATTCGGGAGCTACGCACGAAATGAGTTTCAAATGAGCATTTCAAGATGAAAACATGATTTGGTGGGTATTTTGACAAGAACGTAGCCGTTCTTAGAAACTTTTACATTGGATACATCATAATAAAGGAGTCTGTGGGGGTTTTCGATGTAGAAAATTTATATTGCTCAAGAAAAATGCAAGTTCGGGAGCGACGCACGAATTGAGCTTCAAATGAGCTTTTCAAGATACAAACACTATTTGGTAGGTATTTTGACGGGAACGAAGCCGTTGTTGGAAACTTTTACAATGAATACATCATAATAAAGGAGTATGTGGTGGTTTTAGATCTAGAAATTTTATATAGCTCGAGAAAAGCGCAAGTTCGGGAGCTACGCTCGAAATAAGCTTCAAATGAGTTTTTTAAGGTGCAAACAGGATTTCGTAGGTATTTTGACAAGAACGAAGCCGTTTTTGGATGCTTTTACATTGGCTACACATAATAAAGGAGTGTGTGTTATGGTTTTTGATTGAAAAAATTTATATTGTTCAATCAAAACGCAAGTTCGGGAGCTAAGCATGAAATGAGCTGCAAATGAGCTTCGCATGGTGCAAACTCAATTTCGTTGGTATTTTGAGGAGAACGAAGCCATTCTTTAAAACTTTTAGATTGGATACATCATAAAAAGGGAGTGTGTGGTAGTTTTGGATCGATAAAATTTATAATGCTCGAGAAAAATGCAAGTTCGGGAGATACGCACGAAATGAGCTTCAAATGAACTTTTCAAGGTGCAAACATGATTCGGTAGGTATTTTGATAAGAACAAAACCGTTCTTGGAAACTTTTACATCGGATACATCATGATAAAGAAGGGTGTGGGGGTTTTCGATCTAGAAAATTTATATTGCTCGAGAAAAATGTAAGTTCGGGTGGTACGCATGAAATGAGTTTCAAATGAGCTTTTCAAGATGAAAACCTGATTTGGTAGGTATTTTGACGAGAACGAAGCCGTTCTTAGAAACTTTTACATTGGATACATCATGATAAAGGAATGTGCTGTGGTTTTCGAGGTAGAAAATTTATATTGCTCAAGAAAAATGCAAATTCGGGAGCTTCGCACTAAATGAGCTTCAAATGAGCTTTTCAAGATGCAAACACGATTTGGTAGGTATTTTGACGAGAACGAAGCCGTTGTTGGAAACTTTTACATTGGATACATCATAATAAAGGAGTGTGTGGTGGTTTTGGATCGATAAAATTTATAATGCTCGAGAAAAATGCAAGTTCGGGAGCTACGCACGAAATGAGCTTCAAATGAGTTTTTCAAGGTGCAAACATGATTCGGTAGGTATTTTGATAAGAACAAAACCGTTCTTGGAAACTTTTACATCGAATACATCATGATAAAGAAGGGTGTGGGGGTTTTCGATCTAGAAAATTTATATTGATCGAGAAAAACATAAGTTCGGGAGCTATACTTGAAATAAGCTTCAAATGAGCTTTACAAGGTGCAAACATGATTTGGTAGGTATTTAGACGAGAATGAAGCCGTTCTTGGAAACTTTTACATTGGATAC
Organism: Schizonepeta tenuifolia; assembly: GCA_029490685.1. NCBI lineage: Eukaryota > Viridiplantae > Streptophyta > Magnoliopsida > Lamiales > Lamiaceae > Schizonepeta > Schizonepeta tenuifolia. The sequence continues at coordinate 49,901,703 of CM055956.1, read as the reverse complement.
ATCATAATAAAGAAGTGTCTGTTGGTTCTAGATCTAAAAAATTTATATTGCTGGAGAAAAATGCAAGTTCAGGAGCTACGCACGAAATGAGCTTCAAATGAGTTTTTCAAGGTTGAAACACGATTTGGTTAGTATTTTAACGAGAACGAAGCGGTTGTTTAAAGCTTTTACATTGGATAGATCATAAAAAGGGAGTGTGTGATAGTTTTGGATCGAAAAAATTTATATTGCTCGAGAAAATTGCAAGTTCGGGAGCTACGAACGAAATGAGCTTCAAATGAGCTTTTCAAGATGCAAACACAATTTGGTAGGTATTTTGACGAGAACGAAGCCGTTGTTGGAAACTTTTACATTGGATACATCAAAATAAAAGAGTTTCTGGTGGTTTTAGATCTAAAATTTTATGTAGCTCGAGAAAAGCGCAAGTTCAGGAGCTACGCTATAAATAAACTTCTAATGAACTTTGCAAAGTGCAAACACGATTTTGTAAATATTTTGATCCGAACGAAGCTGTTCTTGAAAACTTTTACATTGGATACATCATAATAAGGGAGTGTGTGGTGGTTTTCAATCTAGAAAATTTATATTGCTCGAGAAAAATACAAGTTCGAGAGCTACGCACAAAATGAGCTTCAAATGACCTTTCCAAGATGCATACACAATTTGGTAGGTATTTTGACGAGAACGAAGCCTTTCTTGAAAACTTTTACATTGGATACATCATAATAAAGGAGTGTGTGGTGGTTTTAGATCTAGAAAATTTATATTGCTCGAAAAAAATGCAAGTTCAGGAGCTACGCACGAATGAGCTTCAAATGAGCTTTTCAAGGTTGAAACACGATTTGGTTGGTATTTTAACGAGAACGAAGCCGTTCTTTAAAACTTTTACATTGGATACATCATAAAAAGGGAGTTTGTGGTAGTTTTGTATCGAAAAAATTTATATTGCACGAGAAAATTGCAAGTTCGGGAGCTACGAACGAAATGAACTTCAAATGAGCTTTTTAAGATGAAAAAACGATTTGGTAGGTATTTTAACGAGAATGAAGCCGTTCTTAGTAACCTTTACGTTGGATACATCATGATAAAGGAGTGTGTGGGGGTTTTCGATGTAGAAAATTTATATTGCTCGATAAAAATGCAAGTTGGGGAGCTACGAACGAAATGAGATTCTAATGTACTTTTCAAGATGCAAACATGAATTGGTAGGTATTTTGACGAGAACGAAGCCGTTGTTGGAAACATTTACATATGATACATAATAATAAGGGACTGTGTAGTGGTTTGGATCGAAAAAATTTATATTGTTCGACCAAAACGCAAGTTCGGGAGCTACGCACGACATAAGCTTCAAATGAGATTTTCAAGTAGCAAACATGATTTTGTAGGTATTTTGATAAGAACAAAACCGTTGTTCGAAACTTTTACATCAGATACATCATGATAAAAGAGTGTGTGGGGGTTTTCGATCTAAAAAATTTATATTGCTCGAGAAAAATGCAAATTCGGGAGCTACGCACGAAATGAGTTTCAAATGAGCATTTCAAGATGAAAACATGATTTGGTGGGTATTTTTACAAGAACGAAGCCGTTCTTAGAAACTTTTACATTGGATACATCATAATAAAGGAGTGTGTGGGGGTTTTCGATGTAGAAAATTTATATTGCTCGACAAAAATGCAAGTTGGGGAGCTACGAACGAAATGAGATTCTAATGTACTTTTCAAGATGCAAACACGATTTGGTAGGTATTTTGACGAGAATGAAGCCGTTGTTGGAAACATTTACATATGATACATAATAATAAGGGACTGTGTAGTGGTTTTGGATCGAAAAAATTTATACTGTTCGACCAAAATGCAAGTTCGGGAGCTACGCACGAAATGAGCTTCAAATGAGATTTTCAAGGTGCAAACATGATTTTGTAGGTATTTTGATAAGAACAAAACCGTTGTTCGAAACTTTTACATCAGATACATCATGATAAAAGAGTGTGTGGGGGTTTTCGATCTAAAAAATTTATATTGCTCGAGAAAAATGCAAATTCGGGAGCTACGCACGAAATGAGTTTCAAATGAGCATTTCAAGATGAAAACATGATTTGGTGGGTATTTTTACAAGAACGAAGCCGTTCTTAGAAACTTTTACATTGGATACATCATAATAAAGGAGTGTGTGGGGGTTTTCGATGTAGAAAATTTATATTGCTCGACAAAAATGCAAGTTGGGGAGCTACGAACGAAATGAGCTTCAAATTTACTTTTCAAGATGCAAATACGATTTGGTAGGTATTTTGACGAGAACGAAGCCGTTGTTGGAAACTTTTACATATGAAACTTTTACAAATGATCTAAAAATTTTATATAGCTCGAGAAAAGTGCAAGTTCAGGAGCTACACTATAAATAAGCTTCTAATGAACTTTGCAAGGTGCAAACACGATTTTGTAGATATTTTGATACGAACGAAGCCATTCTTGGAAACTTTTACATTGGATACATCATAATAAGGGAGTGTGTGGTGGTTTTCGATCTAAAAAATTTATATTGCTCGAGAAAAATACAAGTTCGAGAGCTACGCACAAAATGAGCTTTAAATGAGCTTTCCAAGATGCAAACACAATTTGGTAGGTATTTTGACGAGAACGAACCAGTTCTTGAAAACTTTTACATTGGATACATCATAATAAAGGAGTGTGTGGTTGTTTTAGATCTAGAAAATTTATATTCCTCGAGAAAAATGCAAGTTCGGGAGCTACGCACGAATGAGCTTCAAATGAGCTTTTCAAGGTTGAAACACAATTTGGTTGGTAATTTAACGAGAACGAAGCCGTTGTTTCAAACTCTTACATTGGATACATCATAAAAAAAAAGTTTGTGGTAGTTTTGGATCGAAAAAATTTATTTTGCACGAGAAAATTGCAAGTTCGGGAGCTAAGAACAAAATGAGCTTCAAATGAGCTTTTCAAGATGCAAACACGATTTGGTAGGTATTTTGATGAGAACGAAGCCGTTGTTGGAAACTTTTACATTGGATACATTAAAATAAAAGAGTGTTTGGTAGTTTTAGATCTAAAAATTTTATATAGCTCGAGAAAAGCCCAAGTTCAGGAGCTACGCTATAAATAAGCTTCAAATGAACTTTTCAAGGTGCAAACACGATTTTGTAGATATTTTGACGAGAACGAAGCCGTTCTTGGAAATACTGTTACAATTGATACATCATAATTATGAAGTGTGTAGTGGATTGGATCTAAAAAAATTATATTGCTTGATCAAAATGGAAGTTCGAGAGCTACGCACGAAATAAGCTTTAAATGAGCTTTCCAAGATGCAAACACAATTTGGTAGGTATTTTGACGAGAACGAAGCCGTTCTTGGAAACTTTTACATTGTATACATCATAATAAAGGAGTGTGTGGTGGTTTTAGATCTAGAAAATTTATATTGCTCGAGAAAAATGCAAGTTCAGGAGTTTCGCATTGATGAGTTTCAAATGAGCTTTTCAAGAAGCAAAGACGATTTGGTAGGTATTTTGACGAGAACAAAGCCGTTTTTGGAAACTTTTACATTGGATACATCATAATAAAAGAGTGTCTGGTGGTTTTAGATCTAGAAGTTTTATATAGTTCGAGAAAAGCGCAAGTTCAGGAGCTACGCTATAAATAAGCTTCAAATGAGCTTTTCAAGGCAAACACGATTTGGTAGGTATTTTGATGAGAACGAAGTCGTTGTTGGAAACTTTTACATTGGATACATTAAAATAAAAGAGTGTCTCGTGGTTTTATATCTAGAAATATTATATAGCTCGCGAAAAGTGCAAGTTCAGGAACTACGCTATAAATGAGCTTCAAATGGGCTTTCCAAGGTGCAAACACAATTTCGTTGGTATTTTTAGGAGAACGAAGCCGTTCTTTTAAACTCTTACATTGGATACATCATAATAATGGAGTTAGTGGTGGTTTTAGATCTAGAAAATTTATATTGCTCGAGAAAAATGCAAGTTCGGGAGCTACGCACGAAATGAGTTTCAAATGAGCTTTTCAAAGTTGAAACACGGTTTGGTTGGTATTTTAACGAGAACGAAGCCGTTGTTTAAAACTTTTACATTGGATACATCATAAAAAAGGAGTGTGTGGTAGTTTTGGATCGAAAAAATTTATATTGCTCAAGAAAATTGCAAGTTCGGGAGCTACGAACGAAATGAGCTTTTCAATATGCAAACACGATTTGGTAGGTATTTTGACGAGAACGAAGCCGTTGTTGGAAACTTTTACAATGGATACATCAAAATAAAAGAGTGTCTGGTAGTTTTAGATCTAGAAATTTTATATAGCTCGAGAAAAGCGCAAGTTCAGGAGCTACGCTATAAATAAGCTTCAAATGAACTTTTCAAGGTGCAAGCACGATTTTGTAGATATTTTGAAGAGAACGAAGCCGTTCTTGGAAACTTTTACAATTGATACATCATAATTATGAAGTGTGTAGTGGTTTGGATCTAAAAAAATTATATTGCTTGATCAAAATGGAAGTTCGAGAGCTACGCACGAAATGAGCTTCAAATGAGCTTTCCAAGATGCAAACACAATTTGGTAGGTATTTTGACGAGAACGAAGCCGTTCTTGGAAACTTTTACATTGTATACATCATAATAAAGGAGTGTGTGGTGGTTTTAGATCTAGAAAATTTATATTGCTCGAGAAAAATGCAAGTTCAGGAGTTACGCATTGATGAGCTTCAAATGAGCTTTTCAAGAAGCAAAGACGATTTGGTAGGTATTTTGACGAGAAAGAAGCCGTTTTTGGAAACTTTTACATTGGATACATCATAATAAAAGAGTATCTGGTGGTTTTAGATCTAGAAGTTTTATATAGTTCGAGAAAAGCGCAAGTTCAGGAGCTACGCTATAAATAAGCTTCAAATGAGCTTTTCAAGGCAAACACGATTTGGTAGGTATTTTGATGAGAACGAAGCTGTTGTTGGAAACTTTTACATTGGATACATCAAAATAAAAGAGTGTCTCGTGGTTTTAGATCTAGAAATATTATATAGCTCGAGAAAAGTGCAAGTTCAGGAACTACGCTATAAATGAGCTTCAAATGGGCTTTCCAAGGTGCAAAAACAATTTCGTTGGTATTTTGAGAAGAAGGAAGCCATTCTAGGAAACTTTTACATTGGATACGTCATAATAAGGGAGTTAGTGGTGGTTTTCAATCTAGAAAATTTATATTGCTCGAGAAAAATGCAAGTTCGGGAGCTACGCACGAATGAGCTTCAAATGAGCTTTTCAAGGTTGAAATACGATTTGGTTGGTATTTTAACGAGAACGAAGCCGTTGTTTAAAACTTTTATATTGGATAAATCATAAAAAGGGAGTGTGTGATAGTTTTGGATCGAAAAAATTCATATTGCTCGAGAAAATTGCAAGTTCGGGAGCTACGAATGAAATGAGCTTCAAATTTACTTTTCAAGATGCAAATACGATTTGGTAGGTATTTTGACGAGAACGAAGCCGTTGTTGGAAACTTTTACATATGAAACTTTTACAAATGATCTAAAAATTTTATATAGCTCGAGAAAAGTGCAAGTTCAGGAGCTACACTATAAATAAGCTTCTAATGAACTTTGCAAGGTGCAAACACGATTTTGTAGATATTTTGATACGAACGAAGCCATTCTTGGAAACTTTTACATTGGATACATCATAATAAGGGAGTGTGTGGTGGTTTTCGATCTAAAAAATTTATATTGCTCGAGAAAAATACAAGTTCGAGAGCTACGCACAAAATGAGCTTTAAATGAGCTTTCCAAGATGCAAACACAATTTGGTAGGTATTTTGACGAGAACGAACCAGTTCTTGAAAACTTTTACATTGGATACATCATAATAAAGGAGTGTGTGGTTGTTTTAGATCTAGAAAATTTATATTCCTCGAGAAAAATGCAAGTTCGGGAGCTACGCACGAATGAGCTTCAAATGAGCTTTTCAAGGTTGAAACACAATTTGGTTGGTAATTTAACGAGAACGAAGCCGTTGTTTCAAACTCTTACATTGGATACATCATAAAAAAAAAGTTTGTGGTAGTTTTGGATCGAAAAAATTTATTTTGCACGAGAAAATTGCAAGTTCGGGAGCTAAGAACAAAATGAGCTTCAAATGAGCTTTTCAAGATGCAAACACGATTTGGTAGGTATTTTGATGAGAACGAAGCCGTTGTTGGAAACTTTTACATTGGATACATTAAAATAAAAGAGTGTTTGGTAGTTTTAGATCTAAAAATTTTATATAGCTCGAGAAAAGCCCAAGTTCAGGAGCTACGCTATAAATAAGCTTCAAATGAACTTTTCAAGGTGCAAACACGATTTTGTAGATATTTTGACGAGAACGAAGCCGTTCTTGGAAATACTGTTACAATTGATACATCATAATTATGAAGTGTGTAGTGGATTGGATCTAAAAAAATTATATTGCTTGATCAAAATGGAAGTTCGAGAGCTACGCACGAAATAAGCTTTAAATGAGTTTTCCAAGATGCAAACACAATTTGGTAGGTATTTTGACGAGAACGAAGCCGTTCTTGGAAACTTTTATATTGTATACATCATAATAAAGGAGTGTGTGGTGGTTTTAGATCTAGAAAATTTATATTGCTCGAGAAAAATGCAAGTTCAGGAGTTTCGCATTGATGAGTTTCAAATGAGCTTTTCAAGAAGCAAAGACGATTTGGTAGGTATTTTGACGAGAACAAAGCCGTTTTTGGAAACTTTTACATTGGATACATCATAATAAAAGAGTGTCTGGTGGTTTTAGATCTAGAAGTTTTATATAGTTCGAGAAAAGCGCAAGTTCAGGAGCTACGCTATAAATAAGCTTCAAATGAGCTTTTCAAGGCAAACACGATTTGGTAGGTATTTTGATGAGAACGAAGTCGTTGTTGGAAACTTTTACATTGGATACATTAAAATAAAAGAGTGTCTCGTGGTTTTATATCTAGAAATATTATATAGCTCGCGAAAAGTGCAAGTTCAGGAACTACGCTATAAATGAGCTTCAAATGGGCTTTCCAAGGTGCAAACACAATTTCGTTGGTATTTTTAGGAGAACGAAGCCGTTCTTTTAAACTCTTACATTGGATACATCATAATAATGGAGTTAGTGGTGGTTTTAGATCTAGAAAATTTATATTGCTCGAGAAAAATGCAAGTTCGGGAGCTACGCACGAAATGAGTTTCAAATGAGCTTTTCAAAGTTGAAACACGGTTTGGTTGGTATTTTAACGAGAACGAAGCCGTTGTTTAAAACTTTTACATTGGATACATCATAAAAAAGGAGTGTGTGGTAGTTTTGGATCGAAAAAATTTATATTGCTCAAGAAAATTGCAAGTTCGGGAGCTACGAACGAAATGAGCTTTTCAATATGCAAACACGATTTGGTAGGTATTTTGACGAGAACGAAGCCGTTGTTGGAAACTTTTACAATGGATACATCAAAATAAAAGAGTGTCTGGTAGTTTTAGATCTAGAAATTTTATATAGCTCGAGAAAAGCGCAAGTTCAGGAGCTACGCTATAAATAAGCTTCAAATGAACTTTTCAAGGTGCAAGCACGATTTTGTAGATATTTTGAAGAGAACGAAGCCGTTCTTGGAAACTTTTACAATTGATACATCATAATTATGAAGTGTGTAGTGGTTTGGATCTAAAAAAATTATATTGCTTGATCAAAATGGAAGTTCGAGAGCTACGCACGAAATGAGCTTCAAATGAGCTTTCCAAGATGCAAACACAATTTGGTAGGTATTTTGACGAGAACGAAGCCATTCTTGGAAACTTTTACATTGTATACATCATAATAAAGGAGTGTGTGGTGGTTTTAGATCTAGAAAATTTATATTGCTCGAGAAAAATGCAAGTTCAGGAGTTACGCATTGATGAGCTTCAAATGAGCTTTTCAAGAAGCAAAGACGATTTGGTAGGTATTTTGACGAGAAAGAAGCCGTTTTTGGAAACTTTTACATTGGATACATCATAATAAAAGAGTATCTGGTGGTTTTAGATCTAGAAGTTTTATATAGTTCGAGAAAAGCGCAAGTTCAGGAGCTACGCTATAAATAAGCTTCAAATGAGCTTTTCAAGGCAAACACGATTTGGTAGGTATTTTGATGAGAACGAAGCTGTTGTTGGAAACTTTTACATTGGATACATCAAAATAAAAGAGTGTCTCGTGGTTTTAGATCTAGAAATATTATATAGCTCGAGAAAAGTGCAAGTTCAGGAACTACGCTATAAATGAGCTTCAAATGGGCTTTCCAAGGTGCAAAAACAATTTCGTTGGTATTTTGAGAAGAAGGAAGCCATTCTAGGAAACTTTTACATTGGATACGTCATAATAAGGGAGTTAGTGGTGGTTTTCAATCTAGAAAATTTATATTGCTCGAGAAAAATGCAAGTTCGGGAGCTACGCACGAATGAGCTTCAAATGAGCTTTTCAAGGTTGAAATACGATTTGGTTGGTATTTTAACGAGAACGAAGCCGTTGTTTAAAACTTTTATATTGGATAAATCATAAAAAGGGAGTGTGTGATAGTTTTGGATCGAAAAAATTCATATTGCTCGAGAAAATTGCAAGTTCGGGAGCTACGAATGAAATGAGCTTCAAATAAGCTTTTCAAGATGCAAACACGAGTTGGTAGGTATTTTGACGAGAATGAAGCCGTTGTTGGAAACTTTTACATTGGATACATCAAAATAAAAGAGTGTCTGGTAGTTTTAGATCTAGAAATTTTATATAGCTCGAGAAAAGCGCAAGTTCAGGAGCTACCCTATAAATGAGCTTCAAATGAGCTTTCCAAGGTGCAAACACGATTTTGTAGATATTTTGACAAGAACGAAGCCGTTCTTGGAAACTTTTACAATTGATACATCATAATTATGGAGTGTGTAGTGGTTTGGATCAAAACAAATTATATTACTGGATCAAAATGGAAGTTCGAGAGCTACGCACGAATGAGCTTCAAATGAGGTTTTCAAGGTTGAAACACGATTTGGTTGGTATTTTAACGAGAACGAAGCCGTTGTTTAAAACTTTTACATTGGATAAATCCTAAAAAGGGAGTGTGTGATGGTTTTGGATCTAAAAAATTCCTATTGCTCGAGAAAATTGCAAGTTCGGGAGCTACGAACGAAATGAGCTTCAAATTAGCTTTTCAAGATGCAAACACGAGTTGGTAGGTATTTTGACGAGAACGAAGCCGTTGTTGGAAACTTTTACATTGGATACATCATAATAAAGGAGTGTGTGGTTGTTTTAGATCTAGAAAATTTATATTGCTCGAGAAAAATGCAAGTTCGGGAGCTACGCACGAATTAGCTTCAAATGAGCTTTTCAAGGTGCAAACACGATTTTGTAGATATTTTGACGAGAACAAAGCCGTTCTTGAAAACTTTTAGAATTGATACATCATAATTATGGAGTGTGTAGTGGTTTGGATCAAAACAAATTATATTGCTTGATCAAAATGGAAGTTCGAGAGCTACGCACGAAATGAACTTCAAATGAGCTTTCCAAGATGCAAACACAATTTGGTAGGTATTTTGACGAGAACGAAGCCGTTCTTGGAAACTTTTACATTTTATACATCATAATAAGACAGTGAGTGGTGGTTTTAGATCTAGAAAATATATATTGCTCGAGAAAAATGCAAGTTCGGGAGCTACACACGAATGAGCTTCAAATGAGCTTTTCAAGGTGCAAACACGATTTTGTAGATATTTTGACGAGAACAAAGCCGTTCTTGGAAACTTTTACAATTGATACATCATAATTATGGAGTGTGTAGTGGTTTGGATCAAAACATATTATATTGCTTGATCAAAATGGCAGTTCGAGAGCTACGCACGAAATGAGCTTCAAATGAGCTTTCCAAGATGCATACACAATTTGGTAGGTATTTTAACGAGAACGAAGCCGTTCTTGGAAACTTTTACATTGTATACATCATAATAAGGGAGTGAGTGGTGGTTTTAGATCTAGATATTGCTCGAGAAAAATGCAAGTTCGGGAGCTACGCACGAATGAGCTTCAAATGAGCTTTTCAAGGTTGAAACACAATTTGGTTGGTATTTTAACGAGAATGAAGCCGTTGTTTAAAACTTTTACATTGGATACATCATAAAAAAGGATTTTGTGGTAGTTTTGGATCGAAAAAATTTATATTGCACGAGAAAATTGCAAGTTCGGAAGCTAAGAACGAAATGAGCTTCAAATGAGCTTTTCAAGATGCAAACACGATTTGGTAGGTATTTTGACGAGAACGAAGCCGTTGTTGGAAACTTTTACATTGGATACATCAAAATAAAAGAGTGTCTGGTAGTTTTAGATCTAGAAATTTTATATAGCTCGAGAAAAGTGCAAGTTCAGGAGCTACGCTATAAATAAGCTTCAAATGAACTTTTCAAGGTGCAAACACGATTTTGTAGATATTTTGATGAGAACGAAACCATTCTTTCAAACTTTTACAATTGATACATCATAATTATGGAGTGTGTAGTGGTTTGGATCTAAAAAAATTATATTGCTTGATCAAAATGGAAGTTCGAGAGCTACGCACGAAATGAGCTTCAAATGAGCTTTCCAAGATGCAAACACAATTTGGTTGGCATTTTGACGAGAACGAAGCCGTTCTTGAAAACTTTTACATTGAATTCATCATAATAAAGGAGTGTGTGGTGGTTTTAGATCTATAAAATTTATACTGCTCGAGAAAAACGCAAGTTCGGGAACTACGCACGAATAAGCTTCAAATGAGCTTTTCAAGGTTGAAACACGATTTGGTTGGTATTTTGACGAGAATGAAGCCGTTGTTTAAAACTTTTACATTAGATACATCATAATAAAAGAGTATCTGGTGGTTTTTGATCTAGAAATTTTATATAGCTCGAGAAAAGCGCAAGTTCGGGAGCTACGCTCGAATTAAGCATCAAATGAGGTTTTCAAGGTGCAAACACGATTTGGTAGGTATTTTGACGAGAACGAAGCCGTTGTCTAAAACTTTTACATTGGATACATCATAATAAAAGAGTGTCTGGTGGTTTTAGATCTAGAAATTTTATATAGCTCGAGAAAAGCGCAAGTTCGGGAACTACGCTCGAAATAAGCATCAAATGAGCTTTTCAAGGTGCAAACACGATTTGGTAGGTATTTTGACGAGAATGAAGCTGTTGTTGGAAACTTTTACATTCGATGCATCATAATAAAGTAGTGTGTGGTGGTTTTAGATCTAGAAAATTTATATTGCTCGAGAAAAATGCAAGTTCGGGAGCTACGAACGAAATGAGCTTCAAATAAGCTTTTCAAGATGCAAACACGAGTTGGTAGGTATTTTGACGAGAACGAAGCCGTTGTTGGAAACTTTTACATTGAAAACATCATAATAAAGAAGTGTGTGGTGGTTTTAGATCTAGAAAATTTATATTGCTCGAGAAAAATGCAAGTTCGGGAGCTACGCACGAATGAGCTTCAAATGAGCTTTTCAAGGTGCAAACACGATTTTGTAGATATTTTGACGAGAACGAAGCCGTTCTTGGAAACTTTTACAATTGATACATCATAATTATGGAGTGTGTAGTGGTTTGGATCAAAACAAATTATATTGCTTGATCAAAATGGAAGTTTGAGAGCTACGCACGAAATGAGCTTCAAATGAGCTTTCCAAGATGCAAACACAATTTGGTAGGTATTTTGACGAGAACGAAGCCGTTCTTGGAAACTTTTACATTGTATACATCATAATAAGGGAGTGAGTGGTGGTTTTAGATCTAGAAAATTTATATTGCTCGAGAAAATTGCAAGTTCGGGAGCTACGCACGAATGAGCTTCATATGAGCTTTTCAAGGTTGAAACACGATTTGGTTGGTATTTTAACGAAAACGAAGCCGTTGTTTAAAACTTTTACATTGGATACATCAGAAAAAAGGAGTTTGTGGTAGTTTTGGATCGAAAAAATTTATATTGCACGAGAAAATTGCAAGTTCGGGAGCTAAGAACGAAAAGAGCTTCAAATGAGCTTTTCAATATGCAAACACGATTTGGTAGGTATTTTGACGAGAACGAAGCCGTTGTTGGAAACTTTTACAATGGATACATCAAAATAAAAGAGTGTCTGGTAGTTTTAGATCTAGAAATTTTATATAGCTCGAGAAAAGCGCAAGTTTAGGAGCTACGCTATAAATAAGCTTCAAATGAACTTTTCAAGGTGCAAACACGATTTTGTAGATATTTTGACGAGAACGAAACCGTTCTTGGAAACTTTTACAATTGATACATCATAATTATGGAGTGTGTAGTGGTTTGGATCAAAAAAAATTATATTGCTTGATCAAAATGGAAGTTCGAGAGCTACGCATGAAATGAGCTTTAAATGAGCTTTCCAAGATGCAAACACAATTTGGTAGGTATTTTGACGAGAACGAAGCCGTTCTTGGAAGGTTTTATATGTATACATCATAATAAAGGAGTGTGTGGTGGTTTTAGATCTAGAAAATTTATATTGCTCGAGAAAAATGCAAGTTCGGGAGCTACGCACGAATGAGCTTCAAATGAGCTTTTCAATGTTGAAACACGATTTGGTTGGTATTTTGGCGAGAACGAAGCCGTTGTTTAAAACTTTTACATTTGATACATAATAAAAAGTGAGTTTGTGGTAGTTTTGGATCGAAAAAATTTATATTTTGCTCGAGAAAAATGCAAGTTCGGGAGCTACGCAATAAATGAGCTTCAAATAAGCTTTTCAAGATGCAAACACGAGTTGGTAGGTATTTTGACGAGAATGAAGTCGTTGTTGGAAACTTTTACATTGGATACATCAAAATAAAGAAGTGTGTAGTGGTTTTAGATCTAGAAATTTTATATAGCTCGAGAAAAGCGCAAGTTCGGGAGCTACGCTCGAACTAAGCTTCAAATGAGCTTTTCAAGGTGCAAAGACGATTTAGTAGGTATTTTGACGAGAACGAAGCCGTTGTTGGAAACTTTTACATTGGATATATTATGAAAGAATGGAAGTCCCCGATGTCAGTGCATGAAATCCGTAGTTTCCTCGGTTTGGCAGGATACTACCGGAGATTCATAGAAGGATTCTCCAAGATCGCGAAGCCGATGATGAGCCTGTTGAAGAAAGAGACAAAGTTCGCGTGGACGGAAGATTGTGAAAGAAGTTTTCAAGAACTCAAGACGAGATTGACTACAGCCCCAGTTTTAGCCCTACCCGAGCTAGACAAGGACTACATGTTTATACCGTTGCATCTGCTCAAGGACTAGGATGTGTGCTAATGCAAAATGGGAAAATGATTGCTTATGTGTCCAGGCAACTCAAACCGCATGAAGAAAAGTATCCAACTCATGACCTGGAATTAGCAGATGTCGTTCATGCTTTGAAGATATGGCGACATTACCTCTATGGAGCGAAGTTTGAAATATTCTCAGATCACAAGAGCCTGAAGTACTTCTTCGAGCAGAAGGAGTTAAACATGAGACAAAGGAGATGGCTCGAGTTAGTGAAAGATTACGATTTCAAGATATCTTACCATCCCGGTAAAGCGAACGTAGTAGCGGACGCGTTAAGTAGAAAGAGAAGGAAGGAAAATTCAGATGAGACCGAGTTAGGATTCATTTTAACCAATCAAGTCGAGCTAATTGAAGAATTTGTGTGCCTAACAATGACAAATTGAACAATGAAATAATGAGTGAAGCTCATGAAACCCCGTATACAGCTCACTCTGGCAACACGAAGATGTACCAAGACTTAAGGAAGCAATTTTGGTGGAATGGATTGAAGATGGATGTGGCATTGTTCGTTGAAAAATGTTTAGCTTGCCAGCAAGTGAAGTCCTTACACCAAAGACCGTATGGACCTCTGCAACCGTTACCAGTCCCAGAATGGAAGTGGGATGGAATCACAATGGATTTTGTGACGGGATTGCCAAGATCAAGAAAAGGAAATACAGTAGTATGGGTGATAGTGGATAGGTTGACAAAGTCTGCTCATTTTATACCTATTTCACATATCTATGGATCAGCCAAGTTAGCCGAGATCTACATCAAAGAAATTGTGAAGTTGCACGGAGTGCCGAAGACGATTACCTCTGATAGAGATTCGAAGTTCACAGCCCGTTTTTGGGAGAGTTTCCACAAAGAATTGGGAACTCAGTTGCAATTCAGCACTCGTATGCTGATAATCGAAGATCCAAATTGGAGTTTAAAGAAGGAGATAAAGTATTTTTGAAAGTATCCCCCTCGAGAGGAGTATATCGTTTTGGAGTTAAGGGAAAACTTAGACCTCGTTTTATAGGACCGTACGAGATCCTTGAAAGGATTGGATCCATATCGTATCGTTTAGCGTTACCGCCTAGTTTTGGAAGTTCGCATAACGTTTTTCACATATCGCAATTGAGAAAATACGTCTTCGATCCGAAGCACGTAATACGCCAAGAAGATGTCGAGATGAAACCCGACCTAAGCTACGAGGAGAAACTCGAGGAGATTTAGACCATAAAGTCCAGCAGCTTAGAACGAAGTCGATTTCCTTAGTGAAAGTCAAATGGTGTCATCATGATCTTGTAAATATGTCTATCTCTAAGTCCTAAAAGAAAGAACTATGCATGCATGATATTTAATTATGTTTAGGCAAACTTAGGATGTGCATGTGATAATTGAGTGAGAAGAAATCGTTAGGAGAATCGAACATTAGGTTTTAATCGGTAAATTAAGAGAAGAAAAAGAATTTAAAACCCTAACAAGATGATGAATGCCGAAAATTTTGAGTAAAATAGAAAAAATGTGAATCCTTTGAGTTATTGATATTTTGATGCTTGATTTGTTATTTTTATCATGTTGAGAATGAGATTATATGCATGAAAAAAAATTGAGAAATAAAATGCACCAGGAAATGCATGTATGCCGTGTGATTTGAAAAAAAATGGAGAATTTATTTTGTTGATTTTATTGAGGAATTGAGTGATGTTTGGATCATGAGATGATTGTATGATATGTTGATATAATCATACATGTTGTTAAGATAAGAAAATTAAATTGCATGTTGAGTTTTTGGAAGAAAATAAAATGTGATAATATAAAGAGGATTAGATGTTTAAGTATTGTAATGTTTATGAATACTAGTTTAAATTATGAGTAAAGATAGAAGTTTTGTAATAAAAGGATTGAAGTTCAAAAGCTTTTAAAATTATTAAAGATGAAAAATGCATAAAGATATATCAATTAAATGTTCCTGTATGAAAACTTAAACATTTAAATTTTTAATAACCTACAACAAAAAAATATTTTGTAACTTAACTAATAAAATGAACTAGTTTATAAAAATGTTTATTAAAAGATAAAGAAAACTTATTAAGTAAGAAAATGGCTTAAAAAGTTAAAGACAAAAGAAGAAGAAATTATTACATAAATGAGCAAGAATTGAGAAAACCGAGGTTAAAAGAATTAATCGAGAAGAAATAAGAATGAAGTTTTAATCGAATGGAGAAAAGATACTAGACTAGATAAATTAATTACTCGTATAAATTAATCAAGAATAAGATAGAATAAGATGTCGAGTAAAGGGTTTGAAAGAAATTAGTTAAAAATAATTAATTGAGTACGTTGCTTTCGACCAAGCGAGTTAGAAATAAACCAATAGAAATTACCGAGTTAATAATTAGAAAAATAATAGTCAAGTTAAGAAATGAGAATCGAATTAGAAATGGATAAGATATTTCAATTTTATAAAAGTTTAATAATAATTAAAGAGAATTTTATATCAATTGAGTAAAAGTTATAAAATACCTCATAAGATAACGAATTTAGATCAAAGCGTTGTCTATAAAATAAGAAAGATAGAGTAAATGGTTTGAGCCTTCATGAAAAGAAATGCATAATCGAATCAAGTTTTAATGTCTAAATTAAATGAACGTTAATGTGTCTTGAAGTATGTTTGATTTATTTGAATTCATTATATGATTGAATAAGTGTTTAAATGCATGATATTGGTTAAGATGTGAAGGATAATTGAATTATTTGTATGCAAAATGATTGAATTACTAATTGTTAAATCGAGAATTGATTAAAGTCTTTGAAAGAAAGCTCGAGTAATAGAATGTAGATGGATGACGTTTATTAATTAAAGCGAGAAAGTGTTAAAACGTTGATTAGTAGTATTAACCAATTCGAATAGAGTTAATGATTTAAAGACGAAAACGCGAGATCCTTTAGAGAGATTAAAGCGAAGAGAGAAACGACTCAAGTAGAAGTCCTTCAGTTGAGTCCAACGTCTTGTGTCCGTCTTTTGCGTATCTTATTTTCCTTTATCGATGTCAAACTGTGAAGGATCGAGCCGGACGGATCATTAAGCAAGGACAAAAAGCCCTAAACCACCTAGCTAGATCTTCGGAAGTCAGGTGGGCTTTTTTGAACCAAAACTATCGATGTGAATTAGTTATGCTATTGAATACTATGATATGATTTTGAATGTGATTGACTTGCCGTTTTTATTAAAGTTAGTATGTGTTATCATCTGTTTATGTGAAGATGTTATTATCCTGTGAAAGGCAGGAAGCCCACGTGTGGTATATGTTGAGGTGACTGTGAGCTTTGCTTCGGTTAGGCCGGTCACAGTGCTCGAGAAGGAGGCCTACTTCTCGACACAGTAAGATTGTTGTGACAGATGATGCATACTGTATTATTATATGTTATATTTGACTGCGCAGTCTGTTTAAAAGAAAATGTTTTAACATACACAAGTAAAACTGTTTTTAAACTGCTTAAGTACTTGTGATGTTCGGCAAGGCAAGTTCAATTGTTATAGCTTTAAGAAGCATCTTTATTCAAGTGTTTTGGCTTGTGTTCACTGAGTACGAAGTACTCGGCCCTACGTGTGTTTCTAAACATGCAGGTTGACTGGATGGCGATGGCATGGATACTTGATGGTGTGGTGTGGTTCTTTTGGTTGAGTCTAGTTGAATATCAGACCGGCATTTGTACGTCTTCATACGTGCAGATGTTGGGTATTGATGCAAGTTTCCGCTGCAACCCTTTTGAATTGATGTTTGTTGATGCTAATACTTTGATACTCATGTTTTTAATTCCGAGTGTTGTACTCGATGACTTTGAATTTTTGTTAAATTCTTAAACTACTTGACTTGTACTTCCGAGCGATGGGCTCGTTGACTCGAAATGTTGTTGAACCTGATTCTCTTGACTTGGTATATATGTGCATTCTCTTTTTGTTGAAATTCTATACCCGTCAGCATGAATTACTTATTTAGATTCCTGTTATAAGTGAAGTTGAAATGTTCGGATGTTACTTCATTATGTTTTTTTTTGGAAGCCTAGTTCGATTGCCTTGTCTTTCATTATCGTTTTCCCCGAGTACGTTTCCCCTTATTTGAGTTGATTGTTAGTTGTTTAGGTTTTGTTGTTATTCGTAAGTCGCACCTCGAGAGGCGGGGTGTGACAGGTTGGTATCAGAGCAAGGCTTTAATTTGCTCTGAAGTCTGTTTTTCTTTGATGAGTTGAGTCTAGATTTAATTCCTAGACTTGTTTGAGTCAGTAAACCACACCAAGTTATCCTCCATCTCATCTGGCAACCAGGTATGTCTTATTTTCTAAAAGTTTTTCAAATTAAAGTAGTGTTTGAGTTATCGAAGTGTTGAAAATTTCTTTTAAGTTATTTATTTAGTTATGCTGTTTTGAGATGAAATTGCTAAATTGATTAATAACTAGATTGCTTTAGAATGTCCTCCCCTTTGCGAGTGCGTGTGAAAAGATCGGAAAGAATAAGGCGTGTGTGCGATTGGTTACGTGATTTGGAATTGCCCGAAAATCCCTCTTTGGAATGCAGAAATGAGTATGTAGTGGAATTTGTAAAATGTTAGATTAATGCGTTTAAAATTCATATAGGATGGACGACAACGATTGGATGCAAGAATACTTGTACGTGAGGAAGATGAGCACCGAGTCGTTAGCGGAATTTTTAGCACGATATCATATGATTTGGGGAAGAGTCCAGTATATGGACATAGGACCATTAGAAGGCATGACACACCTAATTCAAGCTCTACCGCAAGAATGGAAGGAATGGGCAGCTTGTCTTGTCCCTCAATTTCTAGGCTACCGTTATTTCGACCGAACCTTATTCGGCGATGTGAATGCTTTTATCTCCGCGATTTCAGCCCGTTTTATGACTTATGGCGCTCCTCCGCCCGAACCATATGATGATGATACTCCAAGTCTACTATATGAAACTGTTCATGCTCCTCCATCAATTCCTCCCAGTGAAACTGTCTCCCTCCAAATCAATTCGCCGCCACGAATTATTCTTGAACCTCGGAATCCCCACTCAGATTATCCATTTGTAAGTGGTGTGCTCTTAATTCAAACTTTTTGATTCCTTTGCTTTTTCTGACTTATCAATATTGCAGCCGAGTGGATGCAATGGAAATTCTTCTTCGAATAAAGACCAAATAGCTGCTTATATGAATCATCAGCAAGTAACCTTTTCAAGTCATCCTAAAGCAGAATCCTCTAGACAAGCCCGTTTAGGCGACGACGTCGAGAATGAAAGTGAGCCAATTGATGCAACGACTGTAGGAAAAGGATATTTCTAAACCCTACCCAGCAATGTCTTTCCTGCTTCTTTTGCTCGTACATCTATCTCTCCAACAAGGCCAGAAGACAAGCACGACTCCCAAATTGGCGTCTCCATTGATGTAGCTCCTTATCGTCACCAAGAAGAGAATCATAATACCCCGCCATGGGTTGAATCCGAGTTAGCTGCGATGAACTATACCTTGGAAGACTACGAGGAAGCCTTGAGAGAAGCTGAGCGCGAGTGTTTCGCCATCGAGGATGACAACATCGAAGAGGATGATGTGCAGTTTGAAGGTCAAATGCTCGAGGAAGAAGAGGAAAAAGAAGAGGACCCCGAGGAAGATGAAGAAACCATAGAACATTATGGAGTAGATCCCGAAGCGGAGCAGTACGATGATAATGGGCCAAGCGAAGATGATTCCTGTGTGTAGGAGTTTTTCAAGGAAGCTGTTGAACTTAAGTGCTTTTAATTCGAGTGTGTTAGAGAGATGAACTCTTTTATAATTTTTAGTTATGAAGTAATTTGTGGTTAAGACTTGCATAATTTGATTAGGAAAAAGGGAAAATTTTCAAGTAATTCCTTATTTGTTATAAGTCCTTGAGAAGGCCGCCGTCGAGCGATTTGAAATTGAGATATTGATTTCTTTTTGAATTGAAATTTGAATTTCCTGAGTTATCGAGTTGAGTATATGAGCATGAAGTGATGATATTTTATTCTGTGATTATAATTGATTATTTTGAGAATATATGATGATGATATGAATATTTGATGATTACTAGAAACTGAATGAGATGCATGTGTATATATAAGAAGTTGAAGTAATGAATTATTTAAGAAAGTTTTTGATTGTTTTTAACTATTCTAAGTACCGATCGAGAATCGTATTCCTCCCAAAAGAGAAATGTTTTCAGAATAGAGAAAGGTTCCTTGTGAACTAAAGATCTAGAGTGGTTAAAGTTTTCCTTGTTATAATTTTTAGAATGCCGCCAAGACACAGAAACGTCAGAATTCCAGAAGATAACCCAGAAGGACAGCGTGATCCTACTCCGCCCCCTTCACACGAAAGACGAGTCGAAGAGCTTTTTCTCCGACAAAATCCCCCAGCGTTTGATGGTAAAGGTAGTCCGGCTGATGCCGAGGACTGGATTCGTTCCTTGGAGCGAATTTTCCGTTTCCTCCGTTGTTCTGATCGTGAGCGTTTGGAATGCATGACGTACCAGTTAAAAGGGACAGCCGACTATTTGTGGAAAGCGAAACAGAGGATGTTTTCTCCCGAAGAGGGTGAAGAGTTAACATGGGATCAATTTAAGGAAGCCTTGTACGAAAAGTTTGTGCCAAGAAGTTATCGTAAGCAGAAATCCAACGAATTTACCAATTTGAAGCAAGGGAAAAAGTCTGTAGCTGAGTATGACCGAGAATTTTGCGAGTTAGCCCGATTTGCGCCCAATATGGTCGATACCGACGAGAAGATGTGTGAATTATTCAAAGCAGGACTGAGGCAAGATATTCGAGTGGTTCTCGCTAGTCAAAGTGGTTTGACTTACGCTGAAGCTTTAAACCGAGCCTTGGACATGGAGTTAGCAATGCAACCGGAGAAAGGATCGCATCTCCCTGCGAATCCTCAACCTCAAAGCCAGATGATCACGACTACGTCTACTCAACAACCCCAGTTCGGCCAGTACGGAAAGAGAAAGGGAAAGTGGAATGGTGGAAACCAACCAAACAAGAAGCAGTGGCAAGGAAAGAGCCAACAACAGCCCCAGAAGGGAAAAGCTCCGCAGATGAACCGAGACAACCTACCCATAGGACCTTTAGGATTCCCTCCCTATGCAAAATGCGGAAAAATGCACCAAGGCGTTTGTAAGAGCGGAAGTAATGTTTGCTACACTTGTGGTCAACCTGGTCATTTTTTGAACCAGTGCCCGAGTAGGCAACAAGGGTTTAGAGGCGGAAGACCAAACCAATTCCAGCCGTCGCAGATGAAAGCTATCGAAGCAGCTCCTCTGCAAAAGTTTGTTCCGCGTCAACGTAAGCCGCCGCAGCCCAAGCAGCAACCTTTGCAGCAAGAACCTCCGCATTTCCAAAGAACGTACACGATTGAGCAGAAGCCGCTGGAGAAGGAGAAAGGAAATCTGGCAGGTATGGGAAAGCTTAATAGCATACATGTTATTGTTTTGTTTGATACGAAAGCATCGCATTCGTTTATATCTATCATTTACATAGAGAACCTAGAACTAGAAGTAGAAGAATCGAATCAGATGCTTAGTGTCGCAACCCCTTTAGGAAAATCTGCGTTAGTTTTGCGTGTTTGTTCGAATTTAGAATTTGAAGTCGGAAACCGTAAGTTAGTTGCGAAATCCCTGAATGTGATCCAGATGCGTAACGTTGATATAATCCTAGGAATGGATTGGCTAACCGAGAACTTTGCGATGATTCGATGCGATTTAAGGCAAATATCGTTTAAACCTCCTGGAGAAGAGTCAACCATAGATTTCGGAGTGGAAAAGAGAGTGAATAAGAGCGTGCCGATAATTTCAGCCATGAAAGCGCAGAGATTGATGCGGAAGAGAGGTACACAAGCGTACCTAGTCTATTTGAATAAGGACGAGAATCATGAGTTGAGTATCAATGATGTTCCAATCATGAGAGAATTCAAGGACGTGTTTCCAGAAGTGTTACTAGGCTTACCCCCTAATCGTCAATTAGAGTTTTCAATCGATTTAGAACCTGGATCAGCCCCGATATCCAAGGCACCGTATAGAACGGCCCCAAAGGAACTTCAAGAGTTGAAGATCCAACTGCAAGAATTGTTGGACTTAGGCTATATTCGACCAAGTGTATCGCCTTGGGGTGCTCCAATTTTATTTGTGAAGAAGAAAGACGGTAGTTTGAGGATGTGCATAGACTATCGAGAATCAAACAAGATTACGCTGAAGAATAAATATCCTTTGCCAAGGATAGATGATTTGTTTGACCAGCTAAAAGGAGCCGGTGTTTTCTCCAAGATTGACTTAAGGTCTAGATACCATCAACTGAAGATCAAGCAAGAAGATATTCCAAAAACTGCTTTTATAACAAGATATGGACATTACGAATTCATAGTAATGCCATTTGGATTAACAAATGCCCCGACAGTGTTTATGGATATGATGAATAGAGTTTTCCATGAATATTTGGATAAGTTCGTGATTGTCTTTATAGACGATATTTTGGTGTATTCAAGAAGTGAAACTGAGCATGAGGAACATTTAAGGATTGTTTTGGAAACGCATAGAGCGGGAAAGCTGTATGCCAAATTCAGTAAGTGCGAATTTTGGTTAAAGGAAGTAAATTTCTTAGGACATGTCGTTTCGTCCGAAGGAATCAAAGTGGATATGGAGAAGGTAAAGGCTGTGCAAGAATGAAAGTCCCCGACGTCAGTGCATGAAATCCATAGTTTCCTCGGTTTGGCAGGATACTACCGGAGATTCATAGAAGGATTCTCCAAGATCGCGAAGCCGGTGACGAGCCTGTTGAAAAAAGAGACAAAGTTCGCGTGGACGGAAGATTGTGAAAGAAGTTTTCAAGAACTCAAGACGAGATTGACTACAGCCCCAGTTTTAGCCCTACCCGAGCCAGACAAGGACTACATCATTTATACCGATGCATCTGCTCAAGGACTAGGATGTGTGCTAATGCAAAATGGGAAAGTGATTGCTTATGCTTCCAGGCAACTCAAACCGCATGAAGAAAAGTATCCAACTCATGACCTGGAATTAGCAGATGTCGTTCATGCTTTGAAGATATGGCGACATTATCTCTATGGAGCGAAGTGTGAAATATTCTCAGATCACAAGAGCCTGAAGTACTTCTTCGAGCAGAAGGAGTAAAATATGAGACAAAGGAGATGGCTCGAGTTAGTGAAAGATTATGATTGCAAGATATCTTACCATCCCGGTAAAGCAAACGTAGTAACGGACGCGTTAAGTAGAAAGAGAAGGAAGGAAAATTTAGATGAGACCGAGTTAGGATTCATTTTAACCAATGAAGTCGAGCTAATTGAAAAATTTGCGAAAATGAGGATTGAAGTAATCGTACCCCCAGCGACAGTAGATCAAATGATTGATACCTTGGTAGTAATGCCTGACTTGAGAACCCGCATCATAGAAAGCCAAAGAAGGGACGAAGAAATGGAAAAATTGCGAAGGAAAGTGAGAAGTGGAGAAGTTAAAGATTTTTCAGAGTCAAGCGATAATGCGTTGTTGTACCAAGGAAGAATTTGTGTGCCTAACGATGACAAATTGAAGAATGAAATAATGAGTGAAGCTCATGAAACCCCGTATACAGCTCACCCTGGCAACACGAAGATGTACCAAGACTTAAGGAAGCAATTTTGGTGGAATGGAATGAAGATGGATGTGGCATTGTTCGTTGAAAAATGTTTAGCTTGCCAGCAAGTGAAGTCCTTACACCAAAGACCGTATGGACCTCTGCAACCGTTACCAGTCCCAGAATGGAAGTGGGATGGAATCACAATGGATTTTGTGACGGGATTGCCAAGATCAAGAAAAGGAAATACAGTAGTATGGGTGATAGTGGATAGGTTGACAAAGTCTGCTCATTTTATACCTATTTCACATACCTGTGGATCAGCCAAGTTAGCCGAGATCTACATCAAAGAAATTGTGAAGTTGCACGGAGTGCCGAAGACGATTAGCTCTGATAGAGATTCGAAGTTCACAGCCCGTTTTTGGGAGAGTTTCCACAAAGAATTGGGAACTCAGTTGCAATTCAGCACTGGTTACCATCCCCAAACCGATGGTCAGTCCGAGCGAACGATTCAAATTCTCGAAGATATGTTGAGAGCCGTCCTGTTAGATAAAGGAGTTGAATGGGAAAATTTTTTACCTCTTGTTGAATTCGCATACAACAACAGCTATCAGAACACGATAAGAATGGCCCCTTACGAAGCTCTTTATGGAAAGAAGTGTAGATCGCCGTTGTATTGGAATGAACTAGGTGAAAGGAAAGTGTTAGGGCCAGAAGCGATTGAGGAAATGATAGAATCTGTGCGTCAAATCCGTGAGAAGATTAAAGAAGCTCAGAGTCGACAGAAGTCGTATGCTGATAATCGAAGATCCAAATTGGAGTTTAAAGAAGGAGATAAAGTATTTTTGAAAGTATCCCCCTCGAGAGGAGTATATCGTTTTGGAGTTAAGGGAAAGCTTAGACCTCGTTTTATAGGACCGTACGAGATCCTTAAAAGGATTGGATCTGTATCGTATCGTTTAGCGTTACCGCCTAGTTTTGGAAGTTTGCATAACGTTTTTCACATATCGCAATTGAGAAAATACGTCTTCGATCCGAAGCACGTAATACGCCAAGAAGATGTCGAGATGAAACCCGACCTAAGCTACGAGGAGAAACCCGAGGAGATTTTAGACCATAAAGTCCAGCAGCTTAGAACGAAGTCGATTTCCTTAGTGAAAGTCAAATGGTGTCATCATGATCTTGAAGAAGCCACTTGGGAACTCAAAGAAAAGATGAAAGCAAAGTATCCCGAGTTATTTTCTTAAGGTCAGTAAATTTCGGGACGAAATTTTTTTTTAGAGGGTGAGGATGTGATACCTCGAGCTTTTATATCCTTAGAGAGCGTAATAATTAACCGAGTGAGTTAAAAGATGAGAATTTAGGAATAAAAATTTTCTTTTCTAAACGAAGGGAAATGAGTAAAACGTTTAGAATGCTTTGTGAGTTTTGTGTTAATTTATCTGTTCTATTTATCTGAGATGATGATAATGCGATATGCTTGTTGAGTTGTTTATGTGAAAATGAGTATAAGACGAATTTTTAGAAAAATCCCGAGGAGTTTGTTTAATTGAGATAGAATAATGAGAATCGCCGAAGAATTTTTTTTATACTGATGAACTTAGAATAGAGTTGAATTAGAATCTTTGAACCTAGAATTGCTTCTAAGGTCACTGAGATA
The DNA here is from genome assembly GCA_029490685.1 of Schizonepeta tenuifolia. Lineage (NCBI taxonomy): Eukaryota > Viridiplantae > Streptophyta > Magnoliopsida > Lamiales > Lamiaceae > Schizonepeta > Schizonepeta tenuifolia. Next base: position 49,877,100 of record CM055956.1, on the reverse strand, counting down.
GGGTAAGAACTTATCCGAGAATTGAGAAGAGTAATGAGGAATTGATCTTTAAAGGATTAATAAACGGATTAATAAGCCGACTAAATTCCTTTGAGATTTAAAAGACTAAATGATCGAATTAGTTAATCTTTTAATTGAGACGTGAAATAGGATGGAGATGATTAGTGTCGGAATTGAGACGAGAAGAGGTTAGACCGTTTATAACATAAGAAGGAATTAATACGAATTGTTTTATCCGGAAAACCTTTACGATCGGGTAATTAACACCCGTAATGACACGACGAAGACAAGTGTCGACACACCTCTCTCCCTCTCACGCCACCTCACACCTCTCTCCCATCTCTCTCCAATTTCCAAGATTAAATGTCATGATTATGTCTTATGCATGGCATTATCAAAACTTGCATGCAAACTACATCAATCACCTATCTATCAATCACTTTAAACAATTACAACTTCCAACACCAACTTGTCCTCACACTTTATTCTTGTTGTTGGATTTCAAATTCATACATCTAATGCTAAGTAGGAAGAGTTCATTCATTACACTCCAACTCTCTCTCTCATTCGAACTCTCTCTCAAGAAGAAGAAAAAGAAAACTCTCTCACTCTCTACCCTCTCAACTCACGGCACTCTCACACACACACACCTACATTTGATTTTTCCTCTATGCAACCATGTATTCAAGCTCATCATCCATGGAAATGAAGTAGAAAGCATCATCCTCCATCCATTCTATTCATATCTTCAAGAAAAGCTAATAATCCTTCAAGCTTTTGAGTTGAAATTAAAATCATCATCCCTATTTTCTTCATTTTGGCTCCCTAAAGAGATGGATGATTAATCTTTATGTTATTCTTTTCTTTGAGGATTCAAGAAGACTTCTTTCTTCCCTTCAAGTCAAAGTTTTGAAGCTCCATTTTCCATCCATTTCGATTCCAAGAGCCAAGGAGAAGAATTCCATTTAAATTAAAGTATCATATTCATTTGATTAGTTGTAAATATGTATATCTCTAAGTCCTAAACTTAGGATGTGCATGATATTCATTTGTATTGCTCAAGATTTTCCATGCATGATATTTAATTATGTTTAGGCAAACTTAGGATGTGCATGTGATAATCGAGTGAGAAGAAATCGTTAGGAGAATCGAACATTAGGTTTTAATCGGTGAATTAAGAGAAGTAAAAGAATTTAAAACCCTAACAAGATGATGAATGCCGAAAATTTTGAGTAAAATAGGAAAAATGTAAATCCTTTGAGTTATTGATATTTTGATGCTTGATTTGTTATTTTTATCATGTTGAGAATGAGATTATATGCATGAAAAAAAATTGAGAAATAAAATGCACCAGGAAATGCATGTATGCCGTGTGATTTGAAAAAAAATGGAGAATTTATTTTGTTGATTTTGTTGAGGAATTGAGTGATGTTTGGATCATGAGATGATTGTATGATATGTTGATATAATCATACATGTTGTTAAGATAAGAAAATTAAATTGCATGTTGAGTTTTTGGAAGAAAATAAAATGTGATAATATAAAGAGGATTAGATGTTTAAGTATTGTAATGTGTGTATGAATACTAGTTTAAATTATGAGTAAAGATAGAAGTTTTGTAATAAAAGGATTGAAGTTCAAAAGCTTTTAAAATTATTAAAGATGAAAAATGCATAAAGATATATCAATTAAATGTTCTTGTATGAAAACTTAAAGACTTAAATTTTTAATAACCTACAACAAAAAAATATTTTGTAACTTAACTAATAAAATGAACTAGTTAATAAAAATGTTTATTAAAAGATAAAGAAAACTTATTAAGTAAGAAAATGGCTTAAAAAGTTAAAGACAAAAGAAGAAGAAATTATTAAATAAATGAGCAAGAATTGAGAAAACCGAGGTTAAAAGAATTAATCGAGAAGAAATAAGAATGAAGTTTTAATCGAATGGAGAAAAGATACTAGACTAGATAAATTAATTACTCGTATAAATTAATCAAGAAAAAGATAGAATAAGATGTCGAGTAAAGGGTTTGAAAGAAATTAGTTAAAAATAATTAATTGAGTACGTTGATTTCGACCAAGCGAGTTTGAAATAAAACAATAGAAATTACTGAGTTAATAATTAGAAAAATAATAGTCAAGTTAAGAAATGAGAATCGAATTAGAAATGGATAAGAAATTTCAATTTCATAAAAGTTTAATAATAATTAAAGAGAATTTTATATTAATTGAGTAAAAGTTATAAAATACCTCATAAGATAACGAATTTAGATCAAAGCGTTGTCTATAAAATAAGAAAGATAGAGTAAATGGTTTGAGCCTTCATGAAAAGAAATGCATAATCGAATCAAGTTTTAATGTCTAAATTAAATGAACGTTAATGTGTCTTGAAGTATGTTTGATTTATTTGAATTCATTATATGATTGAATAAGTGTTTAAATTCATGATATTGGTTAAGATGTGAAGGATAATTGAATTATTTGTATGCAAAATGATTGAATTACTAATTGTTAAATCGAGAATTGATTAAAGTCTTTGAAAGAAAGCTCGAGTAATAGAATGTAGATGGATGACGTTTATTAATTAAAGCGAGAAAGTGTTAAAACGTTGATTAGTAGTATTAACCAATTCGAATAGAGTTAATGATTTAAAGACTAAAACACAAGATCCTTTAGAGACATTAAAGCGAAGAGAGAAACGACTCAAGTAGAAGTCTTTCAGTTGAGTCCAACGCCTTGTGTCCGTCTTTTGCGTATCTTATTTTCCTTTATCGATGTCAAACTGTGAAGGATCAAGCCGGACAGATCATTAAGCAAGGACAAAAAGTCCTAAACCACCTAGCTAGATCTTCGGAAGTCAGGTGGGCTTTTCTGAACCAAAACTATCGATGAGAATTAGTTATGCTATTGAATACTATGATATGATTTTGAATGTGATTGACTTGCCGTTTTTATTAAAGTTAGTATGTGTTATCATCTGTTTATGTGAAGATGTTATTATCCTGTGAAAGGCAGGAAGCCCACGTGTGGTATATGTTGAGGTGACTGTGAGCCTTGCTTCGGTTAGGCCGGTCACAGTGCTCGAGAAGGAGGCCTACTTCTCGACACAGTAAGATTGTTGTGACAGATGATGCATACTGTATTATTATATGTTATATTTGACTGCGCAGTCTGTTTAAAAGAAAATGTTTTAACATACACAAGTAAAACTGTTTTTAAACTGCTTAAGTACTTGTGATGTTCGGCAAGGCAAGTTCAATTGTTATAGCTTTAAGAAGCATCTTTATTCAAATGTTTTGGCTTGTGTTCACTGAGTACGAAGTACTCAGCCCTGCGTATGTTTCTAAACATGCAGGTTGACTGGATGACGATGGCATGGATACTTGGTGGTGTGGTGTGGTTCTTTTGGTTGAGTCTAGTTGAATATCAGACTGGCATTTGTACGTCTTCATACGTGCAGATGTTGGGTATTGATGCAAGTTTCCGCTGCAACCCTTTTGAATTGATGTTTGTTGATGCTAATACTTTGATACTCATGTTTTTAATTCCGAGTGTTGTACTCGATGACTTTGAATTTTTGTTAAATTCTTAAACTACTTGACTTGTACTTCCGAGCGATGGGCTCGTTGATTCGAAATGTTGTTGAACCTGATTCTCTTAACTTGGTATATATGTGCATTCTCTTTTTGTTGAAATTCTATACCCGTCAGCATGAATTACTTATTTAGATTCCTGTTATAAGTGAAGTTGAAATGCTCGGATGTTACTTCATTATGTTTTTTTTTGGAAGCCTAGTTCGATTGCCTTGTCTTTCATTATCGTTTTCCCCGAGCACGTTTCCCCTTATTTGAGTTGATTGTTAGTTGTTTAGGTTTTGTTGTTATTCATAAGTCGTACCTCGAGAGGCGGGGTGTGACAAAAGGAGTGTGTGGTGGTTTTAGATCTAGAAAATTTATATTGCTCGAGAAAAATGCAAGTTCGGGAGCTACGCACGAATGAGCTTCAAATGAGCTTTTCAAGGTTGAAACACGATTTGGTAGGTATTTTGATAAGAACCAAGCCGTTCTTGGAAACTTTTAGATTGAATACATCATTTTAAAGGAGTGTGTGATAGTTTTAGATCTTGAAAATTTATATTGCTAGAGAAAAATGCAAGTTCGGGAGCTACGCACGAAATGAGCTTCAAATGAGCTTTTCAAGGTGTAAACATGATTTGGTAGGTATTTTGATAACAACAAAACTGTTATTTGAAACTTTTACATCGGATACATCATGATAAGGGAGTATGTGGGGGTTTTCGATCTAGAAAATTTATATTGCACGAGAAAAATACAAGTTTGAGAGCTACGCATGAAATGAGGTTCAAATGAGCTTTCCAACTTGCAAACACAATTTGGTAGGTATTTTGACGAGAACGAAGCCATTCTTGGAAACTTTTACATTGGATACATGATACTAAGGGAGTGTGTGGTGGTTTTAGATCTAGAAAATTTATATTGCTCGAGAAAAATGCAAGTTCGGGAGCAACACACGAAATGAGCTTCAAATGAGCTTTTCAAGGTGCAAACGTGATTTGGTAGGTATTTTGATAAGAACAAAACTATTGTTTGAAACTTTTACATCGGATACATCATGATAAAGGAATGTGTGGGGTTTTCGATCTAGAAAATTTATATTGCTCAAGAAAAATACAAGTTCGAGAGCTACGCACAAAATGAGTTTTGAATGAGTTTTCCAAGATGCAAACACAATTTGGTAGGTATTTGACGAGAACGAAGCCGTTCTTGGAAACTTTTACATTGGTTACATCATAATAAAGGAGTGTCTGGTGGTATTAGATTTAGAAATTTTATATAGCTCGAGAAAAGTGCAAGTTCGGGAGCTACGCTCGAACTAAGCTTCAAATGAGCTTTTCAAGGTGCAAACATGATTTTGTAGGTATTTTGACGAGAATGAAGCAGTTCTTGAAAACTCTTACATTGGCTACATCATAATAAAGGAGTGTGTGTTATGGTTTTGGATTGAAAAAATTTATATTGCTCGATCGAAATGCACGTTCGGGAACTAAGCACGAAATGAGCTTCAAATGATCTTTTCAAGGTGCAAACACAATTTTGTTGGTCTTTTGAGGAGAACGAGGCTGTTCTTGGAAACTTTTACATTGGATACATCATAATAAGCGAGTGTGGTGTTTTTCGATCTAGAATATTTATATTGCTCGAGAAAAATGCAACTTCGAGAGCTACGGACGAAATGAGCTTCAAATGAGCTTTTCAAGATGCAAACACGATTTGGTAGTTATTTTGATCAGAACGAAGCCATTCTTGGAAACTTTTAGATTGGATACATCATTATAAAGGAGTGTGTGGTAATTTTAGATCCTGAAAATTTATATTGCTCGAGAAAAATGCAAGTTCGAGAGCTACACACGAAATGAGCTTCAAATGAGGTTTTCAAGGTGTAAACATAATTTCGTTGGTATTTTTAGGAGAACGAAGCCGTTCTTGGAAACTTTTACATTGTATACATCATAATAAGGGAGTGTGTGGTGGTTTTAGATCTAGAAAATTTATATTGCTCGAGAAAAATGCAAGTTCGGGAGCTACGCACGAATGAGCTTCAAATGAACTTTTCAAGGTTGAAACACGATTTGGTTGGTATTTTAACGAGAACGAAGCCGTTGTTTAAAACTTTTACATTGGATACATAAAAATAAAAGAGTGTCTGGTGGTTTTAGGTCTAGAAATTTTATATAGCTCGACAAAAGCGTAAGTTCAGGAGCTACGCTATAAATAAGCTTCAAATGAACTTTTCAAGGTGCAAAATACGATTTTGTAGATATTTTGACGAGAATGAAGACGTTCTTGAAAACTTTTACATTAGCTACATCATAATAAAGGAGTGTGTGTTATGGTTTTGGATCGAAAAAATTTATATTGCTCGATCGAAATGCATGTTCGGGAGCTAAGCACGAAATGAGTTTCAAATGATCTTTTTAAGGTGCAAACACAATTTCGTTGGTCTTTTGAGTAGAACGAAGCCGTTCTTGGAAACTTTTACATTGCAAACATGATTTGGTAGGTATTTTGATAAGAACAAAACAATTGTTTGAAACTTTTGCATCGGATACATCATGATAAAGGAGTGTGTGGGGTTTTTCGATCTCGAAAATTTATATTGCTCGAGAAAAATACAAGTTTGAGAGCTACGCACGAAATGAGCTTCAAATGAGCTTTCTAAGATGCAAACACAATTTGGTAGGTATTTTGACGAGAACGATGCCGTTTTTGGAAACTTTTACATTGGATAAATCATAATAAAGGAGTGTGTGGTGGTTTTCGATATAGAAAAATTATATTGCTCAAGAAAAATGCATGTTCGGGAGCTATGCACGAAATGAGCTTCAAATGAGCTTTTTAAGATGCAAACTCGATTTGGTAGGTATTTTGACGAGAATGAAGTCGTTGTTGGAAACTTTTACGTTGGATACATCAAAATAAAAGAGTGTCGGATAGTTTTAGATCTAGAAATTTTATATAGCTCGAGAAAAGCGCAAGTTCAGGAGTTACGCTATAAAAAAGCTTCAAATGAACTTTTCAAGGTGCAAACACGAATTTGTAGATATTTTGACGAGAACGAAGCCGTTCTTGAAAGCTTTTACAATTGATACATCATAATAAGGGAGTGTGTAGTTGTTTTAAATCAAAAGAAATCATATTGCTTGATCAAAATGGAAGTTCGAGAGCTATGCACGAAATGAGCTTCAAATGAGCTTTCCAAGATGCAAACACAATTTGGTAGGCATTTTGACGAGAACGAAGCCGTTTTTGGAAACTTTTACATTGGATACATCATAATAAAGGAGTGTGTGGTGGTTTTAGATCTAGAAAATTTATATTGCTCGAGAAAAATGCAAGTTCGGGATCTACGCACGAATGAGCTTAAAATGAGCTTTTCAAGGTTGAAACACGATTTGGATGGTATTTTAACGAGAACGAAGCCGTTGTTTAAAACTTTTACATTAGATACATTATAAAAAGGGAGTTTGTGGTAGTTTTAGATCGAAAAAATTTATATTGCTCGAGAATGTTGCAAGTTCGGGAGCTACGAAAGAAAAGAGCTTCAAATGAGCTTTTCAAGATGCAAACACGATTTGGTAGGTATTTTGACGAGAACGAAGCCGTTGCTGGAAACTTTTACATTGGATACATCAAAATAAAAGAGTGTCTTGTGGTTTTAGATCTAGATATTTTATATAGCTCGAGAAAAGCGCAAGTTCAGGAGCTACGCTATAAATAAGCTTCAAATGAACTTTTCAAGGTGCAAACATGATTTTGTAGATATTTTGACGAGAACGAAGCCGTTCTTGCAAACTTTTACGTTGGATACATCATAATAAGGGCATGTGTGGTGGTTTTCGATCTAGAAAATTTATGTTGCTCGAGAAAAATACAAGTTCGAGAGCTATGCACGAAATGAACTTTAAATGAACTTTCCAAGATGCAAACACAATTTGGTAGGTATTTTGACGAGAACGAAGCCGTTCTTGGAAACTTTTACATTGGATACATCATAATAAAGGAGTGTGTTATGGTTTTGGATCGAAAAAAATTATATTGCTCGATCAAAATGCAAGTTCGTTGGTCTTTTGAGGAGAACGAAGGTGTTCTTGGAAACTTTTACATTGGATACATCATAATAAGGGAGTGTGTGGTGGTTTTCGATCTAGAATATTTATATTGCTCGAGAAAAATGCAACTTCGAGAGCTACGGATGAAATGAGCTTCAAATGAGCTTTTCAAGATGCAAACACGATTTGGTAGGTATTTTGATCAGAACGAAGCCGTTCTTGGAAACTTTTAGATTGAATACATCATAATAAAGGAGTGTGTGGTAGTTTTAGATCTTGAAAATTTTTATTGCTTGAGAAAAATGCAAATTCGGGAGCTACACACGAAATGAGCTTCAAATGAGCTTTTCAAGGTGCAAACATGATTTGGTAGGTATTTTGACGAGAACGAAGGCGTTCTTGGAAACTTTTACATTGGATACATCATAATAAAGGAGTGTCTGGTGGTTTTAGATCTAGAAATTTTATATAGCTCGAGAAAAGCGCAAGTTCGGGAGCTACGCTCGAACTAAGCTTCAAATGAGCTTTTCAAGGTGCAAACACGATTTTGTAGACATTTTGACGAGAACGAAGCCGTTCTTGCAAACTTTTACGTTGAATACATCATAATAAGGGAGTGTGTGGTGGTTTTCGATCTAGAAAATTTATATTGCTCGAGAAAAATATAAGTTCGGGAGCTATGCACGAAATGAGCTTCAAATGAGCTTTCCAAGATGCAAACACGATTTGGTAGGTATTTTGACGAGAACGAAGCCGTTGTTGGAAACTTTTACATTGGATACATCATAATAAAGGAGTGTGTGGTGGTTTTAGATCTAGAAAATTTATATTGCTCGAGTAAAACGCAAGTTCGGGAGTTACGCACGAAATGAACTTCAAATGAGCTTTTCAAGAAGCAAACATGATTTGGTAGATATTTTGATAAGAACAAAACTGTTGTTTGAAACTTTTACATCGGATACATCATGATAAATGGGTGTGTGGGTTTTCGATTTAGAAAATTTATATTGCTTGAGAAAAATACAAGTTCGAGAGCTACGCACGAAATGAGCTTCAAATGAGTTTTTCAAGATGCAAAGACAATTTTGTAGGTATTTTGACGAGAACGAAGGCGTTCTTGGAAACTCTTACATTGGATACATCATAATAAAGGAGTGTCTGGTGGTTTTAGATCTAGAAATTTTATATAGCTCGAGAAAAGCGCAAGTTCGGGATCTACGCTCGAACTAAGCTTCGAATGAGCTTTTCAAGGTGCAAACACGATTTTGTAGACATTTTGACGAGAACGAAGCTGTTCTTGCAAACTTTTACGTTGGATACATCATAATAAATGAGTGTGTGTTATGATTTTGGATGGAAAAAATTTATATTGCTCGATCAAAATGCAAGTTCGGGAGCTAAGCACGAAATGAGTTTCAAATGAGTATTTCAAGGTGCAAACATAATTTTGTTGGTCTTTTGAGGAGAATGAAGCCATTCTTGAAAACTTTTACATTGGATACATCATAATAAGGGAGTGTGTGGTGGTTTTCGATTTAGAATATTTATATTGCTCGAGAAAAATACAACTTCGAGAGCTATGGACGAAATGAGCATTTCAAGATGCAAACACGATTTAGTAGGTATTTTGATCAGAATGAAGCCGTTCTTGGAAACTTTTACATTGGATACATCATAATAAAGGAGTGTGTGGGGATTTTCGATCCAGAAAATTTATATTGCTCGAAAAAATGCAAGTTTGGGAGCTACGCACGAATGAGTTTCAAAATAGCTTTTCAAGGTTGAAACACGATTTGGTTGGTATTTTAATGAGAACAAAGCCGTTGTTCAAAACTTTTACATAGAATAAATCATAAAAAGTGAGTTTGTGGAGGTTTTAGATCTAGAAAATTTATATTACTCGAGAAAAATGCAAGTTCGGGAGCTACGCACGAATGAGCTTCAAATGAGCTTTCCAAGATGGATACACAATTTGGTAGGTATTTTGACGAGAACGAAGCCGTTCTTGGAAACTTTTACATTGGACACATCATAATAAAAGAGTGTGTGGTGGTTTTATATCTAAAAAATTTATATTGCTCGAGAAAAATGCAAGTTTGGGAGCTACGCACGAATGAGCTTCAAATGAGCTTTTCAAGGTTGAAACACGATTTGGTTGGTATTTTAACGAGAATGAAGCCATTGTTTAAAACTTTTACATTAGATACATCATAAAATGGGAGTTTGTGGAAGTTATGGATCAAAAAAATTTATATTGCTCGAGAAAAATGGAAGTTCGGGAGCTACGCACGAAATGAGCTTCAAATGAGCTTTTCAAGAAGCAAACACGATTTGGTAGGTATTTTGACGAGAATGAAGCCGTTGTTGGAAACTTTTACATTGGATACTTCATAATAAAAGAGTGTCTGGTGGTTTTAGATAAAGAAATTTTATGTAGCTCGAGAAACGCGCAAGTTCGGGAGCTACGCTCGAACTAAGCTTTAAATGAGCTTTTCAATGTGCAAATATGATTTTGTGGGTATTTTGACGAGAACGAAGCCGTTCTTGGAAACTCTTACATTGGCTACATCATAATAAAGGAGTGTGTGCTATGGTTTTGGATCGAAAAAGTTTATTTTGCTCGATCAAAATGCAAGTTCGGGAGCTAAGCACGAAATGAGCTTCAAATGAGCTTTTCAAGGTGCAAACATGATTCGGTAGGTATTTTGATACGAACAAAGCCGTTCTTGGAAACTTTTACATTAGATACATCATAATAAAGGAGTGTCTGGTGCTTTTAGACCTAGAAAATTTATATTGCTCGAGAAAAATGCAAGTTCGGGAGCTACGGACGAAATGAGTTTCTAATGAGCTTTTCAAGGTTGAAACACGATTTGGTTGGTAATTTGACGAGAACGAAGCCGTTGTTTAAAACTTTTACACTGGATACATCATAAAAAGGGAGCGTGGGGTAGTTTTGGATCAAAAAAATTTATATTGCTTAAGAAAATTGCAAGTTCGCGAGCTACGCAATAAATGAGCTTCAAATAAGCTTTTCAAGATGCAAACACGAGTTGGTAGGTATTTTGACGACAACGAAGCCGTTGTTGGAAACTTTTACATTGGATACATCAAAATAAAGGAGTGTCTATTGGTTTAATTTCTAGAAATTTTATATAGCTCGAGAAAAGCGCAAGTTCAGGAGCTACGCTATAAATAAGCTTCAAATGAGCTTTTGAAGGCAAATAAGATTTGGTAGGTATTTTGACGAGAACGAAGTTGTTCTTGGAAACTTTTACATTGGCTACATCATAATAAAGGAGTGTGTGTTATGGTTTTGGATCGAAAAAATTTATATTTGCTCAATCAAAACCCAAGTTCGGGAGCTACGCACGAAATGAGCTACAAATGGGCTTTCCAAGGTGCAAACACAATTTCGTTGGTATTTTGAGGAGAACGAAGCCATTTTTGGAAACTTTTACATTGGATACATCATAATAAGGGAGTGAGTGGTGGTATTCAGTCTAGAAAATTTATATTGCTCGAGAAAAATACAAGTTCGAGAGCTACGCACGAAATGAGCTTCAAATGAGCTTTCCAAGATGGAAACACAATTTGGTAGGTATTTTGACGAGAACGAAGCCGTTCTTTGAAACTTTTACATTGGACACATCATAATAAAAGAGTGTGTGGTGGTTTTAGATCTAGAAAATTTATATTGCTCGAGAAAAATGCAAGTTCGGGAGCTACGCACGAATGAGCTTCAAATGAGCTTTTCAAGGTTGAAACACGATTTGGTTGGTATTTTAACGAGAACGAAGCCATTGCTTAAAACTTATACATTAGATACATCATAAAATGGGAGTTTGTGGAAGTTATGGATCGAAAAAATTTATATTGCTCGAGAAAAATGCAAGTTCGGGAGCTACGCAGGAAATGAGCTTCAAATGAGCTTTTCAAGAAGCAAACACGATTTGGTAGGTATTTTGACGAGAATGAAGCCGTTGTTGGAAACTTTTACATTGGATACTTCATAATAAAAGAGTGTCTGGTGGTTTTAGATAAAGAAATTTTATGTAGCTCGAGAAACGCGCAAGTTCGGGAGCTACGCTCGAACTAAGCTTTAAATGAGCTTTTCAATGTGCAAATATGATTTTGTGGGTATTTTGACGAGAACGAAGCCGTTCTTGGAAACTCTTACATTGGCTACATCATAATAAAGGAGTGTGTGCTATGGTTTTGGATCGAACAAGTTTATTTTGCTCGATCAAAATGCAAGTTCGGGAGCTAAGCACGAAATGAGCTTCAAATGAGCTTTTCAAGGTGCAAACACAATTTCGTTGGTCTTTTGAGAAGAACGAAGCCGTTCTTGGAAACTTTTATATTGGATACATCATAATAAGGGAGTGTGTGGTGGTTTTCGATCTAGAATATTTATATTGCTCGAGAAAAATGCAACTTTGAGAGCTACGGACAAAATGAGCTTGAAATGAGCTTTTCAAGAAGCAAACACGATTTGGTAGGTATTTTGATCAGAACGAAGCCGTTCTTGGAAACTTTTACATTGGATACATCATAATAAAGGAGTGTGTGGTAGTTTTAGATCTTGAAAATTTATATTGTTTGAGAAAAATGCAAGTTTGGGAGCTACACACGAAATGAGCTTCAAATGAGCTTTTCAAGGTGTAAACATAATTTCGTTGGTATTTTTTGGAGAACAAAGCCGTTCTTGGAAACTTTTACATTGGATACATCGTAATAAGGGAGTGTGTTGTGGTTTTCGATCTAGAAAATTTATATTGCTTAAGAAAATTGCAAGTTCGGTAGCTACGCAATAAATGAGCTTCAAATAAGCTTTTCAAGATGCAAACACGAGTTGGTAGGTATTTTGACGACATCGAAGCCGTTGTTGGAAACTTTTACATTGGATACATCAAAATAAAGGAGTGTCTATTGGTTTAATTTCTAGAAATTTTATATAGCTCGAGAAAAGCGCAAGTTCAGGAGCTACGCTATAAATAAGCTTCAAATGAGCTTTTGAAGGCAAACAAGATTTGGTAGGTATTTTGACGAGAACGAAGTTGTTCTTGGAAACTTTTACATTAGCTACATGATAATAAAGGAGTGTGTGTTATGGTTTTGGATCGAAAAAATTTATATTTGCTCAATCAAAACCCAAGTTCGGGAGCTACGCACGAAATGAGCTACAAATGGGCTTTCCAAGGTGCAAACACAATTTCGTTGGTATTTTGAGGAGAACGAAGCCGTTCTTGGAAAATTTTACATTGGATACATCATAATAAGGGAGTGAGTGGTGGTATTCAGTCTAGAAAATTTATATTGCTCGAGAAAAATACAAGTTCGAGAGCTACGCACGAAATGAGCTTCAAATGAGCTTTCCAAGATGTAAACACAATTTGGTAGGTATTTTGACGAGAACGAAGCTGTTCTTGGAAACTTTTACATTGGACACATCATAGTAAAAGAGTGTGTGGTGGTTTTAGATCTAGAAAATTTATATTGCTCGAGAAAAATGCAAGTTCGGGAGCTACGCACGAATGAGCTTCAAATGAGCTTTTCAAGGTTGAAACACGATTTGGTTGGTATTTTAACGAGAACGAAGCCATTGTTTAAAACTTATACATTAGATACATCATAAAATGGGAGTTTGTGGAAGTTATGGATCGAAAAAATTTATATTGCTCGAGAAAAATGCAAGTTCGGGAGCTACGCAGGAAATGAGCTTCAAATGAGCTTTTCAAGAAGCAAACACGATTTGGTAGGTATTTTGACGAGAATGAAGCCGTTGTTGGAAACTTTTACATTGGATACTTCATAATAAAAGAGTGTCTGGTGGTTTTAGATAAAGAAATTTTATGTAGCTCGAGAAACGCGCAAGTTCGGGAGCTACGCTCGAACTAAGCTTTAAATGAGCTTTTCAATGTGCAAATATGATTTTGTGGGTATTTTGACGAGAACGAAGCCGTTCTTGGAAACTCTTACATTGGCTACATCATAATAAAGGAGTGTGTGCTATGGTTTTGGATCGAACAAGTTTATTTTGCTCGATCAAAATGCAAGTTCGGGAGCTAAGCACGAAATGAGCTTCAAATGAGCTTTTCAAGGTGCAAACACAATTTCGTTGGTCTTTTGAGAAGAACGAAGCCGTTCTTGGAAACTTTTATATTGGATACATCATAATAAGGGAGTGTGTGGTGGTTTTCGATCTAGAATATTTATATTGCTCGAGAAAAATGCAACTTTGAGAGCTACGGACAAAATGAGCTTGAAATGAGCTTTTCAAGAAGCAAACACGATTTGGTAGGTATTTTGATCAGAACGAAGCCGTTCTTGGAAACTTTTACATTAGATACATCATAATAAAAGAGTGTGTGGTAGTTTTAGATCTTGAAAATTTATATTGTTTGAGAAAAATGCAAGTTTGGGAGCTACACACGAAATGAGCTTCAAATGAGCTTTTCGAGGTGTAAACATAATTTCGTTGGTATTTTTTGGAGAACAAAGCCGTTCTTGGAAACTTTTACATTGGATACATCGTAATAAGGGAGTGTGTTGTGGTTTTCGATCTAGAAAATTTATATTGCTTAAGAAAATTGCAAGTTCGGTAGCTACGCAATAAATGAGCTTCAAATAAGCTTTTCAAGATGCAAACACGAGTTGGTAGGTATTTTGACGACATCGAAGCCGTTGTTGGAAACTTTTACATTGGATACATCAAAATAAAGGAGTGTCTATTGGTTTAATTTCTAGAAATTTCATATAGCTCGAGAAAAGCGCAAGTTCAGGAGCTACGCTATAAATAAGCTTCAAATGAGCTTTTGAAGGCAAACAAGATTTGGTAGGTATTTTGACGAGAAAGAAGTTGTTCTTGGAAACTTTTACATTAGCTACATGATAATAAAGGAGTGTGTGTTATGGTTTTGGATCGAAAAAATTTATATTTGCTCAATCAAAACCCAAGTTCGGGAGCTACGCACGAAATGAGCTACAAATGGGCTTTCCAAGGTGCAAACACAATTTCGTTGGTATTTTGAGGAGAACGAAGCCGTTCTTGGAAAATTTTACATTGGATACATCATAATAAGGGAGTGAGTGGTGGTATTCAGTCTAGAAAATTTATATTGCTCGAGAAAAATACAAGTTCGAGAGCTACGCACGAAATGAGCTTCAAATGAGCTTTCGAAGATGGAAACACAATTTGGTAGGTATTTTGACGAGAACGAAGCTGTTCTTGGAAACTTTTACATTGGACACATCATAATAAAAGAGTGTGTGGTGGTTTTAGATCTAGAAAATTTATATTGCTCGAGAAAAATGCAAGTTCGGGAGCTACGCACGAATGAGCTTCAAATGAGCTTTTCAAGGTTGAAACACGATTTGGTTGGTATTTTAACGAGAACGAAGCCATTGTTTAAAACTTATACATTAGATACATCATAAAATGGGAGTTTGTGGAAGTTATGGATCGAAAAAATTTATATTGCTCGAGAAAAATGCAAGTTCGGGAGCTACGCAGGAAATGAGCTTCAAATGAGCTTTTCAAGAAGCAAACACGATTTGGTAGGTATTTTGACGAGAATGAAGCCGTTGTTGGAAACTTTTACATTGGATACTTCATAATAAAAGAGTGTCTGGTGGTTTTAGATAAAGAAATTTTATGTAGCTCGAGAAACGCGCAAGTTCGGGAGCTACGCTCGAACTAAGCTTTAAATGAGCTTTTCAATGTGCAAATATGATTTTGTGGGTATTTTGACGAGAACGAAGCCGTTCTTGGAAACTCTTACATTGGCTACATCATAATAAAGGAGTGTGTGTTATGGTTTTGGATCGAACAAGTTTATTTTGCTCGATTAAAATGCAAGTTCGGGAGCTAAGCACGAAATGAGCTTCAAATGAGCTTTTCAAGGTGCAAACACAATTTTGTTGGTCTTTTGAGGAGAACAAAGCCGTTCTTGGAAACTTTTATATTGGATACATCATAATAAGGGAGTGTGTGGTGGTTTTCGATCTAGAATATTTATATTGCTCGAGAAAAATGCAACTTCGAGAGCTACGGACAAAATGAGCTTCAAATGAGCTTTTCAAGAAGCAAACACGATTTGGTAGATATTTTGATCAGAACGAAGCCGTTCTTGGAAACTTTTACATTGGATACATCATAATAAAGGAGTGTGTGGTAGTTTTAGATCTTGAAAATTTATATTGTTTGAGAAAAATGCAAGTTTGGGAGCTACACACGAAATGAGCTTCAAATGAGCTTTTCAAGGTGTAAACATAATTTCGTTGGTATTTTTAGGAGAACAAAGCCGTTCTTGGAAACTTTTACATTGGATACATCGTAATAAGGGAATGTGTTGTGGTTTTCGATCCAGAAAATTTATATTGCTCCAGAAAAATGCAAGTTCGGGAGCTACGCAGGAAATGAGCTTCAAATGAGCTTTTCAAGGTGCAAAAACGATTTGGTAGGTATTTTGATAAGAACAAAACTGTTGTTTGAAACTTTTACATCGGATACAACATGATAAAAGAGTGTGTGGGGATTTTTGATTTAGAAAATTTATATTGCTCGAGAAAAATGCAAGTTTAGGAGCTACGCACGAAATGAGTTTCAAATGAGCTTTTCAAGGTGTAAACATAATTTCGTTGGTATTTTTAGTAGAACGAAGCCGTTCTTGAAAACTATTACATTAGATACACCATAATAAGAGAGTGTGTGGTAGTTTTGGATCTAGAAAAATTATATTGCTCCAGAAAAATGCAAGTTCGGGAGCTATGCACGAAATGAGCTTCAAATGAGCTTTTCAAGGTGGAAACACGATTTGGTTGGTATTTTGATGAGAGCGAAGCTATTCTTTAATTCTTATACATTGGATACATCATAAGAAGGGAACGTATGGTAGTTTTGGATCGAAAAAAATTATATTGCTCGAGAAAAATGTAAGTTTGGTAGCTACGCACGAAATGAGCTTCAAATGAGCTTTTCAAGGTGCAAACATGATTCGGTAAGTATTTTGATAAGAACCTAACCGTTCTTGAAAACTTTTATATTGGATACATCATAATAAAGGAGTGTTGTGGTTTTTGATCGACAAAATTTATATTGATCGAGAAAAACATAAATTCGGAAGCTACACTCGAAATAAGCTTCGAATGAGCTTTACAAGGTGCAAACATGATTTGGTAGATATTTAGACGAGAATGAAACCGTTCTTGGAAACTTTTACAATAGATACATCATAATAAGGGAGTGTGTAGTGGTTTTGGATCAAACAAATTTATATTGCTTGATCAAAACGGAAGTTCGGGAGCTACGCATGAAATGATCTTCAAATGAGCTTTTCAAAGTTGAAACACGACTTGGTAGGTATTTTGACGAGAACGAAGCCGTTGTTGGAAAGTTTTACATTGGATACATCAAAATAAAAGAGTGTCTGGTGGTTTTAGATCTAGAAATTTTATATAGCTCGAGAAAAGCGCAAGTTCAGAAGCTACGCTATAAATAAGCTTCAAATGAACTTTTCAAGGTGCAAACACGATTTTGTAGATATTTTGACGAGAAAGAAGCCGTTCTTGGAAACTTTTACATTGGATACATCATAATAAAGGAGTGTGTGGTGGTTTTAGATCTAGAAAATTTATATTGCTCGAGAAAAATGCAAGTTCGGGAGCTACACACGAATGAGCTTCAAATGAGCTTTTCAAGGTTGAAACACGATTTGGTTTTGTTGGGAAATTTATTAGTAATAGTTTTGATGAATTCCAAAACCAACTGACCCCAACCGAGTAGATGTTGCCAGAACCTAATGTTAGTAGGTAGGCTCGCTATTTGAGCATTTTTAAGATTTTATCTTTACAGGTCTCCAGCTGAAGATGGCAACAACATCACTCGGACAGAACATTAGTTGTAAGGAAAACAACTGAGCGTTCATCAGATGAGAAGCAGTAAAGGGAAAGAGAACGTCAGATGAAAGGAAGCCATCTGAGCGTTCGAACCCAACTGATCAGATACAAGGAAGACAACTGAGTGTTCAGTTTCAGAACATCAGTTGTAGAACTTCAACCAAGAAGATCAACAGCTTGAAGATGAAGTCAACTGAAAGTTCAACTGTTAGTTGTCAGATAGAACATCGGTTGAAGAACAAGTTAGTTGAAGATCGAAAGTCTTAACCGACCACTCCTTGTTGGAAGTCTATTGTTAAGATTTGAATTTCAAAAAGGAAGTCACATGAGGGTTTGACCGTTCAGTCATTACCCCATTTGGCCCAACACAAGACTATCTCAGATGGAAAGCAGAAGAGTACAGATGCCGTATCGGGAAAGTCTGCAGAGATGAGAGACAAGCCATCGCTTTCAAAGAACAGAGATCAACAGCTCCTCCAACGGCTAGTTGATACTCTCCGCCTATAAATAGAGGCCTTCATTCATTCGAAAAAAATACAAGACACACACTCGAGAAGAAACCAGAGAGCGAAAGAAAGAGCAATATTCTTCACGAGCTGAACTGAATTTAATCTCTTAGAACATCACTTGTTGAGAGTTCTAGAGTTAGTTAGTTTTTGTATATTTAGATCGAACCTTGAGAACATCACTTAGTGAGAGTTCGTAGAGTGTTAGATCATAGCTCACTTCGTGTTCGAGCTTTTAGTTGGAACCCCATTTTCTTTCACCTGAAAAGGTTTAGGATCCTACTCTTCCTGCAACTGAGTAGTTAGGTTGTTTAGTACCCAAAAACTAAACTGTAAGGTTGATAAGTACCCGCAAACTTATCCTTAACGGTTGCTCAGCCCGCGTAAGCTGAGTGGTTTGTCCAAAAGAACTTGGACTGAGTTGTGTGGACTCACAACTCCCCGTGGACGTAGGAGTTCTCTCTGAACCACGTTAATTCTCTGTGTGCTTGTGTTTTTCTTTATTCAGTTATTTCTTGCATTCTCAATTCATTGACTAACCAGCATACAATCTGCATCTGTACATTCTCAACTGTTTTGGTTTTTGACCAACCGTGCATAAAGGCGTGAGTTATTTAACGAGTTTAATTTCCACCATATTCCGCACAACACCACTCTTCCAGCTGAGGTTGCTTACTCAGCTGTGAGATTCCAACTGAGTCTTTTTACTCGGTTGAAGTGATTTTCAAGAGTTTAGTTTTAAAATCTTAACTGGTGTATTCCCCCCCCCCATACACCAGTAACTCATATCGGGACCATCAAGTGGTAACAGAACAGTGGTTTGAAAGACTACTGACTCTGTTTCACAAGGTGTGAATTCGAGGTATTTTATTCAGCGGTCAACTGAACAGATCTATCTTTCACGCTAGTGCATATTTGCTTGCATATTTGTTTTGTTGTTGAGTGCAAATGGACGTCAAGGACAAGATCGTGGTCATGTTCTCAGTAGTAAATTATACATCCTGGAGGACGCGGATGAAGAAGATCCTACTGTCGAAGCATTATAGGATGCAACAAGTACTCTCATCCGGACCAATCATCATCAAAGAAAGAATCGCTCGCACTCCTACAAATCCCAACGATGGGGATACAGTTGTGGAGTTTGTGGAGAAGCAGCCGGAAGACTACACTCCAGAGGAAGCCAAGGTGAGCCAGTTGGATATCTGGGCTCAAAGCACGATTATGTCCACTGTTGGACAAGATTATCTCCCTTGGATTGAAGAGTGAGAGACTGCCAAAGAAATGTGGGATATCTTGGCATCGCTGAGTGAAGGAAGCGATGAGACGAAGGAGAACAAGTTCTCACATGCATGCCAAGACTTCGACAACTTTTGTCTGAAGACAGATAAAACAATTGATCAGCTAGAGCTCCGGTTTATGGACATCCTCAGAAGAATCCAGTCCATCCGAAGAGGAAAATACACACTAAGAGAAATCAATCTCAAAGTGTTGCAAGCTCTACAGGCTGAGTGGGATACTTTCACCAATATCCACGAGAGCCGAGCTGACCTTGGTGAAATGGGAACTGAAAGATTGTTCTTAATCTTAAAGGGAAATGAGTATAAGGTGAACCGAAGAAGATCTCAGTCCTCGGTTCAGACGAGTAGACTTGAGGCTGTTGGTTCAGCCTCAAAGTCAGTTGCTCTTCGAGCTGACTACTCCAAATCAAGAACATCGAGGCCAACCAGATCAGCTGACACAACTGCAAAGGAGCCAAGCAGATAGGAACTGCAACAGAACATTGCAGCCCTGTCAAAGAAACTAGCCGACATGGACACTCGGTTCAGGAAATACAAACGATTCTACAAATCAAACCGAACTTGAGACAATTCAAAGCCTGTCACCAACGGTTGCTTTGAATGCGGCAAGGAGGGACACTTCAAAGCTGACTGTCCAGACCTCTCAAAGAAAGAGAGAGAAGCGATGAGGGCCAGGCAAGCTGGAAAGAACAAGGCCATGGTAGCAGAAGAAGCAGCTGACGACATGGACATCTTCACTGACACTGAAGATGAGGATGAGCTGACTTCTACCAACAACGCCATCAGTCAGGATCAATGCCTCATGGCACTTGGAACCGACCAAGAGGATACTGAGGTACACTCTAATCCTGCTAAGTTAAATTCTTTCAATACCTCTAACATGCAGGAATCTCTGGACGAAGAGTTGGAACCCTCCTGGAGTGACTTTCAAGAACTCAGTGAGGAACTGCATCAGCAATCGGTTGAGTTTAAGAGTCTTCAAGCTCAGTTCACCAAACTTGAATATTCCTTAATTGAAAAGGACGATCTGATCAAGAGCCAAACCGAGGAGATTGAGAATCTCAAGAGTCAACTGAATGAGGCTAAGGCTCCAACTGATGAGGAGTTGACGACGCAGATCAAGGAGCAGCAAGATCAGTTGAAAAATCAAGAGACTCAGATCGACCAGCTGATAAAGAAGTCAGATGGGCAAACCGAGCAAATAACTGTCCTTCTCAAGGAGTTGCAAACTGAGAAGGACAATCTAATCAAGCTGTATCAGTCATCCAAGATCATCAAGAATCTTATCAGTTACAGTAGACAGATGGATGACGTGTCAGGACTCGGTTATGATGTGATTAAAGATCGTGAAATTCCTCCAGCAACCTTCGTCAAAGCTGTTGAGGTCAAGGTTGTCGAACCTAGCACAGTGGAACCTGAGTCACCACAAAGTAATTCAACCTCCACCTCTCAGCAAGCTCAACCGACCAAGACAACCACAACTGAGAAGGAAAAAGGAGCAGTAGATGGAGGACAGAATGTTCCATCGTTTGGGACATCAACCGAGGGGGAATGCTCAAAAAGTCAGAAGAGGAATCAGAGGCGTCGAAGGCATAATCACAACCGAACTCAGAATCAGAACCGACCTTTGCATCAACCTCAGAGTCAACATCAGAAAGAATGGAACCGACCGCAGAACCGACAAGGGTTCAATCATCTGAATCAACAGCGGTTCCAATATCAGTTCAACCAAAGGTTCCAACTGAGTCAACCAATGAGGAACAGGTCGAACAACTGGAGATATTCATGCCATAATATGAATCACCAACAGGGCATGAACAGCTACAGACAATACTCAGGGAGTTGGAATCAGAATCAGCCACAAAGATTCCAACATGGCGTCCGACCTCACAGACAAATTCAACAGGATAAGAATCGCCATCAAAATAGGGGGAAAGCCTCTCCTCTGAAAGCTCAGAATGGGAGAAATCCAACTCCTCTCAAGGAATAGAACATCACTACTAACAATAAGCCTAAGGATAACCGAGGTGTTGTTATAGTGGATGATGAAGGAAAAGTGATCTGGAATGATAAATCCATCCGAGTATACAGGGAAAAGCGACGCACAGTTCCAGGGGGAACTGGTTCTAACCCTCTAGGACCCAACTGAAAATGGGGACCTAAGCGAGTTTCTCTTTGCAGGTACAGGAGAAACAGCTGAGGAAGAATAAAGCGTCTGCAACAATGTGGGTGATGGACAGTGGATGCTCGAAATACATGACGAATCTGAAAGATTTGCTTGCAAGTTTCGTGGAGAAAGAAGGTCCATCAGTTACCTTTGGTGACAACTCAAAAGGTTACACCAGAGGTTACGGTACACTTGAAACCAATCATGTTTCAATCTCTAATGTTTCTTATGTTGATGGATTGAAGCATAATTTGCTCTCCATCAGCCAATTCTGTGATAATGGTTTTTCTGTCAAGTTTGATGCACAAGGTTGCAGGGTTAAAAATGTCGGATCAAAGCAGGTGATATTGTTGGGAAATCGATCACCAACCGGGAATGTCTACTACACTGACTGGAACAGCAGCCTCCCTGACACCTGCCTGTTATCAAAGAGCAGTTCAGATGTGAGCTGGCTGTGGCACAAAAGGCTCAAACATCTGAACTTCAAGACTATGAACCTACTTGCCAAACAAGAACAGGCAAGAGGCATACCAAACCGAGTGTTTTCAACAACACATATCTGCAGTGCATGCCAGTTGGGAAAGCTCGCTAGATCCTCCTTCCGGTTGAAGTCGACTCCCTCAACCGACCGAGTGTTACAGCTGATCCACATGGATCTCTTCGGGCCAGTTACACCAAAGAGCATAAATGGCAACGAGTACACCCTAGTTGTAACTGATGACTACTCAAGATATACGTGGACCATCTTCATGAGCCACAAGAGTGAAACCCGAGATGAGCTACCCAAGCTGATGGATCGAATATCAAACCAACAAGAGATGAAGATCATTTCTATCCGATCAGATCGAGGAACTGAGTTTCTAAATGAAACCATCATCGAGTACTACGAGAAGCATGGAATTACCCATCAAATATCAGCCGCGCGTACTCCACAACAGAATGGAGTAGCTGAGCGAAGGAACCGAACGATGAAGGATGCAGCTACATCCATGTTAACCAGCTCAGCTCTACCAAAAAGATTTTGGGCTGAGGCCATCAATACTGCTTGCTACACTCAGAACCAGTCTCTTCTGACCAAGCGGTTGGGAAAGACACCATACGAGCTATGGAGACGCAGGAAGCCAGATATTTCTTATTTTCGCGTTTTTGGTTCTAAGTGTTATATTCACAACAATGGAAAGACTCAGTTGAAAACTTTTGATTCCAAAGCTTCGAAAGGCATATTTCTCGGATATGCCGCTCGGATCAAGGCTTATAGAGTTTTCAACAATGGCTCTCGTGTTGTGGAGATAACACCTCATGTTAGTTTTGATAAATCTACTTTTGAGTGCAGTGAACAGGCTAAAGGACAACAGGTTGACCCACAAGTCCCATCAGCCCTCACAAGATCTCAGATTCTAAGGCAAAAGAATCTAGCTGAACCACTGGTTTGGGCAACTGAGGATGAGGATCCATACTCCTCTGAAGATGAATGCGAGGACCCCAACTCATCTCAAGGGGGAACTCCAGCTGATGC
Source organism: Schizonepeta tenuifolia (assembly GCA_029490685.1). NCBI lineage: Eukaryota > Viridiplantae > Streptophyta > Magnoliopsida > Lamiales > Lamiaceae > Schizonepeta > Schizonepeta tenuifolia. The sequence goes on along the minus strand of CM055956.1, from coordinate 49,854,081 downwards.
CCCTCCAACTGCATGAGCATCCGAAGCTCAACCAAGTCCGGTTCAAAATAATGTCAATGTTGAGGATCCAGACTCAACAGCTGATCAATCACCAACTCTGAAGACTCCAACTCAGATCACAGAACAGCCACATGTGGAAGAAGAAGGAAGACGCAACCGAAGATGGTATGAAGTTCATTCCACTGACAACATCATCGGAGACCCAACCAAAGGTGTGCGTACAAGAAGCAGAGTTGCGACTCAGGATTCAACCGAGGAAGATTCCAATTCTTATGCCCAATATGCTGAAGAGTTGGCAGTTCTAGAGGAGTTCGAGCAAGTTGAAGATGTTGCCATGATTTCTTGCTTTGTAGCTGATGTGCCAGAACCAAAGAATGTTGAGGAAGCTCTCAACTGTGTTCACTGGACAACATCCATGCAAGAAGAACTCAATGAGTTTCTACGCAACTGTGTATGGGAGTTGGTAGAAAGACCAAATGGTGTCAAGGTTATTGGATTGAAGTGGATTTTCAAAAACAAGAGAGACGCCATTGGATTTATAGTGAGGAATAAGGCAAGGTTGGTAGCTCAGGGATATTGCCAACAAGAAGGAATCGATTTCGAGGACTCCTTCGCGCCGGTTGCAAGGCTGGAAGCCATCCGAATCTTTTTAGCCTATGCCGCACATCACAAGTTCAAGGTGTATCAGATGGATGTGAAGTGTGCATTCTTCAACGGAGATATCAAGGAAGATGTATATGTTGAACAACCTCCTGGTTTTGAGACTGGAGATGGAAGAGTGTACAAGTTGAAGAAAGCTATCTATGGACTAAAGCAAGCACCAAGGGCTTGGTATGACACTCTTTGTGGTTTTCTTCTGAACTCGGGTTTCAGACGAGGGTCAGTTGACAAAACCCTGTTCACCATCAAAGTTGGAGATGACATTCTTATTGTGCAAATCTATGTTGACGACATCATATTCGGTTCTAAGTCGGAGAAACTGTGTGAAAAATTTTCAAACCTCATGAATGAGAAGTTCGAGATGTCAATGATGGGCGAGATGAATTATTTCCTTGGATTACAAGTGAAGCAGTCGCCAGAAGGAATTTTCATCTATCAATCTAAGTATACAAATGAGCTCATCACCAAGTTCGGATTGCAGACAAGTAAGACCACAAGAATCCCAATGAATACTAACTGGAAGATTGAACCTGGAACTGAAGGAAAGCTCGTGGATGCCAGTAAGTATAGGGGGATCATTGGTTCTTTGCTATATCTGACTGCCAGCCGGCCAAACATATCATACGCAGTTGGAGTGTGTGCTCGGTTCCAAGTTCAACCAAGGGAAGCACACATGTTAGCAGCAAAGAACATTATCAATTATCTGAAGGGAACTGTTAATGTTGGGTTGTGGTATCCAACCGACGACAACATTCAGCTGACCGGATACTCAGATGCAGATCTAGCCGGAGATCGGTTGGACAGGAAGTCTACTTCTGGACACTGTCAGTTCATGGGAAGCAAGCTGGATTCGTGGTTCTCCAAGAAACAAGCATGTGTTGCCACTTCTAAAACCGAATAAGAGTATATGGCTGCCGGAAGCTGTTGCATGCAAGTGTTATGGCTGAAGCAACAGCTGAGAGACTATGAAGTCGCAACTGGACAGCTCAAGTGCCATTGTTATCTCTCTGAATCCTGTTCACCACTCTCGGACAAAGCATATCAACATCCGTCATTATTTTATCCGAGATCATATTGAGAAGAAGGATGTATCCATGGAGAAGATTCCAACTGAGATTCAGAGAGCTGATATCTTCACCAAACCTCTAGCTGAAGCACGGTTCAAGATGCTATGTGACCTCCTTGGACTGTTGGATCCATCAGATGAGGAGTCAACTGGGGAAAAGAGATAGATATCCATCTGAGGGGGAAGCTCAGATGAAGGGGGAATCTCAGATGCGGATCGCCAACTGAAGACATCAAACATCAGCTGAACAGACAAACTCGAGTCAGCTGATGGTATGCTGCAACATTGGATCAGACATCAGCTGAACAGACGAATTCGAGTCAGCTGATGGTATGCCGCAACATGGAAACACAACTGATTTCTACATCAGCTGGCAGGTAACATTTATGGCTGAAGGTGTTATGTTCTTAAATAAGAATGTTTGAAATAAATTCAAACATTCCTGAACTAGTCAGTTACATTAAAAATAGCCATCATGTCGCATTAAATGTAAAGTACGGCTGAACATCCATAGCCTACTTTATAGTGCGACTGGGCTGACATGAAATCTGTACACCTTCTCACGCGCTGGTTGGAACTCGGATCAAAACGTCAAGTCAAAGATAGTCAATAGTCGCGTAATCTCAGCCGTTGATGGATTCGTGCCATTTAACCCCAGCCGTCGATTTCATCCGAGTCAAAGACCTATATAAGGCGAAAAATCAGGAAGAAATCTCCTACTTTCTTTATTCGTGTATATCTGATTTAACTGTTCATCGTCTTCACAGTTTTTGCCTAACCCTTTTCTGCAAAAGATCTTCTTTCCTTTCCTCTATATATTCCCTTTGCAGTGATCATAAATGGCACCAAAAAGTAAGAGAATGGCATCATCTGGACCATCCCTAGTCCCTACCACATATAAAGAATCATTCAATATGCTAGTATCGAAGATTCACTTCGAGCAAATCCTCTCCGACGAGGATCTGGAGTCACCGGTGTTGGCCCCCCTCGCCAATACTCTCCGTAAGAATGGCCTCCTGGAATGGGCCAAGCTCTGCCCATCCTATCTTCTCAGGCGACAAGTGGGGGAGTTTTACGTCAACTTGAAGGCCCTTCTTGAATCTACAGAAGGAGTATCTACGGAAGTCTCCTGCCGGCAAAGAGATGTTCCGGCCAGGACCATACGTCGTGTCACCTTCCCCATCGACATTTCCGATGCCCTCCGATACATCATTCCCGTCAACCACACAGCCACAGAGTTCCTGAAGAATATTACCGATGAGCAGGCGGATGAGTTTCTGCAGAATGCTCTGATCGAGCAGGAGAGATTAAGGAGCAACATGCAATGGACGAAGCTAAAGCCAGAACATCGCCTGTTGTTCGATGTTGTGTCGAAGGTGGTGTTCGGTTATAGTGGCGCATTTGGCGACATCAGCCGACCCAAATTGAAGCAGTTGGTGGCCTTGGAGCACCAACACCAGATCAACTGGTTCCAATATTTCTTGAACCAGTTGATGGTGGAGAAGTCGAAGATCACCGAGACGACATCCGAGTCGGGAGAGAAGCTGCTAAGTTTAAAGAGGACACTCAACTTCGGCTGCAAGACCTCTGCCCTCATCTTGCTCGCGACCAAGGACCGCAACATGGTCTGGGCAGACTGTGAGGAGACACCGCTGAGGAAGTTGTTGTTGTTCCCGACAGCCAAGAAAGCACAAGAGGTGCTCAGGAGTGTCTACACTCCTAAAGAAAAGAAGGCGTCTGGAAAGACAGCTGAGTCAACAGTTGAGGGGGAACCAGCCGTTGCTCGCCCCGCCAAGTCCAAAGCTGCATGCCAACGAGCTGAGTCGGAGAAGGAGTCAGCTGAGGAGCCCTCCAAGAAAAGGTTGAGGGTGAAACTCAAGAAGAAGGTTGTTATTGAAGAACCAGCTGATGAACCAACTGAGGTGCCAGCTGTTGAGACAGCTGAGGAGCCAGTTGATGTACCAGCTAAGGAGCCAGCTGAGGTGCAAGCTCCAGCTGAGGAGGAGGCACAGGTCGAGTCTGCGCCAGTTGAGGAGGAAATGCCAGCTGAGGAGCAAGCTCCAGTTGAGGAAGATGCACCAGTTGAGTCGGCACATGCTGAAGAGCCATCTGAGTCGAGCCGCTCAACTGAGGCTGCCATCTATGAGATCGCCCCTCGAGCCCCCGGAGCTGATGAGGTTGAGGGAATGGAGATAGAAGTGACGTCGGATGCGTCCTCCTCATCTGAGGACTTTGCAGATGTTCCCACCTCCCCTACGGCAGGAGATAATGCCGTACCGGCCCCAGAGCCTCTTGCTCTTTCTACCCCTTCTCAACCAGATATTCCGAGCACTCTGCTCGATGCCAACATTGTGACCGCTCCTTCGGCCAATGTTGAGGAAACCATTGAAACCTCCCTCCCAATCGAATCCTAAATTCCGAGCTCTCAGCTCGATGCCGATGTTGCGACCGACTCTTTGGCCAACATCGATGAACCTCTTGAACCTCAGCCATACAATCTCACACCCTCCCCAATAAATGAAGCGGAGGACCTTCAGGCAGTTGCGCTGGAGCACGAAGGAAGGGTGGCCTACTGCTTTCAAAAGCTGCTAGGCTTGTTCCCTGAGGCTCGCAACATGCCCATCTTCGCCACTCTGGGAACCGAGCTCTTGTACCAGTTCCACCTGATCTTCAGCCATTGGTACGTTAAAGAAGATACGATCAGGGTGCAGAGCTGGGACAGGCTGAAGTCTGATGAGTCCCGCATTCGAGCTTACTTGAACTACTCCAACCTCGAAGTCGCTTACAACAACCGGATTGCGTTGCTCACTCGTCGGATGGACCAGAGTAGGGCTGAAGGGACAGACACCAGAGAAGCAGTTGGAAAGCAGTGCGTCGACTTTCTCGATAGCATGTTGGTTAAATCAGCTGATTTCCTTGAGGATGTTGATGCAGCCACCGCAGCAGCGAAAGAAGAAGAAGAAAAACTGAAGTTGTACCTGGCCAACAGACAAGCCACGGTCACAGCTGAGCCTCTTGCTCTGATTACTCAAGCTCCTCCAGCTGATCAGCATGCTCCCTCAACTAAAGAAATCTATGAGCTGGTAGCTGAGAGGGTCAACCAGCTGAGGACTAAACTGCTTGCCAACCTCCAGCATAAAAAAGATGACCAGCTGAGGACGTTGGAAGCACAAGAAGTCAAGAACCAACAACTGGTGGAGGAGAATGTTGAACTGAAGACCAAGCTGAATGATTTCTCCTCCTCCACCAGTCAAGAAGTGTCGAAGTTGAAGTCAACTCTGTTGGGATTGAAGTCGGAGCTCAACGTCTTCAAATCCTTGGCCGACTCAAATCTTGCCAAGTCCCAACAGACACAGGATGCAGAATGGGAGTCCAGGTTCGAGTCGCGTTGGGCTGAGTTCACTGCTTTTCAGACAGAGGTCATCGACAACCTCTCTATCTTGAAGAATGCCGAACAAGAGCGCTAGGACTCCGAACTGGCGAAGAAGGTCGAGCTGGAGTGTGCGGTTGATGAACTCTTCAACCGTGTTCAACTAACCGAGGATAACTCTCTGGATGGTTCAGTAACAAGCCTTGTTGCTGATGCCAAAAAGGGGAAAGAGAAGGAGATGGAGGTTGAGGCGCAGGAAGAAGAAGAGACCCAAGAACAAGGAGTGCCAGCTGCTCAATCATCAAAATCTCAGCTGAGGAAGAGGAAGTCTGCTACTCCCAAGTCAACGGAAGTCGGTGGAGCTGAGATGTCTAAAGACTTGGAGCAGGCAGAGAAGTTTGGAGTTTCCTACAGCTCCATAGCCGAGATCGCAGCCGAGCTGGATTCTGAACTCGATGGGATAACAACCGAAGAGTGCATTGCAGCGGCCAAGGCTATGGATGTAGAGGAGAAGGATTATATGAACCCGAGCTGGATCAGGAAGTTTGCCGCCAGCCAGGCGAGGAGGGTGAACCAGTTCGAGGATGAGCTGAAAAAGGTGTCCCAGAACCTGGACCGAAACGTTGCCTCCCGCAGCCGACGCTGCATCAACAAACTTCAATCAAAGGTGGAAGCTCGGTTGAAGCAACAAAGGTTGCCAGCAAAGTCCAAGGTCGAGAGTCGGTTTAGGCATGTTGACAAGTGGATGCCGACCGAGTGGAATGAAGAGTGGGAGTTGTTCAAGCAGGAGTTCGTGAACGACTTCTACTATAGGAAGGTTTACGCAACTGATGACCCGAGAAAAGCATTCAAGGAAGCGCTGACCGAGTTGCACTCAGGAGACCCGGGCATGTTCAGTCAATTCAGGTGGGCTATGATTGACGCCAACCTGGACTTGAACACAGTTCCAGTTCCCAAGAGGGTTACTTATCGGCCTCCTCTTCTCCCAGACTCTAGCAACCCGAACCGCACGAAGATCGCAGCTGAGGCGAGGCAGGTTAGCAAGGAGCATGGAGTGGACATTTCTAAGGAGTCACCTGCCAAGAGAGAGATTTTTGTTAGGATCTTTAGTAAGTATGGGCTACAATTTTAGCTCAATTAGTTTTCAAGCAACTGTTGTAATTTTTGGTTTTTATGCCTATCTGTGTAATCATCAGTTGTAATGAAAACTTCAAGTATATATATTCGATTCACCTTGATGAACAATCCCTCATTGTCCAAGCTCTGAATCGCAAAGTCTTTTAAATACCATGTTATAACTGTGCTAACCCTTTGATGTTTTATCTTATAGACTGTCTAGAATTTCAGCTGAGATTTTAGATAAGTTAGTAAGGTTTAGATCAGTAGCGGTTTAAAGTTGTAAGTGGTTTTGGCATTATCAAAAAGGGGGAAATTGTTGGGAAATTTATTAGTAAGAGTTTTGATGAATTCCAAAACCAACTGACCCCAACAGAGTAGATGTTGCCAGAACCTAATGTTAGTAGGTAGGCTCGCTGTTTGAGCATTGTTAAGATTTTATCTTTACAGGTCTCCAGCTGAAGATGGAAACAAGGCATCACTCGGACAAAACATCAGTTGTAAAGAAAATAACTGAGCGTTCATCAGATGAGAAGCAGTAAAGGGGAAGAGAACATCAGATGAAAGGAAGCCATTTGAGCGTTCGAACCCAACTGATTAGATACAAGGAAGACAACTGAGTGTTTAGTTTCAGAACATCAGTTGTAGAACTCAACCAAGAAGATCAACAGCTTGAAGATGAAGTCAGCTGAGAGTTCAACTGTTAGTTGTCAGATAGAACATCGGCTGAAGAACAAGTTAGTTGAAGATCGAAAGTCTTAACCGACCACTCCTTGTTGGAAGTCTGTTGTTAAGATTTGAATTTCAAAAAGGAAGTCACGTAAGGGTTTGACCGTTCAGTCATTACCCCATTTGGCCCAACACAAGGCTATCTCAGATGGAAAGCAGAAGAGCATAGATGCCATATCGGGAAAGTCTGCAGAGATGAGAGACAAGCCATCGCTTTCAAAGAATAGAGATCAACAGCTCCTCCAACGGCTAGTTGATACTCTCTGCCTATAAATAGAGGCCTTCATTCATTCGAAAATGATACAAGACACACACGCGTGAAGAAACCAGAGAGCGAAAGAAAGAGCAATATTCTTCACGAGCTGAACTGAATTTAATCTCTTAGAACATCACTTGTTGAGAGTTCTAGAGTTAGTTAGTTTTTATGTCTTTAGATCGAACCTTGAGAACATCACTTAGTGAGAGTTCATAGAGTGTTAGATCATAGCTCACTTCGTGTTCGAGCTTTTAGTTGGAACCCCATTTTCTTTCACCTGAAAAGGTTTAGGATCCTACTCTTCCTGCAACTGAGTAGTTAGGTTGTTTAGTACCCGAAAACTAAACTGTAAGGTTGATAAGTACCCGCAAAGTTATCCTTAACGGTTGCTCAGTCCGCGTAAGCTGAGTGGTTTGTCCAGAAGAACTTGGACAGAGTTGTGTGGACTCATAACTCCCCGTGGACGTAGGAGTTCTCTCTGAACCACGTTAATTCTCTGTGTGCTTGTGTTTTTCTTTATTCAGTTATTTCTTGCATTCTCAATTGATTGACTAACCAGCATACAATTTGCATCTGTGCATTCTCAACTGTTTTGGTTTTTGACCAACCGTGCATAAAGGCGTGAGTTGTTTTACGAGTTTAATTTCCACCACATTCCGCACAGCACCACTCTTCTAGCTGAGGTTGCTTACTCAGCTGTGAGATTCCAACTGAGTCTTTTTACTCGGTTGAAGTGATTTTCAAGAATTTAGTTTTAAAATCCTAACTGGTGTATTCCCCCCCCCCATACACCAGTAACTCGTATCGGGACCATCAGGTTTGTATTTTAACAAGAACGAAGCCGTTGTTTAAAACTTTTACATTGGATACATCATAAAATGGGAGTTTGTGCTAGTTTTGGATTGAAAAAATTGATATTGCTCGAGAAAAATGCAAGTTCGGGAGCTACACACGAAATGAGCTTCAAATGAGCTTTTCAAGAAGCAAACACGATTTGGTTGGTATTTTGACGAGAATGAAGCCGTTGTTGGAAACTTTTACATTGGATACATCATAATAAAAGAGTGTCTGGTGGCATTAGATAAAGAAATTTTATGTAGCTCGAGAAACGCGCAAGTTCGGGAGCTACGCTCGAACTAAGCTTCAAATGAGCTTTTCAAGGTGCAAACACGATTTTATGGGTATTTTGACAAGAACGAAGCCGTTCTTGGAAACTCTTACATTGGCTGCATCATAATAAAGGAGTGTGTGTTATGGTTTTGGATCGAAAAAATTTAAATTGCTCGATCAAAATGTAAGTTCGGGAGCTAAGCACGAAATGAGCTTCAAATGAGATTTTCAAGGTGCAAACACAATTTCGTTGGTCTTTTGAGTAGAACGAAGTCGTTCTTGGAAACTTTTACATCGGATACATCATAATAAGGGAGTGTGTGGTGGTTTTGGATCTAGAATATTTATATTGCTCGAGAAAAATGTAACTTCGAGAGCTATGGACGAAATGAGCTTCAAATGAGCTTTTCAAGATGCAAACACGATTTGGTAGGTATTTTGATCAGAACGAAGCCGTTCTTGGAAACTTTTACATTGGATACATCATAATAAAGGAGTGTGTGGTAGTTTTAGATCTTGAAAATTTATATTGCTCGAGAAAAATGCAAGTTCGGGAGCTACACACGAAATGAGCTTCAAATGAGCTTTTCAAGGTGTAAACATAATTTCGTTGGTACTTTTAGGAGAACGAAGCCGTTCTTGGAAACTTTTACATTGGATACATCGTAATAAGGGATTGTGTGGTGGTTTTCGATCTAGAAAATTTATATTGCTCCAGAAAAAGGGAAGTTCGGGAGCTACGCACGAAATGAGCTTCAAATGAGTTTTTTAAGGTGCAAACACGATTTGGTAGGTATTTTGATAAGAACAAAACTGTTGTTTGAAACTTTTACATCGGATACATCATGATAAAGGAGTGTGTGGGGATTTTCGATCTAGAAAATTTATATTGCTCCAGAAAAATGCAAGTTCGGGAGCTATGCCCGAAATGAGCTTCAAATGAGCTTTTCAAGGTACAAACACGATTTGGTTGGTATTTTGACGAGAACGAAGCTGTTCTTTATAACTTATACATTGGATACATCATAAGAAGGGAATGTGTGGTAGTTTTGGATCGAAAAAAATTATATTGCTCGAGAAAAATGTAAGTTTGGTAGCTACGCAAATGAGCTTTTCAAGGTGCAAACATGATTCGGTAGGTATTTTGATAAGAACCAAACCGTTCTTGGAAACTTTTACATTGGATACATCATAATAAAGGAGTGTATTATGGTTTTCGATCGACAAAATTTATATTGATCGAGAAAAATACAAATTCGGGAGCTACACTCGATATAAGCTTCGAATGAGCTTTACAAGGTGCAAACATGATTTAGTAGGTATTTAGACGAGAATGAAACCATTCTTGGAAACTTTTACAATTGATACATCATAATAAGGGAGTGTGTAGTGGTTTTGGATCAAAAAAATTTATATTGCTTGATCAAAACGGAAGTTCGGGAGCTACGCATGAAATGATCTTCAAATGAGCTTTTAAAAGTTGAAACACGACTTGGTAGGTATTTTGACGAGAACGAAGCCGTTGTTGGAAAGTTTTACATTGGATACATCAAAATAAAAGAGTGTCTGGTGGTTTTAGATCTAGGAATTTTATATAGCTCGAGAAAAAAGCAAGTTCAGAAGCTACGCTATAAATAAGCTTCAAATGAACTTTTCAAGGTGCAAACACGATTTTGTAGATATTTTGACGAGAAAGAAGCCGTTCTTGGAAACTTTTCCATTGGATACATCATAATAAAGGAGTGTGTGTTGGTTTTAGATCTAGAAAATTTATATTGCTCGAGAAAAATGCAAGTTCGGGAGCTATGCACGAATGAGCTTCAAATAAGCTTTTCAAGATTGAAACATGATTTGATTGGTATTTTAACGAGAACGAAGCCGTTGTTTAAAACTTTTACATTGGATATATCATAAAAAGGGAGTTTGTGGTAGTTTTGGATCGAAAAATTTTATATTGCTCGAGAAAAATACAAGTTCGGGAGCTACGCACGAAATGAGCTTCAAATAAGCTTTTCATGATGCAAACATGATTTGGTAGGTATTTTGACGAGAACGAAGCCGTTCTTGGAAACTTTTACATTGGATACATCATAATAAAGGAGTGTCTGGTAGTTTTAGATCTAGAAATTTTATATAGCTCGAGAAAAGGGCAAGTTCGGGAGCTACGCTCGAACTAAGCTTCAAATGAGCTTTTCAAGGTTGAAACACAATTTGGTTGGTATTTTAACGAGAACAAAGCCATTGTTTAAAACTTTTACATTGGATATATCATAATAAAAGAGTGTCTGGTGGTTTTAGATCTAGAAATTTTATATAGCTCGAGAAAAGTGCAAGTTCAGGAGCTACGCTATAAATAAGCTTCAAATGAGCTTTTCAAGGCGCAAACACGATTTGGTAGGTATTTTGACGAGAACGAAGCCGTTCTTGGAATCTTTTACATTGGCTACATCATAATAAAGGAGTGTGTGTTATGGTTTTGGTTCGAAAAAATTTATATTGCTCAATCAAAACCCAAATTCGGTAGCTAAGCACGAAGTGAGGTTCAAATGGGCTTTTCAAGGTGCAAACACAATTTCGTTGGTAGTTTGAGGAGAACGAAGCTGTTCTGGGAAAATTTTACATTGGATACATCATAATAAGGGAGTGTGTGGTGGTTTTCAATCTAGAAAATTTATATTGCTCGAGAAAAATACAAATTCGAGAGCTACGCACGAAATGAGCTTCAAATGAGCTTTCCAAGATGCAAACACAATTTGGAAGGTATTTTGATGAGTAGGAAGCCGTTCTTTAAAACTTCTACATTGGATACATCATATAAAGGGAGTGTGTGGTAGTTTTGGATCGAAAAAATTTATATTGCTCGAGAAAAATGCAAGTTCAGGAGCTACGCACGAAATGAGTTTCAAATGAGATTTTCAAGGTGCAAACATGATTCGGTAGGTATTTTTATAATAACAAAACCATTCTTGGAAACTTTTACATTGGATACATCATAATAAAGGAGTGTCTGGTGGTTTTAGATCTAGAAAATTTATATTGCTCGAGAAAAATGCAAGTTCGGGAGCTACGCACGAAATGAGCTTCAAATGAGCTTTTCAAGGTTGAAACAAGATTTGGTTGGTGATAGTGATAAAAATACCCAAGTCTCATGGAGACCTGAACACTCTGTATAGTTGTTGTCAAACATCTTGCCCAGGAACCAATCTAGTAAAGAAGCTGAGATCTCTCCTAAGGTTCTCACCTTAGAGACCTGTTGGTAGGTCTCCCATTCAAATCTAGCCAGTATCTGGTTGAGGCCCCTCACTCAGGGCTCTCCACGGGGTGAACACCTGACGAACTCGCAGTGCTTTAATTAATGACTATGCGGTACTGTCAGAAGGTACAGCCATACCATAGCCAATAGAATGGTAGAACGTGGAAAGCAAAAGAAAAAAGAAGCTGATAGCTGTACAACTTCATTCACAAGAAAACACGAATATATATTAAATCTAACACACACAAACACACAATTCTTCAGACTCACTTTCTCCTGTTACATCCATCTCTCGAAAAAAACTCAGAACGCTGACTTAAGCTTCGGAGGTGGTTCGCCGGGAAAATCCTCGGCCCTCATTTTCTTGCAGAGTTATATTAGGACCTCGACTGGGACAACGATTCTGACTGCTTGGAACAAGAGGAGTCGCAGAGCAGGTAAGAATCCTTCTTCATCCATTTATGTGTTCTGACCTTTTCATGATGTGTATTTTTGGACGCATCATCTGGCGCCGTCTGTGGGAAAGGAATTTTGTTTCAAAATTTTGTTCCAAAACTCTTTTTATGTGTCCTCTCAATGATGTTGAGTTTGAGCTTAAACTTGAAAAGGGAAGTACCGAGAAGATGGGTCTGAGTATTTCTAGCGATTTGTGTTTTTATTTACAGAAGCTTTTGTCGTGTTTAAAAAGAAATGAGTTGAGTGATTTCAGAATCGCCGTATTTTAAACCTTCTTACGAATCTTGTAGTAATCTCCTGAACTTGTTTATTTTCCACATTTCCATAAAAATCCTCATTTCGTAGTATAGTCTAAAGCTGTTGATGGGGTAAAAGATAAGTAGAATTTTCTGTTGTGTGGAAGAATGGTTCAAAAATATATAATATCGGGAAATAAACCCCATAAATCCTCGCGATGTGAGGGGCCAGAATAGGCAGAGGCATGAAGACTTCGGAGTAAGTCTCACGCAAACCCAACGAAGTTTGGGTATGAATGTGTACGGAAAAGGGATATGATGCAACATATTCCTTGAATTCCTTGAAGCGCCCCCTCGAGTCCTGATAATGGTCCTTCGAGAAGGGTAATGTAGACCTGATAATGGTCTCTTGAGACCTGATGGCTGTCCTGTTACTGATAGCTGAAAATTCTAAAATACAGATTTAAGCATGGAGAATATATCGGTCCGAGACCGAGAATCCCCACCTGAAGGAGTGGTGCGTGATGACAGCTCCTCAGAAGAACGTACTGAGGAGGAGAACCAAGATGTGCTGAAAGAGGCCCCACCGAAGATAACTACGCCTCAGAAGGAAGGGGCTTCCAAATCGACCAGCCCTCGAAAAGAGGGAGGAGGCCACAAAGGCTCAGAAGTTACAAGAGATGAACCTCAAATGCCTGTGCAGCAGTGTGTCACTTATGCTCTATCCATGGATAAGCTCAATGCCATGGTGAAACAAGTTGTGTCCAAAGCTTTGGCCCCGCTGGAAAGCCAAAGCAAAAAGTTAGGCAGCACAGCAAAAGGCAAAGCCAAGAAGGTACTGATGAACCTCACAAGATCTTGACAGTGATGAGATACCAATGAAATGGTTTAAATCACATTAATGTAAAAGTAAATGTTCATGATTTGGATATCCCTCTTTTCCTTGACAGGGAGGATCTGTGGAAGAAGGACAATATGAAAGTGATGGGTATGAGAGCCCTCAAACTGAATCAGAAAATGGTTAGTAATGGAATGGAGAAATCAGATATTGATGACATTCCTAAAGTGATTTATTCACTAATGAAATTATGATTACTTATTATTGTAATGAAACTTGCAGAGGATGATACACAAGTTGTGAGACCTCAAGATGAGGGAGCTGCCGCCGAAATCGCGGCCCTCAAACAGCAATTAAAAGACCTTCAGAAGAAAGCTTCTTCGCCCAAGAAATCTCTTAAGAAGTCTGTTAAAACCAGTAACAGCCAGTCCCCTTTCTCGAGAGACATTAGAGAGGATCAGCTACCTCCGAATTTCAAGAAACCCCCATTGTATTTTGAGGAACTGCTTTAGAGAGCTGATAAGTACGTCAATCTGGAGGAGGCTCAAGAAGCTAGGAGAGCTAAAGAGGAGTCTCTTAAACCTAAGCAGGAGACCTCAGATAGAAGGTCATCTTCGACAGCGAGAGCTGAGAAAGATAGAGGGGGGCAAAGGCTTAAGAAAGCCCCTGAAAGGTTTAACCAGTATACGCCCCTTAACGCATCTCTGGTGGAGGTCATGGAAGCAGCTGCCAGGTCTCCTCATTTCAAGTATCCCAGTACATACAAGGAAGCTCCGCGCAACCTGCGATCTGAGCTATACTGCAAATATCATAATGACTATGGTCATGACACCAACTCTTGTAGGCATCTGAAGGATGCTATTGAGCGACTGTTGAAGAAGGATGATACCTTGCTTCAATTTGTTAAAAAAGAAAGGGAAAAGGGCTACAAGAGAAAAGAGCCAGAGCAGAAGAAGCTTGATCAGAGGGAGAGAACCCCTCCGTGACGAGAGGATCCTCCCCCGAAAAGGGGAAACATTAACATGATAATGGGAGGTAACACTAATGGAGATTCAGGTCGAGCGCGCAAAGCTCACGTCAGAGCTGCAAAGGCCCAGGTGAACAAGGAGGTTCAAGAGTTAGCAGAGACAATCGGCATGGAGATTGATGTGGTAGATTCATTTCCTGGAGAAGGAATAAACCCAAATGTATGTGTGAGTTTTGGTCCCAGAGACCTGGTGAGTGCAGCACCTCATAATGATGCGCTGGTAATTAGTGCTGACATTGCTAATTGGAGAGTGGCGCGGATCTTTGTGGACACGGGAAGCGCAGTGAATGTGCTATTCTGGGATTGCTTTCAGAGAATGAAGATCAATGCTGATTTAGAGCCAGTAAACACGGCTTTATACGGTTTTGCTGGGGGAGAAATACAGCCTAAGGGAGAGGTGACCCTCCAGGTAACACTTGGTAGCGGTGAGACTTCAAATACTCGTATGGTGAAGTTTCTAGTAGTGGATACGCCGTCAGCATACAACGTAATATTGGGAAGACCTGCTTTGAATGATTTCCAAGTGGTGGTCTCCACCTACCACATGAAAATGAAATTCCCAGCTCTCAGAGAAGGGCTGGTAGGTGAGGTCTCAGGTGACCAAAAAGTGTCGAAAGAATCTTATGTAAAATCTATAAAGCATGCCAAGCAAAATGTGAAGGGAGCTCCGGTGGTAGAGCGCCCAATGCATGACAAAAGTGCAAAGGTGAAAGGTATAGATGAAGACCTGGAGCCGAAAATGCAGCCAGTAGAAGAAGACTTGATGATGATAGAATTGTTTCCGGAAAAAACAGGTTTTATTACGAAGATGGGAAAGCAGATGACTGAAGAACAAAGAGAGGCAATAGTTCGATGCTTGTGGAAGAATGCAGATCTGTTTGCATTCAGTCTAGAGGACATGAAAGGGGTAGACCCAGCTGTAGCTCTACATTATCTAAACGTAGACCCCAGAAAGAAACCAGTAAGGCAGAAAAAGAGGTCCTTCGGGCCGGAGAAAGAAAAGGTAATCAGAGAAGAGATCAGACGACTGATAGATGCTGGCCATATCGTTAAAATTCAGTACTCTGAATGGTTCTCAAATGCAGTAATGGTAGCTAAAAGCAATGGTAGCTGGCGGATGTGTATAGATTTTAGAGACCTGAATAAGGCATGTCCGAAAGACCACTACCCACTGCCCTGCATCGATCAGTTGGTTGATTCAACTTCAGGGTGTGAGTTGCTGTCTATGCTCGACACTTACCAAGGATATCACCAGATACAGTTGGCCCCTGAAGATGTAATCAAAACAACCTTTGTAACTGTATGTGGCACGTTTGCATATGTGAGGATGCCTTTTGGCCTAAAGAATGCTGGAGCTACTTATCAGAGGATGATGGATGCAATATTTGAGGATCAGATAGGGAAGATTCTGGAGGTATATGTGGATGATATTTTAGTAAAAAGTGTGAAAGCAGAACATCATGCCAGAGACCTAGAAAAGGTCCTGACAGTTGTAAGAAAGTATGATCTACGCTTGAACCCGGCAAAGTGTACATTCGGGGTTAGGTCAGGAAAATTCTTGGGATATATGGTGACTCCTAGAGGAATTGAAGTGAATCAAGATAAGGTACGAGCTGTACTGGAAATGGCCGCTCCCACCAATGTGAGGGAGGTACAGCGGCACTTAGTCGGTTCATATCTACTTCGGCGGAGAGGAGTTATCCGTTCTTCAAAGTGTTGAAGAAGGCCAGTAAATTTGAATGGAACGAAAGCTGCTAGAAAGCATTTGAAGGGTTGAAGGCTCATTATGCAAGTTTGCTTGTGTTGACTAAACCTACTCCAGGGGAAACCTTGTACCTATACATATCTATTGGAGATCATTCCCTGAGTGTCGTCCTCATAAAGGAGGAGGATTCCATACAGAGACCCATTTATTACATCAGCAAAGCTTTGTAAGGAGCTGAGTACAGATACTCAGAGCTGGAGAGAGCTGCTCTAGCTGTGATGACAACAGCAAGGAGGTTGAGATTGTACTTCCTAGCTCACAAAGTGGTGGTAAGAACTAATTTCCCCTTCAAGCAGATATTGAGCAAACCAGATCTCTCTAGAAGAATGGTGAAATGGAGTGTTGAGCTGGGGGAGTATGAAGTGGAATTTGAACTGCACACGGCCGTTAAAGCGCAAGCCCTGGCAGATTTTATCCAGGAAACTACTCAGCCCACACGGTGGCCGGAATGGAAAGTCTTTGTAGATGGATCTGTGACAATTGAAGGCTGTGGTGTTGGAATTGTCATAGTAACGCCAGATCAGGGTGAACTTAGTTTTGCAATGAAGTTTGAGTTTAGAGTCTCCAACAATGAAGCTGAATACGAGGCGTTTGTCAGAGGCCTGGAGATGGTAGCTGAGTTGGGAGCTCACAGGGTTGTCATTCACTTTGATTCCCAGTTAGTAGTCCAACAGGTCTCAGGAAATTACGAGATCAAGGAAGAAAGGATGATCAGGTATGTGGAGTAGATCAGAGACCTAAGTAGGCAGTTTCAGCATCTAGAGGTGAAGCAGATACCTTGAGACCTCAACACACAGGCAGATCGCCTCGCAAGGTTGGCCAGCTCTCTGAATGTGCTGGTACCTGAAAAAGTAACATTGTTAAAAATGGCAAGCAGTCGCATAGAAGAGAGTGTTCATAAAATAGAAGAGAGAAGCGATTGGAGAATGCCTATTCTACATTTTCTAAGAACGGGGGAAGTGCTAGAAGGCGAGAGAAGAGAGAAAAAGAAAATCTACACCAAATACTGTTTGGTGGGAGGACACTTATTCAGAAGGGCTTACTCACAACCTTTACTGAGGTGTGTAACAGAGGCAGAAGGTCTGCGGGTAATTAAGGAAGCACACCAAGGAATAGCGGGGTGTCATACAGGGTTTAGAGACCTGATCCGGCGAGTGCTGAGAGCTGGCTATTATTGGCCCTCCTTGAAGAAGGATGCTGAGGTTTTTGTAAAAAAGTGTGCCAGGTGCCAGAAGCACAGCCCGTTGATTCACAGGCCTGCCGAAGAGCTGGGTATTCAGTATGCAGAATGTCCTTTTGATAAATGGGGTATAGATCTAGTTGGCAAACTTCCTATGGCAGCAGGGAAGAAATGCCACATCATTGTAGCAGTGGACTATTTTAGTAAGTGGGTGGAGGTTGTGCCTTTATCCTCAGTAACAGAGGAAAACATCATAAAGTTCATTTGGAAGAACATTTGCTACAGGTATGGCCTGCCCAGAGTGCTGCTCTCTGATAACGGGACTCAATTTTTTGGAAAAAGAACTCAGGCTTGGTGCAAAGCTAGAGAAATCGAGCAGAGGTTTGCTGCTGTTCCTCACCCAGAGACGTGTAGGCAAGTTGAAGTCACCAATCGAACCATAGTGAATGGCATAAAGGCAAGGCTAGAAAAAGAGAGATCTCAATGGGTGGAGGAGCTGAGCTCAGTGTTATGGGCGTATAGAACTGGACAAAAAATAGCTATAGGGCAGTCCCCTTTCTGTTTGGTGTACGGTGCTGACGCTGTTATGCCGATGGAGATAAAGATTCCAACACACATAATCCTGTCTTACGATGAGGACCTGAACAGAGAACTGAGGGCTGACAGCCTGGATCTGATTGACGAGGTACGTGAAGATGCGCATCAGCGAGCTTTGGCCTACAAGGCCCGCGTGAAGGCTGCATATGATATGAGGGTAAAAACCAGAAAGTTTCAAGAGGGAGACCTGGTGCTCAAGAGAGCTGATGTGATGCACCCGGTGAGAAAGTTTGAACCAAATTGGGAAGGACCATTTGTGGTAACCAAAGTGTTTCCTGGCGGAGCATATGAGCTCACTAGCCATGAAGGATATGTGGAACCAAGGTCATGGAATGTTAGCAACTTGAAGAAGTACTATGTCTAGGAATATATTATGGAGAATTTTTGCTTTTGAAACGGGAGAAGACCTACGTGCCAGGTCTCATTCCCACCTTTTTTGATAGGATACTTGCTTAGCTAGACAAGTATTCCTGTAATGGCACAAAGAGAACTTGTCGTAAGTAAATAAAGGCTGAGAGGTTGTTTTCTTTAGTTTGCGTCTGTATTTACATATCGTTGCAACGCGATAAAGGAAATTATGAAGTCATGATAAAACAATAACTACGTTGCACAGTAGAATGAAGTGAAATGTTTACTTTAAATGGTTTTTAACAACGAGATGAAACCATCTAGAGTAGGGGGCAGTAGGGGTGTACCTTACACCCCTAGAGGGACCCATAATACCTCATGAAAATACAAAACGAAGGAAATGTGTAGACGAACAATAGCAAAATAGACATAATAGATTAACCTGCTAAGCAGAGAGTGCGGTGCTAGTAAAGTAAACAGAAACACTGGAATTGTTCAAACATCAAAGTGCAAAAGGAAAGGAAATTGTTTTAGTACAAAAACGAATAAAAGTGTTGTTTGAAACATAAACTATGTAGCAACTAAGCTAGGAAGTTGGTAGAGCCATCATCAGGGTCAGCTCTCACAGCATCAGCAGACTCATCCCCAGGGGCATTCTCCAGCTCTCCTGATCCATCACCAAGGACTTGTGGAGTCCGAACAGTTGTAGGCACGTCTAAAGGAAAGAAGTGAAAAATGGATTAGTCAAGAAAATGAAGTGTTAAGGTAGCAAACACAAGGATGGATACGTGAGAATGAAATAAAGTATGAAATACCTGATATCCTGTTAGTAGGATGGAAATCCTTTGGGAAGAAATCATAGATGGGCTCAGGAGGATCATAAAAAACTGCTTGTAGATTGCAGGGTGCCGTAAGAGCCTCGAAGGCCCTCTGCATGGTAGGAAGCCACCAAGCTATTCCCAGAGGAGTAGAGGAGTCGTCTTTGAATGAGGGAGGTAGAGGAAGATGTTTAACTATCGAATCTACCTCTATAGGCTCCTTGAAATCCAAACTGTGAGCCTTGACCAGCACTGTCATGCCACATCTCTTTGCTAGAGAAGCAATATCTTGGCGGATAGTCAACAAGTACTCAGGGGACGCTTGGAAAGACTCCAAGAGACCTTGATGAAGAATTTGCAGCACTCGTTGGCCTAGAGAGGTCCGAAGGATGTAGCTGCGACAGTAGTGAACCCCTTCAGTGTAGCCTGATTGGTAAGATAGGTTGGCGGCATGAAGAAGGTTCTTGGTCCCCTCAAGCTCCTTACTAGCTTGAGACAAATGACGATTGAGCTCGGTATTGGCATGGCTAAGAGAAGCATTCTCCTCGGACAGGGCAGACATTTTCTCCTGTAACACGAGTAGCTCGTGATTTTTCCTCTTGAGATCATCGTTAGCCAAAGACAACCTGCTGCTTGTGTCCAAAATGTCTTGGATCTGGTGCTGTAGGTCCTCATTCACTCCGGTTGACTCCTGCAACTGCACCTGGCTAGTCACTAATGCCTCCCTTAGCTTCTTCATTTCCTTCTCCTGAGCTACATTTTGAAATTGTAGTAGGCGTCTATGAGTGCTGATCAGCTGTGATGTTGATTGAGAGGAAGAGAGAGAAGCATTAGATAGATAAGAGCAAAGCCGTGATGGTATTTAAAGATGGAATAACTTATGAGAATGAAAGTATAATGTTGATGATACCTGCACCAAATCATGGGCACTCTCCTCTTGAAGCTGACGCAAAGAGGGAGGATTAGTTTCAGCCTCTTCGTCCGAAAGAGGAATGGCTATCAGTAATGAAAGGCACTCAGAAGGAGGTAACTTGCGCAATGAGCTGGAGGTCTGACCTCTGAAAGCATAACCGGATGAGTCGGTACCCTTAGGAGGAGAGCTGCCGGGAAGAGGGGTGTATTTGGACTTCTTGGCAGCACCAAGAGGAGGTCGAGGAAAAGGTGGCCTCTTAAGAGTGGTAGAGACGGCTGCTCGAGCTTTTTCCTTGAGAGATGAGGAAGAGGGCTTAGTGGAAGTAGCCTGGTCCTTGTCGAAGCCTTGAGAAGGAACATCTAAACTGAGTGATTTAGTGGCTATAGGCTTAATGATGACCCCTGAAGTTGCAATGGGAGCTGACTGTGGCTGTGAGGATGCTGTAGCAGGTGAGGAAGCTTGACGAAGGGGGCGCAAAGTATTGTGATCTTGAGATTCCAGTCGTGCTTGCTCCTCCAACAGAATGGCGAAGTCAAAATCTTTGTCATCAAGAAGTTTCACATCCTGAATCCAGCTTGTGCCTGCACCAAGCAAGGTGCGAAGAATGAAATTCATATTAGTAAGGCTAGAAAAACAGAAAAGGGAAAGATGAAAAGATAGCTGAAACCCACCCTCGATGGAAAAGGAGTGATCTCCTCGAGGTGCCAACACGAAGAAGGAAAGTACACTAGGGTCAGTTAACAAGGAATTGAATGGGAAAGGGGTAAGTCGTGCCCTTTGAGACAATAGCGATAACACTTTGAGGTTAATATCGACGATACTCGCAACAGCAGGGCGGGGTTGCTTCAAATGAAGTGCTTGCCATTGGGGATAAACAAAAGGCCAATAACCCTGCTTGGGAGTAATAACGGTCCATTCTTTGCCCGCTGAACGGGGAACGCATAGGTACTGAGAAGGACCTTTGGCCCTAGCACTAGCATAATAAAAGGGACCAGAGGGCTTCACATCATATACAGTTTAGAATAGAGAAGGGGTAGGAATGCCTCCATTTCCGCGGAGCAAAATGAAGAAGGTCAGCAAAATTTTGAAAAAGGAAGGGTGGAACTAATTAGGCCACGGACCATATAGATCACAAACTTGAGTCACAAAGTCCTGAATGGGAAACCTTAAGCCCGACTCTACCTGATGGTACCAGAACGCTACGGAGGGATATTCTAAAAGTTGGGGGCGGTCATGCTCCTCCGGCATACTAATGTCAAATAACTCGTCACAGTTTAACATCGACTTCACTAATGCTAATTCTGTAGGAGTTAGAGAGGATTCACCTGATATAGCGTCCGGAGCCATAACTGGGGGCGCATAAAAACCCGCAGAAAGAAGTGATGAATCTGTCTCCTTGACCCCCTGACCAGATGGGGGTGAAATCTCGGTCAAAATAATAACTTCGTCAGGGTTAGAAGAAGGAACCGAACCGGAAAGGATTTGAACGGCTATTCGCCGGGAACGGCGAGCGCCAGCCTTCTTTCTTCTAACCTGAGTGCGAGCAGAGGTGTTCGACTGAGAGTCTTCAGCTGAGAAAGGCAGAGGCTGGATGTCAGACCCCCGAGGCTCGTGCTGATCAGAAGTGGTGTACTCTTCAGAATGGGAAGAAGTTTGTGCCATGAGGAAATTACGGTGAAAAATTGGAAGAAATGACTAAAGTGAAAGAAGATAAAAGTGAAACCCTGATATAAGAGAGAGAGAAAGGACGGTTGAATAAAGTTGGGAAGTTGCAGAGTTTTCCCCCCAATTTTCCATTTAATAAAATGCTGACTCTCAGAGACCTGATTTGAAAAATTAAAGTGGGTAAGTGCTCACAAAGAAAGACCAGGCTATTAAAGGTGGACCCTCATGGCATCAGTTATATGAGGACTTTTACTCTGTATTTCTCAAAAAGAGACCTTCCGAAATGCAGAGCAGGGGGGAGTAGATGATAGTGATAAAAATACCCAGGTCTCATGGAGATCTCAACACTCTGTATAGTTGTTGTCAAACATCTTGCCCAGGAACCAATCTAGTAAAGAAGCTGAGATCTCTCCCAAGGATCTCACCTTAGAGACCTGTTGGTAGGTTTCCCATTCAAATCTAGCCAGATATCTGGTTGAGGCCCCTCACTCAGGGCTCTCCACGGGGTGAACACCTGACGAACTCGCAGTGCTTTAATTAATGACTATGCGGTACTGTCAGAAGGTATAGCCATACCATAGCCAATAGAATGGTAGAATGTGGAAAGCAAAAGGAAAAAGAAGCTGATAGCGGTACAACTTCATTCACAAGAAAACACGAATATATATTAAATCTAACACACACAAACACACAATTCTTCAGACTCACTTTCTACTATTACATTCATCTATCGAAAAAAACTCAGAACGCTGAAGCTTCGGAGGTGGTTCGCCGGGAAACTCCCCGACCCTCCTTTTCTTGCAGAGTCATATTAGGACCTCGACTGGGACAACAATTTTGACTGCTTGGAACAAGAGGAGTCGTAGAGCAGGTAAGAATCCTTCTTCATCCATTTATGTGTTCTGACCTTTTCATGATGTCTATTTTTGGACGCATCAGTTGGTATTTTAACGAGAACAAAGCCGTTGTTTAAAACTTTTACATTGGATATATCATAAAAAGGGAGAGTGTGGTAATTTTGTACAGGTCGAGAAAAGCGCAAGTTCAGGAGATACACTATAAATAAGCTTCAAATGAGCTTTTCAAGGTGCAAACACGATTTGGTAGGTATTTTGACGAGAACGAAGCCGTTCTTGGAAACTTTTACATTGGCTACGTCATAAAAAAGGAGTGTGTGTTATGGTTTTGGATCGAAAAAATTTATATTGCTCAATCAAAACCCAAGTTCGGGAGCTAAGCACGAAATGAGCTTCAAATGGGCTTTTCAAGGTGCAAACATAATTTCGTTGGTATTTTGAAGAGAACGAAGCCGTTCTTGGAAACTTTTACATTGGATATATCATAATAAGGGAGTCTGTGGTGGTTTTCAATCTAGAAAATTTATATTGCTCGAGAAAAATACAAGTTCGAGAGCTACACACGAAATGAGCTTTAAATGAGCTTTCCAAGATGCAAACACAATTTGGTAGGTATTTTGATGAGAACGAAGCCGTTCTTGGAAACTTTTACATTAGATACATCATAATAAAGGAGTGTGTGGTGGTTTTAGATCTAGAAAATTTATATTGCTCGAGAAAAATGCAAGTTCGGGAGCTACGCACACATGAGCTTCAAATGAGCTTTTCAAGGTTGAAAAACGATTTGGTTTGTATTTTAACGAGAACGAAGCCGTTGTTTAAAACTTTTACATTGGATACATTATAAAAAGGGAGTTTGTGGTAGTTTTAGATCGAAAAAACTTATATTGCTCGAGCAAAATGCAAGTTCGGGAGCTACGCACGAAATGAGCTTCAAATGAGCTTCTCAAGAAGCAAACACGATTTGGTAGGTATTTTGACGAGAACGAAGCCGTTGTTGGATACATTTACATTGAATAGATCATAATAAAGGAGTGTTTGGTGGTTTTAGATCTAGAAATTTTATATAGCTCGAGAAAAGCGCAAGTTTGGGAGCTACGCTCGAACTAAGCTTCAAATAAGCTTTTCAAGGTGCAAACATGATTTTGTAGGTATTTTGACGACAATAAAGCGGTTCTTGGAAACTCTTACATTGGCTAAATCATAATAAAGGAGTGTGTGTTATGGTTTTGGATCGAAAAAATTTATATTGCTCGATAAAAATGCAAGTTTGGGAGCTAAGCACGAAATGAGCTTCAAATGAGCTTTTCAAGGTGCAAACACAATTTCGTTGGTCTGTTGAGAAGAACGAAGCCGTTCTTGGAAAATTTTACATTGGATAGATCATAATAAGGGAGTGTGTGGCGGTTTTCGATCTAGAATATTTATATTGCTCGAAAAAAATGCAACTTCGAGAGCTACGGACGAAATGAGCTTCAAATGGGCTTTACAAGATGCAAACACGATTTGGTAGGTACTTTCATCAGAACGAAGCCGTTCTTGGACACTTTTACATTGGATACATCATAATAAAGGAGTGTGTGGTAGTTTTAGATCTTGAAAACTTATATTGCTCGAGAAAAATGCAAGTTCGGAAGCTACGCACGAAATGAGCTTCAAATGAGCTTTTCACGGTGCAAACATGATTTGGTAGGTATTTTGATAAGAACAAAACTGTTGTTTGAAACTTTTACATCGGATACATTATGCTAAATGAGAGTGTGGGGGTTTTCGATCTAGAAAATTTATATTGCTCGAGAAAAATGCAAGTTCAGGAGCTACGTACGAAATGAGTTTCAAATGAGTATTTCAAGATGTAAACATAATTTCGTTGGTATTTTTAAGAGAACGAAGCCGTTCTTGAACTTTTACATTAGGTACATCATAATAAGGGAGTGTGTGGTAGTTTTGGATCAAAAAATTTATATTGCTCGAGAAAAATGCAAGTTCGGGAGCTACGCAGGAAATGTGCTTCAAATGAACTTTTCAAGGTGCAAACATGATTCGGCAGACATTTTGATAAGAACCAAACCGTTCTTCAAAACTTTTACATTGGATACATCATAATAAAGGAGCGTGTTGTGGTTTTCGATCGACAAAATTTATATTGATCAAGAAAAATACAAATTCGGGAGCTATACTTGAAATAAGCTTCAAATGAGCTTTACAAGGTGCAAACATGATTTGGTAGGTATTTAGACGAGAATGAAGCCGTTGTTGGAAACTTTTACAATTGAGACATCATAATAAGGGATTGTGTAGTGGTTTTGGATCAAAAAAATTTATATTGCTTGATCAAAACGGACGTTCGGGAGCTACATACAAAATGACTTCAAATGAGCTTTCAGGTGCAAACATGATTTTGTAGGTATTTTGACGAGAACGAAGCCGTTCTTGGAAACTCTTACATTGGGTACATCATAATAAAGGAGTGTGTGTTATGGTTTTGGATCGAAAAAATTTATATTGCTCGATCAAAATGCAAGTTTGGGAGCTAAGCACGAAATGAGCTTCAAATGAGCTTTTCAAGGTGCAAACACAATTTCATTGGTTTGAGGAGAGCGAAGACGTTCTTGGAAACTTTTACATTGGATACATCATAATAAGGGAGTGTGTGGTGGTTTTCGATCTAGAATATTTATATTTCTCGAGAAAAATGCAACTTCGAGAGCTACGGACGAAATGAGCTTCAAATGGGCTTTTCAAGATGCAAACACGATTTGGTGGGTATTTTGATCAGAACGAAGCCGTTCTTGGAAACTTTTACTTTGGATACATCATAATAAATGAGTGTGTGGTAGTTTTAGATCTTGAACGTTCATATTGCTCGAGAAAAATGCAAGTTCGGGAGCTACGCACGAAATGAGCTTCAAATGAGCTTTTCAAGGTGCAAACATAATTTGGTAGGTATTTTGATAAGATCAAAACTGTTTTTTGAAACTTTTACATCGGATACATCATGATAAAGGAGTGTGTGGGAGTTTTCGATCTAGAAAATTTATATTGTTCTAGAAAAATGCAAGTTCGGGAGCTACGCACGAAATGAATTTCAAATGAGCTTTTAAGGTGGAAACATGATTTGGTTGGTATTTTGACGAGAACGAAGCCGTTCTTTAAAACTTATACATTGGATACATCATAAGAAGGGAATTTGTGGTAGTTTTGGATCGAAAATAATTATATTGCTCGAGAAAAATGCAAGTTTGGGAGTGTTGTGTCCAAAAACTTGACCTAACATTACAATTCCACCAGCAGCACACCTCACGCGAACAACACCTCTGCTCACCTATCAGAACCACGCGAAAGGATGAAGTTCCGACTCAAGCTCAGCGAATAGACCTCTCCAACTCCCTCCAAAGAGAAAGGGTCCGGAGGTTTTTCCGGCGAACCCCCTCCAACGCTCAAGTCAGCTCTTAAACGGAGTGGAAATGGAGTAGAGAGTGCGTGAGTTTTGTTGGTGTGTGCATATGTTAATCTGTCCTATAATGAGGAATGAGATGATAATTATATCTTAACCTATAAGGGTATGTTGGTAAATGGATTGAAGATCCGCTGTCCACCTTTGATAAGAACTCGCACCATTGGCTAATATCTCAGACACTTACCTGTCGAATCCGTATATGACAGGTAAAGGTTGTATATGCTTTTTGAAGGTGTCTGGCCAAATGAGTCCTTTACTATGCACTTAGCATGGCTTCCTCAGATGCTCTCTCACCAGCTCTCTGAGCTCACATCTGACAAACCACCTTTGTATCTTCTGTAAGCGAGCTAGAAATTTAGGTCTCGAAGAGACCTGGACTTTTTAGGTCACAACATCTACTCCCCCCTACTCTAGTTTAAAAGAGAGATTTCTCTCTCTTTAAAACATAGAGTAACCATGACTATTACTTAGAACAAAACTCAGTAGGCATTTATGGCCAAAGACACGTGTGAAGCAAAGACCTTCGCCGAGACCTGACTGCTTTGAAAAAACTCCGTCTTTATCCATGATGATGTCATCTTCTTGCACGTCTTTTCAAAGAGGATTGGACGTGCGCCTCTTCAGTTTTCCCCCTCTTTTTTCATCTATCTACATATCTTTGACATATTATTTTTTCATTGCCTTAACTTCCCATTTTTCACTTTCCTGACTCACTTTCCCTCCCCATTTCCGTGCTTTCGACTACGACTCGGCAATGGTGAACTCCAATTCGCTCTCTGGAGAAAATATCCTTTCCGATCAACAACGATAACCTTCAGGGGAGATACCATTCGAGTCACCACCTCGTGATGACTCTTTCTCTAAGACATCCTCTCATACCCAAACTCAGAGGAAGAAATTGATTACTCGCCGTTCTCGATGCCTCTCTTCCCGCTGGACTGTCTCCTCTAGCCGTGACTCTAGCTTGAAAGACATTGTAGACTTAGAAGATAATTAAGCGTCTCCTCGCTCGGACCCACGGAGATCTACACCATCCACTGCTGCCGGGGATGATGCCTCTCAAAATGCGGGCACTCTTACCCCCCTTTCCGCTTCCAGCGCGTTCATAGGTGAATCTCTCTTAACTTTAGAAGAATTAGGGTTAGTGAAGGCGTGGTTAGGCTGCTGTGACACTTTTTAAAATTCGCAAGCTTTTATCTGATGAGCGACCTCACTCAGAAGAATTTCCTTTCGGTAGTTTTTTGGTATCATCAAATTGAGGCTGGGTTGAGATTTCCCCTTGTTGACTTTGTCGTAAAAGTGTCTATGGCCTAATCAATTTCTGCCTTCTGCCATTAAAGTTCTGCTTACCTTTTTCATTTTGATGTGCGGGAATGGAGGTCATCCCACTCCTACCCTTTTCCAAACAATATATGACATAAAACCCATAGATAGCCTTTATTACATCATTGTGAGGCCTAGAGGCCCAGCGCAACACCTGTGTAATGCTCGTAGCGTCGGGAAGAAATGGAAGGATAAGTATTTTATCATAACTCCCAAGGACGGGAACTGGCCTTTTTCCTATGCTCCATGGTAAGATTTATGCCTAAAGCAGCCTCGTCCCAGTGTCCAGGTTATTCAACCCATCGAGCGTAAAGTGTTGAACAAGCTTACCACCAAGGCTCGCCTCAGTGCCTTCAAATTCAACGATTTACTATCTAATCCCTCAGTTCTTTCATTTTTTGAGTTGGCTCCCCCTAGCGGGTGTTCTTTTTCCCCTGAGGGTGGGTCGTGCTCATTCTCTCTTTGCTTTCCTTCTCATTATCTTACTATTATTCGAATGCATATACACGTCTGCCTTTTGACATTAGTTTTTGCTTTGCCATTATCCGTGCAGAGATGAGCTGGATTGAGGATGTTAAGCTTCCTGATGACAAGGAATTCGACTTTGATATTTTGCTTCAAGAGCAAGCTAGCAAAGAGATAAATCGAGCCAATGATGACAGTACGCTCCCTAACTCTTCCGTCGTTGTTCCTTCCAACGTGATCTCTGGTTCATCGGATTTCTCAGCTTTACCTAAATCCGGCCGTATACCTGTGAAGGTAACTTCTACTGGAGATTTGACCAAGCAACACCCCCCTTCTCTGGGTTTACCTCCTCCTGCTAGCAAAGGGAAGAAAGTCACTTCATTTTCAGCAGGACTCAAGAGACTGGCCCCTGTTCATCCGCCCCCAGCCACTTCCAAGAAAGGTAAACACATTCCTCGTCTTGAGGTATCTCCCCAGAGAGCTGCTGACTCCACAGGTTATGTCTTCCGGGGACAGACGTCTAGCTCTCTCTGACAGCTACCCCCCTCAGAATGCCTCACTCTACTGCAAGCTCTACCCTCTTCCCCTGATGAGGAAGTACCCTCGCAGCCTCCTTCTTTACTCCAACTACAGGAGGAAAGTGCACAATGCCTTATCCAGGTGATTAGCTGACTACTTCTTTTCGCATGTACCCGCGCTTGTTTTAAGTCTTATGCCATGTATTTATCCTGATAACCGCTCCTCTCCTTTTACCAGCTAGTCAGTGCTCATTGGAAACTTCTTCAATTCAAGGGTGACACTCACAAGGAGGAGGTGGAAAAGCTAAAAGAGAGCATAGCAAGCTATCAAATGCAGCTTAGAGAGCTTACCCATACAGCATAGCAGCTTCAAATGCGGAACCGGGATATTCTGGATACCACTAACCAACTGTCGCTGGCAAATGATGATCTAAAGAAGCAAAATCATGAGCTGTCCAAATCGGTGGAGAAGCTGTCGAACCTTTCCACAGAAAACGCTTCTTTGAGTGCTGTCAACGCGGACCTCAGTCACCGCTTGAATCAGGTTACTAGGGAGCTCGCTGAGGCTAAAGGCCTTGTTCGGGATGTTAATAGTGCTTATCAATCAGGCTACATAGAAGGGGTTTAGGGATGTTGCAGCTTTATCTTGCGCACCCCCATGGGTCAGCGTGCTTTGCAGATCCTTCACGAGGGTCTCCTAGATTCCTATAGAGCTTCGCCTGAATACCTTGCTGCCATTCGCAATGACGTTGCTTACTTAGCGAAAAGGTGTGGCATGACCGTTCTGGCCACCGCTCGTAGCATAGGATTTGAGCAATCCCTTGAGGTAGATTCTATCGTCAAACGCCTGTCTCTACCTCCCTCTTTCAAAGGTGATTCAAAGGCCCGACTTGGTACTTCCTGGTGGCTTCCCGTGATGAAAGAGGCTTTCGAAGCTCTGACTGCTCCCCGCGACCTTCATGCTGCCTTTGCTAATCCTCCTCATCCCATTTACGATTTATTTCCTGAGGACTTTCTCCAGGTGGTAAGTCAGAACGGGAGTTATCTTTCCAAACTCCCCTCAGGTCCCAGCTATCTCCTCAGGTATACTTCCGCTATACACCTCCGATCTTGGTTTTTATTTCTGCTATAACCTCCATGAGCATCTTAAGTGTGTGCGCTTATTTATTTATTTTTTTTTTAAACAGGTGTTCCCCCTTCCATTTCTCAAGCCGAAGTTGACAATCCTACGGGCAGGACCTCCCCAGACGCAACTCCACCTTTAGCTCATCATGCTGACGAGGAAATTACTATAGAAGAAGATACCACTGACTTCTTAGCGTAGTATTTTACCTGCTCGTTGGTTTCTTAAAACAATGTTTATTTTGTATGAGCCGTACACTTTTAATTTCCTTGGCTTCTATCTGCCGTACACTTTTAATTTCCTTGTGTTTATCTATTTTGCTATCTAAACTTGAGCTCATTTTGAGCATTATCGGTTTTAAGTGTTTTGCTACTTAAATTTCTGATTTTTCATTTTCATGAGGTAATCTGACCCCCCTTGGGTTGTAGGGAACACCCCTACTCCCCCTTACTCTGGATGAATTCGAACAAGCATTACATTTTTCCTTTTCGAATCATTCAGAGTATATTATACCTTAATAACCGAATTTGCTTGTATACTAACTAATTCATCAAAATAGTGCATAGAATAATCAAAACTTTTCAGCCTTTATTTACTTTCAGCAAGCTCTCAGCGTGCCTTTACAGGAATACTCGCCTAGCTGAACAAGTATCCTACCAAAAAGGAAGTTAAGAGACCTGGCACGTAGGCTCTTTTTCTCCGAACAAAACAAAACAGCTTTTCCTTTTCTTGAACAGAAAAATGCTCAAACATAATATTTCTTTAAGTTGCTGATGTTCCACGGTCTTGAGGCCAGCTTTCCTTCTTGGTCCATGAGCTCATATGCTCCTCCTGATAAGACCTTAGCTACCACAAAGGGTCCCTCCTAATTCGCTTCGAATTTCCTCATTGGGTGCATGGCGTCAGCCCTTTTCAACACAAAATCTCCTTCTCCCAGTTTTCTGATTCTGACCTTTTTGTCAAACGCTGCTTTGATCCTAGCTTTGTAAGCCAAAGCTCGCTGATGAGCTTTCTCCCTGACTTCTTCGATTAGGTCCAAGCTCTCCCTTCTAAGTTCTTGATTTAAGCTCTCATCATAGGTCAACATTCGATGTGATGAGATGTCACTCTCCACTGGCATGACGGCTTCTGATCCATATATCAAGCGGAAAGGCGACTCCCCCGTGGCCGTTTTCTGACCAGTCCTATAAGCCCAAAGGACGGAATCCACCTCATCTAACCACTGAGACCTCGCTTTCTCCAGTCTTGCTTTAATGTCATTCACTATGGTCTTGTTAGTTATTTCCACCTGACCGCAAGTCTCCGGTCGAGCTACCGAAGCAAACTTTTGCTCGATTTTCCTTGCCTTGCACCATTCTTGGGTTTTTCTGCCAAAAAACTATGTACCAATATCTGACACCAAAATCCTAGGCGCTCCATATCTGCAGCAAATATTTTTCCATAGAAACTTGATTACATTATCTTCAGATATCGAAGAGAGTGGTTCTGCTTCCACCCACTTACTGAAATAATCCACTGCCACTATCAGATGACACTTCTTTTCTTTAGCCATGGGCAGTCTCCTCACTAGGTCTATGCCCCATTTGTCAAAGGGACATTCAGCGTACTGCACTCCCAGTTCCTCAACAGGTGCATTAATTAAAGGCCCATGCTTTTGGTACTTAGAACATTTTTTCACAAAATCTTCTACATCTCTTTTCAAGGTAGGCCAATAGTATCCTAGCTCTTCCCTGGTGAATTTCTTTCAGTACTTCTGCGCTTTCGATTTCCGTTAAGCACCTAAGTAGCGGCTGACATATAGCTCTCTTGAATAGATGCCCCCCAATCATGCAATACTTAGCATAGATTCGCCTTTTATGAGCTTTCACCCCCTCCAACAGCTCTCCTGTCTCCAAGAAGTGCAATATGGGAGCTCTCCAATCGTTTTTAACTTCTATCGTGCTGACCCCTTCTTCTTTAGCGCACTCTGCTAATATTTTGAGCAATACCACCTTCTCAGGTATTAGCTCTCCTGTTGAGCTTGCCACTCTAGCTAGGTGATCTGCCTTGCTATTGAAATCTCTGGGGATTTGCTTTATGCAGACATCTACGAACTTCTCCTTCAAATTTCTTACTTTCTGGACATACCTCGCCATTCTCTCTTCTTTCACCTCGTAATGTCCTGTCAGTTGTTGAAACACCAATTGGGAGTCAGAATGCATTATAACCTTCTGAGCTCCCAACTCAACTAACATTTCTAGCCTTTGATAAATGCCTCGTATTCTGCCTCATTATTTGACACCTTGTACTCGAAATTTAAGGCGAAACATAGTTCTTCCTCATCAGGTGTTATGATGGAGACACCCGCTCTGCACCCATTGATTGTGACCGACCCATCTACGTAGGCCTTCCACTCCGGCCATTGCATTGGTTTCGTGATTTCCTGGATAAAGTCTGCCAAAGCCTGAGCTTTAATAGCTGTTCTTGGCTCGAAATCTACTTCATATTCTCCCAGTTCTACACTCCATTTTACCATTCTCCCCGAAAGGTCCGGCTTACTCAAAATTTGTTTGAAGGGTAAGTTAGTTCTCACCACCACCTTGTGCAACAGGAAAGTACAATCTCAGTCTCCTGGCGGCTGTCATAATGGCAAGGGCTGCCTTTTCCACATCAGAGTATTTGTATTCGGCCCCTTGCAAAGCTTTGCTAACATAATAAATAGGTTTCTGGTGAGATCTCTCCTCTCGTTTGAGGACAGCACTCATGGAGTGCTCTCCCACTGATATGTACAAATACAGTGTCTCGGCCAGTGCTGGCTTAGTTAATATTGGCAAACTAGCCAGATGGTTTTTCAATTCTTCAAAGGCCTTTTGACAGCTTTCATTCCATTCGAATTTGCTTGCCTTCCTTAGTTCTTGAAGAATGGGAAACTTCTTTCAGCAGAGGTAGAAATAAACCTACTGAGAGCTATAATTCTCCCATTTAACCGCTGCACCTCTTTTATATTAGTGGGAGCTGCCATTTCTAGAACTGCCTTTACGTTGGCTTGATTCACCTCTATGCCCCTTGGGGTTACCATGTATCCCAAGAACTTGCCTGATCTTACCCCAAATGTACATTTGGCTGGATTCAAATGAAGGTTATACTTTGTGATGACCGCCATTACCTCCTCCAGGTCTCTGAAATGGTGCTCAGCTTTCACACTTTTGACTAAAATATCGTCAACATAGACCTCCAAAATCCGCCCTATCTGATCTTCAAATATCAAGTCCATCATCCTTTGATACGTAGCCCCCACGTTTTTTAGACCGAAAGGCATTCTTACGTACGCAAATGTTCCACATACTTTTACGAAGGCTGTTTTTGACACATCTTCCGGGGAGAGCTGTATCTGGTGGTACCCCTGGTACGCATCCAACAAAGACAACAGCTCGCACCCTGATGTAGAATCGACTAGCTGGTCAATACAAGGTAAAGGGAAGTGATCTTTCGGACATGCTTTATTGAGGTCTCTGAAATCAATACACATCCTCCAGCTGCCATTACTTTTTGCCACTATCACTGCGTTTGACAACCACTCAGAATATTGTATCTTCACAATATGTCCTGCGTCTAAAAGCCGTTTGATCTCTTCTCTTATGATCTTTTCCTTTTCGGGCCCGAACAATCTCTTCTTTTGTTTTACTGGCTTTGCCTTAGGATCCACATTCAGACAATGCACAGCTACGGATGGATCTATTCCAACCACATCTTCTGAAAAGAATGCAAACAAATTAGCATTTCTCCTTAAATATTCTATTATGGCCTCTCGCTGTTCAGCGGCCATCAACTTGCCTATTCTTGTGGTTGATCCCATCTTATCCGGATAGAGTTCCACCATCATCAACTCTTCTTCTACAGGTTGCATGCGCGGTCTCATGTCT
Organism: Schizonepeta tenuifolia; assembly: GCA_029490685.1. Classification (NCBI taxonomy): domain Eukaryota; kingdom Viridiplantae; phylum Streptophyta; class Magnoliopsida; order Lamiales; family Lamiaceae; genus Schizonepeta; species Schizonepeta tenuifolia. Next base: position 49,821,030 of record CM055956.1, on the reverse strand, counting down.
TCTCCTATATCCTCCACGCTTTCTAATTTGTTTCGGGAGACGTGATCTGTTACCTGAGCTCTTTTACTGCTCTGTTTAGCTTGCTTGATAGATTTTACGTATAACTCTCTTGATGTCTCTTGGTCTCCCACGACTTCTCCTACCAGCCCTTCCCGCTGTGCTGGAAATTTCATTTTCATGTGGTAAGTGGACACCACTACTTGAAAGTCATTCAAAGCTGGCCGCCCCAAAATGATGTTATACGCTGACGGTGTATCCACTACTAAGAACTTCACCATTCTTGTGCTTGATGCCTCCCCACATCCCAGGGTAACCTGAAGGATTACTTCTCCTTTCGGGTGGATCTCCCCTCCAGCAAAACCATACAATGTTGTATTCACCGGAGCCAATTCTGCATTAATTTGCATTTTCTTAAAGTAGTCCCAAAAGAGCACGTTAGCTGCGCTACCCGTGTCTACAAAGATCCGAGCCACTCTCCAATTGGCTACCTCCGCACTAATGACTAGCGCATCGCTGTGAGGTTTTGTACTAAGGACATCGCCAGGTCCAAAGGTAACATGTGCTTTCCCAACAACCTCTTCTCCTGGGAAAGAGTCAACAACATCAATTTCCATACCCATTGCACCAGCTAACTCTTGCACTTCTTTGTGCTTGGAAATTTGAAGTGAGGGGACTTAGAGGCTGCTTCCATAACTTCTACCAAGGATGCATTGAGAGCTGTATATCTATCAAATCTTTCCGGGGTTCCCTTGGGCCTGAGGCTTCCCTTGTCTCGATCACCTCTCATAATAGGGGCTGACCTTCTCTCTGAGGTCTCTCTTTTGAGCTTGGGAGATCCCTCTTTAGCTCTCCTAGCTTCATGAGCTTCTTCCAGATTGACATACTTTTCAGCTCTCTGCAGCAACTCCTCAAAGCAAATAGGAGGTTTCTTGTTCAACGAGTCGAAAAATAACCCTGGAGTTAACCCTTGTATCAACGCTTGCACCTTCACGTCATCCGAAGCCAAAGGTACCTGTAGCGCTTCAGCGTTGAAACGCCAAATATTGTCATAAACTCTCACCAAATTTCTGCCTCATCGCCATGAGCGAGGAGGACGTTTTAACATGCCTCCTTGCACTAGAAAATTGGTGTAAGAACATGGACTTGAATTCAGTGAACGAACTTATGCTACACGGAGGTAGCTGGGCAAACCACTGCTGAGCTATCTTCGATAAAGTGGTTACGAAACTCTACATTTCACCTCTTCAGTATATTGATGAAGCATCGCTCCATTCTCGAATCTCATTTTATGCTCATGTGGATCTGTCGAGCCATCATACTCCAATGTTAGCGTCTTGAAATTTGTAGGCAGCTGGTCATCTCGAATATCTCTGGAGAAAGGAGATTGGTCATCCTTTATCCTGACGAATTTCTTGGGAGACTTCTTTGGTGAGGAAGCTTTTTTCTGGAGCTCCTTAAGCTGTTGCTTGAGAGCTGCAATCTCAGCAACCACAGCCTTATCTCTAGATTTGGATATATGCTCATCGTCCTCTGCATATTTTTTAACACGCGAAAAATAGCAAAGTATGAGTTAAAATCGCTATCTTAACCATCATTAATTCGTCTTACGCGCTTAACTTAATCATTACGAACCATTTTCAGATTCAGTTTGAGGACTCTGCTGTCCCTCACTTTCATGACGCTCTTCGATTTCGGGCTCTTCCTGCAAACAATCACGAAATATTCAGGTTACAAACCATCGTATATTGCTCATGGAGGGCTCAAGATTGCTACCAAAGGCATCTGTACCTCTCTCATCTTCTCTTTGGTTGCACTACTAACTTTCTTATTATGACTTTCAGGTGAAACCATGGCATTCGACACTGCTTGCTTTACCATGGCGCTAATTTGGTCCATCGAGATCACACACGTGACATTCGGCTGTGAAAGGGTTTGAAACTCATCCTCTTGATCCTCTATTTCTTTGTGAGCCCTCTCTTTATGAGGGCTCAAGGACTTGGATGATCTCTCTTTCTGAGGTGTGGTAAGCTTCTGAGCAATCATCTTTGTTGCATCGTGATTTCTCTCATCACTATGCCTTTCTGGGGAGCTATCCTCTCGCATAGCCAACTCAAAGGGAGGTCCTAGATCTCGGACCACAGTGCCATCCATGGCTGTTAACACAGAATTGCTAATGGTTAGCTCACCATTAGATAGAATCATAAATATAACAAGCGTAAGTGTTCAACACTACGTTTCTTTCAGATAAGCTATGACAAAGCTCTCCTTAGGGTCAAAGGAACTAGAGAGCATGATCTATCACACTCCCCCCTTTTCTGTATCCCCCATTTTCACCTCTACCGAGGTCATACGGGACTCACTTCAGGAGTTTCACATTTTTTACGTTTTCTTCTCTCATATCGTGAGAGTTTTCAGAGCCCCTGCTTCAGGACCGCCAGATTTCTGGCAATATTATTATTTTTATTTTTCTTCAAAAAATGTTTGATAAAACACCGAGGAAAATCAACGAGTTAGACCTAGCGCGAAACTTTGGGCATTTTAGACCAGATAGCTAGAAAGTTCTAAAAAAATGATGATGATACACATACAAAAAGCTTTTGCATCTTTTACTTCTTTACGTCGAAATACAACAAGTGAAGAGCTAATCTACAAGGAAACAATCAAATTCTAAAGAAATGAAAATTTTAAAGGAAACGCGAAACATGCTTCCAACAGACGGCGCCAGATGTTGTGTCCAAATACTTGACCTAACACTACAATTCCACCAGCAACACACCTCACGCGAACAATACCTCTGCTCACCTATCAGAACCACGCGAAATGATGAAGTTCCGACTCAAGCTCAACGAATAGACCTCTCCAACTCCCTGCAAAGAGAAAGAGTCCAGAGGTTTTTCCGGCGAACCCCCTCCAACGCTCAAGTTAGCTCTTAAACGGAGAGGAAATGGAGAAGAGAGTGTTTGAGTTTTGTTGGTGTGTGCATATGTTAATCTGTCCTATAATGAGGAATGCGATGATATTTATATCTTAACCTATAAGGGTATGTTGGTAAATGGATTGAAGATCCGCTGTCCACCTTTGACAAGAACTCGCACCATTGGCTAATATCTCTGACACTTACCTGTCGAATCCGTATATGACAGGTAAAGGCTAAATATGCTTTTTGAAGGTGTCTGGCAAAATGAGTCCTTTACTATGCACTTAGCATGGCTTCTTCAGATGCTCTCTCACCAGCTCTCTGAGCGCACATCTGAAAAACGACCTTTGTATCTTCTGTAAGCGAGCTAGAAATTTAGGTCTCGAAGAGACCTGGACTTTTTAGGTCACAACAGGGAGCTACGCACGAAATGAGCTTCAAATGAGCTTCTTGAAGGTGCAAACAAGATTCAGTAGGTATTTTGATAAGAACCAAACCGTTCTTGAAAACTTTTACATTGGATACATCATAATAAAGGAGTGTGTTGTGGTTTTTGATCGACAAAATTTATATTGATCGAGAAAAACACAAATTCGGGAGCTACACTCGAAATAAGCTTCAAATGAGCTTTACAAGGTGCAAACATGATTTGGTAGGTATTTAGACAAGAATGAAGCCATTATTGGAAACTTTTACAATTGATACATCATAATAAGGGAGTGTGTAGTGGTTTTGGATCAAAAAAATTTATATTGCTTAATCAAAATGGAAGTTCGGGAGCTATGTACAAAATGAGCTTCAAATGAGCTTTTCAAGGTGCAAACATGATTTTGAAGGTATTTTGACGAGAACGAAGCCGTTCTTGGAAACTCTTACATTGGCTACATCATAATAAAGGAGTGTGTGTTATGGTTTTGGATCGAAAAAATTTATATTGCTCGATCAAAATGCAAGTTCGGGAGCTAAGCATGAAATGAGCTTCAAATGAGCTTTTCAAGGTGCAAACACAATTTCGTTGGTCTTTTGACGAGAACGAAGCCGTTCTTGGAAACTTTTACATTGGATACATCATAATAAGGGAGTGTGTGGTGGTTTTCGATATAGAATATTTATATTGCTCGAAACTTCGAGAGCTACGGACGAAATGAGCTTCAAATGGGCTTTTCAAGGTGCAAACATGATTAGGTAGGTATTTTTATCAGAACGAAGCCGTTCTTGAAAACGTTTACATTGGATACATCATAAAAAAGGAGTGTGTGGTAGTTTTAGATCTTGAAAATTTATATTGCTTGAGAAAAATGAAAGTTCGGGAGCTACGCACGAAATGAGCTTCAAATGAGCTTTTCAAGGTGCAAACATGATTTGGTAGGTATTTTGATAAGAACAAAACTGTTGTTTGAAACTTTTACATCGGATACATCATGATAAATGAGTGAATGGGGGTTTTCGATCTAGAAAATTTATATTGTTCGAGAAAAATGCAAGTTCGGGAGCTACGCATGAAATGAGTTTCAAATGAGCTTTTCAAGGTGTAAACATAATTTCGTTGGTATTTTTAAGAGAACGAAGCCGTTCCTGGAAACCTTTACATTGGATACATCATAATAAGGGAGTGTGTGGTAGTTTTGGATCTAGAAAATTTATATTGCTCCAGAAAAATGCACACGAAATGAACTTCAAATGAGCTTTTCAAGGTGGAAACACGATTTGGTTGGTATTTTGACAAGAATGAAGCCATGCTTTAAAACTTATACATTGGATACATCATAAGAAAGGAATGTGTGGTAGTTTTGGATCAAAAAAAATTATATTGCTCGAGAAAAAGCAAGTTTGGGAGTTATGCACGAAATGAGCTTCAAATGAGCTTTTCAAGGTGCAAAACGATTTGGTAGGTATTTTCACGAGAACGAAGTCGTTCTTGGGAACTTTTACATTGGATACATCATAATAAAAGAGTGTGCGGTGGTTTTAGATCTAGAAAATATATATTGCTCGAGAAAAATACAAGTTCGGCAGCTACGCACGAAATGAGTTTCAAATGATCTTTTCAAGATGAAAACATGATTTGGTAGGTATTTTCACGAGAACGAAACCATTCTTGGAAACTTTTACATTGGATACATCATAATAAAAGAGTGTGTAGGGGTTTTTGATCAATAAAATTTATATTGCTTGATCAAAAGAGAAGTTCGGGAGCTACGTACAAAATGAGCTTCAAATGAGCTTTTTAAGGTGCAAACACGATTTGGTAGGTATTTTGACGAGAACGAAGTCGTTTTTGGGAACTTTTACATTGGATACATCAAAATAGAAGAGTGTGTGGGGGTTTTTGATGTATAAAATTTATATTGCTCAAGAAAAATGCAAGTTCGGGAGCTACGCACGAAATGAGCTTCAAATGAGTTTTTCAAGATGTAAACATGATTTGGTAGGTATTTTGACTAGAATAAAGCCGTTGTTGAAACTTTTACATTGGATAAATCATAATAAAGGAGCGTGTGGTGGTTTGATCTAGAAATTTTATATAGCTCGAGAAAAGCGCAAGTACGGGAGCTACGCTCGAAATTATCTTTAAATGAGTTTTTCAAGGTGCAAAAATGAATTTGTAGGTATTTTGACGAGAACGAAGCCGTTCTTGGAAACTTTTACATTGGCTACATCATAATAAAGGAGTGTGTGTTATGGATTTAGATCGAAAAAATTTAAATTGCTTGATCAAAACGCATTCGGGAGCTAAGCACGGAATGAGCTTCAAATGAGCTTTTCAAGGTGTAAACACAATTTTTTTGGTATTTTGAGGAGAATGAAGCTGTTCTTGGAAACTTTTACATTGGTTACATCATAATAAGAGAGTGTGTGGTGTTTTTTGATCTAGAAAATTTATATTGCTCGAGAAAAATGCAAGTTCGAGAGTTACGCATGAAATGAGTTTCCAATGAGCTTTTCAAGGTGCAAACACGATTTGGTAGGTATTTTTATGAGAATGAAGCCGTTCTTGGAAACTTTTACATTGGATACATCATAATAAAGAAGTGTGTGGTGGTATTAGATCTAAAAAATTTAGATTGCTCCAGAAAAATGCAAGTTCGGGAGGTAATGAGCTTCAAATGACCTTTTCAAGGTGGAAACACCATTTCATTGGTATTTTGAGGAGCAAGAAGCCGTTCTTCGAAAATTCTACATATGATACATAATAATAAGGGAGGTCTTGATGGTTTTGGATCGAAAAAATTTATATTGTTCGATCAAAATACAAGTTCGGGAGCTACGCACGAAATGAGCTTTTCAAGGTGCAAACATGATTTTGTAGGAATTTTGATAAGAACAAAACCGTTGTTTGAAACTTTTACATGGGATACATCATGATAAAGGAGTGTGTGGGGTTTTCGATCTAGAAAAATTATATTAATTGAGAAAAATGCAAGTTTAGGTGCTACGCACGAAATAAGTTTCAAATGAGCTTTTCAAGGTATAAACATAATTTCGTTTGTATTTTGAGGAGAACGAAGCCGTTCTTGGAAATTTTTACATTGGATACATCATAATAAGGGAGTGTGTGGTGGTTTTAGATCTAGAAAATTTATATTGCTCCAGAAAAATGCAAGTTCGGGAGCTACTGTCACAGCCCCAAATCCCGAGGGACGGCAGAAGCCGGGGTGCGACTGGGGTTGGATTAAAGAAGCGGGGAAGAAGGGGGCTAATTGACTAAACATACATGAAAAACATCGATAAACCATGAACAAGACTTGAATATAAATAAGAAAGAGTTAATCCCTAAGGATTACTCGACAAAAGTACAAAAAAGAAGCTAAGTTCATATGTACAGACTTAGACTACAGAGTATTGTTCAAAAGTACATCTCAAAAAGAAATACAGAGTTTGGCAGCGGAAGGGTTCTAACTAAGCATCCTATCCTTTAACTCAACATCAACCGTCGCCGCTCACCTCGCTTCAACCTGCACATTTAGAAAACAATGCAGGGCTAAGTACAAACGTACTTAGTGGGCACAATGCCGAAATCATAATCATAAATATAGATAAATATGGCATTTCATAAGTGTAGCACATAGGAGTTTTATTGAAAGAATCCGTGTCTACTAAACATTTTCTGACTTTTTCTCATAAATCACTCGCGCGAGCATTTTCTGACTAATGTTACGTTCAATCTTGACCAATTCTAATTCACCGTGGCCGGTACCCCTCAACAGGATATCACATACACCACAGGTTACAAAGTGCACTAACTCTGGAAAGCACTTAGCAGCTAACTCAGAGCAGATCGTTAGTTAATCTAGTTAGACTAACTCTAAATCTGGAAAACACGAATGTTGACTCAGATAGGTACAAGAGAACTCACATAAAACATAAAACAGTTCATGCCATAATATCACTTTGAAAACACAAATATCAAAGCGATAAAGAAAGATTTTCCGAGCATTGCTTGTTTTATTTTGTATATAAAAGCCCACCTTGATTTACAGAACTTAAAGCAAAACTTCCAACTTCGGATCTTCTGTCCTTTCTCTACAGTTGGCTTCCTCCTTCATCGTAAAATAAACATACTTCAAAACGGGTCGTAAAAGATAATCGATTAAAGAGAATCGAAGAGGTTTTAGTTGTTTCATTCTTTTGGCATTTGCACGCTTACTAAATTCGTTTTACTTAAACGGAAAACGAGACTCGTACTAATCTCGTTTAGAACTCGGAAGATCTCATGCTTGACTCTCGGGTCAACAGAGAAGGTAGTCGGTATCTTAATACGACTTTAAAGATTAAAAGAAACTAAGTTGGAAAGAATCAACTTAGGCGATTTACGTTTTAGTTCATTGAACGATTTATGAAATTTCTCGTTTATTACTTCTTTAATGAAAGGATAAGAGATAAGATCTTGATTGGTTTTCATCACTCAAGGTCCTATACTTGACTCTAGGGTCAGTAGGGAGATATTCGTTAGATAAAACGGCTTAAACGATCGAAAGAAACTAAGTTGTGAACTAAACAACTTAGAAAACAAGAAACTGAATTTTCACTGCGCAGTCCAGTAATTCTGGAGGCTGTCCAGAACAGAGGATTTGGAAATAGGGGATGAGCCCTATAACATTGGAAAGATTGGGATGTCTAGTTCGCGCTCCAATTTACGGATCACAAATTCAATAAACGAGCTGGAAGTTATTACAGATCCGGAGAGGGTCGCAAAACTGCCGTGAAAACCCTAATTGCTTGATAGGTTCGACGTATAACGTTTTAGGCTCGTTCTAAGCTCTGGTATTCAATATTTTTAGAAACTGGACTCTCAAGGAAGTCATCACGTACTTCCGTACGTGACAAACTCCTTCTCAAAACTCGCTCAAAAGCACGACGTTCTATACGTCGGATTTCAACTAACAAGTACTAAACCAACAAAAATTTCAAACGCGTTCTAGTTCTCGACTATAACTATAGCCCATATTATATCAACTCGAAAGCTTATGATGTCAACTAGAAAGTTGTTCTAAATTTCATCATAAACAATAATATCAAATTAGAATTTCCATCCGACTTCTCGATTATTAGCTACGACTAAAGGTTCGTCTCTTACGCGTTTTTCAAAGGTTGTCGGATTCTATTCAAATTTTACGACGTTAAACTACGTCTAACGTGAAACACTTTCATGCATGCAAACATATCATAACATCATTATAACTCAACTTATAAGGTGATCTTTATCTCTTATGTTTCATTAAACATTTTTAGAAAATTCTCAATTAAATTTTATAATCAACTAACATGATTTGCAACATAATTTAACCAACAATTCATCACTTATATCAAACATGTGGAAACCCCTAATTACTCTATAAATTTCTGTTTTTATAAAGATGTTAAGGGGGTGATTTTCTTCCCCAATTAACTACATTTATTTACTAATCAACCTCTTATACCATCAATTAATAAATTGTAAATCAATTATCAATTAACATACAAAAACCCCTAAATTTATAATTCAAACCCTAATTGAATTTCACAAAAACATAGGGCTTTCGATTCCTCTTCATTCTAATTACTAATTAAACATCTACTAAGCATGAATCCATCATTAATTAAAGAAATCCTAAAATCCTATTATGAACCCTAAAAATTTGGTAATACTAAGGGAATTAGGGTTCTTAGTTTTGTTCCATTTTAATCCCTAATTATCCTATCTAATGCATCCAATTTCATTATTCCAAGATCAAAATATCTAAATCATAGCTCAAATTTTCGATCACAAAAAGAAAATTAAGAGATGAGAAATCCAATTGGATAGAAGTATGGAGGAGGTGATTACCTTGATAAATAATGAAGAGGGAATTAAGTTCAAATGGAAGGATTGAGACTTGTGTGATTTCTTCTTGTTCTTGGAGCTTGTCTTCAATGGAGGAAGGAAGAAAATGAGGAAGGAGATGGTATAGTGATGCTGCCGATTTTGGTGAGAAATGGGAGGAAAAAGATTTTGTTTAATTGTTGAAAATACATGGTATGATGAAAGGTTTGAAAATGTGAAAAGTGAAGGTTTGGTGACATTTAATTAGACATGGTCAACATGCATGTTCCCCACTTAATTAATTAAAAAAATAATAAAAAAAAGAAGAAAAAAAAAACGGCTGCATGCAGAATTTTTAGGAGGGTTACGGGTTTTTCCGGCGCGATCCGACGGTACGGAAAAACGAACGACGAAAAACGTTGCTCAGTAAAAAATCTTGCGATTTGATTTGACCTTAAATTCTAATGTATGAACTTAATTGGAAAATAAATTTACAAAAATTATTTTGACAAAAACTCGGGACGACACAGTCCGAGTTTCGTCCGGAAAACATAAAAACGAACTTTCTCGGGCGTGCTCGTATCGCGATTTCGTAAACGTAAAAATTAGACGGTTTTCCGTTCTGAGTTTACGAACTAAAAACTTTTTGTACGCGCTAACCCTAAATACAGTAGTCGTCTAGCTAACTTCTGTAATTTATTTTTAATAACGGATTCGACCGTTAGCCGTAGAATTCAAAATTGTAAACTTAGGCGTGCAAAGCATTTATTTAATTAACTTTAAAATTTTAAGAACGTAAGGAATTTACGCGGCATTACATCCTACCCCCCTTACGAAAAATTTCGTCCCGAAATTCGCTTACCTTCTGTAAAAAGATGAGGATACCGCTCCTTCATCTTCTCCTCGAGTTCCCACGTGGCTTCTTCTTGCCCGTGATGGTTCCATAGCACTTTAACTATTGGTATCGATTTGGTTCTTAATTCTTGAAGTTTTCTATCCAAGATCGATATCGGCTTTTCTTCATAGCTTAGGTCAGATTCAAGAACTACGTCTTGTTGACTAATGACGTGCTTAGGATTGTAAACATATTTTCTCAACTGAGAAACGTGAAAAACGCTATGAACGCTTCCTAGGCTTGGCGGTAAAGCCAATCTATAAGCGACGGGTCCTATTCTCTCGAGGATTTCATAAGGTCCTATAAACCTGGGTCTTAACTTACCCTTAACTCCGAAACTAAGGATTCCTTTGGTCGGGGATATCTTAAGAAAAACTTTATCTCCTATTTCAAACTCAAGGTTGGTTCGACGATCGTCGGCATACGACTTCTGTCGGCTCTGGGCCTCTTTCATTCTATCTCGAATCTGTCGAATTATCTCAATCATCTCATTGATCGCATCTGGGCCTAGGTTCTTTCTCTCACCTACGTCGTCCCAATAAAGCGGTTATCTACATTTTCTCCCATACAAAGCCTCAAACGGTGCCATTCCTATCGTGGCCTGATAGCTGTTGTTGTAGGCGAATTCGACTAAGTGTAGAATTTCTTCCCAATTCGTGCCTCGGTCCAAAACCACTGTTCTTAACATATCGACCAAAATCTGAATCGTTCTCTCTGACTGTCCATTTGTTTGTGGGTGAAAAGCTGTACTGAAATTAAGCTCTGTTCCCAACTCTTTCTGCATCGTAATCCAAAATCTCGAGGTAAACTTAGCATCTCTGTCTGATATTATGACCTTCGGTATTCCATGCAGACGTACAATTTCTCTGACATACAACTGAGCTAGTCTCTCTGATCCATATGTAGTCTTAATCGGTAAGAAGTGAGCTGACTTCGTAAGTCTATCTATTATTATCCAAATCGCTGTGTTTCCTCTTCTTGATTTAGGCAAACCTGTGACAAAGTCCATAGCTATGCCTTCCCATTTCCAATCTGGGACATCCAACGGTTGTAGCAATCCATACGGTCGTCGGTGTAAAGCCTTAACTTGTTGACATGCTAGGCATCTTTCTATAAACGAGGCAACGTCTCGTTTCATTCCATTCCACCAAAAGTTTCTTCTCAAATCTTGGTACATTTTCGTACTTCCTGGATGTGCTGTGTAAGGCGTATCGTGAGCCTCACTCAAGATTTCGTTCTTCAATTCGTTGTCGTTGTCGGGAATACAGATCCTGCCTTCATAAAGTATTGCATTGTCTGGAGCCTCAGAATATCCTTCTGGCTTATCTGTCCTTATCCTTACTCGTAACTTTTCCATTGACTCCTCTTTTCTCTGAGCACTAATGATCCTTTCTCTCAAATCTCGTGTAGCTTCTAATGCTGCTATTTAACTTGTTATCATTGTTGGCGTGTCAAGCACTCTGATATCCATCTTCTCGAATTCTCGTACCAAAGTTTCTTCTTCTACGAAAAGACATCCTAACTTCGTTGGAGCCTTGCGACTCAATGCGTCTGCTACCACATTAGCCTTTCCTGGATGGTAGTTAATTCCACAGTCATAAGCTTTGACTAATTCGAGCCATCGTCTTTGTCTCATGTTCAGTTCTTTTTGCTCGAAAAAGTACTTCAGGCTCTTGTGATCGGTGAATATCTCAAGTCTTACACCATAGAGATGGTGTCTCCAAATCTTTAGCGCATGCACTACGGCTGCAAGTTCTAAATCGTGGGTTGGGTACTCAACTTTGTGAGGTCGAAGTTGTCGTGAAGCATAAGCTATCACTCGTCCGTCTTGCATCAAGACACAATCTAATCCATTTTTCGATGCGTCAGTATAAACCACATATTCTTTATTCATCTCTGGAAGTGCTAGTACTGGCGTTGTAGTTAATTTTTCTTAAGAGTTTGAAAACTTTTCTCGCACTCATCCGTCCACTTAAACTTGGTATCCTTCCTGAGTAGCTGCGTCATCGGGCGAGCGATCGTAGAGAATCCCTCGATAAACCTTCTGTAATAACCAGCTAATCCCAAGAAACTTCTGATCTCATTCTGACTTGTTGGTGCCTTCCAGTTGTGCACTACTTCTGCTTTGGCTGGATCCATCTTGATTCCTTCTGTCGATACTATGTGTCCAAGGAACATTACTTCTTTCAGCCAAAATTCGCATTTACTGAATTTGGCATAGAGTTTCTCAGCTCTTAGTGTTTCCAACACTATCCGTAGATGTTCCTCGTGCTCCGTCTCATTCTTAGAATAAATGAGGATGTCGTCGATGAATACCAAAACAAATTTATCCAAGTAGGGGTGGAAGACTCTGTTCATAAGGTCCATGAATACGGCTGGAGCATTGGTCAAACCAAATGGCATCACTCAAAATTCGTAATGGCCATATCGGGTTCTAAAAGCGATCTTAGGTACATCTTCAGGTTTGATCTTGAGCTGATGATACCCTGACCTCAAATCTATCTTGGAGAAGACTCCTGCACCCTTAAGCTGATCGAACAGATCCTCGATCCTTGGCAAAGGATATTTGTTCTTGAGAGTGATCTTGTTCAGTTCTCGGTAATCGATGCACATTCTCATCGATCCGTCCTTTTTCCTAACAAAAAGTACGGGTGCTCCCCAAGGTGAAACGCTTGGCTTGATAAAACCAAGGTCTAGTAATTCCTGTAATTGGATTTTGAGCTCTTCCAGTTCCTTCGGTGCCATTCTGTAAGGGGCTTTAGACTTAGGAGCTGCTCCTGGTTCTAAATCGATCGTGAAGTCCACATGACGATCTGGTGGCAATCCCGGTAGTACTTCTGGAAAAACATCTTCATATTCGTTCACGACTTTTACATCCTGAATGGTCTTCTCGGCTCCTGGTTCTCCAACTAGGTACACAAGATAGGCTGTGGTACCCTTCTTCTTCATGAGTTTCGTGGCTTGAAGGGCTGATATGATTGGTACGCCTCTACCCATTGAAATTCCGTGGAATTCGGTCGGTTCTTTACTCGGCGGCTGAAAAAAAAATTTTCTCTCGTTGCAGAGAATCGTGGCGTAATTCTCTGACAACTAATCCATTCCTAGGATTATATCTACGTCCCACATTATCATAACATTTAGGTTGTTTGCTATAACCTTATGAGTTCCGATTTCTAGTTCTAGGTTAGAGCAAACATGCGTGGAAGTAGTGATCTCTCCTGAAGGTGTGGCTACTCTCATAGATTGTGCAGCTCTTACAGGTCTGATGTCTAAGTTATCGGCACACGAGCCAGCAATGAAAGAATGCGATGCGCCACTATCAAACAGTATCTTAATGGGGATGTTGTGGAGTTTTCCCATACCTGCAAGATTGCCTTTTCCTTTGCGTTGACCGCTTTGTTTGATAGCGCATACCCTCGCATTCTGTTGCTGCTGTGCATGCTGCTGAAACTGTTGTTGGTTCATTGGCGGCTGCTGCGGCTGTGCTTGGATGGCTCGGAGGGGTACTGCTTGAAGCGGTTTAGGGCAGTCCTTTTTCATGTGCCCCTTCTGTCTACAGTTGAAACAGTTGGGGGTACCTATTTGGCAGACTCCAGGATGGGCTCGATTGCACTTCGGGCAGACAGGGATGGTAACCCTCCCTGGGTTATTCGCTCCCTGGTTAAAATTCCTCTATTGCCCTTGCGGCTGGTTTAACTGATTATTGCCCTTCCACGGCGAGTTCTGCCTGTTTCCTTGAATGAACAACCCCGATTGGTTGTTTCCCTGCCACGGCCTCTTGCTATTGTTGTTGTTGTTGGCAGGCTGCTGATAGCCCCTTTTCTGTCCTCCCTGATTGTTGTAGCCCTGACTGTATCCTCCACTACCTCCTCCGTTCCATTTTCTCTTCCCCTGGTAATTGCTACTGTTGTTGTTATAGTAGCCTCGATTCTGACTCTGCGCTGGTGCTGACGCAGTTGGTACAATCTTTTTCTCATCAGGCACGACAACCTCCATTTCCAGTGCTCTTCCCAGTATGTCTGAATAACCTAGTCCTCCATGACTAGCCAAAGCGATTCCCAATTCATGACGTAAACCTCCCTGAAATTTCTTTGATAACTTCTCCTCAATGTCAACCAATGTCGGCGCATACCTCATCAATTCGCAGAACTTGACGTCATATTCCGTCACAGTCAGCTTTCCCTGCTTCAGATTATAAAATTCGGCCTCTTTCTGTGCCCTATACGTCTTGGGGACGTACTTATCAAAGAAAATCTCCTTAAATTCTTCCCACGAAAAACGAGCCAGATGCTCAGCAGGTATCACCTTCTATCTTGCTTCCCACCAGTAATCTGCCGATCCCATCAGTTGGAAAGCGACACACAGCATTCTCTCCTCATCAGTGCATCTGAGGAGTTTGAAAATTTTCTCCGTCGACCTCACCCATAGCTCAGCATCGCTAGGGCTTCCAGTTCCATTAAACATTGGAGGGTTCCTTTTGAGGAAAAGATCCTCAATATCTCTATGGGGCGGTGGTGAAGGTGGTGGTGATGGTGACAGGGGTGGAGATGGGGATGGGGTGATATTCCGCTCATATTCCTGTTCTTGGTTATTTTCTGGCTGATGTCTACCACGTCCTCTCGGCCTTCCAGGTCTTCGACCTCTCCTGTTGTTAACATTTCTCGGCGGCATTTTCTTTAGTCTAGGGAAAAATTGAAAATTCTCATTAGTTTCCTTTTGTTAATTACACTTAGTACTTACTAGCTCGTTTCCAACTTAATCAAATTCATGGAACAACATATCGAACATAGCTTTTATATCCTTTCATTAATCTTTTAACTTTCGAGTTAAACTCATTTCCTCGTTACACGAGTTCATTTAACATTCTAATTTTTTTATTTCTCAATTCATAAGAAATTTTACTTGATTAAAAACCCTCTTTACGGGTCATATATATATATATATATATACATCCAAAAAGAATATTACTTTTGCCTCCAACGAGGACTTATACAGAAAGGGTTAGACTACTATTAGTCTAAACTAGGCTAACTGCCTACTATTTACCGGGTGCACAAACAAGCTGCACTCCGTATCTACTAGAGTACTAGAACGGAAACGATTCATAAAATTTCGTATCCGCTAGAGTACTTCAAAACTAACTAGTTACTGATCCGACTCTCTACAGGACAAAAAGCTATCACTACTACTGATATTTACCCATGTCTATAAAGCACTGCCTAACTAAACTGCAGAAGAAATCCAATAAAACTACCCCGAAGTCTGCAAAATCCTAACAACCCTCCCCTGGGTCCTCCTCAGGGTCCTCCTCCGGATCCTCCTCCTCGGACTCCGAACCAAAAACCAGCTCGAGTGCCTTGTCCACCCTCAGAGTAGAACCGTCGTCAAGTGTAAGCAGGGTGGGTGAGGATGCCTCAGAAACAGTCTCCTCCAAGTCGGAGACCAAGTCGTCCTCTCTGACCTCTCTCGCACGCTTCTTCAGGGGAAGAAGGTGCTCGGGAACTGAACCTGAACCCGACTCGAACTCCTCCCTAGAACGGACCCTGGACGGTCCTGGCTCCATCTGCTGTCGGATTACTCCCCACCTCACGCAGATCTCTTCTAGTGGCGTAAGTGGAGAAGGCAGCTCTAACATAGCGGCGAGCTCCGCGTTGATCTCTCGGTGGTCTGGTCCCTCTTTGTACAGTCTCGTCTCCAACGGTCCCCTGATCCGAACACAAACGTCAGGCACAAACGGTGAAGACAACCCCAACAGTGCGGCTGTCTCAGCGTCAACCTCTACAAAACCCGGGCCTGGGATCAACTCCTCAATCTGCTGTCCAACCGGTGGTGACTCTGGTGGAACTACCGTCTCCTCGTCCTCCTCTGGCTGCTCTAACTCAACCTCAGACTCCTCCTCCAGTACACCGTCTGGTGGTAACTCTAACAAAGCTAAGTACTCCGGGTCTAAGTCAAGCTCCTCAAGCTCCGTCTCGGCTGGAAAGTGACTGTAGGGGATGTGTGGCTCTAAAGGAAGGGGAAGCATAAACCTGCTCTCAAAGAAACGCCTGTGCACACACAGGGCGAATCCGGCGTAGTTGCCGGTCGGCTCCGTGTCGTCGCCGAAAATCCCCAAGAAGTACCAAGCCGCACGGTGCGCCCATCCGCCCCACTCGTCCGGTAAGTGCACGATCAAGTCTAGTATCGCCTGACTCTCCCTGATCAGGTGTCGCACTGGGTAGTAGGCTGAAGAAAAATTACTAACAATCTGTCCCACATCCTCTTCTCCATAGTCTACCTCGAACTCGTAGTACTCATCCTGCAACATATCAACTATAGTGCGCTCGCACGAGGCCAAAGGCTGGCTCTTCCGAGCCGTAACACGAGTCCTAGCCATCCTACAAAAGTTTTAAGGTAACACGAATCAGTAACAGGTAGGAAAAGAAAATAACTTATCTTAACGAAAACATAAATTACAAAATGAATATCCCTTATTCAATTGTAACATCAACACTTAAGTCAACCACTTATTAAGACTTCTAGCAATTTATGAAATTGCACTCAACAACATATATATATATATAAAATTAAAGATTTTATTTTCATTTTTTTTTATTTCACCATATTATTACTCATTTCAATTCTTCTATTTCTTTTATTTCTTAACTCATTAACTCTTAACGATTTTCACTTATTAAAACAAAGTATATTTACTTCATTCATGCTACTTATTCAAAAGTAACATCCATTTTCAAAAGAATTTATCGCTTACGATTCTTGATATTCGTACTAATTGTAGTCGTCGCTCAAGACGAAAATATGGAATTTAATTCCATAAAAAGAAAATGAAATATAACTTAAGAATAATTTCCTGGAAAACTAAATTCCAGTTATCGTCTCGTTCATATCTTTCTTAACTCGAAGTCGAAAGCTTCTCAAACGTCTAATTGCTCCCTTCTTTTACTAACACGATTTATTGAATTATTTTTATTCATTTTATTTCTTTTCCCTCGCAGAAAATTCTTAGACGACAAGTTCAACTTTGCCGAATCTTTATTCATGTCACTAAGCACACGTGACATTCATCAGAGGAAGTCCTTCTCGCGTTAGGGATCTCCTTTCGAAATCATTTCAAAACAACGTTTCTTAAAAACGTCTAAGTTCTCGAAGAACCGGAAAGTTCTTAAGTTCCACGTCTACGTTCTCATTGAACCGGGAAAATTCCCTAAAATCTGACTATATTCTCATATCCGCATAATTTTTCATAAAAAGGGAAATCATTGCGCAAATATTTTCACATAAGATAGTACTTGTACTATCGCATAATCATGTAAGTATAAAAATTATACTTCTGTAAAATTCTCATTTTTAAAACACAACTCATTCTCGTCTTCAAATTTTTATTGAATACTTGCTCATAAATTCCTTATTTAAAAGAAATCTCATTATAAAATTCTTTCATTTTTCCTCGTTGAGTCGACATAGCGGGCGGTTGAGTTGACTTCTACGTTCTCAATCTTAGCATCATAGTCTAACTCTTATCTCAAACTTGGAAAGATGACTCTGATCCAGAGTATACACAAATACCATGTCTCATGACTTGAAAGAAGACTCGATATAGAGTACAAATGAATACTCTATATTATTTCTCGGAGAAAGACTTGTATACAAATACCACTTTATGATATTACTTAAGGGAATGACTCGTACTTGAAAGAATGACTCACACTAACTTATACTAGAAGATTGACTCAGAAACAGAGCAGAAAACGAACAGCGCTCTCATACCACTCTGTCACAGCCCCAAATCCTGAGGGACGGCAGAAGCCGGGGTGCGACTGGGGTTGGATTAAAGAAGCGGGGAAGAAGGGGGCTAATTGACTAAACATACATGAAAAACATCTATAAACCATGAACAAGACTTGAATATAAATAAGAAAGAGTTAATCCCTAAGGATTACTCGACAAAAGTACAAAAAAGAAGCTAAGTTCATATGTACAGACTTAGACTACAGAGTATTGTTCAAAAGTACATCTCAAAAAGAAATACAGAGTTTGGCAGCGGAAGGGTTCTAACTAAGCATCCTATCCTTTAACTCAACATCAACCGTCGCCGCTCACCGTCGCTTCAACCTGCACATTTAGAAAACAATGCAGGGCTAAGTACAAACGTACTTAGTGGGCACGATGCCGAAATCATAATCATAAATATAGATAAATATGGCATTTCATAAGTGTAGCACATCGGAGTTTTATTGAAAGAATCTGTGTCTACTAAACATTTTCTGACTTTTTCTCATAAATCACTCGCGCGAGCATTTTCTGACTAATGTTACGTTCAATCTTGACCAATTCTAATTTACCGTGGCTGGTACCCCTCAACAGAATATCACATACACCACAGGTTACAAAGTGCACTAACTCTGGAAAGCACTTAGCAGCTAACTCAGAGCCGATCGTTAGTTAATCTAGTTAGACTAACTCGAAATCTGGAAAACACGAATGTTGACTCAGATAGGTACAAGAGAACTCACATAAAACATAAAACAGTTCATGCCATAATATCACTTTGAAAACACAAATATCAAAGCGATAAAGAAAGATTTTCCGAGCATTGCTCGTTTTATTTTGTATATAAAAGCCCATCTTGATTTACAGAACTTAAAGCAAAACTTCCAACTTCGGATCTTCTGTCCTTTCTCTACAGTTGGCTTCCTCCTTCATCGTAAAATAAACATACTTAAAAATGGGTCGTAAAAGATAATCGATTAAAGAGAATCGAAGAGGTTTTAGTTGTTTCATTCTTTTGGCATTTGCACGCTTACTAAATTCGTTTTACTTAAATGGAAAACGAGACTCGTACCAATCTCGTTTAGAACTCGGAAGATCTCATGCTTGACTCTCGGGTCGACAGAGAAGGTAGTCGGTATCTTAATACGACTTTAAAGATTAAAAGAAACTAAGTTGGAAAGAATCAACTTAGGCGATTTACGTTTTAGTTCATTGAACGATTTATGAAATTTCTCGTTTATTACTTCTTTAATGAAAGGATAAGAGATAAGATCTCGATTGGTTTTCATCACTCAAGGTCCTATACTTGACTCTAGGGTCAGTAGGGAGATATTCGTTAGATAAAACGGCTTAAACGATCGAAAGAAACTAAGTTGTGAACTAAACAACTTAGAAAGCAAGAAACAGAATTTTCACTGCTCAGTCCAATAATTCTGGAGGCTGTCCAGAACAGAGGATTTGGAAACAGGGGATGAACTCTGTACCATTGGAAAGATTGGGATGTCTAGTTCGCGCTCCAATTTACGTATCACAAATTCGATAAACGAGCTGGAAGTTATTACAGTTTCCGGCGAGGGTCGCAAAACTGCCGTGAAAACCCTAATTGCTTGATAGGTTCGACGTATAACGTTTTAGGCTTGTTCTAAGCTCTCGTATTCAATTTTTTTAGAAACTGGACTCTCAAGGCAGTCATCACGTACTTCCGTACGTGACAAACTCCTTCTCAAAACTCGCTCAAAAGCACGACGTTCTATACGTCGGATTTCAACTAACAAGTACTAAACCAACAAAAATTTCAAACGCGTTCTAGTTCTCGACTATAACTATAGCCCATATTATATCAACTCGAAAGCTTATGATGTCAACTAGAAAGTTGTTCTAAATTTTATCATAAACAATAATATCAAATTAGAATTTCCATCCGACTTCTCAATTATTAGCTACGACTAAAGGTTCGTCTCTTACGCTTTTTTCTAAGGTTGTCGGATTCTATTCAAATTTTACGACGTTAAACTACATCTAACTTGAAACACTTTCATGCATGCAAACATATCATAACATCATTATAACTCAACTTATAAGGTGATCTTTATCTCTTATGTTTCATTAAACATTTTTAGAAAATTCTCAATTAAATTCTATAATCAACTAATATGATTTGCAACATAATTTAACCAACAATTCATCACTTATATCAAACATGTGGAAACCCCTAATTACTCTATAAATTTCTGTGTTTATAAAGATGTTAAGGGGGTGATTTTCTTCCCCAATTAACTACATTTATTTACTAATCAACCTCTTATACCATCAATTAATAAATTGCAAATCAATTATCAATTAACATACAAAAACCCCTAAATTCATAATTCAAACCCTAATTGAATTTCACAAAAACATAGGGCTTTCGATTCCTCTTCATTCTAATTACTAATTAAACATCTACTAAGCATGAATCCATCATTAATTAAAGAAATCCTAAAATCCTATTATGAACCCTAAAAATTTGGTAATACTAAGGGAATTAGGGTTCTTAGTTTTGTTCCATTTTAATCCCTAATTATCCTATCTAATGCATCCAATTTCATTATTCCAAGATCAAAATATCGAAATCATAGCTCAAATTTTCGATCACAAAAAGAAAATTAAGAGATGAGAAATCCAATTGGATAGAAGTATGGAGGAGGTGATTACCTTGATAAATAATGAAGAGGGAATTAAGTTCAAATGGAAGGATTGAGACTTGTGTGATTTCTTCTTGTTCTTGGAGCTTGTCTTCAATGGAGGATGGAAGAAAATAAGGAAGGAGATGGTATAGTGATGCTGCCGATTTTGGTGAGAAATGGGAGGAAAAAGATTTTGTTTAATTGTTGAAAATACATGGTATGATGAAAGGTTTGAAAATGTGAAAAGTGAAGGTTTGGTGTCATTTAATTAGACATGGTCAACATGCATGTTCCCCACTTAATTAATTAAAAAAATAATAAAAAAAAGAAGAAAAAAAAACGGCTGCATGCAGAATTTTTAGGAGGGTTACGGGTTTTTCCGGCGCGATCTGACGTTACGGAAAAACGAAAGATGAAAAACGTTGCTCGGTACAAAATCGTCGCGATTTGATTTGACCTTAAATTCTAACGTATGAACTTAATTGGAAAATAAATTTACAAAAATTATTTTGACAAAAACTCGGGACGACACAGTCCGAGTTTCGTCCGGAAAACATAAAAACGAACTTTCTTGGGCGTGCTCGTATCGCGATTTCATAAACGTAAAAATTAGACGGTTTTCCGTTCTAAGTTTACGAACTAAAAACTTTTTGTACGCGCTAACCCTAAATACAGTAGTCGTCTAGCTGACTTCTGTAATTTATTTTTAATAACGGATTCGACCGTTAGCCTTAGAATTCAAAATTGTAAACTTAGGCGTGCAAAGCCATTTATTTAATTAACTTTAAAATTTTAAGAACGTAAGGAATTTACGGGGCATTACAGCTACGCACGAAATGAGCTTTTTCAGGTGCAAACACGATTTGGTAGGTATTTTGACGAGAACGAAGTCGTTCTTGGGAACTTTTACATTGGATACATCATATTAAAAGAGTGTTTGGTGGTTTTCGATCTAGAAAATTTATATTGCTAGAGAAAAATGCAAGTTCGGGAGCTACGCACAAAATGAGTTTTAAATGAGCTTTTCAAGGTGAAAACATGATTTGGTAGGTATTTTGACGAGAACGAAGCCGTTCTTGGAAACTTTTACATTGGATACATCATAATAAACGAGTGTGTGGGGGTTTTTTGATGTAGAAATTTATATTGCTCAAAAAAATACAAGTTCGGGAGCTATGCACGTAATGATCTTAAAATGAGATTTTCAAGATGCAAACACGATTTGGTAGATATTTTGACTGGAACGAAACCATTTATGGAAACTTTTACATTGGATACATCATAATAAAGGAGTGCGTGGTGGTATTAGATCTAGAAATTTTATATTGCTCGAGAAAAGAGCAAGTTCGGGAGCTACGTTCGAAATTATCTTCAAATGAGTTTTTCAAGGTGCAAACATGATTTTGTAGGTATTTTGACGAGAACGAAGCTGTTCTTGGAAACCTTTACATTAGCTACATCATAATAAAGGAGTGTGTGTTATGGATTGGATCGAAAAAATTTATATTGCTCGAACAAAACGCATTCGGAAGCTAAGCACGGAATGAGCTTCAAATGAGCTTTTCAAGGTGTAAACACAATTTCGTTGGTATTTTGAGGAGAATAAAGCCGTTCTTGGAAACTTTTACATTAGTTACATCATAATAAAAGAGTGTGTGGTGATTTTCGATTTAGAAAATTTATATTGCTCGAGAAAAATGCAAGTTCGAGAGCTACGCACGAAATGAGCTTCCAATGAGCTTTTCAAGATGCAAACACGATTTGGTAGGTATTTTGACGAAAATGAAGCCGTTCTTGGAAACTTTTACATTGGATACATTGTAATAAAGGAGTGTGTGGTTGTTTTAGATCTAGAAAATTTAGATTGCTCCAGAAAAATGCAAGTTCGGGAACTAATGAGCTTCAAATGAGCTATTCAAGATGGAAACACCATTTCGTTGGTATTTTGAGGAGAAAGAAGCCGTTCTTGGAAACTTCTACATATGATACATAATAATAAGGGAGTGTGTGGTAGTTTTGGATCAAAAAAATTTATATTGTTCGATCAAAATGCATGTTCGGGAGCTACGCACGAAATGAGCTTCAAATGATCTTTTCAAGGTGCAAACATGATTTTGTAGGAATTTTGATAAGAACAAAACCGTTGTTTGAAACTTTTACATCGGATACATCATGATAAAGGAGTGTGTGGGGTTTTCGATCTAGAAAATTTATATTGCTTCAGAAAAATACAAGTTCAGGAGCTACGCACGAAATGAGTTTCAAATGAGCTTTTCAATGGTTAAACATAATTTCGTTGGTATTTTGAGGAGAACGAAGCCGTTCTTGAAAATTTTTACGTTGGATACATCATAATAAGGGAGTGTGTGTTGCTTTTAAATCTAGAAAATTTATATTGCTCCAGAAAAATGCAAGTTCGGGAGCTATGCACGAAATGAGCTTCAAATGAGCTTTTTCAAAGTGCAAACAAGATTTGGTAGGTATTTTGACGAGAACGAAGTCGTTCTTGGGAACTTTTACATTGGATACATCATATTAAAAGAGTGTGTGGTGGTTTTAGATCTAGAAAATTTATATTGCTCCAAAAAAATGCAAGTTCGAGAGCTACGCACGAAATGAGCTTCAAATAAGCTTTTCAAGGTGGAAACACGATTTGGTTGGTATTTTGACAAGAACGAAGCCGTTTTTTAAAACTTATACATTGGATACATCATAATAAGGGAATGTGTGGTAGTTTTGGATCGAAAAATTTATATTGCTCGAGAAAAATGCAAGTTCGGGAGCAAACCACGAAATGAGCTTCAAATGAGCTTTCCAAGGTACAAATATGATTCAGTAGGTATTTTGAGAAGAAGAAAACCGTTCTTGAAAACTTTTACATTGGATACATCATAATAAAGGAGTGTGTTGTGGTTTTCGATCGATAAAATTTATATTGATCGAGAAAAACTCAAATTCGGGAGCTACCCTTGAATTAAGCTTCAAATGAGCTTTACAAGGTGCAAATATGATTTGGTAAGTATTTATAGAGAATGAAGCCGTTCTTGGAAACTTTTACAGTTGATACATCATTATAAGGGAGTGTGTGGTGGTTTTCGATCTAGAAAATTTATATTGCTCCAGAAAAATGCAAGTTCGGGAGCTACGCACGAAATGAGCTTTAAATGAGCTTTTCATGGTGGAAACACGATTTGATTGGTATTTTGACGAGAACGAAGCCGTTCTTTAAAACTTATGCATTGGATACATCATAAGAAGGGAATGTGTGGTAGTTTTGGATCGAAAAATTTATATTGCTTGAGAAAGATGCAAGTTCGGGAGCTATGCACGAAATGAGCTTCAAATGAGCTTTTCAAGGTGCAAACATAATTCGGTAGGTATTTTGATAAGAACAAAATCGTTCTTGAAAAATTTTACATTGGATACTTCATAATAAAGGAGTGTGTTATGGTTTTCGATTTATAAAATTTATATTGATCGAGAAAAATACAAATTCGGGAGCTACACTCGAAATAAGTTTCAAATGAGCTTTACAAGGTGCAAACATGATTTGGTAAGTATTTATACGAGAATGAACCGTTCTTGGAAACTTTTACAATTGATACATCATAATAAGGGAGTGTGTAGTGGTTTTGAATCAAAAAAATTTATGTTGCTCGATCAAAATGGAAGTTCGGGAGCTACGTACCAAATGAGCTTCGAATGAGCTTTTCAAGATGAAAACATGATTTGGTAGGTATTTTGACGAGAACAAAGCCGTTCTTGGAAACTTTTACATTGGATAAATCATAATAAAAGAGTGTGTTGGGGTTTTCGATGTAGAAAATTTATATTGCTCAAGAAAAATGCAAGTTCGGGAGGTACGCACGAAATGAGCTTCAAATGAGCTTTTCAAGATGCAAAGACGATTTGGTAGGTATTTTGACGAGAACGAAGCCGTTGTTGGAAACTTTACCTTGGATACATCATAACAAAGGAGTGTGTTGTGGTTTTAGATCTAGAAATTTTATACAGCTCGAGAAAAGCGCAAGTTCGGGAGCTACGCTCGAAGTAAGCTTCAAATGAGTTTTTCAAAGTGCAAACACGATTTTGTAGGTATTTTGACGAGAACGAAGCCGTTCTTGGAAACTTTTACATTGACTACATTATAATAAACGAGTGTGGGTTATGGTTTTTGATCGAAAAAATTATATTGCTCGATCAAAATGCAAGTTTGGGAGCTAAGGATGAAATGAGCTTCAAATGAGCTTTTCAAGGTGCAAATACAATTTCGTTGGTATTTTGAGGAGAACGAATCCGTTCTTGGAAACTTTTACATTAGATACATCAAAATACGGGAGTGTGTGGTGGTTTTCCATCTAAAAAATTTATATTGCTCCAGAAAAATGCAAGTTCGGGAGCTACGCACGAAATGTGCTTCAAATGAGCTTTTATAGGTGGAAACACGATTGGATTGGTATTTTCACGAGAACGAAGTCGTTCCTTAAAACTTGTAAATTGGATACATCATAAAAAGGGAGTGTGTGGTAGTTTTGGATCGAAAAAATTTATATTGCACGAGAAAAATGCAAGTTCGGAACCTACGCACGAAATGAGCTTCTAATGAGCTTTTCAAAGTGCAAACACGATTTTGTAGGTATTTTGACGAAAACGAAGCCGTTCTTTAAAACTTTTACATTGGATACATCATAAAAAGGGAGAGTGTGGTAGTTTTGGATGGAAAAAATTTATATTGCTCCAGAAAAATGCATATTCAGGAGCTACGCACGAAATGAGCTTCAAATGAGCTTTTCAACATGCAAACACAGTTTGGTAGGTATTTTGTTGAGAACGAAGCCGTTCTTGGAAACTTTTACATTGGATACATCATAATAAAGGAGTGTGTGGTTGTTTTAGATCTAGAAAATTTATATTGCTTGAGAAAAATGCAAGTTCGGGAACTACGCACGAAATGAGCTTCAAATGATATTTTCAAGGTGGAAACACCATTTCGTTTGTATTTTGAGGAGAATGAAGCCGTTCTTGGAAACTTTTACATTTGATACATAATAATAAGGGAGTGTGTGGTTGTTTTGGATCGAAAAAATTTATATTGTTCGATCAAAATGCAAGTTCGGGAGCTACGCACGAAATGAGCTTCAAATGAGCTTTTCAAGGTGCAAACATGATTCGGTAGGTATTTTGATAAGAACAAAACCGTTCTTGGAAACTTTTACATTGGATACATCATAATAAAGGAGTGTGTGGTGGTTTTAGATCTAGAAATTTTATATAGCTCGAGATAAGTGCAAGTTCGAGAGCTACACTCGAAATAAGCTTCAAATGAGTTTTTCAAGGTGCAAACATGATTTTATAGGTATTTTGACGAGAACGAAGCCGTTCCTGGAAATTTTTATATTGGCTACATCATAATAAAGGAGTGTGTATTATGGATTTTGACCGAAAAAATTTATATTGCTCGATCAAAACGCAAGTTCGAGAGCTAAGCATGAAATGAGCTTCAAATGGGCTTTTCAAGGTGCAAACACAATTTCGTTGGTATCTTGAGGAGAACAAAGCCATTCTTGGAAACTTTTACATTGGATATATCATAATGAGGGAGTGTATGGTGGTTTTTTGATCTAGAAAAGTGATATTGCTCCAGAAAATGCAACTTCGGGAGCTACGCACGAAATGAGCTTCAAATGTGCTTTTTAAGGTGGAAACACGATTCGGTTGATATTTTGACCAGAACGAAGCCGTTCTTTAAAACTTTTACATTGGATACATCATAAAAAGGGAGAGTGTGGTAGTTTTGGATGGAAAAAATTTATATTGCTCCAGAAAAATGCATATTCAGGAGCTACGCACGAAATGAGCTTCAAATGAGCTTTTCAACATGCAAACACAGTTTGGTAGGTATTTTGTTGAGAACGAAGCCGTTCTTGGAAACTTTTACATTGGATACATCATAATAAAGGAGTGTGTGGTTGTTTTAGATATAGAAAATTTATATTGCTTGAGAAAAATACAAGTTCGGGAGCTATGCACGAAATGAGCTTCAAATGAGCTTTTCAAGGTGGAAACACAATTTGTTTGGTATTTTGACGAGAACGAAGCCGTTGTTTAATACTTTTTCATTGGATACATCTTAAAAAGGGAGTGCGTGGTAGTTTTAGATCGAAAAACTTTATATTGCTCGAGAAAAATGCAAGTGCGAGAGCTATGCACGAAATAAGCTTAAAACGATCTTTTCAAGGTGGAAACATGATTCGGTAGTTATTTTTATAAGCACAAAACC
The DNA here is from genome assembly GCA_029490685.1 of Schizonepeta tenuifolia. NCBI lineage: Eukaryota > Viridiplantae > Streptophyta > Magnoliopsida > Lamiales > Lamiaceae > Schizonepeta > Schizonepeta tenuifolia. The sequence continues at coordinate 49,794,219 of CM055956.1, read as the reverse complement.
GTTCTTGGAAACTTTTACATTGGATACATCATAATAAAAGAGTGTGTGGTTGTTTTAGATCTAGAAAATTTATATTGCTTGAGAAAAATGCAAGATCGGGAGCTATGCACGAAATGAGCTTCAAATGAGCTTTTCAAGGTGGAAACACAATTTGTTTGGTATTTTGATGAGAACGAAGCCATTGTTTAAAACTTTTACGTTGGATACATCTTAAAAAAGGAGTGTGTAGTAGTTTTGGATTGAAAAAATTTATATTGTTCGAAAAAAATGCAAGTTCGGGAGCTACGCACGAAATGAGCTTCAAATGAGCTTTTCAAGGTGCAAACATGATTCGGTAGGTATTTTGATAAGAACAAAACCGTTCTTGGAAACTTTTACATTGGATACATCATAATAAAGGAGTGTGTGGTGGTTTTAGATCTAGAAATTTTATATAGCTCGAGATAAGTGCAAGTTCGGGAGCTACACTCGAAATAAGCTTCAAATGAGTTTTTCAAGGTGCAAACAGGATTTTATAGGTATTTTGACGAGAATGTAGCCATTCCTGGAAATTTTTATATTAGCTACATCATAATAAGGGAGTGTGTGTTGGTTTTGGATTGAAAAAATTTATATTGTTTAATCAAAACGCAAGTTCGGGAACTACGCACGAAATGAGCTTTAAATGAAATTTTCAAGGTGCAAACATTATTTGGTAGGTATTTTGATAAGAACAAAACCGTTGTTTGAAACTTTTACATCGGATACATCATGAAACTTTTGACGAGAACGAAGCCGTTGTTGGGAAATTTTACGTTGGATACATCTTAATAAAGGAGTGTGTGGTGGTTTTAGATCTAAAAATTTTATATCACTTGAGAAAAGCGCAAGTTCGAGAGCTACGCTCGAAATAAGTTTCTAATATGTTTTTCAAGGTGCAAACACGATTTTATAGGTATTTTGACGAGAACGAAGCCGTTCTTTAAAACTTTTACATTGGCTACATCATAAAAAAGGAGTGTGTATTATTGTTTTGGTTCGAAAAAAAATTATATTGCTCGATCAAAATGCAAGTTCGGGAGCTAAGCATGAAATGAGCTTCAAAATTGTTTTTCAAGGTGCAAACACAATTTCGTTCGTATCTTGAGGAGAACAAAGCTATTCTTGGAAACTTTTACATTGGATACATCATAATGAGGGAGTGTATGGTGGTTTTCGATCTAGAAAAGTGATATTGCTCCAGAAAAATGCAAGTTCGGGAGCTACGCACGAAATGAGCTTCAAATGTGCTTTTCAAGGTGGAAACACAATTCGGTTGGTATTTTGACGAGAACGGAGCCGTTCTTGGAAACTTATACACTCGATACATCATAATAAAGGAGTGTGTGGTTGTTTTTGATCTAGAAAACTTATATTGCTTGAGAAAAATGCAAGTTTGGGAGCTATGCACGAAATGAGCTTCAAATGAGCTTTTCAAGGTGGAAACACGATTTGGTTGGTATTTTGACGAGAACGAAGCCGTTCTTTAACACTTTTACATTGGATACATCATAATAAAGGAGTGTGGGGTAGTTTGGATCGAAAAAATTTATATTGCTCTAGAAAAATGTAAAGTCTGGAGCTATGCACGAAATGAGCTTCAAATGAGCTTTTCAAGGTGCAAACATGATTCGGTAGGTATTTTGATAAGAACAAAACCGTTCTTGAAAACTTTTACATTGGATACATCAAAATAAAGGAGTGTGTTGTGGTTTTCGATCGATAAAATTTATATTGATCGAGAAAAACACAAGTTTGGGAGCTACACTCGAAATAAGCTTCAAATGAGCTTTACAAGGTGCAAACACGATTTGGTTGGTATTTTGATGAGAACGAAGCCGTTATTTAAAACTTTTACATTGGATACATCAAAAAGGGAGTGTGTGGTAGTTTTGGATCGAAAACATTTATATTGCTCGAGAAAAATGCGAGTTCGGGAGCTACGCATGAAATGAGCTTCAAATGAACTTTCCAAGCTGCAAACATGATTTGGTAGGTATTTTGATAAGAACAAAACCGTTCTTGAAAACTTTTATATTGGATACATCATAATAAAGTAGCGTGTGGTGGTTTTCGATCGATAAAATTTATATTGATCGAGAAAAACACAAATTCGGGAGCTACACTCGAAATAAGCTTCAAATGAGCTTTACAAGGTGCAAACATGATTTGGTGAGCTTCTAATGAGATTTTCACGACGCAAACACGATTTGTTAAGTATTTAGACGCGAACGAAACCGTTTTTCAAAACTTTTACATTGTATATATAATAATAAGGGAGTGTGTGGTGGTTTTGAATTGAAAATAATTATATTGTTCGATCAAAACGCAAGTTCGGTAGCTACGCACGAAATGAGCTTCAAATGAGCTTTTAATGGTGCAAATATGATTTGGTAGGTATTTTGATGAGAACAAAACCGTTGTTTGAAATTTTTACATTGGATACATCATAATAAAAGAGTGTGTGGTGGTTTTAGATCAAACAAAATTTATATTGCTCGATCAAAACGTAAAATCGGCATACGCACAAAATAAGCTTAAAATTAGCTTTTCAAGGTGCAAACATGATTTGGTTGGTATTTTGGCGAGAATGAAGTCGTTCTTGAAAACTTTTACATTCGATACATCATAATAAAGGAGTGTGTGGTGGTTTTAGATCTACAAATTTATATTGATTGAGAAAAGCGCAAGTTTGGGAGCTACGCTCGAAATAAGCTTCAAATAAGCTTTACAAGGTGCAAACACGATTTTATAGGTATTTTGACAAGAAAGAAGCCGTTCTTGGAAACTTTTACATATGATACATAATACTAAGGGAGTGTGTTGTGGTTTTGGATCGAAGAAATTTATATTGTTAGAGCAAAACGCAAGTTCGAGAGCTACGCATGAAATAAGCTTTAAATGAGTTTTTCAAGATGAAAAACACGATTTGGTAGGTATTTTAACGAGAATAAAGCCGTTCTTACAAACTTTTACATTGGATACATCATGATAAAGGAGTGTGTGGTGGTTTTAGATCAAAAAAAATTTATATTGCTTGATCAAAACGTAAAATCGGCATACACACAAAATGAGCTTAAAAAAATGAGCATTTCAAGGTACAATCATGATTTGGTTGGTATTTTGACGAGAACGAAGCCGTTATTGGAAACTTTTACATTGTCTACATCATAATAAAGGAGTGTTTGTTATAATTTTGGATCGAAAAAATTTATATTGCTCGATCAAAATGCAAGTTCGGGAGCTAAGCATGAAATGAGCTTCAAATGAGCTTTCCAATGTGCGAACACAATTTCGTTGGTATTTTGAGGAGAACGAAGCCGTTCTTGGAAACTTTTACATTTAATATATCATAATAAGGGAGTGCGTGGTGGTTTTCGATCTAGTAAATTTATACTGCTCAGGTAAAATGCAAGTTCGAGAGCTACGCATGAAATGAGCTTCAAATGAGCCTTTCAAGATACAAACACAATTTGGTAGGTATTTTGACTAGAACGAAGCCGTTCTTGGAAACTTTTACATTGGATACATTATAATAAAGGAGTGTGCGGTTGTTTTAAATCTAGAAAATTTATATTGCTCGAAAAAAATGCAAGTTCGGAAGCTACACACGAAATGAGCTTCAAATGAGCTTTTCAAGGTGGGAACACGATTTTGTTGGTATTTTGACGAGAACGAAGCCGTTCTTGAAAATTTTTTACATTGGATACATCATAATAAAGGAGTGTGTGGTGGTTTTGGATCGAAAAAATTTATATTGCTCGAGAAAATGCAAGTTTGGGAGCTACACACGGCATGAGCTTCAAATGATCTTTTCAAGATGCAAACACGATTTTGTAGGTATTTTGACGAGAATGAAGCCGTTGTTGGAAACTTTTACATTGCATACATCATAATAAGGGAGTGTGTGGTGGTTTTGGATCGAAAAAATTTATATTGCTCGATCAAAATACAAGTTCGGGAGCTACACACGAAATGAGTTTCAATTGAGCTTTACAAGGTGCAAACATGATTGGGTAGGTATTTAGACGAGAACGAAGCCGTTCTTGGAAACTTCTACATTGGATACATTATAATAAAGAGTGTGTGGAGGTTTTGGATCAAAAAAATATAAATTGCTCGATCAAAACGTAAGATCGGGAGCTACGCACTAAATGAGCTTAAAATGAGCTTTTCAAGGTGCAAACACGATTTGCTAGGTATTTTGACGAGAACGAAGCCGTTCTTGGAAACTTTTACATTAGATACATTATGTTAAAAGAGTGTGTGGTGGTGTTCGAACGATAAAATTTATATTGATCGAGAAAAACACAAGTTCTGGAGCTACACTCGAAATAAGCTTCAAATGAGCTTTTTAAGGTGAAAACTTGATTTTATAGGTATTTTTAAGTAAACGAAGCCGTTATTGAAAACTTTTGCATTGGATACATCATCAGAAGGGAGTGTGTGGTGATTTTGAATCGAAAAAATTTATAGTGTAAGTTTAAAACTAAAGTTCGGGAGCTACGCACAAAATGAGCTTAAAATGAGCTTTTCAAGGTGCAAACACGATTTGGTAGGTATTTTGATGAGAACGAAGCCGTTCTTGGAAACTTTTACATTGGATACATCATAATAAAGGAGTGTGTGGTGGTTTTAGATCTAGAAATATATATTGCTCAAGAAAAGCGCAAGTTCGGGAGTTACGCTCGAAATAAGTTTCAAATGAGTTTTACAAGGTGCAAACACGATTTTGTAGGTATTTTGACAAGAAAGATGCCCTTCTTGGAAACATTTACATATGATACATAATACTAAGGGAGTGTGTGGTAGTTTTGGATCGAAAAAATTTATATTGATCTAGAAAAAGGCTAGTTCGGGAGCTACACTCGAAATAAGCTTCAAATGAGCTTTTAAAGGTGCAAAGATAATTTTGTAGGTATTTGCACGAGAACGAAGCCATTATTGGAAACTTTTACGTTGGCTACATCATAATAAGTGAGTGTGTGTTATGATTTTTGATCAAAAAAATTTATATTGCTCGATCAAAATGCAAGTTCGGGAGCTAAGCACGAAATGAGCTTCAAATGAGTTTTTCAAGGTGCAAACACAGTTTTTTTGGTATTTTAGGAGAACGAAGCCATTCTTGAAAACCCTTACATTTGATACATCATATTAAGGGAGTGTGTGGTGGTTTTCGATCTAGAAAATTTATATTGCTCGAGAAAAAATGCAAGTTCGGGAGCTACGCACGAGATGAGCTTAAATTGAGCTTTACAAGGTACAAATATGATTTGGTAGGTATTTAGAGAAGAATGAAGTTGTTCTTGGAAACTTTTACATTGGATACTGTTGCGTCTAAAAATCGACCCAACATGTCACCTCTACAATGACACACCCAAAACAAACTATTTCCGCTGACTCACCTATCCCAGCCACGCCAAAAGGTTGAATCCAACTCTAAGCTCAGCTAACAGGTTTCTCCAGATCCTGCAAAGAGAAAGGGACCGGAGGTTTTCCGGTGAATCCTCTCCGACGATCAAGTCAGCTTTGAGAGGAAAGGAAATGGAGAGAAGAGTGCGTGAGTAAAGGGTGTGTGTATGTGTGGGTAATCTATCATGTAATGAGGAATTTGACAATATTTATATCTTCTACTTTCACCTTTAAGGATATATGTGTAAATTAACTAAAGATCTGTTGTCCACTTTATGTACAATCTCATTTTATTGGTTGATATCTCCGACCATTATCTGCCAACTCTGTATTGTTTCAGGTAAAGACTCCTTATACTATCTGACAGTGTTTGGCCAAATGAGTCCTTCGCTGGGCCTATCAAAACGGTTCACTGGAATGCTTACTCATCAGCTCTCTTATTCTTCAGCTCTCCGATGTCTGCCTCGTGCCTGACGAGCTACCTTCAAGTTTTCTAAAGACGGATTTAGAGATTCAGGTCTCGTAGAGACCTGAACTTTTTAGGCCATAACATCTACTCCCCCTACTCTAGATTAAAAAGAAAGATCTTTTTAAACGTACAATAGTCATTATCATAATTTAGACCTCAACTTGGTAGGTACTTATTGTTAGTTACACGTGTTGGACCAGGGTCTTCTGAGAGATCTGTCATTTTTGAAAAATTTTGACTCTATCCGTGATGACATCATCACCCGCACGTCTTTTTAGAGGAGATTGGACAACTGCCTCTTCGGTTTCCTTCTTCTTTTCCTCAACCGTCTCCATATTTTTGATATATCTTTTCCTTCTCACTTTTTGCTTCTCAGACTTACTTTCCTTCTCCTTTTCTGTACTCTCTACCATAATCTAGAAATGGCAAACTCCGACTCGCTTTCTGAAGGGAACACCCTCTCTGATCAACAGCAGTGCCCTTCCGCGGGCATTCTTCCTGATTCGTCTCCTCATGGCGACTCCTTCTCTGAGACATCTTCGCACGCTCAAACTCAGAGGAAGAATCCAGTCTCTTGTCGCTCTCGTCGTCTTTCTTCTCAGCGAACTGTCTTTTCCGACCAAGATTCCAGCGTGAAGGATATTGTGGATTTAGTGGATGACTCGGCATCGCCTCGTCCAGACCCAAGGAGATCTACATCATTCATCGCTGTTGGGGGCGACTCTTCTCACACTGCGGGCACTCTGGCTCCCCTTCCGGCTTCTGATACTTTCGCAGGTGAATCCCTCTTAACTTTAGAAGAGTTAGAGTTAGTGAAGACGTGGTTAAACTGTTGTAATACTTTCGATATTCACATTCCCTTTTCTCATGAGCGCCCTCACTCGGTAGATTTTCCTTCGGTAGTTTTTTGGTATCATCAAGTTGAGGCAGGGCTAAGATTTCCCCTTGCCGATTTTGTTGTGAAAATATGTACCTTGCACAATCTGTGGCCTAATGAGTTTTTGCCCTCCTCAACTAAAATCTTGCTTACTTTTTTCATCCTGATGCGCGGGAACGGAAGTCATCCCACTCCAACCCTTTTTCAAACAGTATATGACGTCAAGCCCATAGACAACTTTTATTATATTAGTGCTAGGCCTAAGGGCCCCGCACAACATCTGTGCAATGCTCATAGCATTGGGAAAGATTGGAAAGACAAGTATTTCATCATGATTCCCAAAGATGGGAATTGGCCTTTCTCGTATCTCCCCTGGCAAGACTTGTGCTTGAAGCAGCCTCGTCCCAGTGTTAAGGTTATTCAGCCTATTGAGCGCAAAGTGCTGGACAAGCTTACCGCCAAGGCCCGCCTCAGTGCCTTCAAATTCAATGATTTGCTATCTAACCCTTCCATTCTTTCGTTTTTTGAGTTGGCTCCCCCTGGCGGGTGCTCTTTTTTCCCTGAGGGTGGGTCTCACGTGTTCTCTTTTTGTCTTCTTTCTTACTATTTTAAATATGCGTTTGCATCTGCTCTTTGATATCATTTTTTTCTTCGTTGTTACCTCTACAAAGATGAACTGGATCGAGGATGTCAAGCTTCCTGATGACAAGGAGTTCGACTTTGATATTCTTCTTCAAGAACAGGCTGGTAAAGAGATAAACCAGACCAATGATGATAGTGTACTTCCTACCTCTTCTCCTTTTATTCCCTCCGACCTAACCTCAGATCTACTGAAGTTTTCAGAACTGCCTAAATCTGGCCGCATACCTGTGAAGGTGACCTCTGCTGAAGATCTGACCAGGAAGCGTCCTTCTTCTCTGGGTTTACCTCCTCCTGCTGGCAGAGAAAAAAAAACTACTTCGCTTTCGACAGGACTCAAAAGACCTGCTCCCATTCATTCGCCCACCGCAGCTTCCAAGACAGGTAGCTCCCCAGAGAGCTGCTGACTCCACAGGCTACGTCTTCCGGGGGCAGACATCTAGCTCTCTCCGACAGCTACCCCCATCTCAATGTCTTACTTTGCTGCAAGCCTTACCTTCCTCCCCTGATGAGGAAGAACCTCCACATCCTCTTACTCTACTTCAACTGCAGGAGGAAAGTGCACAATGCCTCATCCGGGTAACTGGCTGATTATTTCTTTTTATGCGTACTCACTATTGTTTTAAGTTTCCTGTCATATGTTTATCCCTCCTCTCCTCTTACCAGCTAATCAGCGCTCATAGGAAGCTTCGTCAATTCAAGGGTGACAACCGCAAGAAAGAGGTGGAAAAGCTGAAGAAGAGTGTAGCGAGCTACCAGATGCAGCTCAGAGAGCTTACCCAAATGGCAGAGCAGCTTCAAATATGGAACCGGGACATTCTAGATACCAGCAACCAGTTGTCCCTGGCCAATGATGATCTAAAGAAACAGAATCACGAACTGTCCAAATTGGTGGGAGAAGCCGTCGAACCTTTCAACAGAAAATGCTTCTTTGAGTGTTGTCAACGCAGACCTCAGTCATCGCTTGAATCAGGTTACTAGAGAGCTTGTCGAAGCTAAATGCCTTGCCCAGGATATTAACAGCGCCTATCCATCAGGCTACATAGAAGGGGTTCAAGGATGTCGCAGCTTTATTTTACGTACCCCCATAGGTCAGCGCGCTTTGCAAATCCTTCACGAGGGTCTATTGGATTCCTTTAGGGCCTCGACAGAGTACCTTGCTACCATCCGCAATGACATCGCTTACTTAGAAAAGAGGTGCGGAATGACCGTTCTAGCCACCGCTCGCAGCATGGGATTTGAGCAACCTCTTAAGGTGGATCCTATTGTCAAACGCCTGCCTCTGCCTCCTTCTTTCAAAGGCGATCCAAAGGTCCGGCTTGGTACTTCCTGGTGGCTTCCCGTGATGATAGAGGCTTTTGAGGCTTTGACCGCTCCTTGCGATCTTCATGCTGCCTTTGCCCATCCCCCGGATCCTACTTACGACTTCTTTCCCGAAGACTTTCTTCAGGTGGTAGGACAGAGCAGGAGCTATCTCTCCAAACTCCCCCTGGTCTAGTTATCTCTTCAGGTACACTTTTACCTTGCACTTCCCATCTTGGTTTTTATTTCTCTTTTAACTCCTATAAGCATTTCTTAATTTTTGCCTTTATGTGTGTTTGTGTTTTTTTTTTTTTTGTATGCATCTTCTGGGGCAGGTGCTCCCCCTTCTGCCTCTCAAGTTGAAGCTGACAATCCTGCGGGTAGAACCTCTCCAGTCATAGTTCCACCCTCTACCCAGCGTGCTGATGACAAAGGAATCACTATGGAAGAAGATACCACCGACTTCTTAGCATAGTGTTTTATTGACTCAATGCTTTCTTAGAACAGTGTTTACTTTGTATGAGTTGACTCTTTTATTCGTTTTTGCTTTGGCTTCTATCTGCCACACACCCTTAACTCCATCATGTTTATATATTTTGCTATCTAAACTTGAGCTCGCTTTGAGCCTTATCGCCTTTAAGTGTTTTGCTATTCATGTTCCTGATTTTGCCCTTTCCCCCTTTCGCATTTTCATGAGGTATTTTGACCCCCCTTAGGGTGTAGGGTACACCCCTACTCCCCCCTACTCTGGATGATTTCGAAAAAACATTATTCTTTTCCAAATCATTCAGAGTATACTACACTTTATCCAGTTGGCTCGATTGTACATTAACCAATTCATCAAAACAGTGCATAAAAATAATCAAAACTTTTCAGCCTTTATTTATTTTTCAGCAAGCTCTCAGCGTGCCATTACAAGAATACTTGCTTAGCCGAACAAGTATTCTACCAAAAAAGGAGTTGAGAGACCTGGCACGTAGGCTCTCTTTCTCCAAACAAAACAAAACAACATTTTCTCTTCCTAAAAAGAAAAATGCTCAAACATAATACTTTTTTAAATTGCTGATGTTCCACGGTCTTGGAGCCAACTTTCCTTCTTGGTCCATGAGCTCGTATGCTCCTCCTGATAGGACTTTAGTTACCACAAAGGGTCCTTCCCAGTTCGCTTCAAATTTCCTCATTGGATGCATTGCATCAGCTCTCTTTAACACCAGGTCTCCTTCTTCCAATTTTCTGATTCTGACCTTCTGATCAAATGCAGCTTTGATCCTAGCTTTGTAAGCCAAGGCTCGCTGATGAGCTCTCTCCCTGACCTCTTCAATCAGGTCTAAGCTCTCCCTTCTGAGTTCTTGATTTAAGCTCTCATCATAAGTCAGCACTCGGTGCGTTGAGATCTCACTCTCTACCGGCATGACAGCTTTCGATCCGTATATCAAATGGAAAGGCGATTCCCTGTGGCAGTTTTCTGACCAGTCCTATAAGCCCAAAGGACGGAATCCAACTCATCTAACCACTGAGATCTCTCTTTCTCCAGTCTTGCCTTGATGCCATTTACTATGGTCCTATTAGTTACTTCCACCTGACCACATGTCTCCGGTCGAGCTATAGAAGCAAACCTTTGCTCGATTTTCCTTGCTTTGCACCATTCTTGAGTCTTTTTGCCGAAGAACTGCGTACCGTTATCTGACACCAAAACCTTGGGCGCTCCATATCTGCAGCAAATGTTTTTCCATAGAAATTTGATTATACTGTCTTCAGATATTGAAGAGAGTGGCTCCGCTTCCACCCACTTACTGAAATAATCAACTGCCACTATCAGATGACACTTCTTCCCCTTAGCCATGGGCAACCTCCCCACTAGGTCTATACCCCATTTGTTAAAGGGGCACTCAGCGTACTGTACTCCTAGCTCTTCAGCAGGTGCATGGATCAATGGCACATGCTTTTGACACTTAGGAATTTTCTCACGAAATCTTCTGCATCTTTATTCAAGGTAGGCCAATAGTATCCTGCTCTCAGCACTCGCGTTGCCAGGTCTCTGAACCCCGAATGGCACCCAACTCTCCCCTGATGAACTTCTTTTAGGGCTTCTACACTTTCGGCCTCTGTTAAGCACCTAAGTAGTGGTTGGGATATAGCTCTCTTGAATAAATATCCCCCTATCATGCAATACTTAGCATAGATCTGCCTTTTGTAAGCTTTCGCCCCCTCCAACAACTCTCCTGTCCTCAAGAAGTGCAATATGGGGGCTCTCCAATCGTCTCTAGCTTCTATTGCGTTGATTCCTTCTTCCTTAGCACACTCTGCTAATATTCTTAACAATACCACTTTCTCTAGTATCAGCTCTCCCACGGAACTTGCCACTCTAGCCAAGTGATCTTCCTTGCTATTGTGATCCCTTGGGATTTGCTTTATGCACCCATCCACAAACTTCTTCTCCAAATTTCTCACTTTCTGGACATAACGTGCCATTCTCTCATCTTTCACCTCGTAATGTCCTGTTAGTTGTTGAACCACCAATTGGGAGTCAGAATGCATTATAACCTTTTGAGCTCCCAGCTCAGTTAACATCTCCAGACCTTTGATGAATGCCTCGTATTCAGCTTCATTATTCGACACCTTATATTCGAATTTTAAGGCGAAACACAGTTCTTCTTCGTCAAGTGTTATGATGGCGACACCTGCTCCACATCCACAAGTCGTGACCGACCCGTCTACATAGGCCTTCCATTCTGGCCACTGCTTTGGTTTCGTGGTCTCCTGGATAAAGTCCGCCAAAGCCTGAGCTTTAATAGTTGTCCTTGGCTCGAAATCTACGTCATACTCCCCCAATTCTACACTCCATTTCACCATTCTTCCCGAAAGGTCTGGCTTACTCAAGATTTGTTTGAAAGGTAAGTTAGTTCTCACCACCACATTGTGCGACAGGAAATACAACCTCAACCTTCTGGCAGCTGTCATAACGGCGAGGGTTGCCTTTTCCACATCGGAATATTTGTATTCCGCCCCTTGCAAAGCCTTTCTAATATAATAAATAGGTTTCTGGTGAGACCTCTCCTCTCGTATGAGGACAGCACTCAGAGAGTGCTCTCCCACTGATATGTACAAATACAGTGTCTCTGCTGGCGCTGGCTTAGTCAATATCGGCAAGCTAGCCAGATGATTTTTCAGTTCTTCAAAGGCCTTTTGGCAGCTTTCATCCCATTCAAATTTGCTCGCCTTTCTTAGTACCTTGAAGAATGGAAAGCTTCTTTCAGCAGAAGTGGAAATAAACCTACTGAGAGCTGTGATTCTCCCGTTTAACCGCTGTACCTCTTTTATATTAACGGAAGCTGTCATTTCAAGCACTGCTTTCACCTTGGCTTGATTCATCTCTATGCCTCTTGGAGTTACCATGTACCCCAAGAACCTGCCAGATCTCACTCCAAATGTGCATTTGGCAGGGTTCAAACGAAGATTGTACTTTCTGATGACTGTCATCACTTCTTCTAGGTCTCTGGCATGATGCTCAGCTTTCACGCTTTTGACCAAAATATCGTCTACATAGACTTCCAAAATCCGCCCTATCTAATTTTCAAATATCAAATCCATCATTCTTTGATACGTGGCAGCTGCATTTTTCAGACCGAAAGGCATTCTTACATATGCAAACGTTCCACGTACTGTTAAAAGTTGTTTTCACTACATTCTTCGGTGAGAGCTGTATCTGGTGGTACCCCTAATATGCGTCCAGCATAGATAATAGCTCACACCCTGAAATAGAATCAACTAGTTGGTCAATACATGGTAAAGGGTAGTGATCTTTCGGGCATGCTTTATTAATGTCTCTGAAATCGATGCACATCCTCCAACTACCATTACTCTTTGCTACCATTACTGCATTTGACAGCCACTCGGAATATTGTATATTCACAATGTGTCCCGCATCCAAAAGCCGCCTGATTTCTTCTCTTATAATTTTTTCTTTTTCCGGCCCAAACGATCTCTTCTTTTGCTTCACTGGTTTTGCCTTAAGGTCTACATTCAGACGATGCACGGCTATAGATGGGTATATTCCCACCATATCTTATGGAAAAAATGCAAACAAGTCAGCATTCCTTCTTAAGCATTCTATTATAGCTTCCTGCTGCTCAGTAGTCATCGACTTGCCTATTTTTGTGGTTGACCCCACCTTATCCGGGTAAAGTTCAATCATCATCAACTCCTTCTCTACAGGTTGCATGTGAGGTCTCATGTCTTCTCCCGTATCCTCTATATTTTCTACTTTGTTTTGGAAGAGGTGATCTGTCACCTGAGCTCTCTTACCACTCTGCTTGGCTTGCTTGATAAATTTTACGTACGATTCTTTCGATATCTCTTGGTCTCCTGTGAACTCTCTTATCAGCCCCTCCCGCTGCGTTGAAAACTTCATTTTCATGTGGTAAGTGGACACCACCACCTGAAAATCATTCAGAGCTGGCCATCCCAAGATAATATTATACGCTGACGGTGTATCCACTACTAAGAATTTCACCATTCTTGTGCTCGATGCCTCCCCACTTCCTAGAGTAACCTGAAGGGTTACTTCTCCTTTTGGGTGGATTTCTCCTCCGGCAAAGCCATATAGCACTGTATTCACTGGAGCTAATTCCGTATTAATTTGCATTTTCTTAAAACAGTCCCAAAAGAGCACATTGGCCGCACTACCCGTGTCTCCAAAGATCCGAGCTACTTTTCACTTACCTACTTCTGCACTGATGACTAGCGCATTACTATGAGGTCCCGTGCTAACCACATCATCAGGTCCAAAGGTAACATATGCCATCCTGGACACTTCTTCTCCCGGGAAAGAGTCAACAATATCGATTTCCATACCCATTACTCCAGCTAACTCCTGCACTTCTTTACTCATCTCAACCTTGGAGGCTCTCGCATGAGCTTTACGAGCTCTCCCCGAGTCACCTATGGTGTTACCTCCCATGATTATGTTGATATTTCCTCTTTTTTGCGGGGGTTCTTCTCTTCTAGGAGAGGCTTTTCCCTTTGCTTTGGCTTTTTGGCCTCGGATTCCTTTCTCTTATAATTTTTCTCTCTTTCTTTTTTGACAAACTAGAGTAATGAATCATCCTTCTTTAATAGCCGCTCAATGGCATCTTTCAGGTGCCTACATGAGTTAGTATCGTGACCATAATCATTATGGTATTTTCAATACAAATCAGATCTCGGGTTACGGGGAGCCTCCTTATACGTGCTTGGAAATCTGAAGTAAAGGGATTTGGCAGCTGCATCCATAACTTCTACTAAAGATGCGTTGAGAGGTGTATATCTGTCAAATCTGTCAAGGGTTCCCTTGGGCTTGAATCCTCCCTTATCTCTGTCACCTCTCGTGATCGGGGCTGACCTTCTTTCTGAGGTCTCTCTCTTGAGCTTAGGAGATCCCTCTTTAGCTCTCCTAGCCTCATGAGCTTCCTCCAGATTGACGTACTTATCAGCTCTCTACAACAGCTCCTCAAAGCAAACAAGAGGCTTCTTGTTCAGTGAGTCGAAAAATAACCCTGGGGCCAATCCTTGTATCAGCGCCTGCACCTTCACATCGTTTGAGGCCAAAGGCACTTGCAATGCTTCGGTGTTAAAGCATCCCACATCATGTCGTAAGCTCTCACTAGATTTCTTCCTCAACGGCATGAGCGAGAAAGATGTTTTAACATGCCTTCTTGAACTAGCGAACTGGTGCAAGAACATGGACTTGAATTCACTGAATGAACTTATGCTACGCGGAGGTAGCTGAGCAAACCACTGCTGAGCTATCTTCAATAGAGTGGTTAGGAAAACTCTACATTTCACCCCTTCGGTATATTGATGGAGCATTGCTCCATTCTCAAATCTCATTATATGCTCATGCGGGTCTGTAGAGCCGTCATATTCCAGTGTTAGCATTTTGAAATTTGCAGGCAACTGGTCGTCTCGAATGTCTCTAGAGAAAGGAGATTGATCATCCTTTATCCTGACAAATTTCTTGGGAGACTTCTTTGATGAAGAGGCCTTTTTCTGGAGATCTTTAAGCTATTGCTTGAGAGCTGCAATTTCAGCATCTGTGGCTTTATCTCGGGATTTTGATATCTGCTCATCGCCCTCATTTCCAGATTCAATTTGAGGACTCTGTTGTCCTTCACTTTCGTAGTGATCTTTGATCTCAGGTTCTTCCTCTCTCATTTTCTCCTTGGCTGCACTGCTAACTTTCTTGTTATGACTTTCAGGTGAAACCATAGCATTCGATACTGCTTGTTTTACCATGGCGCTAATTTGATCCATCAAGATCACACACGTGACATTCTGCTGCGAGGGGGTTTGAAACTCACCCTCTTGATCTTCTACTTCTTTGCGAGCTCTTTCCTTGTAAGGGCTCAAAGATTTGGAGGACCTATCTTCGAGGCATCGTGATTTCTCTCATCACTATTCCCTTCTGGAGAGCTATCAACTCGCACAGCTCCATCAAAAAGAGGCCCCAGATCTCGGACAACCATGTCATCCATGACTATCAACATAGAATTGCTAATGGTCAGCTCACCATTAGACAAAATCATCAATATAACAAGCATAAGTGTTCAACACTATGTTTCTTTCGGAGAAGCTATGACAAAGCTTTCCTTAGGGTCGAAGGAACTAGAGAGCATGATCTATCATACTCCCCCCTTCCCTGTATCACCCTTTCGGCCTCTACTAAGGTCATATGAGACTCACTTCAGGAGTTCCACGTTTCTTACGTTTTCTTCTTTCATACCATGAGAGTTTTCGAAGTCCCTACTTCAGGACAGCCAGATTCCTGGCAACATTGCTGAGGAATGGATTCAAGCTCAAAATCCGTACCCCCCTTTCTTCTTATTTTTTTTTTTCAAAATGCTTGAGAAAACACCAAGGAAAATTTACGAACTAAATCCTGTATAAAACTTGGGCGTTTTAAACCAAACAATCGGAAATTTTTGAGGAAATGATGATAAATTCCAAAAAACTTTTGCACCTTCTACCTCTCTATTTCAAATACACTTAAACAGAAAACTAGTTGCAAAGAAACCAACAGATTTTAAAGGAATGAGAATCTTAAAGGAAACGTGATACGTCTTCCACAGACGGTGCCAGATGTTGCGTCTGAAAATCGACCCAACATGTCACCTCTACAATGACACACCCAGAACGAACTATTTCCGCTGACTCACCTATCCCAGCCATGCCAAAAGGTTGAATCCAACTCTAAGCTCAGCTAACAGGTTTCTCCAGATCCTGCAAAGAGAAAGGGACCGGAGGTTTTCCGCTGAACCCTCTCGGACAATCAAGTCAGCTTTGAGAGGAAAGGAAATGGAGAGAAGAGTGTGTGAGTAAAGGGTGTGTGTATGTGTTGTGTCCAAAAACTTGACCTAACATTACAATTCCACCAGCAACACACCTCACGCGAACAACACCTCTGCTCACCTATCAAAACCACGCGAAAGGATGAAGTTCCGACTCAAGCTCAGCGAATAGACCTCTCCAACTCCCTGGAAAGAGAAAGGGTCCGAAGATTTTTCCGGCGAACCCCCTCCAACGCTCAAGTCAGCTCTTAAACGGAGAGGAAATGGAGTAGAGAGTGCGTGAGTTTTGTTGGTGTGTGCATATGTTAATCTGTCCTATAATGAGGAATGGGATGATATTTATATCTTAACCTATAAGGGTATGTTGGTAAATGGATTGAAGATCCGCTGTCCACCTTTGACAAGAACTCGCACCATTGGCTAATATCTCTGACACTTACCTATCGAATCCGTATATGACAGGTAAAGGCTGTATATGCTTTTTGAAGGTGTCTGGCCAGATGAGTCCTTTACTATGCACTTAGCATGGCTTCCTCAGATGCTCTCTCACCAGCTCTCTGAGCTCACATTTGACAAACCAGCTTTATATCTTTTGTAAGCGAGCTAGAAATTTAGGTCTCAAAGAGACCTGGACTTTTTAGGTCACAACATCTACTCCCCCTACTCTAGTTTAAAAGAGAGATTTCTCTCTCTTTAAGACATAGAGTAACCATAACTATTACTTAGAACAGAACTCAGCAGGCATTTATGGCCAAAGACACGTGTGAAGCAAAGACCTTCGCCGAGACCTGACTGCTTTGAAAAAACTCCGTCTTTATCCATGATGATGTCATCTTCTTGCACGTCTTTTCAAAGAGGATTGGACGTGCGCCTCTTTGGTTTTTCCCCTCTTTTTTCATCTATCTACATATCTTTGACATATTATTTTTTCATTGCCTTAACTTCCTATTTTTCACTTTCCTGACTCACTTTTCCTCCCCATTTCCGTGCTTTCGACTACAACTCAGCGATGGTGAACTCCAATTCGCTCTCTGAAGAAAATACCCTTTCCGATCAACAACGATGCTCTTTAGGGGAGATACCGCTCGAGTCACCACCTCGTGATTACTCTTTCTCTGAGACATCCTCTCATACCCAAACTTAGAGGAAGAAATTGATTACTCGCCGTTCTCGACGCCTCTCTTCCCACCGGACTGTCCCCTCTAGCGTGAAAGACATTGTAGACTTAGAAGATGATTCAGCGTCTCCTCACCCGGACCCACGGAGATCTACACCATCCACTGCCGCCGGGGATGATGCTTGTCAAAATGCGGGCACTCTTGCCCTCCTTTCCGCTTCCGGTGCGTTCACAGGTCAATCCCTCTTAACTTTAGAAGAATTAGGGTTAGTGAAGGCGTGGTTAGGCAGCTGTGACACTTTTGATATTTGCATGCCTTTATCTCATGAGCGACCTCACTCAGTAGAATTTCCTTTGGTAGTTTTTTGGTATCATCAAATTGAGGCTGGGTTGAGATTTCCCCTTGCTGACTTTGTCGTAATAGTGTGTACCTTGCATAATCTATGGCCTAATCAATTTCTGCCTTCTGCCATTAAAGTTCTGCTTACCTTTTTCATTCTGATGTGTGGGAACGGAGGTCATCCCACTCCTACCCTTATCCAAACAATATATGACATAAAACACATAGATAGCCTTTATTACATCAGTGCGAGGCCTAGAGGCCCAGCGCAACTGCTGTGTAATGCTCGTAGTGTCGGGAAGGAATGGAAGGATAAGTATTTTATCATCACTCCCAAGGACGGAACTGGCCTTTTTCCTATGCTCCCTGGCAAGATTTGTGCCTAAAGCAAACTCGTCCCAGTG
Source organism: Schizonepeta tenuifolia (assembly GCA_029490685.1). Taxonomy (NCBI): domain Eukaryota; kingdom Viridiplantae; phylum Streptophyta; class Magnoliopsida; order Lamiales; family Lamiaceae; genus Schizonepeta; species Schizonepeta tenuifolia. The sequence goes on along the minus strand of CM055956.1, from coordinate 49,776,316 downwards.
TCCAGGCTATTAAACCCATCGAGCGTAAAGTGTTGAACAAGCTTACCACCAAGGCTCGCCTCAGCGCCTTCAAATTCAACGATTTACTATCTAATCCCTCAGTTCTTTTATTTTTTGAGTTGGCTCCCCCTGGCGGGTGTTCTTTTTCCCCTGAGGGTGGGTCTTGCTCATTCTCTCTTTGCTTTCCTTCTCATTATCTTACTATTATTCGAATGCATATGCGTTTGCCTTTTGACATTAGTTTTTGCTTTGCCATTATCCGTGCAGAGATGAGCTGGATTGAGGATGTTAAGCTTCCTGATGACAAGGAATTCGACTTTGATATTCTTCTTCAAGAGCAAGCTAGCAAAGAGATAAATCGAGCCAATGATGACAGTACGCTCCCTAACTCTTCCGCCGCTGTTCCTTCCAACCTGATCTCTGGTTCATCGGAGTTCTCAGCTTTACCTAAATCTGGCCGTATACCTGTGAAGGTAACTTCTACTAGAGATTTGACCAAGCAACACCCCCCTTCTCTGGGTTTACCTCCTCCTACTTGCAAAGGGAAGAAAGTCACTTCGTTTTCAGTGGGACTCAAGAGATCGGCCCCTGTTCATCCGCCCCCATCCACTTCCAAGAAAGGTAAACACATTACTCGTCTTGAGGTATCTCCCCAGAGAGCTGCTGACTCCACAGGTTATGTCTTCCGGGGACAGACGTCTAGCTCTCTCCGACAGCTACCCTCCTCAGAATGCCTCACTCTACTGCAAGCTCTACCCTCTTCCCCTGATGAGGAAGTACCCTCGCAACCTCCTTCTTTACTCCAACTACAGGAGGAAAGCGCACAATGCCTATCCAGGTGATTAGCTGACTACTTCTTTTCGCATGTACCCGCGCTTGTTTTAAGTCTTATGCCATGTATTTATCCTGATAACCGCTCCTCTCCTTTTACCAGCTAGTCAGTGCTCATGGGAAACTTCTTCAATTCAAGGGTGACACTCGCAAGGAGGAGGTGGAAAAGCTAAAAGAGAGCATAGCGAACTATCAAATGCAGCTTAGAGAGCTTACCCATACAGCAGAGCAGCTTCAAATGCGGAACCGGGATATTCTGGATACCAGTAACCAACTGTCGCTGGCAAATGATGATCTAAAGAAGCAGAATCATGAGTTGTCCAAATCGGTGAAGAAGTTGTTGAACCTTTCCACAGAAAACGCTTCTTTGAGTGTTGTCAACTCGGACCTTAGCCACCGCATGAATCAAGTTGCTAGGGAGCTCGCTGAGGCTAAAGGCCTTGTTCGGGATGTTAATAGTGCTTATCAATCAGGCTACATAGAAGGGGTTCAGGGAAAAGGTGTGGCATGACCGTTCACGAGGGTCTTCTAGATTCTTATAGAGCTTCGCCTGAATACCTTGCTGCCATTCGCAATGACGATGCTTACTTAGCGAAAAGGTGTGGCATGACCATTCTGGCCACCATTCGTAGCATGGGATTTGAGCAACCCCTTGAGGTAGATTCTATCGTCAAACGCCTGCCTCTACCTCCCTCTTTCAAAGGTGATCGAAAGGCCCGGCTTGGTACTTCCTGGTGGCTTCCCGTGATGAAAGAGACTTTTGAAGCTCTGACCGCTCCCTGCGACCTTCATGCTGCCTTTGCTAATCCTCCTCATCCCATTTACGATTTATTTCCTGAGGACTTTCTCCAGGTGGTAAGTCAGAACGGGAGTTAACTTTCCAAACTCCCCTCAGGTCCAGCTATCTCCTCAGGTATACTTCCGCTCTACACCTCCTATCTTGGTTTTTATTTCTGCTGTAACCTCCATGAGCATCTTAAGTGTGTGCGCTTATTTATTTATTTATTTTTTAAAACAGGTGTTCCCCCTTCCATTTCTCAAGCTGAAGTTGACAATCCTACTGGCAGGACCTCCCCAGACGCAACTCCACCTTTGGCTCATCATGCTGACGAGGAAATTACTATGGAAGAAGATACCACTGAGTTCTTAGCGTAGTATTTTACTTGCTCGTTGGTTTCTTAAAACAATGTTTATTTTGTATAAGCTTGACTCTTTTATTTACCTTTGCTTTTGGCTTCTATCTGCCGTACACTTTAATTTCCTTGTGTTTATCTATTTTGCTATCTAAACTTGAGCTCATTTTGAGCATTATCTGTTTTATGTGTTTTGCTACTTAAATTTCTGATTTTGCATTTTCATGAGGTAATCTGACCCCCCTTGGGGTGTAGGGTACTCCCCTACTCCCCCCTACTCTGGATGAATTCGAACAAGTGTTACATTTTTCCTTTCTGAATCATTCAGAGTATATTATACCTTATTAACCGAATTTGCTTGTATACTAACTGAATCATCAAAACAGTGCACAGAATAATCAAAACTTTTCAGCCTTTATTTACTTTCAGCAAGCTCTCAGCGTGCCTTTACAGGAATACTCGCCTAGCTGAACAAGTATCCTACCAAAAAGGGAGTTAAGAGACCTGGCACGTAGGCTCTTTTTCTCCGAACAAAACAAAACAGCTTTTCCTTTTCTTGAACAGAAAAATGCTCAAACATAATATTTCTTTAAGTTGCTGATGTTCCACGGTCTTGGGGCTAGCTTTCCTTCTTGGTCCATGAGCTCATATGCTCCTCCTGATAGGACTTTAGCTACCACAAAGGGTCCCTTCCAATTTGCTTCGAATTTCCTCATTGGGTGCATGACGTCAGCCCTTTTCAATACCAAATCTCCTTCTTCCAGTTTTCTGATTCTGACCTTTTTGTCAAACACTGCTTTGATCCTAGCTTTGTAAGCCAAAGCTCGCTGATGAGCTTTCTCCCTGACTTCTTCAATTAGGTCCAAGCTCTCCCATCTAAGTTCTTGATTTAAGCTCTCATCATAGGTCAACGTTCGATGTGATGAGATGTCACTCTCTACTGGCATGACGGCTTCTGATCCATATATCAAGCGGAAAGGCGACTCCCCCGTGGTTGTTTTCTGACCAGTCCTATAAGCCCAAAGGATGGAATCCACCTTATCTAACCACTGAGACCTCTCTTTCTCCAGTCTTGCTTTAATGCCATACACTATGGTCTTGTTAGTTATTTCCACCTGACCGGAAGTCTCCGGTCGAGCTACCGAAGCAAACCTTTGCTCGATTTTCTTTTCCTTGCACCATTCTTGAGTTTTTCTGCCAAAAAACTGTGTACCATTATCTGACACCAAAATTCTGGGCGCTCCATATCTGCAGCAAATATTCTTCCATAGAAACTTGATTACATTATCTTCAGATATCGAAGAGAGTGGTTCTGCTTCCACCCATTTACTGAAATATTCCACTGCCACTATCAGATGACACTTCTTTCCTTTAGCCATGGGCAGTCTCCCCACTAGGTCTATGCCTCATTTGTCAAAGGGACATTTAGCGTACTGTACTCCCAGTTCCTCAGCAGGTGCATGAATTAAAGGCCCATGCTTTTGGCACTTAGGACATTTTTCACAAAATCTTCTGCATCTCTTTTCAAGGTAGGCCAATAGTATCCTGCCCTTAGCACTCGCCTCGTCAGGTCTCTGAACCCAGAATGGCACCCAGCTCTTCCCTGGTGAATTTCTTTCAGTACCTCTGCGTTTTCGATTTCCGTTAAGCACCTGAGTAGCGGCTGAGATATAGCTCTCTTGAATAGATGCCCCCCAATCATGCAATACTTAGCATAGATTCGCCTTTTATGAGCTTTCACCCCCTCCAACAGCTCTCCTGTCTCCAAGAAGTGCAATATGGGAGCTCTCCAATCGTTTCTAGCTTCTATCGTGCTAACCTCTTCTTCTTTAGCGCACTCTGCTAATATTTTGAGCAACACCACCTTCTCAGGTATTAGCTCTCCTATTGAGCTTGCCACTCTAGCTAGGTGATCTGCCTTGCTATTGAAATCTCTGGGGATTTGCTTTATGCAGACATCCACGAACTTCTCCTTCAAATTCCTTACTTTCTGGACATACCTCGCCATTCTCTCTTCTTTCACCTCGTAATATCCTATTAGTTGTTGAACCACCAATTGGGAGTCAGAATGCATTATAACCTTCTGAGCTCCCAACTCAACTAACATTTCTAAGCCTTTGATGAATGCCTCGTATTCTGCCTCATTATTTGACACCTTGTACTCGAATTTTAAGGCTAAACATAGTTCTTCCTCATCAGGTGTTATGATGGAGACACCCGCTCTGCACCCATTGATTGTGACCGACCTATCTACCTAGGCCTTCCACTCCGGCCATTGCATTGGTTTCGTGGTTTCCTGGATAAAGTCTGCCAAAGCCTGAGCTTTAATAGCTGTTCTTGGCTCGAAATCTACTTCATACTCTCCTAGTTCTACACTCCATTTTACCATTCTCCCCGAAAGGTCCGGCTTACTCAAAATTTGTTTGAAGGGTAAGTTAGTTCTCACCACCACCTTGTGCGACAGGAAGTACAATCTCAGCCTCCTGGCAGCTGTCATAATGGTAAGGGCTGCCTTTTCCACATCGGAGTATTTGTATTCGGCCCCTTGCAAAGCTTTGCTAACATAATAAATAGGTTTCTGGTGAGATCTCTCCTCTCGTATGAGGACAGCACTCAGGGAGTGCTCTCCCACTGATATGTACAAATACAGTGTCTCGGCCAGTGCTGGCTTAGTTAATATTGGCAAACTAGCTAGATAGTTTTTCAATTCTTCAAAGGCCTTTTGACAGCTTTCATTCCATTCGAATTTGCTCGCCTTCCTTAGTACCTTGAAGAATGGGAAACTTCTTTCAGCAGAGGTAGAAATATACCTACTGAGAGCTGTAATTCTCCCATTTAACCGCTGCACCTCTTTTATATTAGTGGGAGCTGCCATTTCTAGAACTGCTTTTACCTTGGCTTGATTCACCTCTATGCCCTTTGGGGTTACCATGTATCCCAAGAACTTGCCCGATCTTACCCCAAATGTACATTTGGCTGGATGCAAACGAAGGTTATACTTTCTGATGACCGCCATTACCTCCTCCAGGTCTCTGGCATGGTGCTCAGCTTTCACACTTTTGACTAAAATGTCGTCTACATAGACCTCCAAAATCCGCCCTATCTGATCTTCAAATACGAAGTCCATCATCCTTTGATACGTAGCCCCCGCGTTTTTCAGACCGAAAGGCATTCTTATGTACGCAAATGTTCCACATACCGTTACAAAGGCTGTTTTTGACACATCTTCCGGGGAGAGCTGTATCTGGTGGTACCCCTGGTACGCATCCAACATAGACAACAGCTCGCACCCTGATGTAGAATCGACTAGCTGGTCAATGCAAGGTAAAGGGTAGTGATCTTTCAAACATGCTTTATTGAGGTCTCTGAAATCAATACACATCCTCCAACTACCATTACTTTTGCCACCATCACCACATTTGACAGCCACTCAGAATATTGTATCTTCACAATATGTCTTGCGTCTAAAAGCCGCTTGATCTCTTCTCTTATAATCTTTTCCTTTTCGGGCCCGAACGATCTCTTCTTTTGTTTTACTGGCTTTGCCTTAGGATCCACATTCAGACAATACACAGCTACGGATGGATCTATTCCAACCATATCTTTTAGAAAGAATGCAAACAAATCAGCATTTCTCCTTAAACATTCTATTATGGCCTTTCGCTGTTCAGCGGTCATCAACTTGCCTATTCTTGTGGTTGATCCCACCTTATCCGGATAGAGTTCCACCATCATCAACTCTTCTTCTACAGGTTGCATGCACGGTCTCATGTCTTCTCCTATATCCTCGACGCTTTCTAATTTGTTTCGGGAGACGTGATCTGTTACCTGAGCTCTTTTACTGCTCTGTTTAGCTTGCTTGATAGATTTTACGTATGACTCTCTTGATGTCTCTTGGTCTCCCGCGACTTCTCCTACCAGCCCTTCCCATTGTGCTGGAAACTTCATTTTCATGTGGTAAGTGGACACCACTACCTGAAAGTCATTCAAAGCTGGCCGCCCTAAAATGATGTTATACGCTGACGGTGTATCCACTACTAAGAACTTCACCATTCTTGTGCTTGATGCCTCCCTACTTCCCAGGGTAACCTGAAGGATTACTTCTCTTTTCGGGTGGATCTCCCCTCCAGCAAAACCATACAATGCTGTATTCACCGGAGCCAATTCTGCATTAATTTGCATTTTCTTAAAGCAGTCCCAAAAGAGCACGTTAGCTGCGCTACCCGTGTCTACAAAGATCCGAGCCACTCTCTAATTGGCTACCTCCACACTAATGACTAGCGCATCGCTGTGAGGTTCTGTACTAACGACATCGCCAAGTCCAAAGGTAACATGTGCTTTCCCAACCACCTCTTCTCCTGGGAAAGAGTCAACAACATCAATTTCCATACCCATTGCGCCAAGCTAACTCTTGCACTTCTTTGAGTGGGCCAACTTTGGCAGCTCTTATTCTAGCTTTGCGAGCTCTCCCCGAATCACCCATGGCATTACCTCCCATTATCATGTTGATATTTCCACTCTTTTGCAGGGGTTCTTCTCTTCTAGGAGAGGCTTTCTCCCTTGGTTCCGGCTTTTTTGCCTCGGGTTCTTTTCTTTTATAATTTTTCTCTCTTTCCTTTTTGACAAACTGGAGTAACGAATCATCCTTTTTCAACAACTGCTCAATTGCATCCTTCAAGTGCCTGCATGAGTTAGTGTCATGGCCATAATCATTATGGTATTTACAGTACAGATCAGATCTCGGGTTCCGGGGAGCTTCCTTATATGTGCTTGGAAACCTGAAGTGAAGGGACTTAGAGGCTACTTCCATAACTTCTACCAAGGATGCATTGAGAGGTGTATATCTATCAAATCTTTCCGGGGTTCCCTTGGGCCTGAGGCTTCCCTTATCTCGATCACCTCTCGTAATAGGGGTTGACCTTCTCTTTAAGGTCTCTCTTTTGAGCTTGGGAGATCCCTCTTTAGCTCTCCTAGCTTCATGAGCTTCCTCTAGATTGACATACTTTTCAGCTCTCTGCAGCAGCTCCTCAAAGCAAATAGGAGGTTTCTTGTTCAACGAGTCGAAAAATTACCCTAGAGTTAACCCTTGTATTAGCGCTTGCACCATCACGTCATCCGAAGCCAAAGGTACCTGTAGCGCTTCAGTGTTGAAACGCCCCAAATATTGTCGTAAACTCTCACCCGATTTCTGCCTCATCGCCATGAGCGAGGAGGACATTTTAACATGCCTCCTTGCACTAGCAAATTGGTGTAAGAACATGGAATTGAATTCACTGAACGAACTTATGCTACACGAAGGTAGTTGGGCAAACCACTGCTGAGCTATCTTCGATAAAGTGGTTAAGAAAACTCTACATTTCACACCTTCAGTATATTGATGAAGCATCGCTCCATTCTCGAATCTCATTATATGCTCATGTGGATCTGTGGAGCCATCATACTCCAACGTTAGCGTCTTGAAATTTGCAGGCAGCTAGTCGTCTCGAATATCTCTGGAGAAAGGAGATTGGTCATCCTTTATCCTGACAAATTTCTTGGGAGACTTCTTTGGTGAGGAAGCTTTTTTCTGGAGCTCTTTAAACTGTTGCTTGAGAGCTGCAATCTCAGCAGCCGCAGCTTTATCTCGGGATTTGGATATACGCTCATCGCCCTCTGCATATTTTTTAACATGCGAAAAATAGCAAAGTATGAGTTAAAATCGCTATCTTAACCATCATTAATTCGTCTTACGCGCTTAACTTAATCATTACGAACCATTTTTAGATTCAGTTTGAGGACTCTGCTGTCCCTCACTTTCATAACGCTCTTCGATTTCGGGCTCTTCCTGCAAACAATCACGAAATATTCAGGTTACAAACCATCGTATATTGCTCATGGAGGGCTCAAGCTTGCTACCAAAGGCATCTGTACCTCTCTCATCTTCTCTTTGGTTGCACTACTAACTTTTTTATTATGACTTTCAGGTGAAACCATGGCATTCGACACTGCTTGCTTTACCATGCGCTAATTTGATCCATCGAGATCACACACGTGACATTCGGCTGTGAAGGGGTTTGAAACTCATCCCCTTGATCCTCTATTTCTTTGCGAGCCCTCTCTTTATGAGGGCTCGAAGACTTGGATGATCCCTCTTTATGAGGTGTGGTAAGCTTCCTGAGGAATCATCTTCGATGCATCGTAATTTCTCTCATCACTATGCCTTTCTGGAGAGCTATCCTCTCGCATAGCCCCCTCAAAGGGAGGTCTCAGATCTCGGACCACAGTGCCATCCATGGCTGTTAACACAGAATTGCTAATGGTTAGCTCACCATTAGATAGAATCATAAATATAACAAGCGTAAGTGTTCAACACTACGTTTCTTTCAGATAAGCTATGACAAAGCTCTCCTTAGGGTCAAAGGAACTAGAGAGCATGATCTATCACACTCCCCCCTTTTCTGTATCCCCCATTTTCACCTCTACCGAGGTCATACGGGACTCACTTCAGGAGTTTCACGTTTCTTACGTTTTCTTCTCTCATATCGTGAGAGTTTTCAGAGTCCCTGCTTCAGGACCGCCAGATTTCTGGCAATATTATTATATTTATTTTTCTTCAAAAAATGTTTGATAAAACACCGAGGAAAATCAATGAGTTAGACCTAGCGCAAAACTTTGGGCATTTTAGACCAGACAGCTAGAAAGTTCTGATAAAATGATGATGATACACATCCAAAAAGCTTTTGCATCTTTTACTTCTTTACGTCAAAATACAACAAGTGAAGAGCTAATCTACAAGGAAACTATCAATTCTAAAGGAATGAAAATTTTGAAGGAAACGTGAAACATGCTTCCCACAGACGGCGCCAGATGTTGTGTCCAAAAACTTGACCTAACATTACAATTCCACCAGCAACACACCTCACGCGAACAACACCTCTGCTCACCTATCAGAACCACGCAAAAGGATGAAGTTTCGACTCAAGCTCAGCGAATATACCTCTTCAACTCCCTGCAAAGAGAAAGGGTCTGGAGGTTTTTCCGGCGAACCCCCTCCAACGCTCAAGTAAGCTCTTAAACGGAGAGGAAATGGAGAAGAGAGTGCGTGAGTTTTGTTGGTGTGTGCATATGTTAATCTTTCCTATAATGAGAAATGAGATGATATTTATATCTTAACCTATAAGGGTATCTTGGTAAATGGATTGAAGATCCGCTGTCCACCTTTGACAAGAACTCGCACCATTGGCTAATATCTCTGACACTTACCTGTCGAATCCGTATATGACAGGTAAAGGCTGTATATGCTTTTTGAAGGTGTCTGGCCAAATAAGTCCTTTACTATGCACTTAGCATGGCTTCCTCAGATGCTCTCTCACCAGCTCTCTGAGCTCACATCTGACAAACCACCTTTGTATCTTCTGTAAGCGAGCTAGAAATTTAGGTCTCGAAGAGACCTGGACTTTTTAGGTCACAACAGTATGTGTTGGTAATCTATCATGTAATGAGGAATTTGACAATATTTATATCTTCTACTTTCACCTTTAAGGATATATGTGTAAATTAACTAAAGATCTGCTGTCCACTTTAAGTACAATCTCATTTTATTGGTTGATATCTCTGACCTTTATCTGCCAACTCTGTATTGTTGCAGGTAAAGATTCCTTATACTATCTGACAGTGTTTGGCCAAATGAGTCCTTCGCTGGGCCTATCAAAATGGTTCACTGGAATGCTTACTCATCAGCTCTCTTATTCTTCAGCTCTCCGTTGTCTGCCTCGTGTTTGATGAGCTACCTTCAAGTTTTCTAAAGACGGATTTAGAGATTCAAGTCTCGCAGAGACCTGAACCTTTTAGGCCCTAACAGATACATAATAATAAAGGAGTGTGTGGAGGTTTTGGATCAAAAAATTTATATTGCTCGATTAAAACGTAAGATCGGGAGCTACGCACAAAATAAGCTTAAAATTAGCTTTTTAAGGTGCAAACACGATTTGGTTGGTAATTTAACGAGAACAAAGCCGTTTTGGAAACTTCTACATTGGATACATCATAATAAAGGAGTGTGTGGTGGTTTTAGATCTAGAAATTTATATAGCTCGAGAAAAGCGCAAGTTCGGGAGCTACGCTCGAAATAAGATTCAAATGAGCTGTACAAGGTGCAAACACGATTTTGTAGGTATTTTGACAAGAAAGAAGCCGTTCTTGGAAACTTTTACATATGATATATAATACTAAGGGAATGTTTGGTGGTTTTGGATCGAAAAAATTTATATTGTTCGATCAAAATGCAAGTTCGGGAGCAACACACGAAATGAGCTTGAAATGAGCTTTACAAGGTGCAAACATGATTTGGTAGGTATTTTGATGAGAAAAAAACTGTTCTTTGAAACTTTTACATTAGATACAACATAATAAAGGAGTGTGTGGTGGTTTTAGATCTAGAAATTGTAAATAGCTCGAGAAAAGCGCAACGCTCGAAATAAGCTTCAAATGAGCTTTTCAAGGTGCAAACACGATTTTGTAGGTATTTTGATGAGAACGAAACCGTTTTTGAAAATTTTTACATTGACTACATCATAATAAATGAGTGTGTGTTATGGTTTTGGATTGAAAAAATTTATATTGTTCGATTAAAATGCAAGTTCTTGGAATATTAATAAGGGAGTGTGTGGAGGTATTTTGATGAAAACGAAGCCTTTCTGGGAAATTTTTATGTTGGATACATCATAATAAAGGAGTGTGTGGAGGTTTTGGATCAAAAAAATTTATATTGCTCGATCAAAACGTAAGATCGGGAGCTACGCACAAAATGAAATTAAAATGAGCTTTTCAAGGTGCAAACACGATTTGTTTGGTATTTTGACGAGAATGAAGCCGTTCTTTAAAACTTTTACATTGGATACATCATAATAAAGGAGTGTGTGGTGGTTTTAGATCTAGAAATTTATATTGCTCAAGAAAAACGCAAGTTCGGGAGCTACGCTCGAAATAAGCTTCAATTGAGCTTTACAAGGTGCAAACACGATTTTGTAGGTATTTTGACAAGAAGGATGCCGTTCTTGGAAACGTTTACATATGATACATAATACTAAGGGAGTTTGTGGTGGTTATGGATCGAAAAAATTTATATTGATTGAGAAAAAGACAAGTTCGGGAGCTACACTTGAAATAAGCTTCAAATCAGCTTTTAAAGGTGTAAACACGATTTTGTAGGTATTTTCACGAGAACGAAGCTATTTTTGGAAACTTTTATATTGGCTACATCATAAAAATGGAGTGTCTGTTATGGTTTTGGATCGAAAAAATTTATATTGCTCGACAAAATGCAAGTTCGGGAGTTAAACACAAAATGAGCTTTAAATGAGCTTTTCAAGGTGCAAACACAATCTCGTTGGTATTTTAAGGAGAACGAAGCCATTCTTGGAAACTCTTACATTTGATACGTCATATTAAGGGAGTGTGTGGTGATTTTCGATCTAGAAAATTTATATTGCTCGAGAAAAATGCATGTTCGGGAGCTACGCACGAGATGAGCTTCAATTGAGCTTTACAAGGTGCAAACATGATTTGGTAGGTATTTAGACGAGAACGAAGCCGTTCTTGGAAACTTTTATATATGATATATAAAATTAAGGGAGTGTTTGGTGGTTTTGAATCGATAAAATTTATATTGTTCGATCAAAACACAAGTTCGGGAGCTACGCATGAAATGAGCTTCAAATTAGATTTTCAAAGTGCAAACATAAATTTGGTAGGTATTTTGATGAGAACAAAACCGTTGTTTAATACTTTTATATTGGATACATCATAATAAATGAGTGTGTGGTGGTTTTAGATCTATAAATTTTATATATCTCGAAAAAAGCACAAGTTCGGGAGCTACGCCCGAAATAAGCTTCAAATGAGCTTTTTAAGGTGGAAACACGATTTGGTTGGTATTTTGACGAGAACGAAGCCGTTCTTTAAAACTTTTACATTGGATACATCATAATAAAGAAGTGTGTGGTGATTTAAGATCTAGAAATTTATATTACTCGAGAAAAGCGTAAGTTCGGGAGCTATGCTCGAAATAAGATTCAAATAAGCTTTACAAGGTGCAATCTGGATTTTGTAGGTATTTTGACAAGAAAGATGTCGTTCTTTAAAACTTTTACATTAGATACATCATAAAAAGGGAGTGTGTGGTGGTTTTCGATCTAGAAAATTTATATTGCTCGAGAAAACGCAAGTTTAAGAGCTACGCACGAAATGAGCTTCAAATGAGCTTTTCAACATGCAAACATGGTTTGGTAGGTATGTTGATGAAAATGAAGCCGTTCTTGGAAACTTTTATATTGGATACATCATAATAAAGGAGTGTGTGGATGTTTTGGATCAAAAAAATTTATATTGCTCGATCAAAACGTAAGATCGGGAGCTACGCACAAAATGAACTTAAAATGAGCTTTTCAAGGTGGAAACACGATTTGATTGGTATTTTGACGAGAACGAAGCCGTTCTTGGAAAATTTTACATTGGATACATCATAATAAAGGAGTGTGTAATGCCCCGTAAATTCCTTACGTTCTTAAAAATTTTAAAGTTAATTAAATAAATGGCTTTGCATGCCTAAGTTTACAATTTTTGAATTCTAAGACTAACGGTCGAATCCGTTACTGAAAATAAATTACAGAAGTCAGCTAGACGACTACTGTATTTAGGGTAAGCGCGTACGAAAAGTTTTTAGTTCGTAAACTCAGAACGGAAAACCTTCTAATTTTTACGTTTACGAAATCGCGATACGAGCACGCACGAGAAAGTTCATTTTTATGTTTTTCCGGACGAAACTCAGACTGTGTCGTCCCGAGTTTTTGTCAAAATAATTTTTGTAAATTTATTTTCCAATTAAGTTCATACGTTAGAATTTTAGGTCAAATCGAATTGCGACGATTTTGTACCGAGCAACGTTTTTCGTCGTTCGATTTCCGTAACGTCGTATCGCGCCGGAAAAACTCGTAACCCTCCTAAAATTTACATGCAGCCGACATCTCCTTATTAGTGGGGAACATACATGTTGTTATTGTCTAATTAAATGACACCTTGTCTTCACTTTTCTTATTTTCAACCATTTCATCATATCAAGTGTTTTTAACACTTGAACAAAATCATTTCTTCCCATCTCTCTCTCTCTCTCGGCTGCACTCTCTCCATCTTCGTCTTCTTCACTTCATCATCCACCATTGAAGACATCTCCAAGAGCTTGAAGAAGAACACAAGTCACAATCCATCCATTCAAACTCTACACATCTTTCTTTAATTCTTAAGGTAATTCCTTCCTCTATAATCCTATCCAATCATATTTCTTTTCTTTTTCTTTTCTTCTTGATCGAAATTTAGAGTATTGGAATAGATCTTTTGATCTTGGAATAATGAAATTAGATGTATTAGATAGATTAAATAGGGTTTAAAATTGATCAAAACCAAGAACCCTAACTCCTATAGTAATACCGAAAATTTAGGACATGTTGTAGGATTTTTAATTTTCTTCATTTGATGATTGATTCTTGTTTAATAGAGGTTTAATTAGTGATTGGAATGAAAAGGAATCAAAAGACCTATGTGTGTTTGTAAAATTTCAATTAGAATTTGAGTTGAATTTAGGGGTTTATGCATGTTAGTTGATAATTGTTTTGCAATTGATTAATTGATGATATAAGAGGTTGATTAGTAAATAAATGTAGTTAATTGGGGAAGAAAATCACCCCCTTAACATCTTTATAAAGACAGAATTTTATAGAGTAATTAGAGGTTTCCACATGTTTGATATAAGTGACGAATTGTTGGTTAAATTATGTTGCAAATCATGTTAGTTGATTATAGAATTTAATTGAGAATTTTCTAAAAATGTTTAATGAAACATAAGAGATAAAGATCACCTTATAAGTTGAGTTATAATTATGTTATGATATGTTTGCATGCATGAAAGTGTTTCACGTTAGACGTAGTTTAACGTCGTAAAATTTGAATAGAATCCGACAACCTTTGAAAAACGCGTAAGAGACGAACCTTTAGTCGTAGCTAATAATCGAGAAGTCGGATGAAAATTCTAATTTGATATTATTGTTTATGATGGAATTTAGAACAACTTTCTAGTTGACATCATAAGCTTTCGAGTTGATATAATATGGGCTATAGTTATAGTCGAGAACTAGAACGCGTTTTGAATTTTTGTTGGTTTAGTAATTGTTAGTTGAAATCCGACGTTAGAACGTCGTGCTTTTGAGCGAGTTTTGAGAAGGAGTTTGTCACGTACGGAAGTACGTGATGACTGCCTTGAGAGTCCAGTTTCTAAAAAAAAATCAAATACGAGAGCTTAGAACGAACCTAAGACGTTATACGTCAAACCTATCAAGCAATTAGGGTTTTCACGGCAGTTTTGCGACTCTCGCCGGAAACTGTAATAACTTCCAGCTCGTTTATCGGATTTGTGATCCGTAAATTGGAGCGCGAACTAGACATCCCAATCTTTCCAGTGGTACAGGGCTCATCCCCTGTTTCCAAATCCTCTGTTCTGGACAGCCTCCAGAGTTACTGGACTGCGCAGTGAAAATTTCAGTTTCTTGTTTCTAAGTTATTTAGTTCACAACTTAGTTTCTTTCGATCGTTTAAGCCGTTTTATCTAACGAATATCTCTCTACTGATCCTAGAGTCAAGTATAGGACCTTGAGTGATGAAAATCAGTCGAGATCTTATCTCTTATCCTTTCATTAAAGAAGTAATAAACGAGAAATTTCATAAATCGTTCAATGAACTAAAACGTAAATCGCCTAAGTTGATTCTTTCCAACTTAGTTTCTTTTAATCTTTAAAGTCGTATTAAGATATCGACTACCTTCTCTACTGACCCGAGAGTCGAATATGAGATCTTCTGAGTTCTAAACGAGATTGGTACGTGTCTCGCTTCCCGTTTAACTAAAACGAATCTAGTAAGCGTGCAAATGCCTAAAGAATGAAACAACTAAAACTTGCTTCGATTCTCTTTAATCGATTATCTTTTACAACCCATTTTTAAGTATGTTAATTTTACGATGAAGGAGGAAGCCAACTGTAGAGAAAGTACAGAAGATCCAAAGTTGGAAGCTTTTGCTTTAAGTTCTGTAAATCAAGGAGGGCTTTTATATACAAAATAAGACGAGCAATGCTCAGAAAATCTTTCTTTATCGCTTTGATATCTGTGTTTTCAAAGTGATATTATGGCATGAACTGTTTTATGTTTTATGTGAGTTCTCTTGTACCTATCTGAGTCAACATTCGTGTTTTCCAGATTTAGAGTTAGTCTAACTAGATTAACTAACGATCGGCTCTGAGTTAGCTGCTAAGTGCTTTCCAGAGTTAGTGCACTTTGTAACCTGTGGTGTATGTGATATCCTGTTGAGGGGTACCAGCCACGGTGAATTAGAATTGGTCAAGATTGAACGTAACATTAGTCAGAAAATGCTCGCGCGAGTGATTTATGAGAAAAAGTCAGAAAATGTTTAGTAGACACGGATTCTTTCAATAAAACTCCGATGTGCTACGTTTATGAAATGCCATATTTATCTATATTTATGACTATGATTTCGGCATCGTGCCCACTAAGTACGTTTGTACTTAGCCCTGCATTGTTTTCTAAATGTGCAGGTTGAAGCGACGGTGAGCGGCGACGGTTGATGTTGAGTTAAAGGATAGGATGCTTAGTTAGAACCCTTCCGCTGCCAAACACTGAATTTCTTTTTGAGATGTACTTTTGAACAATACTTTGTAGTCTAAGTCTGTAAATATGAACTTAGCTTCTTTATTGTACTTTTTTCGAGTAATCCTTAGGGATTAACTCTTTCTTATTTATATTCAAGTCTTATTCATGGTTTATCGATGTTTTTCATGTATGTTTAGTCATTTAGCCCCCTTCTTCCGCGCTTCTTTAATCCAACCCCAGTCGCACCCCGGCTTCTGCCGTCCCTCGGGATTTGGGGCTGTGACAGAGTGTGTGGTGGTTTTAGATCTAGAAATTTATATTACTCAAGAAAAGCGCAAGTTCGGGAGCTACGCTCGAAATAAGCTTCAATTGAGCTTTACAAGGTGCAAACACGATTTTGTAAGTATTCTGACAAGAAAGATGCCGTTCTTGGAAACTTTTACATATGATACATAATACTAAGGGAGTGTGTGGTGGTTATGGATCGAAAAAATTTATATTGATTGAGAAAAAGACAAGTTCGGGAGCTACACTGTAAATAAGCTTCAAAAGAGCTTTTGAAGGTGTAAACACGGTTTTGTAGGTATTTTCACGAGAACGAAGCCATTATTGGAAACTTTTACATTGGCTACATCATAATAACGGAGTTTCTAATATGGTTTTGGATCGAAAAAATTTATATTGCTCTATCAAAATGCAAGTTCGGGAGCAAAGCACAAAATGAGCTTTAAATGAGCTTTTCAAGTTGCAAACACAATCTCATTGGTATTTTAAGGAGAACGAAGCCGTTCTTGGAAACCCTTACATTTAATATGTCATATTAAGGGAGTGTGTGGTGATTTTCGATCTAGAAAATTTATATTGCTCAAGAAAAATGCAAGTTCGGGAGCTACGCACGAGATGAGCTTCAATTGAGCTTTACAAGGTGCAAACATGATTTGGTAGGTATTTAGACGAGAACCAAGCCCTTCTTGGAATTTTTTACATATGATATATAATACTAAGGGAGTGTTTGGTGGTTTTGGATCGAAAAAATTTATATTATTCGATCAAAATGCAAGTTCGGGAGCTACGCACGAAATGAGCTTCAAATGAGCTTTTTTCTAAGTGCAAACATGATTTGGTAGGTATTTTGATGAGAACAAAAACGTTGTTTGAAACTTTTACATTTGATACATCATAATAAATAAGTGTGTGGTGGTTTTAGATCTAGAAATTTTATATAGCTCGAGAAAAGCGCAACTTCGAGAGCTACGCTTGAAATAAGCTTCAAATGAGCTTTTCAAGGTGGAAACACGAATTGGTTGGTATTTTGACGCGAACGAAGCCGTTCTTTGAAACTTTTACATTGGATACATCATAATAAATAAGTGTGTGGTGATTTTAAATCTAGAAATTTATATTGCTCGAGAAAAGTGCAAGTTTGGAAGCTATGCTCGAAATATACTTCAAATAAGCTTTATAAGGTGCAAACGCAATTTTGAAGGTATTTTAACAAAAAAGATGTCGTTCTGGGAAACTATTACATATGATACATAATATTAAAAGAGTGTGTGGTGGTTTTGGATCGAAAAAATTTATATTGATCGAGAAAAAGACAAGTTCGGGAGCTACACTCGAAATAAGCTTCAAATGAGCTTTTAAAGGTGCAAACACGATTTTGTAGGTATTTTCACAAGAACGAAGCCATTATTAGAAACTTTTACATTGGCTACAGCATAATAAGGGAGTATGTCTTATGGTTTTGGATCGAAAAAATTTATATTGCTCGATCAAAATGCAAGTTCGGGAGCTAAGCACGAAATGAGCTTTAAATGAGCTTTTCAAGGTGCAAACCCAATTTCGTTGGTATTTTAAGGAGAACGAAGCCGTTCTTGGAAACCCTTACATTTGATACATCATATTAAGGGAGTGTGTGGTGACTTTCAATCTAGAAAATTTATTTTGCTCGAGAAAAATGTAAGTTCGGGAGCTACGCACGAGATGAGCTTCAATTGATCTTTACAAGGTGCAAACATGATTTGGTAGGTATTTAGACGAGAACGAATCCGTTCTTGGAAACTTTTTCATATGATATATAATACTAAGGGAGTGTTTGGTGGTTTTGGATCGAAAAAAATTTTATTGTTCGATCAAAACGCAAGTTCGGGAGCTACGCATGAAATGAGCTTCAAATGAGCTTTTCAAAGTGCAAACATGATTTGGTAGGTATTTTGATGAAAACGAAACCGTTCTTGGAAACTTTGACATTGGCTACATCATAATAAATGAGTGTGTGTTATGGTTTTGGATCGAAAAAATTTATATTGCTCGATCAAAATGCTAGTTTGGGAGCTAAGCATGAAATGAGCTTCAAATGAGCTTTTTAAGATGCAAAAACAATTTCGTTGGTATTTTGAGAAGAACAAAGTTGTTCTTGGAAACTTTTATATTGGATACATCATAATAAGGGAGTGTGTAGTGGTTTTTGATCTAGAAAATTTATATTGCTCCAGAAAAATGCAAGTTCGGGAGTTACGCATGAAATGAGCTTTACAAGGTGGAAACGCCATTTAGTTGGTATTTTGACGAGAATGAAGCCGTTCTAGAAAACTTTTACATTGGATACATTATAATAAATGAGTGTGTGGTAGTTTTAGATCTAGAAAATTTATATTGCTTGAGAAAAGCGAAAGTTCGGGATCTACGCTCGAAATAAGCTTCAAATGAGCTTTACAAAGTGCAAAGATAATTTTGTAGATATTTTGACAAGAAAGAAGCCGTTCTTGGAAACTTTTACATATGATACATAATACTAAGGGAGTGTGTGGTGGTTTTGGATTGAAAAAATTTATATTGTTTGATCAAAATGCAAGTTTGGGAGCTACGCACGAAATGAGCTTCAAATGAGCTTTTCAAGGTGCAAACATTATTTGCTAGGTATTTTGATAAGAACAAAATCGTTGTTTGAAACTTGTACATTGGATACATCATGATGAAAGAGTGTGTGGGGATTTTCGATGTAGAAAATTTATATTGCTCGAGAAAAATGAAAGTTCGGGAGCTACGCATGAAATGAGCTTCAAATGAGCTTTTCAAGATGCAAACATGATTTGGTAGGAATTTTGACAAGAACGAAGCCTTTGTTGAAAACTTTTACATTGGATACATCGTAATAAAGGAGTGTGTGGTAGTTTTAGATCTAGAAAATTTATATTGCTCGAGAAAAGCGAAAGTTCGGGATCTACGCTCGAAATAAGCTTCAAATGAGCTTTACAAAGTGCAAAGACAATTTTGTAGGTATTTTGACAAGAAAGAAGCCGTTCTTGGAAACTTTTACATATGATACATAATACTAAGGGAGTGTGTGGTGGTTTTGGATTGAAAACATTTATATTGTTCCATAAAAACGTAAGTTTGGGTGCTACGCACGAAATGAGCTTCAAATGAGCTTTTCAAGGTGCAAACATTATTTGCTAGGAATTTGATAAGAACAAAATCATTGTTCGAAACTTTTACATTGGATACATCATGATAAAAGAGAGTGTAGGGGTTTTCGATGTACAAAATTTATATTGTTCGAGAAAAATGAAAGATCGGGAGCTACGCACGAAATGAGCTTCAAATGAGCTTTTCAAGATGCAAACACGATTTGGTAGGAATTTTGACAAGAACGAAGCCTTTGTTGAAAACTTTTACATTGGATACATCGTAATAAAGGAGTGTGTGGTGGTTTTAGATCTAGAAAATTTATATTGCTCGAGAAAAGATAAAGTTCGGAATCTACGCTTGAAATAAGCTTCAAATGAACTTTACAAGGTGCAAAGAAAATTTTGTAGTTTTTTTGACAAGAAAGAAGCCGCTCTTGAAAACTTCTACATATGATACATAATACTAAGGGAGTGTGTGGTGGTTTTGGATTGAAAAAATTTATATTGCTCGATCAAAATGCAAGTTTGGGAGCTACGCACGAAATGAGCTTCAAATGAGCTTTTCAAGGTGCAAACATTATTTGCTAGGAATTTGATAAGAACAAAATCATTGTTCGAAACTTTTACATTGGATACATCATGATAAAAGAGAGTGTAGGGGTTTTCGATGTACAAAATTTATATTGTTCGAGAAAAATGAAAGTTCGGGAGCTACGCACGAAATGAGCTTCAAATGAGCTTTAAAAGATGCAAACACGATTTGGTAGGAATTTTGACAAGAACAAAGTTGTTCTTGAAAACTTTTATATTGGATACATCATAATAAGGGAGTGTGTAGTGGTTTTTGATCTAGAAAATTTATATTGCTCCAGAAAAATGCAAGTTCGGGAGTTACGCATGAAATGAGCTTTACATGGTGGAAACGCCATTTAGTTGGTATTTTGACGAGAATGAAGCCGTTCTAGAAAACTTTTACATTGGATACATTATAATAAATGAGTGTGTGGTGGTTTTAGATCTAGATTGGCCTTACCGCCAAGTCTAGGAAGTGTTCATAACGTTTTTCACGTCTCAGTTAAGAAAATATGTTTATGATCCTAAGCACGTCATTAGTCAGCAAGACGTAGTTCTTGAATCTGACCTAAGCTATGAAGAAAAGCCGATATCGATCTTGGATAGAAAAGTTCAAGAATTAAGAACCAAATCGATACCAATAGTTAAAGTGCTATGGAACCATCACGGGCAAGAAGAAGCCACGTGGGAACTCGAGGAGAAGATGAAGGAGCGGTATCCTCATCTTTTTGCAGAAGGTATGCAAATTTCGGAACGAAATTATTCGTAAGGGGGGTAGGATGTTATGCCCCATAAATTCCTTACGTTCTTACAATTTTAAAGTTAATTAAATAATGGCTTTGCACACCTAAGTTTACAATTTTGAATTCTAAGGCTAACGGTCGAATCCGTTACTGAAAATAAATTACAGAAGTCAGCTAGATGACTACTGTATTAGGGTTAGCGCGTACGAAAAGTTTTTAGTTCGTAAACTCAGAACGGAAAACCGTCTGATTTTTACTTTCACGAAATCGCAACATGAACACGCCCGAGAAAGTTCGTTTTTATGTTTTTCCGGACGAAACTCGGACTGTGTCGTCCCGAGCTTTTGTCAAAATAATTTTTTTGTAAATTTATTTTCCAATTAAGTTCATACGTTAGAATTTTTAGGTCAAATCGAATCGCGACGATTTTGTACCGAGCAACGTTTTTCGTCGTTCGATTTCCGTAACGTCGGATCGCGCCGGAAAAACCCGTAACCCTCCTAAAAGCTACATGCAGCCGACATTCTCCTTTTTAGTGGGGAACATGCATGTTGTTATTATCTAGTTAAGTGGCACCTATTTGAACTTTCCACCTCAAGCTACTATTCTATTAATTTGGTCATATTTCTTCATCATCTCCAAGTCATTGCCGCCCCTCCCCTCTCATTCTTTCTCAAATTTTGTTCTTCACCATTGTTGAAAGCTTCAAGGTTTCAAACAAGGATTCCATCTTAGATCATCATCCAACCATTGAATCATCTAACTCCTTTTACTAATATTCAAGGTAATGATCTCCTCTTTAATTCTATCCAACTAGAATTCCTTTCTTTTAATTTTCATGTGAGACGATTTTTATAGTATTGTTGTAGTAGTTATTTTATTGTTTAATCTATACAATTAGATGGATAGAAGATGAATTCTATGGTTAATTGTTGAAGAAATTCAACAACCCTAAGAATATTTTAGGGGAAGTTGGTAGGGTAATTGGATTCATTATTTGTTTGGTTAATTATACTTGGGATTGAGTTAATTGGTGAATTAAACCATGAGAAATTAAAAGCCCTATGATTCTAATGACATCCGAAAATTAGCTAGGGTTTGAGTTGGGGGATTTTAATTGATGATGTAATAGTATTAATAATTGGTTAATATATGATGTAGTATGATTAAAAATGGATTAATGGATTTAATTGGAGAAGAAAATCACTACACCTAATAGTGAGCCAAAACCGAAAATGAGGATAAAATTAGGTGTTTAGGGAGCTTTGCTCTAATTGATGAATTGTTGGTTAAATTAGGTTGCAAATCATGTTAGTTGATTATAGAATTTAATTGAGAATTTTCTAAAAAAAAATGTTTAATGAAACATAAGAGATAAAAATCACCTTATAAGTTGAGTTATAATGATGTTATGATATGTTTGCATGCATGAAAGTGATTCACGTTAGACGTAGTTTAACGTCGTAAAATTTGAATAGAATGCGACAACCTTTGAAAAACGCGTAAGAGACGAACCTTTAGTCATAGCTAATAATCGAGAAGTCGGATGGGAATTCTAATTTGATATTATTGTTTGTGATGGAATTTAGAACAACTTTCTTGTTGACATCATAAGCTTTCGAGTTGATATAATATGGGCTATAGTTATAGTCGAGAACTAGAACGCGTTTTGAATTTTTGTTGGTTTAGTAATTGTTAGTTGGAATCCGACGGTTAGAACGTCGTGCTTTTGAGCGAGTTTTGAGAAGGAGTTCGTCACGTACGGAAGTACGTGATGACTGCCTTGAGAGTCCAGTTTCTAAAAAAAATGAATACGAGAGCTTAGAACGAACCTAAGACGTTATACGTCGAACCTATCAAGCAATTAGGGTTTTCACGGCAGTTTTGCGACCCTCGCTGGAAACTGTAATAACTTCCAGCTCGTTTATCGGATTTGTGATCCGTAAATTGGAGCGCGAACTAGACATCCCAAGCTTTCTAATGGTAGAGGGCTCATCCCCTGTTTCCAAATCCTCTGTTCTGGACAGCCTCCAGAGTTACTGGACTGCGCAGTAAAAATTTAGTTTCTTGTTTTCTAAGTTGTTTAGTTCACAACTTATTTTCTTTCGATCGTTTAAGCCGTTTTATCTAACGAATATCTCTCTACTGACCCGAGAGTCGAGTATGAGATCTTCCGAGTTCTAAACGAGATTGGTACGAGTCTCGTTTCCCGTTTAAGTAAAACGAATCTAGTAAGCGTGCAAATGCCTAAAGAATGAAACAACTAAAACTTACTTCGATTCTCTTTTATCGATTATCTTTTACGACCCGTTTTTTTTTAAGTATGTTTATTTTACGATGAAGGAGGAAGCCAACTGTAGAGAAAGGATGGAAGATCCAAAGTTGGAAGCTTTTGCTTTAAGTTCTGTAAATCAAGGTGGGCTTTTATATACAAATAAAACGAGCAATGCTCGGAAAATCTTTCTTTATTGCTTTGATATCTGTGATTTCAAAGTGATATTATGGCATGAACTGTTTTATATTTTATGTGAGTTCTCTTGTACCTATCTGAGTCAACATTCGTGTTTTCCAGATTTAGAGTTAATCTAACTAGATTAACTAACGATCGGCTCTGAGTTAACTGCTAAGTGCTTTCCAGAGTTAGTGCACTTTGTAACCTGTGGTGTATGTGATATCCTGTTGAGGGGTACCAGCCACGGTGAATTAGAATTGGTCAAGATTGAACGTAACATTAGTCAGAAAATGCTCGCGCGAGTGATTTATGAGAAAAAGTCAGAAAATGTTTAGTAGACACGGATTCTTTCAATAAAACTCCGATGTGCTACGCTTATGAAATGCCATATTTATCTATATTTATGATTATGATTTCGGCATCGTGCCCACTAAGTACGTTTGTACTTAGCCCTGCATTGTTTTCTAAATGTGCAGGTTGAAGCGACGGTGAGCGGCGATGGTTGATGTTGAGTTAAAGGATAGGATGCTTAGTTAGAACCCTTCCGCTGCCAAACTCTGTATTTCTTTTTGAGATGTACTTTTTGAACAATACTCTGAAGTCTAAGTCTGTAAATATGAACTTAGCTTCTTTATTGTACTTTTGTCGAGAAATCCTTAGGGATTAACTCTTTCTTATTTATATTCAAGTCTTGTTCATGGTTTATCGATGTTTTCATGTATGTTTAGTCAATTAGCTCCCTTCTTCCCCGCTTCTCTAATCCAACCCCAGTCGCACCCCGGCTTCTGCCGTCCCTTGGGATTTTGGGCTGTGACAAAAAATTTATATTGTTCAATCAAAATGCAAGTTTAAGAGCTACGCACGCAATGAGCTTCAAATGAGCTTTTCAAGGTGCAAACATTATTTGCTAGGTATTTAGATAAGAACAAAATCGTTGTTTGAAACTTTTAAATTGGATACATCATGATAAAAGAGTGTGTAGGGGTTTTCGATGTAAAAAATTTATATTATTCGAGAAAAATGAAAGTTCGGGAGTTACGCTCGAAATAAGCTTCAAATGAGCTTTTCAAGGTACAAACACGATTTTGTAGGTATTTTGACGAGAACGAAGCCGTTCATGGAAGCTTTTACATTGGCTACATCATAATAAAAGAGTGTGTGTTATGGTTTTGGATTGAAAAAAATTATATTGCTCGATCAAAATGCAAGTTCGAGAGCTAAGCACGAAATGAGCTTCAAACGAGCTTTTCAAGGTGCAAACACAATTTCGTTGGTATTTTGAGGAGAACGAAGCCGTTCTTGGAAACTCTTACATTGGATACATCATAATAAAGGAGTGTGTGGTGGTTTTCGATCTAGAAAATTTATATTGCTCCAGAAAAATGCAAGTTCGGGAGCTATGCATGAAAAGAGCTTCAAATGAGCTTTTTAAGGTGGAAACACAATTTGGTTGGTATTTTGACGAGAACGAAGCCGTTCTTTAAAAATTTTACATTAGATATATCATAAAAGGGGAGTGTGTGGTTGTTTTCGATCTAAAAAATTTATATTGCTCGAGAAAACGCAAGTTTGAGAGCTACGCACGAAATGAGCTTCAAATGAGCTTTTCAACATTCAAACATGGTTTGGTAGGTATTTTGATGAAAACGAAGCCGTTCTTGAAAACTTTTATATTGGATACATCATAATAAGGGAGTGTGTGGAGGTTTTGGATCAAAAAAATTTATATTGCTCGATCAAGACGTAAGATCGGGAGCTACGCACAAAATGAACTTAAAATGAGCTTTTCAAGGTGGAAACACGATTTGATTGGTATTTTGACGAGAACGAAGCCGTTCTTGGAAAATTTTACATTGGATACATCATAATAAAGGAGTGTGTGGTGGTTTTAGATCTAGAAATTTATATTGCTCAAGAAAAGCGCAAGTTTGGGAGCTATGCTCGAAATATGTTTCAATTGAGCTTTACAAGGTGCAAACACGATTTTGTAAGTATTCTGACAGGAAAGATGCCGTTCTTGGAAACTTTTACATATGATACATAATACTAAGGGAGTGTGTGGTGGTTATGGATCGAAAAAATTTATATTGATTGAGAAAAAGACAAGTTCGGGAGCTACACTTGAAATAAGCTTCAAATGAGCTATTAAAGGTGTAACCTTGATTTTGTAGGTATTTTCACGAGAACGAAGCCATTATTGGAAACTTTTACATAGGCTACATCTTAATAAGGGAGTGTCTGTTATGGTTTTGGATCGAAAAAATTTATATTGCTCGATCAAAATGCAAGTTCGAGAGCTAAGCACAAAATGAGCTTTAAATGAGCTTTTCAAGGTGCAAACACAGTCTCGTTGGTATTTTAAGGAGAACGAAGCCATTCTTGGAAACCCTTACATTTGATACGTCATATTAAGGGAGTGTGTGGTGATTTTCGATCTAAAAAATTTATATTGCTCGATAAAAATGCAAGTTCGGGAGTGATGGTCCCGATACGAGTTCTTGTGTATGGGGGGGAAATACACCAGATAAGACTTTTTAAAACAACCCCCTAAAATTAACTCAACCGAGTAAGGAAGCTCAGTTGGAATCACAACCGAGTAAGAAACACTCGGTTGGAAGTGATGTGCTGTGCGGAATGTGGTGGAAATTAACTCGGATAAATTAACTCACGCTTTTATACACGGTTGGTCAAGAACCAAAACAGTTGATGAATAAAGCAGTTTGTATGCAGGTAAGATAGTCAGTTGAATATGCAATAAGATAACTGAAAATAAACATAACACACAAAGATTTAACGTGGTTCAGAGAGAACTCCTACGTCCACGGGGAGTTGTGAGTCCACACAACTCAGTCCAAGTTCTTCTGGACAAACCACAAATCTTACGTGGGCTTTGCAACCGTTGGGATAAGTTTGCGGGTACTTATCAACCTTACAGTTTAGTTTCCGGGTACTAAACAACCTATCTACTCAGTTACGGGAAGAGTAGGGTCCTAAAACCTTTTCAGGTGAAAGAAAGGGTGGGGTTCCAACTAAATAGTTCGAACAAGAAGTGAACTATGATCTAACACTCTACGAACTCTCACAAAGTGAAGTTCTCAAGGTTGGATCTAAACACACTCAGACAGAATTTTAACACTCTAGAACTCTCAACTAAGGATGTTCTAAGAGAATGAATCTAGTTCAGCTTGTGTGAGAAAATTGGTTCTTTCTTTCGC
This sequence comes from Schizonepeta tenuifolia, assembly GCA_029490685.1. Lineage (NCBI taxonomy): Eukaryota > Viridiplantae > Streptophyta > Magnoliopsida > Lamiales > Lamiaceae > Schizonepeta > Schizonepeta tenuifolia. Next base: position 49,750,270 of record CM055956.1, on the reverse strand, counting down.
TCTTTGCTCTTGTCTGTTTCGTCTCGTGTGTGTCTTGTATCTTGTGAGTGAATGAATGCCTCTATTTATAGGCGGAGAGAATCAACTAGCCGTTGGAAGAGCTGTTGATCTCTGTTCTTTGATAGCGATGGCTTGTCTCTCATCTCTGCAGACTTTCCGGATTTGGCAACTGCGTGCTTCTGCTTTCTATCTGAGACAGCCTTGTGTTGGGCTAAATGAGGTAATGACAGAGAGTCAAACCTTCACGTGACTTCCTTATTTGAAATTCAAATCTCAATGTCAGACTTTCATCAAGGAGAGGTTGGTTGAGATATTCGATCTACATCTGACTGGTTCTTCAGCTGATGTTCTGTCTGAATGCTAACAGTTGAACTCTCAGCTGATCTGAACTTCATGCTGTTGATCTTCTTGGTTTGAGCTCCTACAACTGATGTTCTGAAAACTGAACACTCAGTTGTCTTCCTTGTATCCGATCAGTTGGGTTGAACGCTCAGATGACTTTCTTTCATCTGATGTTCTCTTCCTCTTTTCTACTTCTCATCTGATGAAGACTCAGTTGTTTTCCTTACAACTGATGTTCTATCGCTTGAACGCTCAGTTGACTTTCTCACAACTGATGTTCTATCTTTTGAGTGTAACTTCACCCTTTTTCAATGCTTAGAAGAGTTTAGCATCTTCCACTTTGAATGCTCATCTTATGAACGCTCAGTTGTCTTCCTCACAACTGATGTTCTATCCGATTGAAGCCTTGTTGCCGTCTTCAGCTGGAGTCCTGTAAAGATAAAATCTTAACAATGCTCAAACAGCGAGCCTAACTACTAACATTAGGATATAGCAACATCTACTCGGTTGGGGTCAGTTGGTTTTGGAATCAATCAAAACTTTAATAAATTTCCCAACAGGGAGCTACGCACGAGATGAGCTTCAATTGAGCTTTACAAGGTGCAAACATGATTTGGTATGTATTTAGACGAGAAAGAAGACCTTCTTCGAAACTTTTACATATGATATATAATACTAAGGGAGTGTTTGGTGGTTTTGGATCGAAAAAATTTATATTGATTGAGAAAAAGACAAGTTCGAGAGCTACACTTGAAATAAGCTTCAAAGGAGATTTTAAAGGTGTAAACACTATTTTGTAGGTATTTTCACGAGAACGAAGCCATTATTGGAAACTTTTACATTGGCTACATCATAATAAGGGAGCGTCTATTATGGTTTTGGATCGAAAAAATTTATATCGCTCGATCAAAATGCAAGTTCGGGAGCTAAGCAGAAAATGAGCTTTAAATGAGCTTTTCAAGTTGCAAACACAATCTCCTTGGTATTTTAAGGAGAACGAAGCCGTTCTTGGAAACCCTTACATTTGATACGTCATATTAAGGAGTGTGTGGTGATTTTCGATCTAAAAAATTTATATTGCTCAAGAAAAATGCAAATTCGATAGCTACGCACGAGATGAGTTTCAATTGAGCTTTACAAGGTGCAAACATGATTTGGTAGGTATTTAGACGAGAACGAAGCCCTTCTTGGAAACTTTTACATATGATATATAATACTAAGGGAGTGTTTGGTGGTTTTGGATCGAAAAAATTTGTATTGTTCGATCACAACGCAAGTTCGGGAGCAATGCACGAAATTAGCTTCAAATGAACTTTTCAAAGTGCAAACATGATTTGGTAGGTATTTTGATGAGAACAAAACCGTTGATTGAAACTTTTACATTTAATACATCATAATAAATAAGTGTGTGGTGGTTTTAGATCTAGAAATTTTATATAGCTCGATCAAAAAGTAAGATCGGGAGCTACGCACAAAATGAACCTAAAATGAGCTTTTCAAGGTGGAAACACAATTTGATTGGTATTTTGATGAGAATGAAGCCATTCTTGGAAACTTTTACATTGAATACATCATAATAAAGGAGTGTGTGGTGGTTTTAGATCTAGAAATTTATATTGCTCAAGAAAAACGCAAGTTCAGGAGCTACGTTCGAAATAAGCTTCAATTGAGTTTTACAAGGTGCAAACACGTTTTTGTAAGTATTCTGACAAGAAAGATGCCGTTCTTGGAAACCTTTACATATGATACATAATACTAAGGGAGTGTGTGGTGGTTATGGATCGAAAAAATTTATATTGATTGAGAAAAAGACAAGTTTGGGAGCTACACTTGAAATAAGCTTCAAAGGAGCTTTTAAAGGTGTAAACATGATTTTGTAGTTATTTTCACGAGAACGAAGCCATTATTGGAAACTTTTACATTGGCTACATCATAATAAGGAAGCATCTGTTATGGTTTTGGATCAAAAAAATTTATATTGCTCGATCAAAATGCAAGTTCGGGAGCTAAGCACAAAATGAGCTTTAAATGAGCTTTTCAAGGTGCAAACACAATCTCGTTGGTATTTTAAGGAGAACGAAGCCGTTCTTGGAAACCCTTACATTTGATATGTCATATTAAGGGAGTGTGTGGTGATTTTCGATCTAGAAAATTTATATTGCTCAAGCAAAATGCAAGTTCGGGAGCTACGCACGAGATGAGCTTCAATTGAGCTTTACAAGGTGCAAACATGATTTGGTAGGTATTTATATGAGAACGAAGCCCTTCTTGGAAACTTTTACATATGATATATAATACTAAGGGAGTGTTTGGTAGTTTTGGATCGAAAAAATTTATATTGTTCGATCAAAACGCAAGTTCGGAAGCTACGCACGAAATGAGCTTCAAATGAGCTTTTCAAAGTGCAAACATGATTTGATAGGTATTTTGATGAGAACAAAACCGTTGTTTGAAACTTTTACATTAGATGCATCATAATAAAGAAGTGTGTGGTGATTTTAAATCTAGAAATTTATATTGCTCGAGAAAAGCGCAAGTTCGGGAGTTATGCTAGAAATAAGTTTCAAATAAGCTTTACAAGGTGCAAACACGATTTTGTAGGTATTTTGACAAAAAAGATGTCGTTCTGGGGAAACTATTACATATGATACATAATATTAAGGGAGTGTGTGGTGGTTTTGGATCGAAAAAATTTATACTGTTCAATAAAAATGCAAGTTCGGGAGCTATGCACGAAATGAGCTTCAAATGAGTTTTTCAAGGTGCAAACATGATTTGGTAGGTATTGTGATGAGAACAATACCGTTGTTTGAAACTTTACATTGGATACATCATAATAAACGATTGTGTGGTGGTTATAGATCTAGAAATTTTATATAGCTCGAGAAAAGTGCAAGTTTGGGAGCTACGCTCGAAATAAGTTTCAAATGAGCTTTTCAAGGTGCAAACACGATTTTGTAGGTATTTTAATGAGAACGAAGCCGTTCTTGGAAACTTTTGCACTGGCTACATCATAATAAATGAGTGTGTTTTATTGTTTTGGATCGAAAAAATTTATATTGCTCGATCAAAATGCAAGTTCGGGAGCTAAGCACGAAATGAGCTTCAAATGAGTTTTTCAAGGTGCAAACACAATTTTGTTGGTATTTTGAGGAGAACAAAGCCGTTCTTAGAAACTTTTACATTGGATACATCATAATAAGGGAGTGTGTGGTAGTTTTTGATCTAGAAAATTTATATTGCTCAAGAAAAATGCAAGTTCGGGAGCTACGCTCGAAATGAGCTTTAAATGAGCTTTTCAAGGTGGAAACACAATTTGGTTGCTATTTTGACGAGAACGAAGCCGTTCTTTAAAATATTTATATTGGATACATCATTAAAAGGTAGTGTGTGGTAGTTTTGGATCGAAAAAATTTATATTGCTCGATTAAAACAGAAGTTCGGGAGCTACGTACAAAATGAGCTTCAAATGAGTTTTTCAAGGTACAAACACGATTTGGTATGTATTTTGACGAGAATGAAGCCGTTCTTGGAAACTTTTACATTGGATACATCATAATAAAGGAGTGTGTGTTGGTTTTAGATCTAGAAAATTTGTATTGCTCGAGAAAAGCGAAAGTTCGGGATCTACGCTCGAAAAAAGCTTCAAAAGTACTTTACAAGGTGCAAACACGATTTTGTAGGTATTTTGACAAGAAAGAAGCCATTCTTGGAAACTTTTACATATGATACATAATACTAAGGGTGTGTGATGTGGTTTTGGATCAAAAAAATTTATGTTGTTCGATCAAACCGCAAGTTCGGGAGCTACGCACGAAATGAGTTTCAAATGAGCTTTTCAGGATGAAAACATGATTTGGTAGGTATTTTGAGGAGAACGAAGTCATTTTTAGAAACTTTTACATTAGATACATCATGATAATGGAGTGTGTGGAGGTTTTCGATGTAGCAAATTTATATTTCTCGAGAAAAATGCAAGTTCGGGAGCTAAGCACGAAATGTGCTTCAAATGAGCTTTTCAAGATGCAAATACGATTTGGTAGGTATTTTGAGTAGAACGAAGCCGTTGTTGGAAACTTTTAGATTGTATACATCATAATAAAGGAGTGTGGTTGTTTTAGATGTAGAAATTTTATATAGCTCGAGAAAAGCGCAAGTTCGGGAGCTACGCTCGAAATAAGCTTCAAATGAGTTTTTCAAGGTGCAAACACGATTTTGTAGGTATTTTGATGAGAATGAAGCCGTTCTTGGAAACTTTTACATTGGCTACATCATAAGAAAGGAGTGTGTGTTATGGTTTTGGATCGAAAATATATATATTGCTCGATCAAAATGCAAGTTTAGGAGCTAAGCACGAAATGAGCTTCAAATGAGCTTTTCAATGTGCTAACACAAATTCGTTGGTATTTTGAGGAGAACGAAGCCGTTCTTGGAAACTTTTACATTGGATACATTATAATAGGGGAGTGTGTGGTGGTTTTCGATCTAGAAAATTTATATTGCTCCAGTTTAATGCAAGTTCGGAAGCTACGCATGAAATGAGCTTCAAATGAGCTTTTCAAGGTGGATACACGATTTGGTTGGTATTTTGACGAGAACGAAGTCGTTCTTTAAAACCTATACATTGGATACGTCATAAAAATAGAGTGTGTGATGGTTTTCGATCTCGAAAATTTATATTGCTCGAGAAAAATGCAAGTTTGAGAGCTATGCATGAAATGAGCTTCAAATGAGCTTTTAAACATGCAAACGCGGTTTGGTAGGTATTTTGATGAAACCGAAGCCGTTACTGGTAACTTTTACATTGGATGCATCATAATAAGGGAGTGTGTGGAGGTTTTGAATCACAAAAAATTATATTGCTCGATCAAAACGTAAAATCGGGAGCTACGCACAAAATGAGCTTAAAAAGAGCTTTTCAAGGTGCAAACATGATTTGGTAGGTATTTTAAGGAGAACGAAGCCGTTATCGGAAACTTTTATATTGGATACATCATAATAAAAGAGTGTGTGGTAGTTTTGAATCTAGAAATTTATATTGCTCGAGAAAAATGCAAGTTTGGGAGCTATGCACGAAATGAGCTTCAAATGAGCTTTTCAAGATGCAAAAACGATTTGGTAGGTAATTTGACGAGAACGAAGCCATTGTTGGAAACTTTTACATTGGATACATCATAATAAAGGAGTGTGTAGTGGTTTTAGATCTAGAAATTTTATATAGCTCGAGAAAAGCGCAATTCGGGAGCTACACTCGAAATAAGCTTCAAATGTGATTTTCAAGTTGCAAACACGATTTTGTAGGTATATTGACGAGAACGAAGCCGTTCTTGTCACACCCCGACTCCCGAGGTGCGACTTACGAACACTAACACAACTTAACCATCTAACAATCATCTCAAATACGGGGAACATGCTCGGGGAAATATTAACGAAAAGCAATAACACTCGAATATAGCTATCAAAGACATAACGAAGCAATAACCAAGCATATTAATTTACATATCAACAAGAATACGATAAGTATATCAAGTCAACGAGAACAAGACTCAACAAATATTTAAAATCATCGAGCACATTGCTCGGAACCAAAACAAGTATCAAGTATATAATAACAGATTTCCATTTCAAAAAGGTTGCAGCGGAAACTCGACTCAAATCCCAACATTCACATGTATGAAGACGTGAAAATGTCAGTCTGACAATCGACTCGACTCAACCAAGAAGACCACACCACCAAACCTTCCCTGCCATCGCCATCCTGTTAACCTGCACGTTTAGAAATACATGCAGGGCTAAGTACTTCGTACTCAGTGAACACATGCCAAAAATATTTGGAAAAATGTGCTCTTAGAGCTATATCAATTGAACTTGCCTTGCCGAAGTATCACAAGTACTTATGCAATTTAAAATGATTTTACATGTGCATGCTAAAAACATTTTCATTAAAATAGAGTGTGTGGTGGTTTTCGATCTAGAAAATTTATATTGCTCGAGAAAAATGCAAGTTTGAGAGCTATACACGAAATGAGCTTCAAATGAGCTTTTAAACATGCAAACACGGTTTGGTAGGTATTTTGATGAAAACGAAGCCGTTACTGGTAACTTCTACATTGGATACATCATCAGAATGGAGTGTGTGGTGGTTTTGAATCGAAAAAATTTATATTGTTATATCAAAATGCAAGTTTGGAAGCTATACACAAAAAGAGCTTCAATTGAGCTTTACAAGGTGCAAACATGATTTGGTAGGTATTTAGACAAGAACGAAGCCATTCTTGAAAACTCTTACATTGGATACATCATAATAAGGGAGTGTGTGGAGGTTTTGGATCAAAAAAATTTATATTGCTCGATCAAAACGTAAGAGCGGGAGCTACGCACAAAATGAGCTTTTCAAGGTGCAAACACGATTTGGTTGGTATTTTGATGAGAACGAAACCGTTCTTGGAAACTCTTACAATGCATACATCATAATAAAGGAGTGTGTGGCGGTTTTAGATCTAGAAATTTATATTCGAGAAAAGCGCAAGTTCGGGAGCTACGCTCGAAATAAGCTTCAAATGAGCTTTACAAGGTGCAAACACGATTTTGTAGGTATTTCGACAAGAAAGAAGCCGTTGTTGAAAACTTTTACATATGATATATAATACTAAGGAAGTGTTTGGTGGTTTTGGATCGAAAAAATTTATATTGTTCAATCAAAACGCAAGTTCGGGACCTATGCACGAAATGAGCTTCAAATGAGTGACATGGAAGAATAACTTCCATCAATCGAATTGTTATAATAATAGTAATAAGTTACGATAGGTAAAACGCCTTACGAGGCTTTAAATTTATTTTTAATAGCTACCTTATTGTTATAAGGTGGGTAAAGGAACAAACTCAGGGTCAGAAACGGTCAGTGAAATAATCGAAATCATACGATAGATCCGAATCGGAATAAAAGAATTTAAAGAAGACAAATGTCTTATGTGTATACTTCAATTTGATCCTTAATAATGTAAAGGAGGATATATATATAAAAAAAAAACTTTTAAAGAGAAACAACAATTTTGTGTCAAGTTTAAAACTTCGACAAAGATTTTCATAATTAGCAAATAACTTGGAAAGAATAGTTTCCAATACAAATAGTTATGGCTTTATCGCCAAATTTACAAATGCTTATCTTACGTGTATCTCATTTTGAGAAAGTATTATAAATCGTTTTATGCACTAAGTGTTGTCAGTAAGACGTCGGTCTTAAAACCGACCTAAATTATGGAAAAAGACGTAAAAATGATCTTGAAACGAAAAGCATAAGAATTTAGAAACGAGTCAATGTGTTATTGAGTAGATAAGAAGATTAGTACGACCAGGAAAAGCCACGTGAGAGTTTAACAAAGAATTGAGAAAGGAATACCCCTATCAGTTAAGAGGATAAGCAAATTTCGGGACGAAATTTTTCGTAAGGGGGGTAGGATGTAATGCCCCGTAAATTCCTTACGTTCTAAAAAGTTTAAAGTTAATTAAATAAATGGCTTTGCACGCCTAAGTTTATAATTTTTGAATTCTAAGACTAACGGTCAAATCCGTTATTAAAAATAAATTACAGAAGTCAGTTAGATGACTACTATATTTAGGGTTAGCGCGTACGAAAAGTTCTTAGTTTGTAAACTAAGAACGGAAAACCGTTTAATTTTTACGTTTACAAAATCGCGATACGAATACGCCGAGAAAGTTTGTTTTTTTTTTCCGGACAAAACTCGGACTATGTCGTCCCGAGTTTTTGTCAAAATAAATTTTGTAAATTTATTTTCTAATTAAGTTCATACGTTAGAATTTTTAAGTCAAATCGAATCGCGACGATTTTTGTACCGAACAACATCTTTCGTCGTTCGTTTTTCTGTAACGTCGGATCGCGCCGGAAACACCCGTAACCCTTTAATTGTTCTCCATGCAGCCGACACCTCATAGATTTAGTGGCAACATGCATGTTTTGACTTGTTTAATTAGTTGACACCTAAACTATACTTTCCATAAGTTTCAAACCTTTAATCATATCAAACTTGGACAAAACCAATTTCTCTCCCATCTCTCTCCCTATCTCTCGGCTGCAGCACCACTCTCTCTCCATCTTCATCTTGTTCTTCACCATTGAAGACATCTTCAAAGCTTGAAGAACTCACACAAGTCCTCAATCCATCCATTCATTTCCATACATCCTTTGTTAATTCTCTAGGTAATGATCTTCTCCACAATCCTATCCATTTAGATTTCTTTTCTTTTCCATCTTGATCGAAATTTTAGAGGTTTGATCTTAGAATAATGAAATTAGATATGTTAGATATGATAATTATGGATTAAAAATGATCAAAACCAAGAATCCTAAATCCTATGTGAATGCAGAAATTTTTGGAAAAATGGTAAGATTTTTGTTTTTCTTCTTTTGATGGTTGATTCTTGCTTAATAGATGTTTAATTAGTGTATGGAATGAAAAGGGATTGAAAGCCCTATGTGTGTTGGTGAAATTACAATTAAAATTGGATTGAATTTAGGGATTTTATGCATGTTAGTTGTTTTTGGAATTATAATTGATTAATGGATGATATAAGATATTGATTAGTGAATATATATTGTTAATATGAGAAGAAAAGCATCCCCTTAACATATTTTTAAAACCAGAAAATTTTAGAGTAATTGGGGGTTTATACATGTTTGATATAAGTGATCATTTGTTCGTTGTTTTATGTTGCAAATCATGTTAGTTGATAATAGAAATTAAATGAGAATTTTCTAAAAATGTTTAGTGAAACATAAGAGGCAAAGATCACCATATAAACTGAGTTATAATAATGTTAAGATGTGTTTACATGCATGAAAATGATTCACGTTAGACTTAGTTTAACGTCGTAAAATTTGAACAAAAACCGACAACTTTTGAAAAATCGTATAAGAGATGAACATTTAGTTGTAACTAAAAATCAAGAAGTCGGATGAGAATTTTAATATGATATTATTGTTTATGATGAAATTTAGAACATCTTTCTAGTTGACGTCATAAGCTTTCGAGTTAATCTAATATGGGTTATAGTTATAGTCGAGAACTAGAAGACGTTTGGATTTTCTTTGTTGGTTTAGTACTTGTTAGTTGGAATAAGACGTTAGAACGTCGTGCTTTTGAGCAAGTTGATAAGGAGTTTGTCACGTACGGAGGTACGTGATGACTTCCTTGAGAGTCTAGTTTCTAAAAAAGTTGAATATGAGAGCTTAGAACGAACCTAAGACGTTATACGGCGAACCTATCAAACAATTAGGGTTTTCGAGCAGTTTTGCGACCCTTGCCGGAAATTGTAATATCTTTCAGCTCGTTTATCGGATTTGTGATCCGTAAATTGGAGAGCGAACAAGACTTCCTAAGATTTCTAGTGGTACAGGGCTCACCCCCTGTTTCCAAATCCTCTGTTCTTGACAGCCTCCAGAGTTACTGGACTGTGCAGTGAAATTTCAGTTTCTTGTTTTCTAAGTTGTTTAGTTCACAACTTAGTTTCTTTCGTTTGTTTAAGCCGTTTTATCTAACGAACATCTCCTTACTGACCCTAGAGTCAAGTTCAAGACCTTTAATGATGAAAACCAGTCGAGATCTTATATCTTATCCTTTCATTAAAGAAGTAATAAACGAGAAATTTCATAAGTCGTGAAATGAGCTAAAACGTAAATCGCCTAAGTTGATTCTTTCCAACTTAGTTTCTTATAATCTTTAAAGTCCTATTAAGTTACCGACTACCTTCTCTACTGACCCGAGAGTCGAGTATGAGATCTTCCGAATTCTAAACGAGATTAGTACGAGTCTCGTTTCCCGTTTAAGTAAAACGAATCTAGTAAGCGTGCAAATGCCTAAAGAATGAAACAACTAAAATTTCTTCGATTCTCTTTAATCGATTATCTTTTACAACCCGTTTTTAAAGTATGTTTATTTTACAATGAAGGAGGAAGCCAACTGTAGAGAAAGGACGAAAGATCCAAAGTTGGAAGCTTTTGCTTATAAGTTCTGTAAAACAAAGGTGGGCTTTTATATACAAATAAAACGAGCAATGCTCGGAAAATCTTTCTTTATCGCTTTGATATATGTGTTTTCAAAGTGATATTATGGCATGAACTGTTTTATGTTTTTATGTGAGTTCTCTTGTACCTATCTGAGTTAACATTCATGTTTTCCAGATTTAGAGTTAGTCTATTTAGATTAACTAACGATCGGCTCTGAGTTAGCTGCTAAGTGCTTTCCAGAGTTAGTGCACTCTGTAACTTGTGGTGTATGTGATATCCTGTTGAGGGGTACCAGCCACGGTGAATTAGAATTGGTCAAGATTGAACGTAACATTAGTCAGAAAATGCTCGCGCGAGTGATTTATGAGAAAAAGTCAGAAAATGTTTAGTAGACACGGATTCTTTCAATAAAACTCCGATGTGCTACATTTATGAAATGCCATTTTATCTATATTTATGATTATGATTTCGGCATCGTGCCCACTAAGTACGTTTGTACTTAGCCCTGTATTGTTTTCTAAATGTGCAGGTTGAAGCGACGGTGAGCGGCGACGGTTGATGTTGAGTTAAAAGATAGGGTGTTTAGTTAGAACCCTTCCGCTGCCAAACTTTGAATTTCTTTGATGTACTTTTGAACAATATTCAGTAGTCTAAGTATGTAAATTTTGAACTTAGTTTCTTTTTATACTTTTGTCGAGTAATCTTTAGGGATTAACTCTTTCTTATTTATGTTAAAGTCTTATTCATGGTTTAATGATGTCTTTTCATGTATGTTAAGTCAGTTAGCCCCCTTCTTCCCCGCTTCTTTAATCCAACCCCAGTCGCACCCCGGCTTCTGCCGTCCCTCGGGATTTGGGGCTGTGACAGAGTGGTATTAGAGCGGTCGTTCCTGCTCTGTACCAGAGTCTTCCTTTCCTAAGTAGCACCACAAAGTGGTAGTAACAGAGCAATCATTTCTGCTCTGCATATGAGTCTTCATTCAAGTAGTAGCATATAGTATTCGTTCTTACTCTATAAGGAGTCTTCTTCGCATCGCAAGATAGAGTGTTCGTACTGATTCTATATCGAGTCTTCTTTCGAGTCGTGAAATATTCTATAGCGAGTCTCTTTTCGAGTCATAAGATAAAGCACATGTATATACACTTTAGATCAGAGTGTTCTTTCAAGTAAAGATAGGAGTTAAGTTATGGCATTAAGATTCAGAATATAGATGACAACTCAACCTCCCGCTACGTCGACTCAACGTGGAAAAAAAATATATATATATATATAAGGAAGGAATGTCAGTAGTTTAATTTCTTTTCAAATAAGGAATTTCGAATAATTATTTCCCAAGTATAAGAATTTATACTTGCTTGTTTATGTGATTATGTGATAGCACTAGTGCTATGTTATGTGAAATTATCTGTGAAATAATTTCTTTTGTTTGAAAATATTTTTGATGCACAAGAATTTAGATGGATTTTAAGGATTTTTCCCGGATTATGGAGAACGTAGACTTGAAAACCTAAGGTTTTTCCGGCTCTTCAAGAACTTAGACGTTTTAAGAAATATTAATTTCAAATGATTTTGAAAGGGATTCACAACACGGGAAGGACTTCTTTTGACAAATGTCACGTGCGTAAAGTGACATGAATAAAGACTCGACAAGAGTCGATCTTTGTTATAACTCCGATATGAATTTCCTTCAAGGAAATGAAATGAATAAATAAAAAGGTAAATCGTGTTAGTAATCGAAAGGAACAAGTAGATGTTAGAGAAGCATCGGCTTCAAAGTAAGAAAGATGCAAACGAGATAGAAGTTCCATGTGATTGAGGGACTGTTATGTGGACCTGATCAACCCACATAATAAGGAACTCAGTAATATGGGTCTTATGCCCCGTGAGCAAACCCTATTTTAGTATGGTATAAGTGTTTTAAAAGAAATTAATAATGCTTACGTATAAGTAACATGAAACATCGTCGTTCCAATTAGTTCCGTTTCTTTTAACGGAGTTCGCTTTGTTAAGTTTTGGAAAGCAGTATGTTTTATTATTAAGAAACAAGCACGAAGCTTGATTAGAATTCTTTCTACGAATGTTTAAATCAGACAACGTTTAGAACTTATGTTCTAAAGCCTTTCCCCAGATAAAAGTCTATTCTTCTGATGGAATTTAATCTTATACTTCATTCTCGAACGAAGAATACAACTAGTACGAGTATTAACTTTCTTTGGGAATAAATGTTACTCTTGAATAAGTAACATGAACAAAGTGAACACGCATTGTCTTAATAAGTGAAATTGTTAAGAAATTTTCTTCAAGAATGGAAATAATGAATATTTATAAATAAATAAAAGTTATAAGAAAATAAATGGTTAATAAGATAGGGAATGGGAATAAAATCTCGAAAATTTATTTCTATATATTGTGCGTACGAATGCAATTTTCTGTGAAAATTGCTAAAATATCTAAGCTAAGATGGTTTAACTAAGTACGGTGTTATTACAATTGAATAAGGAATATTCATTTTGTAATTTAAGATTTTTCGTAAGATAAGATATTATCCTACATGTTACTGATCCGTGTTTCTTAAAAAAAGGATGTCATCCAGTAGTGATTTGACTCAGGGGAGTCAATCTCCACCGCAGCGGACTTGGGAAGGTCAGCTAGTAGATAGGTTTTGGGATTATGGGGCAAACCCGGGACACGACGTAGGGCAGAGGATCAGTTATTTTCTCGACGGTTTACTACTTCGCCCGGCGTTGGGTTACAGAGGCTCAGGCTATCATGGATTTGGTTAGATGTCTACCAGAGGAATGGCGTGGTTGGGCAAACGACACGGCATGGTACCATCTTGTAGTTTTTGGTGACGACGTAGAGCCGACAGGGAACTATTATTGATTTGCTTTAGAGGTACACAGTCGCTTCTACCTGAGCAGACACATGACAGCATATCCAGTTCAGGAGCACCCCCCCTACACTCACTACCCAGCAGATTTAGAGTCAGATCACGAGGGGATAGATCCAGAGTTTGTTGCACAGTTGGAGATTCCTTCGGTGATGATACCTAGCATGGGCACAGAGGAGTTAGTTGCAGGGACAGTTGACGGTTTAGGGTTACTTGCTCCTATCCTACAAGGGCCTTCCGTGAGAGCTCAGGGACCATTCGAGTCAGGACTGGAGTACTTAGACACAGACGCAGAGCCTGCTGCCCTGTTACAGTTTCCATCTTCTTACAGACCCCTTGACGAGATTTGTGCGGAGTTGGCTAGAGTTAGGACAGAGTTTGAGGCAGGACCCTCCAGGGTCCGTTCCAGGGAGGAGTACGAGCCCAGTGCACTTTCCGACCCCCTGCTACCTCCGAAGAAGCAGGCGTCAGTGACCTGCTGGGACTACTTAGTATCGGATAGCGAGACGATAGCTTCGGATGTGCCTGCACCACCATCACTTACCCTTGCAGACGGCACTACATTGAGGGTCGACGAGGCGCTCCAGTTTACCTTCGGTTCAGAGTCAGATGATGAGGACCCGGATGAGGAGCCGGAGGAGGATACCGACGAGGATACTGATGAGGACCCGGACGAGGATCCTGAGGAGGATCAGGCCCCAGAGGGTGGTGCAGATTAGACCGCAGTTAGACGAACGGAGCATCAGGGACGCGCAGTAGTATAGTAGCCCTCTGTTATGTACATAGTCGGATCAGTAACTAGATAGTTTTTGTAGTACTCTAACGGATACGAAATTCTGAGGATCGTTTCCGTTCTAGTACTTCTGGTAGTACAACAATGCAATATGTTAGTGCATCCTGTACAGGTAGGAAATCAGCCTAGCTTAGACTCGTTGTAGTCTAGTTTTGTATAAGTCCTTGTTAAAGGCAAAACTAATATTCTTTTTGATGTATATATATATATACATGACCCCAAAAAAAGGGTTTTTAATCACAAGAAAGTCCTTTATGAATCTTATAACTAAACCAGATTATCAAATGAACTCGTGTAACGAGTGCTTTTAATTTAACCTTGGAGGTTAAAAGTTGAAAGAATTAGAATCAAAGCTAATTCGATATTTCCGTATACGTGAAGTTGTTAAGTTGAAAAAAAAAATTAATAAGAGAAAAAAGATTTAAAAGCAAATACTAACAAGGAAAATTCTTATATTCTATAGTTCAGAAATGTCGCAGAAAGTCGTTAACAACCCAAGAGGACCCGATAGTCATAGAAAGTCTGACCAAGGTCAAGAGCAACGCATAAGGGAAGGAAGGCAGAAATATCCAGGAACTTTTTCACATTCCCAACCTTCTCAACATCATAGTATGACGAACTTATTCTTCGAAAAACAACCCCCATCTTTCAATGGGTCTGGTAACCCAATGGAGGCCGAATGATGGATACACGCTATAGACAAAATCTTTGAGATAATTAGACCTAGCGATGAGGAGCGCCTAGCATATGCCGAATATCAGCTTACCGGACCAGCTAAATATTGGTGGGAGAATAGGCAAAGAGTTATGACTGAAGAGCGAGCGGCTCCAATTACTTGGAATGATTTTAAGAAGGCATATCATGATAGGTATGTACCCAAAAGAGCCGAGCTTGAGGAGGAAATAGCCAGGAAGCTTCAGGGAGAACTTCAATACGAACTGGGAATAGCATTGGCCAGAAAGGAAGGATTGAGTTATGAAGAACTACTAGGTCGAGTTTGTGAGATAGAGGCATTAGTGCCTAATAAAGGAAAAATGGTAAAGTCCACACCAGTACCAAACGAGACAGCAACCCAAGACCCTCCCAAAAATAAGGTTAATCATAAGGGAAAAAGAAAATGGGAAGGGAATAGCAGTGAGTGCTACCAGAGCCGCAATAACCAGGGGAAAAAAAATAGGATTCGGCAGAATTATCAGCAGCCAGGAAAGGGAAGTAAGGATGGAAAGAAAGTAGGGCAGCAAAGAAATAGAAATCAGGGAAGAAAGCAACTAGAAAGGGTTCACATACCAATTTGCTCCAAATGCAATAAGACGTATCCTGGAATATGTCAGGCAGGCACTAACAACTGTTTCAACTATGGATATGAAGAATATATGAAGAAAAATTGCCCAAACCCACCGATGGCAAATAATGTATACCAACCCAAACACCTCCAAATTTTGAGAAATACCCAAGAAGGGATCTTTTCTCCAGCTTGCCCTAGGTGTGGCAAGATACATCCCGGTATATGTTTAGCGAAATCTGATGTGTGTTTCAATTGTATGAGCGAAGGACACGTTAAGAGGTATTGCCCAGAACGGAAGCAGGCAACAAAACAGAAACAGGAAGTTTTTGTATGTTCAGAATGTGGTAAGAGACATGAGGGTGTATGCCTAGCAAACATGAATAGATGTTTCTTATGTGGGATGCTGGAGCATATAAGTGAGGATTGCCCAACACGGTTTCAAATGATAGTACCATATCAGTACGACCAGCCTCAATCATTGATTACAGCTCAAATCCAGTCTCAGGCCCAACCGTTACAACCACAACAAAATATAGGAGCTTACATGATAGGGCAAGGAAAGCAGCGTGAAGGAAAAGGGAAGCTGGCAGGTATTGGACGAACCTTATAATTAATTTGTCATGGCTAAACCCATTTTAGGGCGTTATAATTATTTCCTTAGTACTTATTGATACTTTAGGGATAGAACTAGGACGCGCTAGCTACGAACTAGGGAGAACTACACTTTAGGAAGAACGATAACCTCAGAGAAATTATTTCCTTAGTTTCGTCGAACATGGAATTTAGATCTAGGGTCTTTTAAAAGTGATAACAAACAATCGAACAGTGATATGATGTTCAACATATTGTTTTTATATATATAATTTTAGGAATAAGCTAGTTGTTTGGGAATTACATCATGATTCTCTACAACGAGAGAAAAATCTCTTCTCAACCCCGATTAGAGAACCAACAGAACTCTATGGAATTTTGATGGACATAAGGATACTGATAATATTCGCCCTACAAGTCAAGAAGTCAATGAAAATGAAATATACGATCGTTTATCTCATGAACCTAGTTGGAGACCCCAGAGCCAACAAGACTTTTGAACGTGGGAATTAGGAACGAATATGAAAATATCTTTCTAGAAGTATTGATGGGACTACCATCGAATTATCATGTAGGTTCTGCGATCAACTTAGAACTGTTAGCAACGCCCAAATAAAAAAAAAAAACTATTTAAAATGATACCAGGAGAATTATAAGAATTCTAAAACCATCTGCTAATGTTGTTAGGTAATGATTTCATTAGGCAAACGTTTTTCCCATGGAAAACACCGTGATGTTTTAACGCAAGGATAAATGAGTCTTCAAGAACGTTCATTGGATATCAAGTTAAATAAGATAAGAAAGCAATAGTTTATGCTTCACGGCACTTTAACCTCAGGAATTTAAGTAACCAACCTATGACTTAGAGCTTGCAACCGTAGAACATGTACTGAAATATGGTATAAGAGATTAGATCTTCACAGATCACAATAGATCGGAGTGCATTATCGAGCAAAGGAATTAGCGTAAGATAAAGGAGATGGCTCAAATTAGTAGAATAGTACGCTTGTAAAATGAATTACCACCTAGGTAAAAGCAGCGAAAGGATAGACACACTGAGTCGTAAGACCCCACCTAAGTTTAGGTATCTCTTCTTAGGAAAAGAAACGTTTATATAAGGGTTTGGGATAATAGGTGTAGTAATGCACGATACCCCAACATCAATTATAGAAGCAAATAGCGATACAAGTAGCTATACCAAATTACGAGAAGGATTCTAAGTACCTAGAAGAAGGACGAGTAAATGAATTAGTTTCGACTAAGGATAAGATTGGCCAAACCAGACAATGACTCTAAAACAAAGAGTTTTGATAGGAATTAGGAATGGACTTAGTATCTCCAATGACAACAATTAAGGATTTAAGAAAGGTTTTCCAGTGGAATAGAGCGAAACAAGACTTTGTCTTGTTGATAGAATATCTTTAGCTTATAAGTAAGTGGAAGTTCTCACTGACGACCATGCGAGCTATTACAACCATTAAGTGTTCCAAAATGGAAATAAAAGGATATAGTATTAAATTGTTTAAGACTCGCTCAAAGTTAACAGTAGGAATACTGCCTTGGGATAGTTTTCTATAGGTCGTTAATCAGTTTACTACCTACCAAATCCTAAAATTTTCCATAGATCAAAGAAGTTATCAGGACTATATATCCGTAAGATAGTGCGTCTGTACGAAATATCAACTTCAATCTTAGCACCATTTTCCCGTCTCCAGTTTGATTAAATAATCTGAGAAAACGATTCAGATACTCGCTGATATGCTAAGATCGATAATATTAGCTCAAAGAGTGACATGGAAGAATAACTTCCATCAATCGAATTGTTATAATAATAGTAATAAGTTACGATAGGTAAAACGCCTTACGAGGCTTTAAATTTCTTTTTAATAGCTACCTTATTGTTATAAGGTGGGTAAAGGAACAAACTCAGGGTCAGAAACGGTCAGTGAAATAATCGAAATCATACGATAGATCCGAATCGGAATAAAAGAATTTAAAGAAGACAAATGTCTTATGTGTATACTTCAATTTGACCCTTAATAATGTAAAGGAGGATATATATATAAAAAAAAACTCTTAAAGAGAAACAACAATTTTGTGTCAAGTTTAAAACTTCGACAAAGATTTTCATAATTAGCAAATAACTTGGAAAGAATAGTTTCCAATACAAATAGTTATGGCTTTATCGCCAAATTTACAAATGCTTATCTTACGTGTATCTCATTTTGAGAAAGTATTATAAATCGTTTTATGCACAAAGTGTTGTCAGTAAGACGTCGGTCTTAAAACCGACCTAAATTATGGAAAAAGAACAAAAATGATCTTGAAACGAAAAGCATAAGAATTTAGAAACGAGTCAATGTGTTATTGAGTAGATAAAAACATCAGTACGACCAGGAAAAGCCACGTGAGAGTTTAACAAAGAATTGAGAAAGGAATACCCCTATCAGTTAAGAGGATAAGCAAATTTCGGGACGAAATTTTTCGTAAGGGGGGTAGGATGTAATGCCCCGTAAATTCCTTACGTTATAAAAAGTTTAAACTTAATTAAATAAATGGCTTTGCACGCCTAAGTTTATAATTTTTGAATTCTAAGACTAATGGTCAAATCCGTTATTAAAAATAAATTACAGAAGTCAGTTAGATGACTACTATATTTAGGGTTAGCGCGTACGAAAAGTTCTTAGTTTGTAAACTAAGAACGGAAAACCGTTTAATTTTTACGTTTACAAAATCGCGATACGAATACGCCGAGAAAGTTTGTTTTTTTTTTCAGGACAAAACTCGGACTATGTCGTCCCGAGTTTTTGTCAAAATAAATTTTGTAAATTTATTTTCTAATTAAGTTCATACGTTAGAATTTTTAAGTCAAATCGAATCGCGACGATTTTTGTACCGAACAACGTTTTTCGTCGTTCGTTTTTCTGTAACGTCGGATCGCGTCGGAAACACCCGTAACCCTTTAATTGTTCTCCATGCAGCCGACACCTCATAGATTTAGTGGCAACATGCATGTTTTGACTTGTTTAATTAGTTGACACCTAAACTATACTTTCCATAAGTTTCAAACCTTTAATCATATCAAACTTGGACAAAACCAATTTCTCTCCCATCTCTCTCCCTATCTCTCGGCTGCAGCACCACTCTCTCTCCATCTTCATCTTGTTCTTCACCATTGAAGACATCTTCAAAGCTTGAAGAACTCACACAAGTCCTCAATCCATCCATTCATTTCCATACATCCTTTGTTAATTCTCTAGGTAATGATCTTCTCCACAATCCTATCCATTTAGATTTCTTTTCTTTTCTTTTCCATCTTGATCGAAATTTTAGAGGTTTGATTTAGAAGTTTTGATCTTAGAATGATGAAATTAGATATGTTAGATATGATAATTATGGATTAAAAATGATCAAAACCAAGACTCCTAAAACCTATGTAAATGCAGAAATTTTTGGAAAAATGGTAGGATTTTTGTTTTTCTTCTTTTGATGGTTGATTCTTGCTTAATAGATGTTTAATTAGTGTATGGAATGAAAAAGGGATTGAAAGCCCTATGTGTGTTGGTGAAATTACAATTAAAATTGGATTGAATTTAGGGATTTTATGCATGTTAGTTGTTTTTGGAATTATAATTGATTAATGGATGATATAAGATATTGATTAGTGAATATATGTTGTTAATATGAGAAGCAAAGCATCCCCTTAACATATGTTTAAAACCAGAAAATTATAGAGTAATTGGGGGTTTATACATGTTTGATATAAGTGATCATTTGTTAGTTGTTTTATGTTGCAAATCATGTTAGTTGATAATAGAAATTAAATGAGAATTTTCTAAAAATGTTTAGTGAAACATAAGAGGCAAAGATCACCATATAAACTGAGTTATAATAATGTTAAGATGTGTTTACATGCATGAAAATGATTCATGTTAGACTTAGTTTAACGTCGTAAAATTTGAACAAAAACCGACAACTTTTGAAAATCGTATAAGAGACGAACATTTAGTTGTAACTAAAAATCAAGAAGTCGGATGAGAATTTTAATATGATATTATTGTTTATGATGAAATTTAAAACATCTTTCTATTTGACGTCATAAGCTTTCGAGTTAATCTAATATGGGTTATAGTTATAGTCGAGAACTAGAAGACGTTTGGATTTTCTTTGTTGGTTTAGTACTTGTTAGTTGGAATAAGACGTTAGAACGTCGTGCTGTTGAGCAAGTTGAGAAGGAGTTTGTCACGTACGGAGGTACGTGATGACTGCCTTGAGAGTCTAGTTTCTAAAAAAGTTGAATACGAGAGCTTAGAACGAACCTAAGACGTTATACGGCGAACCTATCAAACTATTAGGGTTTTCGAGCAGTTTTGCGACCCTTGCCGGAAATTGTAATATCTTTCAGCTCGTTTATCGGATTTGTGATCCGTAAATTGGAGAGCGAACAAGACTTCCTAAGATTTCTAGTGGTACAGGGCTCACCCCCTGTTTCCAAATCCTCTGTTCTTGACAGCCTCCAGAGTTACTGAACTGTGCAGTGAAATTTCAGTTTCTTGTTTTCTAAGTTGTTTAGTTCACAACTTAGTTTCTTTCGTTTGTTTAAGCCGTTTTATCTAACGAAAATCTCCTTACTGACCCTAGAGTCAAGTTCAAGACCTTTAATGATGAAAACCAGTCGAGATCTTATATCTTATCCTTTCATTAAAGAAGTAATAAACGAGAAATTTCATAAGTCGTGAAATGAGCTAAAACGTAAATCGCCTAAGTTGATTCTTTCCAACTTAGTTTCTTATAATCTTTAAAGTCCTATTAAGTTACCGACTACCTTCTCTACTGACCCGAGAGTCGAGTATGAGATCTTCCGAATTCTAAACGAGATTAGTACGAGTCTCGTTTCCCGTTTAAGTAAAACGAATCTAGTAAGCGTGCAAATGCCTAAAGAATGAAACAACTAAAATTTCTTCGATTCTCTTTAATCGATTATCTTTTACAACCCGTTTTTAAAGTATGTTTATTTTACAATGAAGGAGGAAGCCAACTGTAGAGAAAGGACGAAAGATCCAAAGTTGGAAGCTTTTGCTTATAAGTTCTGTAAAACAAAGGTGGGCTTTTATATACAAATAAAACGAGCAATGCTCGGAAAATCTTTCTTTATCACTTTGATATCTGTTTTTTCAAAGTGATATTATGGCATGAACTGTTTTATGTTTTTATGTGAGTTCTCTTGTACCTATCTGAGTTAACATTCATGTTTTCCAGATTTAGAGTTAGTCTATTTAGATTAACTAACGATCGGCTCTGAGTTAGCTGCTAAGTGCTTTCCAGAGTTAGTGCACTTTGTAACCTGTGGTGTATGTGATATCCTGTTGAGGGGTACCAGCCACGGTGAATTAGAATTGGTCAAGATTGAACGTAACATTAGTCAGAAAATGCTCGCGCGAGTGATTTATGAGAAAAAGTCAGAAAATGTTTAGTAGACACGGATTCTTTCAATAAAACTCCGATGTGCTACGTTTATGAAATGTCATTTTATCTATATTTATGATTATGATTTCGGCATCGTTCCCACTAAGTACGTTTGTACTTAGCCCTGTATTGTTTTCTAAATGTGCAGGTTGAAGCGACGGTGAGCGGCGACGGTTGATGTTGAGTTAAAAGATAGGGTGTTTAGTTAGAACCCTTCCGCTGCCAAACTTTGAATTTCTTTGATGTACTTTTGAACAATATTCAGTAGTCTAAGTATGTAAATTTTGAACTTAGTTTCTTTTTATACTTTTGTCTAGTAATCTTTAGGGATTAACTCTTTCTTATTTATGTTAAAGTCTTATTCATGGTTTAATGATGTCTTTTCATGTATGTTAAGTCAGTTAGCCCCCTTCTTCCCCGCTTCTTTAATCCAACCCCAGTCGCACCCCGACTTCTGCTGTCCCTCGAGATTTGGGGCTATGACAAGAAAATAAATATTGCTCGAGAAAAATACAAGTTCAAGTGCTACGCACGAAATGAGCTTCAAAAGAGCTTTTCAAGGTGTAAACACGATTTGGTTGCTATTTTGACGAGAACGAAGCCGTTATTGAAAATTTTTTACATTGGATACATCATAATAAGGGAGTGTGTGGTGGTTTTGGATCCAAAAAATTTATATTGCTCGAGAAAAATGCAAGTTCGAGAGCTACACACGAAATGAGCATCAAATGAGCATTCATAGAGGCAAACACAATTTTGTAGGTATTTTGATGAGAACGAAGCTATTCTTGAAAACTTTTACATTGGCTACGTCATAATAAGGGAGTGTGTGTTATGGTTTTCGATCGAAAAAATTTATATTGATTAATCAAAATGCAAGTTCGGGAGCTAAGTATGAAATGAGCTTCAAATGAAATTTTCAAGGTGCAAACATGATTTGGTAGGTATTTTGATGTGAACCAAACCATTCTTCAAAACTTTTACATTGCATACATCATAATAAAAGAGTATGTGTGGCTTTGGATCGAAACAAATTATATTGTTCGATCAAAACCCAAGTTCGAGAGCTACGCAGGAAATGAGCTTCAAATGAACTTTTCAAGGTGCAAACAGGATTTGGTTGGTATTTTGACGAGAACGAACTAGTTCTTTAGAACTTTTACATTGGATGCATCATAATAAGGGAGTCTGTGGTGGTTTTGAATCGAAAAAGTTTATATTGCTTGAGAAAAATGTAAGTTCGGAAGCTAAGCACGAAATGAGCTTCAAATGAGCTTTTCAAGGTGCAAAAATGTTTTGGTAGGTAATTTGATGAGAACGAAATTGGTTTTGGAAACTTTTACATTGGATACATCATAATAAAGGAGTATGTGGTTGTTTTAGATCTGGAAAATTTATAAAGCTCAAGAAAAGCGCAAGTTCGGGAGCTACCCTCGAAATAAGCTTCAAATATGTTTTTCAAGGTGTAAACAACATTTGGTTGGTATATTGACAAGAATGAAGCCGTTCTTGAATTGTTTTTACATTGAATACGTCATAATAAGAGAGTGTGCGGTGGTTTTCGATCAAAAAAAATTATATTGCTCGAGAAAAATGCAAGTTTAGGAGCTACGCAAGAAATGAGCTTCAAAGGATCTTTTCAAGGTGTAAACACGATTTGGTTGGTATTTTTATGAGAACAAAGCCGTTCTTGAAAAATTTTTACATTGAATACATCATAATAAGGGAGTGTGTGGTGGTTTTGGATCGAAAAAATTTATATTGCTCGAGAAAAATGCAAGTTCGGGAACTACACCCGAAATGAGCATCAAATGAGCTTTCCAAGACGCAAATACGATTTGGGAGGTATTTTGACAAGAACGAAGCCGTTCTTGGAAACCTTTACATTGGATACATCATAATAAAGGAGTGTGTTGTGGTTTTAGATCTAAAAAATTTATAAAGCTCGAGAAAAGTGCAAGTTCGGGAGCTACCCTCGAAATAAGCTTCAAATGTGTTTTTCAAAGTGCAAACATGATTTTGTAGGTATTTTGATGAGAACGAAGCCGTTCCTGGAAACTTTTACATTGCCTACATCATAATAAGGGAGTGTGTGTTATGGTTTTGGATCGAAAAAATTTATATTGCTCGATCAAAATACAAGTTTGGGAGCTAGGCATGAAATGAGCTTCAAATGAGCTTTTCAAGGTTCAAACATGATTTGGTAGGTATTTTGATGTGAACGAAACCGTTCTTCAAAACTTTTACACTGGATACATCATAATAAAAGAGTTTGTGGTGGCTTAGGATCGAAAAAATTTATATTGTTTGATCAAAACGTAAATTCGAGAGATACACATGAAATGAACTTCAAATTAGCTTTTCAAGGTGCAAACACGATTTGATTGGTATTTTGACGAGAACGAAATAGTTCTTTAGAACTTTTACATTGGATACATCATAATAAAGGAGTGTGTGGTGGTTTTAGATTTAGAAAATTTGTATTGCTCAAGAAAAATGCAAATTCGGGAACTACACACGAAATGAGCTTCAAATGAGCTTTTAAAAATGCAAACACGATTTGGTAGTTATTTGGACAAGAACGAAGCCGTTCTTGGAAACTTTTACATTGAATACATCATAATAAACGAGTGTGATGTGGTTTTAGATCTAAAAAATTTATAGAGCTCGAGAAAATTGCAACTTCGGGAGCTACACACGAAATGAGCTTCAAATGAGCTTGTCAAGACGCAAATACAATTTGGTTGGTATCTTGACGAGAACGAAATAGTTCTTTAAGACTTTTACATTAGATACATCATAATAAAGGAGTATGTGGTAGTTTTAGATCTAAAAAATTTATAAACTCGAGAAAAGTGCAAGTTCGGGAGCTACCCTCGAAATAAGTTTGAAATCTGTTTTTCAAGGTGTAAACACGATTTGGTTAGTATTTTGACGAGAACGAAGCCTTTCTTGAAATTTTTTTTAAATTGGATACATCATAATTAGGGAGTGTGTGCTGGTTTTGTATCGAAAAAATTTATATTGCTCAAGAAAAATGCAAGTTCGGGAGCTACACACGAACTGAGCTTTAAATAAGCTTTCCAAGACGCAAACACGATTTGGTAGGTATTTGACGAGAACGAAGTTGTTCTTGGAAACTTTTACATTGGATACATCATAATAAAGGAGTGAGTGGTGGTTTTAGATCTAGAAAATTTATATTGTTCGAGAAAAACACAAGTTCGGGAGCTAAGCACAAAATGAGCTTCAAATGATCTTTCCAAAGTGCAAACATGATTTGGTAGGTATTTTGATAAGAATGCAACCGTTCTTGAAAACTTTTACATTGGATACATCATAATAAACAAGTGTGAGGTGGTTTTAGATCTAAAAAGTTTATAAAGCTTGAGAAAAATACAAGTTCGGGAGATACACACGAAATGAGCTTCAAATAAGCTTTTCAAGACGCAAACACGATTTGGTAGGTATTTTGACGAGAACAAAGACTTTCTTGGAAACTTTTACATTGGATACATCATAATAAAGGAGTGTGTGGTAGTTTTAGATCTTGAAAATTCATATTGCTCTATAAAAATGTAAGTTCAGGAGCTACGCACGAAATGAGCTTCAAATGAGTTTTTGAAGGTGTAAACACAATTTGGTTGGTATTTTATCGAGAACGAAGCCGTTCTTGAAAAACTTTTACATTGGATACATCATAATAAGGGAGTGTATGGTGGTATTGGATCGAAAAAATTTATATTGCTCCAGAAAAATGCAAGTTCGGGAGCTACACACGAAATGAGCTTCAAATGAGCTTTTCATGATGCAAACACGATTTAGTAGTTATTTTGAGGAGAATGAAGCCGTTCTTGGAAACATTTACATTGGATACATCATAAAGGAGTGTGTGGTGGTTTTAGATCTAAAAAATTTATAAACTCCAGAAAAGTGCAAGTTTGGGAGCTACCCTCGAAATAAGTTTCAAATGTGTTTTTCAAGGTGTAAACACGATTTGGTTGGTATTTTGACAAGAACGTAGCCGTTCTTGAAATTTTTTTGCATTGGATACATTATAATAAAGGAGTGTGTGGTGGTTTTGGATCGAAAAAAATTATATTGCTCGAGAAAAGTGCAAGTTCGGGACCTACACACGAAATGAGCTTCAAATGAGCTTTTCAAGACGCAAACACGATTTGGTTGGTATCTTGACGAGAACGAAATAGTCCTTTAAGACTTTTACATTAGATACATCATAATAAGGGAGTGTTTGGTGGTTTGAATCGAAAAAGTTTATATTGCTTGAGAAAAATGCAAGTTCGGAAGCTAAGCACGAAATAATCTTCAAATGAGATTTTCAAGACACAAACACGATTTGGTAGGTATTTTGACGAGAATGAAGCCATTTTTGGAAATTTTTACATTGGATACATCATAATAATGGGGTGTGTGGTGGTTTTAGATCTTGAAAATTCATATTGCTCGATAAAAATGCAAGTTCAGGAGCTACGCACGAAATGAGCTTCAAATGAGCTTTTGAAGGTGTAAACACGATTTGGTTGGTATTTTGATGAGAACGAAGCTGTTCTTGAAAATTTTTTACATTGGATACATCATAATAAGGGAGTGCGTGGTGGTTTTAGATCTAGAAAATTTATATTGCTCGAAAAAAGCACAAGTTCGGGAGCTAAGCACAAAATGAGCTTTAAATAAGCTTTCCAAAGTGCAAACATGATTTCGTAGGTATTTTGATAAGAATGCAACCGTTCTTGAAAACTTTTACATTGGATACATCATAATAAAGGAGTGTGCGGTAGTTTTAGATCTAAAAAATTTATAAACTCGAGAAAAGTGCAAGTTCGGGAGCTACCCACGAAATAAGTTTCAAATCTGTTTTTCAAGGTGTAAACACGATTTGATTGGTATTTTGATGAGAACGAAGCCGTTCTTGAAAATTATTTACATTGGATACATCATAATAAGGGAGTGTGTGGTGGTTTTGAATCTAAAAAACTTATATTGCTCGCGAAAAATGCAAGTTCGAGAGCTACACACGAAATGAGTTTCAAATAAGCTTTCCAAGATGTAAACACGATTTGATAGGTATTTTGACGAGAACGAAGCCGTTCTTAGAAACTTTTACAATGGATACATCATAATAAAGGAGTGTGGTGGTTTTAGATCTAAAAACTTTATAAAGCTCGAGAAAAGTTCAAGTTCGGGAGCTACCTCGAAATAAGCTTCAAATGTATTTTTCAAGGTGTAAACACGATTTGGTTAGTATTTTGACGAGAACGAAGCCGTTTTTGAAATTTTTTTACATTGGATACATCATAATAAGGGAGTGCGTGGTGGTTTTGGATCGAAAAAATTTATATTGCTCGAGAAAAATGCATGTTCGGGAGCTACACACGAACTGAGCTTCAAATGAGCTTTCCAAGACGCAAACACGATTTAGCAGGTATTTTGACGAGAACGAAGTTGTTCTTGGAAACTTTTACATTGGATACATCATAATAAAGGAGTGTGTGGTGGTTTTAGATCTAAAAAATCTATATTGCTCTAGAAAAGAACAAGTTCGGGAACTAAGCACAAAATGAGCTTCAAATGAGCTTTCCAAAGTGCAAACATGATTTGGTACGTATTTTGATGAGAATGCAACCGTTCTTGAAAACTTCTACATTGGATACGTCATAATAAGGGTGTGTGTGGTGGTTTTGGATCGAAAGAATTTATATTGCTCGAGACAAATGCAAATTCGGGAGCTACACACGAAATGAGCTTCAAATGAGCTTTTCAAGACGCAAACACGATTTGGTAGGTATTTTGACAAGAACGAAGCCGTTCATGGAAACTTTTACATTGGATACATCATAATAAACAAGTGTGAGGTGGTTTTAGATCTAAAAAAATTATAAAGCTTGAGAAAAGTGCAAGTTCGGGAGCTTCAAATGAGATTTTCAAGACGCAAACTCGATTTGGTAGGTATTTTGACGAGAACAAAGACGTTCTTGAAAACATTTACATTGGATACATCATAATAAAGGAGTGTGTGGTGGTTTTAGATCTAAAAAATTTATAAACTCCAGAAAAGTGCAAGTTCGGGAGCTACCCTCGAAATAAGTTTCAAATGTGTTTTTCAAGGTGTAAACACGATTTGGTTGGTATTTTGACGAGAACGAAGCCGTTCTTGAAAAATTTTTACATTGGATACATTATAATAAAAGAGTGTGTGGTGGTTTTGGATCGAAAAAATTTATATTGCTCGAGAAAAGTGCAAGTTCGGGACCTACACACGAAATGAGCTTCAAATGAGCTTTTCAAGACGCAAACACGATTTGGTTGGTATCTTGACGAGAACGAAATAGTTCTTTAAGACTTTTACATTAGATACATCACAATAAGGGAGTGTGTGGTGGTTTGAATCGAAAAAGTTTATATTGATCGAGAAAAATGCAAGTTCGGAAGCTTAACACGAAATAATCTTCAAATGAGATTTTGAAGACACAAACATGATTTGGTAGGTATTTTGACGAGAATGAAACCATTCTTGGAAATTTTTACATTGGATACATCATAAAAAAGTAGTGTGTGGTGGTTTTATATCTTGAAAATTCATATTGCTCGATAAAAATGCAATTTCAGGAGCTACGCACGAAATGAGCTTCAAATGAGCTTTTGAAGGTGTAAACACAATTTGGTTGGTATTTTGATGAGAACGAAGCTGTTCTTGGAAAATTTTTGCATTGGATACATCATAATAAGGGATTATATGGTGGTTTTTGATTAGAAAAATTTATATTGCTCGAGAAAAATGAGCTTTTCAACATGTAAACATGATTTAGTAGGTATTTTGACGAGAACGAAGCCGTTCTTGGAAACTTTTACATTGGATACATCATAATAAAAGAGTGCGTGGTGATTTTAGATCTAAAAAAATTATAAACTCGAGAAAAGTGCAAGTTCTGGAGCTACCTTCGAAATAAGTTTCAAATCTGTTTTTCAAGGTGTAAACACGATTTGGTTAGTATTTTGACGAGAACGAAGCTGTTCTTGAAAATTTTTTACATTGGATACATCATAATAAGGGAGTGTATGGTGGTATTGGATCGAAAAAATTTATATTGCTCGAGAAAAATGCAAGTTCGGCAGCTACACACGAAATGAGCTTCAAATGAGTTTTCCAAGATGCAAACACGATTTGGTAGGTATTTTGACAAGAACGAAGCCGTTCTTGGAAACTTTTACAATGGATACATCATAATAAAGGAGTGTGGTTGTTTTAGATTTAAAAAATTTATAAAGCTCGAGAAAAGTTCAAGATCGGGAGCTACCCTCGAAATAAACTTCAAATGTGTTTTTCAAGGTGTAAACACGATTTGGTTGGTATTTTGACGAGAACGAAGCCGTTCTTGAAATTTTTTTACATTGGATACATCATAATAAGGGAGTGCGTGGTGGTTTGAGATCGAAAAAATTTATATTGCTCGAGAAAAATGCAAGTTCGAGAGCTACACACGAAATGAGCTTCAAATGAGTTTTCCAAGACGCAAACATGATTTGGTAGGTATTTTGACGAGAACAAAGATGTTTTTTGGAAACTTTTATATTGGATAAATCATAATAAACGAGTGTGAGGTGGTTTTAGATCTAAAAAATTTATAAAGTTCGAGAAAAGTGCAAGTTCGGCAGCAACCCTCGAAATAAGCTTCAAATTTATTTTTCAATGTGCAAACATGATTTTTTAGGTATTTTGATGAGAACGAAGCCGTTCTTGGAAACTCTTAAATTGGATACATCATAATAAGGGAGTGTGAGGTGGTTTGAATTGAAAAAGTTTACATTGCTCGAGAAAAATGCAAGTTCGGAAGCTAAGCACGAAATGAGCTTCAAAAGAGCTTTTCAATGTGCAAACACAATTTCGTCGGTATTTTGAGGAAGACGAAGCCGTATTTGGAAACTTTTACAATGGATACATCATAATAAGGGAGTATGTTGTGGCTTTCGATCTAGAAAATTTATATTGCTCTAGAAAAATACAAGTTTGAGAGCTACGCACAAAATGAGCTTCAAATGAGCTTTTCAAGATACAAACACGATTTAGTAGGTATTTTGACGAGAATGAAGCTCTTCTTGAAAATTTTTTACATTGGATACATCATAATAAAGGAGAGTGTGGTGGTTTTAGATCTAACACATTTATATAGCTCGAGAAAAGCACAAGTTCGGGAGCTACCATCTAAATTAGATTCGAATGTGTTTTTCAAGGTACAAATACGATTTTGTAGGTATTTTGACGAGAACAAAGCCGTTCTTGGAAACTTCTACATTGGCTACATCATAATAAGGGAGTGTCTGTTATGGTTTTAGATCGAAAAAATTTATATTGCTCGATCAAAATGCCAGTTCGGGAGCTAAGCACAAAATGAGCTTTAAATGAGCTTTTCAAGGTGCAAACACAATCTTGTTGGTATTTTAAGGAGAACGAAGCCGTTCTTGGAAGCTTTTACATTGGATACATCGTAATAAAGGAGTATGTGGTGGTTTTACGTCTAAAAATTTTATAAAGCTCGAGAAAAGCGCAAGTTCGGGAGCTATCTTCGAAATAAGCTTCAAATGTGTTTTTCAAGGTGTAAACACGATTTAATTGGTATTTTGACGAGAACGAAGCCGTTCTTAAAAATTTTTACATTGGATAAGTCATAATAAGAGAGTGTGTGGTGGTTGTCGATTGAAATAATTTATATTGCTCGAATGCAAGTTCGGGAGCTACACACGAAATGAGCTCAAATGAGCTTTCCAAGACGCAAACACAATTTGGTAGGTATTTTCACGAGAATGAAGCCGTTATTGGAAACTTTTACATTGGATACATCATAATAAGGGAGTGTGTGCTAGTTTTAGATCTAAAAAATTTATAAAGCTCGGGAAAAGCGCAAGTTCGAGAGCTATCCTCGAAATAAGCTTCAAATGTGTTTTTCAATGTGCAAACACAATTTTGTAGGTATTTTGACGAGAACGAAGCCGTTATTGGAAACTTTTACATTGGATACATCATATTAAAGGAGTGTGTGGTGATTTCCGATCTAGAAAATTCATATTGATCGATAAAAATGCAAGTTTAGCAGCTACACACGAAATGAGCTTTAAAGGGGCTTTTCAAGGTGTAAACACGATTTGTTTGGTATTTTGACGAGAACGAAGCTGTTCTTGAAAATTTTTTACATTGGATACATCATAATAAAGGAGAGTGTGGTGGTTTTAGATCTAACACATTTATATAGCTCGAGAAAAGTGCAAGTTCGGGAACTACCCTTTAAATAAACTTCAAATGTATTTTTCAAGGTGCAAATACGATTTTGTAGGTATTTTGACGAGAACGAAGCCGTTCTTAGAAACTTCTACATTGGTTGCATCATAATAAGGGAGTGTGTGGTGGTTTTGAATCGAAACAGTTTATATTGCTCGAGAAAAATGCAAGTTCGGAAGCTAAGCACGACATAAGCTTCAAATGAGCTTTTCGAGGTGCAAACATGTTTTGGTAGGTATTTTGATGAGAACGAAATCGTTCTTGGAAACATTTACATTGGATACATCATAATAAAGCAGTATGTGGTGTTTTTCCGATCTAGAAAATTCATATTGCTCGATAGAAATGCAAGTTCAGGAGCTACGCCCGAAATGAGTTTCAAAGGAGTTTTTCAATGTGTAAACACGATTTGGTTGGTATTTTGACGAGAATGAATCCGTTCTTGAAAATTTTTACATTGGATACATCATAATAATGGAGAGTGTGGTGGTTTTGGATCGAAAAATTTATATTGCTCGAGAAAAAATACAAGTTCAGGAGCTACACACGAGATGAGCTTCATATGAGCTTATCAAGACGCAAACACGATTTGGTAGGTATTTTGATGAGAACGAAGCCGTTCTTGAAAGCTCTTACATTGGATACATCATAATAAGGGAGTGTGTGGTGGTTTTGAATCGAAAAAGTTAATATTGCTCGAGAAAAATGCAAGTTCAGAAGCTAAGCACGAAATGAGCTTCAAATGAGCTTTTCATGGTGCAAACATGTTTTGGTAGGTATTTTGATGAGAACGAAACCGTTCTTGTAAAGTTTTATATTGGATACATCATAATAAAGCAGTTTGTGGTGTATTCCGATCTAGAAAATTCATATTGCTTGATAAGAACGCATGTTTAGGAGCTACGCACGAATTGAGCTTCAAAGGAGCTTTTCAAGGTGTAAACACGATTTGGTTGGTATTTTGACGAGAACGAAGCCGATCTTGAAAAATTTTCACATTGTATACATCATAATAAGGGACTGTGTGGTTGTTTTGGAACGAAAAAGTTTATATTGCTCGAGAAAAACACAAGTTCGGGAGCTACACACGAAATGCGCTTCATATGAGTTTTTCAAGACGCAAACACGATTTGGTAGGTATTTTGACAAGAACGAAGCCGTTTTTGGAAACTTTTACATTGGATACATCATAATAAAGGAGTGTATGGTGGTTTCCGATCTAGAAAATTCATATTACTCGATAAAAATGCAAGTTCAGTAGCTACGCACGAAATGAGCATCAAATGAGCTTTTCAAGGTGTAAACACGATTTGGTTGGTATTTAGACGAGAACTAAGCCGTTATTGAAAAATTTTCACATTGGATACATCATACTAAGGGAGTGTGTGGTGGTTTGATTCGAAAAAGTTTATATTGCTCGAGAAAAATGCAAGTTCGGAAGCTAAGCACGAAATGAGCTTCAATTGAGCTTTTCAAGGTGCAAATATGATTTGATAGGTATTTTGATGTGAACGAAACCGTTCTTCAAAATTTTTACATTGGATACATCATAATAAAAGTGTGTGTGGTGGTTTTGGATCGCAAAAATTTATATTGTTTGGTCAAAACACAAGTTCGAGAGCTACGCATGAAATAAGCTTCCAATGAGCTTCCCAAGACGCAAACACGATTTGGTAGGTATTTTTACGAGAACAAAGCCGTTTTTGGAAATTTTTATATTGGATACATCATAATAAAGGAGTGTATGGTGGTTTCTAATCTAGAAAATTCATATTACTCGATAAAAATGCAAGTTCAGTAGCTACGCACGAAATGAGCTTCAAATAAGCTTTTCAAGGTGTAAACACGATTTGGTTGGTATTTTGACGAGAACTAAGCCATTATTGAAAAAATTTCACATTGGATACATCATACTAAGGGAGTGTGTGGTGGTTTGATTCGAAAAAGTTTATATTGCTCGAGAAAAATGCAAGTTCGGAAGCTAAGCAGGAAATGAGCTTCAAATGAGCTTTTCAAGGTACAAACATGTTTTGGTAGGTATTTTGATGAGAACGAAACCGTTCTTGGAAACTTTTACATTGGATACATCATAATAAAGGAGTGTGTGGTGGTTTTAGATCTAGAAAATTTATATTGCTCGAGAAAAGCACAAGTTCGGGAGTTAAGCACGAAATGAGCTTTTCAAGGTGCAATAATGATTTGGTAGGTATTTTGATGAGAACAAAACTATTCATGGAAACTTTTACATTGGATACATCATAATAAAGTAGTGTGTAGTGGTTTCCGATCCAGAAAATTCATATTACTCGATAAAAATGCAAGTTCAGGAGCTACGCACGAAATGAGCTTCAAAGGAGTTTTTCAAGGTGTAAACACGATTTGGTTGGCATTTTGACGAGAACGAAGCCGATCTTGAAAAATTTTCACATTGGATACATCATAATAAGGGACTGTGTGGTTGTTTTGGATCGAAAAAATTTATATTGCTCGAGAAAAACACAAGTTCGAGAGCTACACACGAAATGCGCTTCATATGAGCTTTTCAAGACGCAAACACGATTTGGCAGGTATTTTGACGAGAACGAAGCCGTTCTTGAAAACTTTTACATTGGATACATCATAATAATGGAGTGTGTGGTTGTTTTAGATCTAAAACATTTATATAGCTCGAGAAAACCGCAAGTTCGGGAGCTACCCTCGAAATAAGCTTCAAATTTGTTTTTCGAGGTGCAAACACGATTCTGTAGGTATTTTGATGAGAACAAAACCGTTCTTGGAAACACTTACATTGGCTACATCATAATTAGGGTGTGTGTGTTATAACCGTTCTTCAAAATTTTTACATTGGATACAACATAATAAAAGTGTGTGTGGTGGCTTTGGATCGAAAAAATTTATATTGTTTGATCGAAACGCAAGTTCGAGAGCTACGCATGAATTGAGCTTCCAATGAGCTTTCCAAGACGCAAACACGATTTGGTAGGTATTTTTACGAGAATAAAGCCGTTTTTGGAAACTTTTACATTGGATACATCATAATAAAGGAGTGTATGGTGGTTTCCGATCTAGAAAATTCATATTACTCGATAAAAATGCAAGTTCAGTATCTACGCACGAAATGAGCTTCAAATGAGCTTTTCAAGGTGTAAACACGATTTGGTTGGTATTTAGACGAGAACTAAGCCGTTATTGAAAAATTTTCACATTGGATACATAATACTAAGGGAGTGTGTGGTGGTTTGATTCGAAAAAATTTATATTGCTCGAGAAAAATGCAAGTTCGGAAGCTAAGCACGAAATGAGCTTCAAATGAACTTTTCAAGGTGCAAACATGTTTTGGTAGGTATTTCGATGAGAACGAAACCGTTCTTGGAAACTTTTACATTGGATACATCATAATAAAGGAGTGTGTGGTGGTTTTAGATCTTGAAAATTTATATTGCTCGAGAAAAGCACAAGTTCGGGAGCTAAGCACGAAATGAGCTTTTCAAGGTGCAATCATGATTTGGTAGGTATTTTGATGAGAACAAAACCGTTCATGGAAACTTTTACATTGGATACATCATAATAAAGTAGTGTGTGGTGGTTTCCGATCTAGAAAATTCATATTGCTCGATAAAAATGCAAGTTCAGGAGCTATGCACGAAATGAGCTTCAAAGCAGCCTTTCAAGGTGAAAACACGATTTGGTTGGTATTTTGACGAGAACGAAACCGTTCTTGAAAAATTTTTACATTCGATGCATCATAATAAGGGACTGTGTGGTTGTTTTGGATCGAAAAAATTTATATTGCTCGAGAAAAACACAAGTTCGAGAGCTACACACGAAATGCGGTTTATTTGAGCTTTTCAAGACGCAAACACGATTTGGTAGGTATTTTGACGAGAATAAAGCCGTTCTTGAAAACTTTTACATTGGATACATCATAATAAAGGAGTGTGTGGTTGTTTTAGATCTAAAACATTTATATAGCTCGAGAAAACCGCAAGTTCGGGAGCTACCCTCGAAATAAGCTTCAAATGTGTTTTTGGAGGTGCAAACACGGTTCTGTAGGTATTTTGATGAGAACGAAACCGTTCTTGGAAACACTTACATTGGCTACATCATAATTAGGGTGTGTGTGTTATAACCGTTCTTCAAAATTTTTACATTGGATACAACATAATAAAAGTGTGTGTGGTGGCTTTGGATCGAAAAAAATTTATATTGTTTGATCAAAACGCAAGTTCGAGAGCTACGCATGAATTGAGCTTCCAATGAGCTTTCCAAGACGCAAATACGATTTGGTAGGTATTTTTAAGAGAATAAAGCCGTTTTTGGAAACTTTTACATTGGATACATCATAATAAAGGAGTGTATGGTGGTTTCCGATCTAGAAAATTCATATTACTCGATAAAAATGCAAGTTCAGTAGCTACGCACGAAATGAGCTTCAAATGAGCTTTTCAAGGTGTAAACACGATTTGGTTGGTATTTAGACGAGAACTAAGCCGTTATTGAAAAATTTTCACATTGGATACATCATACTAAGGGAGTGTGTGGTGGTTTGATTCGAAAAAGTTTATATTGCTCGAGAAAAATGCAAGTTCGGAAGCTAAGCACGAAATGAGCTTCAAATGAGCTTTTCAAGGTGCAAACATGTTTTGGTAGGTATTTCGATGAGAACGAAACCGTTCTTGGAAACTTTTACATTGGATACATCATAATAAAGGAGTGTGTGGTGGTTTTAGATCTAGAAATTTTATATTGCTTGAGAAAAGCACAAGTTCGGGAGCTAAACACGAAATGAGCTTTTCAAGATGCAATCATGATTTGGTAGGTATTTTGATGAGAACAAAACCGTTCATGGAAACTTTTACATTGGATACATCATAATAAAGTAGTGTGTGGTGGTTTCCGATCTAGAAAATTTATATTGCTCGATAATATTACAAGTTCAGGAGCTACGCACGAAATGAGCTTCAAAGGAGCCTTTCAAGGTGAAAACACGATTTGGTTGGTATTTTGACGAGAACGAAGCCGTTCTTGAAAATTTTTTACATTTGATGCATCATAATAAGGGATTGTGTGGTGGTTTTGGATCGAAAAAATTTATATTGCTCGAGAAAAATTCAAGTTCGGAAGCTACACACGAAATGAGCTTCAAATGAGCTATTCAAGACGCAAACACGATTTGAAAGGTATTTTGATGAGAACGAAGCCGTTCTTAGAAGCTTTTACATTGGATACATCATAATAAAGGAGTGTGTGGTGGTTTTACGTCTAAAAATTTTATAAAGCTCGAGAAAACCGCAAGTTCGGGAGCTACCCTCGAAATAAGCTTCAAATGTGTTTTTCAAGGCGTAAACACGATTTAATTGGTATTTTGATGAGAAGAAAGCCGTTCGTGAAAAATTTTTACATTGGATAAGTCATAATAAGAGAGTGTGTGGTGGTTGTAGATCGAAAAAATTTATATGGCTCGAGAAAAATGCAAGTTCGGGAGCTACACACCAAATGAGCTTCAAATGAGCTTTCCAAGATGCAAACACGATTTGGTAGGTGACGAGAACGAAACCGTTTTTAGAAATTTTTACATTGGATACATCATAATAAGGGAATGTATGCTGGTTTTAGATCTAAAAATTTATAAAGCTCGGGAAAAGCGCAAGTTCGGGAGCTATCCTCGAAATAAGCTTCAAATGTGTTTTTCAAGGTGCAAACGCGATTTTGTAGGTATTTTAATGAGAACGAAGCCATTCTTGGAAACTCTTACATTGGCTACATCATAATGTGGGAGTGTGTGTTATGGTTTTGATCGAAAGAATTTATATTGCTTGATCAACACGCAAGTTCGGGAGCTAAGCACGAAATGAGCTTCAATTGAGCTTTTCAAGGTGCAAACATGATTTGGTAGGTATTTTGATGTGAACGAAACCGTTCTTCAAAAATTTTACATTGGATACATCATAAATAAAAGTGTGTGTGGTGGTTTTAGATCGAATAAATTTATATTGTTCGATCAAAATGCAAGTTCGAGAGCTACGCATGAAATGAGCTTCAAATGAACTTTTCAAGGTTCAAACACACTTTCATTGGTATTTTGAGGAGAACGAAGCCGTTCCAGTAAACTTTTACATTGGATACATCATAATAAGGGAGCGTGTGGTGGTTTTCGATCTAGAAAATTTATATTGTTCGAGAAAAATGCAAGTTCGAGAGCTACGCACGAAATGAGCTTCAAAGGAGCTTTTCAAGGTGTAAACACGATTTGGTTGGTATTTTGACGAGAACCAAACCGTTCTTGAAAAATTTTCACATTGGATATATCATAATAAGGGAGTATGTGGTGATTTGATTCGAAAAAGTTTATATTGCTCGAGAAAAATTCAAGTTCGGGAGCTACACACGAAATGAGCTTCAAATGAGCTATTCAAGACGCAAACACGATTTAGAAGGTATTTTGACGAGAACAAAGCCGTTCTTGGATGCTTTTACATTGGATACATCATAATAAAGGAGTGTGTGGTGGTTTTACGTCTAAAAGTTTTATAAAGCTCGAGAAAACCGCAAGTTCAGGAGCAACCCTCGAAATAAGCTTCAAATGTGTTTTTCAAGGTATAAACACGATTTAATTGGTATTTTGACGAGAACGAAGCCGTTCTTGAAAATTTTTTACATTGGATAAGTCATAATAAGTGAGTGTGTGGTGGTTTTGGATCGAAAAAATTTATATTGCTCGAGAAAAATGCAAGTTCGGGAGCTACACACCAAATGAGCTTCAAATGAGCTTTCCAAGATGCAAACACGATTTGGTAGGTGACGAGAACGAAACCGTTTTTAGAAATTTTTACATTGGATACATCATAAT
The DNA here is from genome assembly GCA_029490685.1 of Schizonepeta tenuifolia. Classification (NCBI taxonomy): domain Eukaryota; kingdom Viridiplantae; phylum Streptophyta; class Magnoliopsida; order Lamiales; family Lamiaceae; genus Schizonepeta; species Schizonepeta tenuifolia. The sequence continues at coordinate 49,712,737 of CM055956.1, read as the reverse complement.
AAGGGAGTGTATGCTGGTTTTAGATCTAAAAATTTATAAAGCTCGGGAAAAGCGCAAGTTCGGGAGCTATCCTCGAAATAAGCTTCAAATGTGTTTTTCAAGGTGCAAACGCGATTTTGTAGGTATTTTAATGAGAACGAAGCCATTCTTGGAAACTCTTACATTGGCTACATCATAATGTGGGAGTGTGTGTTATGGTTTTGATCGAAAGAATTTATATTGCTTGATCAACACGCAAGTTCGGGAGCTAAGCACGAAATGAGCTTCAATTGAGCTTTTCAAGGTGCAAACATGATTTGGTAGGTATTTTGATGTGAACGAAACCGTTCTTCAAAAATTTTACATTGGATACATCATAAATAAAAGTGTGTGTGGTGGTTTTAGATCGAATAAATTTATATTGTTCGATCAAAATGCAAGTTCGAGAGCTACGCATGAAATGAGCTTCAAATGAACTTTTCAAGGTTCAAACACACTTTCATTGGTATTTTGAGGAGAACGAAGCCGTTCCAGTAAACTTTTACATTGGATACATCATAATAAGGGAGCGTGTGGTGGTTTTCGATCTAGAAAATTTATATTGTTCGAGAAAAATGCAAGTTCGAGAGCTACGCACGAAATGAGCTTCAAAGGAGCTTTTCAAGGTGTAAACACGATTTGGTTGGTATTTTGACGAGAACCAAGCCATTCTTGAAAAAATTTCACATTGGATATATCATAATAAGGGACTGTGTGGTGGTTTGATTCGAAAAAGTTTATATTGCTCGAGAAAAATGCATGTTCGGAAGCTAAGCACGAAATGAGCTTCAAATGAGCTTTTCAAGGTGAAAACATGTTTTGGTAGGTATTTTGATGAGAAAAAAACCGTTCTTGGAAACATTTACATTGGATACATCATAATAAAGGAGTATGTGATGGTTTTAGATCTAGAAAAATTATATTGCTTGAGAAAAGCACAAGTTCGGGAGCTAAGCACGAAATGAGCTTCAAATGAGCTTTTCACGGTGCAATAATGATTTGGTAGGTATTTTGATGAGAACAAAACCGTTCATGAAAACTTTTACATTTGATACATCATAATAAAGTAGTGTGTGGTGGTTTCCGATCTAGAAAATTCATATTGCTAGATAAGAATGCAAGTTCGGGAGCTACTCACGAAATGAGCTTTAAAGGAGCCTTTCAAGGTGAAAACACGATTTAGTTGGTATTTTGACGAGAATGAAGCCGTTCTTGAAAAATTTTACATTGGATACATCATAATAAGAGATTGTGTGGTGGTTTTGGATCGAAAAAATTTATATTGCTCGAGAAAAGTTCAAGTTCGGGAGCTACAAACGAAATGAGCTTCAAATGAGCTTTTCAAGACGCAAACACGATTTGGTAGGTATTTTGCCGATAACGAAGCCTTTCTTGGAAGCTTTTACATTGGATACATCGTAATAAAGGAGTATGTGGTGGTTTTACGTCTAAAAATTTTATAAAGCTCGAGAAAAGCGCAAGTTCGGGAGCTATCCTCGAAATAAGCTTCAAATATATTTTTCAAGGTGTAAACACGATTTAATTGGTATTTTGACGAGAACGAAGCCGTTCTTAAAAATTTTTACATTGGATAAGTCATAATAAGAGAGTGTGTGGTGGTTGTCGATCTAAAAAATTTATATTGCTCGAATGCAAGTTCGGGAGCTACACACGAAATGAGCTCAAATGAGCTTTCCAAAACGCAAACACAATTTGGTAGGTATTTTCACGAGAACGAAGCTGTTATTGGAAACTTTTACATTGGATACATCATAATAAGGGAATGTGTGCTGGTTTTAGATCTAAAAAATTTATAAAGCTCGGGAAAAGTGCAAGTTCGAGAGCTTTCCTCGAAATAAGCTTCAAATGTGTTTTTCAATGTGCAAACACAATTTTGTAGGTATTTTGACGAGAACGAAGCCGTTTTTGGAAACTTTTACATTGGATACATGGTAATAATGGAGTGTGTGGTGGTTTCCGATCTAGAAAATTCATATTGCTCGATTAAAACACAAGTTTAGCAGCTACGCACGAAATGAGCTTTAAAGGAGCTTTTCAAGGTGTAAACACGATTTGTTTGGTATTTTGACGAGAACGAAGATGTTCTTGAAAATTTTTTACATTGGATACATCATTATAAAGGAGAGTGTGGTGGTTTTAGATCTAACACATTTATATAGCTCGAGAAAAGCGCAAGTTCGGGAACTACCCTCTAAATAAGCTTCAAATGTGTTTTTCAAGGTGCAAATACGATTTTGTAGTTATTTTGACGAGAACGAAGCCTTTCTTAGAAACTTTTACATAGGTTGCATCATAATAAGGGAGTGTGTGGTGGTTTTGATATATTGCTCGAGATAAATGCAAGTTCGGAAGCTAAGCACGAAATAAGCTTCAAATGAGCTTTTCAAGGTGCAAACATGTTTTGGTAGGTATTTTGATGAGAATGAAATCGTTCTTGGAAACATTTACATTGGATAAATCATAATAAAGCAGTATGTGGTGTTTTTCCGATCTAGAAAATTCATATTGCTCGATAGAAATGCAAGTTCAGGAGCTACGCCCGAAATGTGCTTCAAAGGAGTTTTTCAAGGTGTAAACACGATTTGGTTGGTATTTTGACAAGAACGAAGCCGTTCTTGAAAATTTTTTACATTGGATACATCATAATAATGGAGAGTGTGGTGGTTTTGTATCGAAAAAATTTATATTGCTCGAGAAAAATACAATTTCGGGAGCTACACACGAAATGAGCTTCATATGAGCTTATCAAGACGCAAACACGATTTGGTAGGTATTTTGACGAGATCGAAGCCGTTCTTGAAAACTCTTACATTGGATACATCATAATAAAGAAGTGTGTGGTGATTTTAGATCTAAAACATTTATATAGCTCGAGAAAAGCACAAGTTCGGGAGCTACCCTCGAAATAAGCTTCAAATGTGTTTTTCAAGGTGCAAACACGATTTTGTAGATATTTTGACGAGAACGAAACCATTCTTGGAAACTTTTACATTGGCTACATCATAATAAGGGAGTGTGTGGTGGTTTTGACTCGAAAAAGTTTATATTGCTCAAGAAAAATGCAAGTTCAGAAGCTAAGAACGAAATGAAATTCAAATGAGCTTTTCATGGTGCAAACATGTTTTGGTAGGTATTTTGATGAGAACGAAACCGTTCTTGTAAAGTTTTACATTGGATACATCATAATAAAGCAGTTTGTGGTGTATTCCGATCTAGAAAATTCATATTTCTTGATAAGAACGCAAGTTTAGGAGCTACGCACGAAATGAGCTTCAAATGAGCTTTTCAAGGTGTAAACACGATTTGGTTGGTATTTTGACGAGAACGAAGCCGATCTTGAAAATTTTTCACATTGGATACATCATAATAAGGAAGTGTGTGGTTGTTTTGGATCGAAAAAATTTATATTTGTCACACGCCGACTCCCGAGGTGCGAATTACGAAAAATAATACAACTTTACCAACTAACAATCAACTCAAATACGGGGAACATGCTCGGGGAAATATCAACTAAAAGCATCAGCACTCCAATAAGGCCATCAAAGACATAATGAAGCAATAACCGAGCATTTTAAATTACATATCAACGAGAGTATGATAAGTATATCAAGTCAACGAGATTAAGATTCAACAAGACATTAAAACCATCGAGCACATTGCTCGGAATCAAAAACAAGTGTCAGATATATAACAACAGACTTTCACGTTAAACGAGTTGCAGCAGAATCTCGACTCAAATCCCAACACTCACATGTATGAAGACGTGCAAATGCCAGTCTGACATTCGACTAAACACAACCAAACAAACCACACCACCAAGCCTTTCCTGCCATTGCCATCCTGCTAACCTGCACGTTTAGAAATACACGCAGGGCTTAGTACTTCGTACTCAGTGAACATATGCCGAAAACATTTGTAAAAGATGCTCTTTAAAGCTATATCAATTGAACTTGCCTTGCCGAAACATCACAAGTAACTAAGCAACTTAAAATGATTTTACTTGTGCATGCTAAAAATATTTTCTTTTAAATAGACTCCGCAGTCAAAACATAATATTTACTCAACAGTATGCATCATCTGTCACAAATTCTCTCACTGTGCTGAGAAGTAGGCCTCGTTCTCGAACACTGTGACCGGCCTAACCGAAGCAAGGCTCACAGTCACCTCAACATTTAACATACCACACGTGGCTTTCCTTTCTTTTACAGGATGATAATAACTCAAACAAACAGATGATAACACATACTAAACTCAATAAAATGTCAAGTCAATTTCATTTTAAAAATTCACATAATAATACTCAATAGTATAATAGCATTCATCGATAGTTTTGGTTTAGAGAAGCCCACCTGTCTTCCGACGTTCTAGCTAGGTGGCTTACGTGCTACCTGTCCTCGCTTATTTCTCCGTTCTGCTTGATCCTTCACAGTTTGACATCGATAAAGAAGATAAGGTACTACGCAAAGACGGATATTAAACGTTGGTCTCGACTGAAGGACTTCTACTTGACTCGTTGCTCTCAAAGCTATTCTTTTCTAAATAAATCTCGCATTCTCGTCTCTAAGCCATTAACTCTACTCGATAATTGGTTAATACTACTAACCAATGTCTTAGCACTTCTCGCTTTAATTATGAAACATCGTCTATCTAAACTCTATTACTCGAGTTTTCTTTTATATAATCTTAATCAATTCTTGATTTAATTATCAACTTAACAACTTAATTATTTTGCATACAAAACAAACTCAATAATCTTTCACGTCATCATCAAATAATATCATTCACTTAAGCACGTTAATTCAATTGCATAACAATTCAAAATAAATCAAACACATTTTCAAACACGTTATCATCTACTTAATTTTTATTTTAGAACTTAATTCAAATACGAATTCCTTTTTATAAAAACTCAATTAATAAAATTTATCTTTCTCGACTTATAAACAACACTTTTCCAAACTCGTTGTCTTATGAAACATATTATAAATCTTTACTCAATTAATAAAAATTCTTCTCGGTTTATTCTTATGAAATAGGAATTTCATTTCTATTTCTAACTCGATTCTTATTCTTGACTTAAATTATTACTTTTTTAGATTATTATCTCGACAATTCTTCTCGGTTTATTCTTAATCCACACGGTTTTGAAAAACAACTTACTTAATTAATTTAATTAATTACTTTCAAAAATCATTACTCGATATCTTACTCGTATTTTATTCCATTATTTTCTTGATTAAACTATACGAGTATTTTAACTTAACTCCTCTAACACTTTTTCTCGACTCGATTAAACCTTCTCTTCACTTTCTTATCATTTTGTTCTCTTTATTTTAACTCGATTTTCTCGACTCTTATTTATTTAATTAAGAAATTTATTTTCTTCTTTTATTTACTAGATCAAGACTCATTTCTTAATACATGTTTTCCTTTATTCTTTATTATATTTTTACTAATTTTCTTTTTGATTTAATTTAATCAAAATTTAAATCTTCAAGTTTTATCTTATGAACACTTAGAACACTTAGAACACTTACTAGGTATTCTTTTCTATGTATTTTTCAATTCTTAACAATTTTAAAGTTTAAAACTTCATTCTTTCATCACATTAAATCCTATTATCATCTAGGATTCAAACTTAACACATAATCATACTTAAAAATATTATATCATCAACAACATCAAAATCACTAAATCATCATATAATTATTTTCTTCAAAAACCACATATATATGTCGATTTTCTCACACTTAACAACATAAATGATTAAATCATCACATCTCATAATAATCTCATGCTCAAAACATCAATTAAATCATCAATAAAATCAACAAAATATTTTCTTCCTCCTAGCCCTAAACTCACGGCATTTTCCTCATTTTTAGGGCATTCGATTTTTAAAATTTTCAAGCACAATTACTCATTCACAACATACCTACAAACATAAATCAAGCATCAAATTAACAAAAACTCAAGAAAATCATATTTTCTTATTTTCCTCCTATTTTTTTCGGTATTACTCAATTTTTAGGGTTTTTAAATTTCTTTTTTTTTCTCTTAATTCATCGATCAAAATCCTAAATTCGATTCTCCTATCGATTTCTTCTCACTCGATCTTCACATCGATAACCCTAGTTTGCCTAAACATAAAATAAATACCATGCATGCATGTTTTCTTTCTTTTAGGGCTTATAGGGATACATATATACAAGAAATCAAATGAATATCATACTTTTAGAAAATAAATTGGATTTCTCCTCCTTGATCTCTTCTTTGGCCGAAAATGGTGGAGAAATAGGGCTCAAACTTCTAGCTTGGATTCACCATGGAAGAAATCATCTTGAATCCTCAAGAAAATATGAAACAACAATTAATCATCCATTTTTAGGGCTTAAGAGCCGAAAATAATGAATGAATAAGGATGATTATTGGATTTCAAACTTAAGAACTTGGAGAATTATTACCTTTCAACTTAGGGTTTGAAAGAACTAGGATGATGATGATGATCTTCTCTTGATCTTCATGAAATTGGAGCTTGAATGCTAGGCTTGCATGGAAGAAATTTCAACTATGTGTATGGTGTGTGTGTGCTCGGCAATGGGGGAGAGGGAGAGAGGGATTTTTCTTCCTTGTTGTTTGATGGAGAGTTTTAGAGAGTGAGATAGATGGAATGAAATTTTTCTCTTGAATAGAGAGAGAGATTGGATTATAGAATGCATGCACTTGATTAATTATTCTTCCAACACATAGAATATAAATGATGATGTTGGTGTTGGAACTTGGATTGAGAGAGAGATAATGGATTGATGGGATGGATGTATGCATGGAATCTTCATACACAGTTTACTAAGATTTTGTTAAAGAATATTCATGAAGAATTCTACTTAATAGGTTTGGAGAGAGAGATTAGGGAGAGAGATGGAGAGATGGCGGTGGAGAGGGAGAGAGATGAGTGAAATTTTTCTCAATATTTTATTACGGGTATTATTTACCCGGTCGTAAAAAGTTTTCCGGATAAAAAGTCCGTATTATTCCATTTATGCTAAAAACAGGTCTAATCTCTCTTTGTCTCGTTTCTGACATTAAAAACATCTCAAACCTAATTCACATCTCATTAAATAAATTAAGGATTCCGATTATCTAATTTTTAGGTCTAAATTCCACATAACGAAGAAAATTTAAAAAATTAGTCGGCTTATTAATCCGCTTATTAATCCTTTAAAGATTAAATTCTCATAACTCTCTCAAATTATCTCGGATAAGCTTCTATCTTATCTTAGTGATTTTAGAATCAATTCTAGGTTCAGAGATTCTAATTAAAATCTATTCTAAGTTCATCGGTGTATAGCAATTTCTCGGTTATCAACAATATTCACTTCAAATCAAAATCCTCGGAAATCTCTGAAAATCATACTCGTATTCATTCTCATACAAATAAGCTCAATATATGCATCACAGTATCATTTCAATAAATAGAAACAGATAATCTCATGTAAAAACACATAAGGGCATTTCAGTCATTTTACTCATTTCTACTTATTAGAAAAAAATTTATTCCTCAAATCTCGTCATTTAAACTTATAAAGTTATTTAATACGCTCTCTAATGTTATAAAAGCTCGGGGTATTACATCCTCACCCTCTTAAAAAATTTTCTTCCCGAAATTTACTAACCTTAAGAAAATAGCTCGGGATATTTTGCCCTCATCTTTTCTTCGAGTTCCCACGTGGCTTCTTCGAGATCATGATGACACCACTTAACTTTTAGTAAGGGAATCGATTTTGTTCTAAGCTGCTGAACTTTACGATCTAAAATCCTCTCGGGTTTTTCCTCGTTGCTTAGATCGGGCTTCATCTCTACATCTTCTTGACGTATCACGTGCTTCGGATCGAAGACGTACTTTCTCAATTGTGATACGTGAAAAACGTTATGCAAGTTCCCAAAACTGGGAGGTAACGCTAAACGATATGATACGGATCCAATCCTCTCAAGTATTTCGTACGGTCCTACAAAACGAGGTTTAAGCTTTCCTTTAACTCCAAATCGATACACTCCTCTCGAAGGGGACACTTTCAAGAATACTTTATCTCCTACTTCAAACTCCAACTTGGATCTTCGGTTATCAGCATACGACTTTTGTCGACTCTGAGCTTCCTTAATCTTCTCGCGAATTTAGTGCACAGATTCTATCATTTCCTCAATCACTTCTGGCCCTATCACTTTCCTTTCGCCCACTTCGTTCCAATAAAGCGGCGATCTACATTTCCTTCCGTAAAGAGCTTCGTAAGGGGCTATTCCTATCGTATTCTGATAGCTATTGTTGTAAGCAAATTCGACAAGAGGTAAGATTTTCTCCCATTCAACTCCCTTATCTAGCAAAACAGCTCTCAACATATCCTCGAGGATTTGAATCGTTTGCTCCGTCTGACCATCGGTCTGGGGATGATAAGCAGTGCTGAATTACAACTGAGTTCCCAACTCCTTGTGGAAGCTTTCCCAAAAACGGGTTGTGAACTTCGAATCTCTATCAGAAGTAACCGTCTTTGGCACTCCGTGCAACTTTACAATTTCCTTAATGTAGATCTGAGCTAACTTGGCTGATCCATGGGTGTGTGGAATAGGTATGAAATGAGCAGACTTCGTCAATCTATCCACTATCACCCATACTACTGTGTTTCCTTTCCTTGATCTTGACAATCCTGTCACAAAATCCATCGTGATTCCATCCCACTTCCATTCTGGGACTGGTAATGGCTGCAGAGGTCCATACGGTCGTTGATGCAAAGACTTTACTTGCTGGCAAGCTAGGCATCTCTCAACGAACAATGCCACATCCATTTTCATTCCATTCCACCAAAATTGTTTCTTTAAGTCTTGGTACATCTTCGTGCTGCCGTGATGGGCTGTATACGGGGTTTCATGAGCTTCACTCATTATTTCCTTTCTTAACTTGTCATCACTATGCACACAAATTCTTCTTTGGTACAACAAGGCATTATCGCTTGACTCCGAGAAATCTTTAACTCATTCACTTCTCACCTTCATCCGTAACTTCTCTAACTCTTCATCCCTTCTCTGACCTTCTATGATGCGGGTTCTCAAATCAGGCATTACTACTAAAGTAGCAATCATTTGTTCTACCGTCACTGGAGGTACAATCACTTCAATTCTCATCCTTTCAAATTCTTCGATCAACTTGACTTCATCAGTTAGAAGAAATCCTAATTCGGTCTCTTTCGAATTTTCCTTCTTTCTCTTTCGACTTAGTGCGTCAGCTACTACATTAACTTTACCGGGATCGTAAGATATCTTGCAATCGTAATCCTTCACCAACTCGAGCCATCTTCTTTGTCTCATGTTTAACTCCTTCTGTTCGGAGAAGTACTTCAAACTCTTGTGATCTGAAAATATTTCACACTTGGCTCCGTAGAGATAATGTCGCCAAATCTTCAAAGCATGCACGATAGCTGCTAATTCCATGTCATGAGTTGGATACTTCTCCTCATGGGGTTTGAGTTGTCTTGAAGCATATGCAATCACTTTTCCATCTTGCATTAGAACACATCCTAATCCTTGAGCAAATGCGTCAGTATATATAATGTAATCTTTGTCTGGTTCGGGCAAGTCCAATATTGGAGCTGTAGTCAATCTCGTCTTGAGTTCTTGGAAACTTCTTTCATATTCTTCCGTCCACTCGAACTTCGTTTCTTTCTTCAACAGGCTCGTCATTGGCTTCGCAATTTTGGAGAATCCTTCTATGAATCTCCTATAGTATCCTGCTAAACCGAGGAAACTACGGATTTCATGCACTGACGTCGGGGATTTCCATTCTTGCACAGCTTTCACCTTTTCCATATCCACCTTAATTCCTTCGGAAGAAACAACATGTCCTAGGAAATTCACCTCTTTCAACCAAAATTCACATTTACTGAATTTGGCATACAACTTTTCAGTTCTACGCTTTTCCAACACAATCCTCAAATGCTTCTCGTGTTCGGTTTCATCTCTTGAATACACCAAAATATCGTCTATGAAGACAATCACGAACTTGTCCAAATATTCGTGAAAAACTCTGTTCATCATATCCATAAATACTGCTGGAGCATTTGTGTCACAGCCCCAAATCCCGAGGGACGGCAGAAGTCGGGGTGCGATTGGGATTGGATTAAAGAAGCGGGGAAGAAGGGGGCTGACTAACTAAACATACATAAAGACATCATACATTCAATGAACAAGACTTTACTATTATAAAGAAAGAGTTAATCACGGAGGATTACTCGACAAAAGGTACTCGAAAGTATATAAGTTAAAGTTTACAGACTTAAACTACAGTGATTTGTTTAATGTACATATTCTCAAAAGACTTAGAGTTTTGCAGCGGAAAGTAGGTCATAGCTAAAGCAATCCTAACTTCTCAACTCGACTCAACTTCAACCACCGCCGCTCTCGTCGCTTCAACCTGCACATTTATAAACACATGCAGGGCTAAGTACGAAAGTACTTAGTGGGCACGATGCCGAAAATATAATCATAAGTATAGATAATCTGGCATTTCATAATTGTAGCACATCGGGGTTTTATTGAAAGGGGCCCGTGTCTACTAAAACATTTTCTGACTCATTTTCTCAATTTAGCTTGCAAGCATTTTTCTGGTATGTTACGTTCAAATCTTGACCAATTCTCATTCACCGTGGCTGGTTACCCCTCAACAGGATACCACATACACCACAGGTTACAAAGTGCACTAACTCTGGAAAGCACTTAATAGCTAACTCAGAGCCGATCGTTAGTTAACCTATTTTGATTAACTCATAAAATCTGGAAAACACGAATGTTAACTCAGATAGGTACAAGAGAACTCACATAAAACATAAAACAGTTTATGCCATAATTATCACTTTGAAAACACAGATATCAAAGCGATAAAGAAAGGTTTTCCAGCATTGCTCGTTTTGTTTTATATATAAAAGCCCACCTTAGTGTTTACAGAACTAAGTACGAGCTTTCGTTCTCCTGATCTTCCGTCCTTTCCTTATTGCTGGCTTCCTCCTTCATCGTAAAATAATCACACTTAAAATTCGGTCGTAAAAGATAATCGATCATAGAAATTCGAATTAGGTTTTAGTCGTTTCATTTCTTTAGGCATTTGCACGCTACTAGTTTCATTTTAATTAAACATGAACGAGACTTGAACAAATCTCGTTTAGAACTCGAAAGGTCTCATACACGACTCTTAGGTCAGTAGAGAAGGTAGTCATTAACTTATTATGGCTTAAACGATCGAAAGAAACTAAGTTGCAAAGAAAACAACTTAGTTAAACAACTTCTGAAATTTCACTGCGCAAAGCAGTAGTTCTGAGGACTGCCCAGAACAGGAGAATTGGAAACAGGGGATGAGCCCTATACCATTTGAAATCTTGGAAAGTCTAGTTTACGCTCCAATTTACGGATCTCAAATCCGATAAACGAGCTAAAAGTTATTACAGTTTCCGGGAAGGGTCGCAAAACTGCCGCGGCTAACCCTAATTGCTCGATAAAATCGACGTATAACTTCCTAAGTTCGTTCTAAATTCTCGTACCCGTTTTCTCACGAAACTTGACTCTCAAGGCAGTCAACACGTACTCCCATACGTGAAGGACTCCTTTTCAAAACTCGCTTAGAACTACGACGATCAAACCTCGTCGTTTCAACTACCATTTACTATACCAAAAACAAGTTAACAAAATCTCGTTTCTAGTTCTCGACTATAACTACAACTCATATTATAATAACTCGAAAGCTCACGTCGTCAACTACAAAGTTGTGCCTTAGTCCATTATAATCATTATTATCTAATTAGATTTCTTACTCGACTTCTCGATTATTAATTACGTCCACTTGTTCGTCTCTTATGAGATTTCAAAAGTTATCGAAATTCGTTCAAATTCTACGACATCAATCATCATCTAACATAGATCATTTTTATACATATCATCACTCCATGTCATCAACCAATCTCGATTTATTCCTAAATTCTTGTCTCTTACGATTTCACAATAATTTTAGAAAATTCCAATTAAATTCATAACATCAACTAATATCATTAGAGACATAAATTCATCAACAAATCATCAACTAAATCAACTACATGAAAACCCCCAATTTCTACAAAATTTCGATATTATCATATAATTAAAGGGGGTGATTTTCTTCATCAAACATCATCATTAATCCCTTAATCATACTACTATATCATCAATTGATCAATTCAAGTCTTATTACATCATCAAATTGAAAACCCTCAATTCAAACCCTAGCTCAAAATCGGTCCTCATCAAATACTTAGGGGTTTTGATTTCTTTTTGTTTTAATCCTCAATCGAACACCTCCTAAGCAATATTATACCATCAATTGAAGAATCCAAATTATCCTACAACAACCCCTAATTTTCGGTATTCACTAGGAAATAGGGTTCTTGATTTTCTTTCAATTTTAATCATAGATCCATAACTAATACACCTAATTACACTAATTAGAGATCAAAACATCTAATTCCCATCATCCATAAATTTCGATCCACATGAAAAAAAAAAAGGAATCTAATTGGATAGGATTAGAGAGGAGATGATTACCTTGACAAGTAATAAAGGAAGTTGGATGATTTGATGGTTGGATGAAGAACTTGTGATGATTTCTTGTCCAAGAACTTGGAGCTCTTCAATGGTGAAATGAAGAACAAAGAGAGAGATATTGTAGGTGTGTGTGTTTCGAAATGGGAGGGAGAGGTAAGTGAGGGAGATGACTAAATTGTGTATAATATCTAACACTTAGGTTAATAGGTGTAAAGTATAAAGTAAATATCTATATGGTCAGTCATTAGGTTAATACTATATAAAATAAAAAATATCAAGGTTGTGAGAGGAGGAGAAGTCGGCATTGAGGGGAGAAAAAGAAGAAATTACGCGTTTTTCCGGCGCGATACGACGTTACAGAAATCGAACAACAAAAAACGTAGCTCGGCACAAAATTGTCAAATTCCGATTCGACCAAAAATTCTAACGTATTTAACTTATTCGGAAAGTAATATTTAAAAACATAATTCCGACAAAAACTCGGGACGACACAGTCCGAGTTTTGTCCGGAAAATCAAAACAATGAACTTTCTCGAGCGAGTTCGTATCGCGATTTCGTGAATGTAAAAATCAGACAGTTTTCCGTTCTGAGCTCTAGAACTAAAAAGTTTTTGTACGCGATAATCCTAAATACAGTAGTCATCTAACTGACTTCCGTAATTTATTTTTGGAAACGGATTTCACCGTTGGTTTTAGAATTCAGAATCGTAAACTTAGGCGTGCAAAGCCATTTTTTATTATTAACTTTAAATTTTTAAGACTGTACGGAAAATCTGGGGTATTACAATTTGTCAACCCGAATGACATTACTATGAATTCGTAATGTCCATACCTCGTTCTGAAAGCAGTCTTTGGAATATCTTCTTGCTTGATCTTCAATTGATGGTATCCAGATCTTAAATCAATCTTGGAGAAAACACCGGCTCCTCTTAGCTGATCGAACAAATCATCTATCCTTGGCAAAGGATACTTGTTCTTAAACGTAATCTTGTTTAGCTCTCGGTAGTCTATGCACATCCTTGAACTACCGTCCTTTTTCTTCACAAATAAATTGGAGCACCCCATGACGATACATTTGGTCGAATATAACCCAAGTCCAACAATTCTTGCAGTTGGATTTTCAACTTTTGAAGTTCTTTTGGAGCCATTCTATATGGGGCCTTGGATATCGGGGCTGATCCGGGTTCCAAATCGATCGTAAACTCCAATTGTCGATCAGGGGTAAACCTGGTAATACTTCTGGAAACACGTCCTTGAATTCTCTCACGATCGGTACATTATCGATATTCAACTCTTGATTTTCGTCTTTATTCAAATAAACTAGATACACTTGTGTATCTTTCTTCCTCATTAATCTTTGTGCTTTCATGGCCGAAACTATTGGTACGCTCTTCCTCATTCTCTTCTCAACTCCGAAAACTATGGTTGACTCTTCTCAAGGGGGGTTTAAACGATATTTGTCTCAAGTTGCATCGAATCGTCACTAATTTCTTGGTTAACCAATCCATTCTTAGGATTATATTTACGTCCTACATCTGGATTAAATTCAGGGATTTCGCGATCAACTTACGATTGCCGACTTCAAATTCTAAATTCGAGCAAACGCGCGAAACTAACACAGATTTTCCTAAAGGGGTTGTGACACTAAGCACCTGGTTTGATTCTTCTACCTTCAAATCTAGGTTCTCTACGCAAACGCTAGATATAAATGAATGCGAAGCACCTGTATCGAACAAAACAATAAGAGGTATGCCGTTAAGCTTTCCCATACCTGCCAAATTTCCTTTATCTTTCTCTAGCGGCTTCTGCTCAATTGCGTAGGCTCTTTGGAAGTGCAGGGGATCTTGCTGGAGAGGTTGCTGCTTTGGCTGTGGCGGTTTGCGTTGATGTTGGATAAACTTTTGCGGAGGAGCTGCCTCAATAGCTTTCATCTGTGAAGGCTGGAACTGATTTGGTCTTCCGCCTCTCATTCCTTGTTGCGTACTCGGGCACTGGTTCGAGAAATGACCAGGCTGACCACAAGTATAGTAAACATTACTCCCACTCTTGCAGACGCCTTGATGCATTTTGCCACACTTCGAACAAGGAGGGAATCCTAAAGGTCCTACAGGTAGGTTACTTCGGTTGACATGTGGAGCTCTTCCCTTTTAGGGTTGTTGTTGGCTTTTTCCTTGCCACGGTTTCTTGTTCGGGTGGTTTCCACCACTCCATTTTCCTTTCCTCTTTTCATGCTGGCCAAATTGGGATTGTTGGGTAGTTACGGTCGTCATTGTCTGGCTTTGAAATTGAGGATTCGCTGACGGATGCGATCCTTTTTCTAGTTGCATGGCCAACTCCATATCTAGGGCTCGGTTCAAGGCTTCAGCATAAGTCAGACCATTCTGACTAGCAAGAACTACTCGGATATCCTACCTTAGTCCTGCTCGAAACAACTCACACATTTTCTCATCAGTGTCTACCATATCAGGCTCAAATCGTGCTAATTCACAGAACTCTCGATCGTACTCGGCCACAGCCTTCTTTCCTTGCTTCAAATTGGCGAATTCGTTTGCTTTCTACTTGCAATAACTTCTTGGCACATACTTCTCATACAAGGCTTCTTTAAACTGATCCCAAGTCAGGTTCTCGCATTCTTCGGGTGTATACATTCTTTGTTTTGCCTCCCACCAGTAGTCGGCAGTTTCTTTCAACTGATACATCATACACTCAAGACGTTCACGATCGGTGCAACGAAGGAAACGGAAAATTTGCTCAAGAGAACGAATCCAGTCCTCAGCATCAGCTGGACTGTCTTTACCATCAAAATTTGGGGGATTCTGACGAAGAAAAAGTTCTTCGACTCGTCTCTCATTCGGAGGGGGCAGAGTAGGATCACGCTGTCCCTCAGGGTTATCTTCAGGGTTTCTGACATTTCTACGTCTTGGCGGCATTCTAAAAATACAACAAGAAAACTTTAGCCACTCCAATACTTTAGTTCACTAGGAACCTTTCTCGATTCTGAAAACATTTCCCTTTTGGGAGGAATATGATTCTCGATCGGTACTTAAATAAATAATTAAAAGGCAATCAAGAATCATCTCAAATAACTTCATTATTTCAAATTCTCATATATACATGTATCTCATTCAATTTCCAATAGTCATCAAGCATTTACATCATCATTATAAATTCACATATTCTCAAGACAATTATTGTTCTCAAGCAATCAATCACAATCATCGAATAAAACATATCACCTTAACATTCACATACTCAATTCAAATTAATAACTCAGAAGACTCATAATTGATTTTAATAGCCTAACGGCTCATCTTTCATATCGCCCGACGACGGCCTCTTCTGAGGACTTATAAACAGTAGGGATTTAAACAATTTTACTGAAAATTTTCCTTTCTTCTACTCGATAACTAAGGTTCTACTCGAACTACGCAAGTTCTCACTTTGCGTTCGACTCTTACCTACACATTAACCACGATAATAACATCACTGCTGGAAATTAAAAAGAGTTCATTTCTCAAACACACACGGTAAACTACTTAAATTTCCACGGCTTCTTCGAACCAATTCTACATGCAAGAATCATCTTCACTCGGCCCACTGTCATCGTATTGCTCTGCGTCGGAATCTACTTCAATGTGCTCTCTAGGGTCTTCCTCTTCTTCAGGATCCTCTTCTTCTTCTTCCTCTTCCTCATGTATGTTTTCTGCAAGCTGTCCTTCTTCCTCAACGTTATCATCTTCGATAGTGAAACACTCACGTTCGACTGCCCTCAATGCTTTCTCACAATCCTCTAGAGTGTAGTGGAGTGCAGCTAACTCGGACTCAACCCAAGGTGGGGTGTTGGAGTTTTCCTCTCGACGAAGGTAGGATGCTATGTCGGCTGAGGCACCAAACTGGGAGTTGTGTTCATCTTCTGGCCTTACTAAAGAGGTAGATGCAAAAGTATAAGGGGTAGGAAAGATATAGATGGATAAAGCTTGGAGGTATCCTTTTCCCACTGTCGCTGCATCGGCCGGCTCATTTTCATTCTCATTATCATCGCCGTTGTTTGAACGGGCTGGTCTGGAGGACTCCGCTTCGGGATGAACTGGAAGAGTTGCTTGATAACGACGCATATAGGCGGCGAACTGATCCTCAGTCGATGATGAAATTCCATTAGGGTCATTGTATCCGCTCGGCTGCAATGTTGGCAAGTTAGACAAGGCAAAGGAATCAAAAGATCGGATTGAAAGTACACCACTTACAATTGAATAATCTGGGTGGGACTCTCGAGGTTTAAGTTCGGTTCGTGGCGGCAAATTAATTTGAAGGGAAATAGGGTCAACTTGAGGAATCGGTGGAGGAGCACGGAAAATTCCGTTTAACAAGTCTGAAGAGTCATCCTCATACGGCTCTGGCGGAGGGGCACCATATGTCATGTAACAAGCTGAGATAGTGGAGATAAACGCATTAACATCTCCATACAAGGTTCGGTCGAAGTATCGATAACCTAGGAATCGAGGAACGAGGGATGCTGCCCAATCTCTCCATTCCCAAGGTAGGGCCTGGATCAAACGTGTCATGCCTTCTAGTGGTCCGATGTCCATAAACTGGACTTTTTCCCAAATCGTATGATAGCGCGCTAGGAATTCAGCTATTGATTGAGTACTCATTTTTCTTACATGCAGGTACTCCTACATCCAGTCATTATCGTCCATCCTATACGAATTTTTAAACACAATAAGCACACTTAAATAATTAATCAAGCATACTAGAATTTCCACCACATACTCATTTTGCTTTCCAAAGAGGGATTTTCGTTCATAGTTTCGGGCAATTCCAAATCACGTAACCGTTTGCACAAGCGTTTCATCCTTTCCAATTTTTCCACACGAAACACGCATTAGGGAGGACATTCTAAAGCAATCTAGTTATCAATCAACTTAATAGCTTTTATCTCTAAACATCATAACTCATAAATAACTCAAAAATTCTCAAAATCTTGATAATTCAAACATCACTTTAACTCGAAAAACTTTTAGAAAATAAGACGTACCTGGTTTCCGGAAAGATGGAGGATAGCTTAGTGTGGTTTACTGACTCAAATAAGTCTAGGAATTAAATCTACACTCGACTCATCAAAGAATATCAGACTTCAGAGCAGTCAAACCTGCTCTGATACCAACATGTCACACCCCGACTCCCGAGGTGCGAATTACGAAAAATAATACAACTTAACCAACTAACAATCAACTCAAATACGGGGAACATGCTCGGGGAAATATCAACTAAAAGCATCAGCACTCGAATAAGGCCATCAAAGACATAATGAAGCAATAACCGAGCATTTCAAATTACATATCAACGAGAGTATGATAAGTATATCAAGTCAATGAGATTAATATTCAACAAGACATTAAAACCATCGAGCACATTGCTCCGAATAAAAAACAAGTGTCAGATATATAACAACAGACTTTCACGTCAAAAGAGTTGCAGCGGAATCTCGACTCAAATCCCAACATTCACACGTATGAAGACGTGCAAATGCCAGTCTGAAATTCGACTCAACACAACCAAACAAACCACACCACCAAGCCTTTCCTGCCATCGCCATCCTGTTAACCTGTACGTTTAGAAATACATGCAGGGCTGAGTACTTAGTACTCAGTGAACATATGCCGAAAACATTTGGAATAGATGCTCTTTAAAGCTATATCAATTGAACTTGCCTTGCCGAAGCATCACAAGTAACTAAGCAACTTAAAATGATTATACTTGTGCATGCTAAAAACATTTTCTTTTAAATAGACTGCGCAGTCAAAACATAATATATACTCAACAGTATGCATCATCTGTCATAAATTCTCTCACTGTGCTGAGAAGTAGGCCTCCTTCTCGAACACTGTGACCGGCCTAACCGAAGCAAGGCTCACAGTCACCTCAACATTTAACATACCACACGTGGGTTTCCTGCCTTTCACAGGATGATAATAACTCAAACAAACAGATGATAACACATACTAAACTCAATAAAATGGCAAGTCAATTTCATTTTAAAAATTCACATAATAATACTCAATAGTATAATAGCATTCATCGATAGTTTTGGTTTAGAGAAGCCCACCTGTCTTCCGACGTTCTAGCTAGGTGGCTTACGTGCTACCTGTCCTCGCTTATTTCTCCGTTCTGCTTGATCCTTCACAGTTTGACATCGATAAAGAAGATAAGGTACTACGCAAAGACGGATATTAAACGTTGGTCTCGACTGAAGGACTTCTACTTGACTCGTTGCTCTCAAAGCTATTCTTTTCTAAATAAATCTCGCATTCTCGTCTCTAAGCCATTAACTCTACTCGATAATTGGTTAATACTACTAACCAATGTCTTAGCACTTCTCGCTTTAATTATGAAACATCATCTATCTAAACTCTATTACTCGAGTTTTCTTTTATATAATCTTAATCAATTCTTGATTTAATTATCAACTTAACAACTTAATTGTTTTGCATACAAAACAAACTCAATAATCTTTCACGTCATCATCAAATAATATCATTCACTTAAGCACGTTAATTCAATTGCATAACAATTCAAAATAAATCAAGCACATTTCAAAACACGTTAACATCTACTTAATTTTTATTTTAGAACTTAATTCAAATACGAATTCCTTTTTATAAAAACTCAATTAATAAAATTTATTTTTCTCGACTTATACGTAACACTTTTCCAAACTCGTTGTCTTATGAAACGTATTATAAATCTATACTCAATTAATAAAAATTCTTCTTATTTTCATTAAACTCTTATGAAATAGGAATTTCATTTCTATTTCTAACTCGATTCTTATTCTTGACTTAAATTATTACTTTTTTAGATTATTATCTCGACAATTCTTCTCGGTTTATTCTTAATCCACACAGTTTTGAAAAACAACTTACTTAATTTATTTAATTAATTACTTTCAAAAATCATTACTCGATATCTTACACGTATTTTATTCCATTATTTTCTTGATTAAACTATACGAGTATTTTAACTTAACTCGTCTAACACTTTTTCTCGACTCGATTTAACCTTCTCTTCACTTTCTTATCATTTTGTTCTCTTTATTTTAACTCGATTTTCTTGACTCTTATTTATTTAATTAAGAAATTTCTTTTCTTCTTTTATTTACTAGATCAAGACTCATTTCTTAATACATGTTTTCCTTTATTCTTTATTATATTTTTACTAATTTCCTTTTTGATTTAATTTAATCAAAATTCAAATCTTCAAGTTTCATCTGATGAACACTTAGAACACTTAGAACACTTACTAGGTATTCTTTTCTATGTATTTTTCAATTCCTAACATTTTTAAAGCTTAAAACTTCATTCTTTCATCACATTAAATCCTATTATCATCTAGGATTCAAACTTAACACATAATCATACTTAAAAATATTATATCATCAACAACATCAAAATCACTAAATCATCATATAATTATTTTTTTCAAAAACCACATCTATATGTCGATTTTCTCACATTTAACAACATAAAAGATTAAATCATCACATCTCATAATAATCTCATGCTCATAACATCAATTAAATCATCAATAAAATCAACAAAATATTTTCTTTCTCCTAGCCCTAAACTCACGGCATTTTCCTCATTTTGAGGGCATTCGATTTTTAAAATTTTCAAGCACAATTACTCATTCACAACATACCTACAAACATAAATCAAGCATCAAATTAACAAAAACTCAAGAAAATCATATTTTCTTATTTTCCTCCTATGTTTTTCGGTATTACTCAATTTTTAGGGTTTTTAAATTTCTTTTTTTTCTCTTAATTCATCGATTAAATCCTAGAGTTCGATTCTCCTATCGATTTCTTCTCACTCGATCTTCACATCGATAACCCTAGTTTGCCTAAACATAAAATAAATACCATGCATGCATGTTTTCTTTCTTTTAGGGCTTATAGGGATACATATATACAAGAAATCAAATGAATATCATACTTTTAGAAAATAAATTGGATTTCTCCTCCTTGATCTCTTCTTTGGCCGAAAATGGTGGAGAAATAGGGCTCAAACTTCTTGCTTGGATTCACCATGGAAGAAATCATCTTGAATCCTCATAAAAAATATGAAACAACAATTAATCATCCATTTTTAGGGCTTAAGAGCCGAAAATAATGAAGAAATAAGGATGATTATTGGATTTCAAACTCAAGAACTTGGAGAATTATTACCTTTCAACTTAGGGTTTGAAAGAACAAGGATGATGATGATGATCTTCTCTTGATCTTCATGAGATTGGAGCTTGAATGCTAGGCTTGCAAGGAAGAAATTTCAACTATGTGTATGGTGTGTGTGTGCTCGGCAATTGGGGAGAGGGAGAGAGAGATTTTTCTTCCTTCTTGTTTGATGGAGAGTTTTAGAGAGTGAGATAGATGGAATGAAATTTTTCTCTTGAATAGAGAGAGTGAGAGATCGAAAGAAAGAGAGATTGGATTATAGAATGCATATACTTGATTAATTATTCTTCCAACACATAGAATATAAATGATGATGTTGGTGTTGGAACTTGGACTGAGAGAGAGATAATGGATTTGTCACAGCCCCAAATCCCGAGGGACGGCAGAAGCCGGGGTGCGACTGGGGTTGGATTAAAGAAGCGGGGAAGAAGGGGGCTAACTGACTAATCATACATGAAAGGCATCAAATAAACCATGAACAAGACTTGAATATAATAAAGAAAGAGTTAATCGCTAAGGATTACTCGACAAAACTACACAATAGAAACTAAGTTCAAATTTACAGACTTAACTACAGTGTATTGTTCAAAAGTACATATTCTCAAGACTTAGAGTTCTGCAGCGGAAGAATCTTAACTAAGGCATCCTATCCTTTCAACTCAACTTCAACCGTTGCCGCTCACGTCGCTTCAACTTGCACATTTAGAAAACAATGCAGGGCTAAGTACAAAAGTACTTAGTGGGCACGATGCTGAAATCATAATCATAAGTATAGATAAATATGGCATTTCATAATTTGTAGCACATCGGGGTTTTATTGAAAAGGGCCCGTGTCTACTAAACATTTTCTGACTGATTTTCACAATTTACTCGGCCGAGTATTTTCTGGTATGCTATGTTCAATCTTGACCAATTCTCATTCACCGTGGCTGGTATCCCTCAACAGGATATCACATACACCACAGGTTACAAAGTGCACTAACTCTGGAAAGCACTTAGCAGCTAACTCAGAGCCGATCGTTAGTTAACCTAATTAGATTAACTCTAAATCTGGAAAACACGAATGTTGACTCAGATAGGTACAAGAGAACTCACATAAAACATAAAACAGTTCATGCCATAATATCACTTTGAAAACACAGATATCAAAGCGATAAAGAAAGATTTTCCGAGCATTGCTCGTTTTATTTTGTATATAAAAGCCCACCTCGTAATACAGAACTAAAAGCACTAGCTTCCAATCTTCGGATCTTCCGTCCTTTCTTTACAGCTGGCTTCCTCCTTCATCTCAAAATAATAATACTTAAAATCGATTCGTAAAAGATATTCGATCAAAGAAAATCGAAATAGGTTTTAGTCGTTTCATTCTTTAGGCATTTGCACGCTTACTAGTTTCATTTTACTTAAACGGGAACGAGACTCGTACAAATCACATTTAGAACTCGAAAGGTCTCATACTCGACTCTTAGGTCAGTAGAGAGGGTAGTCGATAGCTCGATTCGACTTAAACGATCATAAGGAACTAAGTTGGAAAGGATCAACTTAGGAAAAATTTACGTTTTAGTTCATTAAACGACTTATAAAATTTCTCGCTTAACTACTTCTTTACTTGAACGGATAAGAGATGAGATCTCGACTGTTTTTATCACTCAAAGCTCCATACTTGACTATAGGGTCAGTAGGAAGATATTCGTTAGTTATTACGGCTTAAACGATCGAAAGAAACTAAGTTGTGAACGAAACAACTTAGAAGGAATGAAACTGAAATTTCACTGCGCATTACAGTGACTCTGGGGACTGTCCAGAACAGGGGATCTGGAAACAGGGGATGAGCTCTGTACCGTTGGAAAGTTTGGGATGTCTAGTTTACGCTCCAATTTACGGATCGCAAATCCGATAAACGAGCTAAAAGTTATTACAGTTTCCAGCGAGGGTCGCAAAACTGCCGCGATAACCCTAGTTGCTCGATAGATTCGACGTATAACGTCTTAGGTTCGTTCTAAGCTCTCGTATTCGATTTCTTAAGAAACTGGACCCTCAAGACAGTCATCACGTACTCCCGTATGTGATGAACTCCTTCTCAAAACTCGTTCAATAGCACGGCGTTCTAAACGTCGGCTTTCAACTAACATGTACTAAACCAAAGCAAGTTATCAAATTTCCCGTTCTAGTTCTCGACTATCACTATAGCTCATATTATATTAGCTCGAAAGCTCATGACATCAACTACAAAGTTGTTCTCAAGTCCAATAGAAACAATATTATCAAATTAGAAATCTCATTCGACTTCTCGGTTATTACTTACGTCTAATTGTTCGTCTCTTACACAATTTTCAAAGTTGTCGGATTTCGTTCAAATTTTACGTCATTAAACTACATCTAACGAGAATCACTTTCATGCATACAATCATTTCATACCAACACTATATTTCAACTTACGACGAGTTCTTCGTCTCTTACATTACATAAAATATTTTTAGAAAAATCTAAATAAATTCCCCCAATCAACTAACATCATTTGCAACCATATTCTATCATCATTTCACCAATTAAACCAAACACATGAAAACCCCTAAAACTCTAATAATTTTCGGTATTCATAGAGAGGTTAAGAGAGTGATTTTCTTCTACAATTAACACCATTTATTCATTAATCAACCTACTATAACATCAATTAATCAATTGCAATCCAATTACATACTAACATGCAAAAATCCCCAAATTCAAACTCAAACCCTAAATCGGTTTTCAACATAACATGGGGCTTTCGATTTCTCATTGTTCTAATCACTAATTAAGCACTTCTTAAGCATGAATTTATCATCAATTGAAGAATTCCAAAAATCCTACTAAATCCCCTAAATTTTCAGTATTACATAGGATATTAGGGTTCTTGATTTTGCTCAATTCTAATCCCTAATTACCTTATCTAACACAACTAATTTCATTAATTCAAGATCGAATCATCTAGTTCATCACCCTAATTTTCGATCAAAAAGAAGAAAATAAAAAGAAGAGGATGATGGATGGATAGAATCATGGAGGAGATGAATACCTTGATAATTAGTAAAGGAAGATTTAAGTTTTAATGGTTGGATGATGACTTGTGATTTTTCCTCTTCAAGAACTTCAAGTGTCTTCAATGGAGATGAAGAAAAGAAGATGGGAGAGAGTGAGAGAGGGGCTGCCGAGAATGGGGGGAGAAGGAGGAGGAGATGTGTTTTAATTGTATTAACCTAATGTCATAACATATTATAAGGTAACAAGTGTAAAGTGTGAATAGTTAAAACAATAGGTGTCCTCATAATAACATTATAAAATCAAAATATCATCTAATGAGAGAGAGGTGAAGTCGGTTGGAGGGAGAGGGAGAAAGAAAATACGCGCTTTTCCGGCGCGATACGACGTTACGGAAATCGAACGACAAAAAACGTAGCTCGGGATAAAATCGTCGCGATCCGATTCGACCGAAAATTCTAACGTATGAAACTTAATCGGAAAATAAATTTATAAAATTTATTTTGACAAAAACTCGGGACGACACAGTCCGAGTTTTGTCCGAAAAATCATAAAAACGAACTTTCTTGGGCGAGTTCGTATCGCGATTTCGCGAATGTAAAAATTAGACGGTTTTCCGTTCTGAGTTCACGAACTAAAAACTTTTCGTACGCGCTAACCCTAAATACAATAGTCGTCTAGCTGACTTCCACAATTTATTTTCGGAAACGGATTCGACCGTTAGTCTTAGAATTCAAAATCGTAAACTTAGGCGTGCAAAGCTATTTATTTAATTAACTTTAAATTTTTGAGATCGTAAGGAATTTCCGGGGCATTACATCCTACCCCCCTTACGAAAAATTTCGTCCCGAAATTTGCATACCTTCTGCAAAAAGATGAGGATATCGCTCCTTCATCTTCTCCTCGAGTTCCCACGTGGCTTCTTCTTGCCCATAGTGGTTCCATAGCACTTTAACGATCGGTATCGATTTGGTTCTTAATTCTTGGACTTTTCTATCCAAAATCGGTATCGACTTCTCTTCATAGCTTAGGTCAGATTCAAGAACTACGTCTTGCTGACTAATAACATGCTTAGGATCGTAAACATATTTTCTCAACTGAGAAACGTGGAAAACGTTGTGAACGCTTCCTAGACTTGGCGGCAAGGCCAATCTATAAGCGACGGGTCCTATTCTCTCGAGGATTTCATAAGGTCCTATAGACCTGGGTCTTAGCTTACCCTTAACTCCGAATCTAACGATTTCTCTAGTTGGTGATATCTTAAAGAAAACCTTATCTCCTATTTCAAACTCAAGATTGGTTCGACGATCGTCGGCATAAGATTTATGTCGGCTCTGAGCTTCTTTCATTCTATCTCGAATCTGTCGAACTATCTCAATAATCTCATTGATCGCATCTGGGCCTAGGTTCTTTCTCTCACCTACGTCGTCCCAATAAAGTGGCGATCTACATTTTCTTCCATACAAAGCCTCAAACGGCGCCATTCCTATCGTGGCCTGATAGCTGTTGTTGTAAGCGAATTCGACTAAGTGTAGAATTTCTTCCCAATTCGCTCCTCGGTCCAAAACCACTCTCCTTAACATGTCGACCAAAATCTGAATCGTTTGCTCTAACTGCCTATCTGTCTGTGGGTGAAATGCTGTACTGAAATTAAGCTCCGTTCCCAACTCTTTCTGCATCGTAATCCAAAATCTCGAGGTGAATTTGGCATCTCTATCTGATATTATGACCTTCGGTACCCCATGCAGACGTACAATCTCCCTGACATATAATTGAGCTAGTTTCTCTGACCCATACGTAATCTTAATCGGCAAGAAATGCGCTGACTTTGTAAGCCTATCTATTATCACCCAAATTGCTGTGTTTCCTCTTCTCGACTTAGGCAAGCCTGTGACAAAGTCCATAGCTATGCCTTCCCATTTCCATTCTGGGACATCCAATGGTTGTAGCAATCCATATGGTCGTCTGTGTAAAGCTTTAACTTGCTGGCATGCTAGGCATCTTTCTACAAACGAGGTAACGTCTCGTTTCATTCCATTCCACCAAAAGTTTCTTCTCAAATCTTGGTACATTTTCATACTTCCTGGGTGTGCTGTGTAAGGCGTATCGTGAGCCTCACTCAAGATCTCGTTATTCAATTCGCTGTCGTCGTCAGGAATACAAACTCTGCCTTAAAAAAGTATCGCATTGTCTGGAGCTTCAGAATATCCTTCTGGCTTATCTGTTCTTATCCTCACTCGCAACTTTTCCATTGACTCGTCTTTTCTCTGAGCACTGATGATTCTTTCTCTCAAATCTGGGGTAGCTTCTAATGCTGCTATCTGACTTGTTATCGTAGTTGGCATGTCAAGCACTCTGATATCCATCTTCTCGAATTCTCGTACTAAAGTTTCCTCTTCTACAAAAAGGCATCCTAACTTCGTTGGAGCCTTGCGACTCAATGCGTCTGCTACCACATTAGCCTTTCCTGGATGATCGTTGATTCCGCAGTTGTAATCCTTGACTAGTTCCAGCCATCTTCTTTGTCTCATGTTCAGTTCTTTTTGCTCGAAAAAGTACTTCAAGCTCTTGTGATCAGTAAATATCTCAACTCTTACACCATAGAGATGGTGTCTCCAAATCTTTAACGCATACACTACGGCTGCGAGTTCTAAATCGTGGGTTGGGTACTCAACTTTGTGAGGTCGAAGTTGTCGTGAAGCATAAGCTATCACTCGTCCGTCTTGCATCAAGACACAACCTAATCCATTTTTCGATGCGTCAGTGTAAACCACATACTCCTTGTTTGTGTCGGGAAGTGCTAGTACTGGTGCTGTAGTTAACTTCTCCTTAAGAGTTTGGAAACTCTTCTCACACTCATTCGTCCATTTAAATTTGGTATCCTTCCTGAGTAACTGCGTCATCGGGCGAGCGATCGTAGAGAATCCCTCAATAAACCTTCTGTAATAACCGGCTAATCCCAAGAAACTTCTGACCTCGTTCTGACTCGTTGGTGACTTCCAGTTGTGCACTGCTTCTACTTTGGCTGGATCCACCTTGATTCCTTCTGCCGATACTATGTGTCCAAGGAACATAACTTCCTTTAGCCAAATTTCACATTTACTGAATTTGGCGTAGAGTTTCTCAGTTCTTAGTGTTTCCAACACTATCCGTAGATGTTCCTCGTGCTCCTTTTCATTTTTAGAGTAAACGAGGATGTCGTCGATGAATACTAAAACGAATTTGTCCAAGTAGGGGTGGAAGACTCTATTCATAAGATCCATGAATACGGCTGGAGCGTTGGTCAAACCAAATGGCATTACTAGAGATTCGTAATGGCCATATCGGGTTCTAAAAGCGGTCTTCGGTACGTCTTCAGGTTTGATCTTGAGCTGATGGTACCCTGACCTCAAATCTATCTTGGAGAAGACTCCTGCACCCTTGAGCTGATCGAACAAATCCTCGATCCTTGGCAAAGGATATTTGTTCTTGAGCGTTATCTTGTTCAGTTCTCGGTAATCGATGTACATTCTCATCGATCCGTCCTTTTTCCTAACAAAAAGCACTGGTGCTCCCCAAGGTGAGACGCTTGGCCTGATAAAACCAAGGTCTAGCAATTCTTGTAACTGGATTTTGAGCTCTTCCAGTTCCTTCGGTGCCATCCTGTATGGGGCTTTAGACTTGGGAGCTGCTCCTGGTTCTAAGTCGATCGTAAAGTCTACATGACGATCTGATGGCAATCCTGGTAGCACTTCCGGAAAGACATCTTCGTATTCATTCACAACTTTTACGTCTTGGATGGTCTTCTCGGCTCCTGGCTCTCCGACTAGGTACACAAGATAAGCTGTTGTACCTTTCTTCAGTTTTGTTGCTTGAAGGGCTGATATAATTGGTACGTCTCTACCCATTAAAATTCCGTGGAATTCGGTCGGTTCCTTATCCGACGGTTGATGCGTCTTCGACTTTTGGGCCGAGTATTTCGTATTTCTTTTATTAATGTGTTCTCTTTCGCTTATCATTAAATATTTAATTATGTGTGAGTAGTTTACTTGGTGAGATTTGGGTATGAAAAATGATTGACTGTTGATATGTGAAATATTCGTGAGGCACTTGTGCCATCGGTTGAGTCCAGTAGTTCCGGAAGGACTGGAGCAGAACTCATGGGCAGTTCTAACCTAACGGGTGATCTCCGTTCGGTTGGAGCTGTACCATGTCAAGCAAAGGCAAGGCACGACAAACGGCAGCGTTTGAGGTGTCTGGACCGAGTAGCTAAGCAGCACCTGACATGGTGCTGTAGATCTGGATGGTGAGGAATGGACAAGGGGATACTGCGTCATTCTTCAGTCTTGGGCTTCTCTAACAATCACCCATCAACTGTGACGAGGCATCA
The DNA here is from genome assembly GCA_029490685.1 of Schizonepeta tenuifolia. Lineage (NCBI taxonomy): Eukaryota > Viridiplantae > Streptophyta > Magnoliopsida > Lamiales > Lamiaceae > Schizonepeta > Schizonepeta tenuifolia. Next base: position 49,684,466 of record CM055956.1, on the reverse strand, counting down.
AGCCATGGTTATCGACCAAAGGACTCATCTCGCATATCGTAGGCATTGCAATGACCGGTTGGACGTGGTCCCGAAAATGAGTATCCCGCGAGTGGTGTCTACTCTGTAGGTGCGGACATGGGAAGTTTGGAAGAGAAGGTTGGTGAGGGTCATACTTGGAGAGATCGGGTATGACTACTATCTAAGGAGGAGTGAAGCACGGCCTTGTGACCGGGGTGAAGCGTGACCTTCGGACCAGGACGACAACAAGGGATTCAACCATCCCAAGTGTGGAGTATGAACTCTTGAAACGCCCCAATGTCTTTGGGCCACGCCTTGAGTTTATATGAAGCATGGACGGATCTTTAGTGTGCCCATGACCGAATAAACATATCAACAATGATCATGACCTACCCCAAATCTTACCTCCTTTTTATATTTGATTTCCGTCTATTTTATTGTGCAGATACACAGATTGAGATCGTGACAACTCGATTTGTATACTGAAGAGTAAGGTGGTTCATCACTCTCCGTGGGATCGACCCTAGCTTGCCGCTAAGACTAACTAGTCCGGTAGTGGGCATAGGAGCGTGTACTGTCCGTCTGGGGCATACACAGGTATTTTGATCGTACCATACGACGGGTGCGTGTCAAAATTGGCGCCGTTGCCGGGGAGTGACGCGCAACAATTTTACTCTTCTCATTCCATCTTCCACTATTGGTGTATGCGTGGAACTTGTCGAGTACATAGAGCATTAACTTTTGATCCAGATATTGAACGAACTGAACGACGACTACGTGCACTTGCACGAATAGCGAGACGCGATGCTATGGTTTATCAATCACATCAGCCGCAGACCCTCAAGCAGTTGGCTTACCCAACTAATCTGAATCACAGGCCGAACGGGATCACCTTACCAACGAATCCCTTCGCGCCTGAACGGTTTGACTTGAAACCTGCATTAATACAGGTCTTACCAAAATTTAATGGATATCTAGGAGACGACCCGCATACCCATCTCCAGGATTTCGAAATGACAGTGATGCATCAGTCCAATGAGAATCAGCAAGAATATGTGAAACTGGTTCTTTTTCCGTTCTCATTAGTGGACAGCGCAAGGAGATGGCTGTACAATCTACCTCAAGGAAGCGTTACCACTTGGGCAGAAATGCAGCAGAGTTTCTTGGAAGAATTTTTTCCAGCTACAAGAGTTGAAAGGATGCGATGGGACATCCGAAACATTAAACAGGACGGGCTGGAAACTTTTTATGAGTATTGGACTCGTTTCAAACAGTTGTTAAGCAACTGTCCTCACCACCAGATCACTCCAAAAGAACAAGTGGAAAGCTTCATAAAGGGCATGCGGAGGAGTGATCGGGGACTGGTATTGGCTGCATGCAACGGATCACTGCTGAGCAAAACACCTCAAGAGATTTTTAAACTCTTGGGAACAATAGCAGAAGAATCCAGAGATGATGGACATGAAAGAAGCAGAGAGATACCAGAGAGAGGAGAGGAAAAAGATAAGCCGACAAATCTGGAAAAGGAGATGAAGGAAATAAAGACATTGCTGAGTGGTCTAACCATGCAGAAGAAGGTTAGACAATGTGGCCTATGCGATGCAGTGGGGCATCAATCTGAAAATTGCCCCAACTTTGGTGAAGATATAATGGACGTAAATGCCATGGGGGGAAATGAAGGATTTCAGAGGAAACATGACCCGTTCTCAAATACGTATAACAGAGGATGGAGGGATCATCCTAATTTTCGATGGAAGCAGGATGGTCAACCGGTGCAGGTCTACCGGGATCATCTCAGTCATTTTCCCAGCACCAACAACAAGGACAATATTAGGGAGGCCCACCACAACAACAACACTACCAGCCACAACAACAGCAGGTGTATCAACCACCTCATCAGAGGAGAGCACCATGAGAAGAGGCCATGGAGAGCATGGCCAAGGAAAGTGAGAAATTCCGCAATGAAATCCGAGCTGGTATGAATCAAACCAACGTGCAGATTGGTCACCTGGCGAAGGCGTTGGCAAAAGTAGAAGAAAATACACGGAAACTTCCATCTCAAGGGATCAATCACAAGAAACAGGCATAAGTAATAATCACAGAGGTCGATGATGAGCAAGCTGAAAAAATTTTGGCAGAAGCAGAGGTTAACCGACAAAGAGAGGAGGGAATCAGCAACAGAATTTCAGGAGAAATAGGTGGTGATGAGCAGACCGAACCCCCTTATCCGGGTAGACTTCGACAGAAAGCCAAAGAGAAAGAAGCCAATGATATGATGAAAATCTTTCGGAAGTTGGAACTTAGCCTATCCCTACTGGACGCAATTAAGCAAATCCCAAAGTATGTCAAGTTCCTTAAAGATCTTTGCTCGAGGAAGGTGAAGATTGATGAGGATGTTCGATATGTCATGGGAGAGAGTGTGTCAGCCATCATACAGCAGAAACTGCCACCGAAGAAGAAAGACCCGGGGATGTTTACTATCCCTTGCAACATCGCAGGAAGGAACATGGACAAAGCCATGATGGACTTGCGGGCATCAATAAACGTTATGCCCCTGGCAGTTTTCAACAGGCTCAACTTGGGGGAACTACGGAACACCCGGGTTGTCATACAACTAGCAGACAGGTCAAACGCGTACCCAGAGGGCGTAATCAAAGATGTGCTTATTAAAGTAGGAGAGCTAATTTTTCCTGCTGACTTCTACATGTTGGACACCGGTTTGGAAGCAAAGGAGAACTCCATCCTGTTAGGCAGACCGTTCATGATGACTGCAGGAACTAAATTGGACATGAAGACTGGAATTCTATCGTGTGAATTCGATGGTGTAGTAGAAGAATTCAGCATTTATGAAGCCATGAGACGGAAGCCCAATTTAGAATCTGTAGAGATGATTGACATATTCGAACCATTGGTACAAGAGCAAAACCTGTCATTCAGCTCAAGTGACATCACAGAAAGGGTTATACAAGCCGGTCTTACTGATCGAGATGCTGTACAAATGGAGGACCTCGAGATGAAGGAGACCATCATGGAGTTGTATTCTTTAAAGGAAAGCACCTTGGAAGCAGCAGTGGAAGTTGACAGGAAGATTAAAGATATTATCTTGGAAGTGTACTCCATCGGAGGATCGGGGCAGGGCAAATCGGAGTTGTTCTCTCAGTATGGGGAACACGAGAAGCTGACGCCCTCGATTGTGAAAGCCCCAGTCTTGGAATTAAAAAAACTGCCGAAGCACTTGCAATATGCCTACTTGGGACCGGAGGAAACTCTTCCAGTGATTATCAGTTCTGATCTAACCCTGGTGCAGGAAGAAAGACTTGTCAGAGTATTGAGAGAGAACAAGGAAGCCATTGGTTGGACCCTGGCAGATATAAAGGGTATCAGTCCAACAGAGTGTATGCATCATATATACTTGGAGGAAGGAGCACGACCAGTACGGGATTCGCAAAGGAAAATGAATCCTGTTATGAAAGAGGTGGTACTCAAGGAGATTCTAAAGCTTTTGGAGTTGGGTATAATCTGCCCTATATCTGATAGCTAATGGGTCAGCCCGGTTCACGTCATACCGAAGAAATCTGGAGTACAGGTTGTGGAGAATGACAAAGGCGAGCTTGTTCTAACAAGGCTACAAACTGGGTGGCGAGTCTGTATAGACTACCAGAAGCTGAACATGGTCACATGGAAGGACCATTTTCCATTGCCCTTTATCGACCAAATGCTGGAACAACTAGCTGGTAATGCCTATTACTGTTTCCTGGATGGATATTCAGGATATATGCAAATATTCGTAGCTCAAGAAGATCAAGAAAAGACCACGTTCACTTGTGTGTACGGGACATTCGCATACCGAAGAATGCCATTTGGTCTTTGTAATGCACCCGGAACCTTCCAACGGTGCATGATGAGCATTTTTTCAGATTTGTTGGAAAATTGCATAGAGGTGTTTATGGATGATTTCACGGTATATGGTGATTCGTTCGACACATGCCTTAATCATTTGGAACCAGTACTGAAAAGATGCGTGGAGAAAAGCCTGGTACTCAATTATGAGAAATGTCATTTTATGGTGAAAGAAGGCATCGTACTGGGCCATGTCATATCAGAGAGGGGTATCGAAGTGGACAAGGCGAAGATCGATTCCATTGCCAAGTTGCCATATCCAACTACGGTCAAGCACATACGGGCATTTCTTGGTCATGCAGGGTTTTACCGCAGATTCATTAAGGATTTCGCAAAGGTTGCTCAACCTATGACCCGTTTGTTGCAACAAGATGTACAGTTCGACTTTGATGACGACTGTAAGGAAGCATTTCTGAATCTACGGTATAAATTAGTATCAGCCCCTATTATTCAACCGCCAGATTGGGAGACACCATTCGAAATCATGTGTGATGCCAACAATTACGCGGTTGGAGCAGTACTGGGACAGAAGAAAGGTAAGGAAAGCCACGTTATATATTACGCCTCAAAGACTTTGAATCCAGCTCAGTGTAGCTACACCACAACTGAGAAGGAATTGTTAGCAGTAGTTTTTGCCATCGAGAAGTTCAGATCATACCTTCTGGGCACAAAGGCAATCATTTACACTGATCATGCCGCTTTGAAGTACCTCATGGCGAAGAAAGAATCAAAACCACGACTTATCCGGTGGATATTGCTGCTCCAAGAGTTCGACTTGGAAATAAGAGATAAGAAGGGAGCAGCCAATCTAGTAGCTGATCATCTAAGCAGGCAACAAATGGGAAAAGATGATGGCGAACCAATAGAAGATGCTTTTCTGGATGAAAAGCTATACGCCATACGCGATCATATGGAGATGGAGACTCTGTATGCTCTAACCGAGAAGGAGCCTTGGTTTGCAGACATAGCAAATTATCTTTTCACCAAGGAAGTACCACCAGGGAAGACCAAGTTCGAGAAACAAAAATTGGTAACACAGGCTCGCTCCTACTTTTGGGAAGCACCGCATTTATGGAAGATTGGTACAGATCAAATCATACGAAGGTGCGTTCCAGAGTTTGAACACGCTCAGATATTAGAAATGTGCCATAGCACAGCATGTAGTGGCCATTTCGGCGGGAGGAGGACAACACAAAGAATACTGGAAAGTGGATTCTATTGGCCTACCATCTTTGCTGATGCCAAGAAATGGGTACGGGGCTGCCCGAAGTGTCAGATGGTAGGGGGTATTACCGCAAGAGATGAAATGCCTCAGATGCCTATTATGCTTGTGGAAATCTTCGATGTATGGGGAATCGATTTTATGGGACCACTCCCTAAGTCAGGGAATTATGAATACATTTTGGTGGCAGTCGACTACAACCAGTAATGATGCTCATACGGTGGCTGAATTTTTGAGAGAGCAGATGTTTAGTAGATTCGGAGTTCCAAAAATCCTCATCAGTGACCAAGGATCTCATTTCTGCAATGCCACCATTAGAGCACTAACCAAAAGAATGGGGATGAAACATAAAGTCACGACTGCATATCACCCTCAGGCCAATGGGCAGGCTGAAATTTCTAACAGGGAGATCAAAGGCATATTGGAGAAGGTTGTTCATCCCAATCGTAAGGATTGGAGCAATTACCTGGGAGATGCGTTATGGGCATACCGCACTGCCTACAAAACTCCGATTGGCATGTCACCATTCAGGCTTGTGTTTGGAAAAAGATGCCACTTACCAGTAGAAGTGGAACACAAGGCTTACTGGGCGATCAAGAGAATCAATTTCAGTATGAGTAGAGCCGGAGAAGAAAGGAAGTTGCAAATGAATGAATTGGAGGAACTTCGGTTGGAGTCATATGACAATGCAGTTTTATACAAGGAAAGAACAAGGAGAATCCACGATGCCAAGCTTAGGAAGAAGGAATTCTGGTCTGGCCAAAAGGTGTTGTTATTCAACTCTCGATTTAAGTTGATGAGTGGGAAGTTTAAATCAAAATGGGGAGGACCATACATCGTGAAGGAGTTATTCCCTAATGGAAGTGTCGAAGTTTATGACTTGAATGGAAAGGATACTTTTGTAGTGAACAGTCATCGTTTGAAACCGTACTTTGATTATTCAGAGTTGAAGAAGACCAAGGAGAAATGCTCTTTACTGGATCCTATTTATCAGTAAGAGCAGAAGCTGGAAGTCGAGCTCAAGACATTAAACAAGAGCGCTGACTGGGAGGCAACCCAGGAGTGGTCGTCGGTAAGACCACAACCGCTTTCTCTTTAATTAGTTTTTAATTAGTTGTCTTGAGTAAGTGAGTATTTGGCTAAGTTAGAACTGGAGAATGTGGGCCAAGTTTGTTTCTAAAAGTCTATCTTGGAGTTCGAACCCACTTTGCAATGCAAAGTGTGTAGGTGGAGGTCCGAGATAGATTGTGAGCCCACTTTGCGATGCAAAGTGTGTAGGTGGCAGACCAGTGTGTGGAATGGAGACGGTCTAACAAGGGAGTGACGTGGAGGCGCATCTGAGAAGGACAGCTGGTATAATTGCGGCGCTTGGGATTTCGCACGAAATTTGAATTTCAAAATTTGGTAATGATTTTATTCCCTTGATTGTTTCGACTTTCCATAACTGTCACTTCGCCTCTACATCAGTCAGAAAGAGAAAACCCTCCTCCATTAACCTTCACAACCTCCACAACCGCCCTACACTCAGCCACTTCCTCCACTCCACCATAACCGTCGCCCACAATCTGCCATTTAAGCACGGAAACCCAATTTTCATCCCACATACTTCATCAACCTCGCCGTTTTTCTGAAAACCCTAAAATTCCAACCGTCACCATGGTCAGAATCAAGAAAGCCGCTCACAAAAGAACCGACAAAAGAGTCGCCGGCCCTAGTACTCAAACCAAGAGCCCAACCGCTACAAAATTTGTACCGGTGGGAGAGAAGAGGAAAACTCGCAGCACCACATCGGAGGAAACGCCGGTGCACAGTTCAGAAAAGACCACACCTACTCAGGGGGTGGACAAAGAGGAACATGAAAGGATTCCCTCACCGGAGAAGCCAGCCACCGGAGAAGGAGGCGCTGCGGGTGACCAGGAGCAAGTACAGGTCGAGGAAGAACAAAATGTCCAACCACCTAGGAAGAAAGAGAAGAAGAAGCCTGCGGTCAAAGGCACCACTACTGCAGCAGCAACGAAGAAGAAAACCACCGGAAAGAAAGCAGCTAGCCCTCCACCAAAGGCACCTACTCCAATTCCCAGTTCTTCCCGTTCTCAATCTCAATCGAAGGAGGGTGGTCTGACCACTTCTGACCACGAGGAGAAGGAACGAGAGGAGGAGCCAGAGAAGAGCATTCCAGTGCGAGCCCAGGAGGATGTCACCCCACAGAGTAAGGAGAAAGGGGTGGGAGCAAAGAGGAAGCTTGAAACCTCGAAACCTCCCCTATCGCAGAAGTCCAAACAGAGCAAATTAGGGAGCAAGATGGGTACTACGAGCACGGTGAGGAGGGCTACAGCTGAGGAAAAAGGGAAGAAGAAGGAAGGAAAAAAAGAAGGAGAAGCGAAGGAGATCGAAGAGGAAGAAATAGAGAGAGTGGAGATCATCGACAGCTCTAACTCGGGGGAGATTCAAGCACCTATGAAGTCTACACCCAGTGTCACAGCCACGAAATCAGGAGCCAAGAGAAAAGGCGTGCTACGACCTGCAACATCTGGAGCAACCATACCACTAGACAGCCAGCGGTATGCCATCTTGCAAAACAGGGAGATCCTCCCTTGGTACTACCTGTTGACAGAAACCTTGGAAGTCTTTGGTATCAAAGAGAGGGTGGAGGGATACTTCAAGGGTATCGGCTAGGGAAAGGTGTTGGAATGGAATTACCCTGCGTTCAAGAAGCTATCGGAAGAATTCATGGGGACAGTGGAATTCAAACCCCGCAGAAAATACGGCATCGAGACTCCGGGCACCCTGCGCTTTCAACTGAGGGGCAGGATGTTCCCTCTCTCCATCAATGAGTTGAACATCCAACTCGGAGTACTCGAGCCGCGGGAGCTGTATGAGGAAGAGTATAAGGAGGCAGAGACGGTGGCCTCGGATGAATGGAAGTCTCAGATTGACCACTACTGGTCAATCATCTCCATCAGGGATCGCTACGTGAAGAATAGCAGCAAGTCCAATGAGATCAGAGATCCAGCGCTACAGATTTGCCACAGGTGGTTGGCTTACAACATCTACAGGCGGTTGGAGGGGTCTAACGTGGTGACTCAGCAGGAGCTGTTCATTTTATGGTGCATGATGGAGAAGAGGCGGGTGAACTTTGGGTTCGTGGCAGCGCAGCAGTTTCAGTTTGGAGTGACCCATCACAACAAGTTCCTCTCACTCTGCCCTTTGGCGACGATTCTTGCAAAGAATCTCACCAATTTCGACTTAGAGAAGCCAGATGATCTCGCAGCTGCTGATACAAGGTTTCTGGACCAAGGGCGCTTCGTGAGATGGAGAATTGTTGAGGTGGACGAGCATGGAAATTACTCGATGGTTCATCCAGAAGGCGCAGCAGGCAGAGCAGAACCGAGCAAGGTGAATGAGCAGGCGGTTCTGCACCGCTCGAACAGCGAGATAGTGGCTATACTGGCAGAGTTGAAGGAAATACGTGCAGAAGTAGCGACGTTGAAGGCGGAGATGACGGCAATCCATACCAACATGAAGAAGGGCTTTGAAAAGTTGATGGCGAAAGCAGCTGGAGAGGAGGAAGATGCCTCCGATCAAACGAATAAGTTTCCTTTCCCCTATCTTTAGTTTAGGTTTAATTTTTCTCTTTTGTTCTTTTCGTTTCTGTTTTTCTTTTATGTTTTGTGTCAGTTGGAGTCTAGTGTACATTGAGTCTTGAGTCTGTGTGTGTGCATGATATATGGATGAGGGAATGTGTGCATGTTATTTGGTTTGGCTGGTTTGAATGGTATGCTGAGCATGCATCACATGTATAGCAGTAGAAGAAATGCAGAAATCCACACCTGTGAGAATTGAGCCTAATTGCTTCTATCTTTTGTGTGTTCATGCTGTTTAGTAATCCTAGAACTTGTTAGTGGATTTTAGCTGGTGGTGTAGATTAAAGGATAAGGGCAGTTTATTTGTGATTAGAAGCCCCAGAGTTTTTCGTGCTAAACACTATGATCCATTGCTAACCACTTTGAGCCAAAATGATTCTTTCTTTCATGAGCCCTTGTAATGACATTTGATTAAGAGCGTGTCTCCCACACCATACAAAATAAGAAGGGTACATAGCTGCTCTAAGAATCAAAAGTGGAAGAAGGGCAATAAGAAAAAAAAAAAAAAAAGAGGGGGTAGTCAATGTTTAAGAAAAGGGGCAGAAATGAAAAGAATGAAAATTCTAAGTACGATCAAAGATCAATACATGCCTCAGGAAAATATATACCCCAAAGAAAGAAAGGAGTATTGGGATTAGTGGGAGCACCTATGTTGAAAAAGCAGTCCATGTGGCTGGAATCAAGTCTTAACCCGCTATCCAGAAAATTCTCACCCTGCTCCGTACGCCCCATTACAGCCAAATAAAGACCTTTTGATAATTTGCACCCCATTAACTAATAGCCATAAATCCGCGAACAAGCTAATAGGAAAGCTAATGCAGCATGAAATGAGAGTAAACACTAGCCAAACACTTGAGTGGGTGTGAGGAAAACTGCTAATACGATCATGTGGTGTAATTGCTCAATGGGTTGTGGAATGTAACAGGTGGATACATGCATGCACAAACTGATTCATTTGATTGCGCACTTTCGTGTCTTGTAGTTTTATTTCTTTCTTTTTCGTTCATCTTTTTCTTGGTGTCTTTGTGAATCCATCAACATACTTGAGGGCAAGTATGGTTTAAGTGTGTAGGTGTGATGCGTCTTCGACTTTTGGGCCGTTTGGCCCTATTTTTCATGTCTTTTTATGTCATTAAAGTCTGTCCAAGGGAAGGAAACTGTTGTTCGAAGGCAGGAAGCTCAATTCAAGGCAAACAGAGGAAAGGTGGTCAGAATGAGCAGACTGGAGCGAATCCAGTCGGTTGCAAGAACTACGCAAAGGAGTATGCAGGGCAGGAGATGAATTGAAGCAAGAGACGAGGTTGAAAGGAGGGTTTCATGTGAACCCTGAAGCTAAGTTGCTGATTCATCATTCGCATTCATGGTATTAACGCAATGCACCCAACAACAAAGAAGATTTTGCAGCTGCTTTGCCTACGAGGAATCCAATCATAAAGCATGCAACCGGTTTGACCAATGCAAAGATTTCCAGTCCGTCGCCAAAGCTCAAGAAGGAAAGCCGCGTGGAGAGGATTCATCCAATATCTGCCAAGCATCCATGAAAGGAAGGATTTGGAGGTCAGCGCCCTACCCTAAATAAACAAATCAATCGGAGATCGCCAATCATCCATCCAACCAATCGCAGATATTCAGAATCTCGCTCAACATGGAAACTGCCAATCATACCATTTCAATCCACCTGCCTAGGGTTTTGCTCGCTGCCACTACAGCTATAAAAGTTCAGCCAACGCGGCTGGCACAATGTTGGAGATTTTACCAGTCTACAGTACTTAGTCCGAAGAAAACAATTTTTATATTTTCGGTTCAAAACAATCTTTATCTGCTTTCATTTTACATTCCGCTTTGAAGAACAAATCCAAGGCTGTTGCCTTAGGTACTTTTAATCCGAGTATTTCGTATTTCTTTTATTAATGTGTTCTCTTTCGCTTATCATTATATATTTAATTATGTGTGAGTAGTTTACTTGGTGAGATTTGGGTATGGAAAATGATTGACTGTTGATATGTGAAATATTTGTGAGGCACTTGTGCCATCGGTTGAGTCCAGTAGTTCCGGAAGGACTGGAGCAGAACTCATGGGCAGTTCTAACCTAACGGGTGATCTCCGTTCGGTTGGAGCTGTACCATGTCAAGCAAAGGCAAGGCACGACAAACGGCAGCGTTTGAGGTGTCTGGACTGAGTAGCTAAGCAGCACCTGACATGGTGCTGTAGATCTGGATGGTGAGGAATGGACAAGGGGATACTGCGTCATTCTTCAGTCTTGGGCTTCTCTAACAATCACCCATCAACTGTGACGAGGCATCAAGCCATGGTTATCGACCAAAGGACTCATCTCGCGTATCGTAGGCATTACAATGACCGGTTGGACGTGGTCCCGAAAATGAGTATCCCGCGAGTGGTGTCTACTCTGTAGGTGCGGACATGGGAAGTTTGGAAGAGAAGGTTGGTGAGGGTCATACTTGGAGAGATCGGGTATGACTACTATCTAAGGAGGAGTGAAGCACGACCTTGTGACCGGGGTGAAGCGTGACCTTCGGACCAGGACGACAACAAGGGATTCAACCATCCCAAGTGTGGAGTATGAACTCTTGAAACGCCCCAATGTCTTTGGGCCACGCCTTGAGTTTAAATAAAGCATGGACGGATCTTTAGTGTGCCCATGACCGAATAAACATATCAACAATGATCATGACCTACCCCAAATCTTACCTCCTTTTTATATTTGATTTCCGTCTATTTTATTGCGCAGATACACAGATTGAGATCGTGACAACTCGATTTGTATACTGAAGAGTAAGGTGGTTCATCACTCTCCGTAGGATCGACCCTAGCTTGCCGCTAAGACTAACTAGTCCGGTAGTGGGCATATGAGCGTGTATTGTCCGTCTGGGGCATACACAGGTATTTTGATCGTACCATACGACGGGATGTTCAGCTCTTACAGGCCTGATGTCTAAGTTATTGGCATACGAGCCACCAATGAAAGAATGCGATGCGCCAGTATCAAACAGTATCTTAATGGGGATGTTGTGGAATTTTCCCATACCTGCTAGATTGCCTTTTCCTTTGCGCTGACCACTCTGTTTGATAGCGCATGCCCTCGCATTCTGTTGCTGTTGTGCATGCTGCTGAAACTGTTGTTGGTTCATTGGCGGCTGCTGCGGCTGTGCTTGAATGGCTCGGAGAGGTACGGCTTGGAGCGGCTTCGGGCAATCCCTTTTCATGTGCCCCTTCTGTCCACAGTTGAAACAGTTGGGGGTGCCTATCTGGCAGACAGGAATGGTAACCCTCCCTGGGTTATTCGCTCCCTGGTTGAAGTTTCTCTGTTGCCCCTGCGGCTGGTTCTGTTGATTGTTGCCCTTCCACGGCGAGTTCTGCTTGTTCCTCTGAATAAACAACCCCGATTGGTTGTTTCCCTGCCACGGCCTTTTGTTGCTCTTGTTGTTGTTGTTGTTGTTGCTGCCAGGCTGTTGGTAGCCCTTTCTCTGACCTCCCTGGTTGTTGTAACCCTGATTGTAGCCTTTGCTACCTCCTCCGTTCCATTTTCTCTTACCCTGGTAGTTGCTACTATTGCTGTTATAGTAGCCTCGGTTCTGATTCTGCGCTGGTGCTGACGCAGTTGGTACAATCTTCTTCTCATCAGGCACGACGGCCTTCATTTCCAGTGCTCTTCCCAGAATATCCGTATAGCCTAGTCCTCCATGACTAGCCAAAGCGATTCCTAACTCATGTCGTAAACCCCCTTGAAATTTCTTTGATAACTTCTCCTCTGTGTCAACTAATGCCGGCGCATACCTTGACAGTTCGCAAAACTTGGCATCATATTCCGTTACGGTCAGCTTCCCTTGCTTCAGATTATAAAACTCGGCTTCCTTCTGTTCCCTATACGTCTTGGGGATGTACTTATCAAACAAGATTTCCTTAAACTCTTCCCAAGTAAAACGAGCCAGATGCTCTGCGGGTATCACCTTCTGTCTTGCTTCCCACCAGTAATCTGCCGATCCAGTTAATTGGAATGCGACACAAAGCATTCTCTCCTCATCAGTGCATCTGAGGAGCTTGAAAATCTTCTCGGTAGATCTTACCCATAGCTCAACATCGCTAGGGCTACCAGTTCCATTGAACATCGGAGGGTTTCTCTTGAGGAAGAGATCCTCAATATCTCTACTGGGCGGTGGTGGAGGTGGTGGTGATGGGGGTGGAGATGGGGATGGAGATGGGGATGGCATTCTGCTCATATTCCCGTTCTCTGTTTTTTTCTGGTTGACGTCTACCACGTCCTCTCGGCCTTCCAGGTCCTCGACCTCTCCTATTGTTCATGTTTCTCGGCGGCATTTTCTTTGGTCTAAGGGAAAATTGAAATTCTCATTAGTTCTCTTCTGTTGATTACTCTTAGCACTTACTAGCTCGTTCTCAACTTAATCAAGTTCACAAAACAACATATCGAACATAGCTCCGATATTATTTCATTAATCTTTTAACTTTCGAGTTAAACTCAATTTCTCGTTACACTAGTTCATTTGACATTCTGATTTAATTACACGATTCATAGGAAATTTTTCTCGTGATTAAAAACCCTTTCATGGGTCATGTATATATATATACATCAAAAAGAATATTAATTCTGCCTCTAACGAGGACTTATACAAAAAGTTAGACTACTACTAGTCTAAACTAGGCTGACTGCCTACTATTTACCGGGTGCGCTAACAAGCTGCAACTCCGTACCTACTAAAAGTACTAGAACGGAAACGATTCATAAAATTCCGTATCCGTTAGAGTACTACAAAAACTAGTTACTGATCTGACTATGTACAGGACAAAAGAGCTACTACTACTACTAACATGCGTCTACGACGCTCTACTCGACAAACTATAATCGAGTCGAAACTGCCCTCTACGGCCTGAAAACCCTAAGAGTCCTCCTCTGGGTCTTCCTCCGGATCCTCGTCCGGGTCCTCCTCCTCAGACTCTGAACCAAAGACGAGCTGGAGTGTCTCGTTCTCCCTCAGAGTAGAGCCGTCAGCAAGTGTAAGCAGAGTGGGTGACGGTGACTCTGGAACTGTCTCCTCAAGGTCGGAAACAAGGTAGTCGTCATTGATCTCTACTGCACGCTTCTTCAGGGGAAGAAGGTGCTCTAGCTCGGTCTCTGCGGGAAAGTGACTGTAGGGGAGATGCGGCTCAAAAGGAACTGGAAACATGAATCTGCTGTCAAAGAATCGCCTGTGTACAAACAAGGCAAATCTTGTGTAGTTGCTGGTCGGCTCGGTGTCGTCGCCGATGATCCCTAGAAAGTACCACGCCACGCAGTGTGCCCAACCGCGCCACTCGTTTGGTAAGTGCACAATCAGGTCTGATATTGCCTGACTCTCCGGAATCAAGTGCCGTACTGCATAATAAACCGACGAAAAGTTGTTAACTATCTGTCCCACATCCTCCTCACCGTAATCTGCCTCGAACTCATAATACTCGTCTTGAATCATATCTAGTATAGTACGCTCGCACGTGGCCAAGGGCTGGCTTTTCCGAGCAGTAACACGAGTCCTAGCCATGCTACAAAAGTTTTGAAGGAAACACGAATCAGTAACAGGTAGGGAAATAACTTATCTTAACGAAAATACTTAAATTACAAAATGAACATTCCTTATTCAATTGTAATATCACCACTTAAAACAACCACTTATCACGACTTCTAGCAATTCAAGAAATTGCAGTCAAATAACATATATATATATATATAATTAAAATTAAAATTTCAAGATTTTTATTTCCATTCCTTATCTTACTATGTTCTTACTTACTTTAATTCTTTATTACTTTCTCAACAACATTTCTTATCGATTCTTACTTATTAAAACAAAGTACGTCTACTTTGTTCATGTTGCTTATTCAAAAGTAACATCCATTTACAAAAGAATTTTTGTTGTTAACGACTCTTGATACTCGTACTAGTCGTCGTCTTCGTTCAAAGACAAAATATGGAATAAATTCCAAAAGAAAATGGAATATAACTTAGAGAATAACTTTTTTGGAAACTAAGTTCCAGTTGTCGTCGCTAGAATCGAGCGATCGATGGAAAATTTAATCAAACTTTGTGCTCGACTCCTAATAATCTATACGATTTTCTTCGTAGAGTTCGATCGAGGCGAACTCCACTGAAACACGAAACGAAAAGAAAACGGAATGACGTGACACGAAATGACGTCATTTACGTTACTTATTTCATTTGGCTTTGATTCCCTTTATTCTATCTTCGTCGTCTCGTTCATATCTTTCTTAATTCGAAGCCGAAAGCTTCTCAAACGTCTAATCGTTCCCTTCGTTTACTAACACGCTTTACCAAATCATTTCTATTTCATTTCCCTCGCAGGAAGTTCTTATTTGGATTTTTAAAACAAAGTTCGACTTTGCCGAATCTTCATTCATGTCACTTAACGCACGTGGCATTCATCAGTAGAAGTTCTTCTCGTGTCGGGGATCTCCTTTTGAAATCATTTCAAAATAACGTTTCTTAAAATGTCTAAGTTCTCGAAGAACCGGAAAGATCTTAGGTTTCGAGTCTACGTTCTCATGGAACCGGGAAAAATCCCTAGAATTCAACTATATTCTTGTGTCCAAAATTTTTTTCAAAAGAAAGAAATTATCGCTCAAATAATTTTACATAATATAGTACTCGTACTATCACATAATCACATAAAGTATAAAAATTATACTTCCATAAAATTCTTATTTTTGGCACACAACTCATTCTCATTATCAATCTCAATGAATACCGGTTCATAAAATTTCTTATTTAAAAGAAATCACATAATTAAAATTCTTTCCTTTTCCTCGTTGAGTCGACGTAGCGGGAGGTTGAGTTGACATCTACATTCTCAATCTTAGTGTTATAGTCTAACTCTTCTCTTCTACTTGAAAGAAGACTCTGATCTAGAGTATATACAAATACTCTATCCTATGACTCGAAAGAAGACTCGATATAGAGTACGAACGAATACTCTATATTATTACTCGAAGGAAAACTTGTATAAAAATACCATTCTGTGATATTACTAGAAGGAATGACTCATATACCACTATGTGGTATCACTAAAAGAAATAACTCGTACTAGAAAAATGACTCTTCACCAGAGCAGGAAACAAACTACTGCTCCGATACCACTCTATGGTATCACTAAAAGAATGACTCAGACTAGAAGACTGACTCGCAACCAGAGCAGAAACGAACCTCTGCTCAGATACCACTTTGTGGTATTACTAAAAGGAAGGACTCATACTAGAATAGAATGACTCCTAACCAGAGCAGGAAACAAGCACTGCTCTGATACCACTCTGTCACAGCCCCAAATCCCGAGGGACGGCAGAAGCTGGGGTGCGACTGGGGTTGGATTAAAGAAGCGGGGAAGAAGAGGGCTAACTGACTAATCATACATGAAAGGCATCAAATAAACCATGAACAAGACTTGAATATAATAAAGAAAGAGTTAATCGCTAAGGATTACTCGACAAAAGTACACAATAGAAACTAAGTTCAAATTTACAGACTTAACTACAGTGTATTGTTCAAAAGTACATATTCTCAAGACTTAGAGTTCTGCAGTGGAAGAATCTTAACTAAGGCATCCTATCCTTTCAACTCAACTTCAACCGTTGCCGCTCACGTCGTTTCAACCTGCACATTTAGAAAACAATGCACGGCTAAGTACAAAAGTACTTAGTGGGCACGATGCTGAAATCATAATCATAAGTATAGATAAATATGGCATTTCATAATTTGTAGCACATCGGGGTTTTATTGAAAAGGGCCCGTGTCTACTAAACATTTTCTGACTGATTTTCACAATTTACTCGGCCGAGTATTTTCTGGTATGCTATGTTCAATCTTGACCAATTCTCATTCACCGTGGCTGGTATCCCTCAACAGGATATCACATACACCACAGGTTACAAAGTGCACTAACTTTGGAAAGCACTTAGCCGCTAACTCAGAGCCGATCGTTAGTTAACCTAATTAGATTAACTCTAAATCTGGAAAACACGAATGTTGACTCAGATAGGTACAAGAGAACTCACATAAAATATAAAACAGTTCATGCCATAATATCACTTTGAAAACACAGATATCAAAGCGATAAAGAAAGATTTTCCGAGCATTGCTCGTTTTATTTTGTATATAAAAGCCCACCTCGTAATACAGAACTAAAAGCACTAGCTTCCAATCTTCGGATCTTCCGTCCTTTCTTTACAGCTGGCTTCCTCCTTCATCGCAAAATAATAATACTTAAAATCGATTCATAAAAGATATTCGATCAAAGAAAATCGAAATAGGTTTTAGTCGTTTCATTCTTTAGGCATTTGCACGCTTACTAGATTCATTTTACTTAAACGGGAACGAGACTCGTACAAATCCCGTTTAGAACTCGAAAGGTCTCATACTCGACTCTTAGGTCAGTAGAGAGGGTAGTCGATAGCTCGATACGACTTAAATGATCATAAGGAACTAAGTTGGAAAGGATCAACTTAGGAAAAATTTAAGTTTTAGTTCATTAAACGACTTATGAAATTTCTCGCTTAACTACTTCTTTACTTGAACGGATAAGAGATGAGATCTCGACTGGTTTTATCACTCAAAGCTCCATACTTGACTCTAGGGTCAGTAGGAAGATATTCGTTAGTTATTACGGCTTAAACGATCGAAAGAAACTATGTTGTGAACGAAACAACTTAGAAGGAATGAAACTGAAATTTCACTGCACATTACAGTGACTCTGGGGACTGTCCAGAACAGGGAATCTGGAAACAGGGGATGAAACCTATACCGTTGGAAATTTTGGGATGTCTAGTTTACGCTCCAATTTACAGATCACAAATCCGATAAACGAGCTAAAAGTTATTACAATTTCCGGCGAGGGTCGCAAAACTGCCGCGATAACTGGACCCTCAAGACAGTCATTACGTACTCCCGTACGTGATGAACTCCTTCTCAAAACTCGTTCAATAGCACGACGTTCTAAACGTCGGCTTTCAACTAACATGTACTAAACCAAAGCAAGTTATCAAATTTCTCGTTCTAGTTCTCGACTATCACTATAGCTCATATTATATTAGCTCGAAAGCTCATGACATCAACTACAAAGTTGTTCTCAAGTCCAATAGAAACAATATTATCAAATTAGAAATCTCATTCGACTTCTCGGTTATTACTTACGTCTAATTGTTCGTCTCTTACACAATTTTCAAAGTTGTCGGATTTCGTTCAAATTTTACGTCATTAAACTACACCTAACGAGAATCACTTTCATGCATACAATCATTTCATATCAACACTATATTTCAACTTACGACGAGTTCTTCGTCTCTTACATTACATAAAATATTTTTAGAAAAATCTAAATAAATTCCCCCAATCAACTAACATCATTTGCAACCATATTCTATCATCATTTCACCAATTAAACCAAACACATGAAAATCCCTAAAACTCTAATAATTTTCGGTATTCATAGAGAGGTTAAGAGAGTGATTTTCTTCTCCAATTAACACCATTTATTCATTAATCAACCTACTATAACATCAATTAATCAATTGCAATCCAATTACATACTAACATGCAAAAATCCCCAAATTCAAACTGAAACCCTAAATCGGTTTTCAACATAACATGGGGCTTTCGATTTCTCTTTGTTCTAATCACTAATTAAGCACTTCTTAAGCATGAATTTATCATCAATTGAAGAATTCCAAAAATCCTACTAAATCCCCTAAATTTTCGGTATTACATAGGATATTAGGGTTCTTGATTTTGCTCAATTCTAATCCCTAATTACCCTATCTAACACAACTAATTTCATTAATTCAAGATCGAATCATCTAGTTCATCACCCTAATTCTCGATCAAAAAGAAGAAAATAAAAAGAAGAGGATGATGGATGGATAGAATCATGGAGGAGATGAATACCTTGATAATTAGTAAAGGAAGATTTAAGTTTTAATGGTTGGATGATGACTTGTGATTTTTCCTCTTCAAGAACTTCAAGTGTCTTCAATGGAGATGAAGAAAAGAAGATGGGAGAGAGTGAGAGAGGGGCTGCCGAGAATGGGGGGAGAAGGAGGAGGAGATGTGTTTTAATTGTATTAACCTAATGCCATAACATATTATAAGGTAACAAGTGTAAAGTGTGAATAGTTAAAACAATAGGTGTCCTCATAATAACATTATAAAATCAAAATATCATCTAATGAGAGAGAGGTGAAGTCGGTTGGAGGGAGAGGAAGAAAGAAAATACGCGCTTTTCCGGCGCGATACAACGTTACGGAAATCGAACGATGAAAAACGTAGCTCGGAATAAAATCGTCGCGATCCGATTCGACCGAAAATTCTAACGTATGAAACTTAATCGGAAAATAAATTTATAAAATTTATTTTGACAAAAATTCGGGACGACACAGTCCGAGTTTTGTCCGAAAAATCATAAAAACGAACTTTCTCGGGCGAGTTCGTATCGCGATTTCGTGAATGTAAAAATCAGACGGTTTTCCGTTCTGAGTTCACGAACTAAAAACTTTGCGTACGCGCTAACCCTAAATACAGTAGTCGTCTAGCTGACTTCCGTAATTTATTTTCGGAAACGGATTCGACTGTTAGTCTTAGAATTCAAAATCGTAAACTTAGGCGTGCAAAGCCATTTATTTAATTAACTTTAAATTTTTGAGATCGTAAGGAATTTTCGGGGCATTACAGGATTGATGGGATGGATGTATGCATGGAATCTTCATACACAATTTACTAAGATTTTGTTAAAAAATATTCATGAAGAATTCTACTTAGTAGGTTTGGAGAGAGAGATTAGGGAGAGAGATGGAGAGATGGCGGTGGAGAGGGAGAGAGATGAGTGGAATTTTTCTCCATATTTTATTACGGGTATTATTTACCCGGTCGTAAAAAGTTTTCCGGATAAAAAGTCCGTATTATTCCATTTATGCTAAAAACGGGTCTAATCTCTCCTTGTCTCGTTTCCGACATTAAAAACATCTCAAACCTAATTCACATCTCATTAAATAAATTAAGGATTCCGATTATCTAATTTTTAGGTCTAAATTCCACATAACGAAGAAAACTTAAAAAATTAGTCGACTTATTAATCCGCTTATTAATCCTTTAAAGATTAAATTCTCATAACTCTCTCAAATTATCTCGGATAAGCTTCTATCTTATCTTAGTGATTTTAGAATCAATTCTAGGTTCAGAGATTCTAATTAAAATTTATTCTAAGTTCATCGGTGTATAGCGATTTCTCGGTTATGAACAATATTCACTTCAAATCAAAATCCTCGGAAATCTCTGAAAATCATACTCGTACTCATTATCATACAAATAAGCTCAATATATGCATCACATTATCATTTCAAGAAATAGAAACAAATAATCTCATGTAAAAACACATAAGGGCATTTCAGTCATTTTACTCATTTCTACTTATTAGAAAAAAATTTATTCCTCGAGCTATATTCAGCTCTTAAATTTACTCTTAAATTTTTTTTTAAGAGGGTGAGGATGTAATACCCCGAGCTTTTATAACATTAAAGAGCGTATTAAATAACCTTATAAGTTTAAATGACCAGATTTGAGGAATAAATTTTTTTCTAAATAAATAGAATTGAGTAAAACGACTGAAATGCCCTTATGTGTTTTTACGTGAGATTATCTGTTTCTATTTCTTGAAATGATAATGTGATGCATATATTGAGCTTATTTGTATGAGAATGAGTACGAGTATAATTTTCAGAGACTTCCGAGAATTTTGATTTGAAGTGAATAGTGTTGATAGCCGAGAAATCACTATTCATCAATAAATTTAGAATAGATTTTAATTAGAATCTCTGAACCTAGAATTAATTCTAAGATCATTGAGATAAGATAGAAGCTTATCCGAAATTATTTGAGAAAGTTACGAGAATTTAATCTTTAAAGGACTAATAAGCCGACTAATTTTTAGGTTTTCTTCGTTATATGGAATTTAGACCTAAAAATTTGATAATCGGAATTCTTAATTTATTTAATGAGAAGTGAGATAGGTTTGAGATGTTTTTAGTGTCGGAAACGAGACAAGGAGAGATTAGATCCGTTTTTAGCATCAATGGAATAATACGGACTTTTTATCCGGAAAGCTTTTACGACCGGGTAAATAATACCCGTAATAAAATATTGAGAAAATTCCTCTCATCTCTCTCCCCCTCTCCACCGTCATCTCTCTCTCTCTCCCTAATCTCTATCTCTCCAAACCTATTTTCAAACCTACTAAGTAGGTTTCATCATGAATATTCTCTAAATAAGAATAAAATCTTAGTAACTTGTGTAATGAAGATTTCATGCATTCATCCCATCAAATCCATCTATCTCTCTCTCAATCCAATTTCCAACACCTACAAACTAGATGTCATCATTATTATTCTATATGTTGGAGGAATATCTAATCAATATCTCATAAAGATAATGGAGTACATGCATTCTTTATAATTCCATCTACTCACTCTTTCTCTCTCTCTCGATCACTCTCTCTTATTCAAGAGAGAAATTTCTCTCATTCTACCTATCTCTCTCTCTCGAAAACTCACCATCAAGCAAGGAAGAAAAAAATTCTCTCTCCCTCTCTCTCTCAATGTCGTGAGCACACACACACATCACATACTTGAAATTTCTTCCATGCAAGCTTAGAATCAAGCTCTAATCCATCATGAAGATCAAGTAAAGATCAATCCATCATCAAGCTTCCAAAGCCCTAATCTTAAAGGTATTGATATTCCCCAATTTTTCAAGTATTAATCTTCAATAATCATCCAAATTTTCTCTTCATTTTCGGCTCTTAAGCCCTAAAATGGATGATTAATTGTTGTTTCACATTTTCTTGAGGGATTCAAGATGATTTCTTCCATGAGAAATTCAAGCTAGGAGTTGAGCCCCATTTCCCCATCATTTTCGATTCTAAGGAGATCAAGAGGAGGAGATCCAATTTAATTTTCAAAGTATGGTATTTATTTGATTAATTGTATATACGTATCTCTAAAGACCTAAAGTAAAGAAAACAATGTATGCATGATTTTATTTTACGTTTAGGCAAACCTAGGGTTATCGATTCAAAATTCGAGTGAGGAATTCGTTAAGAAATTTGAACTCTAGGGATTAAATTATGAATTAAGAGAGAAAAAGAAAATAAAAGCCCTAAAAATTTGGCTAGGACCGAAAATTTAGGCAAAAATAGGAGAAATTAAATTTCTTGAGTTATTATTATTTTGATGCTTGATTTATGATTTTTATTATGTTAAGGATGAAGTTATATGCTTGAAAAATCAAGAAATCAATTACCCTAAAATTCTAGTTAATGCAGTGAGTTATGGGCAAAGAAGGAGAAATTATTTTGTTGATTTTTGTGACGATTTAATTGATGTTTGAGCTTGAGAATATTAGTAGATGTGATGATTTAATCCTTTGAGAATTTGATTGTGTGAAAATCGAGCTTTATGTGAAAATATTTGATGAAAAATGAATATAGATGATTTAGTATTTTTGATGTTATGATGTTCTTGAGTATAATATTGAGTAGTAAGTTTAAATCCTAGTGTAATAGGACTTATTGTGATAAAAAGAGTGAAGTTTTAAATTAAAAGAAACGAAAAATTGAAAAATAATAGGGAAGAACATCAAGTAGGTGTTCTTGAGTAAGAACTTGAAGATTTAAGTTTTAATAAAATTAAATCAAAAGGAAATTAGCAATTAAGTTAATAAAATAATCTAGATATTTATTGAAATAAAAATTAATTAAAGAATAAAGGAGAACATGTATTAATTAGGAAATGAGTCTTAAATTAGTAAATAAAAGAGGAAAAGAAATTTCTTAATTAAATAAGTAAGAGTCGAGAAAATCGAGTTAAAATAAAGAGAATAAAATGATAAGAAAGCGAAGAAAAGATTTAATCGAGTCGAGGAAAGGTGTTAAACGAGTTAAGTTTAAATACTCGTATAGTTTAATCACGAAAATAATGGAATAAAATACGAGTAAGATATCGAGTAGTGATTTTGAAAGTAATTAATTAAATTAATTGAGAAAGTTATTTTTTTTCAAACCATTTTGATTAAAAATAAACCGAGAAGAGTTGTCGAGATAATATTAAAAAAAGTAATAGTTTGAATTAAGAATAAGAATTGAGTTAGAAATAGAGATAAAATTCCTATTTCATAAGAGTTTAATAAAAATAAAAAGAATTTTTATTAATTGAGTAAAGATTTATAATATGTTTTCATAAGGCAACGAGTTTGGAAAAGTGTCGTATATAAGTCAAGAAAGATAAATTTTATTATTTGAGTTTTTATAAAAGGGAATTCTTATTTGAATTAAGTTCTAAAATAAAAATTGAGTAAATGTTAATGTGTCTTGAAATGTGATTGAATTCGAGATAATGTGTTTGATTTATTTAAATTATTATGCAATTGAATTAACGTGCTTGAGTGAATGATATTATTTGATGATGACGTGAAAGATTATTAAGTTTGTTTTATATGCAAAACAATTGAGTTATTAAGTTAATAATTGAATCAAGAATTGATTAAGATTATAAAAGAAAACTCGAGTAATAGAGTTTAGATAGACGACATTTCATAATTAAAGCGAGAAGTGCTAAGACATTGGTTAGTAGTATTAACCAATTATCGAGTAGTATTAATGACCTAGAGATGAGAATGCGAGACTTATTGAGAAAAGAATAGCATAGAGAGAAACGAGTCAAGTAGAAGTCCTTCAGTCGAGACCAACGTTTAATATCCTTCTTTGCATAGCATCTTATCTTCTTTATCGATGTCAAACCGTGAAGGATCAAGCAAGACGGAGAAATAAGCGAGGATAGATAGCACGTAAGCCACCTAGCTAGAACATCGGAAGACAGGTGGGCTTTTCTAAACCAAAACTATCGATCAATGCTATTATACTATTGAGTATTATTATGTGAATTTTTAAAATGCAATTGACTTGCCGTTATATTGAGTTTGGTATATGTTATCATCTGTTTGTTTGAGTTATTATCATCCTGTGAAAGGCAGGAAACCCACGTGTGGTATGTTAATTGTTGAGGTGACTGTGAGCCTTGCTTCGGTTGGGCCGGTCACAGTATTCGAGAAGGAGGCCTACTTCTCGGCATAGTGAGAGAATTTGTGACAGATGATGCATACTGTTGAGTATATATTATGTTTTGACTGCGCAGTCTATTTAAAAGAAAATGTTTTTAGCATGCACAAGTAAAATCGTTTTAAATTGTATAGATACTTGTGATGCTTCGGCAAGGCAAGTTCAGTTGATATAGCTTTAAGAGCATCTTTTCCAAATATTTTCGGCATGTGTTCACTGAGTACGAAGTACTCAGCCCTGTATGTATTCCTAAACGTGCAGGTTAGCAGGATGGCGATGGCAGGAAAGGCTTGGTGGTGTGGTCTGTTGGGTTGAGTTGAGTCGAATGTCAGACTGGCATTTGCACGTCTTGATACGTGTGAGTGTTGGAATTTGAGTCGAGTTTCCGCTGCAACTTTTTTTGAAATGAAAACCTGTTATTATATACTTGATATTTGTTTTGATTCCGAGCAATGTGCTCGATGATTTTAAATATTTGTTGAGCCTTGTTCTCGTTGACTTGATATACTTATCGTATTCTCGTTGATATGTAAATTCATATGCTTGCGTATTGCTTCATTATGTCTTTGATAGCTTTATTCGAGTGTTATTGCTTTTCGTTGATATTTCCCCGAGCATGTTCCCCGTATTTGAGTTTTTTGTTAGATGGTTAAGTTGTGTTAGTGTTCGTAAGTCGCACCTCGGGAGTCGGGGTGTGACAGGTTGGTATCAGAGCAGGTTTGATTGCTCTGAAGTTTGATATTCTTTGATGAGTCGAGTCTAGATTTAATTCCTAGACTTATTTTTAGTCAATAAACCACACCAAGCTATCCTCCATCTCATCCGGCAACCATGTACGTCTTATTTTCTAAAAGTTTTTCGAGTTAAAGTGATGTTTGAATTATCAAGATTTTTGAGAAATTTTGAGTTATTTATGAGTTATGATGGTTAGAGATAAAAGCTATTAAGTTGATTGATAACTAGAATGCTTTAGAATGTCTTCCCTAATGCGTGTTTCGTGTGGAAAAATCGGAAACGATGAAACGCTTGTGCAAACGGTTACGTGATTTGGAATTGCCCGAAACCATGAACGAAAATCCCCCTTTTGGAACGCAAAAATGAGTATGTGGTGGAAATTCTAGCATGCTTGATTAATTATTTAAGTGTGCTTAATGTGTTTAAAAATTCGTATAGGATGGACGATAATGACTAGATGCAGGAGTACCTGCATGTAAGAAAAATAAGTAATGAATCAATAGCTGAATTCCTAGCGCGCTATCATACGATTTGGGGAAAAGTCCAGTTTATGGACATCGGACCACTAGAAGGCATGACACGTTTAATCCAAGCCCTACCTCAGGAATGGAGAGATTGGGCAGCATCCCTCGTTCCTCGATTCCTATGCTATCGATACTTCGACCGAACTCTGTACGGAGATGTTAATGCGTTTATCTCCACTATCTCAGCTCGTTACATGACATATGGCGCCCCTCCGCCAGAGCCGTATGAGGATGACTCTTCAGACCTGCTAAACGGAATTGTCCGTGCTCCTTCACCGATTCCTCAAGATGACCCTGTTTCCCTTCATATTAATTCGCCGCCACAAACCAAACTTGAACCTCAAGAGTCCCCCCCAAGAGTATCCAATTGTAAGTGGTGTACTTTCAATCCAATCTTTTGATCCCTTTACTTTTTCTAACTTGCCAACATCGCAGCCGAACGGATGCAATGACCCTAATAGAATTCCGTCACCGACTGAGGATCAGTTCGCCGCCTATATGCGTCATTATCAAGCAACTCTTCCAGTTCATCCCAAAGCGGAGTCCTCCAGACCAGCCCGTTCAAACAACAACGATGATAATGAGAATGAAAATGAGCCGTCCAATGCAGCGACAGTGGGAAGAGGATACCTCCAAGCTTTATCCAGTGATATATTTCCTGCCCCTTATACCTATGCATCTACCTCTGTAGTAAGGCTAGGAAATGAGTACAACTTCCAATTTGGTGCCTCCATCGACATAGCATCCTACCTTCGTCGAGAGGAAAACCCCAACACCCCGCCTTGGGTTAAGTCCGAGCTAGCTGCACTAAACTACACTTTAGAGGATTGCGAGGAAGCATTGAGGGCAGCCGAACGTGAGTGTTTCACTATCGAAGATGACAACGTTGAGGAAGAAGGGCAGCTTGCAGATAACATAAATGAGGAAGAAGAAGAAGAGGATCCTGAAGAAGAGGAGGACCCTAGAGAGCACATTGAGGTAGATTCCAACACAGAGTAATACGATGACAGTGGACCAAGTGAAGATGACTCTTGCATGTAGAATTTGTTCAAGGAAGCCGTGGAAACCTAAATAGTTTACCGTGTGTGTTTGAGAGATGAACTCTTTTTAATCTTCAGCAGTGATGTAATTATTGTGGCTTAATGTGTAAGTAAGAATCGAACGCAAAGTGAGAACTTGCGTAGTTCAAGTAGAACATTAGCTATCGAGTAGAAGAAAGGGAAATTTTCAGTGTAATTGTTTAAATCCCTATTGTTTATAAGTCCTCAGAAGAGGCCGTCGTCGGGGATATAAAAGATGAGCCATTAGGCTAATAAAATTAATTTTGAGTTTCCTGAGTTATTAATTTGAATTGAGTATATGAGTATTAAGGCGATGATGTTTTATTCGATGATTGTGATTGATTGCCTAAGAAAATACTTGTCTTGAGAATATGTGAATTTATAATGATGATGTAAATGCCTGATGACTATTGGAAATAGAATGAGATGTATGTATATACGAGAATTTGAAATAATGAAATTATTTGAGATGATTCTTGGTTTGCCTTTTAAGTACCAATCGAGAATTGTATTCCTCAAAAAAAGGAAATGCTTTCATAATCGAGAAAGGTTCCTAGTGAGCTAAAGTATTTGAGTGGCTAAAGTTTTCTTATTGTATTTTTAGAATGCCGCCAAGACGTAGAAATGTCAGAAACCCTAGAGATAACCCCGAGGGACAGCGTGATCCTACTCCGCCCCCTCTGAATGAACGACGAGTCGAAGAACTTTTTCTTCGTCAGAATCCCCCAACTTTCGATGGTAAAGGCAGTCCAGCTGATGCTGAGGACTGGATTCGTTCTCTTGAGCGAATTTTCCGTTTTCTTCGTTGCACCGATCGTGAACGTCTTGAGTGTATGACGTATCAATTAAAAGGAACTGCCGACTACTGGTGGGAGGCAAAATAAAGAATGTATACACCCGAAGAACGCGAGAACCTAACTTGGGATCAGTTTAAAGAAGCCTTGTATGAAAAGTATGTGCCGAGGAGTTATCGTAAGCAGAAAGCAAACGAATTCGCCAATCTGAGGGAAGGAAAGAAGACTATGGTCGAGTACGATCGAGAGTTCTGTGAGTTAGCTCGATTTGCGCCTGATATGGTAAACACTGATGAGAAAATGTGTGAGTTGTTTCGAGCAGGACTAAGGTAGGATATCCGAGTAGTTCTTGCTAGTCAGAGTGGTCTGCCTTATGCTGAAGCCTTGAACCGATCCCTAGATATGGAGTTGGCCATGCAACCAGAAAAAGGATCGCATCCTTCAGCAAATCCTCAATTTCAAAGCCAGACAACGACGACTGTATCTACCCATCAACCCCAATTCGGCCAGCATGGAAAGAGGAAAGGAAAATGGAGTGCCGAAAACCACCCGAGCAAGAAACCATGGCAAGGAAAAAGCCAACAGCAACCCCAGAAGGGAAGAGCTCCACAGGTCAACCGAAGTAACCAACCTGTAGGACCTTTAGGGTTCCCTCCTTGTTCGAAGTGTGGCAAAATGCATCAAGGCGTCTGCAAGAGTGGGAGCAATGTTTGCTATACTTGTGGTCAGCCTGGTCATTTCTCGAACCAGTGCCCGAGTAAGCAACAAGGAATGAGAGGCGGAAGACCAAATCAGTTCCAGCCTTCGCAGATGAAAGCCGTTGAGGTAACTCCTCCGCAAAAGTTTATCCAGCATCAACGCAAACCGCCGCAGCCAAAGCAGCAACCTCTTCAGCAAGAGCCCCTGCACTTCCAAAGAGCCTACGCAATTGAGCAGAAGCTGCTAGAGAAAGATAAAGGAAATTTGGCAGGTATGGGAAAGCTTAACAACATACCTGTTATTGTTTTGTTCGATACGGGTGCTTCGCATTCATTTATATCTAGCGTTTGCATAGAGAACCTAGATTTGAAGGTAGAAGAATCAAACCAGGTGCTTAGTGTCGCAACCCCTTTAGGAAAATCTGCGTTAGTTTCGCGCATTTGTTCGAATTTAGAATTTGAATTCGGAAATCGTAAGTTGATCGCGAAATCCCTGAATTTAATCCAGATGTGGGACGTAGATATAATCCTAGGAATGGATTGGTTAACCGAGAACTTTGCGACGATTCGATGCGACTTGAGACAAATATCGTTTAAACCCCCTGGAGAAGAGTCAACCGTAGTTTTCGGAGTTGAGAAGAGAATGAGGAAGAGCGTACCAATAGTTTCGGCCATGAAAGCACAAAGATTAATGAGGAAGAAAGATACACAAGTGTATCTAGTTTATCTGAATAAAGACGAGAATCAAGAGTTGAATATCGATAATGTACCGATCGTAAGAG
Source organism: Schizonepeta tenuifolia (assembly GCA_029490685.1). Taxonomy (NCBI): domain Eukaryota; kingdom Viridiplantae; phylum Streptophyta; class Magnoliopsida; order Lamiales; family Lamiaceae; genus Schizonepeta; species Schizonepeta tenuifolia. The sequence continues at coordinate 49,655,930 of CM055956.1, read as the reverse complement.
AATTCAAGGACGTGTTTCCAGAAGTATTACCAGATTTACCCCCTGATCGACAATTGGAGTTTACGATCGATTTAGAACCCGGATCAGCCCCGATATCCAAAGCCCCATATAGAATGGCTCCAAAAGAACTTCAAGAGTTGAAAAACCAATTACAGGAATTGTTGGACTTGGGTTTTATTCGACCAAGTGTATCGCCATGGGGTGCTCCAATTTTATTTGTGAAGAAGAAGGACGGTAGTTTAAGGATGTGTATAGACTACCGAGGGCTAAACAAGAATACGCTTAAGAACAAATATCCTTTGCCAAGGATAGATGATTTGTTCAATCAACTAAGAGGAGTTTGCGTTTTCTCCAAGATCGATTTAAGATCTGGATACCATCAATTGAAGATCAAGCAAGAAGATATTCCAAAGACTGCTTTTAGGACAAGATATGGACATTATGAATTTGTAATAATGCCATTCGGGTTAACAAATGCTCCAGCAGTATTTATGGATATGATGAATAGAGTTTTTCACGAATATTTGGATAAGTTCGTAATTGTCTTCATAGACGATATTTTGGTGTATTCAAGAGATGAAGCCGAGCACGAGAACCATTTGAGGATTGTGTTGGAAAAGCTTAGAACTGAAAAGTTGTATGCCAAATTCAGTAAATGCGAATTTTGGTTGAAGGAGGTGAATTTCCTAGGACATGTTTTTTCGTCCGAAGGAATTAAGGTGGATATGGAAAAGGTAAAAGCTGTGTAAGAAGGGAAATCCCCGACGTCAGTGCATGAAATCCGTAGTTTCCTCGGTTTAGCAGGATACTATCGGAGATTTATAGAAGGATTCTCCAAAATCGCGAAGCCAATGACGAGCCTATTGAAGAAAGAAACGAAGTTCGAGCGGACGGAAGAATGTGAAAGAAGTTTCCAAGAGCTCAAGACGAGATTAACTACAGCTCCAGTATTAGCCCTGCCCGAACCAGACAAAGATTACGTCATATATACTGACGCATATGCTCAAGGATTAGGATGTGTTCTAATGTAAGACGGAAGAGTGATTGCATATGCTTCAAGACAACTCAAACCCCATGAAGAGAAGTATCCAACTCATGACATGGAATTAGCATCTATCGTGCATGCTTTGAAGATTTGGCGACATTACCTCTACGGAGCCAAGTGTGAAATATTTTCAGATCATAAGAGTTTGAAATACTTCTTCGAACAGAAGGAGTTAAACATGAGACAAAGAAGATGGCTCGAGTTGGTGAAAGATTAAGATTGCAAGATATCTTACTATCCCGGCAAAGCTAATCTAGTAGCCGACGCGCTAAGTCGAAAGAGAAAGAGGGAAAATTCGTAGGAGACCAAATTAGGATTCCTTCTAACTGATGAAGTCAAGTTGATCGAGGAGTTTGGGAAGATGAGAATTGAAGTGATTGTACCTCCAGCGACGGTAGATCAAATGATTGCTACTTTAGTAGTAATGCCCGATTTGAGAACCTGCATCATAGAAGGTCAGAGAAGGGATGAAAAATTGGAGAAGTTGAGAGTGAAGGTGAGAAGTGAAGGAGTTAAAGATTTCTCGGAGTCGAGCGATAATGTCTTGTTGTATAAAGGAAGAATTTATGTGCCTAATTATGAAAAGTTAAGAAATGAAATAATGAGTGAAGCTCATGAAACCCCGTATACAGCCCATCCTGGCAGCATGAAGATGTACCAAGACTTAAAGAAACAGTTTTGGTGGAATGGAATGAAAATAGATGTGGCATTGTTCATTGAGAGATGCCTAGCTTGCCAACAAGTAAAGTCTTTGCATCAAACACCGTATGGACCTTTGCAACCATTACCAGTCCCAGAATGGAAGTGGGATGGAATCACGATGGATTTTGTGACAGGATTGCCAAGATCAAAGAAAGGAAACACAGTAGTATGGGTGATAGTGGATAGATTGACGAAGTCTGCTCATTTCATACCTATTCCACACACCTATGGATCAGACAAGTTAGCTCAGATTTATATTAAGGAAATTGTAAAGTTGCACGGAGTGCCAAAGACGATTACTTCTGATAGCGATTCGAAGTTCACAGCCCGTTTCTGGGAAAGCTTCCACAAGGAGTTGGGAACTCAGTTGCAATTCAGCACTGCTTATCATCCCCAGACCGATGGTCAGTCCGAACGAACGATTCAAATCCTCGAGGATATGTTGAGAGTTGTTTTGCTAGATAAGGGAGTTGAATGGGAGAAAATCTTACCTCTTGTCGAATTTGCTTATAACAATAGCTATCAGAATACAATAGGAATGGCCCCTTACGAAGCTCTTTACGGAAGAAAATGCAGATCGCCGCTTTATTGGGACGAAGTGGGCGAAAGGAAAATAATAGGGCCAGAAGCGATTGAGGAAATGATAAAATCTGTGCACCAAATTCGCGAGAAGATTAAGGAAGCTCAGAGTCGACAAAAGTCGTATGCTGATAACCGAAGATCCAAATTGGAGTTTGAAGTAGGAGATAAAGTATTCTTGAAAGTGTCCCCTTCGAGAGGAGTATATCGTTTTGGAGTCAAAGGAAAGGTTAAACCTCGTTTTATAGGACCGTACGAAATCCTTGAGAGGATTGGATCCGTATCATATCGTTTAGCGTTACCTCCCAGCTTTGAGAACTCGCATAACGTTTTTCACGTATCGCAATTGAGAAAGTACGTCTTCGACCCGAAGCACGTGATACGTCAAGAGGATGTAGAGATGAAGCCCGATCTAAGCTACGAGGAGAAACCCAAGAGGATTTTAGATCGTAAAGTTCAGTAGCTTAGAACAAAATCGATTCCCTTAGTAAAGGTCAAGTGGTGTCATCATGATCTCGAAGAAGTCACATGGGAACTCGAAGAAAAGATGAGGACAAAATATCCCGAGCTATTTTCTCAAGGTTAGTAAATTTCGGGACGAATTTTTTTTAAGAGGGTGAGGATGTAATACCCCGAGCTTTTATAACATTAGAGAGCGTATTGAATAACCTTATAAGTTTAAATGACCAGATTTGAGGAATAAAATTTTTTCTAAATAAATAGAAAAATGAGTAAAACGACTGAAATGCCCTTATGTGTTTTTACGTGAGATTATCTGTTTCTATTTCTTTAAATGATAATGTGATGCATATATTGAGCTTATTTGTATGAGAATGAGTACGAGTATTATTTTCAGAGACTTCCGAGAATTTTGATTTGAAGTGAATAGTGTTGACAGCCGAGAAATCACTATTCATCAATAAACTTAGAATAGATTTTAATTAGAATCTCTGAACCTAGAATTAATTCTAAGATCATTGAGATAAGATAGAAGCTTATCCGAAATTATTTGAGAAAGTTACGAGAATTTAATCTTTAAAGGACTAATAAGCCGACTAATTTTTAGGTTTTCTTCGTTATATGAAATTTAGACCTAAAAATTTGATAATCGGAATTCTTAATTTATTTAATGAGATGTGAGATAGGTTTGAGATGTTTTTAGTGTCGGAAACGAGACAAGGAGAGATTAGATCCATTTTTAGCATAAATGGAATAATACGGACTTTTTATCCGGAAAGCTTTTACGACCGGGTAAATAATACCCGTAATAAAATATTGAGAAAATCTCTCTCATCTCTCTCCCCCTCTCCACCGTCATCTCTCTCTCTCTCCCTAATCTCTTTCTCTCCAAACCTATTTTCAAACCTACTAAGTAGGTTTCATCATGAATATTCTCTAAATAAGAATAAAATCTTAGTAACTTGTGTAATGAAGATTTTATGCATTCATCCCATCAAATCCATCTATCTCTCTCTCAATCCAATTTCCAACACCTACAAACTAGATGTCATCATTATTATTCTATATGTTGGAGGAATATCTGATCAATATCTCATAAAGATAATGGAGTACATGCATTCTTTATAATTCCATCTACTCTCTCTCTCTCTCTCGATCACTCTCTCTTATTCAAGAGAGAAATTTCTCTCATTCTACCTATCTCTCTCTCTCGAAAACTCACCATCAAGCAAGGAAGAAAAAAATTCTCTCTCCCTCTCTCTCTCAATGTCGTGAGCACACACACACATCACATACTTGAAATTTCTTCCATGCAAGCTTAGAATCAAGCTCTAATCCATCATGAAGATCAAGTAAAGATCAATCCATCATCAAGCTTCCAAAGCTAATCTTAAAGGTATTGATATTCCCCAATTTTTCAAGTATTAATCTTCAATAATCATCCAAATTTTCTCTTCATTTTCGGCTCTTAAGCCCTAAAATGGATGATTAATTGTTGTTTCACATTTTCTTGAGGGATTCAAGATGATTTTTCCATGAGAAATTCAAGCTAGGAGTTGAGCCCCATTTCCCCATCATTTTCGGTTCTAAGGAGATCAAGAGGAGGAGATCCAATTTAATTTTCAAAGTATGGTATTTATTTGATTAATTGTATATATGTATCTGTAAAGCCCTAAAGTAAAGAAAACAATGCATGCATGATTTTATTTTACGTTTAGGCAAACCTAGGGTTATCGATTCAAAATTCGAGTGAGGAATTCGTTAAGAAATTTGAACTCTAGGAATTAAATTATGAATTAAGAGAGAAAAAGAAAATAAAAGCCCTAAAAATTTGTCTAGGACCAAAAATTTAGGCAAAAATAAGAGAATTTGAATTTCTTGAGTTATTGTTATTTTGATGCTTGATTTATGATTTTTATTATGTTAAGGATGGAGTTATATGCTTGAAAAATCAAGAAATCAATTGCCCTAAAATTCTACTTAATGTCGTGCGTTATGGGCAAAGAAGGAGAAATTATTTTGTTGATTTTTGTGACAATTTAATTGATGTTTGAGCTTGAGACTATTAGTAGATGTGATGATTTAATCCTTTGAGAATTTGATTGTGTGAAAATCGAGCTTTATGTGAAAATATTTGATGAAAAATGAATATAGATGATTTAGTATTTTTGATGTTATGATATTCTTGAGTATAATATTGAGTAGTAAGTTTAAATCCTAGTGTAATAGGACTTATTGTGATAAAAAGAGTGAAGTTTTAAATTAAAAGAAACGAAAAATTGAAAAATAATAGGGAAGAACATCAAGTAAGTGTTCTTGAGTAAGAACTTGAAGATTTGAGTTTTAATAAAATTAAATCAAAAGGAAATTAGCAATTAAGTTAATAAAATAATCTAGATATTTATTGAAATAAAAATTAATTGAAGAATAAAGGAGAACATGTATTAATTAGTAAATGAGTCTTAAATTAGTAAATAAAAGAGGAAAAGAAATTTCTTAATTAAATAAGTAAGAATCGAGAAAATCAAGTTAAAATAAAGAGAATAAAATGATAAGAAAGCGAAGAAAAGATTTAATCGAGTCGAGGAAAGGTGTTAAACGAGTTAAGTTTAAATACTCGTATAGTTTAATCAAGAAAATAATGGAATAAAATACGAGTAAGATATCGAGTAGTGATTTTGAAAGCAATTAATTAAATTAATTGAGAAAGTTGTTTTTCAAACCGTTTGGATTAAAAATAAACCGAGAAGAGTTGTCGAGATAATAATTAAAAAAGTAATAGTTTGAATCAAGAATAAGAATTGAGTTAGAAATAGAGATAAAATTCCTATTTCATAAGAGTTTAATAAAAATAAAAAGAATTTTTATTAATTGAGTAAAGATTTATAATATGTTTTCATAAGGCAACGAGTTTGGAAAAGTGTCGTATATAAGTCAAGAAAGATCAATTTTATTATTTGAGTTTTTATAAAAGAGAATTCTTTTTGAATTAAGTTCTAAAATAAAAATATAGTAAATGTTAATGTATCTTGAAATGTGATTGAATTCGAGACAATGTGTTTGATTTATTTGAATTATTATGCAATTGAATTAACGTGCTTGAGTTAATGATATTATTTGATGATGACGTGAAAGATTATTAAGTTTGTTTTGTATGCAAAACAATTGAATCAAGAATTGATTAAGATTATAAAAGAAAACTCGAGTAATAGAGTTTAGATAGACGACATTCATAATTAAAGCGAGAAGTGCTAAGACATTGGTTAGTAGTATTAACCAATTATCGAGTAGTATTAATGACCTAGAGATGAGAATGCGAGACTTATTTAGAAAAGAATAGCATAGAGAGAAACGAGTCAAGTAGAAGTCTTTCAGTCGAGACCAACGTTTAATATCCGTCTTTGCATAGCATCTTATCTTGTTTATCGATGTCAAACCGTGAAGGATCAAGCAAGACGGAGAAATAAGCGAGGATAGATAGCACGTAAGCCACCTAGCTAGAACATCGGAAGACAGGTGGGCTTTTCTAAACCAAAACTATCGATGAATGCTATTATACTATTGAGTATTATTATGTGAATTTTTAAAATGCAATTGACTTGCCGTTTTATTGAGTTTGGTATATGTTATCATCTGTTTGTTTGAGTTATTATCATCCTGTGAAAGGCAGGAAACCCACGTGTGGTATGTTAATTGTTGACGTGACTGTGAGCCTTGCTTCGGTTGGGCCGGTCACAGTATTCGAGAAGGAGGCCTACTTCTCGGCACAGTGAGAGAATTTGTGACAGATGATGCATACTGTTGAGTATATATTATGTTTTGACTGGGCAGTCTATTTAAAAGAAAATGTTTTTATCATGCACAAGTAAAATCGTTTTAAATTGTAAAGATACTTGTGATGCTTCGGCAAGGCAAGTTCAGTTGATATAGCTTTAAGAGCATCTTTTCCAAATGTTTTCGGCATGTGTTCACTGAGTACGAAGTACTCAGCCCTGTACGTATTCCTAAACGTGCAGGTTAGCAGGATGGCGATGGCAGGAAAGGCTTGGTGGTGTGGTCTGTTGGGTTGAGTTGAGTCGAATGTCAGACTGGCATTTGCACGTCTTCATACGTGTGAGTGTTGGGATTGAGTCGAGTTTCCGCTGCAACTTTTTTTTAAATGAAAACCTGTTATTATATACTTGATATTTGTTTTGATTCCGAGCAATGTGCTCGATGATTTTAAATATTTGTTGAGCCTTGTTCTCGTTGACTTGATATACTTATCGTATTCTCGTTGATATGTAAATTAAAATGCTTGGGTATTGCTTCATTATGTCTTTGATAGCTTTATTCGAGTGCTATTGCTTTTCGTTGATATTTTCCCGAGCATGTTCCCCGTATTTGAAATGTTTGTTAGATGGTTAAGTTGTGTTATTGTTCGTAAGTCGCACCTCGGGAGTTGGGGTGTGACAGGTTGGTATCAGAGCAGGTTTGACTGCTCTGAAGTTTGATATTCTTTGATAAGTCGAGTCTAGATTTAATGCCTAGACTTATTTTGAGTCAATAAACCACACCAAGCTATCGAGTGACGATAATCTCATAGAGCTATTCCCTTAGTTTCGTTGAGCCTAGAATTTAATTTAGGGTCTTTCTGTTGGAACATAGAAATCGATTGGGAAGTAATAAAATGTACGACATATATATATAATTTTAGGAATAGACTAGTTGTTTGAGAATTACCACGATTCTCGACAATGAGAGAAAAATCTCTTTCAAAACCCCGAGTAGAGAAACTACAGAATTTTATGAAATATCGATGGGCAGGAGGATATCAAAAAAAATATCCGCCCTACAAGCCAAGATGTTGATGAAGAAGAAGGATACGATCGTTTATCTCATATACCTAGTTGGAGATCTAGGAGCCAAGAAGATCATTCAAACGTGAGCGTTGTGAACAAATATGAAAATGACTTTTCAGAAATATTATATGGTTTATCACCAGATTGTCGTGTAGGTTTCACGATCGACATAGAACTACGAGCAGCTCCCAAATCAAAAGCCTTATGTAGAATGATATCGAAGGAGTTAGAGGAGCTTAAGATCCAACTGCAAGAGTTGTTAGATGACGATTTCTTTAGACAAACGTTTTCACCATGGAAATCATTTTAGATGTTCATCATCAAAGAAGGATGATTCTGCGAGAATGTATATTGGCTGTCAAAAGTTAAATAAAGATAACCCTTAAGAATAAGTATTCTTTTATGAGAATGGAAGACCCCTGATAAGCTTAAAAAGAAACAAGTGCAATTGTGAGAATAGACTAAAGGTGCATCACTAGTTAAAGGATAAACTGGTGATATACCCAAAATTTTCTTTCAAGCCAGATATGGCCAATACGAATGTCTAAGTTATGCCGTTTAGTTGGCTAATGCTCCGTAGTATTCATGAACCACATGAATAGAATTTTACACCTAGACTTAGAAAAAAAAATTAGTATTCTTCGACGATAATTTCAGTTACCCAAGGATGAAGAGGAGCAAGAAGAACACTTGCGAATAGTACTAGAAACGCCTAGAGTCGAGAAACTATATGCCAAGTTCGGTAAGAGCAAGTTCGATTGAAGAAAGTGAAGTTTCATGGATATATAGTGTCAACAGAAGGCGTTAAGATAAATCCTGCCAAGGAGGAGGCAGTACTTTAATGGAAATGGTCTACGAGTCCGAACAATATAAAGAGTTTCTTAGGTTGGACAGTTATAATAGAGGTTTCCATTAAGGAATTTTCTATGATTACTAAGACTTATGACATAACTACATAGAAGGAAAAGAAGTATAGATGTATAGACAAGTGTGAGATAGGTACGCAGACGTTCAAGGAAAAGTTGATCATCACCCCAGATTTAGCCCTCCCAGAAACGACGAGGAATATGAGGTAGATACCAATGCTACGAAGAACAGGTTAGGATGGTATAAATGCAAGATGAGAGAGTGATAGCTTACGCTTCACGACACATTAACCTCAAGAAATTGAGTATCCAACCCACGACTTAGAGCTTGCAGCCGTAGTACATGCAATGAAATTTGGACACACCATCTATATGGTGTAAGGGATGAGATCTTCACAGATCACAAAAATTTGGAGTGTGTATTCGAGCAAAGGAATTAACATAAGACAAAGGAGATGGCTCGAACTAGTAAGATATTATGATTGTGAAAATAATTACCATCTAGGTAAAGCTAAGGGTAAGAATAGATACGCTGAGTCGTAAGACTCCAACTAAGTTTAAGCATCTCTACGTCGGAGAAGAAACGCTTATACGAGGATTCGAGACGATGGGTATAGAAATGCAAGATACATCAGCATTGATTGTAGGACAATAACGACACAAGTAGCTATACCAAATTATGAGAAAGATTATAAGTATCTAGAGAAAGGACGAGTCAATAAATAAGCTTCGACTAAGGAAAGGAATGGATAAACCAGACAGCGACTTTGAAGCAATGAGTATTATGATAGAAAATAAATTAGTATTTCCGATGACGACGAATTTAAGATTTAAGAAAGGATTTCTAGTGGAATAGAGTGAAACGAGACGTTGTTTCGTTGATAGAAAGATGTTTAGTTTATAAGTAAGAGAAAGCGTTTCACTGACAACTATACGAGTTGTGATAACCATTAAGGTATTCCAGAATGGAAATAGAAGGATATAGTTATAATTTTACGACGACGAGATGTTTGTAGGTCACAAGACAGAAAAGTTAGATAACAAACTTAACTTTAGTACCGCTTCTCACCTCCAGATGAATGGACAGTCCGAGAAAACGATTCAGATACTCGTTGATAAGCTAAGAACGATAATATTAGCCGAAGAGCGAATTGAAGAACACGTAGCCAACAACTGAATGGTTACATCAATAATTATTTAAGCTACGATAGGTATTACGACTTACGAGACCTTGTAGAAGGAAAAGATTTACATAGTTGCCTTATTATTACAAGGTAGGATGTAATACCCCAGAAATTTCGTACTGACTTAAAAATTTAAAGTTAATAATAATTATGGCTTTGCACGCCTAAGTTCATGAATTTGAATTCTAAGATTTACAGTGAAATCCGTTTCCAAAAATAAATTCCAGAAATCGGACGAACGACTACTAAATTTAGGGTTTTCGTGTCCGTTAAGTTTTTCGCCCGGAAACTCGGAATCGAATTCCGTCAGATTTTTACATTCACGAAATCGCAATACGAACTCGCCCGAGAAAGTTCATTTTTGTGATTTTCGGACGAAATTCGGACTGTGACGTCCCGACTTTTCTCGGAATTTGAAAAACGATTTAGGTTTTCCGAGTACGTTATTTATTTCAAATCTAACGGACGAATTAGATTTCGTCAATTCCGTAACTAACTAGAAAAGTATTTCTCGACTTTTAAAACGACGATTAAGAGCCGGAAACGAGTTTTTAGCGTCTAATTTTCCCTCGCCAAACGCAACCTTAACGAGTCACTACTTTAGTTAGATATTTTTCTTAGCTTTGTGAGTCACCATAGTGACTCACCACCCCTCTCTCCTTCTTCCCTATTACCGCCAGCCCACCTCCATTTCTCACCCTCATTTCTCTCTCATTCTTCTCCAAAAATTCTCCATAGTTCTTCATCTTTCAAGCTCTTCCAAGGTCCACATCTCTTGCATCTACCGATTAATTTCCAATCCGATTTCATATATCGAAAGGTAAGAACTCCGTCTATCATTTGATCCGAACAAATCTCTTTTTCCCCATTTTTGTTTTTGTTCGAAAATTTGGAGAGTAAGATAGCATGTTGTCATTGATCGAATCATGTTTTAGGATGCTTAGAATTGAGTTCTACGAATCGAATCATGAAGGAAAAATCAAGAACTCCAAGCCCTATTATTACCGAAAATTTTCTAGTTTTGGGGCTTTCGTTTCATACTCGTTTTCTTCGTCGAATTGATGATAGATTAGTGTTGCTTATGACGTTAATTGATAGTATGAATTGTTTTAGATTTTTCTAAAAATAAAATCCAAAACCTAAGAGACGAACAAGGCTCGATTTAGGTTAGTAAATGTTGTGATATGCTCGATTGTTTAATGGAAATGAATTATACGATGCATGAGGATGATTATATATTAAATTGAGATTTTTCTAAAAATAAAACGAAAAGTGTAAGAGACGAAGATGTAGTGATAAGTCGAGGCTCGATAATGTTTTGATAATATGATTTGCATGTTAGGAATGCTCGTGAAATAATAATCGTTGTCATGAAATTTGAATGAATTCCGTTAACTTTGGAAAATCCGTAAGAGACGAACAAATGTATGTAATTAATGATAGGAAAGTCGAGTAAGATTGATAATTGGATATTAATGATCATTAATGTTGAGGGAACGAAATTGTAGTTGACATCGTGTTGATCCGAGCTCTAAAATATTGAGTTTATGTTATAATCGAGAAGTTAGGACGAGAATTGATAACTTGTTTGGTTTATTAATTGTTTAGTTGAAACAACGAGGTTTTGATCGTCGTGGTTATAGACGAGAAATGGAAAGAAGTTTATCACGTATGGAAATACGTGTTGACTGCCTTGTTGTGTAAAATTCATGAGAATTTAAGTTCGATAACATAGAACGAACCTAGAAGAACGTGCGTCGATTTTATCGAACATTAGGGATTCACTCGGCAATTTCTGCGACGTTCCACGGAAAATGCAATATCTTTTAGCTCGTTTATCGAAATCGAGATCCGCGAATTGGAGAGTAAACTAGACACCCGAGGCTATCTTTTGGTATAGGGCACGACCCCTGTTTCGCAATCCCCTGTTCTGGACAGACTCACTGACTTCATGCAGTGTATGTTCGAATTGTAATTCCTAAGTTGTTTTCTTCTCAACTTAGCTTCTTTCGATCTTTGAGGTCGTTATGAGTTAACGAATGCCTTTTTCTTACTGACCTCAGTGTCAAGTATAGAGCCTTGAGTGCTAACAAGATGAGTTTGTATCTTGTATCCGTTTAAGTAAAGAATTTTAGTTAAGCGTGCAAATGTCTAAATCGTCTAAAGAAGTAAAACTTAATTTCCTAAGTTGATTCCTTTCCAACTTAGTTCCTTTTGATCTTTTCAGTCGTAATGAGTTATCGACTATCTTTTCTACTAACCTAAGAGTCGAGTAAGGAACCTTTCGAGTTCTAAATGAGATTTGTTCAAGTCTCGTTCCCGGTTAATCAAAAAGAATTAGTAGCGTGCAAATGCCTAAAGAACTAAAAAGACTACGACTAAAACCAATTTCCAATCTCCGTTTCCTTTAATCACTTACGATCGAGTTTAAAGTATGTTTATCATATGATGAAGGAGGAAGTCAGCAGTGAGGAAAGGATGGAAGACTAGAAGACGAAAGTACGAGTAATAAGTTCTGTAAAGTATAAAGGTGGGATTTTATATATAAAACAAACGAGCCTTGCTCGAAAACCCTTTTCTTTATCGCTTTGATAATCGTGTTTTCAAAGTGATAATCATGGCATAAACTGTTTTATGTTTTATGTGAGTTCTCTTGTACCTATCTGAGTTAACATTCGTGTTTTTCAGATTTTAGAGTTAATCTAATTAGGTTAACTAACGATCGGCTCTGAGTTAGCTATTAAGTGCTTTCCAGAGTTAGTGCACTTTGTAACCTGTGGTGTATGTGGTATCCTGTTGAGGGGCAACCAGCCACGGTGAATGAGAATTGGTTAAGATTTGAACGTAACATACTAGAAAAATGCTTGTTTTATATAAATGAGTCAGAAAATGTTTAGTAGACACGGGCCATTTTCAATAAAACCCCGATGTGCTACGATTATGAGATGCCTGATTATTTATACTTATGAATATGTTTTCGGCAACGTGCCCACTAAGTACTTTTGTACTTAGCCCTGCATATGTTTTCTAAATGTGCAGGTTGAAGCGATGGAAGCGGCGAGGCTTGAAATAAGTTGTCTAGTTTTGAAATCACAAATTCCGCTGCAAAACTCTAGTACTTTGATGTTATGTACATTACGTAAAACTCTGTAGTTTATGTCTGTAAACTTGAACTTAGATGCCTTTTGAGTACTTTCTGTCGAGTAATCCTTCGAGATCTACTCTTCCTTTTTATAAATAAAGTATTGTCCATAGAATGTATGATGTCTCCTATGTATGTTTAGTTTAGTCCGTCCCCTTCTTCCCCGCTTCTTTAATCCAATCCCAGTCACACCCCGGCTTCTGCCGTCCCTCGAGATTTGGGGCTGTGACAGTCGAACTTTACATTCACTTTTTCTTCGAGACGAGTAAGTTAGGAAAAATCATTTTTTATTATTTTCCTGACAAAATTTGGACTGTGATGTCCCGAATTTTTATTAGTTTTTAAAGTTTAAAATATATTTTCCGAGTATGAAAAATATATCGGATTTAATGGTCGAATCGCATTTCGACGAAAATGTAACCGACTACGTTTTTAATTCTCGATTTTTATTACGTCGTATCGAGTCCGAAAATGCGATATTTGAGTATTATTACTCCCTCCAACCGACTTCCCCTTAGTCATCTTAGGATATTTTTATTTTTTTATTACTTCTACTTTATGACTCATGTTCTAATGGTGTTCTAAACTTTCCACCTCAAGCTTATTAACTTTCCACCTATGCTAAGTTAGATAATATCTAATAATAACATCTAACTAAGTCATCACCTCCCTTCTCTCCCACACACACACTGCCGCCACCCTCACTCTCTTGTTCTCTCTCATTTTTCTTCAATCCTCCATAGAAAGACTTCAAGCTTTTGCAAGAATTTATCATCTACTTTGTTCATCATCCATCAAACTTCAATTCCAAGTTCATATTTGTGAAGGTAATCACCTAAGCCTCTATTCTATCCATGTAGAATTTTAATTCTCTTATTTTTGTGGTGACCGATTTTTGGTGGATTGGAATTAGGATGATTTAAGCTTTAATTCATGTTATTAATTGTGTAGAAGTGGTATCCTATGGTTGAATTAGAGAGAAAAATCAAATTTCCTTTTATTAGGGTTAGGACTGAAATTGGGGGTTTATTTAGTATGATGATCTAATCTTAATTAATTGGATGATTAAGCTTAGGAAGTGTTCAATTGATGATTCATGCAAAAAGAAATCAATTGCCCTAAAAAAATTGGATGTGGACCGATTTTTAGGGTAGGGTTTCAATTTTTGAAATCCAATTAATGATGTAGAGGTGTTAATCCTTGAGTAATATATGTTGTAGTATGCTTAGAAATGGTTTGAAGGATTGAATTAATGAAGAAAATCACCCTCCCAATTAAAATGTCAATACCGAAAATATTAAGGAAATTGGGGGTTTAAGGTGGTTTGATTTTATTAAGGTTTTAATGATGGATTAGTGTTCTAGTTAATGATAGATGATCACATTAATTTATTTGGAATTTTCTAAAAATAAAATGAAAATGTAAGAGACGAAAGCTCGTCGATAAGTCGAGTATGGATAATGATTTGAGGATATGATGTACGTAGTATTGATTCTTGATAGATAATGATCGATAATGTAAAATTTGATCGAATTCCAATGAGGTTGGAATTTTCATAAGAGACGAAGAATCGAACGTTAGTATCAATAGAAAAGAAGAATAAGGAAAGTAATTAGATATTAATGATTGTTAATATTAAGTGATCAAGTTTGTAGTTAATGATGTTTACATTCGAGTTATGAAATGATGAGTTATAGTTGTGAACGAGAAGTAGAAACGAGAAGTTTGAATTGTTTTGGTATAGTAATTGTGTAGTTTGAAAGACGAAGAATTAATCGTCGTGTTTGTGATCGAGAAATGAAAAGGAGCTCATCACGTATGAGGATACGTGTTGACTGCCTTGGGTCAGTAATTTCGTAGAAAATAAGGTGGAATAACATAAGTCGAGCCTAGGAAGTCGTACATCGAGTTAAAGAACATTAGGGTTAGCCGCGGACAGTTTTGCGACCTTTCACGGAAACTGTCATATCTCCTAGCTCGCTTAACGAAATCGAGATCCGTAAATTGGAGAGTAAACTAGACATCCGTGGCTTTCTCTTTGTACAGGGCACGTCCGCTGTTTCGAAATCCTCTGTTCTGTGAAAACTTACTGATCTGTGCAGTAATTTCAAGAACCTAGTTTCGTAAATTAAATTTTTTTTTAACTTAATTCCTTTTGATCTTCTAAGTCGTTGTAAGCAATCGACTTCAGTTTTACCGACATAAGTGTCGAGTAAGGAACCAAATGAGGTTTAAACGAGATGTGGTCGAGTCTCATTCCCGTTTAACTAAAAGAATCTAGTTTAGCGTGCAAATGCCTAAAAGCTTAAAAGACTAATTCGATTTCGTTTTCGCTTTCCATTTTCATTTATCGTATCGACGACTTATCAAAGTATGATTATGTACGATGAAGGAGGAAGTCAGCACAAGGATAGGATGGAAGATTGAAGAACGGAAGCTCGATTAGAAGTTTTGTAATCTTTAAGGTGGGCTTTTATATATACCAAACAAAATGTGGGTTTTTCCACAAATCGAAAGTGATATTTATAGCTTTGATAACTGTGTTTATCAAAAGTGATTATCAGGCATAAACTGTTTTATGTTTTATGTGAGTTCTCTTGTACCCTTCTGAGTTAGCCGATCTGCTATCCAGAATTTATTAGTTAACCGACTTGCTGACTAAACGATCGGACTTTGAGTTAGCCGACTTGCTTTTCAAAGTTAGTGTACACAGTAGCCTGTGGTGTATATGGTATCCTGTTGAGGGGTAACCAGCCATGGTGATTCTTATTGGGCAAGATTGAACATAACATCTGTCAAAAAAATTGCTTGGCCAAGCTAAATTGTGAAAATGATAAGAAAATCTTTTAGTAGACACGGGCATTTTAAAAGAAAACCCCGATGTGCTACAGAGATAAGAATGCCTAATTTATCAATACTTATTATATGTTTTCGGTAAAGTGCCCACTAAGTGCTTTATGTACTTAGCCCTGCATATGTTTTCTAAATGTGCAGGTTGAGCGACGGAAGTGGTGATGGTTGAGTAGGATAGTGATAGGAAAGAAGAACAGAGTCACATTCTACGTTTATTCCGCTGCCAAAATCTAAACCTTTTTTTTGTATTATTTTGTATATAACTCTGTAGTCTAAGTTCTGTACTATAACTTAGTTTTCTTTTGGAGAACTATGTCGAGTGATCCTTCGAGATCAACTCTTTCTTTATCTAATGAAGTCAGGTTCGTAGAAGTATTCTGTCATTTAATGTATGTTTATTCATTCATCCCCTTTCTTCCCCGCTTCCTTAATCCAACCCCAGTCGCACCCCAGCTTCTGCCGTCCCTCGGGATTTGGGGATGTGACAAAAAAATTTATAAAGCTCGAGAAAAGTGCAAGTTCGGGAGCTACCCTCGAAATAAGCTTCAAAAGTATTTTTCAAGGTGCCAACACGATTTTGTAGGTATTTTGACGAGAACGAAGCCATTCTTGGAAACTTTTACATTGGCTACATCATAATAAGGGAGTGTGCGTTATGGTTTTGGATCAAAAAAATTTATATTGCACGATCAAAATGCAAGATCGGGAGCTAAGCACGAAATGAGCTTCAAATGAGCTTTTCAAGGTGCAAACATGATTTGGTAGGTATTTTGATGTGAACGAAACCGTTCTTGAAAACTTTTACATTGTCTACATCGTAATAAAAGAGTGTTTGGTGGTTTTAGATTTGGAAAGTTTATATTGCTCAAGAAAATCATAAGTTCGGGAGCTAAGCACGAAATGAGCTTCAAATGAGCTTTTCAAGGTGCAAACATGATTTGGTAGGTATTTTGATGAGAATGCAACCGTTTTTAGGAACTTTTACATTAGATACACCATAATAAAGGAGTGTGTGGCGGTTTTCGATCAAGAAAATTTATATTGCTCGAGAAAAATGCAAAATTCGAGAGCTACGCACGAAATGAGTTTCAAATGAGCTTTTCAAGGTGCAAACACGATTTGGTTGGTATTTTGACGAGAATGAAATAGTTTTTTTAAACTTTTACATTGACTACATCATAATAAGGGAGTGTGTGGTGGTTTTTGATCGAAAAAAATTATATTGCTCGAGAAAAATGCAAGTTCAGGAGCTACACACGAAATGAGCTTCATATGAGCTTTTCAAGACGCAAACAAGATTTGGTAGGTATTTTGACGAGAACGAAGCCGTTCTTGGAAACTTTTACATTGGATACATCATAATAAAGGAGTGTGTGGTGGTTTTAGATCTAAAACATTTATATAGCTCAAGAAAAGTCCAAGTTTGGGAGCTACCCTCGAAATAAGCTTCAAATGTGTTTTTCGAGGTGCAAACACGATTTTGTAGGTATATTTACGAGAACGAAGCCGTTCTTGAAAACTCTTACATTGGCTACATCATAACAAGGGAGTGTGTGTTATGGTTTTGGATCGAAAGAATTAATATTGCTCGATCAAAATGCAAGTTCTGGAGCTAAGCACGAAATGAGCTTCAAATGAATTTTTCAAGGTGCAAACATGATTTGGTAGGTATTTTGATGTGAACGAAACTGTTCATGAAAACTTCTAGATTCGACACATTATAGTAAAAGAGTGTGTGGTGGTTTAGGATCGAAAAAATTTATATTGTTCGATCAAAACGCAAGTTCAAGAGCTACGGAAGAAATGAGCTTCAAATGAGCTTTTCAAGGTGCAAACACAATTTCGTTGGTATTTTGAGGAGAACGAAGTCGTTCTTGGAAACTTTTACATTGGATACATCATAATAAGAGAGTGTATGGTGGTTTTCGATCTAGAAAATTCATATTGCTCGAGAAAAATACAAGTTCAGTAGCTACGCACGAAATGAGCTTTAAAGGAGTTTTTCAAGGTGTAAACACGATTTGGTTGGTATTTTGACGAGAACGAAGTTGTTCTTGAAAAAAATTTACATTGTATACATCATAATAAGGGAGTGTGTGGTGGTTTTGGATCGATAAAATTTATATTGCGCGAGAAAAATGCTAGTTCGGGAGCTACACACGAAATGAGCTTCAAATGAGCTTTTCAAGGTGAAAACATGATTTGGTAGGTATTTTGATGTGAACGAAACCATTCTTGAAAACTTTTACATTGTCTACATTGTAATAAAAGAGTGTTTGGTGGTTTTAGATTTGGAAAGTTTATATTGCTCAAGAAAATCCTAAGTTCGGGAGCTAAGCACGAAATGAGCTTCAAATGAGCTTTTCAAGGTGCAAACACAATTTCGTTGGTATTTTGAGGAAGACGAAGCCATTCTTGGAAACTTTCACATTGGATAAATCATAAAAAGGGAGTGTGTGGTGGTTTTCGATCTAGAAAATTTATATTGCTCGAGAAGAATGCAAGTTCGAGAGCCAAGCACGAAATGAGCTTCGAATGAGCTTTTTGAGGTTCAAACATGTTTTGGTAGGTATTTTGATGAGAACGAAACCTTTCTTAATAACTTTTACATTGGATACATCATAACAAAGGAGTGTGTGGTGTTTTCCGATCTAGAAAATTCATATTACTCGATAAAAATGCAAGTTCACGAGGTACGCACGAAATGAGCTTCAAAGAAGTTTTTCAAGGTGTAAACACGATTTGGTTGATATTTTGACGAGAACAAAGTCGTTCTTGAAAACTTTTACATTGGATACATCATAATAAAGGAGTATGTGGTGGTTTTAGATCTAAAAAATTTATAAAGCTCGAGAAAAGAGCAAGTTCGGGAGCTACACTCGAAATAAGCTTCAAATGTGTTTTTTAAGGTGCAAACACAATTTTGTAGGTATTTTGACGAGAACGAAGCCGTTCTTGGAAACTCTTACATTGGCTACATCATAATAAGGGAGTGTGTGTTATGGTTTTGGATCGAAAAAATTTATATTGCTCGATCAAAATGCAAGTTCGGGAGCTAAGCACGAAATGAGCTTTAAATGAGCTTTTCAAGATGCAAACATGATTTGGTAGGTATTTTGATATGAACGAAACCGTTCTTGAAAACTTATACATTGGATACATCATAATAAAGGAGTGTGTGGTGGTTTTAGATCTAGAAAATTTATATTGCTCAAGAAAATCACAATTTCAGAAGCTAAGCCCGAAATGAGCTTCAAATGAGCTTTTCAAGGTGCAAACATGATATAGTAGGTATTTTGACGAGAACAAAGCCGTTTTTGGAAACTTTTACATTGGATACATCATAATAAAGGAGTGTGTGGTGGTTTCGGATCTAGAAAATTCATATTGCTCGATAGAAATGCAAGTTCACTAGCTACGCACGAAATGAGCTTCAAATGAGCTTTTCAAGGTGCAAACACGATTTGGTTGGTATTTTGACGAGAACGAAATAGTTTTTTTAAACTTTTACATTGGCTACATTATAATAAGGGAGTGTGTGTTATGGTTTTCGATCGAAAAAATTTAAATTGCTCGATCAAAATGCTAGTTCTGGAGCTAAGCACGAAATGTGCTTCAAATGAGCTTTTCAATGTGCAAACACAATTTCGGTTGTATTTTGAGGAAGACGAAGCCGTTCTTGGAAACTTTTACATTGGATACATTATAATAATGGAATGTGTGGTGGTTTTAGATCTAAAACATTTATATAGCTCGAGAAAAGCGCAAGTTCGGGAGCTACACTTGAAATAAGCTTCAAATATGTTTTTCAAGGTGCAAACACGATTTTGTAGGTATTTTAACGAGAATGAAGCCGTTCTTGGAAACTCTTACATTGGCTTCATCAAAATAAGGGATTGTATGTTATGGTTTTGGATCGAAAAAATTAATATTGCTCGACCAAAATGCAAGTTCGGGAGCTAAGCACGAAATGAGCTTCAAATGAATTTTTCAAGGCACAAACATGATTTGGTAGGTATTTTGATGTGAACGAAACCGTTCTTGAAAACTTTTACATTGGATACATCATAAGTGTGTGTGGTGATTTTTGATCTAGAAAATTTATATTGCTCAAGAAAATCACATGTTCGGAAGCAAAGCACGAAATGAGCTTCAAATGAGTTTTTCACGGTATAAACATGATTTGGTAGGTATTTCGACGAGAACGAAGCCGTTTTTAGAAACTTTACATTGGATACATCATAATAAAGGAGTGTGTGGTGGTTTCCGATCTAGAAAATTCATATTACTCGATAAAAATGCAAGTTCAGTAGCTACGCACGAAATGAGCTTCAAATGAGCCTTTTAAGGTGCAAATACGATTTGGTTGGTATTTTGACGAGAATGAAATAGTTTTTTTAAACTTTTACATTGGCTACATCATAATAAGGGATTGTGTGTTATGGTCTTCGATCGAAAAAATTTAAATTGCTCGATCAAAATGCAAGTTCGGGAGCTAAGCACGAAATGAGCTTCAAATGAGCTTTTCAAGGTGCAAACACAATTTCGGTTGTATTTTGAGGAAGACAAGGCCGTTCTTGGAAACTTTTATATTGGATACATCATAATAAGAGAGTGTGTAGTGGTTTTTGATCTAGAAAATTTATATTGCTCAAGAAAAATGCAAGTTCGAGATCTACGCACGAAATGAGCTTCAAATGAGCTTTTCAAGATGCAAACACGATTTGGTAGGTAATTTGACCAGAATGAAGCCATTCTTGGAAACTTTTACACTGGATACATCATAAGAAATGAGTGTGTGGTGATTTTAGATCTAGAAAATTTATATTGCTCAAGAAAATCACATGTTCGGAAGCAAAGCACGAAATGAGCTTCAAATGAGTTTTTCACAGTGCAAACATGATTTGGTAGATATTTCGACAAGAACGAAGCCGTTTTTGGAAACTTTACATTGGATACATCATATTGCTCGATAAAATGCAAGTTCAGTAGCTACGCAAGAAATGAGCTTCAAATGAGCTTTTTAAGGTGCAAATACGATTTGGTTGGTATTTTCACGAGAACGAAATAGTTTTTTTAAAGTTTTACATTGGCTACATGTTGGGAAATTTATTAAAGTTTTGATTGATTCCAAAACCAACTGACCCCAACCGAGTAGATGTTGCCAGATCCTAATGTTAGTAGTTAGGCTCGCTGTTTGAGCAATGTTAAGATTTTATCTTTACAGGTCTCCAACTGAAGAATGCAATAAGGCTTCACTCGGATAGAACATCAGGTGTAAGAAAAATACCTGAGCGTTCAAGATTCAGAACCACAGTTGAGCATTCAAAGGGAGAAGATGCAAAAGTCAACTAAGTATTTAAAGGGAGAAGTTGTAAGAGAACATCAGTTGTAAGAAAGACAACTGAGCGTTCGAAGCCAACTGATCAGATTCAGAACATCAGTTGAAGGACTCGAACTGAGAAGATCGACAACTTGAAGTTCAAAGTCAGCTGAGAGTTCAACTGTTCCTACTCAGACAGAAGCATTCAAATAGAACATCAGCTGAAGACCAATCAGATGAAGATCAAACGACTCAACCGACTATCAAATGTTGGAGGTCAAAGGTTAAGATTTGAATTTCAAATAAGGAAGTCACGTGAAGGTTTGACTCTCTGTCATTACCTCATTTGGCCCAACACAAGGCTATCTTAGATGGAAAGCAGAAGCACACAGTTGCCAAATCCGGAAAGTCTGCAGAGATGAGAGACAAGCCATCGCTTTCAAAGAATAGAGACAACGGCTCATCCAACGGCTAGTTGATTCTCTCCGCCTATAAATAGAGACCTTCATTCATTCACCAAGATTCACGAGACAGACAAGTGCGAGAAGAGATATACGAGCGAAAGAACGTCTTTATTCTGCACTCAAGCAAAACTGCTGTTATCCTCTAAGAACATCACTAGTTGAGAGTTCTAGAGTGTTAGATTCTGTCTTAGTGTTTTTCGATCCAACCTTGAGAACATCACTAGTTGAGAGTTCGTAGAGTGTTAGATCCTAGCTCACTTCTTGTTCGAGCTACTAGTTGGAATCTCACCCTTTCACACATCCTCTCAAAAGGATTGTTAGGACCCTACTCTTCCCATAATTGAGTAGATAGGTTGATAAGTACCCGTAAACTTATCTGTAAGGTTGATAAGTACCCGTAAACTTATCTCAACGGTTTCAAAGCCCGCATAAGCTTTGTGGTTTTTGTCCAGAAGAACTTGGACTGAGTTGTGTGGACTCACAACTCCCCGTGGACGTAGGAGTTATCTCCGAACCACGTAAATCCTTGTGTGTTTGTGTTTTTAGTTCAGTTATTTTCTTACTGCATTTTCAACTGACCTTCTAACCAGCATACACAAACTGCATCTTTACATCTTAACTATCTTGGTTATTGACCAACCTTACATTGAAGCATGAGTTATTTTACGAGCTAATTTCCACCACATTCCGCACAGCACCACTCTTCCAACTGAGCTTGCTTACTCGGTTGTGAATCCAGCTGAGTCTTTTTACTCGATTGTTGATTTTTCAAGAGTTGTTTTAAAAAGTTATATCTGGTGTATTCCCCCCCCCACCCCCCCCCCCATACACCAGAACTCGTATCGGGACCATCAAGTGGTATCAGAGCAGTGGTTCAAAAGACTGCTGACTCTGTTTCACGAGGTGTGAATTCGAGGTGTTTTCTTTAGTGGTCAACTGAACAGATCTTTTTCACGCTAGTGCATATCTGCTTGCATTTTTCTTCTGTTGTTGTGTGCAGATGGATGTTAAAGACAAGATTGTGGTCATGTTCTCGGTTGTGAACTATACATCCTGGAGAACTCGGATGAAGAAGATCCTACTGTCAAAGCATCATCGAATGCAACAAGTACTGACATCTGGACCGATCATCATCAGAGAAAAGGTCACTCGCACTCCTACAAATCCCAATGATGGGGATGCAACTGAGGAGTTAGTGGAGAAGAAGCCAGAAGACTTCACTCCAGAGGAAGCTAAAGTGAGCCAGCTGGACATCTGGGCTCAGAGCACTATCATGTTCACAGTTGGACAAGACTATCTTCCTTGGATAGAAGAGTGCGACACCGCTAAAGAGATGTGGGATATTTTAGCATCTCTGAGTGAAGGAAGCGACGAAACAAAGGAGAACAAGTTCTCTCATTTCTGTCAAGACTTGGACAACTTCTGTCTAAGAGCTGATGAAACCGTAGATCAGTTGGAACTTCGGTTCATGGATATCATCAGAAGGATCCAGTCCATCCGAAGAGGAAAATATACTTTGAGAGAAATCAACCTGAAAGTATTACAAGCTCTACCAGCTGAGTGGGATACCTTCACCAACATCCATGAGAGCCGAGCTGATCTTGGTGAGATGGGAACTAAAAGATTGTTCTCAATTTTAAAAGGAAATGAGTATAAGGTGAACCGACGAAGATCTCAGTCCTCGGTTCAGACGAGTCGACATGAGGATGTTGGTTCAGCCACAAAGTCAGTAGCACTCCGAGTTGACTATTCAAAGCCGCGAACTTCAAGGCCAACAAGATCTGCGGACACAGCTACGAAGGAGCCAAGCAGAGAAGAGCTGCAACAGAATATAGCCGCCCTGTCAAAGAAGCTAGCTGACATGGATACTCGGTTCGGAAAATACAAGAGGTTCTACAAATCTAACCGAACTCGAGATAACTCAAAGTCTGTGAACAACGGTTGCTTTGAATGCGGCAAGGAGGGACATTTCAAAGCTGATTCTCTAGACCTTTCGAAGAAAGAAAGAGAAGCGTTGAGGGCCAAGCAAAGTGGAAAGAACAAGGCCATGGTTGCAGAAGAAGCAGCTGATGACATGGACATCTTCACCGACATTGAAGATGAGGATGAGCTGACTTCCACCAACAACGCTGTCGGTCAGGATCAATGCCTCATGGCATTTAGAACCGACCAGGATGACGCTGAGGTACACTCTAGTCCTGCTAATTTAAATTCTTCCAATATTTCTAACATGCAGGAAACACTGGATGAAGAGTTGGAACCCTCTTGGGGTGACTTTCAAGAACTCAGTGAAGAACTGCATCAGCAATTGGTTGAGTTTAAGAGTCTTCAAGATCAATTTGCCAGACTTGAAGAATCCTTAACCGAAAAGGACGATCTGATTAAAAGATAAACCGAAGAGATTGAAGATCTCAAAAGTCAACTTAATGGGTCCAACCGAACTAATGCTCCAACCGATGAGGAGTTGAAGGAGCAGATCAAGGAGCAACATGATCAGTTGAAAAAGCAAGAGGCTCAGATCAACCAGCTGATGAAGAAGTCAAATGCACAGACCGAGCATATAGCTGTTCTCCTCAAGGACTTGCAAACTGAGAAGGACAACCTGATAAAGCTATATCAGTCATCCAAGATCATCGAGAATCTCATCAGTTACCAAAGACAAATGGATGACGTGTCTGAACTCGGTTACGACGTGGTTAAAGATACTGGAATTCCTCCTGCAACCTTCATCAAGGCGGTGGATGTCACGGTTGCCAAACCTGACACAGTTGAGTCTGCAACTCCGCAAATTAATCCATCCTCCACTTCTCAATAAGCTCAACCGTCCAAGGGAACCTCAACTGAGAAAGGAAAAGGAGCTGTGGATGGAGGACAGAACATTCCATCGGTTGGGACATCAACCGAGGGATATGTTCCAAGTCTCAGAAGAGGAATCAGAGGCGTCGAAGATTCAATCGAAACCGAACTCAGAACCGACCTCTGAACCGACCTCAGAGCCAACATCAGAAAGAATGGAACCAACCGCAGAACCGACAAGGATCCAACCATCTGAATCAGCAGCGGTTCCATCATCAGCTCAACCAGAGGTTCCAACCGAGTCAACCGATGAGGAACAGTTCGAACAGCTGGAGATATTCATGCCACAACATGAACCAACAACAGTGCATGAACAGCTATCATCGACAGCCAGGAAGATAGAATCAAACTCAGCCACACAGATTCCAACATGGCGTCCGACCTCATCGACAAAATCAACAGGATAAGAATCGCCATTAAAACAGGGGGAAAGTCTCTCCTCCTAAAGCTCACAATGGGAGAAATCCATCTCCTCCCAAGAAACAGAACATCACTACTAACAACAAGCCTAAGGATAACCGAGGTGTTGTTATAGTTGATGATGAAGGAAAAGTGATCTAGAATGATAAATCTATCTGAATCTACAGGGAAAAACGACTCACAATTCAAGGGGGAACTGGTTCTAACCCTCCAGGACCCAACTAAAATTGGGGACCTAAGCGAGTTTCTCTGTGCAGGAACAGGAGAAACAATTGAGGAAGAATAAGGCATCATGAACCATGTGGGTGATGGATAGTGGATGCTCGAAACACATGACAAATCTGAAGGATTTGCTTGGGAGTTTCGTGGAAAAAGAAGGACCGTCGGTTACCTTTGGTGACAACTCAAAAGGTCACACCAGAGGCTACGGTACCCTTGAAACCGATCACGTGTCTATTTCAAATGTTTCATATGTTGATGGATTGAAGCATAACTTGCTCTCCATCAGCCAATTCTGTGATAATGGTTTCTCTGTCAAGTTTGATGCACAGGGTTGCAGGGTTAAAAATGTCGGAACAAAGCAGGTCATGTTGTTGGGATACATTATAATAAAGGAGTGTGTGGTGATTTTAGATCTAGAAAATTTATATTGCTCAAGAAAATCACAAGTTCGGGAGCAAAGCACGAAATGAGCTTCAAATGAGCTTTTTCAAGGTGCAAACATGATATGGTAGGTATTTTGACATGAACGAAGCCGTTTTTGGAAACTTTTACATTGGATACATCATAATAAAGGAGTGTGTGGTGGTTTCCGATCTAGAAAATTCATATTGCTTGATAAAAATGCAAGTTCAGTAACTACGCATGAAATGAGCTTCAAATGAGTTTTTCAAGGTGCAAACACGATTTGGTTGGTATTTTGACGAGAACGAAATAGTTTTTTTAAACTTTTACATAGGCTACATCATAATAAGGGAGTGTGTGTTATGGTTTTGGATTGAAAAAATTTAAATTGTTCGATCAAAATGCAAGTTCGGGAGCTAAGCACGAAATGAGCTTCAAATGAGCTTTTCAAGGTGCAAACACAATTTCGGTTGTATTTTGAGGAAGACGAATCCGTTCTTGGAAACTTTTACATTGTATACACATAATAAGGGAGTGTGTAGTGGTTTTCGATCTAAAAAATTTATAATGCTCGAGAAAAATGCAATTTCGAGAGCTACGTACGAAATGAGCTTCAAATGAGCTTTTCAAGATGCAAACATGATTTGGTAGGTAATTTGACTAGAATGAAGCCATTGTTGGAAACTTTTACATTGGATACATCATAATAAGAGTGTGTGTAGTGGTTTTCGATCTAGAAAATTTATAATGCTCGAGAAAAATGCAATTTCGAGAGCTACGTACGAAATGAGCTTCAAATGAGCTTTTCAAGATGCAAACACGATTTGGTAGGTAATTTGACCAGAATGAAGCCATTGTTGGAAACTTTTACATTACATCATAAGAAATGAGTGTTTGGTGGTTTCCTATCTAGAAAATTCATATTGCTCGATAAAAATGCAAATTTTGGAGCTACGCACGAAATTTGCTTCACAGGAGCTTTTCAAGGTGTAAACACGATTTGGTTGGTATTTTGACGAGAACGTAGCCGTTCTTGGAAACTCTTACATTGGATACATTATAATAATGGAATGTGTGGTGGTTTTAGATCTAAAACATTTATATGGCTCGAGAAAAGAGCAAGTTCGGGAGCTACTCTCGAAATAAGCTTCAAGTATGTTTTTCAAGGTGCAAACATGATTTTGTAGGTATTTTGACGAGAACGAAGCCGTTCTTGGAAACTCTTACATTGGCAACATCAAAATAAGGGAGTGTGTGTTATGGTTTTGGATCGAAAAAATTAATATTGCTCGATCAAAATACAAGTTCGGGAGCTAAGCACGAAATGAGCTTCAAATGAATTTTTCAAGGTGCAAACATGATTTGGTAGGTATTTTTATGTGAACGAAACCGTTCTTGAAAACTTTTACATTGGATACATCATAATAAAGGAGTGTGTGGTGATTTTAGATCTAGAAAATTTACATTGCTCAAGAAAATCACATGTTCGGAAGCAAAGCACGAAATGAGCTTTAAATGAGTTTTTCACGGTGCAAACATGATTTGGTAGGTATTTCGACGAGAACGAAGCCGTTTTTGGAAACTTTACATTGGATACATCATAATAAAGGAGTGTGTGGTGGTTTCCGATCTAGAAAATTCATATTGCTCGATAAAAATGCAAGTTCAGTAGCTACGCACAAAATGAGCTTCAAAGGAGTTTTTTAAGGTGCAAATACGATTTGGTTGGTATTTTGACGAGAACGAAATAGTTTTTTTTAACTTTTGTATTGGCTACATTATAATAAGGGAGTGTGTGTTATGGTTTTCGATCGAAAAAATTTAAATTGCTCGATCAAAATGCATGTTCGGGAGCTAAGCACGAAATGTGCTTCAAATGAGCTTTTCAATGTGCAAACACAATTTCGGTTGTATTTTGAAGAAGACGAAGCCGTTCTTGGAAACTCTTATATTAGATACATCGTAAATAAGAGAGTGTGTAGTGGTTTTTGATCTAGAAAATTTATATTGCTCAAGAAAAATGTAAGTTCGAGAGCTACGCACGAAATGAGCTTCAAATGAGCTTTTCAAGATGCAAACACGATTTGGTAGGTAATTTGACGAGAATGAAGCCGTTCTTGGAAACTTTTACACTGGATACATCATAAGAAAGGAGTGTGTGGTGGTTTCGGATCTAGAAAATTCATATTGCTCAATAAAATGCAAATTTTCGAGCTACGCACGAAATTTGCTTCTAAGAAGCTTTTCAAGGTGTAAACACGATTTGGTTGGTATTTTGACGATAACGTAGCCATTCTTGAAAAAATTTTACATTAGAAATATCATAATAAGGGAGTGTGTGGTGGTTTTGGAAGGAAAAAATTTATATTGCTCGAGCAAAATGCAAGTTCAGGAGCTACACACGAAATGAGCTTCATATGAGTTTTTCAAGATGCAAACACGATTTGATAGGTATTTTGACGAGAACGAAGCCAATTTTGGAAACTTTTACATTGGATACATTATAATAATGGAATGTGTGGTGGTTTTAGATCTAAAACATTTATATAGCTCGAGAAAAACGCAAGTTTGGGAGCTACTTTCGAAATAAGCTTCAAATATATTTTTCAAGGTGCAAACAAGATTTTGTAGGTATTTTGACGAGAACGAAGCCGTTCTTGAAAACTCTTACAATGGCTACATCATAATAAGGGAGTGTATGTTATGGTTTTGGATCGAAAAAATTAATATTGCTCGATCAAAATGCAAGTTCGGGAGCTAAGCACGAAATGAGCTTCAAATGAATTTTTCAAGGTGCAAACATGATTTGGTAGGTATTTTGATTTGAACGAAACCGTTCTTGAAAACTCTTACATTGGATACATCATAATAAAGGAGTGTGTGGTGATTTTAGATCTAAAAAGTTTATATTGCTCAAGAAAATCACATGTTCGGGAGCAAAGCACGAAATGAGCTTCAAATGAGTTTTTCACGGTGCAAACATGAATTGGTAGTTATTTCGACAAGAACGAAGCCGTTTTTGGAAACTTTACATTGGATATATCATAATAAAGGAGTGTGTGGTTGTTTCCGATCTAGAAAATTTATATTACTAGATAAAAATGCAAGTTCAGTAGCTACGCACGAAATGAGCTTCAAATGAGCTTTTTAAAGTGCAAATACGATATGGTTGGTATTTTGACGAGAACGAAATAGTTTTTTTTAACTATTACATTGGCTACGTCATGATAAGGGAGTGTGTGTTATGGTTTTCGATCGAAAAAATTTAAATTGCTCTATCAAAATGCAAGTTCGGGAGCTAAGCACGAAATGTGCTTCAAATGAGCTTTTCAATGTGCAAATACAATTTCGGTTGTATTTTGAGGAAGACGAAGCCGTTCTTGGAAACTTTTATATTAGATACATCGTAAATAAGAGAGTGTGTAGTGGTTTTTGATCTAGAAAATTTATATTGCTCAAGAAAAATGCAAGTTCGAGAGCTACGCACGAATTGAGCTTCAAATGAGTTTTTCAAGATGCAAACACGATTTGGTAGGTAATTTGACGAGAATGAAGCCATTCTTGGAAACTTTTACACTGGATACATCATAAGAAAGGAGTGTGTGGTGGTTTCCGATCTAGAAAATTCATATAGCTCGATAAAAATGCAAATTTTGGAGCTACGCACGAAATTTGCTTCAAATGAGGTTTTCAAGGTGTAAACACGATTTGGTTGGTATTTTGACGATAACGTAGCCGTTCTTGAAAAAAATTTACATTGGATACATCATAATAAGGGAGTGTGTGGTGGTTTTGGATGGAAAAAATTTATATTGCTCGAGAAAAATGCAAGTTCGGGAGCTACACACGAAATGAGCTTTTCAAGACGTAAACACGATTTGATAGGTATTTTGACAAGAACGAAGCCGTTCTTGGAAACTTTTACATTGGATACATTATAATAATGGAATGTGTGGTGGTTTTAGATCTAAAACATTTATATAGCTCGAGAAAAGCGCAAGTTCGGGAGATACTCTCGAAATAAGATTCAAATATGTTTTTCAAGGTGCAAACATGATTTTGTAGGTATTTTGACGAGAACGAAGCCGTTCTTGGAAACTCTTACATTGGCAACATCAAAATAAGGGAGTGTGTGTTATGGTTTTGGATCGAAAAAATTAATATTGCTCGATCAAAATGCAAGTTCGGGAGCTAAGCACGAAATGAGCTTCAAATGAATTTTTCAAAGTGCAAACATGATTTGGTAGGTATATTTATGTGAACGAAACCATTCTTGAAAACTTTTACATTGGATACATGTCACGCCCCGACTCTCGGGGTGCGACTTACGAACAACAAAAAATGTAAACAACTAACAACTAACTCGAATAAAGGGAACATGCTCGGGAAAAACAAAGGCGGAAAATAAGGCAATCGAATTTGGTTTTCAAAAGCATAAAGAATAATAATAACCGAGCATCTCAACTTTACTTTGAACGGGAATTCAATCAAGAAAATCATACTGATGGGATGGGAATTCCAACAAAAAGAGGAATCATACGAATATATACATCAAGATAAGAAAAATCATGTTCAACATCAAGTCAAGTTACGAGCCCATCGCTCGGGATTACAAGATAAAGGGGTTACGAATTCAGCAGGCATTCAAAGTCTTCGAGCACAACGCTCGGAATCAAAAACATGAGACTAAAAGTGCAGACATCAACAGACATAAGATCAAAAAGATCGCAGCGGAAATTAGCATCAACTCCCAACACTTGCACGTATGAAGACGTACAAATGCCAGTCCGAAATTCTACCAAACTTAACCAACAAAACCAAACCACACCACCAAGTATCCACGCCATCGCCATCCAGTCAACCTGCATGTTTAGAAACACACGCAGGGCTGAGTACTTCGTACTCAGTGAACACAAGCCAAAACATTTGAATAAAGATGCTTTTAAAGCTATATTAATTGAACTTGCCTTGCCAAACATCACAAGTATATAAGCAGTTTTAAAACGGTTTTACTTGTGCATGCCAAAACATTTTTATTTAAAACGGACTGCGCAGTCAAGTATCATATAATATAATAGCATGTATCATCTATCACAATTAACTTCATGTGCCGAGAAGTAGGCCTCCTTCTCAAACACTGTGACCGGCCTAACCGAAGCAAGGCTCACAGTCACCTCAACATCTACCATACGTGGGTTCCTGCTTTCACAGGATAATCACATCTTCATAGATGATAACACATACTAACTTCAATAAAATGGCAAGTCAATCACATTTGAAAAACCATAACATAATATTTAATAGCATACTAATTTTCATCGATAGATTTTGGTTCAGAAAAGCCCACCTGACTTCCGAAGAACTAGCTAGGTGGTCTAGGGTTATTTGTCCTCGCTTAACGATCCGTCCGGCTCGATCCTTCATAGTTCGACATCGATAGATAAGATATATGAAAGACGGACACAAAGGCGTTGGACTTAAACTGACGGACTTCTATTTGAGTCGTCGCTCTCTTCGTTCTAACTTTTCTAAAGATCTCACATTCTCGTCTTTATTTCATTAACTCTATTCGAAAAGGTTAACTCTACTACTTAACATCGTATACTTTTCTCGTTCTAATTAATAGCTTCATTATTACAAATTATTACTCGAGCTTTCTTTCAAAGACTTTAGTTCATTCTCAATTTAACAATCAATCATCTATCATACAAATTCAATCATCTTTCACATTATAATACTATCATGCATTTAAACATATATTCAAACATATAATGAATCATATAAATCAAACACACTTCAAGACACATTAACATGCATTCCATTTTGACCTTAAAATCTAACTCGATTATGCAATTCTTTTTATGAAGGCTTAACTATTGATTCTATCTTTCTTATTTATATAGACAGCGCTTCATTCTACATCCGCTATCTTATAAGGTATTTTATAACTCTTATTTATTTAACAAAAATTCTCTTAGTTTTTAATAAACTCTTTTGAAATTATAAATTCTTGTTAAATTCTAACTTGATTCTCATTTCTTAACTCGAATATCATTCCTTTAATTATTATCTCGGTTAATCCTTTCTTCGCTTGATTGGAAATAACGTACTTAATTAATTATTTAATTAATCTTCTTTCAACTTATTATTCGACATCTTATTTTATTCTCATTTTCTCGGTTAACTTATACGAGTATCTATCTTAACTCGTCTAGCATCTTTTCTTTATTCAATTTAACTTCCTTTTTATTTCTAATCGATTAATTCTTCTTAACTCGGTTTTGTTTATTTCTTAAATAATTTCTTCTTTATTTGTTTTAAACCTTTAAGCTATTTCTTACTTAATGATTTCTTTATCTTTTGATAAACATTTTTATGAATTACTTCACTTTATTATAAAAGATCTTTTTGTTATATTTTTAGTAAAAATTTCAAGTCTTTAAATTTTAATACAAAGTATTTAATTAAGAAATCTTTTTCATACATCTTTTATTTAATTAAAAGCTTTTCAATTTTTTTAAGTCTTTTATCAAAACTTCTATTTTTATTCCATATTCAACTATCATTCACTAATACATACTTAAACATCCAATTATTTTTATTATTTCTATATTTAATTCTACAATTAATTTCTTTCAAAAATTTCAACATGCAATCCTATTTTCTTCACTTAAACACATGTATGATTATACTAACACAACATACAATCATTTCATAGATCAAAACATCACTCAATTCATCAACAAAATCAACAAAATAATTTCTCTAATTTTGTCAAAAACACACGGCACACACATGTACTTCTTGTGCAATTTATTCCTCAATTTTTCATGCAATTAATCTCATTACTAACATGATAAAAATAACAATTCAAGCATCAAAATAACAATAATACAAAGATTCACATTTTTCCTATTTTTACTATATTTTTCGGCATTCATCATTTTGTTAGGGTTTTAGTTTCTTTTTCTTCTCTTAATTCATCGATTAACATCTAGTGCTCGATTCTCCTAACGAATTCTTCTCACTCGATTAGCACATGCATATCCTAAGTTTGCCTAAACATAAATTAAATAACATGCATGCATAGATCTTTCCTTTAGGACTTATAGACATACATTTTTACAACTAATCAAATGAAATCATACTTAAATAAATGGGAATTCTTCTCTTGGCTCTTGGGATTGAAATGGATGGAAATGGTAGCTTCAAAGCTTGGATCTTGAAAGAAAGAAGAATATCTTCTTGAATCCTCAAAGTAAAAGAAAGAATATAGGATTAATCATCCATAGGTTTAGGAATCAAAATGAAGAAAAATATTGGAAAATTCTTGAATTCAACTTCAAGAACTTGGAAATTTGTACCTTTCTTTGAAAATATGGATGGAATTGATGGAGGATTAATGGCTTCTACTTCATTTCCATGGAGGATAAGCTTGAATCTATAGTTGCATGTGAAGAAAAATCAATGGAGGTGTGAGAGAGGGAGATTGCCGTGAGTTTGAGAGCTTGGAGAGGTTGAGAGAGTTTTTCTTGTTTTGTGAGAGAGAGAGATCGAATGAGAGAGAGATGGAAATGAATGAATAAATTGCTGGTTTCCTCTCTTGTCTTAGGTGAAAAGAATTCAAAATTCAACAAAGTGAAAAGGAATTAATTTGTTGGAAATTGTAAAAACAAGATTTGATATTTGATTTGAAGTTAACTTGTTTGCATAATTCAAGCAAGCCATGTACAAGACACCACTATGTCTTGTTGGTCTTGGAACTTGAGGATTGATGGGAGAGGGTTGTGAGGTGGCGAGAGAGGGAGAGAGGTGGTTGACACGTGTCGTCGTCGTGTCGTTACGGGTATTAATTATCCGGTCGTAAAGGTTTTCCGGGTAAAACGATTCGTATTAATTCCATTTTGTTCTATTAACGGGTCTAACCTCTTCTCGTTTCACTTTTGACACTAACTCGTCCCAATCCTATTTCACGTCTCAATTTAAAAGATTAAAGACTTCAATCATTTTGGTCCTTTAATTCTTAAAAGAAATTAATCGGCTTAATATTTCGTTTATTAATCCTTTTCAAGACTAATGCCTCATTTCTCTTCTCAATTCTCGGATAAGTTCTTATCCTATCTCAGTGATCTTAAAAGAAATTCTAAGTTCGAAGGTTCTAATTTAATTCTATTCTAGGTTCATCGGCGTAAACTATTTCTCGGCGATTAACGCTATGTTATCTTAATTAAACAAACTTCTCGGGATTTTTCCAGAATTTAATCTCATACTCATTTTCATATAAACGACTCAACAAACATATCACATCATCATCATCTCAGATAAATGGAACAGATAAATTCACACAAGATTCACAAGGCAATTTAAACGTTTATTCAAAACTCATCGATTAGAAAAGAAAAATTTTATTCCTAAATTCTCATCTTTGAACTTACTCGGTTAATTAGACGCTCTCTTAAAGGGATAAAAACTCGGGGTATCACATCCTCACCCTCTTAAAAAAAATTTTGTCCCGAAATTTACTGACCTTAAGAAAATAACTCGGCATACTTTGCTTTCATCTTTTCTTCGAGCTCCCAAGTGGCTTCTTCAAGATCGTGATGACACCACTTGACTTTCACTAAGGGAATCGATTTCGTTCTAAGCTGCTGGACTCTATAATCTAAAATCTCTTCGGGTTTCTCTTCGTAGCTTAGATCGGGTTTCATCTCGATATCTTCTTGACGTATTACATGCTTCGGGTCAAAGACGTATTTTCTTAACTGCGATACGTGAAACACGTTATGCGAACTTCCGAAACTAGGCGGTAACGCTAAACGATACGATACGGATCCAATCTTCTCAAGGATCTCGTACGGTCCTATAAAACGAGGTCTAAGCTTTCCTTTAACTCCAAAACGATAAACTCCTTTCGAGGGGGATACTTTTAAAAACACTTTATCTCCTTCTTTAAATTCTAACTTAGATCTACGATTATCGGCATACGACTTCTGTCGACTTTGAGCTTCCTTAATCTTCTCACGGATCTGACGTACAGATTCTATCATTTCCTCAATCGCTTCTTGCCCTAACACTTTTCTTTCACCGACTTCATTCCAATACAACGGCGATCTACACTTCTTTCCGTAAAGAGCTTCATACGGGGCCATTCCTATCGTATTCTGATAGCTATTGTTGTATGCGAACTCAACAAGAGGTAAAACTTTTTCCCACTCGACTCCTTTATCTAACAAGACGGCTCTCAACATATCTTCGAGAATTTGAATCGTTCGCTCGGACTGACCATCGGTTTGAGGGTGGTAAGCAGTACTGAACTGCAATTGGGTTCCTAATTCTTTATGGAAATTTTCCCAAAAACGGGCGGTGAACTTCGAATCTCTATCGGAGGTGATCGTCTTCAGAATTCCATGCAATTTCACAATTTCTTTGATGTAGATCTCGGCTAACTTGGCTGATCCATAGGTATATAGAATAGGTATGAAATGAGCAAACTTCGTCAACCTATCCACTATTACCCATACTACTGTATTTCCTCTTCTTGATCTTGGCAATCCTGTCACAAAATCCATTGTGATTCCATCCCACTTCCACTCTGGGACGGGTAACGGTTGTAGAGGTCCATACGGTCTTTGATGTAAGGACTTCACTTGCTGGCAAGCTAAACATCTTTCAACGAACAATGCCACATCCGTCTTCATTCCATTCCACCAAAACTGGTTCTTTAGGTCTTGGTACATTTTCGTGCTGCCAGGATGGGCTGTATATGGGGTTTCATGGGCTTCACTCATTATCTCGTTCTTCAACTTGTCATCGTTAGGTACGCAAATTCTTCCTTGATACAACAACGCATTATCGCTTGATTCGGCAAACAAGATTTTGTAGGTATTTTGACGAGAACGAAGTCGTTCTTGGAAACTCTTACATTGGCTACATCATAATAAGGGAGTGTATGGTGATTTTAGATCTAGAAAATTTATATTGCTCAAGAAAATCACAAGTTCGGGAGCAAAGCATGAAATGAGCTTCAAATGAGCTTTTTCAAGGTGCAAACATGATATGGTAGGTATTTTGACGAGAACAAAGCCGTTTTTGGAAACTATTACATTGTATACATCATAATAAAGGAGTGTGTGGTGGTTTCCAATCTAGAAAATTCATATTGCTTGATAATAACGCAAGTTCAGTAGCTACGCACAAAATGAGCTTCAAATGAGCTTTTCAAGGTGCAAACACGATTTGGTTGGTATTTTGACGAGAACAAAATAGTTATTTTAAACTTTTACATAGGCTACATCATAATAGGGGTGTGTGTGTTATGTTTTTGGATCGAAAAAATTTAAATTGTTCGATCAAAATGCAAGTTCGGGAGCTAAGCACGAAATGAGCTTCAAATGAGCTTTTCAAGGTGCAAACACAATTTCGGTTGTATTTTGAGGAAGACGAATCCGTTCTTGGAAACTTTTACATTGGATACACATAATAAGGGAGTGTGTAGTGGTTTTCGATCTAGAAAATTTATAATGCTCGAGAAAAATGCAAGTTCGAGAGCTACGTACGAAATGAGCTTCAAATGAACTTTTCAAGATGCAAACACGATTTGGTAGGTATTTGGACGAGAACGAAGCAGTTCTTGGAAACTTTTACACTGGATACATCATACCAAAGGAGTGTGTGGTGGTTTCCGATATAGAAAATTCATATTGCTCGAGAAAAATACAAGTTCGGGAGCTACGTACGAAATAAGCTTCAAATAGTATTTTCAAGGTGCAAACACGATTTGGTAGGTATTTTGATGAGAACGAAGCCGATTTTGGATAATTTTTACATTGGCTACATCATAATAAGGGAGTGTGTGGTGGTTTTGAATCGAAAAAGTTTATATTGCTCGAGAAAAATGCAAGTTTGGAAGCTAAGCACGAAATGAGCTTCAAAAGAGCTTTTCAATGTGCAAACATGTTTTGGAAGGTATTTTATTGAGAAAGAAATCCTTCTTGGAAACTTTTACATTGGATACATCATAATTAAAGAGAGTGTTGTTGTTTTAGATCTAGAAAATTTATAAAGCTCGAGAAAAGCGCAAGTTCGTGAGCTATTCTCGAAATAAGCTTCAAATATGTTTTTCAAGGTGCAAACACGATTTTGTAGGTATTTTGATAAGAACGAAACCATTCTTAGAAACCCTTACATTGGCTACATCATAATAAGGGAGTGTGTGTTATGGTTTTGGATCGAAAAAATTAATATTGCTCGATCAAAATGCAAGTTCGGGAGCTAAGCACGAAATGAGCTTCAAATAAATTTTTCAAGGTGCAAACATGATTTGGTAGGTTTTTTGATGTGAACGAAACCGTTCTTTAAAACTTTTACATTGGATACATCATAATAAAGGAGTGTGTGGTGGTTTTAGATGTAGAAAATTTATATTGCTCTAGAAAATCACAAGTTCGGGAGCTAAGCACGAAATGAGCTTCAAATGAGCTGTTAAAGGTGCAAACATGATATGGTAGGTATTTTGACGAGAACGAAGCCGTTTTTGAAAACTTTTACATTGGATACAAGATAATAAAGGAGTGTGTGGTGGCTTCCGATCTAGAAAATTCATATTGCTTGATAAAAATGCAAGTTCAGTAGCTACGCACGAAATGAGCTTCAAATGAGCTTTTCAAGGTGCAAACACGATTTGGTTGGTATTTTGACGAGAACGATATAGTTTTTTT
Source organism: Schizonepeta tenuifolia (assembly GCA_029490685.1). Classification (NCBI taxonomy): domain Eukaryota; kingdom Viridiplantae; phylum Streptophyta; class Magnoliopsida; order Lamiales; family Lamiaceae; genus Schizonepeta; species Schizonepeta tenuifolia. The sequence goes on along the minus strand of CM055956.1, from coordinate 49,618,855 downwards.
AAACTTTCGCATTGGCTACATCATAATAAGGGAGTGTGTGTTATGGTTTTCGATCAAAAAAAATTAAAATTGCTCGATCAAAATGAAAGTTCGGGAGCTAAGCACGAAATGTGGTTCAAATGAGCTTTTCAATGTGCAAATACAATTTCGGTTGTATTTTGAGGAAGACAAAGCCGATCTTGGAAACTTTTATATTGGATACATCATAATAAGAGAGAGTGTAGTGGTTTTCGATCTAGAAAATTTATATTGCTCAAGAAAAATGCAAGTTCGAGAGCTACGCACGAAATGAGCTTCAAATGAGTTTTCCAAGATGCAAACACGATTTGGTAGGTAATTTGACGAGAATGAAGCCATTCTGGGAAACTTTTACACTGGATACATCATAAGAAAGGAGTGTGTGGTGGTTTCCGATCTAGAAAATTCATATAGCTCGATAAAAATGCAAATTTTGGAGCTACGCACGAAATTTGCTTCAAATGAGCTTTTCAAGGTGTAAACACGATTTGGTTGGTATTTTGACGATAACGTAGCCGTTCTTGAAAAAAATTTACATTGGATACATCATAATAAGGGAGTGTGTGGTGGTTTTGGATGGAAAAAAATTATATTGCTCGAGAAAAATGCAAGTTCGAGAGCTACACACGAAATGAGCTTTTCAAGACGGAAACACGATTTGATAGGTATTTTGACGAGAACGAAGCCGTTCTTGGAAACTTTTACATTGGATACATTATAATAATGGAATGTGTAGTGGTTTTAGATCTAAAACATTTATATAGCTCGAGAAAAGCGCAAGTTCGGGAGATACTCTCGAAATAAGCTTCAAATATGTTTTTCAAGGTGCAAACACGATTTTGTAGGTATTTTGACGTGAACGAAGCCGTTCTTGGAAACTCTTACATTGGCAACATCAAAATAAGGGAGTGTGTGTTATGATTTTGGATCGAAAAAATTAATATTGCTCGATCAAAATGAAAGTTCGAGAGCTAAGCACGAAATGAGCTTCAAATGAATTTTTCAAGGTGCAAACATGATTTGGTAGGTTTTTTCATGTGAACGAAACCGTTCTTGAAAACTTTTACATTGGATACATCATAATAAAGGAGTGTGTGGTGGATTTAGATGTAGAAAATTTGTATTGCTCAAGAAAATCACAAGTTCCGGAGCCAAGCACGAAATGAGCTTCAAATGAGCTTTTAAAGGTGCAAACATGATATGGTAGGCATTTTGACGAGAACGAAGCCGTTTTTGGAAACTTTTACATTGGATACATCATAATAAAGGAGTGTGTGGTGGTTTCCGATCTAGAAAATTCATATTGCTTGATAAAAATGCAAGTTCAGTAGCTACGCACGAAATGAGCTTCAAATGAGCTTTTCAAGGTGCAAACACGATTTGGTTGGAATTTTGATGAGAACGAAATAGTTTTTTAAACTTTTGCATTGGCTACATCATAATAAGGGAGTGTGTGTTATAGATTTCGATCGAAAAAATTTAAATTGCTCGATCAAAATGCAAGTTCGGGAGCTAAACACGAAATGTGCTTCAAATGAGTTTTTCAATGTGCAAACACAATTTCGGTTGTATTTTGAGGAAGACGAAGCCGTTCTTGGAAACTTTTATATTGGATACATCATAATAAGAGAGAGTGTAGTGGTTTTCGATCTAGAAAATTTATATTGCTCAAGAAAAATGCAAGTTCGAGAGCTACGCACGAAATGAGCTTCAAATGAGTTTTCCAAGATGCAAACACGATTTGGTAAGTAATTTCACGAGAATGAAGCCATTCTTGAAAACTTTTACACTGGATACATCATAAAAAAGGAGTGTGTGGTGGTTTCCGATCTAGAAAATTCATATAGCTCGATAAAAATGTAAATTTTGGAGCTACGCACAAATTTGCTTCAAATGAGCTTTTCAAGGTGTAAACACGATTTGGTTGGTATTTTGATGATAACGTAGCCGTTCTTAAAAAAATTTACATCGGATACATCATAATAATGGAGTGTGTGGTGGTTTTGGATGGAAAAAATTTATATTCCTCAAGAAAAATGCAAGTTCGGGAGCTACACACGAAATGAGCTTTACAAGACGCAAACACGATTTGATAGGTATTTTGACGAGAACGAAGCCGTTCTTGAAAACTTTTACATTGGATACATTATAATAATGGAATGTGTGGTGGTTTTAGATCTAAAACATTTATATAGCTCGAGAAAAGCGCAAGTTCGGGAGCTACTCTCGAAATAGGCTTCAAATATGTTTTTCAAGGTGCAAACACAATTTTGACGTGAACGAAGCCGTTCTTGGAAACTCTTACATTGGCAACATCAAAATAAGGGAGTGTGTGTTATGGTTTTGGATCGAAAAAATTAATATTGCTCGATCAAAATGCAAGTTCGGGAGGTAAGCACGAAATGAGCTTCAAATGAATTTTTCAAGGTGCAAACATGATTTGGTAGATTTTTTGATGTGAACGAAACCGTTCTTGAAAACTTTTATATTGGATACATCATAATAAAGGGGTGTGTGGTGGTTTTAGATGTAGAAAATTTATATTGCTCAAGAAAATTATAGGTTCGGGAGCTAAGCAAGAAATGAGCTTCAAATGAGCTTTTAAAGGTGCAAACATGATATGGTAGGTATTTTGACGAGAACGAAGCCGTTTTTGGAAACTTTTACATTGGATACATTATAATAAAGGAGAGTGTGGTGGTTTCCGATCTAGAAAATCCATATTGCTTGATAAAAACGCAAGTTCAGTAGCTACGCACGAAATGAGCTTCAAATGAGCTTTTCAAGGTGCAAACACGATTTGGTTGGTATTTTGACGAGAACGAAATAGTTTTTTTAAACTTTTGCATTGGCTACATCATAATAAGGGAGTGTGTGTTATGGTTTTCGATCGAAAAAATTAAAATTGCTCGATCAAAATGAAAGTTCGGGAGCTAAGCACGAAATGTGCTTCAAATGAGCTTTTCAATGTGCAAACACAATTTCGGTTGTATTTTGAGGAAGACGAAGCCGTTCTTGGAAACTTTTATATTGGATACATCATAATAAGAGAGAGAATAGTGGTTTTCGATCTAGAAAATTTATATTGCTCAAGAAAAATGCAAGTTCGAGAGCTACACACGAAATGAGCTTCAAATGAGTTTTTCAAGATGCAAACACGATTTGGTAGGTAATTTGACGAGAATGAAGCCATTCTTGGAAACTTTTACACTGGATACATCATAAGAAAGGAGTGTGTGGTGGTTTCCGATCTAGAAGATTCATATAGCTCGATAAAAATGCAAATTTTGGAGCTGCGCACGAAATTTGCTTCAAATGAGCTTTTGAAGTTGTAAACACGATTTGGTTGGTATTTTGACGATAACGTAGCCGTTCTTGAAAAAAATTTACATTAGATACATCATAATAAAGGAGTGTGTAGTTGATTTTGGATGGAAAAAATTTATATTGCTCGAGAAAAATGCAAGTTCGGGAGCTACACACGAAATGAGCTTTTCAAGACGCAAACACGATTTGATAGGTATTTTGACGAGAACGAAGCCGTTCTTGGAAAGTTTCACATTGGATACATTATAATAATGGAATGTGTGGTGGTTTTAGATCTAAAACATTTATATAGCTCGAGAAAAGCGCAAGTTCGGGAGCTACTTTCGAAATAAGCTTTAAATATGTTTTTCAAGGTGTAAACACGATTTTATAGGTATTTTGACGAGAACGAAGCCGTTCTTGGAAACCTTACATTGGCAACATCAAAATAAGGGAGTTTGTGTTATGGTTTTGGATCGAAAAAATTAATATTGCTCGATCAAAATGCAAGTTCGGGAGCTAAGCACGAAATGAGCTTCAAATGAATTTTTCAAGGTGCAAACATGATTTGGTAGGTTTTTTCTTGTGAACGAAACCGTTCTTGAAAACTTTTACATTGGATACATCATAATAAAGGAGTGTGTGGTGGTTTTAGATGTAGAAAATTTATATTGCTCAAGAAAATCACAAGTTCGGAAGCTAAGCACGAAATGAGCTTCAAATGAGCTTTTAAAGGTGCAAACATGATATGGTAGGTATTTTGACGAGAACGAAGCCATTTTTGGAAACTTTTATATTGGATACATCATAATAAAGGAGTGTGTGGTGGTTTCCGATCTAGAAAATTCATATTGCTTGATAAAAACGCAAGTTCAGTAGCTACGCACGAAATGAGCTTCAAATGAGCTTTTCAAGGTGCAAATACGATTTGGTTGGTATTTTGACGAGAACAAAATAGTTTTTTTAAACTTTTGCATTGGCTACATCATAATAAGGGAGTGTGTGTTATGGTTTTCGATCGAAAAAATTTAAATTGCTCGATCAAAATGCAAGTTCGGGAGCTAAGCACGAAAAGAGCTTTTCAATGTGCAAACACAATTTCGGTTGTATTTTGAGGAAGACAAAGCCGTTCTTGAAAACTTTTATATTGGATACATCATTATAAGAGAGAGTGTAAAGGTTTTCGATCTAGAAAATTTATATTGCTCAAGCAAAATGCAAGTTCGAGAGCTACGCACGAAATGAGCTTCAAATGAGTTTTTCAAGATGCAAACACGATTTGGTAGGTAATTTGACGAGAATGAAGCCATTCTTGGAAACTTTTACACTAGATACATCATAAGAAAGGAGTGTGTGGTGGTTTCCGATCTAGAAAATTCATATAGCTCGATAAAAATGCAAATTTTGGAGCTACGCACGAAATTTGCTTCAAATGAGTTTTTCAAGGTGTAAACACGATTTGGTTGGTATTTTGACGATAACGTAGCCGTTCTTGAAAAAAATTTACATTGGATACATCATAATAAGGGAGTGTGTGGTGGTTTTGGATGGAAAAAATTTATATTGCTCGAGACAAATGCAAGTTCGGGAGCTACACACGAAATGAGCTTTTCAAGACGTAAACACGATTTGATAGGTATTTTGACGAGAATGAAGCCGTTCTTGGAAACTTTTACATTGGATACATTATAATAATGGAATGTGTGGTGGTTTTAGATCTAAAACATTTATATAGCTCGAGAAAAGCGCAAGTTCGGGAGCTACTCTCGAAATAAGCTTCAAATATGTTTTTCAAGGTGCAAACACGATTTTGTAGGTATTTTGACGTGAACGAAGCCGTTCTTGGAAACTCTTACATTGGCAACATCAAAATAAGGGAGTGTGTGTTATGGTTTTGGATCGAAAAAATTAATATTGCTCGATCAAAATGCAAGTTCAGGAGCTAAGCACGAAATGAGCTTCAAATGAATTTTTCAAGGTGCAAACATGATTTGGTAGGTTTATTGATGTGAACGAAACCGTTCTTGAAAACTTTTACATTGGATACATCATAATAAAGGAGTATGTGCTGGTTTTAGATGTAGAAAATTTATATTGCTCAAGAAAATCAAAAGTTCGGGAGCTAAGCACGAAATGAGCTTCAAATGAGCTTTTAAAGGTGCAAACATGATATGGTAGGTATTTTGACGAGAACGAAGCCGTTTTTGGAAACTTTTACATTGGATACATCATAATAAAGGAGTGTGTGGTGGTTTCCGATCTAGAAAATTCATATTGCTTGATTAAAACGCAAGTTCAGTAGCTACGCACGAAATGAGCTTCAAATGAGCTTTTCAAGGTGCAAACACGAGTTGGTTGGTATTTTGACGAGCACGAGATAGTTTTTTTAAACTTTTGCATTGGCTACATCATAATAAGGGATTGTGTGTTATGGTTTTCGATCAAAAAAATTTAAATTGCTCGATCAAAATGCAAAGTCGGGAGCTAAGCAGGAAATGTGCTTCAAATGAGCTTTTCAATGTGCAAACACAATTTCGGTTGTATTTTGAGGAAGACGAAGCCGTTCTTGGAAACTTTTATATTGGATACATCATAATAAGAAAGAGTGTAGTGGTTTTCGATCTAGAAAATTTATATTGCTCAAGAAAAATATAAGTTTGAGAGCTACGCACGAAATGAGCTTCAAATGAGTTTTTCAAGATGCAAACACGATTTGGTAGGTAATTTGACAAGAATGAAGCCATTCTTGGAAACTTTTACACTGGATACATCATAAGAAAGGAGTGTGTGGTGGTTTACGATCTAGAAAATTCATATAGCTCGATAAAAATGCAAATTTTGGAGCTACGCACGAAATGAGCTTCAAATGAGCTTTTCAAGGTGCAAACACGATTTGGTTGGAATTTTGATGAGAACGAAATAGTTTTTTAAACTTTTGCATTGGCTACATCATAATAAGGGAGTGTGTGTTATAGATTTCGATCGAAAAAATTTAAATTGCTCGATCAAAATGCAAGTTCGGGAGCTAAACACGAAATGTGCTTCAAATGAGTTTTTCAATGTGCAAACACAATTTCGGTTGTATTTTGAGGAAGACGAAGCCGTTCTTGGAAACTTTTATATTGGATACATCATAATAAGAGAGAGTGTAGTGGTTTTCGATCTAGAAAATTTATATTGCTCAAGAAAAATGCAAGTTCGAGAGCTACGCACGAAATGAGCTTCAAATGAGTTTTCCAAGATGCAAACACGATTTGGTAAGTAATTTCACGAGAATGAAGCCATTCTTGAAAACTTTTACACTGGATACATCATAAAAAAGGAGTGTGTGGTGGTTTCCGATCTAGAAAATTCATATAGCTCGATAAAAATGTAAATTTTGGAGCTACGCACAAATTTGCTTCAAATGAGCTTTTCAAGGTGTAAACACGATTTGGTTGGTATTTTGATGATAACGTAGCCGTTCTTAAAAAAATTTACATCGGATACATCATAATAATGGAGTGTGTGGTGGTTTTGGATGGAAAAAATTTATATTCCTCAAGAAAAATGCAAGTTCGGGAGCTACACACGAAATGAGCTTTACAAGACGCAAACACGATTTGATAGGTATTTTGACGAGAACGAAGCCGTTCTTGAAAACTTTTACATTGGATACATTATAATAATGGAATGTGTGGTGGTTTTAGATCTAAAACATTTATATAGCTCGAGAAAAGCGCAAGTTCGGGAGCTACTCTCGAAATAGGCTTCAAATATGTTTTTCAAGGTGCAAACACAATTTTGACGTGAACGAAGCCGTTCTTGGAAACTCTTACATTGGCAACATCAAAATAAGGGAGTGTGTGTTATGGTTTTGGATCGAAAAAATTAATATTGCTCGATCAAAATGCAAGTTCGGGAGGTAAGCACGAAATGAGCTTCAAATGAATTTTTCAAGGTGCAAACATGATTTGGTAGATTTTTTGATGTGAACGAAACCGTTCTTGAAAACTTTTATATTGGATACATCATAATAAAGGGGTGTGTGGTGGTTTTAGATGTAGAAAATTTATATTGCTCAAGAAAATTATAGGTTCGGGAGCTAAGCAAGAAATGAGCTTCAAATGAGCTTTTAAAGGTGCAAACATGATATGGTAGGTATTTTGACGAGAACGAAGCCGTTTTTGGAAACTTTTACATTGGATACATTATAATAAAGGAGAGTGTGGTGGTTTCCGATCTAGAAAATCCATATTGCTTGATAAAAACGCAAGTTCAGTAGCTACGCACGAAATGAGCTTCAAATGAGCTTTTCAAGGTGCAAACACGATTTGGTTGGTATTTTGACGAGAACGAAATAGTTTTTTTAAACTTTTGCATTGGCTACATCATAATAAGGGAGTGTGTGTTATGGTTTTCGATCGAAAAAATTAAAATTGCTCGATCAAAATGAAAGTTCGGGAGCTAAGCACGAAATGTGCTTCAAATGAGCTTTTCAATGTGCAAACACAATTTCGGTTGTATTTTGAGGAAGACGAAGCCGTTCTTGGAAACTTTTATATTGGATACATCATAATAAGAGAGAGAATAGTGGTTTTCGATCTAGAAAATTTATATTGCTCAAGAAAAATGCAAGTTCGAGAGCTACACACGAAATGAGCTTCAAATGAGTTTTTCAAGATGCAAACACGATTTGGTAGGTAATTTGACGAGAATGAAGCCATTCTTGGAAACTTTTACACTGGATACATCATAAGAAAGGAGTGTGTGGTGGTTTCCGATCTAGAAGATTCATATAGCTCGATAAAAATGCAAATTTTGGAGCTGCGCACGAAATTTGCTTCAAATGAGCTTTTGAAGTTGTAAACACGATTTGGTTGGTATTTTGACGATAACGTAGCCGTTCTTGAAAAAAATTTACATTAGATACATCATAATAAAGGAGTGTGTAGTTGATTTTGGATGGAAAAAATTTATATTGCTCGAGAAAAATGCAAGTTCGGGAGCTACACACGAAATGAGCTTTTCAAGACGCAAACACGATTTGATAGGTATTTTGACGAGAACGAAGCCGTTCTTGGAAAGTTTCACATTGGATACATTATAATAATGGAATGTGTGGTGGTTTTAGATCTAAAACATTTATATAGCTCGAGAAAAGCGCAAGTTCGGGAGCTACTTTCGAAATAAGCTTTAAATATGTTTTTCAAGGTGTAAACACGATTTTATAGGTATTTTGACGAGAACGAAGCCGTTCTTGGAAACCTTACATTGGCAACATCAAAATAAGGGAGTTTGTGTTATGGTTTTGGATCGAAAAAATTAATATTGCTCGATCAAAATGCAAGTTCGGGAGCTAAGCACGAAATGAGCTTCAAATGAATTTTTCAAGGTGCAAACATGATTTGGTAGGTTTTTTCTTGTGAACGAAACCGTTCTTGAAAACTTTTACATTGGATACATCATAATAAAGGAGTGTGTGGTGGTTTTAGATGTAGAAAATTTATATTGCTCAAGAAAATCACAAGTTCGGAAGCTAAGCACGAAATGAGCTTCAAATGAGCTTTTAAAGGTGCAAACATGATATGGTAGGTATTTTGACGAGAACGAAGCCATTTTTGGAAACTTTTATATTGGATACATCATAATAAAGGAGTGTGTGGTGGTTTCCGATCTAGAAAATTCATATTGCTTGATAAAAACGCAAGTTCAGTAGCTACGCACGAAATGAGCTTCAAATGAGCTTTTCAAGGTGCAAATACGATTTGGTTGGTATTTTGACGAGAACAAAATAGTTTTTTTAAACTTTTGCATTGGCTACATCATAATAAGGGAGTGTGTGTTATGGTTTTCGATCGAAAAAATTTAAATTGCTCGATCAAAATGCAAGTTCGGGAGCTAAGCACGAAAAGAGCTTTTCAATGTGCAAACACAATTTCGGTTGTATTTTGAGGAAGACAAAGCCGTTCTTGAAAACTTTTATATTGGATACATCATTATAAGAGAGAGTGTAAAGGTTTTCGATCTAGAAAATTTATATTGCTCAAGCAAAATGCAAGTTCGAGAGCTACGCACGAAATGAGCTTCAAATGAGTTTTTCAAGATGCAAACACGATTTGGTAGGTAATTTGACGAGAATGAAGCCATTCTTGGAAACTTTTACACTAGATACATCATAAGAAAGGAGTGTGTGGTGGTTTCCGATCTAGAAAATTCATATAGCTCGATAAAAATGCAAATTTTGGAGCTACGCACGAAATTTGCTTCAAATGAGTTTTTCAAGGTGTAAACACGATTTGGTTGGTATTTTGACGATAACGTAGCCGTTCTTGAAAAAAATTTACATTGGATACATCATAATAAGGGAGTGTGTGGTGGTTTTGGATGGAAAAAATTTATATTGCTCGAGACAAATGCAAGTTCGGGAGCTACACACGAAATGAGCTTTTCAAGACGTAAACACGATTTGATAGGTATTTTGACGAGAATGAAGCCGTTCTTGGAAACTTTTACATTGGATACATTATAATAATGGAATGTGTGGTGGTTTTAGATCTAAAACATTTATATAGCTCGAGAAAAGCGCAAGTTCGGGAGCTACTCTCGAAATAAGCTTCAAATATGTTTTTCAAGGTGCAAACACGATTTTGTAGGTATTTTGACGTGAACGAAGCCGTTCTTGGAAACTCTTACATTGGCAACATCAAAATAAGGGAGTGTGTGTTATGGTTTTGGATCGAAAAAATTAATATTGCTCGATCAAAATGCAAGTTCAAGAGCTAAGCACGAAATGAGCTTCAAATGAATTTTTCAAGGTGCAAACATGATTTGGTAGGTTTATTGATGTGAACGAAACCGTTCTTGAAAACTTTTACATTGGATACATCATAATAAAGGAGTATGTGCTGGTTTTAGATGTAGAAAATTTATATTGCTCAAGAAAATCAAAAGTTCGGGAGCTAAGCACGAAATGAGCTTCAAATGAGCTTTTAAAGGTGCAAACATGATATGGTAGGTATTTTGACGAGAACGAAGCCGTTTTTGGAAACTTTTACATTGGATACATCATAATAAAGGAGTGTGTGGTGGTTTCCGATCTAGAAAATTCATATTGCTTGATTAAAACGCAAGTTCAGTAGCTACGCACGAAATGAGCTTCAAATGAGCTTTTCAAGGTGCAAACACGAGTTGGTTGGTATTTTGACGAGCACGAGATAGTTTTTTTAAACTTTTGCATTGGCTACATCATAATAAGGGATTGTGTGTTATGGTTTTCGATCAAAAAAATTTAAATTGCTCGATCAAAATGCAAAGTCGGGAGCTAAGCAGGAAATGTGCTTCAAATGAGCTTTTCAATGTGCAAACACAATTTCGGTTGTATTTTGAGGAAGACGAAGCCGTTCTTGGAAACTTTTATATTGGATACATCATAATAAGAAAGAGTGTAGTGGTTTTCGATCTAGAAAATTTATATTGCTCAAGAAAAATATAAGTTTGAGAGCTACGCACGAAATGAGCTTCAAATGAGTTTTTCAAGATGCAAACACGATTTGGTAGGTAATTTGACAAGAATGAAGCCATTCTTGGAAACTTTTACACTGGATACATCATAAGAAAGGAGTGTGTGGTGGTTTCCGATCTAGAAAATTCAGCTCGATAAAAATGCAAATTTTGGAGCTACGCACGAAATTTGCTTCAAATGAGCTTTTCAAGTTGTAAACACGATTTGGTTAATATTTTGACGATAACGTAGCTGTTCTTGAAAAAAATTTACATTAGATACATCATAATAAAGGAGTGTGTAGTTGGTTTTTGATGGAAAAAATTTATATTGCTCGAGAAAAATGCAAGTTCGGGAGCTACACACGAAATGAGCTTTTCAAGACGCAAACACGATTTGATAGGTATTTTGACGAGAACGAAGCCGTTCTTGGAAACTTTCACATTGGATACATTATAATAATGGAATGTGTGGTGGTTTTAGATCTAAAACATTTATATAGCTCGAGAAAAGCGCAAGTTCGGGAGCTACTTTCGAAATAAGCTTCAAATATGTTTTTCAAGGTGTAAACACGATTTTATAGGTATTCTGACGAGAACGAAGCCGTTCTTGGAAACCTTACATTGGCAACATCCAAATTAGGGAGTTTGTGTTATGGTTTTAGATCGAAAAAATTAATATTGCTCGATCAAAATGCAAGTTCGGGAGCTAAGTACGAAATGAGCTTCAAATGAATTTTTCAAGGTGCAAACATGATTTGGTAGGTTTTTTCATGTGAACGAAACCGTTCTTGAAAACTTTTACATTGGATACATCATAATAAAGGAGTGTGTGGTGGTTTTAGATGTAGAATATTTATATTGCTCAAGAAAATCACAAGTTCGGGAGCTAAGCACGAAATGAGCTTCAAATGAGCTTTTAAAGGTGCAAACATGATATGGTAGGTATTTTGACAAGAACGAAGCCGTTTTTGGAAACTTTTACATTGGATACATCATAATAAAGGAGTGTGTGGTGGTTTCCGATCTAGAAAATTCATATTGCTTGATAAAAACGCAAGTTCAGTAGCTACGCACGAAATGAGCTTCAAATGAGCTTTTCAAGGTGCAAACACGATTTGGTTGGTATTTTGACGAGAACGAAATAGTTTTTTTAAACTTTTGCATTGGCTACATCATAATAAGGGAGTGTGTGTTATGGTTTTCGATCGAATAAATTTAAATTGCTCGATCAAAATGCAAGTTCGGGAGCTAAGCACGAAATGTGCTTCAAATGAGCTTTTCAATGTGCAAATACAATTTCGGTTGTATTTTGAGGAAGACAAAGCCGTTCTTGAAAACTTTTATATTGGATACATCATAATAAGAGAGAGTGTAGTGATTTTCGATCTAGAAAATTTATATTGCTCAAGAAAAATGCAAGTTCGAGAGCTACGCACGAAATGAGCTTCAAATGAGTTTTTCGAGATGCAAACACGATTTGGTAGGTAATTTGACGAGAATGAAGCCATTCTTGGAAACTTTTACACTGGATACATCATAAGAAAGGAGTGTGTGGTGGTTTACGATCTAGAAAATTCATATAGCTCGATAAAAATGCAAATTTTGGAGCTACGCACAAAATTTGCTTCAAATGAGCTTTTCAAGGTGTAAACACGATTTGGTTGGTATTTTGACGATAACGTAGCCGTTCTTGAAAAAAATTTACATTGGATACATCATAATAAGGGAGTGTGTGGTAGTTTTGGATGGAAAAAATTTATATTGCTCGAGAAAAATGCAAGTTCGGGAGCTACACACGAAATGAGCTTTTCAAGATGCAAACACGATTTGATAGGTATTTTGACGAGAACGAAGCCGTTCTTGGAAACTTTTACATTGGATGCATTATAATAATGGAATGTGTGGTGGTTTTAGATCTAAAACATTTATCTAGCTCGAGAAAAGCGCAAGTTCGGGAGCTACTCTCGAAATAAACTTCAAATATGTTTTTCAAGGTGCAAACACGATTTTGTAGGTATTTTGACGTGAATGAAGCCGTTCTTGGAAACTCTTACATTGGCAACATCAAAATAAGGGAGTGTGTGTTATAGTTTTGGATCGAAAAAATTAATATTGCTCGATCAAAATGCAAGTTCGGGAGGTAAGCACGAAATGAGCTTCAAATGAATTTTTCAAGGTGCAAACATGATTTGGTAGGTTTATTGATGTGAACGAAACCGTTCTTGAAAACTTTTACATTGGATACATCATAATAAAGGAGTATGTGCTGGTTTTAGATGTAGAAAATTTATATTGCTCAAGAAAATCACAAGTTCGGGAGCTAAGCACGAAATGAGCTTCAAATGAGCTTTTAAAGGTGCAAACATGATATGGTAGGTATTTTGAGGAGAACGAAGCCGTTTTTGGAAACTTTTACATTGGATACACCATAATAAGGGAGTGTGTGGTGGTTTTTGATCTAGAAAATTTATATTGTTCGAGAAAAATGCAAAATTCGAGAGCTACGCACGAAATGAGCTTCAAATGAGCTTTAAAAGGTGCAAACACGATTTGGTTGGTATTTTGACGAGAACAAAATAGTTTTTTAAAACTTTTACATTGGCTACATCATAATAAGGGAGTTTATGTTATGGTTTTGGATCGAAAAAATTTAAATTGCTCGATCAATACGCAAGTTCGGGAACTAAGCACGAAATGAGCTTCAAATGAGCTTTTCAAGGTACAACCACAATTTCGTTGGTATTTTGATGAAGACGAAGCCATTCTTGGAAACTTTTACATTAGATACATCATAATAAGAGAGAGTGCAGTGGTTTTCGATCTAGAAAATTTATATTGCTCAAGAAAAATGCAAGTTCGAGAGCTACGCACGAAATGAGCTTCAAATGAGTTTTTCAAGATGCAAACACGATTTTGTAGGTAATTTGACGAGAATGAAGCCATTCTTGGAAACTTTTACACTGGATACATCATAAGAAAGGAGTGTGTGGTGGTTTCCGATCTAGAAATGTCATATAGCTCGATAAAAATGCAAATTTTGGAGCTACGCATGAAATTTGCTTCAAAGGAGCTTTTCCAGGTGTAAACACGATTTGGTTGGTATTTTGACGATAACGTAGCCGTTCTTGAAAAAAATTTACATTGGATACATCATAATAAGGGAGTGTGTGGTGGTTTTGGATCGAAAAAATTTATATTGCTCGAGAAAAATGCAAGTTCGGGAGCTACACACAAAATGAGCTTCATATGAGCTTTTCAAGACGCAAACACAATTTGGTAGGTATTTTGCCGAGAACGTAGCCGTTCTTGGAAACTTTTACATTGGATACATCATAATAAAGGAGTGTGTGGTGGTTTTAGATCTAAAACATTTTTATAGCTCGAGAAAAGCACAAGTTTGGGAGCTACCCTCGAAATAAGCTTCAAATGTGTTTTTCGAGGTGCAAACACAATTTTGTAGGTATTTTGACGAGAACGAAGCCGTTCTTGGAAACTCTTACTTTGGCTACATCATAATAAGGGAGTGTGTGTTATGGTTTTGGATCGAAAAAATTAATATTGCTTGATCAAAATGCAAGTTCGGGAGCTAAGCACGAAATGAGCTTCAAATGAATTTTTCAAAGTGCAAACATGATTTGGTATGTATTTTTATGTGAACGAAACAGTTCTTGAAAACTTCTAGATTTGATACATTATAATAAAAGAGTGTGTGGTGGTTTTGGATCGGAAAAAATTATATTGTTCGATCAAAATGCAAGTTCGAGAGCTACGCATTAAATGAGCTTCAAATGAGCTTTTCAAGGTTCAAACATGTTTTGGTAGGTATTTTGATGAGAACGAAACCGTTTTTGGAAACTTTCACATTGGATACATCATATTAAAGCAGTGTGTGGTGTTTTCCGATCTAGAAAATTCATATTGCTCGATAAAAACGCAAGTTCAGGAGCTACGCACGAAATGAGCTTCAAAAGAGCTTTTCAAGGTGTAAACACGATTTGGTTGATATTTTGACAAGAACGAAGCCGTTCTTGAAAAATTTTTACATTAGATACATCATAATAAGGGAGTGTGTGGTGATTTTGGATTGAAAAAATTTATATTGCTCGAGAAAAATGCAAGTTCGGGAGCTACACATGAAATGAGCTTCATATGAGCTTTTCAAGTTGCAAACACGATTTGGTAGGTATTTTGACGAGAACGAAGCCGTTCTTGGAAACTTTTGCATTGGATACATCATAATAAAGGAGTGTTTGGTGGTTTTAGATCTAAAACATTTATATAGCTCGAGAAAAGCGCAAGTTCGGGAGCTACCCTCGAAATAAGCTTCAAATGTGTTTTTCAAGGTGCAAACACGATTTTGTAGGTATTTTGACGAGAACGATGCCGTTCTTGGAAACTCTTTCATTGGCTACAACATAATAAGGGAGTGTGTGGTGGTTTTGAATCGAAAAAGTTTATATTGCTCGAGAAAAATGCAAGTTTGGGAGCTACACAAGAAATGATCTTCATATGAGCTTTTCAAGACGCAAACACGATTTGGTAGGTCAAGAAAATACATCTCATGTGCAAGTACAAGATGAATTGCACTTCCAGACTTCGAAACAACGTTAGGCAGGAATGTGAAGTCTCGGAAACACGACTTCTTAAACTTCTTGTAGGCCTCGTCTGAAAAGTACTGTAGTTTGTTACGGATGTCTACTAAAATAAACTCCTTACAACACAAATTGTAGGTGGAATATTGACCTAAATGTTTGTGGATAGATGGCCTCTTATATTTCCAAACCTAATACAAAAAAAAAAGAGAATCAGCAACTCAAATCAAAAGCATATTGTTTCATCATAGAAACTGTATACAATTATATTCAATACATCACAAACGGAGATTCAACATCATACATGACAATTAGATGAGAACACTTGAGACTAATAATGGTAAATGACTTATCATTAGCTTGAATAACTAAAAAATGTGACGATTTACGACTAATCTTGCTATAAAGTACTGCAACAAATAAACATATGAAATTAATAAAAGGGCAAAATTATTCACAGCAAAGAAACACCAAAAAGAGTTTATTCATTGTCGGTGGCGCATTCTAGTGTGAATGTAAAAGGTAATGCTTCTTATCTTGATCGAGATGGCTATGGGATGTATGGATAAAAATGTTTCTAATTTCAGCAATACACTAATATCCAAAAAAAACGTTGGCTGCAAACTTTGATGTTTAGTGGAAGCAATATACACATACATGACAATTACATGAAAATACATGAACAATTTAAATAAGCATACATGAACAAACAATATTAACAAAAGAAGCATACATGAAAAACCTATGGTAAAAAAATCATACATGACTACCTAACATAAAAAGAAAGCATACATGACACTCTAACATGAAACAATAACATACATGAAAATATCTGAATAAGAACAAAGACAATGAGAGTGAGTTACCTGATCTATCGCATCGCTAGGCGGCTGTGGTGGCGGCGGACATTCAAAATCAGGATCCACCGACATTTTGTTTCTGGTATCGATGACAGATCTGGTCTAGAACTAAAGAAATTGATGAGAGATCTGGTTTGATGCTATGCAAAACACAACTGAATTGTTTTCTTCGGCATCGGAGTATGGAAATCAGTGCGGGAATTGAGAAATCAATGTTTATTAACAATGATCAAACACAAATCGAAAAAATGCAGCAACAACGAAGAATCGGAGAAAACGATGTTCTATTCACCATGAGAGAGAAAAGGGGAAAGTGAAAATACGGTAGTTTAATTCTATTCTGGTAAACTCTTAAAATTAGAGTATTTATTTATTTTATATTTTAATTTAAGAAGATAAAAGTGAGAGCATCGTGTTATCCAGGGTAAAATTTATCAATTATAAATTAAGGGCTATTTTTTATCTTTGTTTTTTAAATAGGAGTATTTGAGCCCATAACTCTTTGAACATAATAGCTATTAGAATCGTCTTCCTCAGTTTCGAACCCTAATGTTCAAGATGTTGTGCTTTCTGTCCTCCCCAAGGCTAAGAGAAGAAAAGGAAACTATCTCCATCGTGGAAAGATGGAATGCAAAGAAAAATTTTATCTATTATCAATAAAACATGATGAATATCTTATACAGCTTTATCCCCTAATTTATACAGATACACAAGATACAACCAAAGACGAAAGGGGATAAGAGTATTCAAATCAAAATCAATGTGAGATGCATTAGACAAATGAAAAGCCTAACTATACCCACTTTACAACCCAATTGGCAAAAATCTGGTCATATTAAATTACATAGGGACAAGGTAAAACTTTCCAACCGCTACTTCGAAACAAGTAAAATTTGGGGAAGATGAGAAGTCCAGGAACTACCAACCACAGAAAAACAACATACATATAGCAGCGGAGGCTCCGCTTCCCATCCAAGTAAAGGAGAGAAGGTAATAATCATTATAGTACCTAAAATACCACCAGATCCCATGGTGAAGCCACAGGAGGGAAAAGCACCGAACTGCTTGCCGCCTTACTACACCGCATCATCCGTGTCATATCCACGCTTGAAGATTTTCAAACTAATCATTTCGGTATTTAGTCGATGCAGATTATAGAATGGAACTTAATTATAAATTTTGACTGGCTTCTCAAACGTGTGGCGGTTCTGCAATGGATCCAAAAGCCAAAGAGAAACAATATTATGGACCATCTACGGGCATTGGGTAATATATGTATGCATACTAAGAAATTGCTATTTACTTATTTTTAGAAGAAACTTTGATAAATCAAGAAATTAGAACTGGATGCCAATTCAAGTAAAAAATACTTCAGTTCTTAAGTTCATAATAATGGCATTACAGTCTAACAATATTGCAAAATAAGTGATGAGCAATAAATGAAGAAAGTGAAAGGATGCCCATGACTACCTGACTCGCAGAATAAGACCGTTTGGGGGTAGTGTCTGAGTGCTCTAACCCCAGGTACTGCTCCCAAGCACCATATACATCTCTTCTCTGGCAGATAGGATGCAAAAATACCCCAGTCAACTTAACATTGAAAATGCTCAAATAGCTCATAATACCGACATAGTATAACCCAAAGAGAGAAAAATTCAGAAAAGCAAAACAAGACCTGAAAGCGACTGGACACAATGTCGGGGTCCTCTAAATACTCTGGACGTCCCAATGACAAAAAGGCAAACTTCCACTGAAGATGTAAGAAGAAATCGGAAACAGTTAGAAGCTGAAACAGGCAAGCATCCCCATTGACTTGGTAATTCATATTAACCAAAACTTTTAGCAAAGTGAACAGATAAGTTTCATAGTGAAAGGCAATACCTTAGAAAACTCCTCATCTGGGACCTGCAATTTCTTTTGAATTCGTGCTTTAACCTCTGCTAATGTCTCTCCTTCGTGAATGACTAAAAAAAATGGTTCCCCGAAATTCTGAACTTGCTGTTTTAACCCAAAAGAAAAGGTTTATGAATATTACATATCTATCATGCATACTAGACTCGTAATGAAATATAGTACCACTTGATTCTGTGCAGTCTCCTTTGTGAAGTGGTAAACATGAATCAGGCGATCGTTTGGCCCCAAGTTCTTTTCCTCTTCTGGAATCTAAGATAAAGCAAGAAAATTGGCATATTCTAAAATGAACAATTATTATCAGCCAAAACCAAGAAACCAGAACTATAAATATTAAACATATGATCCTATAACTCAGCATGGATTACCACTCTCCCCCCTAAATATCTTTAAAAACAGTTACGCTTCTTTACTAATAGAAAATTTTGCAACTGAACGTCCACAATTCATCAATTTGATAATTATAACTTTGATACAGCGGGCATGAATCAAACCATACAAGAATACTAATAAATACATCAGTATAAACAGCATATTTTAAAAAAAGATACCTCCTCCGCACGTAACGTCCAGTACTGATCATTTATATTTTCAATCTTCTCATGGTTAGGAAAAATCTGCAAAATGAAGAAACCATCATGTGAATTATGAGACTATTAACACAAACACAGTCGTGTCATCTAAACAAACTGCAAAGTCAAAACTTCTAAAAAGTTAGTGAATAGAACCATCAACAATACAAATTTCTGGTCAAGTAATGCAGGTTGGATTGCAATAAACAAACAAGGATTGAGTCAGAACACAAATTCACTGTCAACATCTTGTTCTAACTGAAACCCAAATAAATCACTCAGGATAAAAAAACACAAAAATTTCAACAAGAAAACCTAGAATCAAAAAAAGTAATATTTCAAGCAGGATTTGATGAACAAAAAAGATCAGAATGTCAGCTGTTCTGCTTAAAAAAAGAGAATGTCACCAGCAGAGAACATTACCTTGTAAATCTTGTGATAGAAAACTTCAAGCAACCTAAGTTCAGCATTTGGATGAGACAACTCTACCTATCATTAGATGAATTGGATGTCAGATATCGCCAAGATCGTGCTGCTATATCCTCACTTCTTTTCACATTTTTTTTGGGTAAGTCAACATCAAGGGAACTTGCTTTAAAACATTAAAGAGAAAGTCTCCAAATAGAAATGAAGTTATTAACAATCATTTTCATGACCTGTTAAAGTAAAGGTTTTGCCCTTTTGTTCTTTTTTCAATGGGACATCTATTGAACAAATAAACAGAGCTCCATATTTCCAAAATTCAGTATAAAGGACTACAACTTGCAGTTTGAACCAAGCTTACCTTTGTTTTAATTTCATTAAGCACGTCTCCAACACTGCTTGGTTTAGGCAGTCTAATGTTGAGGATTATAGCCTGCGCCACATGACACGTGTCATTGTTGTTAAAGAAATAAGCAAAGATATTTTAAAGAGCAGAACATATCCAGCACCTCATCCTTTGTTGCATGATGGAACGCAACCTTTAACGTTTTCAGGCACTGCAATTCTGGAAGAGGGATGTCCAGGACTTCATAATAGAGAATATCCGATATCTATCACAAGTAACCGAATTATCTGTGATCAGTATTAGTAAATCACACAATAAACATGGACAAATGCACAATCTCCCCTCAAAGTTGCCCCATGAATGAGCAAAATTAGAGCCACCTGATTGTAGTGAACTAGCATGTCTATCAAATGATCAACTGATCGATATTTGATAGGATTGGGCTTTGGTTGCTGAGAGTAGCAATTGTGAGGAGTAAGCCGGATTTTAGACGGATCATCCAAGGCAAGGTGCTGGGCTACTCTTTCCACAACATCATCATATGTATGATTCTTTGCCCTGTACATTAAGCCAAAAATGGTTAAACCCACCTTTAGAGAGTGCTGAAAAGATTACAAAGGAAATAGAGTGAATAAGTGATATCAGATAGTACTCACAACTCCAGACAAAATTCATCTTCCTTGGGCCTTTCTAGAGCCCGAAAATGCACAACCTGCCAGAGATAAAATCCACAATGAGGTCCGGAGACAAGAATAAGGTCAAATAGTGCACATACTATTTTTCACCAAAGAACTTCCCAGACTAACTTTGCACATGCACTGAGCTAGAGCAAAAGGTCCCACGGCATATAAAGGAAACTAGCCGTCATTCATCAATGAAAACAGATGAAGTTGAGAAACGACAAGCAAGTTCAGTATAATGAAGTTGCCTAGAAGCAGTTATAAAAGAGAACAGTAGGAAGGTTAATGGAACAAACTAAAAAAAAAAAAGATGATTAAGAGATAATGCTCCAATCATTTCTTTTTTTTGGCAGCGTTCAAAGATGAAAACTAGAGTCACCCAAAAAAAAGAGAATGGTAGGAAGGTTAATGGAACAAACTCAAAAAAAAAAAAAAAAAAAAAAGATGATTAAGAGATAATGCTCCAATCAATTTTTTTTTTTTTTTGGCAGCGTTCAAAGATGAAAACTAGTCACCCAACACATTGCATGAATTATTTGTTAAGACCAAAACCCATAATCTCTGCGCGCGCGCGCGGGGGGGGGGGGTGTGTCAAGGATCCACCTGGCGATTTTTGACATATTCCAGATATGAAGGAACATCAGGAAATCGAAGTTGCTCATCACTTTCAGGGAGAGGTCGTTTCTGGAAGCAGATAATGTCCCCATCTTCAATCTGTGTGTGAGAGAGCAAGATGGACAGAAAAAAAATAGTCAGCATATAATACGAAATAAAAGGCAATTTAATAAAAAAATTAAAGCATAAAATACCTGACTGAATCGAAATGAAGCTCGTTTATCAAGGCGTTCACACATAACAGATGGCTCAAATTTGATTTCCTGTTGACATTGTAAATAATAGCATTGCAACTCTGAAATAATGTTACATGCATCTTAAATTAAAAAAAGAAATATAGTCTTATGTGTAACATGACACACCTCAAAGAGTTCAATTTCTTGATCTGAAGCAAACCCAGCCAACTCATTCAGCTTTGTCAGGATCTCAAGTGGCTTGCCAGTACTTCTTACAAAAAGCCTACCAACATATCTGGAAAAAAGGAAAATGATTCAATGACTATTAGCAGGTAGGAATCTTAAAATTCTAATTAACGCATTGCATTCTAGTTGCTTGTGATGTACCGGAGCTCTTCTTTATGAGGATCATAGAGTTTAAAAAACAGCAGTATGTCTTCTTTATTCTTTTCTGGCGGAGGAACCACTTGTAAATCCTATAATTTCAACATAGTAAGCTCACATTGAATAGGAGAAACAAAATTTACTCAATATGAACATAGTCAAGCAAGTAGTAAATATAATTTCTGTTTTGGCAAAGAAATACCGGTCCACGCTCCACTTCCAATAACAACTTCAACTCTGCATTATGGGCTTTATTTGAGACTTCCCGCAGTGTTCCTACCTGCACAGCATAGGCATGAACATAAAATAAAATAAGATAACTACGGAAAAGATTGGCTGTTTCATTTAAGCATATGTTTCACATAAACTGAAGAAGCAACAACCAAACAGATAAGATCAAGCAAAGCTGAAACCGACTTGGACCACAAATATCATATAAATGGAAATGAAGTGACTGCATCCAGAATGCCTAGGAGGGTAATGAAACGCATCATCAATAGCAAACACAATGAAGAAGCAAAAAAGAAAAGCAATAAGATTAATCTACCAGTGGCTTGATAGTCTTAATAAATTCTTACCATTAAACAGTACCAAATCATTTGATGTCTCAATGATTAATTAGGAAATATATATGGGAAAGGAGTGATGATTATCAGCATATGCATCTTCTAAGGGGAGATGGTGAACTGTTATAACCCCACCCCCCACCCCCCAAACAGAAGGAACAACAAAAAGCAAAATGAGAGAAGGAAGAGAAGAGTTGATTAAAACAGTCAATGCCTCAAGATATAATTGGCAAAAGGCTTGCAAACCGCAAGACAGAGAAAAAGAAGAAAAGTTAAATATAAGTGGGGCACCCATCTAAAAGTAGACACAACACACCACTGTTAAACATTTTATTTATGAGAATTGCTATTGACGAGTGCCCTAACTACCAAGCACCATCAAAATGGGTATTATCATCGTATTTCCAAATAAAATATAGATAAGCAACATAGCATACATAATTACCGTTTGAGCTTCCTCCTGGGGTGTCAATGGTCGGTTTGGACGATAAGTATGGTTCTGTCTTTTTGCCCATATCCAAAAGCGCTGAAATTGAACTGGTATACCCAATTCTTTGGCCACCTCTTCCTTCGAGAAAATAAACATAGACATCAGTGAGGCTTGCACTTTCACATGAAAAATGAAAAAAACCTCATCATATTGAGATGAATCAAAAAGGAAAAGAAAGAAATACATGCACACAGAGTCAGAAAAAGAAACTGATGATGCAGCAACAGAAGCAAAAAGTGACGGCAAAGGGTAAAAATAGAATCATGAAAATCAATGTACTGACCGAGTGACTGCGTTGCACAAACTCTTGAAATTTTTAAGGCTTCACAAGAGTGAATAAAATTTCATAGCCTCAGGTTACAATTAGCGGAAAGTAAAACTATCTAATTTTAAGTCGTCGCAAAGGCCAAGACAAAAGAGATCACACGGGTTTTGAAATTATAATTTTACTTCACTAACAACCAGAGACAAAGGGAGACAGGGTGCAGGGGTCACTGGACAGTCTTCAATTAAAAGAATATCAGGAGTATTTTAGAAATCTTACATTCAAATAAATATAGTTAATAATTTATAAAATATTTAGTGGGTTTCATTCAATTAAACAGTACAGCACAGACTTCTTAAGTTCTCAACAGAGACATTTCTGCTTCTCAAAATCTAGCATCACCACCTTGCCGTTGCAGTACCATTGGCCACTGGCCACCGACTCGTTTCAGTTCTAAAAAAAATCGACAATTTATAAAAGATTGAAATTTGGACCCCCACTGTCGAAATCCTGGCTTCATCACTGTTAACAACAGTACCATATTAATGTTCTTCTGTCTCCCTCATGGTATTATTATTATTATTATTATTATTATTATTATTATTAATTTCATGCATGACTTAACTGAATGATTTCTCTGTGGTTTGTAGAATTTACAATTTTTCAGAAAGGTTACTCCATTAACAGCAGGATTACCATATTAATGATCTTCCATCTCCCTCTGGGTAGGTCTGGATCTTCTGGTGGGCATTATTATTATTCATTTATGCATGACTTCACTGAATGATTTCTATGTGCTTTATAGAATTAAAAAAATTTAGAAAATTTGTAGAAAGATGGATATCTGATTCCAAACTGATTTTCTGTCTCGCAACTTAACTCCATTTCTCTCCATCTGACTCTACCTGTGATCAAAGTTAGACCAGAAAGACATATATTTTTGCAAATGATCCCATTTTATGTTTAATTAAATAATTTCTTCCTCTTGGTTTACTGAAATACCAGTAGAATCCCAATGACTCCAGATCATCTAAGAATTATGATAAATTCATCTCACTTCCTACAAAAAGTCTCCTCAACAGATGTCTAAGTTATACCACAAGATATGTTTTGTTATATAACTAGCTTTAATTGAGATAATAACCATTTCACTACTTCTGGAGAAAACATGCAGTACCTTGAAAAGGTTAAAAGGCATCTGTTTCTGGATTCGAAAATTACGGACTTTATCATGGTCTACAAGATCAAAATATATATCCTTTCCAATCTGTTCCTTCAGGTCCTCATCTCGGGCAACCTAAATTGGAAATAAGTAGCTTCGGCAATCAATTTGAAGATATTAGGAGGTCAATTGTACATGAGACTGCATGTTGAGAGATTTAACCTTTATAATAGTGTAAAGGTGAGCCTGCGCTTTGTATCTTCTCTTGTCTTCCTTTTCTTCTTGTTCCCTTTTCAGTCTTATCTGGTTTAAGTAGGCTTGATCAGTTTCAGGTTATATAACATGAAAAAATGGCAATAAATGGCAAATGAACAAAGAATATAACATTACCCTAAGATGCTCGGCAATGTCCTTTTCATCCACATCACAGATTATTTTATCCTTGTCACTCACTCTTATATACACAAGCATGTACGCGTTCGAGTATTTGGTAAATTTAAAAGGAGTGTTGTTGTAACCAGGATTTGTCTGTGGCAACTGCAGCATAAATAAACATAAGCACAACCATATAAGAGAAATCGAGAGGATGAAAATCGAAAGGCAGACATATCACCTCCTCCTCACCACCATACTGCTCTTCTAGTGCCCTTTTCACATCTTCTTTGGTGACCCTTTCATCATCAAATTTGTACCTGAAATTGAGTCATAACCCTCATATTAATAGGCATGACTGGAAAGTTAACTATTAAAAATGCAGCAAAGCGTGCATATCCAATGTGCAAGGGTAAGATGAGATTGAGGACAAGGCCAAGTAAACTCATACAAGGACTGCATGTTTTAGTGCAGTCATTATCATAATAAAATTGATATGCTCCAACTGTTCTGTTTCAATCTCCAATCTATCAAAGTTTAAGTATGTGTAAGGGAAGAACAAGAGGAAGGGGATAACAGATTCTTTAAAAGTACTAAGACCAACCATTGATCAGTAAGAGTTGGCCTGATGAATGCATAATAATGTCCACCATGTACCCCGCCACTGTGAACCAAAACACTATTGACAAGGAAACGAGATAAAACACCTATCAGCTTTGGATGAAAAATATAACAGAGAAAGATGCAAGGATTGACATATAAATACAAAGGGTGTACAATAACCTGTGGAGCATGTACAGATTTCGTACACTTCTATCAGCGTCTGGAGATAAATATTTGCCATTATCTCTATCAAGATCAAGCTCCAATGGAAATTCATATCGGTCATTTATCTGCAACAGTAACAAATTGCAATAAAATCAACAACTACTGTTTCACTATCATCAGACAACCATCAAAGCATTAAAGGAAAGTACAATTGGTATGATCACTATTTCGATATAATCAAGGAGATTTGAAGCAAGAGCAAGGAGATTTAGCAAAAGAAATAAGATTTTGTGGAAGCTCTCATGCAAATACGCTCAAAGGGGATTAACATGGTTGTTTAAACCACTAACCTTCACCATCGTATCTCTCATAAAATCATACTCGAAACGCTTTAACTGAAGCTGTAGAACCGGAGGAAAGTCGATGAACAAGACACCCTTCTTGGCATCCTAATATTCAAAAAAAGACTGTTCAGAGAACGGAAAAGCTCATGCCGAAGAAGTGTTTGAAACAGGAACAAAAACATTCAGAAACAAAAATCCTAAAGAAAGCTAACTAAAATTTCTTGTAGTTGTGAGTGGCCAATCCCTGCATCAAACCAAAAAACCATAACTATTATCAAATTATATTCAAACAGAATAACGCCTTCCTCTAAATAACAGAAATTTTGGTGCCCCAAAATCTTATTGCTTATCAGATCAACCCAATACAATTTCCTTCCAAAATATGACCTAGTCCTTGCATCGCAATGTGTAACTAATTGTCACAAGAAGGGCTCCATAAGCCCATAGATAACCCTCGAAAAGAAAGTCCACATATGACTTTGAATTCATAATGCTTTAGAGGATAGAAAAGTACACCTTCCTAATGCAAACACCTTTCTTATCTGTTGACACTAGAAACTTGATGAATAGATAGCCGTGCCATATCTCAAAAACAAAACAATCTCAAAAACAAAACAAAGACTATCCCCTCCAGCTCCAGGCCCCGCCCCAACACAAACCTGACATGTTTGTAACACAACATATAATAGTATATCCTTACAGAATCTGTCTAGGCAGACTTCAGAGATTGAAACAACTAAAGGCATACTATAATAAATATGCATTTGAGATTATATTAACAGTCTCTCAATCATAATTCACTAGTCCCAGACCCATAATTATCAGAACATCTACATTGGACGCGCTAGAATCACAATGCATCAACTCTGATCAACTCTGGTGCGAGGCTAATCACAAGAAGGCCAGAGTTCCAGAGCTCTATTACTATTTCAAAGAGCATTTCCGCATTTATAGACTGATAGAGTAGCCTCATTACATAGCTGCTGGCACAAGACAGATAAACTCTCCCACTATTCGATAGAAAACTTCATTTTCAATTTATGGAAAAGCCAACTTTCACAGTTAAGTCTAGGTTATAATGCAGCCTCCAGAAAAAAGATGTATACATAAACATGCACTACATCATTATCTGGTCTGGTACAATTACATACCTGCAAACCATGCTCCTCGGCATGGTACTTGTTATCTCCTTCAAGGCGTTCTACTTCCACATACTTGTCAAATGAAGCATAAACATCCTTGCAACCTTTTACATCAAGTTGAAGGTCTGCCAAAAGAACAAGAATTAGAATCAATGTATTCTCCATGAGAAGACAAAGATCGTCATAAGAAAACAAATAATACCATAAAATGATTCTTTTCTTGTTGATTTGAAGTCAACATTGATGCATTCAATATAATTCATATGATGGCCTTCAAATAACTTTTGTATGGTTCCTTCAACAACAGTTCCCTGTCCATTAAGAGAAAAATGATTACATCCTAAATAACCTTTATTATAGGTACAGAAAAAAAAAATATCTTTGAAGGAGGTCAGTTCTGTCAGAGTTTTGTGTACCTTCATCTTATCTTCAAGCTTCTCACATAAAACTCTGTTAAGTTCTTGCACGTCGTGTTGCATGAATGAATCATAAGTGTCCCATCCAAACGATTTAGTCAATTCTTTTGTTGCCACACTGGTGTCATTATATTGGAGCTTATAAAATAAACTCTGTAAAGCCAAAGGGATGCTCCCAGTAGGGATATCATTCTCCGTCGTTGGCATATGATATACAGCCTGATATAACATATTTAAAGTAAGGCTTCTCCATACTTCCCTCAGAATGACCTCATGTATATAAAATTATTGGCTAATCAGAAAAAGAGTGTAACCTTTCTGAAATAAGGAATATGGTACAAAGTCTGAAGCAAAGAGTTCATGTAACAAGTTGCTCCCTGGTTCTTAAGCCCAACGTAACCTGTTTCCTTCTTTGAGTCATACGCCCAGTAATCAATAACCTTGCGTACAGCAACATCAGCTTCAACTACACAAGTATCATTCACAAGGTACCCCTTGTTGGGATCATAAAGCTCGCTGAGAGGCATAAAAGATGTGAAACCCCAGTCACTCTCCCTTTGATTAAACTGATGTTGTGTGTCTGCAAAACCCAAGAAAGAGAAGAATAAATCAAAAATATCATGATTTAGTGACATAATGCAGATAACCTATTTTCCAACATTTAGTCACTAAGCTACTCACTCAGTTAAAATCCATCACATATAGGCATATCAGACCAATAACTACTAAAATGTTTCTACAGCCTTGTTGAGGTATAAAACTTCACTACATAACCAGCAATCTTCTAAGCGCAAATTACAAGAATTGATTTCTTGATTGTCATGTATATGGATGGAAAAGTATCACGACAGCTCTAAGATTTTTTATCTTTAGTTTACAAATTCGGATCATCCAACACAGGACTAGAACATGAATGCTTACACAAAGATTATCATTATCAAATATATATTCGAGCCAGCATGCATATGTATTTTCAGTCACAATACATATATCAATCTTTAGCTACATAAATGCATTGGAAACAGATCTAATTCTTGGGTGTACCTTTTTTAACTGTAAGTTTGTTGTGCATTTGATTAACTATAGCCAAGCTAAACTGTGCATATCTACTCCACCCATAGGGCAAGGTAGACGAATCAGCCACATCTAAATACATCGACAAGTAGTCCACATTGTTTCCCTTCGGGAAAATAAGCACACGCCTGCAAAATGGAACACATGTCAGAAGGCAATCAGGTTGCTTTCCATATGCAAGGTAGAGCAAACTAGAAGTTTAAGACATCTAGACCAATAACGCTAGGTTCTAGGTAAGCTCCAATAAACATAATAAATTCCATTGGCCGGACAACACACTATCACATCGACAGAAACAGAAAAAATTAAACTTTCCAAAATTACCATTTATAACCCCCAACAGCGAATACATCAGAATACATCTTCTTCATATTCAGTCGGGAAAAGTTCTCAATTGTCCATGTGAAACGTGATGCTTGTGGCTCATCATTGGCCTGGTTCTCCACACTTCCAGCATTGTCTTTGTCTGCTGGTACCACTAGAAATTATAACATGCCACTAAATTTTAGCAGCTTGAACAGAAACAACGACAAATTCAGAAGTAATTTTTATAAAAAGTGAACAATCCATCAATGACGTCCCATATGCAAGCATTCGTACTAAAAACAGACAAGGAATATTCAAATAGTGTGGCAGAGTGCAGCACCTTCCATCGGCTGAGGACCTTCAACTAAAGGCTGAGGACCTTCTACTAAATCCGAGTGCGGAACCAACATTTCTTCATCTTCTTGCTGCTAAAGTCCAGAAGCCAATTAAAAGAAAAAAAATAAGCTTGATCCAGCAGACATTAGGCTTCCTAAGAGAATTTATAATCTCAAATTCAATCATTCGCATTAAATCAACACAATTACAAGAAATTCAAATTGAACTAACTTAAACCTCCTTTTTCATTCACGCAAAACCCTAGTCGATCCAACCATTCAAGCCCCCCCACACACACAAAAGCAAGCATACAGACTCTGCCGCGAGGCACGAATTCGATAAAATGCAAGCAAATTGCTGATATGCAGCTATAAACCACGGAAGAGATAGAACCCGGAATGGAACTAAATGGAAAAATGAGAGTCAGAATGTAGTGGAGTTACATCCAACGGCTGCGGAGTCATCATTGTCATGGCTGGATAGACTGCAGCGACCGATCGATACTATACAGAGAATTAATGTAATCCCTAGGTTGGTAGGAGAAAGAGGGAGAGGGGGAGGATGAGAGAGAGAGAGGGAGAGGGAGAGAGAAATATATATATAAGGCCTCTGGGTTTTCTGATGGGTCGACGCGACTCGCCAGGGAGAATTTGGGTATTACTGCAATGTTTGGGGGCAAATAGGGATTGAAAAATAGCCAGCAAAATGTGGGCTTTTTGGTCATTTCAGCTATAAACTTTGGAGTTGTCGAATGCAGACCATGCCATTGGACAATTAATGCGATTAACCGACATATGTTTGATGTGCTTCTTTTAGACTATAATAATTTCTTCCAGTAATTGTAATGTACCCTTGATATATGTAGGTTCTTTTTTCCCATTTATTCATGTTTCACTTGCCACATAATAAATATTAAGAAGATGCACATCGGGCGGCTCATCCCTCACGGCTCGAGCCCATGAGGGATGAGTCCTCCGATGTTGAGGCACTACGCAACGAGTCCGTCTCATCCGAATAAGCCGGCTCAAGCAGCTAATGTATGGCACGTGGAACGAGCCGTCTAGAGGGATGAGCCGCCCGATGTTGAGGCACTGCGCAACGAGCCCGCTTCATCCGGATAATCCGGCTCGAGCAGCTAATGTTTTGGTGCGGTGCAATGCACGCGCCCACCATAATAATAATTTTAAAAAAAAAATCAAATTTTTGAACAGACCAACAGATTTTTCTCGCTGGACTCCGCCGCCGCAACGGGTCACCGGCGCCAGTGGCAACGGTTAGTTTTTATTTTTATTTAATTTTTTCTTTTTTTCTCTTCCTCCTACTCTATAATACACCCCACTTACTCCTTTTTTATACATCATTTCTCAACTCCTCTCTCATTTCCTCTCCTTTTTCATACATCATTCTCTCATTTCCTCTCCATTTTCGACAACAAAGGCCACCAACAATCCGCAACCATACACAGAGGCGGAGTCTGAAGCCTTGGCCGCCGTTTGGGTCGCGGTTAAGGCATCCACTCGGCCCGATTCCTTTTGGAGGATCATCGGTAATGATGCCGGCTTCATCCCACAACTTGAAGTCGTTTATTATCTTATGCTTTTAATGTAATTTGTAGTATTTTTTCATTATGTCGTTTAATTTTTTATCTTATTATCGATGTAATATTTTAATTTTATTAATGAAATATTATTCTATTTGGTAAAACAAATTAATTCAAAAATTTAAAAATATTAAAACTTGGAAACTAATTTGGATAAGCATGCGGATGAGTCCGACCAATGTGGGCAGGGGCTCATCCGTGGGCCAGAACATCCGTTGAGCCCCTACCACTAAGGGGCTCAACGAATGCAGATGCTCTAACACTAATCATGTTTTACACCATCCCATCACCTAAATCTTACTCCATTTGTATCTTTTCATTAAGCCCATTATACCTTATTTGGACGTATCATTTCATTAAGGCTATTTCCTAAAATAAAAATGCACCATATGATAAATGTCCCACTATAACTCATAAACTACCATATATACCACTAAAAAGCAACTAACTTCATTCTCTCTCCTACTTGATGTGATAAAATACCCCCAAAAGTTACTTTATCTTTGCATCTTTATTAGAAACAACTCTTTTTGCCAAATGGGCTTAATGAAAAGATACAGATGGAATATATTATTGCTTCCACAAGTTAGTTTGTGATTTATTGATTGAATGATATGATGGTGTGAAACTGGATTTATTCATAACTACTCTCTCCGTCTACGATAAGTGTGGTCCAAAGGGAGTGACATGTTTTATAAAACAAAGAGTGGATGAGAGTGGGGAAGGAAAAAAAAATATTGTAAGTGGAGAATATGGCCTATGGTTGTTGTAGGATTTGTGGTGGAGAATGAGTCAACCAAAGGTTATTTGATAAATACATAGACTCATGGTCCCAGTTACTAGGGGTGGCTAAACGATAGCCTGTTTTCGGTTTTTAACCAACCGAACCGTTAACCGTCGGTTAGTCGGTCACCGAAAATCGACATAAACAGTTTATGGATGGTGTTTGATTGTAAATTTAGACTGGAACGATTATCGGTTAAAATCGTTAACCGATCTAGTTAACCGCAAAAAACGACTTAAATATTATATAACAAAAAATCATATAATACATTTATAATTCATGTCTAGGCTTAACTGATTGATAGCCCAACTCGTGATTGGGCCCAAGCCTCAAATCAATTGTAAAAGTTGGAAAAATTAGTAAAGGTTTGATTTCTACCAAAACCCAATTGACCTCAACTGAGTAGATGAGCCATCAGTCTGAAGGTAGCTAGAGCTCACTCTTTGAGCATAGGGATTTTATCTTTACAGGTTCAAAGTGAAGAAGACTGTCACAGCTCCAAATCCCGAGGGACGGCAGAAGCCGGGGTGCGACTGGGGTTGGATTAAAGAAGCGGGGAAGAAAGGGGTTAATTGACTAAACATACATGAAAAACATCGACAAACTATGAATAAGACTTGAATATCAATAAGAAAGAGCTAATCCCTAAAGATTACTCGACAAAAGTATAAAAAGAAACTAAGTTCAAAATTTACATACTTAGACTACTGAATATTGTTCAAAAGTACATCAAAGAAATTCAAAGTTTGGCAGCGGAAGGGTTCTAACTAAACATCCTATCTTTTAACTCAACATCAACCGTCGCCGCTCACCGTCGCTTCAACCTGCACATTTAGAAAACAATGCAGGGCTAAGTACAAATGTACTTAGTGGGCACGATGCCAAAATCTTAATCATAAGTATAAATAATCTGGCATTTTATAACCGTAGCGCATCGGGGTTTTGTTGAAAAGGCCCAAGCCTACTAAACCTTTTCTGACTAATTTGTATAAAGCAGCTTGCGCAAGCATTTTTAGAGTATGTTATGTTCAATCTTGACCAAAGCTAATTCACCGTGGCTGGCTACCCCTCAACAGGATACCACATACACCACAGGTTACAAAGTGCACTAACTCTGGAAAGCGCTTAATAGCTAACTCAGAGCCGATCGATAATAGTTAACAATCCTAGCGGTTAACTATAAATTCTGGAAAACCCGAAGGTTAACTCAGAAAGGTACAAGAGAACTCACATAAAACAGTTAACCATTTTATGCCAAGATTATCACGTTGATAAAACACAATTATCAAAGCTGTAAACTTTACTTTCGGTTTGTGGAAAACCCCACGTTTTATTTTCATATAATAAAAGCCCACCTTGTAAAATACAGAACTTATAAGCAAAAGCTTCCAACTTGGGATCTTCCGTCCTTTCTCTACAGTTGGCTTCCTCCTTCATCGTAAAATAAACATACTTAAAAACGGTTCGCAAAAGAATAATCGAAGAAAGAGAATCGAAGAAAGATTTAGTTATTTTATTCTTTTGGCATTTGCACGCTTACTAGATTCGTTTTACTTAAATGGGAAATGAGACTCATACTAATCTTGTTTAGAACTCGGAAGATCTCATATTCGACTCTCGGGTCAGAAGAGAAGGTATTCGATGTCTTAATACGACTTTAAGGATTATAAGAAACTAAGTTGGAAAGAATCAACTTAGGCGATTTATATTTTAGTTCCTTGAATGACTTATGAAATTTCTCGTTTATTACTTCTTTAATGAAAGGATAAGATATAAGATCTCGACTGGTTTTCATCACTCAAGGTTCTATACTTGACTCTAAGGTCAGTAGGGAGATGTTCGTTAGCTAAAAACGGCTTAAACGTTTGAAAGAAACTAAGTTGTGAATTAAACAACTTAGGAAACAAGAAACTGAAATTTCACTGCACAGTCCAGTAACTCTGGAGGCTGTCCAGAATAGAGGACTTGGAAACAGGGGGTGAGCCCTATACCATTAGAAAGCTTAGGAATTCTAGTTCGCACTCCAATTTACGGATCACAAATCCGATAAACGAGTTGGAAGATATTACAGTTTCCGGCGAGGGTCGCAAACTGCCGTGGAAACCCTAATTGATTGATAAGTTCGACGTATAACGTTTTAGGTTCGTTTTAAGCTCTCGTATTCATTTTTTTTTTAGAAACTGGACTCTCAAGGCAGTCATCACGTACTTCCGTACGTGACAAACTCCTTCTCAACTCGCTCAAAAGCACGACGTTCTAACGTCTTATTTCAACTACCAAGTACTAAACCAACAAAGGAATTCCAAACGTCTTCTAGTTCTCGACTATAACTATAATCCATATTATTTCAACTCGAACGCTTATGACATCAACTAGAAAGATGTTCTAAATTTCATTATAAACAGTAATATCATATTAGAATTCTCATCCGACTTCTTGATTTTTAGTTACAACTAAATGTTCGTCTCTTATACGATTTTCAAAAGTTGTCGGATTTTGTTCAAATTTTACGACGTTAAACTACGTCTAACGTGAACCGTTTTCATGCATGCATACACATCTTAACATCATTATAACTCAGTTTATATCGTGATCTTTGCCTCTTATGTTTCACTAAACATTTTTTAGAAAATTCTCATTTAAATTCTATTAATCAACTAACATGATTTGCAACTATATTTCATTAACAATTGATCACTTATATCAAACATGTATAAACCCCTAATTACTTATAAATTTTTGGTTTTAAACATATGTTAAGGGGATGATTTTCTTCTCATATTAACAACATATATTCACTAATCAACATCTTATATTATCCATTAATCGATTATAATTCCAAAAACAACTAACATGCATAAAATTCCTAAATTCATACTTCAAAATCCTAATTGAAAACTTACAAACACATAGGGCTTTCAATCCCTTTTCATTCCATACACTAATTAATCATCTACTAGGCATGAATCAATGATCAAAAGAAGAAAAACAAAAATCCTACAAAAACCCCAAAATTCTCGGCAATAACATAGGTTTTAGGGTTCATGTTTTTGTTCCATTTTAATCTCCAATTATCCTATCTAATACATCTAATTTCATTAATCCAAGATCAATTCATCTATCCCATAGCTCAAAATTTCGATCATAAGAAGAAAAAGAAAAGAAAAGAAAACCAAATGGATAGAATTGTGGAGGATCATGATACC
Organism: Schizonepeta tenuifolia; assembly: GCA_029490685.1. Taxonomy (NCBI): domain Eukaryota; kingdom Viridiplantae; phylum Streptophyta; class Magnoliopsida; order Lamiales; family Lamiaceae; genus Schizonepeta; species Schizonepeta tenuifolia. Next base: position 49,584,656 of record CM055956.1, on the reverse strand, counting down.
TTGAGAATTGAAGAAAGAACTTAAGAGGTTGAATGGATGGATTGATGGCTTGTGTTCTTTCTCAAGCTCTTGAAGAAGGCTTCAATGGTGGGTGGGAAGGATGAAGAAGATGAAGTTTGAGGGAGAGAGAGAGAGGATTGCCGAGAGAGATAGAGAGATGGAGAGAAAGAAATGTGTTTTGTCTAAGTTTGCAATGATGAAAATGGTTGAAGTGGTGTAAAGTAGATTTAGGTGTCATTAGTTTAACAAAGTCAAACATGCATGCTTACACCTAATTAAGTGAGGTGTCGGCTGCATGGAGGAGGTTTAGGGGGTTACGGATTTTTCCGGCGCGATCCGACGTAACGGGAAAACGAACGACGAAAAACGTTGCTCGGTACAAAAATCGTCGCGATTCGATTTGACTTACAAATTCTAACGTATGAACTTAATTGGAAAATAAATTTATAAAATTTATTTTGACAAAAACTCGGGACGACAAATCCGAGTTTCGTCCGGAAAAACGTAAAACAGACTTTCTCAGCGTGTTCGTATTGCAATTTTGTAACCGTAAAATTAAACGGTTTTCCGTTCTTAGTTTACAAACTAAAAACTTTTCGTACGCGCTAATCCCTAATACGGTAGCCGTCTAGCAGACTTCTGTAATTTATTTTTAATAACGGATTCGACCGTTAGCCTTAGAATTCAAAAATTATAAACTTAGGCGTGCAAAGCCATTTATTTATTTAACTTTAAATATTAGAATGTAAGGAATTTACGGGGCAACTGATAGGGGTATTCCTTTCTCAATTCTTCGTTAAACTCTCACGTGGCTTTTCTTGGTCGTAAAGATCTTCTTATCTACTCAATAACACATTGACTCGTTTCTAAATTCTTATGCTTTTCGTTTCAAGATCATTTTCGTTCTTTTTCCATAATTTAGGTCGGTTTTAAGACCGACGTTTTACTGACAACACTTTGTGCATAAAACGATTTATAATACTTTCTCAAAATGAGATACACGTAAGATAAGCATTTATAACTTTGGCAATAAAGCCATAACTATTTGTATTGGAAACTATTCTTTCCGAGTTATTTGCTAATTATGAAAATCTTTGTCGAAGTTTTAAACTTGACACAAAATTGTCGTTTCTCTTTAAGAGTTTTTTTTTTTTTTTTTATATCCTCCTTTACATTATTAAGGGTCAAATTGAATGTATACACATAAGATATTTGTCTTATTTAAATTCTTTTATTTCGATTCGGATCTATCGTATGATTTCGATTATTTCACTGACCTTTTCTGATCCTGAGTTTGTTCCTTTACCCACCTTATAACAATACGGTAGCTATTAAAAGAAATTTAAAGCCTCGTAAGGCGTTTTACCTATCGTAACTTATTACTATTATTATAACAATTCGATTGATGGAAGTTATTCTTCCATGTCACTTTTTGAGCTAATATTATCGATCTTAGTATATCAGCGAGTATCTGAATCGTTTTCTCAGATTATTTAATCAAACTGGAGACGGGAGAAAAAAAAATGGTGCTAAGATTGAAGTTGGTATTTCGTACAGACGCACTATCTTACGGATATATAGTCCTGATAACTTCTTTGATCTATGGAAAATTTTAGGATTTGGTAGGTAGTAAACTGATTAACGGCCTATAGGAAACTATCCCAAGGCAGTATTCCTACTGTTAACTTTGAGCGAGTCTTAAACAATTTAATACTATATCCTTTTATTTCCATTTTGGAACATTTAACGGTTGTAACAGCTCGCATGGTCGTCAGTGAGAACTTCCACTTACTTATAAGCTAAAGATATTCTATCAACAAGACAAAGTCTTGTTTCGCTCTATTCCACTGGAAAACCTTTCTTAAATCCTTAATTGTTGTCATTGGAGATATTAAGTCCACTCCTAATTCCTATCAAAACTCTTTGTTTTAGAGTCATTGCCTGGTTTGTCCAATCTTATCCTTAGTCGAAACTAATTCATTTACTCGTCTTTCTTCTAGGTACTTAGAATCCTTCTCGTAATTTGGTATAGCTACTTGTATCGCTATTTGCTTCTATAATTGATGTTGGGGTATCGTGCATTACTACACCTATTATCCCAAATCCTTATATAAACGTTTCTTTTCCTAAGAAGAGATACCTAAACTTAGGTGGGATCTTACGACTCAGCGTGTCTATCCTTTCGCTGCTTTTACCTAGGTGGTAATTTATTTCACAAGCATACTATTCTACTAATTTGAGCCATCTCTTTTATCTTACGCTAATTCCTTTGCTCGATAATGTACTCCGATCTATTGTGATCTGTGAAGATCTAATCTCTTACACCATATTTCAGTACATGTTCTACGGTTGCAAGCACTAAGTCATAGGTTGGTTACTTAAATTCCTGAGGTTAAAGTGCCGTGAAGCATAAACTATTGCTTTCTTATCTTATTTAACTTGATATCCAATGAACGTTCTTGAAGACTCATTTATCCTTGCGTTAAACATCACGGTGTTTTCCATAGGGAAAACGTCTGCCTAATGAAATCATTACCTAACAACATTAGCAGATGGTTCTAGAATTCTTATAATTCTCCTGGTATCATTTTAAATAGTGTCTTTTTTTTTTTTTTTTTGATTTGGGCGTTGCTAACAGTTCTAAGTTGGTCGCAGAACCTATATGATAATTCGATGGTAGTCCCATCAATACTTCTGGAAAGATATTTTCATATTCGTTCCTAATTCCCACGTTCAAAAGTCTTGTTGGCTCTGGGATCTCCAACTAGGTTCACGAGATATTTTCATGCAAAAAGCACGGCTCGCAGTTAACATTTCAGGAAAGATTGCAGATGAGTAGGTGAAGTGTCATGCTTTGTGGCAGAGGTCGAACGACTCTTTGATCTCCCTCTCTATAGATAGAGGTCTTCACCATTGCGAGAAAACTGCAAAATAAAAAAATAAAAAAACAAAATAAAAACCACGCATAAGCGTTCAAGCATTCGAAGCAATTTCTCTTTCACAAAAGCAAGGAAAAGTTTCAGTCGAAGAACAAGTAGTAGTTGAGTGTCCACACCTCCTCCTGTTCTTATTTCTAGCCTCTCAGAATCATATTTCTTGATTGAGTCTAGAATTCCCAGTCTTGCTATTACTAAGTAGATTCTCTATTATAGGTTGAGAATGTAATCCTTAGAAGGAAGCCTCCACTGCAAAGTGTTGAAGGCTTCACTAGTTGGAAAACACCCCAACCCCATTCTCTAGGTCCCCTTCAAACCCGCAATCAAAGAAACTAGGTCCCTTAGAATCCGCAATCTAAGGATAGGCTTTACACTTGCCCGTAAAAGTGTTGTAGGTGTTGTTCGTACCCAGAAACGAACTGTTTAGGCTTATTTGGTGCTCGTAAACCAAACATCAACGTTTGATAAGTACGCGTAAGCTTTCTAATGGATTGCTAGCCTGAAAAGCTAGTCGTGGACGTAGGAGTTCATCTTTGAACCACGTTAAAATACTTGTGTCATTTACTTTCCAGTATTTCAGAATCTCTTTATTTCACTAACTGACTGACCGCATAAATTAGCCTTTTGTAAAACTGCACTAAGTGTTTGCGAACTTGACCTTCACATTAAAAGGACTTTTCAGTAAAGTAAAGAGACAAACAACCACCACATTCCGCACTACATAACTCTTTCAAAACCTAGGACTACACAGTTGACCCTCAGTCATAGAAGTCAACTATGCTCCGAACTGAGTGACAGCTCCAATTGAGTTTTACAATTGCCGAGCATCACGAACTGAGCAGTTCATAACTAAAAGAAAGTTAAAAAAAAATCTATACTGGTGTATTCCTCCTCCCATACACAAGTTCACTCGTTACCGGGACCATCAGTAACTTAGTTCTAGAAGCATTTTATAGTAAACGTAGCCTCTTTTCCTTTCATCATACTTCGATGTGGGATGGGATGTAATAGAAGTGAAAAATACCTTGTCCCACACCAAAGGAAGATAAAACAGAAAAAGTGAAAATGCGTTATAAAAGGAGAGGACGAAGTGTGGAATTTTAAAACCGCTTGCTGCCTCAAATTTTGATGATTTGAGTCGATGATAGTAATATTAAAAATTTAATATTAATGAAATTAGTCTTAAATTTAATTGTTTTGTAATACCTACAATTTTTATTCGGAAAATCAGTACCTGACCTGAATAACTGACACGATTATCGGGCAACCGACTAAGGGTTTCTGGTTGGTGTACGTTAGCTAATTTTCTCCTTAGTTGGTAGTCGGTTATTCGGGTATTAGGTCGGTTATATCGAACCCGAACCGACGTCCAGTTAACTATTGTATGGAGGGAATACACAGTACATATTTTTCCCTTAAAAACTTTTTCGATTTTATTTTCTCAACAACTGTGATACTCAGTTGGAGCGGTCGCACAGTTCGCTATACAGTTGACTTTTTTGACTGAGGGTCAACTGGATAATCAAACTGAGGTTTTAAGTGCGGTGTGGAAAGTGTTGAAAATTTGATTAATCGTTTTGATTGAAAATCTTTTCAGCGAAGGTCAAGTTCGTAATACTTAGTGCAGTTTTAACAAATGAGCTTGATGATGCAGTCAGTATTCAGTTAGACAAAAATAACAGAATAAACAATATTGTAAGTAAAAACAAGATTGATTTTACGTGGTTCGGAGAGCGACTTCTACGTCCACGACCAGCTCCCTTGCTAGTAATCCCTTGAAATGTTTACGCGTACACTTCGAACGTACAACTTGGTTTCTAGGTACCAAGTAACCTTATAGGTTATTACGAGTTCAAGAAGATCAAGACAGCCTGATTACGGGTTCAGAAAAAATATAATCTTTGACTGCGGGTTCAAAGGGACCTAAACCTTTTTAATCTAGTTAGGGTGTGGAGAGTGGTTTGGGGGGGGGGGGGTGGGGTTCCAACAAAGAAACCTACAACACTGGAAGTGGAGATTTCTCTTCTAAGGTTGAAATCTCTAAGTATTTTGAAGTGACAAGGCTTGGCGAAGGTGAGTGTATATCTTCTAAGACTCAATCTAAGAATAAGTTCTTGAGAGCTAGAAGAGAGTACATGGAGATGGATAAATTCTCATACTTTGGCTTCGAACACTCTTGTATTTTCTCTTGAGTTTCTCGTGTAGCATCAGTTTCAGTAGTCTTCACACTTGGAGAGGGCCTCTATTTATAGATGGAGATGTCGAACTAGCCGTTGGAATGAGTAGTTTGACTTTTGTCATGAAAGTGATGGGCTCCTCTCTCACTTCTACAAACTTTCCTAAAATGGTAACTGTGAACCTTGCTTTTGAACTGCAGGTCTTTACTGTTTGCTCAAATAAGAAAATAAACAGTCGTCTTCTTTTCACTGATCTCGTGCAATTTGAATTTAAACTCAAGTCCATGTCTTCTCTTCAAACATCTTCACACTTATGACTGCCACGGTTCTGAGCACAGTTGGTTGACTAACTGTGTAGCTCAAGTTTCGAAGTCAACTGTGTTATCTTCTGACATGATCAATCCAACTTGATCGTCAGGTGCCTCTTCAGTTCGAATCCTATAAAGATAAAATCCTTACGCTCAAACAGTGAGCTTCAACTAAAATGACTCAAAGGCATATCTACTTGGTTGGGGTCCAATTTTCCTCTTTTTGATGATGCCAAAACCTTAACTCGCACCACCTACAATCTAAGATGAACACAATTCTAGTCTATAAGATTCAGATGGTTAGCACAAGAGAAGAAAATTAACTCTAAACTTAAACAACGAGATTGTGGTCATCAAGTCGAGTCAATGATTCAAACTTTTCAAAAATGACTTATTAATAAAATAACAAGTTGGAGAAGTTACATTAAACTGAGTATTTAAAAGATCAGAGACTAAAAATTCATCAGATGCCAAAACTTCTCTTCTCGGCATAAGCTGGCTTCCAGCTTCAGTCCATACTTCGAATAGATGAGCTTCTTCAGATCATCGAACTTCTGTGCATGGTTGAGCTAATCTATCTTCAGCTTTATCGCCATGCCTTCAATCTCTTTCTCGATCGCCCAGTAGTTGATTTGACTTGAGCCTTTGATCAGCGGAAGAGAGAAAGTCTTTTTCTTCGGTGTCTTGGTAGGGTATTGGCCAGCATCCTTCAAGGCCTTGAGGAGTCCATGCTTGATTGAGGGATCATCCCTGACAAACAACTTCAGAAAAATCACAAATGTTGCATCTAGGTCAGTTGTCCCGTAGGAGTACCCATAGTAGTATTCATCGATAAATTCTTCCTTAAGATCATCCCAGTTGTCGCTCAAGTTGACAAACATCCATTTATCTGCATGCAAATCTCTCAGGCCTTTGTCATCTTGCTTCCTTGCAGTTCTACTCTGCCGTTTAGATGCCTTTCTCCTTTTCTCGGCTGCAGCTGCCTTTTTTTTATAAATGGCTCTAGCCTTCCTGTCCATTTTCTTAACCTCCTTCTTCATGTCCTCTTCCAGCTCTAGGAGAACTCTTTGTTGCTGCTTGGCGAAGATTTCCATGAAGTTAGGGTCAGCCATTTGCTTTCTGAGGCTCCAGCTGCCGTGGCCATGCACTTTAAATCTTTATCAGACGGTCTGTCCTCATTCAGCTCGTCAGCGAAGTCAGCTACGCCTTTATCCTCATCGGTCAACAACTTAGTTCTCTTAGTTCTCTCTATCTCAAAAGGTTTAGAATGCGCTCCAGCTTTAGGAGTCAGTCTTTCTCCCCTGTTGGGAAATTTAGTAAAGTTTTGATTGATTCCAAAACCAACTGACCCCAACCGAGTAGATGTTGCCATATCCTAATGTTAGTATTTAGGCTCGTTGTTTGAGCAATGTTTAGATTTTATCTTTACATGACTCCAGCTGAAGACGACAACATAGCTATACTCGGATAGAACTACAGATGGAAACTAGGATGGAACATCAGATGTAAGAAATACAATTGAGCGTTCAAGCCAACTGTTTGGATGTGGAACATCAGATGTAAGAAAGACAACTGAGCCTTCAAGCCAACCGTTCGGATATAGAACATCGGATGAAAGAAAACATCTGAGTAATCAACTGTTCGTCAGATGTGACAATCCACCTAATCAGATAGAACATCAGTTGCAGGACTCTGTTGGGAAATTTATTAGTAAGAGTTTTGATGAATTCCAAAACCGACTGACCCCAACCGAGTAGATATTGCCAGAACCTATTGTTAAAAGTTAGGCTCGCTGTTTGAGCAAAGTTGAGATTTTATCTTTACAGGTCTCCAGCTAAAAAGATGGCAACAAGGCATCACTCAGACAGAACATCAGTTATGAACTTATGATGAAAGACAATTGAGAGTTCATATGTTCAGATGGAATGAGGGGGAAGTCTTCAGAACATCAGTTGTGAAGGAAACCAATTGAGGGTTCGTCAGATGAGAAGCAGTAGAGAGGAAGAGAACATCAGATGAGAAGGAAGTCATCTGAAGGTTCAAACTCAACTGACTAAATACAAGGAAGACAACTAAGGGTTCAGTTTCAAAACCTCAGTTAAAGAACTCAAACAAGAAGATCAACAACATGAAGTTCAAAGTCAGCTGAGAGTTCAACGGTTCGGTCAGAACATCAGCTGAAGACCACTCAGATAAAGATCAAGATTTTCAACCGACTAATCGAGGTTGACTGTCAGAAAGGTTAAGATTTGAATTTCAAAAGGAAGTCACATGAGGGTTTGACCGTTCAGTCATTACCCCATCTGGCCCAACACAAGGCTGTCTCAGAAGAAAAGCATAAGAGCACAGATGCCATATCGGGAAAGTCTGCAGAGATGAGAGACAAGCCATCGCTTTCAACGATCAGAGATCAACAGCTCCTCCAACGGCTAGTTGATACTCTCCGCCTATAAATAGAGGCATTCTCTCATTCGAGAGGGACATAAGACAAGAGACAGAGAAGTGCAATCACAAGAGAAACAAGCGCAAGAAAAATCTGCAAAAATCACATTTTAAGAGCATCAGCAGCTGAGAGTTCAAGAGTGATAGAACATTAGTAGCTCAGGGTTCATAGAGTTATAATCTGTCTTAGATCTTAGTTTGAGTGTTTATTCGTTCAAGCCATAGATCCAACTCTCATTCGTGATTGAGCTGTAGTTGGAAAATCCACCCACATACACACCTTAAAAAGTGTTTGTTGGGATCATACTCTTCCTGTAATTGAGTAGCTAGGTCGTCAAGTACCCGCAAACTTGACATAGGTTGTTAAGTACCCGCAAACTTAACTGTAAAGGTTGATAAGTACCCGTAAACTTATTGCAACGATTGCACAGCCCGGGTAAGCTGTGTGGATCTGTCCAGAAGAACTTGGACAGAGGTGTGAGGATTCACATCTCCCCATGGACGTAGGAGGGTTATCTCCGAACCACGTTAAATCCTGTGCGTCTGTGTTTATTTTTATTCAGTTACTTATTGCATTTTTAACTGACCAAACTAACCGGCATACAAACTGCAAATCTGCACATTCTCAACTGTTTTGGTTATTGACCAATCGTGCTAAAAGCGTGAGTTGTTTTTAACGAGTTTAATTTCCACCACATTCCGCACAGTATCACTCTTCCAACTCAGGTTGCTTACTCAGCCGTGAGATTCCAACTAAGTCAGTTTTACTCAGTTGAAGTTTTTTTTTAAGGGTTAAGTTTTAAAATCCTAACTGGTGTATTCCCCCCCCATACACCAGTAACTCGTTTCGGGACCATCAAGTGGTATCAGAGCAGTGGTTCAAAAGACTGCTGACTCTGTTTCACAAGGTGTGAATTCGAGAAATTTTCTTCAGTGGTCAACTGAACAGATCTTTTCACGCTAGTGCATATGTGCTCGCATATTTGTTCTATTTTTTGTGTGCAGATGGATGTCAAGGACAAGATCGTCGTCATGTTCTCAGTAGTCAATTATACATCATGGAGAACTCGAATGAAGAAGATCCTTCTATCAAAGCATCATAGGATGCAACAAGTTCTCACTTCCGGACCAATCGTCATCAAAGATAAAATAGTACGCACCCCCACAAATCCCAACGATGGAGATACAGTGGTGGAATATGTGGAGAAACAGCCGGAAGACTACACTCCTAAGGAGGCCAAGGTGAGCCAGTTGGATATCTGGGCTCAGAGCACAATAATGTCCACAGTTGGACAAGATTATCTGCCTTGGATAGAGGAGTGTGAGATTGCAAAAGAAATGTGGGACATTCTGGCATCGCTAAGTGAAGGAAGCGATGAGACAAAGGAAAACAAGTTCTCACATGCATGTCAAGATTTCGACAACTTCAGTCTGCAACCTGATGAGACTATCGATCAGCTTGAGCTCCGGTTTATGGACATCATCAGAAGAATCCAATCCATCCGAAGAGGAAAATACACACTAAGAGAAATCAATCTCAAAGTGTTGCAAGCTCTACCGGCTGAGTGGGATACTTTCACCAATATCCACGAAAGCCGAGCTGACCTTGGTGAAATGGGAACTAAAAGATTGTTCTCAATCTTAAAAGGAAATGAGTATAAGGTCAACAGGAGGAGATCGCAGTCCTGAGGTCAGACAAGTAAAATTGAGGATGTTGGCTCAGCCTCAAAGTCAGTTGCTCTTCGAGCTGACTACTCAAAATCGAGATCATCGAGGCCAACCAGATCGGCTGACACAACTGCAAAGGAGCCAAGCAGAGAGGAACTGCAACAGAACATTGCAGCTCTGTCAAAGAAGCTAGCCAACATGGACACTCGGTTCGGAAAATACAAACGATTCTACAAATCAAACCGAACTCGAGATAGCTCAAAGCCTGTCACCAACGACTGTTTTGAATGCGGAAAGGAAGGTCATTTCAAGGCTGACTGCCCAGATCTATCGAAGAAAGAGAGAGATGCTCTAAGGGCCAAACAAACTGGAAAGAACAAGGCCATGGTTGCAGAAGAAGCAGCTGACGATATGGATATCTTCACTGACACCGAAGATAAAGATGAGCTGACTTCTACCAATAACGTCATCAGTCAGGATCAATGCCTCATGGCACTTGGAACCAACCAAGATGATATTGAGGTACAATCTAATCCTGCTCAGTTAAACTCTTCCAATACTTCTAACATGCAGGAATCTCTGAACGATGAGTTGGAACCCTCCTGGAGTGATTTTCAAGAACTCAGTGAGGAGCTGCATCACCAATCGGTTGAGTTTAAGAGTCTTCAAGCTCAGTTCGCCAAACTTGAAGATTCCTTAACCGAAAAGGACGATCTGATCAAAAGCCAAACCGAGGAGATTGAGAATCTCAAGAGTCAACTGAACGAGGCTAAGGCTCCAGCTGATGAGGAGTTGACAAAGCAGAACAAGGAACAACAAGATCAGTTGAAAAATCAAGAGGCTCAGATCGAACATCTGATAAAGAAGTCAGATGGACAAACCGAGCAGATAACTGTACTCGTCAAGGAGTTACAAACTGAGAAGGACAACTAATTAAGCTGTATCAGTCATCCAAGATCATAGAGAATCTTATCAGTTATAGTAGACAGATGGATGACGTGTCAGGTCTCGGCTATGATGTTGTCAAGGATACTGGGATTCCACCAGCAACCTTCATCAAAGCTGTAGAAGTCACAGCTGTCGAGCCAGACACAACTGAGTCTCCTGAAGCTAATTCAACCTCCACCTCTCAACAAGTTCAAACGACCAATAGGATTACAACTGAGAAGGGAAAAGGAGTTGCAGATATAGGACAGAATGTTCCATCGGTTGAGGTATCAACCGAGGGGGAATGTTCCAAAAGTCAGAAGAGGAATCAGAGGCATCGAAGGCACAACCGCAACCGATCTCAGAATAAGAACCGACCTCTGCATCAACCTCAAAGTCAACGTCAGAAGGAATGGAACCGACCTCAGAACAGACATGGGTTCAATCGTCTGAATCAACAGCGATTCCAACATCAGTTCGACCAAAGGTTCCAACCGAGTCAACCAATGAGGAACTGGTCAAACAACTGGAGATATTCATGCCATAATATGAATCATCAACAGGGCATGAACAGCTACAGACAACCCTCAGGAAGTTGGAATCATAATCAGCCACAAAGATTCCAACATGGCGTCCGACCTCACAGACAAATCCAAAAGGATAAAAATCGCCATCAAAACAGGGGGAAAGCCTCACCTCCTAAAGCTCAACATGGGAGAAATCCAACTCCTCCCAAGAAACAGAACATCTCTATTAACAACAAGCCTAAGGATAACCGAGGTGTTGTTATAGTTGATGATGAAGGAAAAGTGATCTGGAATGATAAATCCATCAGAGTATACAGGGAAAAGCGACGCACAGTTCCAGGGGGAACTGGTTCTAACCCTCCAGGACCCAACTGAAATTGGGGACCTAAGCGAGTTTCTCTTTGCAGGTACAGGAGAAACAGCTGAGGAAGAAGAAGGCGTCTGCTACAATGTGGGTGATGGATAGTGGATGCTCGAAACACATGACTAATCTGAAGGGTTTGCTTGGAAGTTTCGTGGACAAAGAAGGTCCTTCAGTTACTTTTGGTGATAACTCAAAAGGTTACACCAGAGGTTATGGTACCCTTGAAACCAATCATGTTTCAATTTCTAATGTCTCTTATGTTGATGGATTGAAGCATAACTTGCTCTCCATCAGCCAATTCTGTGATAATGGTTTCTCTGTCAAGTTTGATGCACAGGGTTGCAGGGTTAAAGATGTCAGATCAAAGCAGGTGATATTGTTGGGAAATCGATCACCAACAGGGAATGTCTATTACGCTGACTGGAACAGCAGCCTCCCTGACACCTGCCTATTATCAAAAAGCAGTTCTGATGTGAGCTGGCTGTGGCACAGAAGGCTCAACCATCTGAACTTCAAGACGATGAACCGACTCGCCAGACAAGAACATGCAAGAGGCATACTAAACAGAGTGTTTTCAACAACACACATCTGCAGTGCATGCCAGCTGGGAAAGCTCGCTAGATCCTCCTTCCGGTTGAAGTCATCTCCCTCAACCGACCGAGTGTTACAGTTGATCCATATGGATCTCTTTGGGCCAGTTACACCAAAAAGCATAAATGGCAATGAATATACATTGGTTGTAACTGATGATTACTCGAGGTACACGTGGACCATTTTCATGCGTCACATGAGTGAAACCCGAGATGAGCTGCCCAAGCTGATGGATCGGATAGCCAACCAACAAGAGATGAAGATTATTTCTATCCGATTAGATCGTGGAACTGAGTTTCTAAATGAAACCATCATCAAGTATTGCGAGAAAAATGAAATTACCCATCAGGCATCAGCCGCGCGTACTCCGCAACAAAATGGAGTAGCTGAGCGAAGGAACAGAACGCTGAAGGATGCAGCCACATCCATGTTAGCCAGCTCACCTCTACCAAAGAGATTTTGGGCTGAAGCAATCAACACTGCTTGCTACACTCAAAACCGGTCTCTTCTAACCAAGCGGTTGGGAAAGACACCATATGAGCTATGGAGACGCAGAAAGCCAGATATTTCTTATTTTCGCGTTTTTGGTTCAAAGTGTTATATTCACAACAATGGGAAGACTCAGTTGAAAACTTTTGATGCCAAAGCTTCGAAGGGCATATTTCTTGGATATGCTGCTCGAATCAAGGCATACAGAGTTTTCAACAACGGCTCTCGTATTGTGGAAATAACACCTCATGTTAGTTTTGATGAATCTACCTTTGAGTGCAGGGAACATGTTAAAGGACAACAAGCAGATCCAGCTGTTCCACCAGTTCTCACCAGATCGCAAGCTCTAAGGGAGAAGAACCTAGTTGAACCACTGGTTTGGGCAACTGTGGATGAGGATCCATACTCTTCTGAAGATGAGTGCGAAGACCCCAGCTCATCCTAAGGGGGAACTTCAGCTGTTGCTCCTCCAACTGCTTCAGCATCCGAAGCCCAACCGAGTCCGGTTCAACCTAATACCAATGTTGAGGATCCAGACTCAACAGCTGATCAATCATCAGCTCTAAAGACTTCAACTCAGATTTCAGAACAGCCACAGTTAGAAGAAGAAGGAAGACGCAACCGAAGATGGTATCAAGTCCATTCCACTGACAACATCATCGGCAACCCAACCGAGGGTGTGCGTACAAGGAGCCGAGTTGCAAATCCAGAATCAACTGAAGAAAACTCCAACACTTACACCCAATATGCTGAGGAGTTGGCAGTTCTAGGGGAGTTCGAGCAAGCTGGAGATGTTGCCATGATTTCTTGCTTTGTAGCTGATGTACCAGAACCGAAGAATGTTGGGGAAGCTCTTAACTGTGTTCACTGGACAACAACCATGCAAGAAGAACTGAATGAGTTTCTACGCAACTGTGTATGGGAGTTGGTAGAAAGACCAAATGGTGTCAAAGTGATTGGATTGAAGTGGATTTTCAAAAACAAGAGAGACGCCATTGGATTCATAGTAAGGAATAAGGCAAGGTTGGTAGCTCAAGGATACTGCCAACAAGAAAGAATCGACTTTGAAGAATCTTTCACGCCTGTTGCAAGGCTGGAAGCCATCCGAATCTTTCTAGCTTATGCCGCACATCACAAGTTCAAAGTGTATCAGATGGATGTGAAATGTGCATTCCTCAACGGAGATATCAAGGAAGATGTATATGTTGAACAGCCTCCAGGTTTTGAGACTGGAGATGGAAGAGTGTACAAGTTGAAGAAAGCTATCTATGGTCTAAAGCAAGCACCAAGGGCCTGGTATGACACTCTTTGTGGTTTTCTACTGAACTCGGGATTCAAACGAGGATCAGTTGACAAAACCCTGTTCACCATCAAAGTTGGAGAAGATATACTTGTTGTGCAAATCTACGTCGATGACATCATCTTCGGTTCCAAGTCAGAGGAACTGTGCAAGAAATTCTCAGATCTCATGAAGGAGAAGTTCGAGATGTCAATGATGGGCGAGATGAATTATTTCCTTGGATTACAAGTGAAGCAGTCATCAGAAGGAATTTTCATCAATCAGTCTAAGTATACAAAGGAGCTCATCACCAAGTTCGGATTGCAGACAAGTAAGACCACGAGGATCCCAATGAATACTAACTGGAAGATTGATCCCGGAGCTGAAGGAAAGCTCGTAGATGCCAGCCAGTTTAGAGGGATCATCGGTTCGCTGCTATATCTAACTGCCAGCCGACCAGACATATCATACGCAGTTGGAGTGTGTGCTCGATTCCAAATTCAGCCAAGAGAAGCACACATGTTGGCAGCAAAGAACATCATCAAGTATCTGAAGGGAACTATTAATGTTGGATTGTGGTATCCAACTGACGACAATATCCAACTGACAGGATACTCAGATGCGGACCTAGCAGGAGATCGGTTGGACAGGAAGTCTACCTCTGGACACTGTCAATTCATGGGAAGCAAGCTGGTTTCATGGTTCTCCAAGAAACAAGCATGTGTTGCAACCTCTACAACCGAGTCAGAGTATATGGCTGCCGGAAGCTGTTGCATGCAAGTATTGTGGCTGAAGCAACAGCTGAGAGATTATGAAGTTGCAACTGGACATGTTCCCATTCATTGTGATAGCTCGAGTGCCATAGCTATCTCTCTGAATCCTGTTCACCACTCTCGGACAAAGCATATCGACATTCGTCATCACTTCATCCGAGATCATATTGAGAAGAAGGATGTGTCCATGGAGAAGATCCCAACTGAGATTCAGAGAGCTGACATCTTCACCAAACCTCTTCCTGAAGCTCGGTTCAAGATGTTGTGTAATCTTCTTGGACTATTGGATCCATCGGATGAAGAGTCATCCGAGCTGGAGAAGATCCATCCGAGCTAAAGAGTCATCCGAGCTGCAGAGGATCCATCTGAGATGAAGAGTCAGATATCCATCTGAGGGGGAAGCTCAGATGAAGGGGGAATCTCAGATGTGAATTGCCAACTGAAGAACATCAGCTGAACAGACGAATTCGAGTCAGCTGATGGTATGCGGCAACTGAGAAACTCAACTGTGGTATATACCTGATCTCGACATCAGCTGGCAGGTATCATTTATGACTGAAGGTGTTATGATATTAAATGAGAATATTTGAAATAAATTCAAACATTCCTGAACATGTCAGCTAGACTAAACAAGCCATCATGTCGCATTTAATGTAAAGTCTGACTGAACTCCTATAGCCTTACTTTGTAGTGCGACTGGGCTGACACCTTAAACTATTCACCTTCTCACTCGCGCACGTGGAGCGTCAGTTAAAATACCCAACAGTCGCGTAATCCCAGCCGTTGATGGATTCGCGCCATTTAACCCCAGCCGTTGATCTCATCTGAGTCAAAGCTTATATAATACGGAAAATCAGGAAGTGATCCTTACCTTCTTCGCATATCCTTACTATTTCGTGCATATCTTTTCAATCTATTCATCATCTTCTCCAAATTTGTCTCACCATTTTCAGTAACGAATTTCTTTCTCTTTGCATATATATCTCTCTTTGAGATGGCGCCTAAATCTAAAGCTTCCAAGAAGATGGTTTCCGCAGAACCCGCTACGTTCCAGGAATCCTTCGACATGTTGATGTCGAAGATTCACTTCGAACAGATTCTGTCCAGAGCGGCTCTGACCTCGCCGGAACTCGCTCCTGTTGCCGCCATTCTTTCCGACCACAATCTGCTCGACTGGGCAACCCTCTCTCCATCCAAGCTGCTCAGGAAGTAGGTTGCATATTTCTACAGAAATCTGCAGCGAGTTGCAGAAGACGGGCTTGTCACGATCATCCCGTGCAAGCAACGAAACAGCACTACCCGTACGCTGGAAGACACCGCCATTGAAATAAAAGTAACCAAGGAACTGCAAAAGATCATCCCCAGAGATCGAAAAGCCGTAGACGTGATGGGGAATTTCACGAACAAGGAAGCTGATGCATTCCTGCAAACAATCCTTCTTGTCCCTGAACAATTGAAGGGGAGTATGCAGAGGACAAAACTGAAGTCGGAGCACCGATTGTTGTTTGACGTCATTTCAAAGTGCGCCTTTGCGTACGGAGGAGCGTTCGGTGATATTAGCAGACCGAAGCTCAAGCAGCAGAAGGCCCTGGAGGAACACCACAAAATCGACTGGCTGGGCTATCTTGAAAGCCAGCTATTGATGGAGAAGCAGAAAATTTCCGAGACGACAGCTGAGTCCGGAGAGCAGTTGTTGAGTGTCAAGGGGACACTCAACTTCGGCACAAAAATCTCTGCCCTGATCCTCCAAGCTACAAAGGGACAGAAGCTGACCTGGGAATGGAGTGAGGACCCTCCGTTCAGCAAGCTGATGCTGTTCCCTACAGCCAAAAAGGCTAAAGATGTGGTGGACGCAATCTACACACCCAAGGGAGCCTCCAAGCCAGCTGTGGAGTCGGCCTCAGCAGCTCGCCGCCCTTCAAGGTCCAAGCCTGCGAAGCGCCAACTGGAGGAGGTGGCTGAGGAAGAAAAAGATGAAGAAGAAGATGAGGAGGAACCCCTCCATAAGAGGCCCAGGATTCGAATCATCCAGCCCACAGCGCAACCGTCCACAACGAGCCTTGCGGTGGTGATGCCAGCCAACAAACCCGCTGAGGAGAAGGAATCAACCGAATCAAGCCAGTCGGTTGACCCAGCTGGGTTTGTTCTTCAACCTCGTCAAGAAGAAATGGCTGAAGGGGTGGAGATCCACGTGGAGGAATCCAGCTCCTCCTCAGATGACTCTGCTTCATCTGAGGAGTCCCACGACAGTCCAACTGGAGCTGATGCCAACCAGGAAAACCCACCTGCGTCTGAGGAAACAATTGAGCCAGCCCACTCTCTACCCAAAGAGGATCCAGTTCTCTCAACTGGTCCTCAGTCAGATATTCCAAGCCTCTCGCTCGATGCCAACTTTGTGACCACTCCTTTGGCCAACGTTGATGAAACCATCGAACCTGTTGCCTTCGATATTGACCCCCCACCAATTGATGAAGAAGCCAACCGCCAGGCGATTTTGGCTGAATATGAAGGCAGGCTAGATTACTGCTTCCGCAAGCTGATCGGCGTGATCCCCGAGGCAACCTCGATGCCCATATTTGCCGTATTCGGGACGGAACTACTTTACCAGTTTAGCGTCATATTCAGTTATTGGTACGTCAAGGAGGAAACCCTCAGGATCCATGGTTGGGACAGGTTGAAGGTTGAAGAATCCAACCTGAGGGTATACTTCGACTACCAGAACATGGAGGTGGCCTACAACTAGAAGGTGGCTGTGCTCCGTCGTCGTCTGGACAAAAGCATCCAAGAAGGGACAGACACCAGGGAGCTGTGCAACAATCTTAGAGCTGTTCAATTTCTTGACCAAATGTTGGCTAAGAATGCCAACTACATGGAGGATGTCGACGCAGCTGATGAGGCGGCCAAGAAGGAAGAAGAAAAGCTCAAGGCCTACAACCACAACACCTGCCTGGACCCTCAGATCAGCCAGCGCTCTCAACCGATGCCATCTGTGAGCTGATCTCTGAGAGGGTCAACCAGCTGAGGCAGGAGCTGTTGTCCAAGATCCAGCTCAGCAAGGAGGAGGATGCTGACAGGATAAATCAGCTGATGGCAGAGAATGCAAGCTTGAAGAATCAGCTGGAACACCTTTCCTCCTCCCTACAGCAGAAGATCGAAGAACTGTCCACTTCTACCAGCTCGGAGGTCAAGGATCTGAAGAAGGCGGTTCAAGGACTCAGCTCGGACTTCAACGTCTTCAAGTCCGTTGCTGAATCCGATCTGGCAAAGTCCCAGCAGACTCAAGACTAGGAGTGGATGTCTCAGTTTGCAAATTTCCGAGCTGAGTTCGTCACCCTCCACAAAGAGGTCTCTGCGACTTTTGCAGCCTTGCAGAGAGCCGAGCAAGAACGCCAAGAACTGGAGCTAGCCAAGCAGGTGGAAGAGAAGGATGCTGTCAACGAACTCTTCTCCCGAGTTCAACAAGCTGAGGCCAAGCTGACCTCCCTGGATGGCACTGTTGCCACCCTTTTGGATGATGCCAGAAAGGGGGAAGACAAGGAGCCAACAGCTGTTGCTGGAAAGGGGAAAGATGTTCTTCAGCAGGGGGAAGGAGTTCAGCAGAGGGAAGAAGAAGTGCCAGCTGAAGTTGAAGGAGCAGCTGAAGGATCGCAGCAGGAACTGGAAATCTCCCATGACCACGTAGCCGAGCTTACAGCTGAGCTCGATGCTGATCTTGACGGGATATCTGTTGAAGACTGCATCGAAGCTGCCAAAGCTATGGGGGAGTCCAAGGAGAAGTACTTGAATCTCTCTTGGATCAAGAAGTTCGCTGCTGATCAGGCCAAGAAGGTGGCCAAGTTCGAGAAGGAACTGGCCAAGGTGGAGAAGAGTGTTGATAGGAATAAAGCCAGCCGGAGCGTGCGAAGAATAAACAAGCACCAGATGAAGGCTGAGGCTAGGAAGAAGACACAACAACTGCAGAAGAGCGCCCCGCTCCCGTCTCGGTTCCCACACGTTGACAAGTGGATGAATGCTGAGTGGAACGATGACTGGGAGCAGTTCAAGCATGAATTTATTAATGACTTTTATTACAGGAAGGTCTACTCAATTGAAGACCCAAGGCAAGCCTTCAAGGAAGCCTTGTGGGAGCTCAGATCTGGAGATCCTGGAATGTTTAGTCAGTTCAAGAGGGCCATGCTGAATGCTCAGCTCGATCCCAACACCATTCCAGTTCCGCAGAAACTCAGATATCGCCCTCATATGATCAAAGACACAAGTACTCCGAATAGAAATGCGATCATGGCTGAGGCGAGACAAGTCTGCAAAGAACATGGTGTCAACACTGGGATTGAGTCACCTGCAAAGAAAGAAATCTTTGACCGTATCTTCAGCAAGTACGATCAACATTATTTTTGAGCTGATCTAAGTTTTTTTTGTCTTTTGAGCTGATGTAGTTTTTGGAGCAACTGTTGTATCTTTAACTGTTCTGTGCTTAACCCTGTAATCTTCAGTTGTAACAAAAACTTCAAAGTATATATAAGATTCACCTTGATGAACAATTCCTCATTGTCCAAGCTCTGAATCACAAAGTCTTTTAAATACCATGTTATAACTGTGCTAACCCTTTGATGTTTTATCTTATAGACTGTCTAGAATTTCAGCTGAGATTTTAGATAAGTTAGTAAGGTTTAGATCAATAGTGGTTCAAAGCTGTAAGTGGTTTTGGCATCATCAAAAAGGGGGAAATTGTTGGGAAATTTATTAGTAAGAGTTTTGATGAATTCCAAAACCGACTGAACCCAACCGAGTAGATGTTTCCAGAACCTATTGTTAAAAGTTAGGCTCGCTGTTTGAGCAAAGTTGAGATTTTATCTTTACAGGTCTCCAGCTAAAAAGATGGCAACAAGGCATCACTCATACAGAACATCAATTATGATGAAAGACAACTGAGAGTTCATATGTTCAGATGGAATGAGGGGGAAGTCTTCAGAACATCAGTTGTGAAGGAAACCAACTGAGGGTTCGTCAGATGAGAAGCAGTAGAGAGGAAGAGAACATCAGATGAGAAGGAAGTCATCTGAAGGTTCAAACTCAACTGACTAAATACAAGGAAGACAACTAAGGGTTCAGTTTCAGAACCTCAGTTAAAGAACTCAAACAAGAAGATCAACAGCATGAAGTTCAAAGTCAGCTGAGAGTTCAACGGTTCGGTCAGAACATCAGCTGAAGACCACTCAGATAAAGATCAAGATTTTCAACCGACTAATCGAGGTTGACTGTCAGAAAGGTTAAGATTTGAATTTCAAAAGGAAGTCACATGAGGGTTTGACCGTTCAGTCATTACCCCATCTGGTCCAACACAAGGCTGTCTCAGAAGAAAAGCAGAAGAGCACAGATGCCATATCGGAAAAGTCTGCAGAGATGAGAGACAAGCCATCGCTTTCAACGATCAGAGATCAACAGCTCCTCCAATGGCTAGTTGATACTCTCCGCCTATAAATAGAGGCATTCTCTCATTCGAGAGGGACATAAGACAAGAGACAGAGAAGTGCAATCACATGAGAAACAAGCGCAAGAAAAATCTGCAAAAATCACATTCTAAGAGCATCAGCAGCTGAGAGTTCAAGAGTGATAGAACATTAGTAGCTCAGGGTTCATAGAGTTATAATCTGCCTTAGATCTTAGTATGAGTGTTTATTCGTTCAAGCCATAGATCCAGCTCTCATTCGTGATTGAGCTGTAGTTGGAAAATCCACCCACATACACACCTTAAAAAGTGTTTGTTAGGATCATACTCTTCCTGTAATTTAGTAGCTAGGTCATCAAGTACCCGCAAACTTGACATAGGTTGTTAAGTACCCGCAAACTTAACTGTAAAGGTTGATAAGTACCCGTAAACTTATTGCAACGATTGCACAGCCCGGGTAAGCTGTGTGGATCTGTCCAGAAGAACTTGGACTGAGGTGTGAGGATTCACATCTCCCCATGGACGTAGGAGGGTTATCTCCGAACCACGTTAAATCCTGTGTGTCTGTGTTTATTTTTATTCAGTTACTTATTGCATTTTTAACTGACCAAGCTAACCGGCATACAAACTGCATATCTGCACATTCTCAACTGTTTTGGTTATTGACCAACCGTGCTAAAAGCATGAGTTGTTTTTAACGAGTTTAATTTCCACCACATTCCGCACAGTACCACTCTTCCAACTCAGGTTGCTTACTCAGCCGTGAGATTCCAACTAAGTCAGTTTTACTCAGTTGAAGTTTTTTTTTAAGGGTTAAGTTTTAAAATCCTAACTGGTGTATTCCTCCCCTCCCCATACACCAGTAACTCGTTTTGGGACCATCAGACTCAATCTGATAAATCGACAACATGAAGTTCAAGGCAGCTGAGGGTGCAATTCAACTGTTCCTCTTCAGAATGTCAGATGAAGGTAGCGATCAGATGGAACATCAGCTGAAGACCACTCGGATGAAGATCAAACGTCTCAACCGACTAACCAATGTTGAAAGATAAAGGTTGAAATTTGAATTTCAAATAGGAAGTCATGTGAAGGCTTGACGTTCTGTCATTACCTCATTTGGCCCAACACAAGGTTGTCTCAGAAGGAAAGCAGAAGTTCACAGTTGCCAAATCGGGAAAATCTGCAGAGATGAGAGACAAGCCATCGCTTTCACAGAACAGAGATCAATGGCTCTTCTAACGACTAGTTGATCCTCACCGCCTATAAATAGAGGCATTCATTCATTCATTCATCAAGACAAGAGACAGAAGAGCGAAAGAACGACGTTATACTGCGCACAAGCTAAACTGCAATTATTCTCTTTCTAAGAACTTTACCAGCTGAGAGTTCATAGAGAGTTAGAATCTGTCTTGGTGTTTTCGATCTTAGTTTGAGTCTTCATTTGTTCAAGCTTAGATCCTAGCTCACTTCTTTGTTAGAGCTAGTAGTTGGAAAACCCACCCTTATACACATCCCCTAAAAAGGTTGTTAGGATCATGCTCTTCGAAATTGAGTAGAAAGGTTGATAAGTACCCGCAAACTTATCTGTACGGTTGTGAAGCCCGCGTAAGCTTTGTGGTAGTTGTCCTAAAGAATTTGGACTGAGTTGTGTGGACTCACAACTCCCCGTGGACGTAGGAGTTCTCTCCGAACCACGTAATTCCTTTGTGCTTTTGTGTTTTCTGTTCAGTTACTTTCTGCATATCTAACTGTCCAACTAACCATCACTCAAAACTGCATATTTACGTTTCAACTGATTTGGTTGTTGACCTACCTTGCATCTGAGCGTGAGTTGTTTTATACGAGTTGTTTTTGTATCCACCACATTCCGCACAGCACCACTCTTCCAGCTGAGTTTTCTTACTCAGTTGTGATTCCAGTTGAGTCTTCTTACTTAGTTGTGGTATTTTTCGGGGGTTATTTTTAAAATTTCTATCTGGTGTATTCCCCCCCCCCATACACCAGAACTCGTATCGGGACCATCAAGTGGTATCAGAGCAGTGGTTCACAATGTCTCTGTTTCACGAGGTGTGAATCGAGGTGTTTTTCTTCAGTGGTCAACTAAATAGATCTTTTTCACGCTAGTGCATTTCTGCTTGCATTTGTCGTCTGTTTGTTGTGTGCAGATGGATGTTAAAGACAAGATTGTTGTCATGTTCTCGGTTGTGAACTATACATCCTGGAAAACTCGGATGAAGAAGATTCTACTGTCCAAGCATCATCGAATGCAACAAGTGATTACATCCAGACCGATCACCATCATGGAAAAAGTCATTCGCACTCCTACAAATCCCAATGATGGGGATGCAACTGAGGTGATAGTCGAGAAGAAGCCAGAAGATTTTACTCCTGAGGAAGCAAAAGTGAGCCAGCTGGATATCTGGGCTTAGAGCACTATCATGTCCACAGTTGGACATGACTATCTTCCATGGATAGAAGAGTGCAACACAGCTAAGGAAATGTGGGACATTTTGGCATCTCTTAGTGAAGGGAGTGACGAAACCAAGGAGAACAAGTTCTCCCATGCTTGTCAAGATTTTGACAATTTCTGTCTAAAAGTCGATGAAACTATTGATCAGATGGAGCTTCAGTTCATGGATATCATCCGAAGGATTCAGTCCATCCGACGAGGAAAATATACTTTGAGAGAGATCAATCTCAAAGTATTACAAGCCCTACCAGCTGAGTGGGACACCTTCACCAACATTCATGAAAGTCGAGCTGATCTTGGAGAGATGGGAATGGACAGACTGTTCTCAATTCTGAAAGGAAACGAGTACAAGGTGAACCGACAAAGATCAACTCAGTCCTCGGTGCAGACAAGCCGACATGAGGATGTTGGTTCCGGAACAAAGACAGTAGCACTTCGAGCCGACTATTCCAAGCCGCGAACATCAAGGGCAATAAGATCTGCGGACACAGCTTCGAAGGAGCTGAGCAGAGAAGAGCTGCAACAGAGTATTACCGCCATGTCAAAGAAGCTGGCTGACATGGATACTGGGTTCGAAAAATACAAGCGGTTCTATAAATCCAACCGAACTCAAGATAACTCAAAGCCTGTGAACAACGGTTGCTTTGAATGCGGCAAAGAGGGACACTACAAAGTTGATTGTCCAGATCTTTCGAAGAAAGATAGAGATACATTGAGGGCCAAGCAAAATGCAAAGAATAAGGCCATGGTTGCAGAAGAAGCAGCTGATGACATGGACATCTTCACCGACACCGAAGATGAGGACGAGCTGACTTCCACCAACAACACTATCGGACAGGATCAATGTCTTATGGCATTTGGAACCGACCAGGATGATGCTGAGGTACATTCTAGTCCAGTTAATTTAAATTCTTCCAATGCTACTAACATGCAGGAAACATTAGATGAAGAGTTGGAACCCTCTTGGGGTGACTTCCTAGAACTCAGTAAGGAATTGCATCAGCAATCGGTTGAGTTTAAGAATCTTCAAGAACAGTTTGCCAGACTTGAAGAATCCTTAACCGAAAAGGATGATCTGATCAAAAATCAAATCGAAGAGATTGATGATCTCAAAAGTCAACTGAATGTGGCCAACCAAACTAAGGCTCCAACCGATGAGGATTTGAAGGAGTAGACCAAGGAGCTGCATGAGCAGTTAAACAAGCAAGAGGCACAGATCGACCAGCTGATGAAGATGTCAGATGCACAGACCGAGCATATAGCTGTTCTTCTCAAGGATCTACAAACTAAGAAGGACAACCTGATAAAGCTATATCAATCATCCAAAATCATCGAAAATCTCATCAATTACCGACGACAAATGGATGACGTGTCTGGACTCGGCTACGACATGGTCAAGGACACTGGAATTCCACCCACAACCTTTATCAAGTCTGTGGATGTTATGGTTGCCAAACCAAATACTGTTGAGTCTGCAACTCCCCAACTTAATCCAACCTCCATATCACAGCAAGTACCTACAGCACAACCTGCTAAGGGAACTGCAGCTGAGAAAGGAAAAGAAGCTATGGTTGGAGAACTGAAGAATCCATCGGTTGGGATAACAACCGAGGGGGAATGTTCCAAGACTCAGAAGAGGAACCAGAGACATCAGAGATACAATCAGAACCGACCTCAGAAGGGAAGAAATCAACAGAACCGACAGGGATTCAACCATCAGAATCAACATCGGTTCCATCATCAGAACAACCAGAGGTTCCATCAGAGTTAACCAATGTGGAACAGTTCCAACAGCTACGGATATTCATGCCAGAACATGAATCAACATCCGAGCATGAATAGCAGCCAAGACAATGGAATCAGACTCAGACACAAAGATTCCAAAATGGCGTCCGACCTCATCGGCAAAACCAAAAGGGTCAGAAACGTCAACAAAACAGGGGGAACGCCTCTCCTCCTAATGCCCACAATGGGAGAAATCAATCTCCTCCCAAGAAACAGAACGTCAATAATAACAACAAGCCTAAGGATGACCGAGGTGTTGTTATAGTTGATGGAGAAGGAAAAATAATTTGGAATGACAACTCTATCCGAATCTACAGGGAAAAACGACCCATAGTTCAAGGGGGAACTGGTTCTGTCACAGGCCCAAATCCCAAGGGACGGCCGAAGCTGGGGTGCGACTGGGGTTGGATTAAAGAAGCGGGGAAGAATGGGGCTAACTGACTAAACATACATAAAAGACAACATACATTCAATGAACAAGACTTTGCTAAAAGAAAGGAAGAGTTAACCGCGAAGGATTACTCGGCAAAAGTACATGATAGTAACTAAGTTCAAGGCAATTGCACGCTACTAGTTTTATTTTAATTAAACGGGAACGAGATTCAAACAAATCTCGTTTAGAACTCGAAAGGTCTCATACTTGACTCTTAGGTTAGTAGAGAGGGTAGTCGATAGCTCAATACGACTTAAAAGATAAAAGGAACTAAGTTGGAAAAGAAATCAACTTAGGAAAATTAAGTTTTAGTTCTTTATACGATTTAGGCATTTTCACGCTTAACTAAATTTCTCTACTTTAACGGATACGAGATACAAACTCGTCTCGTTTAGCACTCAAGGCTCCATACTTGACACTGGGGTCAGTAGGAAGATAGTCGTCAAGTTATTACGGCTTAAACGATCGAAAGAAACTAAGTTGCGAACGAAACAACTTAGAAGAATGAATTCTGAAAAAATCACTGCGCAAGGCAGTAACTCTGGGGACTGCCCAGAACAGAGGAACTGGAAACAGGGGATGAGCCCTATACCGTTTGAAAGCTTGGGATGTCTAGTTTACGCTCCAATTTACGGATCACAACTCCGATAAACGAGCTAAAAGTTATTACAGTTTCCGGCAAGGGTCGCAAAACTGCCGTGCTAACCCTAGTTGCTCGATAGAATCGACGTATAACTTCTTAGGTTCGTTCTAAGTTCTCGTATTCGATTTCTCATGAAACTTGACCCTCAAGGCAGTCAACACGTACCCCCGTACGTGATGAACTCCTTCTCAAAACTCGTCCAATAGCACGACGTTCTAAACCTCGGCTTTCAACTATCAAGTACTAAACCAAAGCAATTAACAATTTCTCGTTTCTAGTTCTCGACTATCACTATAACTCATATTATAAAAGCTCGAAAGCTCATGACGTCAACTACAAAGTTATACCTTAGTCCATCATAAACAATATTATCAAGTTAGAATTCTTATTCGACTTCTCGGTTATTAATTACGACTAATTGTTCGTCTCTTACGCGATTTTAAAAGTTATCGGATTTCGTTCATTTTCTACGTCATCAAACAACATCTAACGAGATTCATTTTCATGCAACTCATCATTTCGTATCATTACTATTTCTCAACTTAAATCGACTTCTTTGTCTCTTACATTCCAGAAAATAATTTTAGAAAATTCTCAAATAATTCCTATTATCAACTAACATGATTAGGAACATTATTTCATCAACAAATCAACAACTAAATCAATTACATGAAAACCCCTAAATTTCTTAATAATTTTCGGTATTGACCAACATTTAAAGAGGGTGATTTTCTTCATCAATCAACACCATTTATCTCTAAATCATACTACTATATCATCCTTTAAACAATTGAAGTCCAATTGCAACATGAAATTGAAAATTCCCAATTCCAAACCCTAAACCCTAAATCGGTTTTCATCAAATCAAAGGGCTTTCGATTTCTTTTTGTTTTAATCCCTAATCGAACACTTCCTAAGCATGATTATAACATCAATTGAAGAATTCAATCAATCCACACTAAAACCCTAAATTTTCGGTACTTGTCTAGCAATTAGGGTTCTTGATTTCAATCAATTTTAATCCCTAATTATCACATCTAACACATCTAATTTCACTAATCGAAGATCAAACATCTAATCCCATCACCCATAAAACTCGATCCAAAGAAGAAATAAAAAAAAAATGGATTTTGGATGGATAGAATTAAAGAGAAGACTAATACCTTGAAGATTAGTGAAGGAAGAATTGAAGTTCGATGGATGAATGAAGACTTGTGTGATTTATCTTGCTCAAGAACTTGATCTTCAACAATGGAGGAAATGAAATGAGAGAGATGAAGTGTATGAGGGGGGAGGGCTGCCGATTTCTTTTGGGGATGGAGGAAGATGATTAATTGTTATGTTATAAGTTGAATTAATCCTAATAGGTGTAAAGTAGGAATAGTATAACACTTAGGTGTAAAGGTAATACTATATAAAAAATCAAATATCAAGCTTAAGAGAGGAGAGGGAAGTCGGCTAAGAGAGAGAGAGGGAAGAAGAAATTACGCACTTTTCCAGCGCGATACGACGTTACGGATATCGAACGACGAAAAACGAAGCTCGGCACAAAATCGTCAAATTCTGTTTCGTCCAAAAATTCTAACGTATTAAACTTACTCGGAAAATAATATTTAAAAATTTACTTCCGACAAAAACTCGGGACGACACAGTCCGAGTTTCGTCCGGAAAATCATAAAAACGAACTTTCTCGGGCGAGTTCGTATCGCAATTTCGTGAATGTAAAAATCAGACGGTTTTCCGTTCTGAGTTCACTAACTAAAAACTTTTCGTACGCGATAACCCTAAATACAGTAGTCATCTAGCTGACTTCTGTAATTTATTTTCCGAAACGGATTCGACCGTTAGTCTTAGAATTCAAAATCGTAAACTTAGGCGTGCAAAGCCATTATTATTATTAACTTTAAAATTTTGAGATCGTAAGGAATTTCCGGGGTATTACATCCTACCCCCCTTACGAAAAATTTCGTCCCTAAATTTGCATACCTTCTGCAAAAAGATGAGGATATCTCTCCTTCATCTTCTCCTCGAGTTCCCACGTGGCTTCTTCTTGCCCGTGGTTGTTCCATAGCACTTTAACGATTGGTATCGATTTGGTTCTTAACTCTTGGACTTTTCTATCCACAATCGATATCGGCTTCTCTTCATAGCTTAGGTCAGATTCAAGAACTACGTCTTGCTGACTAATGACGTGTTTAGGATCATAGATGTATTTTCTCAATTGAGAAATGTGAAAAACGTTGTGAACACTTCCTAGACTTGGCGGTAAGGCCAATCTATAAGCGACGGGTCCTATTCTCTCGAGGATTTCATAAGGTCCTATAAACCTGGGTCTTAGTTTACCCTTAACTCCGAATCTAAGGATTCCTCTGGTCGGTGATATCTTAAGGAAAACCTTATCTCCTATTTCAAACTCAAGATTGGTTCGATGATCGTCGGCATAAGACTTCTGTCGGCTCTGGGCTTCTTTCATTCTATCTCGTATCTGCCGAACTATCTCAATCATCTCATTTACTGCATCCGGGCCTAGGTTCTTTCTCTCACCTACTTCGTCCCAATAAAGCGGCGATCTACATTTCCTTCCATACAAAGCCTCATGTGGTGCCATTCCTATCGTGGCCTGATAGCTTTTGTTGTAAGCGAATTCGACTAAGTGTAGAATTTCTTCCCAATTCGCGCCTCGGTCCAAGACCACTGTCCTTAACATATCGACTAAAATCTGAATCGTTCTCTCTGACTGCCCATCTGTCTGTGGGTGAAACGCTGTACTGAAATTAAGCTCTGTTCCCAATTCTTTCTGCATCGTAATCCAAAATCTCGAGGTAAATTTGGCGTCTCTATCTGATACTATGACCTTTAGTACTCCATGCAGACGTACAATCTCTCTAACGTACAAGTGAGCTAGTTTCTCTGATCCATACGTAATCTTAATCGGTAAGAAGTGCGCTGACTTCGTAAGCCTATCTATTATCACCCAAATTGCTGTGTTTCCTCTTCTCGACTTAGGCAAGCCTGTGACAAAGTCCATAGCTATGCATTCCCATTTCCATTCTAGGACATCCAATGGTTGTAGCAATCCATACGATCGTCGGTGTAAAGCCTTAACTTGCTGACATGCTAGGCATCTTTCTACAAACGAGGCAACGTCTCGTTTCATTCCATTCCACCAAACGTTCCTTCTCAAATGTTGATACATTTTCGTACTTCCTGGATGTGCTGTATAAGGTGTGTCGTGAGCCTCACTCAAGATCTCATTCTTCAGTTCGCTGTCGTCATCAGGAATACAAATTCTGCCTTAAAAAAGGATCGCATTGTCTGGTGCTTCAGAATATCCGTCTGGTTTCTCTGTTCTTATCCTTAATCGCAACTTTTCCATTGACTCGTCTTTTCTCTGAGCACTGATGATTCTCTCTCGTAAATCTGGTGTCGCTTCTAGTGCTGCTATCTGACTTGATATGGTAGCTGGCGTGTCAAGCACTCTGATATCCATCTTCTCGAATTCTCGTACTAAAGTTTCTTTCTCTACAAAAAGGCATCCTAACTTCGTTGGAGCCTTGCGACTGAATGAATCTGCTACCACATTAGCCTTTCCTGGATGATAGTTAATTCCGCAATCGTAATCCTTGACTAATTCGAGCCATCTTCTTTGTCTCATATTCAGTTCTTTTTGCTCGAAAAAGTACTTCAGGCTCTTATGATCGGTGAATATCTCAACCCTTACACCATAAAGATGGTGTCTCCAAATCTTTAACGCATGCACCACGGCTGCGAGTTCTAAGTCGTAGGTTGGATACCCAACTTCGTGAGGTCGAAGTTGTCGTGAAGCATAAGCTATCACTCGTCCATCTTGCATTAAGACACAACCTAATCCATTTTTCGATGCGTCGGTGTAAACCACATACTCCTTGCTTGTGTCTGGAAGTGCTAGTACTGGCGCTGTGGTTAACTTTTCCTTAAGCGTTTGGAAACTCTTCTCGCACTCGTCCGTCCATTTAAATTTGGTCTCTTTCCTGAGTAACTGCGTCATCGGGCGAGCGATCGTAGAAAATCCCTCAATAAACCTTCTGTAGTAACCGGCTAAACCCAAGAAACTTCTGATCTCATTCTGACTCGTTGGTGACTTCCAGTTGTGTACTGCTTCTACTTTGGCTGGGTCTACTTTGATTCCTTCCGCCGACACTATATGTCCAAGGAACATTACTTCCTTCAGCCAAAATTCGCATTTACTGAATTTGGCGTAGAGTTTCTCAGTTCTTAGTGTTTCCAACACTATCCGTAGATGATCCTCGTGCTCCTTTTCACTCTTAGAGTAAACGAGGATGTCGTCGATGAATACTAAAACGAATTTGTCCAAGTAAGGGTGGAAAACTCTATTCATAAGGTCCATGAATACGGCTGGAGCGTTGGTTAAACCAAATGGCATCACTAGAAATTCGTAATGGCCATATCGGGTTCTAAAAGCGGTCTTCGGTAGGTCTTCAGGTTTGATCTTGAGCTGATGGTACCCTGACCTTAAATCTATCTTGGAGAAGACTCCTGCACCCTTGAGCTGATCGAACAGATCCACGATCCTTGGCAAAGGATATTTGTTCTTGAGCGTGATCTTGTTCAGTTCTCAGTAATCTATACACATTCTCATCGATCCGTCCTTTTTCCTAACGAATAACACTGGTGCTCCCCAAGGTAAGACGCTTGGCCTGATAAAACCAAGGTCTAGCAATTCTTGTAACTGGATTTTGAGCTCTTCTAGTTCTTTCGGTGCCATCCTATATGGGGCTTTTGATTTAGGTGCGGCTCCTGGTTCTAAGTCGATTGTGAAGTCCACATGGTGATCTGGTGGCAATCCTGGTAATACTTCTAGAAAGACGTCTTCGTATTCATTCACAATTTTTACGTCTTGGATGGTCTTCTCAGCTCCTGGCTCTTCGACTAGGTACACAAGATAAGCTGTGGTACCTTTCTTCTTCATGAGTTTCGTGGCTTGAAGGGCTAATATAATTGGTACGCCTCTACCCATTGAAATTCCGTGGAATTCGGTCGGTTCTTTACCCGGCGGTTGAAAAGAGATTTTTCTCTCGTTGCAGAGAATTGTGGCGTAATTCTCTGACAACCAATCCATTCCTAGGATTATATCTACGTCCCACAGTATCATAACATTTAAGTTGTTCGCTATAACCTTTTGAGTTCCGATTTCTAGTTCTAGGTTAGAGCAAACATGAGAAGAAGTAGTGATCTCTCCTGAAGGTGTAGCTACTCTCATAGAATGTGCAGCTCTTACAGGTCTGATGTCTAAGTTATCGGCACACGAGCCAACAATGAAAGAATGCGATGTGCCAGTATCAAACAGTATCTTAATGGGGATGTTGTGTAGTTTTCCCATACCTGCAAGATTGCCTCGGCTCTGATTCTGTGCTGGTGCTGACGCAGTTGGTACAATCTTCTTCTCATCAGGCACGACGGCCTCCATTTCCAGTGCTCTTCCCAAAATATCCGTGTAGCCTAGTCCTCCATGACTAGCTAATGTGATTCCCAGTTCATGTCGCAGTCCTCCCTGGAATTTCTTCGATAACTTTTCCTCGGTATCAACCAATGCCGGTGCATACCTAGACAACTCGCAAAACTTAGCATCATACTCAGTCACGGTCAGCTTTCCTTGCTTCAAATTGTAAAACTCGGCTTCCTTCTGCGCCCTATACATCTTGGGTACGTACTTATCAAACAGTATTTCCTTAAACTCTTCCCACGTGAAACGAGCCAGATGCTCTGCGGGTATCACCTTTTGTCTTGCTTCTCACCAGTAATCTGCCGATCCAGTC
Organism: Schizonepeta tenuifolia; assembly: GCA_029490685.1. Lineage (NCBI taxonomy): Eukaryota > Viridiplantae > Streptophyta > Magnoliopsida > Lamiales > Lamiaceae > Schizonepeta > Schizonepeta tenuifolia. The sequence goes on along the minus strand of CM055956.1, from coordinate 49,553,582 downwards.
AGTTGTAATGCGACACAAAGCATTCTCTCCTCATCAGTACATCTGAGGAGTTTGAATATCTTCTCGGTAGATCTCACCCATAGCTCAGCATCGCTAGGGCTGCCCATTCCATTAAACATCGGGGGGGTTCCTCTTGAGGAAGAGATCCTCTATATCCCTACGGGGCGGTGGTGGAGGTGGTGGTGATGGGGGTGGTGATGGGGATGGTGATGGTGATGGGGTAGCATTCTGCTCATACTCTTGTTCTCTGTTGTTTTCTGGTTGATGTCTCCCACGAGTTAATGTGTGATGCCAGTGGCTATGCCATAGGAGCAGTTCTTGGGTAGAAATGAGGAAAGGAGAGTTATGTTATTTACTATGCATCCAAGACATTGAATCCTGCCCAACTGCTTTTGATCATCTCTGCTTTTGAAACAATGAGCGTTGGTGCTCGAAAACTTATTACCCTAAATTTCTGCTTGACATTATATATGGATATGCTCGTTTAATTACCCTTATTCACTTGGTTTGTTAATTCCTCATTTTCGTTCTCCGTAAATTTTACTTGATCATATAATTGCTCGTTTCATTACCCTTAATTATTTGGCATGTTAAATCCTTGTCTTCAAATGCAATTTACCTTGTTGAAAGCATGAATTCAATTCGTTATCGCTTTCAATATATAATTCCTTGAAATTGAGGATGTTCCTTATTAAATGTTTAGTTGTTTCACCCTCACTGTTCAATGAATTCTAGTCGTTTCAACACATTAGAATTCGGGCCGTGATAGATATAGAGCAACTAAGCAAGTTGTGTGACACGCAAGCTACTTAGTGCAAGGCACTTCGAGCTGAGTTTGACAACATGAGCAACGAGTTAAATCAGAGAGATCAAGAGATTGATAGATTAATAGATTCTAACAAGAAGCTCCAACAAGAAGTTGCTCAGTCTACCAACAATCAGGTAGTAAACTTGACCAAGATGACAAGGACTCAGGCTGTGTACATCTCTGAATTGCAAATGGAGTTGAAACATGCAAATGAGAAGATAGTGTCACTCCATGCATCAAGTGCGGCTCTTGAAAAAATGATCAGCAACCAAAGACCTTCCAATTGCATAGAAGGTTTTGGATACCATCCGGAGCTTGACACCGGAAAGCAGCCAAGGAACTTTGTCAAGGCAGGACAAAAACCGACTGAGTGCAATAGCCCAACATGCCTCAGTTGAGCCTACAATTCCAGAGACTCGGTCATTCAACACACTGTTGAGACTCCTGTGGTAGACAAGGGAAAGAAGATCATGGATAAAGAACCAAAGGGTGAAGCTGGTGGACCTCTGGACAATCAATAGAAGCTGAAAAGCCAATGAAGTCTCGAACTCGTCGGTCCGAAGTAAGGGGGAGAAGAAGACCTGATCAGATGCAGCACAGGCATAATCACACAGCTCACACCCAAATGTGTCGTCATCCGAACTAGAACAATCCTATTATCTACCATCAGACATATCCAGTTCAACCGCAATATCATCATGCTTACCAAGAAAACGAAAACTACATGGATCAATCCTATCATAGTCCTAGTTATCCACAATACGGGTATGGACATGGAGTTCCACAGTTTGGGTGTTCGCCAAGACATTCACCCAAAGAAAATCGAGCAAGTTAGTAGGGTTGCAATCATGCTCCAAGAGGAAGGAATCCTCCGAAAACCAGAACTAGATGATCTCCAAAACAGACTCAGTCAATAGTTTAATTGGACTCACGAGCCCCATTTTTGTGCTCTATATAGTGTTTATGACGAGGCTGTCGTTTGCTCTCTCAAAATGAATTTGTAGCCTATCCTCACAGCTATATAGTTAGCAAATAAGTACAGGGTCGATCCACAAGGAGTTGATTGTTACTATCTCTTGAAACCTCCTCCACCTATTTAGAAAGTTGGGTTTTGCTATCTTGGTCACTAGGACTCTCTTGCCCAATTCGAGAACTTAAATAAATGCTGAAAAGTAAACAGATAACTTGATCAATAATAAAGATGACTTGATCTGGACTAAGACGTTGTTAAGTGAAAACCCTAGCTTGGTCATTGGTGCAAATATATTCATTACATGCATGCATCATTAGTTATAGGATTTGAATGCTGAGATCTCTTTCTACTCGTCACGCTCTCAACAAACCCTTCCCTTACCTATCCTTACTTAGTTGGCGACGCTCCGCTGGCTCCCTACCTTGGGCAATACCTCTATCGGAGTCATCGTTCAGTCTCTTGTCCAAGGAGCATTAATCACTAGAAAGGCCCACAAGGAATCATCACGTCCAGCCCAATTGGGTAGACACCTTTCTCTAATGTTAATCGATCTTAATCGAGATGATAATGGAAAACGCTTCTACTTCCCAATAGATTGGTGATTTAATATGTCCTAAGTGATTAACGGCCTATTAATCTCTTAATCGTATTATCTCATATTGGAACAAGCTCATTAACATATCGGGAACACATGCATGCAATTATCTAGCACAATTTAGACCTCTCAAGCATAATTAATCACCTAACTGTCTTGCCCAGATCAAGTATAAAAACTTAGCTAGACATAATAATTAAACTATGAACACAATAAGTAAAGGAACTCATAAGAAGAACTATATTAAAACTTACTAAGTACGTGAAAAGCAAAATACGGCCAAAAGTGCCGATGAATAAAACATAAATAACGTTTGCCCGTAGTCCTCACAATCGCTCAATGAATGATAGGGAATGAAAGCATAAAAGACGGCGTTCTTCGTAGCAGCCAAGCTTCAATATTTATAGGCGAGTACTTAGGGTTTGGGCCCCCTAGTCCTTAACATGGACGGAATCCACGAGCTACCTTGGGATGCAAGTAACACTTGATACACACGACCCTCAATATGGCAAGTCACATCTATCTCCAAGAGATCCCTTGCGGATCTTAAATCTAGTCGGATAAGAAAAGATATTTAAGTTAGATCATCTTTTCCTTATCCTTCTAGACCTAGGAGAGAAACTCGCCAGCTGATCAAAGCGCTCCACCTATCTTTGTCTTGACCAATAAAGCTCTTCCTGACCTGCTTCCAGTAATGATGCTTTCTATCCCTGTATTGTCCAGTTTCCTCCTGCAAGACAACAAACACCCTCCTGCCCAAAATATGTCCTCCAAGACACTAAAACTAGACAAAACACACACGAAGACTCGATCTAAACTGCCTAAGATAGACACTAAAAAGACACAAAATATGGACTCATCAGTTTATCTTAGTGTTAGAATCGAGTCTTTTTTCTTATTTTCGAGTCTATTTGTATCTGGGAGGACACATTAGTTGGTATGTCATGAAAAGTAAGCAAAAGGGCATTTTAAAGCTAAAAGAGGGCATGCGGGTCAAGGTGAAGTCTGAGGCCTGAGAGAAAGAATAGGAGACTCAAAGGTCAAGATGAGTTGTGTGATGATCAAGACGGTTGGACGCCAAGGCATGAGGATCCTGACTACTGAAGGTCAACTTTTTTCCATAAAAGGAAAGAACAACTCTGACTAGATCTCTGAAAAGCATCAACGATATCCTCTAGCAGCAAGCAAAACAACCAATGGGAGAAGATGAAGGACGAAGAATTGAAAGTGAACTCCAACTACCAGTGGACAACTCTGATGCCAAACAACTCTTAACGGATTTGAATGGGGTAAAAACCCTGCCTACCAAGAACGCAGTTGAACTATAAATAATCATCTTCTCCACTATGCTAGGGCATTCCGATCTCCATTTCTCTCGTAATAGAAACTGAATTACCCTTTACATTTTCTGCCAAGTCCTCCATGAGGCAAACAATCTTTAACATTTTAATGTTAAGTATGGTTTCTTCTATCTATTACTTGGTTGTTTATTTCATTTCCATGTCTAGCAAAGCTTTATTTTGCTCGGGTTAGTTAAGAGGAGATGAGGTGTGTTATGTGTGTATGGTGAGACATTTTAGCTCACCGGAGATCTGCTGAGATCGTTCCCAATGTGTCGGGCGTAATTCCAAAGCGGTAAAGCCTCCATAACTCCGACGGAGGCCTACGGAGGAGTGGCGAGATCCCTAATAATACTTGGCAAAGTTGTAGGTATTCCCCTTATCTCTGGTCGTGTTGTGGGCGCTGGAGTGTGGTGTATGACGTCAGTCATGCTGTTGTCATCTCTTAAGGATGCTTATCCAGAGGGATCAATGGTGACTTTTTGTAATGCCCCGATTCTTTATAAGTCGTTAAGTTTGTCTTAATTGCGTTTATGTGCCTAATTGTATGCCTTTATATGATTATTATCGTTTCAGTTATTCGAATCGATTGTGTGATGAATTGACCGAGCATGACTATATGAGTTTGAGTTTGAGTTCGAATTTTGGAAAATTCTGAGAAGTTTCGTTTTTAGATGAATAGTAACTTTTCCCGAGTATTCACTATTCATCAAACTTTTCTGAATTTCGTCTAATTAGTGTCTTGTAAGTCTAAAGATTATTTTAGAAGTTTTGAGATAAGTTCGAGAGTCGTCAAAGATTGTCTCAGAGAAATTCAAGTTGAAGGTCCAGAAAACCGTAATATAAATAGTGAATTTCGACTTTTTATTCATTGCTCGAAATTTTGATTTGAAAACTGGATTTTTGGATCCCTTGATTTATTTGGTGAAGTTTGAGACGAAGTAGAGAATTCTCCAACGTCGAGAAAGAGTCAAGGTGAGTTTTGAGTCGTTTGAGAGTTTAATGAGAAATTAGGGTTAAATTGCGCCGGATAACTTTTTCTTTCGGCGACTTTTATATCGCATTTTTGACTACCAGGTGCAACTAAAACTCAATTAAATCCTAACCCACTCTCATTTCTCTCTACTCTCTCTCACGCTCTCTTTCTCTCCCCTCTTAATCTCTCTTTCGCCGACATCATCACCCTCATCTGTCATCTCTCTCTCTCATCAATCACACACACACACACACACAAACACACACACACACACACACCATCTCTCTCTTAATCCTCCATTGAAGACCAAGCTCCAAGCTCTAAAAACCACAAGAAGTTAGTCTCCCATCATCCATCGACTAATCTAATAAGGTATTTGTAATCCTCTCGTCATGGTAATCGATTTAAGACTAGAATTCATTCCCTTCTTCCTTTTTTGAAAATCGGCAGCTTTGTGCCAAGGATGGAGTTCAATTCTAAAGTATTTAAAGCTTAGAGTTGCGTAGATTGAAGCCCTTCGATCGATCAAGCTTTCATGTTTACGTAAGATCCTTGATCTTTGTTCGATTCTAGTAGTATGAGCTCAAAAAAAATCCCTCTTCCCTCTCTTTTAAATTTTGGCACTTCCATGCCATGAAGGAGAGTTTGATTTCAACTTGTTTTGGAATCTAGAAATCGATCCTAGCATAGTTCTATGCATGAAATTGAAGCCAAAATCCTTGATCATCCAATTCCTATGCGTACCGATTTTTATGTCTAAAATTGGGGATTTTCATGTTTTTGGTTTTGATCATGATTTTGATGATAGATTTGTTTTCTAGGATGATATCTAAGAGTTTCTATATGTTTTGATTGAATGAGAAAAATTATGATGTACACATATGTACGAATACCGAAATTTTGAGTATATTTAAGGATTTTCATGTTTTTGATTTGATCGTGGATTTGATGATGGATTTGAGCATTAGAAGTTAATCTAAGGATGTTTATGTGATCAATTGAAAGAAATCAAATTTTTTGCTATTTTTCTTCAAAAATTTCGAAGGTTATAGGTTAAGAAATTGGAAGTTTTGTCTTGATGATCTTGATGTATGAATTGTGATGTTATATGTTGAATTTAAGTATGGAAAATGCATGCTAAATTGATGAATTGAAGAGTATGAAATTATCCTAAAATCTGTGTGAAAACTGATTTATATGTAGATATGAGGATTTGATGGTTTTGTGATGATATTGATGATATTTGTTTAGATAATGAGTGATTTGATGATTTAATGAAGATCGAATGAGAAAAATGAGAAGTATGAATTTTTATGAAAATTTCTTGAGAAAAATTTGAACCATATAGATGCATGAAGTTGATGAATTTTGATTTTGCATGATAGTATTGTGTAAATCGATGATTAGATGATGAAGTTGGTATAAAAATAGCTAAGTTAGCTTTTTGAAATACTCGAATCCAAGTTAATACGAGAAAGTTATCGATTAATGAAAATTAAGAATGAAAATCGAGTTTTCTTAAATTAAAATTGAGAATAAGGAAAATAAATTGAATTAATAGATAAAAAGAACTATTTTAAGTCGATTTTTGCCAAGTTGGTAAGTTTCCGAGAACGTGCGTGTGTTACGAGAAATAGTGACACATTTACGAGAAAAATGAAGTAGACTTTATTCTGAAGAATTATTATTAAAAGTTCGAATTTTAAATCCGATTTCATATTTGAAGTCTTTGACTTATTTTAAGGAAAATGAAATAATTTCTATCGAAATCTAATAACTTTTTTCAAATTTATAATCGAGCAGTCGAGTCAGCATGAGTTAATAACCGAGTCTTGAATGAGTTCCGAGTAATAATTGTGAATGAATGAATTTATTTAATTTTCTAGAATACTTAATTATATTTGGAAAAATTTTCTTTTTCCATCTATTTATCGAAGTCGATCGTTTACCAGTCTGTGAATGTCCGATTTCTGATGTGAGAGTCTGTATGTGAATGAATTGTGATATTAGAACCCGAGAATTAATCGTAATTTTCTAAGTTCGTTTGACTCGAGAAATCGAGAAAAAGGAGATGTGTGACGTGAATAGTGATCTCTTGATATTGTGCATTATTTAATTAGTAAATTGATTGGATGTTGTTGAGTCAAGTTATATTCCCGAGTCTGAGAGTCTGTTGGTTTAGTACTTGGGTAGAATCGAGAAATCAGAAAGATCGAGTTAGACAGTCGAGATAAGTTAAGAAACCCGAGTCAAGTAGAAGTCCTTCAACCGAGCGTTAGAACTCGTTTTCATTTTTAGAAAGTCAACTCGTCCTTATTAGATGTTATTTTTGAAGGAACGAGTGGTTCTGAGAAGTAGACAAGAAGAAGATAAGGAAGCTACCTCGACCGAACCCTTTTGCAGTCAGGTGGGCTTTTTAACCGAAATAAAGTGTTGAATGTGATTATTATTATCATATTATGTGAGTTTTTAAATTAATTGACTTGTTGTTTTATCTGAGTTTTGGTATGTTTAATAATCTACTTGAGTTGTTAATATCCTGTGAGAGACAGGAACACATGTGTTGTTAATTGTTTGAAGTGACTGTGAGCCTTTCTTCGGTTCGGCCGGTCACAGTGTTTGAGAAGGAGGCCTACTTCTCGACACATGAGATTATGTGGTAGATTGATTCATACCTGCTATTCAAATTATATATGTTGACTGTGCAGTTGTTTCAAGAAAAGAAAATGATTTTGCATGCACAAGTTAAACGTTTTAAACTGTACTAACAGTTGTGATGCATTGGCAAGGCAAGTTCAATTATATAGCTTTATCGAGCAAAGTTTTAAATTATTTTGGCATGTGTTTACTGAGTACGAAGCACTCAGCCCTGCATGTATTTCTAAACGTGTAGGTTAGCATGGATGACGGTGGCGAAAGTTGCTCGGCGATGTGTTGTTTGTTTGAAGTCGAGTCTCTCTTTTGGTTTAAGCTTGCAATTGCATATCTTCGTATATTTAATTGTGGGACTTGAGATTATTATTCTGCTACTATAAACAACTGTGTTTATTTGAATTCTTAAACTATTACCCTGATGATATGTCGATACAATGAGCTAGATGCTCGAAACTATTTCCTATTTCTGTTTTACTCTACTTTACTTGGATTGAGATATTTTAATTACCTTCGACACTTGTATTATATATCAATGCTCGTTTATTTAAGTCTAGATTTGAAAGCATGTTCTTATTTGTTATCGCTTTCAATCTATATTTCCTTGTTCCCGAACATGATCCCTTGTCGAGTTATGTTTTATTTCGAGGTTTCACCTCACTGTTCAATGGATTCTAGTCGTCTTTATACGCTAGAATTCGGGTTGTGACACTTTTCCAAGAGCGAGCTAATCTTGGAGCCAGTAAGGTGGGCATTCAAGGTGACTTGGAGAGCCAGAAACAGAAAGGAAGAGTTGGGGTGGAGATATTCATATGCGTAACATGGTAAAGGTATAGCGGTGTGAGTATTGAGACCCCATAACTGAGAGACAGACTTACGCAGTAACTAATCGAGGGCCTAGGATCCGGCACACACATATACACTTATCCGAGTTAAGGCAAACCCGAGCAAACCAAAACCAATTTCAGTTTTTACTTCGTGTTGCTGTAAAGATAATTCAAAACCCAAACCAATTTATGTCTATTGACGCCGAGATCATCACAACATACCTTCTTTCAAAACCAATTTATCTTGATGCATCGAGTTCCGAACGACAAATTTGGCGACGTCAAAATTGGCGCCGTTGCCTAGGAGGTAAGTTTTCTAGTGATAATCTCTTTTGTTTTTGTTGATTTTTGTATTCTGTATGTATGCTTGGTTTTCGTCTTGCAGGACCATCTCGAGGGAATCTGATATACTATCCAGAGATTGAAAAACTAGCCAGGAGACTCAGAGTTGAGACCAGGAGAGAATAGGAAGCAGCACACTTACTAAATCTTCAAGGTCGAGCTGCAGATCAAGAGACTGAACAACTAGATCTGGAAGAAGTAAACCTCTTTGCAGACACGGAAAAAATGGGGGATGAAATGAATGATCAGATGGAGCTCGCCATGAGAGAGATGGTTACCCAACTAATCTAAACCTGAGACCATTGGGCATTACACTATCTGTGTCGGCCAGGAACTAGGAGCTGAAGCACACGTTTATTCAGATCTTGCCAAAATTCAGTGCTATGCCTGGAGAGGACCCTTAGAGACACCTTCAGGACTTTGAAATAGCCATCTCAACCATTCGAACTAAAGGGAATATGGGAGAATACACCCGATTGGGCCACGGGCATGGCTTTATTCACTTGAAGAGGGATGTGTAACTACGTAGGCTCAACTTCAGCAAAAATTGTTGGAAAGATATTTTCCAGTTGCCCGTATTCAGGCGTTGCGAAAGAGAATTACAAGTATCAAGATGGGCACTGGGAGTCTTTCTATGATTATTGGAAGAAAATGTTAGCAAAACGCCCTCAGCATAATGTTCCCATGCTTGATCTAGTCCAGATTTTTATGGGGGGAGGAGCGATGCAACCCCCTGAGAGGTCTTTTATCAATGTTCCTTGTGGAGGATCAATTATGAAAAAAGTTCCAGGTGAGGCTTTCAAATGGCTCGAAGAGATGGCTGAAGACTCACACGCTGATGATGGATAAGCGTTCAGATAAAACACAACAGAACCATCAGCAATCGAGTCCAAGATAGATTACTTATGCTTTGCGGTAAAGCTTTTGGTCAACAACATGGGCTCGCAGCAAAAGAAAGTGGTCACGCAATGCGAATTTTGTGCTGCTACGAGTCATGCTACTAATGAATGCCCAACTCTATTCAGCGAAGATGTAAACTCTATCATGTAAAGTGGTAACAACAACAATTAGAGGAAGTATGATCTAAATTCTCAATACTATGATCCGGGTTGGTGCAATCATGAGAATCTTCGGTGGGGGAATAACAATGGTCAACAAGGAGTTAATCAAGGCCACCAACAACAACAATATCAACCGCAACTTCAAGACTCCAACAGAGATCAATCATTGACCGATATAGTGCGCCAAATGGGCACTAACCTCTTTAAATCTCAGGAGAAAAATGAGAAATTCAACCAAGAGACTAGGAATTGTCTCCAAATCTTTCCACTCAAGTGAATCAGTTGTTAACTGCAGTGGGTAGATTGGAGAAGAGACAAGGAGAGCTTACCCTCACAATTAGAAATTCCACCAAAGGTTCAATTGAATATGGTTGCTCTTCGAAGTGGAAAGGTGTTGCTAGAGAAAGTTTTCATGCCCGGAGAAGAGCCCCAAACTGAATCAAACGAGGGCATCAAAGGAAAAGAAAAGGCAACTCTGGAAGTTGAACAACAATCCACTAAGGAACCTGTTGAGGTGGAGAAGCCTTATATTCCACCTCCAAAGCCTATCATCCAGGCACCTTTCCCATACATACTAGCAAAGAATAGGAAGGAAGAGAAGTTAAATGAGATGATGAATATCTGCAAGAAGGTAGAGATCAATTTTCCCCTGTTGACTGCATTAAGACCATGCTGAAGTGTACCAAATTCTTGAAGGAATTGTGTACTAAGAAGGTTAGGTTCCAAGACGATGCAAGAGTCATAGTGGGTGAAAATGTCTCAGCTATAATCAAAGGAAACTAATTGAGAAGTGTGGAGATCCGGGAATGTTGTAATCTCTTGTGTCATTGATAACTAAAGATTGGATAAAGCTATGCTGGATCTAGGAGCTTCAATCAATGTCATGCCCTCTTCCATGTACAGAGAGATGAAGATAGGCCCCTTGGGGCCCACGAGAGTTATGACCCAACTTGTTGATCAATCAAGCGTTTACCCAGAGGGTTTATTGAAAGATATCTTGGTCAAGGTTGGCGATCTAATCTTTCTAGTGGACAATAAAGAGCCAAAATACGCAGGACTTCTCTAGGGAAGGCCATTCATGAAAACTGCACGGACCACCATAGATTGAGATATGAGAAAGCTAACCTGTCAATTTGATGGAGAGAAAGTAGAATTCGATATGTGCAAGGCAATGGATACCCTCTGACATTGAAATAGTGAACTTCATAGACTGTATTGATCAAGCAGTAGTTAGTGAAGGCCTCCAAATTAGCTTGAAAGATAAGATGGACGTCGTGATTCAAGAAAGTGTAATTGATAAGGAAGATGAAATCAAGGAAATCAAAGAATCAGTTTCAGCTATTGAGGCTGAGATAGATCAAATTTATGCATTCCGACCCCTTGATTTGCCAAGATTGAATGAAGAAGAGCGGCTTGTGCCATCAATACAGAGGGCACCAAAGCTTGATCGTTGAAGATAAGTGGGGCACTCTCGTTTTGACAAGATTACAGACTCGGTGGCGGATGTGCATTGACTATACGAAGCTCAATCTGGTAACCAAGAAATATCACTTTCAGCTTCCCTTCATTGGCAAGATGCTTTAGCAACTTGTAGGTAATCAATACTTTTTCTTTTTAGATGGTTATTCTGGTTATATGCATATTTGTGTAGCTCCTGAAGATCAATACAAAACCACGTTCATATGCCCCTTCGGAACATTTGCTCAGCGGAGAATGCCATTTGGACTCTGTAATGCCCATGGTACTTTTCAGCGATGCATGATGAGCATTTTCTCCAACCTCGAGGCTTTTCTTGGACATCTGGAGTCACCTTGGAGCGTTGGGTTGAGAAGAACCTGGTTTTAAATTATGAGAAGTATCACTTCATGGTCAGAGAAGGCATCATTTTGGGTTACGTGATCTCTGAGAGATGGATTGAGGTTGACCGAGCTAAGGTGGATGTTAATGCAAGGCTATCTTATCCAAACAATGTGAGATAGCTCAGGGGATTTCTTGGTCATGTGGGATTCTATAGAAGGTTCATGAATGACTTTACGATGATTGCACAGCTCATGACACGCCTGCTCCAGAATGAAGTAGAATGGGACTTTAATGATGATTGCAAAGTTGCCTTTAACACTTTAAAGAAGAATCTCACTTCTACACCGATCATCCAGTCACCTGATTTGGGCATGCCGTTTGAGATTATGTGTGATGCCAGTGGATATGCATTGGGGGCTATGTTAGGTCAAAAAAGAGAAAAAAAGAGTTATGTGATCTATTACACATCAAAGACTCTAAATGCAGCTCAGTGCAACTACACAACTATAGACAAGGAAATGTTTGTTGTTGTCTTCGCATTCGAAAAATTTCGATCATATCTGTTGGGCAGCAAGGTAGTAGTATACACAAATCATGCTACATTGCACTACTTCATGGCCAAGAAAGAATCCAAACCAAGGCTAATTCAGTGGGTTCTACTTTTACAAGAGTTTATAGAGATCAAAGACAATAGTGGAGTGCAGAACTTGGTGGTAGATCATCTAAGCAGGATACCTTAGAAAGAAGATGACATGCCCATCAAGGAAACCTTTCCATTAACGAGCCATTTGGTTGTATTAAATGCAAAGCTATACTAAACTCAATAGTCTATGCTTTTAGACAGCGAGTGGGCTGACATAAAATTGTTCGAACTCCTCACTCGCGCGTGCCCGACACTACTGAACCCATTTTCCTGTGCACATTCACTTTATCGATCAATCCCCTAATCTTAGTCGTTCAATCCGAAAAGGCGGTAATGAGTCTCAGCCGTCGATCTGGGTCATCCCCTACCAATAAAAGGGAGTTTGTAGACCCTGATTACTCTTTCGATATCTTCAAATCTTTACCATATTTGCTAAGTTTACTTTTGTAAATTTTCTGCAACTTTTTTGCAAAAACCCTTTGTGTTGTCCTTTCGTTCTATTTATTTCAGATCGACACAATGGCGCCCAAAGTAGCCTCCATGACCACCAATGTGATGAGGCTTACATGACTACCTTGAGAGTTCGAAGATGTCCAATCTCAAATCGTCTTCGAACCTATGCTCTCTCAATCATAAGGAGGTGACTGAGATGTTCAACACTTTCTACAAACTAACGCAAGTAGATCTATTCAAATGGATATCGCATGAACCCCGTTTTCTTCTTCACTCCGCTACTACCGAATTTTTCCTAAATCTAAGAAAGACTTCCATCGGATAGCTCACTTCGCTTGTGTCTCTCCTAACCAGGCAAGGAGATGGACCTTGTAGACATAATCAACACATCATCAATGTTGATCAGTGTCTGGACGACCTCTTCTCTCTCAATCATGTGGGCGATGATCTCTCTGACTTCACCAATACTACCATCACCGACTTCATCAAATCGATGACTATGAATAATGAAGGCTTTAAGGCCGACATGCAGCAGACACAGTTGAAACTCCAACTGAGGCTGCTATTCAATACAGTTGTACATTGTGTCCACCTCCTAGTAGGTTCCAAGGCCGATGTTAGTAGGCCAAAGATGAAGCCGGTCATGGCCATTTAGCAAGAATATTCCATAGATTGGTTCGACCATTTCAAGCAACAACTAAATATGGAATCAAAGAAGATCACCCACACCTCTAATGCTTATACATGCTCTGCCAAGCTGTGGTAAAAAAGTCTCAGCCATCATCCTCCATTCTGCCAAAGATTTAGATGTGGATTAGAAAAGGATTGACAAAGAACCCCTAGGAAATAAAGATAGGCTCTTCAGGGAATTGAGCCGAATCTAAGTTGTACTTAACATGCAATACAAACAAAAACCCAACGAGGCTTCTCCAAAAGGGAAGAAAAGAGGTCGAACTACAACCAAGACCATTAGTCCCCCTCCTCACCAAGATAACCCAACTGAGTCACCAGCCGACTCAGCTGATGAAACAGTTGTACAGTCTCTTCCGACCCCCAAGAAATAGAAACGGGCCCTAGTCGAGAAAAAGAAGAAAGGCCCTCATGCACTTAGGGATAAACAATCCGACGACGAGCCTGAGATAGTCAAGGTACCAAAGCCAATGAGGAAGAAGCTACAGTCCATAATAAGGTCAGGTGAAGCCTTATTCAATAAGGCAGAATTCACTCAGTTCAACACCATGACAACAAGCTGAACTATACAAAAAGAAGCCAACCTGATTATAATGAAGATGAGAACTATACTCGGTTCAAGCTCCTCACCATCCGAGCAGTTCAAGGCACAACTGCGTGAAACCAACTAGGATTCGGCTGAGGTGGTCAATCAGGGCACGTCAACTAAGTTGATTTTTCTGTCGCCCAAGCCCATCTCAGTTTGCTCTCTGGCCAAATCCCTGGAGCTGCAGCCAATTGAGCTGACTCAACCAGAAGACCCTGAGCCCTACTCCTAGTCTTCAAGTTCAGAGTCGGGGAAAGCATACAAAGAGCTATCTCCCTAAGAGATTGAGCAAAAGGTGCTCGCTCAAAAATTCAAAACTCTGTATCTGAAGGCAATTCGAGAAACGCTTACTCTTTACCCAACCCTTGCAGATAGGCCCAACTCCTTAATCACGGTCACAAATCTGCTGATATACATCTATGTAGGGATAGGAGACTACTGCCTTCTAGAAGACTTTTGGAGATGACAAGCATCTCCGACCTTCAGACCTCAGAGGCTCAGCTAAAGGACTTATTCCACTTCTGAACAAAGTAGGAGCTTGCCCAAAAGAAGGATGAACTGATCGCTAACTTCCTCAACGCTATCTTCAAAGAACAAGAAGCAGTCACTCCCAAATGCAAAGAATTCCATGAACGTAATCTGAAAGAATGCGGGTGGGTGAGACCGGAGCAAACTGTCCAACACGTCCCTCCTGAGACTGAGGACATACTCCTAACTAAAGAGCCAGTCACTGCCAGGGATGAGAAGAATGCTCCAACTGAGGAAACTGTGCAGGCAACCAAAGAAAAATGCAACCTGGTCGTTGTCTCTGAGGCTGAGAAATCAAGAGGTGAGCCGAAATCAAATTCCTTCGATGACTTGGCCACAACAAATAAGAACATTGAAAAGTTGATAATTCAGATCAACGAACTGAAGGCAGTCGTCGGTCCCATCATCGGTGAACACAAAGAACTGCAGCAGTATTTGAAAAATACAGTCGAGCTCATCAGAAAGAATGCTCAAGCCAAGTACGATGCAAAATTTACCTCCCTGAAGGAATCTGATGAATGCCTCGTTGCAGTTAAGGTAAAGTTCGATGCCATTACCCAGACCACGGCCGATGATCTGAAAGAAGTCAAAGAACGGCACAAATCCCTTATCGAGACAAAGTTTGCTGAATTCAAGGAAGACTTCACTCCTCTCTCCAAATTCGACGGTCTTGTCTCCAAAGTCTGTGACAACCGAAGTATTTTAGATGCATGGGAAGGACGCTTCCAACTACTTGAAGGACAAACCAAATCCCTTCTAGCTGAACAGAAGACCTCACAACTGCTAATTCATGAACTTACTCACTCCAACATCCAGCGCGATCAAGACATTGCCTCGCTTAAGAACGCAGTCGCTTCCCTTCTTGTTGATGCCAAAAAGGGGGGATGATGGTCCCAATACGATTTCTGGTGTATGGGGGAGAATACACCAGATTGGAATTTTAAAAACAACCCCCGAAAAATACCACAATTGAGTAAAAAGACTCAGCTGGAATCACAACTGAGTAAGAAAACTCAGCTGGAAGAGTGGTGTTGTGCGGAATGTGGTGGATACAAAAACAACTCGTATAAAACTCACGCTCAGATGCAAGGTCGGTCAACAACCAAATCAGTTGAAATGTAAAGATGCAGTTTTGAGTGTTGGTTAGTTGGACAGTTAGATATGCAGAAAGTAACTGAACAGAAAACACAAAAGCATAAAGGAATTACGTGGTTCGGAGAGAACTCCTACGTCCATGGGGAGTTGTGAGTCCACATAACTCAGTCAAAATTCTTTAGGACAGCTACCACAAAGCTACGCGGGCTTTGCAACCGTACAGATAAGTTTGCGGGTACTTATCAACCTTTCTACTCAATTTCGGGAAGAGCAGGATCCTAACAACCTTTTTAGGGGATGTGTATAAGGGTGGATTTTCCAACTACTAGCTCTAACAAAGAAGTGAGCTAGGATCTAAGCTTGAACAAATGAAGACTCAAACTAAGATCGAAAACACCAAGACAGATTCTAACTCTCTATGAACTCTCAGCTGGTAAAGTTCTTAGAAAGAGAATAATTGCAGTTTAGCTTGTGCGCAGTATAACGTCATTCTTTCGCTCTTCTGTCTCTTGTCTTGATGAATGAATGAATGCCTCTATTTATAGGTGGTGAGGATCAACTAGTCGTTAGAAGAGCCATTGATCTCTGTTCTGTGAAAGCGATGGCTTGTCTCTCATCTCTGTAGATTTTCCCGATTTGGCAACTGTGAACTTCTGCTTTCCTTCTGAGACAACCTTGTGTTGGGCCAAATGAGGTAATGACAGAACGTCAAGCCTTCACGTGACTTCCTATTTGAAATTCAAATTTCAACCTTTGTCTTTCAACATTGGTTAGTCGGTTGAGACGTTTGATCTTCATCCGAGTGGTCTTCAGCTGATGTTCCATCTGATCGCTACCTTCATCTGACATTCTGAAGAGGAACAGTTGAACCCTCAGCTGCCTTGAACTTCATGTTGTCGATTTATCAGATTGAGTCCTGCAACTGATGTTCCATCTGATCAGGTGGATTGTCACATCTAATGAACAGTTGATTACTCAGATGTTTTCTTTCATCCGATGTTCTATATCCGAATGGTTGGCTTGAATGCTCAGTTGTCTTTCTTACATCTGATGTTCCACATCCGAACAGTTGGCTTGAACGCTCAATTGTATTTCTTACATCTGATGTTCCATCCGAGTTTTCATCTGTAGTTCTATCCGAGTATAGCTATGTTGTCGTCTTCAGCTGGAGTCCTGTAAAGATAAAATCTGAACATTGCTCAAACAGCGAGCCTAGATACTAACATTAGGATATGGCAACATCTACTCGGTTAGGGTCAGTTGGTTTTGGAATCAATCAAAACTTTACTAAATTTCCCAACAATTTCCCCCTTTTTGATGATGCCAAAACCCTACTGATCTAAACCCCACTGACCTATCTATAATCTCAGCTGAAATTATAGACAGTCTATAAGGTTAAACATCAAAGGGTTAGCACAGTTATAACATGGTATTGAAATAACTTTGCGATTCAGAGCTTGGACAACTGGAAAATTGTACGTCGAGATGAATCAGATATATGATGAGAGTTTTCATTACAACTGATGTGTTTACACAGATATGCATAGAAATCAATTACATCAGTGGCTCAAAAACTCTATCTTGGCTAATACTTCAGCCCATACTTGCCGAAAATCCTAACAAAAATTTCTCTCTTGGCATCTGATTCCTTCGAGATATCCACTCTATGTTCCTGACAGACTTTTCTGGCTTCAGCTGCGATCTTCTGCCTGTTAGGATTTCTTGTATCTGGAATGAATGGAGGAAGATATGTAACCTTCTGAGGGACAGGGACGGTTTCATGTCCAGCTTTGCATCAATCATAGCTCGTCTGAACTGGTTGAACATGCCCAGATCCCCAAAGTGAAGCTCGGTAAGGGCTTCTTTGAATGCTCTTCTTGAATCCTCAGTTGCGAACACCTTCCTGTAGTAGAAATCATTCACAAATTCTTGTTTAAATGATTCCCAATCATCATTCCATTCTTCCGGCATCCATTTATCAACATGCTTGAAGCGTCGCTGGAGCTTGATCTTTCCCGGCAGTCTTTGCTGCTTCATTCTTGCTTCAGCCTTCACTTGATGTTTCTCAATGCGTCGCCGGCTTCGGGAGGCAACATTTCTATCCAAGTTATTGGTAACCTTGGCAAGCTCTTCCTCGAACTTGTTAACTCTTGTTGCTTGGTTGGCCGCAAATCTCTTCACCCATTCCGGATTTATGTAATCCTTCTCCGGGACATCCATAGCTTTATCAGCAGCAATACACTCTTCGGTTGTAATATCGTCGAGTTCAGCATCGATCTCGGCTGCAATCTTGACTATGGAGTTGTAGGAAACTCCATACTTCTTCGCCTGCTCCATGTCCTTAGCCATTTCTTCTCCTCCGACAACAATAGATTTCAGCTGTTCTTGTTTCTTGTCGGATGGCTTCTTCGGAACGGACTTCTTCAGAGCTTTCTTCTTCAGCTCGGTCTTCTTCAGCTGAGATTCCTTTTCGGCTGGCATCCCTTCTTCAGCTTGCGTCTCATCTTCCCCCTTTTTAGCATCAGCAATAAGGCTTGCGACTGAGCCATCCAGAGAAGTGAGGTTTTGTTCAGCCTGCTGGATCCAGTTGAAGAGTTCATCTACAGCACATTCCACATCAACCTTCTTCGCCAGTTCCTTATCACGACGCTCTTGATCAGCTTTCTTCATTGCAGCGAAGGTTTCAGTGACTTATGTTTGAAAAGCGACGAACTCAGCCCATTTTTGTTCGAACCGAGAATCCCATTCTTTGTTTTGTGTCTGTTGAGATTTTGCAAGATTGGATTCTGAGATGGACTTGAACACGTTCAGGTCTGATCTGATTCCAAGAACTGTTGTCTTCAGGTCATTGATGTCTTTGCTGGTGGATGTTGAGAAGTCATCCAGCTTCATCTTTATCGCATCATGTTCTTCCAACAGCTTCCTATGTTTCTCATCCTGAGCTTCTATCATCCTCTGCTGTTCTTCGGGGTTGAGCTGGATGTTGGCTATCATCTCCTTCCTCAGTTGATTGACTCTCTCAGCGATCAGCTCGCATATTTCATCCGAGGAGGGTGCTGGCTGATCAGATGGTGCTGGCTGTTCAACAACAACCATGACTTGGCGATTGGCTAGGTACTGTTGAAGTTCTTCTTCCTCCTTCTTTGCTGCTGCTACAGCTGCGTCAATATCATCCACGAATTCTGCAGACTTAGCCAGCATGTTGTCAAGGAAGGCGACAAATTCTCGATCTACTGTCAACTCTCTTGTGTCTCTTCCTTCTGCCTTGCTGATATCCAGACGGCGAGTCAGTAGTGCGATCTTGTTATTGTACGCAACCTCGAGGCTGGTATAGTTGAAGTATTCTCTCAGACGGGACTCATCTGCCTTGAGCTAGTTCCAGCTGTGTATCCGGATGGTATCTTCCTTGACATACCAATGGTTGAAAATGATGTTGAATTGATACAACAGCTCAGTTCCGAGCGTGGCAAAGGTGGGCATGTCGCGCGCCTTGGGGAACATACCAATCAGCTTCTGAAAGCAATATACCAACCTACCTTCATGTTCCAGTGCAACAGCTCGACGATCAGCTTCTTCGTCAATGGGGGAAGGAGAGAGATTTTCATAGGGAATAGGTTCAAGAGTTTCCTTAACATTGGCCAAAGAAGAGGTCGTAATGTTGGCATCGAGTGGGGAGCTCGGAATTTCTGACTGATGATCAGTTGTGAGAACCTGTCTGTGCTGTACGGCATCAGCTCCTGCCGTGGGGGAGGATAGAACATCATCAAATTCCTCGGATGAAGAAGCTGCATTCGAGGACATGTTCGACTCATCTTCCGGATCAGTTTCCAGCCCTTCTATCCCATCTTGATGGGGAAACCTCACCTTCCTTGTTCCACTTACGCGAGGAACAATTACGAAAGCAGCTGCGTCAACTGAGTGACTCGACTCAGATGGTACCTCCTCAGCTGGTTTTGCAACTGACTGTTTGATACGAACCTTCAACTTCTTCTTAAGCGGCTCTTTCTCTTTATCCTTATCTGATTCATCTCTAAGTCGGCGTGCAGCTGTCGATTTTGAAGAGTGGCCGACAGCTGGAGGCAGTTGAGATTCCATTTGCTCCTCAGCTGTATCTTTCTCCACAGCTGATTTCACAGCTTCCCTTTTGTCTTTTGGAGTGTAGACACTTCAACTCACACCAAGAGCTTTCTTGGCTGTTGGGAACAACATCTGCCTTTTAACTGGTGTCTCCTCACAGTTTTCCCGCACCATGTTCTGATCCTTCGTGGCGAGAAGTATCAGGGCAGAGATTTTGACTCCAAAATTGAGAGTTCCCTTAACACTCAACAATTTTGCCTCAGAATCATTTGTAGTTTCTGAAATCTTCTGCTTCTCCATCGTCAACTGGTGTTCGAAGTACTTGAACCAGTTGATGTTGTGCTTGTGCTCCAAAGCTATCTGCTGCTTGAGCTTGGGTCGGCTGATATCTCCCAAAGCTCCGCTGTATCCAAAGATAACCTTGGATATAACATCGAACAGAAGTTGATGCTCGGGTTTCAACTTTGTTCGCTGCAGGTTGCTCCTCAATCTTTCTGAGGTGATAAGAGCATTCCCAAGAAATAGATCTGCATCTGCATCTGAGATATTCTCGACGGTTTTCATGGCAGTCAGATTCGGTGGAATGATGGAGTTTAGCATCTCGGAAACGGTAGGGAGATGGTGACACGGCGGATAGTTCTGGCAGGGACGTCACGCTGTCGACAGGAGATTTCTGAAATGAGGCCTACTTCCTCTTCGTGTTTCAGGTTCATGTAAAATTCTTCGATCTGTTGCCTGAGTAAGTGGGCGGGAAAGAGCGTTGCCCACTCAAGAAGACGATTATCCCTGAGAAGATCGGCGAGAGGGGATAACACCGGTGAGTCCAGTGCTTCTTTTGACAGAATCTGCTCAAAGTGGATTCTGGATATCATCATATCATAAGATTCTTCGTACGTCGATGGGACAAGTGTTGGTCCTGATGATGCCATCTTCTTTCCTTGCGATGAAGCTTTCGGTGCCATTTTGTATTCCAGTGAAGTTTATATATAGAGAGAAGAAAAGAACTTAGTCGAAAATGGTGATACAAAATCAGAGACGAAGATGAACAGTTACTCAGATAAACACAAGTATAGAAGGTAAGAAATCACTTACTGATTTTCCGCCTTTTATAGGTTAGTGGGTCGTTTGAAATAGATGGCCAAGATTGAATGGCACGAATCCATCAACAGCTGAGATCTCGCGACTGTTGACTAACTCTGACTGACGTCACATTCCGAGTTCCAACACGCGCGCGTGAGAAGGTGAACTGTTTTTGTGTCAGCCCAGTCGCACTATAAAGTAAGGCTATTGATGTTCAGCCGTACTTTACATTAAATGTGCTATGATGGCTATTTTAATCTATCTGACATGCTCAGGAATGTTTGAATTTATTTCAAACATTCACATTTAAAACACCTGCAGCCATAAATGATACCTGCCAGCTGATGTCGAAATCAGCTGTGTTCCAATGTTGCGGCATGCCATCAGCTGACTCGAGTTCGTCTGTTCAGCTGACGTTTGATGTCTTCGGATGGCGATCCGCATCTGAGATTCCCCCTTCATCTGAGCTTCCCCCTCAGATGGATATCTATCTCTTCACCTCGGCTGATTCCTCATCTGATGGATCCAACAATCCAAGGAGATCACATAACATCTTGAATTGTGTTTCAGCTAGAGGTTTGGTGAAGATATCGGTTCTCTGAATCTCAGTTGGAATCTTCTCCACAGATACATCCTTCTTCTCAATATGATCTCGGATAAAATGATGTCAGATGTCAATGTGCTTGGTCCGAGAATGGTGAACAGGATTCAAAGAGATAGCAATGGCACTTGAGCTATCACAATGGATGGGAACCTGTCCAGTTGCTACTTCATAATCTCTCAGCTGTTGCTTGAGCCACAACACTTGCATGCAACAACTACCGGCAGCCATATACTCTGACTCGGTTGTAGAAGTGGCAACACATGCTTGTTTCTTGGAAAACCATGAAACTAGCTTGCTTCCCATGAACTGACAGTGTCCAGATGTGGACTTCCTGTCCAACCGATCTCTGGCTAGATCCGCATCTGAGTATCCGGACAGTTGGATATTGTCGTCAGTTGGGTACCACAACCCAACATTAACAGTACCCTTCAGATACTTAATGATGTTCTTTGCTGCCAACATGTGTGCTTCCCTTGGCTGAACTTGGAACCGAGCACACACTCCAACCGCGTAAGATATATCTGGCCGACTGGTGGTTAGATATAGAAAAGAACCAATAATCCCTCTATACTTACTGGCATCCACGGGTTTTTCCTCAGATCCGGGCTCAATCTTCCAGTTAGTATTCATCGGGATCCTTGTGGTTTTACTTGTCTGCAAACCGAACTTTGCGATGAGCTCCTTTGTATATTTGGACTGATTAATAAAAATCCCTTTTGGTGACCGTTTCACTTGTAGCCCAAGAAAATAATTCATCTCACCCATCATCGACATCTCGAATTTCTCCTTCATGAGAGTTGAGTTTCTTGCACAGCTCCTTCGACTTGGAACCGAATATGATGTCGTCGACATAGATTTGCACAACAAGTATGTCTTCTCCAACTTTTATGGTGAACAGTGTTTTGTCAACTGACCCTCGTTTGAACCCCGAGTTCAGAAGAAAACCACAGAGAGTGTCATACCAAGCCCTAGGTGCTTGCTTCAATCCATAGATTGCTTTATTCAACTTATACACTCTTCCATCACCAGTCTCAAAACTAGGAGGCTGTTCAACATAAACATCTTCCTTAATATCACCGTTGAGGAAAGCACACTTCACATCTATTTGATAAACCTTGAATTTGTGAAATGCGGCATAGGCTAGAAATATTCGGATGGCTTCCAACCTTGCAACATGCGCGAAGGAATCCTCGAAATCAATTCCTTCTTGTTGGCAATATCCCTGAGCTACCAACCTTGCCTTATCGCTCACGATGAATCCAATGGCGTCTCTCTTGTTCTTGAAAATCCACTTTAATCCAATGACTTTAACACCATTTGGTCTTTCTACCAACTCCCATACACAGTTGCGTAGATATTCATTCAGCTCTTCTTGCATGGCTGTTGTCCAATAAACACAGTTGAGAGCTTCCATAACATGCTTCGGCTCTAGCACATCAGCTACCAAACATGAAATCATGGCAACATCTCCGACTTGCTCGAACTCCTCAAGAACTGCCAACTCCTCAGCATATTGGGCGTAAGTGCTGGAATGTTTCTCGGCTGAATCTGGATTTGCAACTCTACTCCTAGTACGCACACCTTTGGCTGGATCTCCGATGATGTTGTCCTTGGAATGATCTTCATACCATCTCTTATTGCGTCTTCCTTCTTCTTCCAACAGTGGCGGTTCCGTGATTTCAAAGGATGGGATAACCTGAGCCGTAGGAGATGCTGAGATCCTCAGAACTGGTGATTTATTTGTTGTTAAGTCTGGATTCTCAACATGGATAATATCTTGAACCGGGCTAGGTTGGGCTTCGGATGCTGATGCAGTTGGAGTAACATCAACTGAAGTTCCCCCTTGAGATGAGCTGGGGTCCTCACATTCATCTTCAGAGGAACAAGGATCATCATCCTCGGTTGCCCATACCAATGGTTCAGCCGGATTCTTCTGCCTTAGAACCTGCGATCTGGTGAGAGCTGGTGGAACATGTGGATCTGCTTGTTGTCCTTTAGCCTGTTCCCTGCACTCAAAAGTAGATTCATCAAAACTAACATAAGGTGTTATCTCCACAACACGAGAACTGTTGTTAAAAACTCTATAAGCCTTGATCCGAGCGGCATATCCAAGAAATATGCCCTTCGAAGCCTTGGCGTCAAAAGTTTTTAACTGAGTCTTCCCATTGTTGTGAATATAACACTTAGAACCAAAAACGCGAAAATATGAAATATCAGGCTTCCTGCGTCTCCATAGTTCATATGGAGTCTTTCCTAACCGCTTGGTCAGAAGAGACCAGTTCTGGGTGTAGCATGCTGTGTTGATTACCTCGGCCCAAGATCTCTTTGGCAGAGCTGAGCTTGTCATCATGAATGTAGCAGCATCCTTCAGCGTTCGGTTTCTTCGCTCAGCTACTCCATTCTGTTGTGGAGTACGAGCAGCCGATGTTTGATGAGTGATTCTGTGCTTCTCGCAGTATTCGATGATGGTTTCATTGAGAAACTCGGTTCCACAGTCTGATCGGATAGAAATGATTTTCATCTCTTGTTGATTAGATATCCGATCCATCAGCTTGGGTAGCTCATCTCGGGTTTCACTCTTGTGACGCATGAAAATGGTCCACGTGTACCAAGAGAAATCATCAGTAACAACAAGTGTATATTCGTTTCCATTCATGCTCTTGGGAGTAACAGGCCCGAAGAGATCCATATGGATCAGCTGCAATACTCGGTCGGTTGATGGAATCGTTTTCAACCGAAAGGAGGATCTAGCGAGCTTTCCCAGCTGACACGCACTGCAGATATGTGTTGGTGAAAACACACGATTCGGAATACCCTTTGCATGTTCCTATCTCGCAAGGCGGTTCATTGTCTTGAAATTCAGATGGTTGAGTCTTTTGTGCCACAACCAGCTCACATGTGAACTGCTCTTCGATAAAAGACAGGTCTCAGGAGGACTACTATTCCAATCTGCATAGTAGACATTCCCGGTTGGGGATCGATTTCCCAACAATATGACTTGCTTTATTCTGACATTTTTGACCCTGCAGCCCTGCGCATCAAACTTGACAGAGAAACCATTATCACAGAATTGGCTGATGGAGACCAAGTTATGCTTCAATCCATCAACATATGAAACATTGGAAATAGACACGTGATTGGTTTCAAGGGTACCGTAGGCTTTGGTGTGACCTTTTGAGTTGTCACCAAAGGTAACAGATGGTTCTTCCTTCTCCACGAAACTCCCAAGCAAATCCCTCAGATTTGTCATGTGTTTCGAGCATCCACTGTCCATCACCCACATGGTATGTGAGGTTTTATTCTTCCTCAACTGTTCCTCCTGCTCCTGCACAGAGAAACACGCTTAGGTCCCCAATTTTAGTTGGGTCCTGGAGGATTAGAACCTGTAATACCCCGGAAATTCCTTACGATCTCAAAATTTTAAAGTTAATAATAATAATGGCTTTGCACGCCTAAGTTTACGATTTTGAATTCTAAGACTAACGGTCGAATCCGTTTTCGAAAATAAATTACGGAAGTCAGCTAGACGGCTACTGTATTTAGGGTTATCGCGTACGAAAAGTTTTTAGTTCGTGAACTCAGAACGGAAAACCGTCTGATTTTTACATTCACGAAATCGCGATACGAACTCGCCCGAGAAAGTTCGTTTTTATGATTTTCCGGACGAAACTCGGACTGTGTCGTCCCGAGTTTTTGTCGGAAGTAAATTTTTAAATATTATTTTCCGAGTAAGTTTAATACGTTAGAATTTTTGGACGAAACGGAATTTGACGATTTTGTGCCGAGCTTCATTTTTCGTTGTTCGATTTCCGTAACGTCGTATCGTGCCGGAAAAGTGCGTAATTTCTTCTTTTCTCTCTCTCTTAGCCGACTTCCCTCTCCTCTCTTAAGCTTGATATTTGATTTTTTATATAGTATTAACTTTACACCTAAGTGTTATACTATTCCTACTTTACACCTATTAGGATTAATTCAACTTATAACATAACAATTAATCATCTTCCTCCCTCCCCAAAAGAAATCGGCAGCACTCCCCTCCCCCATACACTTCATCTCTCTCATTTCATTTCCTCCATTGTTGAAGATCAAGTTCTTGAGCAAGATAAATCACACAAGTCTTCATTCATCCATTGAACTTCAATTCTTCCTTCACTAATCTTCAAGGTATTAGTCTCCTCTCTAATTATATCCATCCAAAATCCATTTCTTTTTATTTCTTCTTTGGATCGAGTTTTATGGGTGATGGAATTAGATGTTTGATCTTCTATTAGTGAAATTAGATGTGTTAGATGTGATAATTAGGGATTAAAATTGATTGAAATCAAGAACCCTAATTGCTAGACAAGTACCGAAAATTTAGGGCTTTAGCGTGGATTGATTGAATTCTTCAATTGATGTTATAATCATGCTTAGGAAGTGTTCGATTAGGGATTAAAACAAAAAGAAATCGAAAGCCCTTTGATTTGATGAAAACCGATTTAGGGTTTAGGGTTTGGAATTGGGAATTTTCAATTTCATGTTGCAATTGGACTTCAATTGTTTAAAGGATGATATAGTAGTATGATTTAGGGATAAATGGTGTTGATTGATGAAGAAAATCACCCTCTTTAAATGTTGGTCAATACCGAAAATTATTAAGAAATTTAGGGGTTTTCATGTAATTGATTTAGTTGTTGATTTGTTGATGAAATAATGTTCCTAATCATGTTAGTTGATAATAGGAATTATTTGAGAATTTTCTAAAATTATTTTGTGGAATGTAAGAGACAAAGAAGTCGATTTAAGTTGAGAAATAGTAATGATATGAAATGATGATATGCATGAAAATGAATCTCGTCAGATGTTGTTTGATGATGTAGAAAATGAACGAAATCCGATAACTTTTAAAATCGCGTAAGAGACGAACAATTAGTCGTAATTAATAACCGAGAAGTCAAATAAGAATTCTAACTTGATAATATTGTTTATGATGGACTAAGATATAACTTTGTAGTTGACGTCATGAGCTTTCGAGCTTTTATAATATGAGTTATAGTGATAGTCGAGAACTAGAAACGAGAAATTGTTAATTGCTTTGGTTTAGTACTTGATAGTTGAAAGCCGACGTTTAGAACGTCGTGCTATTGGACGAGTTTTGAGAAGGAGTTCATCACGTCTGGGGGTACGTGTTGACTGCCTTGAGGGTCAAGTTTCATGAGAAATCGAATACGAGAACTTAGAACGAACCTAAGAAGTTATACGTCGATTCTATCGAGCAACTAGGGTTAGCACGGCAGTTTTGCGACCCTTGCCGGAAACTGTAATAACTTTTAGCTCGTTTATCGGAGTTGTGATCCGTAAATTGGAGCGTAAACTAGACATCCCAAGCTTTCAAACGGTACAGGGCTCATCCCCTGTTTCCAGTTCCTCTGTTCTGGGAAGTCCCCAGAGTTACTTTCTTGCGCAGTGATTTTTTCAGAATTCATTCTTCTAAGTTGTTTCGTTCGCAACTTAGTTTCTTTCGATCGTTTAAGCCGTAATAACTTGACGACTATCTTCCTACTGACCTCAGTGTCAAGTATGGAGCCTTGAGTGCTAAACGAGACGAGTTTGTATCTCGTATCCGTTAAAGTAAAGAAATTTAGTTAAGCGTAAAAATGCCTAAATCGTATAAAGAACTAAAACTTAATTTCCTAAGTTGATTTCTTTTCCAACTTAGTTCCTTTGATCTTTTAAGTCGTATTGAGCTATCGACTACCCTCTCTACTGACCTAAGAGTCGAGTATGAGACCTTTCGAGTTCTAAACGAGATTTGTTCGAATCTCGTTCCCGTTTAATTAAAATGAATCTAGTTGCGTGCAATTGCCTAAAGAAATGAAACGACTAAAACCTAATTCGATTTTCTATGATTCGATTATCTCTTTCGACCCGATTTTAAGTGTTATTATTTTACGATGAAGGAGGAAGCCAGCAGTAAGGAAAGGACGGAAGATCAGAAGATCGGAAGCTAGTACTTATTAGTTCTGTATCACAAGGTGGGCTTTTATATATAAAATAAAACGAGCAATGCTCGGAAAACCTTTTTCTTTATCGCTTTGATATCTGTGTTTTCAAAGTGATAATTATGGCATGAACTGTTTTATGTTTTATGTGAGTTCTTTTGTACCTATCTGAGTTAACATTCGTGTTTTCCAGATTTAGAGTTAATCTAACTAGGTTAACTAACGATCGGCTCTGAGTTAGCTGCTAAGTGCTTTCCAGAGTTAGTGCACTTTGTAACCTGTGGTGTATGTGATATCCTGTTGAGGGGTACCAGCCACGGTGAATGAGAATTGGTCAAGATTTGAACGTAACATACCAGAAAAATGCTTGCAAGCTAAATTGAGAAAAAGAGTCAGAAAATGTTTAGTAGACACGGGCCCTTTTTAATAAAACCCCCGATGTGCTACAAATTATGAAATGCCATATTTATCTATACCTATGATTATGTTTTCGGCATCGTGCCCACTAAGTACCTTTGTACTTAGCCCTGCATTGTTTTCTAAATGTGTAGGTTGAAGCGACGATAGCGGCGGTGGTTGAAGTTGAGTTGAAAAGATAGGATGCTTTAGCTTATGACTAACTTCCGCTGCAAAACTCTAAGTCTTTTGAGAATATGTATATTGAACAAACCACTGTAGCATAAGTCTGTAAACTTGAACTTAGTTACTATCATGTACTTTTGTCGAGTAATCCTTCGCGGTTAACTCTTCCTTTCTTTTAGCAAAGTCTTGTTCATTGAATGTATGTTGTCTTTTATGTATGTTTAGTCAGTTAGCCCCCTTCTTCCCCGCTTCTTTAATCCAACCCCAGTCGCACCCTGGCTTCGACCGTCCCTCGGGATTTGGGGCTGTGACAGAGTGGTATCAGAGCAGAGGTTCGTCTCTTGCTCTGACTATGAGTCAATCTTCTAGTTCGAGTCATTTCATTAGTATGAGTTATTCTTTTAGAAATACCACAAAGTGGTATCTGAGCAGAAGTTCGTTTTCTGCTCTTGTTGCGAGTCAGTCTTCTAGACTGAGTCTTTCTTTCAGTAATGCCACAAAGTGGTATCGGAGCAGTAGTTCATTTCTTGCTCTGGTTATGAGTCATTATTTCTTAGTATGAGTCATTTCTTCTAGTAATATCACAGAGTGGTATTTATATACAAGTCTTCCTTCGAGTAATAGTATAGAGTATTCATTCGTATTCTATATCGAGTCTTCTTCGAGTCATAGGATACAATATTTGTATATACTCTAGATCAGAGTCTTCCGTCAAAGTAGAAGATAAGAGTTAGACTATAACACTAAGATTGAGAATGTAGATGTCAACTCAACCTCCCGCTACGTCGACTCAACGAGGAAAAAGGAAAGAATTTCAATTATGCGATTTCTTTTAAATAAGAAATTTTATGAACAAGTATGCAATGAAATTGAGAATGAGAATGAGTTGTGTTCCGAATTTAAGAATTTTATGGAAGTAAAATTTTTATACTTTATGTGATTGTGTGATAGTACGAGTACTATCTTATGTGAAATTATTTGCGCGATAATTTCTTTCTTTTGAAAGGTATTTGGACACAAGAATATAGTCGGATTTTAGGGATTTTTCCCGGTTCAATGAGAACGTAGACTCGAAACCTAAGATCTTTCCGGTTCTTCGAGAATTTAGACATTTTTAAGAAACGTTATTTTGAAATGATTTCGAAAGGAGATCCCCGACACGAGGAAAACTTCTACTGACGAATGTCACGTGTGTTAAGTGACATGAATAAAGATTCGGCAAAGTCGGACTTTGTTTTAAAAACCCAAACAAGAATTTCCTGCGAGGAAAGTGAAATGAAAAATAAAAATAATTCAGTAAATCATGTTAGTAAACGAAGGGAACAATTAGACGTGTGAGAAGCTTTCGGCTTCGAATTAAGAAAGATATGAATGAGACGACGAAGGCAGAATAAAGGGAATCAAAGCTTAATAAAATAAGTGAACGTTACTTGCCTGTAAGTAACTTAAATGATGTCATTCGTGTTACGTCTTTCCGTTTTCTTTTCGTTTCGTGTTTTAGTAGAGTTCGCTGAACGAAATTTACAAAGAAAAATCGTATAAATTATTAAAAGTCGAGCACGAAGCTTGATAAATTTTTCCATCGATCGCCCGATTCTAGCGACGACAATTGGAACTTAGTTTCCAGAAAAGTTATTCTCTAAGTTATATTCTATTTTATTTTTGAATTTATTCCATATTTCGTCTTTGAGCGACGACTACAACTAGTATGAATATCAAGAGTCGTAAACGACAAAATTCTTTGTAAATGGATGTTACTTTTGAATAAGTAACATGAACAAAGTAAACGTACTTTGTTTTAATAAGTGAGAGTCGTTACGAAATTGTTTTTGAGACAATACTAAAGAATTAAAGTAAATGAGAATGTAGTAAGATAAGAATGGAGATAAAAGTCTTGAAATCTTTAATTTCATGTATATATATATATGTTGTTGAGTGCAATTTCTTGAATTGCTAGAAGTCTTGATAGTGGTTGTCTTAAGTGATGATGTTACAATTTAATAAGGAATGTTCATTTTGTAATTTCAGTTTTTCGTTGAGATAAGTTATTTTCCCTACCTGTTACTGATCCGTGTTTCCTTACAAACTTTTGTAGGATGGCTAAGACTCGTGTTACGGCTCGGAAGAGCCAACCTTTGGTCGAGTGCGAGCGCACCATACTAGACATGATTCAGGACGAGTATTACGAGTTTGAGGCAGACTACGGTGAGGAAGATGTGGGACAGATTGTTAGCAACTTTTCTTCAGCTTACTTTCCAGTGCGACACTTGATCCCGGAGAGTCAGGCGATTTTAGACCTGATTGTACACCTACCGGACGAGTGGCGCGGTTGGGCGCACCGTGCGGCGTGGTACTTCCTAGGGATCTTCGACGACGACACTGAGCCGACCGGCAACTACACCCGATTCGCCCTGTTTGTACACATGCGCTTCTTTGAAAGCAGACACATGCTCCCAGTTCCTTTAGAGCCGCACCTTCCCTACAGTCAGTTTCCAGCCGAGACCGAGCCAGAGCACCTCGACTTAGACCCAGAGTTTTCCGCCCTGTTGGAGTTGCCACCAGACGGTGTACCGAGTGAGGAGGAGGACGCTGAGTCCGAGCATTTAGAGGAGGGCGTAGAGTCCGAGCAGTTAGAGGAGGACATAGAGTCCGAGAAGTTAGAGGAGGACGAGGAGGCCGCTGTTACACCGGAGCTACCGCCAGTTGGACACAGATCGAGGAGTTGATCCCAGGGCCGGGATTCATAGAGATCGACGCTGAGACAGCCGCGTTGTTAGGACTATCTTCGCCGTTCTTGCCTGACATCTGTGTTAGAGTCAGAGGACCCTTAGAGACGAGACTGTTTAGGGAGGAGTCTGAGTGCCGAGAGATCGATGCGGAGCTTGCCGCCTTGTTAGAGTTACCATCTCCACTTACGCCGCTCGAGGAGATCTGTGCGAAATGGGGAGTAGTCAGAGAGCAGATGGAGGCAAGACCGTCCAGAGTCCGTTCTAGAGAGGAGTTCGAGTCAGGTTCAGGTTCAGGTTCAGTTCCCAAGCACCTTTTTCCCCTGAAGAAGCGTGCGGTAGAGGTCAGCGAGGACTACTTGGTTTCCGACCTGGAGGAGACAGTTTCAGAGGCACCGTCACCCGCTTTGCTTACACTTGCTGACGGCTCTACTCTGAGGGAGGACGAGGCACTTCAGCTTGTTTTTGGTTCAGAGTCCGAGGAGGATGACCCTGAGGAGGATCGCAAGGAGGATCCGGAGGAGGATCCGGAGGAGGATCCGGAGGAGGACCCAGAGGAGGACCCAGAGGAGGATTGTTAGGGTTTTTGCAGGCCATAGGGGATAGTTTTTGGACTTGACTGCAGTTTAGTTGAGCAGAGCGTCGTAGACGCGGGTAAATATCAGTAGTAGTGGTAGTTTCTTTTGTCCTGTATAGAGTCGGATCAGTAACTAGTTTTTGGTAGTACTCTAGCGGATACGAAATTTTATGAATCGTTTCCGTTCTAGTACTTTAGTAGATACGGAGTTGCAGCTTGTTAGTGCACTCGGTAAATAGTAGGCAGTCAGCCCAGTTTAGACTAGTAGTAGTCTAACCTTTTGTGTATAAGCCCTCGTTGGAGGCAGAATTAATATTCTTTTTGATGTATATATATATACATGACCCATAAGAGGGTTTTTAATCAAAAAAAAAATTCCTATGAATCGTGTAATTAAAATCAGAATGTCGAATGAACTCGTGTAACGAGAATTGAGCTTAACTTGAAAGTTAAAAAGATTTCGAAGTTAATATCAAAGCTATGTTCGATATGTCGTTCCGTGAACTTGATTAAGTTGAGAACGAGTTAGTAAGTACTAAGAGTGTTGATAGAAAAGACTAATCAGAATTAAAATTTTTCCTTAGACCAAAGAAAAATGCCGCCGAGAAACGTTAACAATAGGAGAGGTCGAGGACCTGGAAGGCCTAGAGGACGCGAAAGGCATGCCCCAATTCGGAGGTTGGATGATGGGGGCTGTGATCAAGTTCTCCTTCAAGGCATGGAACGCCTTCTTACAATCTTCGTTAAACTCCCATGGTACTTCATGTTGAAGTAGTCTCGTCATTGGTTGGGCGATCTTGGCAAAGTCCTTGACAAATCTTCTGTAAAATCCAGCATGCCTAAGGAATCCTCTTAATTCCTTCACAGATCTTGGGTAAGGTAATTTGGCAATGATGTCGATCTTGGCCTTATCCACCTCAATTCCTTTTCCCGATATGACATGCCCCAAAACTATTCCTTCCTTGACCATGAAATGGCATTTCTCGTAGTTTAACACTAAGCTCTTCTCAACGCATCTCTTTAAGACTCGATCCAGGTTGTTGAGGCATGTGTCGAAGGTCTTACCGTAGACGGTAAAGTCGTCCATGAAGACTTCGATGCACTCTTCAAGAAGGTCTGAAAAGATGTGCATCATACATCTTTGGAATGTCCCTGGAGCGTTGCATAACCCGAACTGCATCCTCCTATATGCAAAAGTGCCAAACGGGCACGTGAAGGTGGTCTTGCCTTGATCCTCGTCAGCAACCCAGATCTGCATGTATCCAGAATAACCGTGAAGAAAACAATAGTAGTTATTACCAGCAAACCTTTCAAGCATCTCATCGATAAAGGGCAAAGGAAAGTGATCCTTCTTTATCTTTTGGTTGAGCTTTCGGTAATCTATACACACTCGCCATCTAGTTTGTAATCTCATGGCCACCATCTCGTTCTTGTCGTTCTCCACAACTTGAATTCCTGACTTCTTGGGCACCACGTGCACAGGGCTCACCCACCGGCTGTCAGACATGGGGTAGATGATCCCCAAGTCAAGAAGCTTGAGTATTTCTTTCATTACCACTTCTTTCATGGCTGGATTCAATCTTCGTTGTGGATCTCTTACTGGAGCAGCATCCTCCTCGAGCAAGATATGATGAACACAGTCTAAAGGGTTAATGCCCTTGATGTCAGCCAACGTCCACCCTATTGCCTCCTTGTACTTGCTCAGCACCTCACCAACTCTGATCTCCTCCATGCTCGATAACTCTGATGATATGATCACGGGCAAGGTCTCGTTCTTGCCAAGGTAAATGTATTTCAGGTGCTTGGGCAAGGGCTTCAATTCCAAAGTAGGTGCTTTTTGCAATGATGGCACCAACCTGTCCTCCGGTTTAAGTTCAGGGATATTGAGTGGTTCAAACCCATGAGGCTGGATGTTGCCCGGAATTCTGGCGTAACTGCATTCCACTACATCATGGGGTAAGCTCCTCTTCTATTTGCAAGCTGGCATCCTCCCCAAAAACTGTTTGTTGCCAAAATTTCTCTACTAACTCCTCGGTCTCATCATGGGGTAACTCCTCAAGTTCCTCATCAAACTCATCAAGGGGTTTTTGTTCCCCTACATCCTTATCTCCATTATCTCCACGGATATTTTCAAACACGTAATTCTCCAACTCTTCGTCCGTGGAGTAGTCCTCATCGCTAGAGTCGAAGCTATGTCCATGAACTGACTCTTCCCATAAATATTTCTCACTTTCGTACTCATCTCCTTCGTAGAATCGCATCAGAGCACCATCTTCCTCATTATCCTCATGCTGATCAAGATCCTAAACTGAGTTGAATTCCGCCTGGATTGCATCTTCATTGTCTTCTACGAAACAATTTAAGCTATTCAAAGTCTCCACTTGCTTTCCACATGCACTGAGGGTGTTAAGGTGTTCCAGGACATCATCTTGATTTTGCCTATAAGCGTCGAACTCTACTACTTCTCCTGCTACTTGGACTGTCAACTTCCCAGTATCGCAATCAATCTTGGTACATGATGTCCTCAAGAATGGCCTCCCGAGCAAGATCACTGGGTTCTTGAGTGCTTTCTTTCCCATATCAAGAACATAGAAGTCGGCCGGGAACAAAAGATCCCCTACCTTGACTAACACATCCTCCAACACTCCATCCGGGTAAACTGTGGATAAATCTGCTAATTGGATGGCAACACGTGTAGGAGAAAGAGGTCCAAAACTCATCTCGTCAAACATAGCTCTTGGCATGACATTTATCGAAGCTCCAAGATCAAGCATCGCCCTGGGTATTGACGTAGTACCAATCGTGCATGGAATAGCGAACATGCCTGGATCCCTCTTCTTGGTCGGGATCTGGGAATTCATTAGTGCTGACACGTTCTCCACATGAAAACGGGCATTATCTGGGTACTTCGTCTTCTTTTGGCACATCTCTCGCAAAAATTTTGTGTATTTAGGCATAGATTGCAATGCCATCAACAACGGTAGGTTGATTTCCACCTTCTTGAACACCTCCATCATGTCCTCCAACTCCCGCTGATCACGATCGCGGGCAAAACGTCTGGGATATGGGATCTTGGCCTTAGTAGTGCGAGGAACGGTCCTCTTGGCCAAAGCCTCTGCTTCTTTTTCAGCCTGCAAAGATTCCAGCATCATGTCATCTTTGTCAATTCCCAGTTTAGATCTCTCCATCTTTACGTAATCAAACAAGGCTTCATCATCCTCATTATCAAAGACTGGATTCTTGTTGGCCTTTATCCCTTCTTCACGTTTTTCCTTCAACTCCTCGTAGATGTCATTGATATCTCCTGAACCCATCTTGGTCTCCTCTACTCGCGTTGGTTCCTTGGGTTGGGTCCTGGGCAACATCTCTGGCAATTCTTCCCACTGCACAACGTTACAGCATTAACTTGCTCCTTGTTGACCTCTACCTGGGCAGGAAGTCTGCCTGGCTTGTCTTCTACCAACCTTGACAAGGTTTGGTTGATATGAGTCTGTTGAGCTTGAAGGTTGTTGAACTGTCCTCGACTTTCTAGTTGGAAGTTCTCGAAGTCTCTCCTCAGCCTTTGGTTCTCGTTGGTAAACCTTTCAATGGTCTCCTTCATGAATTTAGTCTTCGCTGGTTCTCGATGTGGAGGTACATAATTATTTTGATGTTGAGGTTGTTGTTAAGGTGGAGGCACATATTGCTGTTGTTGCCCAACAGGCTGCTGCAGTTGTGGGTGGGCAGGAGGTATCTGATAGTGGTTATTGCCATACCTCAGGTTCTCGTGCTGATTCTGCCTATAACCATAGTTATTGCCATAGTTATTGTTATTGCCATACTGGAACCTTTGTTGCCCTACTCCTTGCTGGTTCTGACCTATTGCCTTCACCTCTTCTCCTTCTTCCACGAACCAACTGGGACATTCTGAGGTGACATGTGATGTTGCCTGGCACACTTCACATCTCTTCACAGCTATTTGAACTTCCTTGCCATTAACCTGCTTCTTCAAATCCTCCATCTGGCCAGACATCTTGGTCATGAAGTCTTCCATGGTGCTAACCAAGTTGTCTTGGTTGCCCTTGCTGCCTTCGTACCCCCCTCTTGGGATATCATCTTCATCTCGGGATTGCTCAGCCATGGCAGCTATCTTCTTGAACACTTCAGATGGTAGTTGATCGACTATGGCTCCTCCACACGCTGCAATGATGTATTTTCTCTCTGATGCCCTTAATCCCTTCAAAAAAATATTCGATCAAATCGATGTCCTGAATCCGATGTTGAGGACATCTTGCCAACAACTTCTTGAACCTTTCATAGTAGTCATATAATGACTCACTTCCTCCCATCTTGATCGATGAAATGGCATTCCTCCCACTTTGTATCCGGCCAACGGGTATGTATTTGTCAAGAAAGGCCTGCTGCATCTTGTTCCAGGTATCAATGCTTCCTTCTGGCAAGGTGTAAAGCCACTCACGTACCCCGTCAAGAAGTGAGAACGGGAACGTGAACAACCTTACGTAGTCAGGAAAGGTGTCTTGGGCAGCATCTTGGTTCCTCACAACTTGTCCTTGTCTATCCCCATTGTTCCTGGTGGTAGTAGTGGCATTGTTTCTTACTGTGCTAATCGCCATCTCAAAGTTTTGAAGATGGGTTTGGGGGTCTTCTCAAGGATGGTCACTGAACTTGGGCAGTATGTGTATCAGCGAG
Organism: Schizonepeta tenuifolia; assembly: GCA_029490685.1. Taxonomy (NCBI): domain Eukaryota; kingdom Viridiplantae; phylum Streptophyta; class Magnoliopsida; order Lamiales; family Lamiaceae; genus Schizonepeta; species Schizonepeta tenuifolia. The sequence continues at coordinate 49,517,897 of CM055956.1, read as the reverse complement.
TGTTTGAGCTCCCAATTGCCATCGATGGTGGGCAACTGGATACTTGATGGTCTGATTCCCTTGTTGTTAGGGAACATGATCTGACGTATGGTTCTTTCTGGTGTTCCTGCCATGATTGTTGATGTTTTTGTTTCTGCACTGGATGTTGACTTCTCACTATCTGAACTGGCTGTTGAGCAAGATTCGACTTCTTGCTCAGTATCCTGATCGTCTGTCAAGCTCTGCGACTCTGAAGGTTCGTTGACGCCTTCCTCCAGATCTCTCTTCTTCTTGCATTGTTCTGCTTGATTTCTCCTAGCTATCACCTCCGGGCAAGCACCGTGATCTTGTGGATCTCCGTCACTTCGTAGATGTGGCTTGGGCATAAACAGTGCTCACACACAAGCTAGAAGAAAAAACTAGCTTAAAACCAAGTCCCCGGCAACGGCGCCAATTTGACGGAGCGCTGTCGTCACACACTTCGTACAAATAATATTTATAAAACACCTCTTGCCCAACAAGGTAGTAGTCAGCGGCAAGCGGGATTGTACCCAAGGGACTCGGCGTAATTTGTTCTTCAGATGTTGCTCAACAAAAGGGTTTTGGTCACAAAGTATCTAAATAACCTGTACTCAACAAATAACAATATCAAATAACAAAAGAGTTTGGATTGGGTTTCGAATCCATGATCATAATTACTCGTTCATCGGTGCAAGGATATTCAATTAACTAATTTTATCACTTGGTTTAAGGCAAAGATTAGCTAACACCCTAAGGTCATGAAGTCACGATGCTAACACACTTAACCTATGTCTAATCAATTTTACAGATCTTGACCAGAAGGCAAGATCTCCTTTCTCGATCAACAACGTCACGAAGACACTTCAATAACGATGCTGCCCAAGAAGCATTAAGAATAAATAGACCCAAGACAGCCAAGAGGTAGGTCAATACCGACTGCTCTCCAACACCCTTTACCTTCTTGGGCACGAAAGACACTCTCGTGTTATTCCCAATTTCTGCTGATGACTTAATCTCAATATCTAGATGGTGATCAATCAACTACAATATCAATTAAGTCTAGAATTAATCCTAAGTGTTTCGGGAAGAAAATCAATTAACGAACTAACACAATTAGACCTCACAAGTTTGAACGAGTAACTTAGAATCACTTCATCTACATCCAATCCAAACAATAAACTTAGCTAGACATAATATTAAATAAGAACACAAAGTAAATAAAGAAAAGCATACTTAGCATAAATCTGGAAAGGGGTTGCTGCCCAAAAACGTAGTCAGCAACTAGGGTCTTGGCTTCACGCCAACAACTAAAACTAAAGCAGTAAAATATAAACAAGCGAAATAAATTGTAATTGCCCTTAGGACTTGTTTCTTCCTCACTTTCTCTCAAACTAGGATGCAAACTAATCTAAATTACTGAATCGAAAAGCTCCTTTACATGATAGAGTCGGCCATATATATAGGCGATGAGATTCTAAGGTTGAAGGGAAGTTTCCTTGTTGAATAAGGATTCCTTGTTGAATAAGGATTCTTCCCATGCATATCATAACCTCCGCCTCTCTCTCTTTCCTTCGCATGCACGTTCCTTCTCCCCTTGTGTGGTAGATTTATTCCATGATTAGGCTCGGCTAGGATAAGGAAGGAAACATCCGATCCTTATCCTCTTCCTTTAAGGAAAAGAAACCTGCTGCTGCTCGACTCTCATCTTGCCCTGCATCGTCTGCATCCTGCTTTGCTTCCGGTGTTGACCACGATCCTCGATCATCCGAGTACTCTGTCTGTTGGCTTAAGGATATGGGGAGGTGCTTCCTGAATTGTAGAAAGGATATTTCGATGTTGCCCAGCTACAAGCTTCCAGCCCTATGCCCATTTACATCGTATCGCCATCTCAACAACAGATTTTCCATCGGATTTGCCCAGCATCAACCTGTTCTTCCCCTGCACACTATCTCTCGACTTGCGTGTCCTCCCAGACACATAATGACTCGATAAAGACTAAAAACACAAGAAAAACACAAGAAAAGATGGACACAAATATGGGTTCATTATCGTTCGTCTCTTACGTAAAATTCTACATTCTCCGTTTTCATTCAAATTTTACGACAACGATTATCATCTATCAAGCATTACTAACATGCAAATCATATTATCAAAATGTTATCGAGTCTCGACTTATCAACACATCTTCATCTCTTACACTTTTCGTTTTATTTTAGAAAAATCTCAAATTAATATATATTCATCCTCATGCATCGTATAACTCATTTCCATCAAACAATTGAGCATATCATAACATTTACTAACCTAAATCGAGCTTTGTTCGTCTCTTAGGTTTTGGATTTTATTTTTAGAAAAATATAAAACAATTCATACGATCAATTAACATCATAAGAAACACTAATCTAACATTCAATCGACAAAGAAATCGAGCATGAATCAAAAGCCCTAAAATCTGAAATTTTCGGTAATAATAATAGGTTAGGGTTCTTGAATTTTCTTCATGATATGATCCGTAGAACTCGATTCTAAGCATCCTAGAACATGTATCGATCAAAGAAATCACATGCTATTCAAACCCCAAAGTTTCGAAAAAAGTAAAAGATGGGGAAGAGGAGATTTGTTCGGTTCAAACTAGAGACGAAGTTCTTACCTTTCGTAATATAAACTCGGATTGGAATTTGATCGGTAGATGGAGGAGCTTTGATCTTGGAAGGAGCTTGAGAGATGCTTCAATGGAGGATGATGAAGAAGAAAATGAGAGAGAGAATGAGAAGGTGAGGTGGCAGTATGGGGGAGATAAGGGGGAGGGTGATGAGTCACAATGGTGACTCATAAAGTAGAGGCAAATATCTAATAAACATAGTGACTCGCTAAGGAGACGTTTGGCGAGGGAAAAATTTATCGAAATAACTCGTTTCCGGCTCTTAATCGTCGTTTAAAAAGTCGAGAAATATTTTTCTAGTTAGTTACGGAATTGATGAAATCTAATTCGTCCGTTAGATTGGAAATAATTTACGTACTCAGAAAACCTAATTCGTTTTTCAAAATCCGAGAAAAAGTCGGGACATCACAGTCCAAAATTCGTCCGAAAAATCACAAAAATTAACTTTCTCCAGTGAACCCGTCTCAAAGAAAAAGTGAATGTAAATTCTGACGGAATTCGATTCCGAGTTTCCGGGCGAAAAACTTAACGGACGCAAAAAACCCTAATACAGTAGTCGTTCGTCCGATTTCTGGAAATTATTTTCGGAAACGAATTTCACCGTAAATCTTAGAATTTAATTTCATGATCTTAGGCGTGCAAAGCCATAATTATTTATAACTTTCAATTTTTAAAGACTGTAGAAAAAATCTGGGGTATTACATCCTACCCACCTTACGAAAAATTTCGTCCCGAAATTTGCATACCTTCTTCAAAAAGATAAGGATATCTCTCCTTCATCTTTTTCTCGAGCTCCCACGTGGCTTCTTCTTGCCCGTGGTGATTCCATAATACTTTTACTACTGGTATCGACTTGGTTCTCAATTCTTGAACTTTTCTATCCAAAATCGATATCGGCTTTTCTTCATAACTTAGGTCAGATTCAAGAACGATGTCTTGCTGACTTATAATGTGCTTAGGGTCATAGACATACTTTCTTAATTGCGAAACGTAAAACACGTTATGGACACTTCCTAGACTTGGCGGTAAGGCCAATCTATAAGCAACGGGTCCTATTTTCTCGAGAATTTCGTAAGGTCCTATAAACCTTGGTCTAAGCTTACCCTTAACACCGAATCTAACGATTTCTTTCGATGGTGAAATCTTAAGGAAAACCTTATCACCAACTTCGAAACTAAGATTGGTTCGTCGATCATCGGCGTAAGACTTCTGTCGGCTCTGGGCTTCTTTCATCCTATCTCGAATCTGTCGAACGATCTCGATTATTTCATTAATCGAGTCTGGTCCTAAGTTCTTTCTTTCACCCACTTCATCCCAATAAAGTGGTGACTTGCATTTTTTTCCATACAATGCCTCGTAAGGCGCCATTTCTATCGTCGCCTGATAACTGTTATTATATGCGAATTCGACTAAGTGTAAGATATCTTCCCAATTTTCGCTTCGATCCAAAACTATTGTCCTTAGCATATCAACTAGAATCTGAATCGTTCTCTCGGATTGTCCATCCGTCTGAGGGTGAAAAGCTGTACTGAAGTTTAGTTCGGTTCCTAACTCTTTCTGCATGGTGATCCAAAATCTTGAAGTGAACTTAGCATCTCTATCTGATATTATGGACTTCAGTACTTCGTGCAGGCGTACAATTTCTCGAACGTACAACTGGGCTAGCTTCTCTGATCCGTAGGTAGTCTTAATCGGTAAAAAGTGAGCTGACTTCGTGAGCCTATCGATAATCACCCAAATGGCAGTGTTTCCTCTTATTGACTTAGGCAATCCTGTCACGAAATCCATGGCTATTCCTTCCCACTTCCATTCTGGGATATCTAAAGGCTGTAACAATCCATACGGCCGTCTGTGTAAGACTTCCATCTGCTGGCATGCCAAGCATCTTTCTACAAACGAGGCAACGTCTCGTTTCAATCCGTTCCACCAGAAATTCTTCCTTAAGTCCTGATACATCTTCGTACTCCCTGGGTGTGCTGTATACGGCGTATCGTGAGCCTCACTCATGATATCGTTCTTTAATTCTTCGTCACTATCGGGAATACAAAGTCTGGCTTCAAATAATATCGCATTGTTTGGTGCTTCGGAAAATTCGTCTGGTTTATCTGTTCTTATCTTTAGGCGAAGCTTCTCCATTGACTCGTCTTTCCTCTGAGCACTTATGATTCTTTCTCTTAAGTCCGATGTAGCTTCTAGTGCTGCTATCTGATTTGTGATCGTTGCTGGTGTGTCGAGCACTTCTATTTCCATCTTTTCAAATTTTCGTACTAGCGCTTCTTCTTCGACAAACAGACATCCTAACTTGGTTGGAGCCTTGTGACTCAGCACATCTACTACTACATTTGCCTTTTCCTGAGTGGTAGTTGATTCCGCAATCGTAATCCTTGACCAATTCGAGCCATCTCCTTTGTCGCATATTCAGTTCTTTCTGCTCGAAAAAGTACTTCAGACTCTTGTGATATGTGAAGATCTCAACCCTTACACCATAAAGATGGTGTCTCCAAATCTTTAATGCATGCACAACTGCTGCGAGTTCTAAATCGTAGGTTGGATACTCAACCTCGTGAGGTCGAAGTTGTCGTGAGGCATAAGCTATTACTTTTCCGTCTTGCATTAGAACACAACCTAACCCATTCTTTGAAGCATCGGTATACACCACATATTTCTTGTTTGCATCGGGAAGAGCTAATACTGGTGTTGTGGTCAACTTTTCTTTGAGCGTTTTGAAACTCTTTTCACACTCGTCCGTCCATTTAAACTTGTTTTGTTTTCGAAGTAGCTACGTCATGGAGAATCCTTCGATGAATCTTCTGTAGTAGCCTGCCAAACCTAAGAAACTCTTGATCTCGTTCGGACTTGTCGGTGACTTCCAATTATGCACTGCATCTACCTTGGCAGGATCTACTTTGATTCCTTCGGCTGAAACTATGTGTCCGAGAAACATTACTTCCTTCAACCAAAATTCGCACTTATTGAACTTGGCATAAAGTTTCTCAGTCCTAAGTGTTTCCAACACTATGCGTAGATGTTCTTCGTGTTCATTCTCATTCTTAGAGTAAATGAGAATATCGTCGATGAAGACTAAGACGAATTTGTCTAAGTATGGGTGGAAAACTCTATTCATGAGGTCCATGAATACAGCAGGGGCATTGGTCAATCCAAATGGCATAACTAAGAATTCGTAGTGGCCATATGTGGTTCGAAAAGCAGTTTTAGGTACGTCCTCGGGTTTAATCTTCAGCTGATGGTACCCCGATCTTAAATCTATCTTTGAAAACACTCCTGCACCTTTGAGCTGATCGAAAAGGTCCTCTATCCTTGGCAAAGGATATTTGTTCTTGAGGGTGATCTTGTTCAGCTCGCGATAATCTATACACATCCTCATTGACCCATCCTTCTTTCTGACAAACAACACTGGCGCTCCCCAAGGTGAGACACTTGGTCTGATGAAACCAAGGTCTAGTAATTCTTGCAATTGGATTTTAAGTTCTTCTAGTTCTTTCGGTGCCATTCTATATGGGGCTTTAGATTTGGGGGCCGATCCTGGTTCTAGGTCAATCGAGAAATCTATGTGACGGTCGGGTGGTAAACCAGGTATAATCTCTGGAAAGACGTCTTCGTACTCGTTGACAACTTTTACGTCTTGAATGGTCTTCTCGGCTCCTGGTTCTCCAACTAGGTACACAAGATAGGTTGTGCAACCTTTCTTCTTTATCAACTTCTTGGCTTGTAAGGCGGATATTACTGGTACTCTCTTGCCCATTGCAATCCCATGAAATTCGGTCGGCTCTCTACCCGGGGGTCGAAAAGAGATTTTTCTCTCGTTGCAGAGAATTGTGGCATAATTCTCTGACAACCAGTCCATCCCTAGAATTATATCTACGTCCCACATTATCATAACGTTCAAATTGTTCGCTTTAACCTTAAGAGTTCCGATTTCTAGTTCTAGGTTAGAGCAAACATGCGTGGAAGTAGTGATCTCTCCTGAAGGTGTAGCTACTCTCATAGGATGTTCAGCTCTTACGGGTCTGATGTCTAAGTTATCCGCACAACAACCAGTAATAAAAGAATACGATGCGCCCGTATCGAACAATATCTTAATAGGGATGTTGTGAAGTTTTCCCATACCTGCAAGGTTTCCTTTTCCTTTTCCCTTAACCTGTCCCGTCTGCCTATTTGCGCATGCCCTTGCATTCTGCTGTTGTTGTACGTGCTGCTGAAACTGCTGCTGATTCATTTGTTGTTGTGGCTGTGCTTATATGGCCCTCAGAGGTACTGCTTGCAGTAGTTTAAGGCAATTTTTCTTCATGTGTCCCTTCTGTCCGCAGTTGAAACAGTTGGGAGTGCCTGCTTAACAGACACCGGAATGTGATTTGTTGCACTTGGGGCATACCGGACTAGTAACCCTCCCTGGGTTATTCCATCCATGATTGAAATTCCTTTCTTGTCCCTGAGGTTGCCTTTGCTAATTATTCTCTTTCCTGGGTCCGGCTTGGTTATTTCCCTGCAAATGCAACCCAGACTGGTTGTTTTCCTGCCACGGTTTCTTCCCGTTGTTATTGTTCTGATTCGGCTGCTGGTAGCCCTGCTGATTGCCACTTCTCTGATTTCCCTGGTTGTTGAAATTTTTATTGTAGCCACCGCTACTTCCTCCTTCCCATTTTTTCTTCCCCTGGAAATTGTTGTTGTTGTTGTTGTTGTTATAGTAGCCCCGGTTTTGGTTTTGGGTTGGAGCTGGTGTAGTTGTTATTATTTTCTTCTCAGCAGACACAACGGCCTCCATTTTCAAGGCTCGTCCTAAGACATCCGTATAGCTTAGTCCCCCATGACTGGCTAAGGCGATCCCTAATTCGTGTCTCAGTCCCCCACGGAACTTCTTTAAAATCTTTTCTTCGGTATCGACCTGAGTAGGCGCATACCTGGATAGCTCACAGAACTTAGCGTCGTATTCTGTCACTGTCATCTTTCCCTGCTTCAAGTTGTAAAACTCAGCCTCCTTCTGAGCCCTATACGTCTTCGGCACGTACTTGTCGTACAGCGCCTCCTTAAACTCTTCCCACGTAAGTTAAGCCAGGTGCTCCTCGGGTATCACTTTCTGTCTTGCCTCCCACCAGTAGTCAGCTGGTTCGGAGAGTTGGAATGCTATACACGATAGTCGCTCCTCATCAGTACATCTGAGGAGCTTGAAAATTCTCTCAATTGATCGCACCCATAGCTCAGCGTCGCTAGGGTTGCCTGTTCCATTAAATACGGGTGGGTTTCGTTTGAGGAAGAGATCCTCAATGTCCCTACGGGGTGGTGGTAGAGGTGGTAGTGAAGGGGATGGTGGAGGGGTATCATGACGTTCTTGCTCTTGCTCTTGTTCCCTTTCATTTTCAGGTTGACGTTGTCCACGTCCTCGGGGCCTACCAGGTCCCCTTCTATTGTTAACATTTCTTGGCGGCATTTCTCTTTAACTATGGGGAACAGAAAACTCTCATTAGCCCTTTTCTTCTAAACATTCTTTTACTTATTCACTCTCTTTCCAACTTAATCAAGTTCACGGAAAAGAAAGAAATCGAACATAACTTCGATATTAGTTCTTTAATCTTTTAACTTTTCAAGTTAAACTAAACTTCTCGTTACACGAGTTCATTTGACATTCTGGTTTACTTCATGATTTATAAGAAACTTTCTTGTGATCAAAACCCTCTTATGGGTCATGTATATATATATACATCAAAAAGAATATTAGTTATGCCTCCAACGAGGACTTATACAAAAAGTTAGACTACTACTAGTCTAAACTAGGCTGACTGCCTGTCACTGAACCGGGTGCACTAACAAGCTGCATCTCCGTATCTACTGGAAGTACTAGAACGAAAACGATTCATAAAATTTCGTATCCGCTAGAGTACTACAAAAACTAGTTACTGATCCGACTATGTACAGGATAAAAGAAACTACTACTACTATTAACAACATCAACACGCGTCTACGACGCTCTGCTCAAGTAACTGCAGTCGAGTCCAAAACTGCACTCTACGGCCTAAAAAACCCTAAGAGCCCTCCTCTGGGTCCTCCTCCGGATCTTCGTCCGGGTCCTCCTCTGGATCCTCGTCCGGGTCCTCCTCCTCAGACTCTGAACCAAAGACGAGCTGGAGTGCCTCGTCCTCCCTCAGAGTAGAGCTGTAAGAAAGTGTAAGTAGGGGTAGTGACGGTGCCTCTGAAACTGTCTCCTCTAAGTCTGAAACAAGGTAGTCCTCACTAGTCTCTACTGCACGCTTCTTCAGCGGAAGAAGGTGCTCAGGAACGGAACCGGAACCTGACTCGTACTCCTCCCTAGAGCGGACTCTGGATGGTCCCGCCTCTAACTGACCTCTGACTACTTCCCACTTTGCGCAAATCTCCTCGAGCAGTGTCAGTGGAGATGGCAGCTCTAACATGGCGGCAAGCTACGCGTCTATCCCTCGGTACTCTGACCCTGGCTGGAACAGTCCTGTCTCAAAAGGTCCTCGAACCCTCACACTAGGCTCGGGTAGAAAAGAAGTAGGTAACCCTAACAGGGCAGGTGTCTCTGCGTCGATCTCTACAAGTCCTGGTCCTGGGATCACCTCCTCAAGAGGTCCAAGTGGAAGTGGTAACTCTGGTGAGGCTGTGGGCTCCTCGTCTACCTCTAACTGCTCTGACTCCGCGTCAGACTCCTCACTCGGTACAAAGTCTGGTGGTACCTCCAACAAGGCGGCCAACTCCGGGTCCAACTCTAAAAGCTCTAGCTCAGTCTCTGCTGGAAAGTGACGGTAGGGAACATGTGGCTCAAAAGGAACTGGAATCATGAACCTGCTGTCAAGGAAACGCCCGTGTATATATAGAGCGAATCCCGTATAGTTGCCCGTCGGCTCTGTGTCGTCGCCGAAAACCCCAAAAAAATACCACGCCACGCGGTGCGCCCAACCGCACCACTCGTCCGGTAGATGCACAATCAGGTCGGATATCGCCTGACTCTCTGGGATAAAGTGTCGTACTGCATAATAAACTGACGAGAAGTTGCTCACTATCTGCCCTATGTCCTCCTCATCCAGATCTGCCTCGAAATCATAATACTCATCCTGTATCATATCTACTATGGTACGCTCGCACGCGGGCAAGGGCTGGCTCTTCCGAGCAGTAACGCGAGTCCTAGCCATCCTACAAAAGTTTTAAGGAAACACGGATCAGTAACAGGTAGGGGAAAAATAACTTATCTCAATAAAAAACTTAAATTACAAAATGAACATTCCTTATTCAATTGTAATACCACCAGTTAAACAACCACTTATCATAACATCTAGCAATTCAAGAAATTGCACTCAAACAATATATAGAAATAAAATTTCAAGATTTTATTTCCATCCTTTATTTCATTATTCATTTACATTTCTTTCTTTATTCTTTATTACTTTCTTTCATTACTTCTTCCTTAAGGAATAGTTCTTAATGATTCTTACTTCATTAAAATAAAGTACGTCTACTTTGTTCATGTTACTTATTCAAAAGTAACATCTGTTTTAAAAGAAATTTTATCCTTCTCGACACTTGAATTTCTTACTCGTCGTATTCTTCGTTTAATTACGAAGTATGAAATGAAATAAATTCCCAAGAAAAGGAAATATAACTGGAAAACGACTTTAGAACAAAAGTTCTAGTCGTTGGATTGAGCAATTGTTGGAAATTAACTAAAGTTCGTACTTGATTCTTGGTAAGTATAACCAAACTCTTCTTGAAGTTCGAGCGAGGCAAACTCCAACTGAAAATGACCCCGTTCATGTTACTTTTACGAAAGCAACATTCGTTTCTTTCGTTTACTTGGTACAGAATTAACGCACCTTATCAATATTTATCTTAATTTCTTGAAGGAAATTCTTATCGGCTCTTGGTTATAAAAACAAAAATTGACTCTGCCGAGTCTTTGTTCATGTCACTATACGCACGTGACATTCGTCTATAGAAGTTCTTCCCGTTTCATGACCTCCTTTCGAAATCATTCGAACTAACGTTCTTACAACGTCTAAGTTCTCGAGGAATCGGAAAGATCTTAGGTTTCAAGTCTATGTTCTTAACGAACCGGGAAAAATCCCTAGAATCATTCTAGGTTCTCGTGCCATTATACTTTCAAATAAAAGAAATCATTGTGCAAACAATTTCATGTAATTCACATAGCAGAAACAAGTATGATTCTCATACTTTCAAAATTTCATTCTTGGCACCATTATCATTTCTTAACTCATTGAATACTTAATCAAAAAATTTCCTTAAAAGACATCACATATTTGAAATTCTTTCCTTTCTTTCTTTCTTTCTTTCTTTCTTTCGTTGATTCGACGTAGCGGGAGGTTGAGTTGTCGTCTACACTCTTAATCTTAGTGTTACAACCTTATCTTACTTGAAAGAAGACTCAGGTATAGAGTATGAACGAATACTCTATCTGACTACTTTGAAAGAAAACTTGTATGCAGAGCAGAAAACGATTGCTCTGATACCACTCTGTCACAGCCCCAAATCCCGAGGGACGGCAGAAGCCGGGGTGCTACTGGGGTTGGATTAAAGAAGCGGGGAAGAAAGTGAATGAATAGACATACATACATAACATCTTATCTTCTATGAACAAACTTTATCAACGAAAGAAAGAGTTAATCTCGAAAGATTACTCGAGAAAGCACTTCAAAAGCTTCTAAGTTATATTACAGAACTTAGACTAAAGTGATAAAACACAACATCAAAAAGAAGAGTTTAGAGTCTAGCAGCGGAATTGTGAACTATATACAAAGTCTTCCTTAATTCTTATTCAACTCTAACTCAACCAACACCGCTTCGTCGCTTCAACCTGCACATTTAGAAAACATATGCAGGGTTAAGTACAAAAGTACTCAGTGGGCATGTTGCCGAAAACATAATCATAAGTATAGATAAACAGGCATCTCATTTTATAGCGCATCGGGGTTTTCATTTAAGAGAGCCCGTGCCTATTAAACATTTGCATTTCATTCATAAAGTAGCTTCGAAGCATTTTTCATAGATGTTACGTTCAAATCTTGACCAGTCATAATTCACCGTGGCTGGCTACCCCTCAACAGGATACCACATACACCACAGGCTACAAGTGCACTAACTCTGGAAAGCCCCTTTTGACTAACTCAAAGCCGATCGTTAGTTAACCCCTTTTGATTAACTCATAAGGTACAAGAGAACTCACATAAAACACAAAACAGTTCATGCCATGATTATCACTTTGAAAACACGATTATCAAATCGATAAAGAAAAGGTTTTCGAGCATTGCTCGTTTTGTTTCATATATAAGAAAGCCCACCTTATAGATTACAGAACAAGACACGTGCTTCCATCTTCTAATCTTCCGTCCTAACCTTGGTGTCGACTTCCTCCTTCATCATGAAAATCATACTTTAAAACTCGATCGCAAACGATAAACGAATACGAAAAGAATCGAATTAAGTTTTAGTTCTTTAGACATTTTAGGCATTTGCAAGTTAACTAAACTCTTTTAGTTAAAAAGAAACGAGATACGAACGCATCTCGTTTGACGCTCACTCGGTTCTGTACTCGACACTTTAGCTCGGTAGAAAGAAGGTAGTCGATAACTTGAAACGACTAAAAAGATCGAAAGAGTTCAAGTGGAGAAGAATTCAACTTAAGAAACTACATTTTGAACATACACTGCACGAGGTCAGTAAGTCTGTCCAGAACAGGGGATTGTGAAACAGGGGTAGAATCTTATACCAAACGAAAGGTACGGGTGTCTAGTTTACTCTCCAATTCGCGGATCTTGATTCTGATAAACGAGCTAGGAGATATCGCAGTTTCCGTGAAAGGTTGCCAAAACTGCCGAGTGAACCCTAATGCTCGATAAAATCGACGCACGCTTTTCTAGGTTCGATTCAAGCTTAAACACTTTTATTTTCGCACAAAAACTGACCCCAGGCAGTCAACTCGTATCAAAATACGTGATAGATCCCTTTTTATTTCTCGTTTATAAACACGACGATCCAAACCTCGTCGTTCAAACTAAACAATTACTAAACCATTTCAAGTCTCGTTCAATTTCCTAACTTCTTGTTTCTACTTCTCGATTATAGCTACAACTTATCTTTTCATAGCTCGGACGAACAAGTCGTCAACTACAAACTCGTTCCTTAATCATTAATAATCATCAATATCCAAAAAGAATCATTAATCAACTTTTCTATCGTTACTTATTTTCGACGTTTCGTCTCTTACCAAATTTCAAACGTTATTAGAATTCGTTCAAAATTTACAACATTATTCATCATCTATCAAGAATCATAAATACGCAATTCATATCCTCATATCATCATCTATTCTCGAATTATCGATCGTCGTTCGTCTCTTACGTAAAATTCTACATTCTCCGTTTTCATTCAAATTTTACGACAATGATTATCATCTATCAAGCATTACTAACATGCAAATCATATTATCAAAATGTTATCGAGTCTCGACTTATCAACACATCTTCGTCTCTTACACTTTTCGTTTTATTTTTAGAAAAATCTCAAATTAATATATATTCATCCTCATGCATCGTATAACTCATTTCCATCAAACAATTGAGCATATCATAACATTTACTAACCTAAATCAAGCCTTGTTCGTTTCTTAGGTTTTGGATTTTATTTTTAGAAAAATATAAAACAATTCATACGATCAATTAACATCATAAGAAACACTAATCTAACATTCAATGGACAAAGAAATCGAGCATGAATCAAAAGCCCTAAAATCTGAAATTTTCGGTAATAATAATAGGTTAGGGCTCTTGATTTTTCTTCATGATTTGATCCGTAGAACTCGATTCTAAGCATCCTAGAACATGTATCGATCAAAATAATCACATGCTATTCAAACCCCAAAGTTTTGAAAAAAGTAAAAGATGGGGAAGAGGAGATTTGTTTGGTTCAAACTAGAGACGAAGCTCTTACTTTTCGTAATATAAACTCGGATTGGAATTTGATCGGTAGATGGAGGAGCTTTGATATTGGAAGGAGCTTGAGAGATGCTTCAATGGAGGATGATGAAGAAGAAAATGAGAGAGAGAATGAGGAGGTGGGGTGGCGGTATGGGGGAGATAAGGGGGAGGATGATGAGTCACAATGGTGACTCATAAAGTAGAGGCAAATATCTAATAAACATAGTGACTCGCTAAGGAGACGTTTGGCGAGGGAAAGATTTATCGAAATAACTCATTTCCGGCTCTTAATTGTCATTTTAAAAGTCGAGAAATATTTTCATAGTTAGTTACGGAATTGACGAAATCTAATTCGTCCGTTAGATTGGAAATAATTTACGTACTAGGAAAACCTAATTCGTTTTTCAAAATCTGAGAAAAAGTCGGGACATCACTGTCCAAAATTCGTCCGGAAAATCACAAAAATTAAATTTCTCCGGTGAACCTGTCTCAAAGAAAAAGTGAATGTAAATTCTGACGGAATTCGATTCCGAGTTTCCGGGCGAAAAACTTAACGGACACGAAAAACCCTAATACAGTAGTCGTTCGTCCGATTTCTGGAAATTATTTTCGGAAACGGATTTCACCGTAAATCTTAGAATTTAATTTCATGATCTTAGGCGTGTAAAGCCATAATTATTTTATAACTTTCAATTTTTAAAGACTGTAGAAAAAATCTGGGGTATTACAACTTGTATAAATATTCAATATTTATATTCTATTATTTTGTTCGACTTTTTAACTCGGAATTTTAGTTCTCATTTTCTTATGGAATTAACTTCATTCCTCCTAGAAAAATTCAAGGATTCTAAATATACTTTTTATTTTTGAATTCGAGACTTTTATTTGACTTTATTGAGTCGTCGTTTGGCACGTTTTCCAAGATATATATATAGACATGCTCCGAATATTCTCAAATTTTCATATCTTATCTAAAATAGTTTTAAATGAATAAATTTGCATTCGATTATATTTTTGGACATGTAAATTGAAAAATATTATTTATTCTTATTAAATTCTAGTATTCTTCTCTTTTACTAATAATAGTTCGTCTTTGCTCGATTCCACTTTTAATATCCTTGATTTAATCATTTAGACTCTTTTAATCCTTTATCTTAGCTAATTTTATTTATTTTCGGATTATTAAACTTTATTTATTGATTTTATTGATTCTTTCATAACTTGGTCATATGAACTCCAAATTAAGTGATTCAAGTGGCCATCTTACTTGTTTTAATCTCATCTTTACAACTTTTACTTAGCCAAAATTTTACAGTTTTCATTTATAACTTACTGCACAACTTTATTTTCTTTATTCTTAATTTTTTTCAATATTTTCACTTACTAATATACCTAGAACTACTCCAAATGAGTTCTTATGATATCAATTTATCCAATTCCTCTTAAAAACATAAGTTCCTAATTTATTTGAATTTTTCAGATTTTATTATTATTAATAAATCCCACTTAATTTTATTATTATTTCTATAGTCTTATTTTACTTATAACTTTATTTAATTCACATAGCTATAGGAATAAAATTCCTAACTCATTTCTTCATACTTCTTGAATTTCTATACTTCTTCAACTTATAGCAATTCTTCTCACAACATACTCTTATTTTCATTTTTAATTCATCATACATAACAATTATGTTAAGAACCATAATTTATATATTTAAGCATTATATTTGGCATTATCAAGCTTTTCTCATACAAATTTTCAGCTTTAATTAATTTATTTAATCATACTCTATCATGCATGAATCATAAATTTTCATCTTCAAATTAGTCATACAAATCATATAGCAACTTTTAAATTTTACTATTCATCATCTTCTTCAAGTGATCATTTTCATAAACATGCTTATATTCTTATCTAGTTCATCAATTCATGCTTAAATATCATTACTTCTATCATCAAGATCATAAAGCAACTTAAAGTATGCAAGACTCCCATCCTTCTAAATTTTCGGTTTCAACATGGATGATTCCTTCATGGATTTTTCTTCATCATTTCATCATACTAACATTTTTAAACACATACATGTTCATAATATCAAGATTAAAATTCAAAAACATGAAATCCTTCTAAGAACCCTAGCATACGGTTATATATATACATGCATGCATGCATAACTTAAATTTTCTTCATTCTTTCCTAGTGCATGGATAACATACATGATCATAGAGATAATACTTAAATATCAAAGCTTAATATTTCATAACCTATGTGCAGAAAATTTCGAAACTCTTAGGGTGCAAAAGACATGAAAATCGAGTGATAGAGATGAAAAACCTTGTTCCTTGCTTGCTCGATTATACTAGACTCTATTCCATACAACTCTAGCTCCTTCATTAAGCTTGGAACGAAGCGAAAATGAAGCTATGGGCTACTGCAAAATTTCTGGGCAGTTTTGGGAAGTAAACCGATGGAGAGAGAGAAAAAGAGATGGAAGGATGTTGTGTATGTTATGTGTGAGATGAGAGGGAAAGGTGTGAGTGAAATTGATCAATACATCCCCCCTATTTATATGGAGAGAGTCGTGTGATTTGGAAGATAAGAGAGAGTGATTCTCACTTCCCATCTTGAGAGTATGGTTTCTTGGAGAGTAGACATTGAGAGTAGGAAATTGAGAGTGGGATAAGAAATTAAAATGAATTAAACATGTGTAGAATAGGTTGTGAGGGCTGACATATGTGTGTGAGAGATGAGAGAGAGTTTTCGATTTATCTAGGTAATTTTTATTGGGTAGAAATCCCCGAAAGAAAAGATTTTACGGTATAAAACATCCCCGTTAAAAATATCTAACTCTCTTATCTCAAGAATTCATCCTCGGCACTTTCCCAACATCCAAATTCATCCTACTTCGCATCAATATTCACGAATTAATTTATAGATTCAGAAAACTTAAGTTTCGAGTCAAAATTCCAAGAAACGAAGAAAACGGGAAATTTTACTATTCATATTTGTTCTTTCTACTAATATGGCTTATAACTTGACTTGTAGACTTCAGATTACACTCTAATCTTCACCATTAGTCATAAAATAATTTCTAGATTCAAAAGAGCTCAACTTTTATATCTAAATCCCGAATACAAAGAAAGTCGTAAAAACTGCCATTAGATTTTCAAATAAAAATTCATACTCGACCCATATTGTCTCAGAAAATTCTCAAACTCGTATCATTGGTCATAAAATAAATTCTAGATTCTAATGACACTAATTAGACTCAATTCGGGGTTCGTCGGAAAAAGGTTGACTTTAAGGTCAACGCTACTATTCACTGAAAAGTCAACTATGTCGGAAAATTCTGAAACTCGAACTCTAGCTAAAACTCACATCCTCATGATCATAAAATTCTTCACATCTTCGTTTCAAGTTGCCGAAACGAGAAAAATTACGATTTTGCCCTTCAGGGGCATTTTGGTAATTTCGTGAGAAAATTTATTCTCGGAATTTTTTATCACACACATTAGCACACAATCACATATAATATCATTTAAAAAACACTTAAGCAGGCATAATCACATTTAAGACAATTAATTTACGCTTAGAAAGATCGGGTTATTACAATATCATGCCAAGCGGGATATATGTCATCCGTTAATTCTTCTGCACATTGGTTAACAACATGAATAATAGAATTAGGTTGGATTGAAGAATTTACATCTCTCGTATATTCTTCCGGAAGTGCCATGGGACACTTGTCCTATCCTGCTGAACTTGATAATGAGAGACTCTTATCTTCATCAATGTCAGTGTACAATTCGATGTCATCTGCTTCTTCCTCCACAATCATCGCCTTGATTTTATCCTTGGCTCTAGCTCGGAGGGCATCTCTATCATTTTTGGAGAGATCTGGGCACTCCATCTTGAAGTGTCATTCCTTTGCACACTCAAAGCACCCTTCTGCTTGAGTCTTCGATGATTATCTTGAGCTCCGCCTGCTCTTAGAGATTCTTTGATATCTTTCAAGCTTGGAGTTCATCTCATCCATGTGCTTGGTTATTTCCTCGATCTTCTTGGAGATCACTTCGAATCGACCTATCATTGGCTATAGAATCAGCTTACCTGGACGTTCTGGCATACTTGGATCTAGCGGACTCAGCTCGAAGTGCCACATTCTTTGTTGCTGAGCTCTGGTCCAGGGATTGAAATGTCTTCAACCTTTGGATGTCGTACTCGTTGGCCTTTAGGATGGATAACAACTTCTCTGTCTTCAACAAGTTGAGGTCAGTCCGGTTTTGATGGAAAACCCAGTGAACTGACCAGTCCGATCCAAGGGCGGAGAGAACTTTCAAGTTCATCTCATGCTGAGAGTATTTTCCTTTTCTTATACTCTCAATATCCACCATGATCAATGTGAATCTCAGCTCCATTTTATCGATGGTTTCGTTAGTCAGCTGAGAAAAGTTTCCCGTACTTTTGATAAGCCAAGGTGAATTTATTTTCCTTAATCTCGTCGGAACCTTGACAGAGAGATGCAAACGCATCCCACATCTCTTTAGCTATGTTGTAAGAGAAGGTCTTGAGGAGATAGGCTTTCCCCATAGTTGCTGAGATGACACTCTTGGCAATGTCATCTAGTTGAGCAAGCATCCCTTTGTCAGAGCTGTATTTCTTCGAATCCTTCAATTCCACTCGTCTTCTCACCCAGGTGTAGGAGATCAAACTGTAACATTTTCAGTTATCTGAATTGAGCCTTTAGAGATAGTTTCTCACATCCTAGAATGTTTGGTCGTGAGCTGCATCATTAATCTGAACTTCTACATGGAGTACTTATCCACGACGAACTCTGGCAAACTTCCTACGAGCGTTGGGTTCATCATCCTGAAATCAGACAAACAACAGACAGAGAGAAAATATGCAGCAAGAATGCACTATAGATTTTTAAAAAGATCTATTCAGTTGACTACTGAAACCCTCGCTTCACAACCTAGTGAAACATAACAACAGTCTTTTGAACCACTACTCTCTTACCACTTGATGGCCCCCGTAACGAGTTAACTGGTGTGTAGAGGGGGGGGGGGGATTACACCAGTACAAATTTTTTACATAAAAACTTTTTCCACTTTGTTTACTCAACAATTGTGAAACTCAGTTGGAGTGGTCGCACAGTTTGTTATATAGTTGACTTCTTTGATTGACGGTCAACTTATAATCGAACTAAGGTTATAAGTACGGTGCAAAAAGTGGTGGAAATTTGATTAACTTATTTTAATTGAAAATATTTTGAGCGAAGGTCAAGTTCACAATGCTTAGTGCAATTTTGAAAAATGAGCTTGATGATGCACTTAGTACTTAATTAGACAAAAATAATAGAATAAACAATAGTGAAAGTAAAAACACGATTATTTTTACATGTTTGGAGAGCGACTCCTAAGTCCACTACCAGCTCCCTTGCTGGTAATCCCTTGAAATGTTTACGCGTACACTTCGAACGTACAACTTGGTTTTCGGGTACCATGCAACCTTACAGGTGATTACGGGTTCAACAAGACCTAGACAACCTAATTACGAGTTCAGACAAAACCTAATTTTTTATTATTGGTTCAAATGGACCTCTGGTTAGGGTGTGGAGAGGGGTTTGTGGGGAGTTTTCTAACAAGAAACCTATAGCACTAGAAGTGGAGATTTCTCTTCTAAGGCTGAAATCTCTAAGTCTTTTGAAGTGAGAAGGCTTAGAGAAGTTGAGTGTATATCTTCTAAGACTCAATCTAAAATAAGTTCTTGAAAGCTAGAAGAGCAAAAGGAGATGGACGAATTCTCAGACTTTGGCTTCGAACACTCTTGTATTTTCTCTTGAATTTCTAACGTAGCATTAGTATCCGTAGTCTTCACGTTTGGAGAGGGCCTCTATTTATAGATAGAGATGTCGAAATAGCTGTTGCAAAGAGCAATTTGACTTTTGCCATGAAAGCGATAACTCCTCTCTCACTTCTGCAAACTTTCCTAAAATGGTAAGTGTGAACCTTGCTTTTGATCTGCAGGTCTTCACTGTGTGCCCAAATAAGGAAATAAACAGTCTCACTGTCTTTCACGCAATCTTGTGCAATTTGAATTTGAACTCAAGTCCATGTCTTCTCTTCAAACATCTTTACACTTATGACTGCTACAGTTCTAAGCCAGCTGGTTGACTAACTGTGTAGCTTAAGTTCTAAAGTCAACTGTGTTGTCTTTTGACTTGATCAGTCCAACTTGATCTTCAGCTGCCTCTTCAATTCGAATCATGTAAAGATAAAATCCTTATTGTCAAACAGTGAGCTTCAACTAAAAGGACTCAAAGGCATATCTACTCGGTTGAGGTCAGTTAGGTTTTGGTATAAATCAAAACCTTTACTCAAAGAAGTTTAAGCTTAGAGCAGCTACGAGCTGCTCTGATACCACTATGTCACAACCCGAATTCTAGAGTATATAAGAATGACTAAAATCCATTGGGCAGTGAAGGTGAAACAACGAAAAATAAACAATGAAACATGCTCGGGTACAAGGGACTCTTTATTGAAAACAATAATAATTAATCAATTTGCCTTCAATTACCTATTTTAAAAGCTCAATAGAATAAATTTATTAATTAAGAGTCGAGAGGGAATCAATCAAAGTGTTGAGCACGAAACTCATTGATCAAATATTAGAGTTGAAAGAATTTAAAACACGATTAAATATCGGTATTGCAGTAGAATGTAACATCAAATCCCAAAGTTATATGTATGAAGACATATAACCTAAGCTTAAACAATTCTTAACTCGAAACAACGAACGCCACCAAGCACACCGCACCATCATCATCCGAGCTAACCTGCATGTTTTAGAAATAACATGCAGGGCTGAGTGCTTCGTACTCAGTGAACATATGCCAAAATAAATTGAAAGCTTGCTCGATAGAGCTATATAATTGAACTTGTCTTTCTTGTTGCATCACATGCATTAAAGTTATAAAACAATTAACTTGTGCATGCAAGAAAAATCATTTCACTTTTTGAAAATGTGTGCGCACACAATAATATATAACTCAAGTATGTACCAATTCTACAAGAAAATATGAGTGTCGAGAAGTAGGCCTCCTTCTCAAACACCGTGACCAGCTTACCCAAAGGAAATCACACGATCACATCTATGTGTACACAGAAATCCCGTCTCACACAAGACCGAATTCGTCTTACTCAAATAGGTGGTAACATACATCAAAGCTTAAAAATTGGCAAGTCAATTAATTTTAAAACTCACATAATATGATAATAATAATCACATTCATCGATTTGTTTCGGTTAGAAAGCCCACCTATCATCCAGTGATTTTGCTCAGAATACCTCGTTCCATCTCGCTCCTTACTTCTGGACTCCACTTGTTTCTTACTATCGAACTTCACTCGTTCATTCAAGGATAATATTCTTATAACGGAATCTAAACTCGATTACTCGGATTTCTACTTGACTCAGGTTTTTCTAACTTTTCTCGTCTCGACTAATCAAACTTTTCGATTCTTAACTCTACTCAGGTACTATACCAACAGACTTTCCTTAGACTCGAACATTCATACTCAACAAACTTGGTCCATCAAATAATTTGAGACTTATTCAAATAATCAAAATCTAGAAATCACTATTCATTCCATAAACTCGGAATTTCTCGATTTCACACATCCAACGACTTCAGAAAATTACGAGATTAAATCTCAATCACTTTAAACACAATTCATTCACATTCAAGTCGTCACATCACAAATCAAGTATTCACAAATAGGTAAACGATCGACTTCAAATACTCAAATGCATGGCATGAAACTACTCAAGAACATGGCATGAAAAATCTCAATTTATATACTCATAACCTTCGAAATCTTCATCATCAAGTGCATAAGAATTTCTTTCTAAAATTGATTATTCAATCATACTTCAAACTACTCAAATTCATCACATACTTCATCAATTTAACCATAAAAAACATAGCATGAAAACTCCTAATTCTACTTAATGATTCCATCGAAAATTTCATGATTTTCATGCATATGAGTTCATTTTCTCCAATTGATCATAGACACATGCTTATATTAATTTATAAGACTCAAATCCTCAAGAAAGTTCATGATCAAAATCAAGGTGTGAAAACCCCCAAAATTATTAAATTTTTCGATCATGAAGAAAATAAAATGATCAAAGTTTTTCTCTCTTAATTTCTTGCATGGAAACTCGCAAGAATAAAGAATCATACTCACAAATAAAATGATCAAAACTCCTTCTCCCAACATCCCTTTTGATCGAACATGGAGTGAGAAAAAAGAGGAAATTTCTTAGCTTAAAATGATCACTATGATGAAAGGATCATGAGTCCTTACTTGAATCCAAAAGATTGATGATTTTGGCTTGATTTCCATGTGAATTTCAAGCTCCATACCAGCTCCAAGGCTGTCCATCCATGGCTGGTTTTTTTTGTGTGTTTGAGTGGGTTGTGAGAGAGAAAGAGAGAGCGAGGACGTAGAGTGAGAGAGAGATCACGAGTGATTGAGAGACTGAGGAAAAGTGAGAGATAGGTGAGAGTGGAGAGAGATTTAAAGAGAGAATGAGCTGCACATGGTGAGAAATTGTGGGATAAAAGTCGCCGGAAGAAAAAGTTTTTTTGGTGTAAAATATCCCTCTTTAATCAATTAACTCTCAAACGGCTTAAAAATCTCCACAACACTTTCTCGACATCCGATTTCACTCTACTTCATCTCATTTCTCATGAAATAATTCATAAATTCGAAATACCCAATTTTCGGATCAAAATTTCGAATAACGAAGAAAACGTAAAAAGTTACTATTCATATTCTTTCTTCAAAGAAATAAAATTCAAACTCAACTTAAACGAACTCGGAAAATTCTCAAACATGCACCAATGATCTTAAAATAAATTCTCGACTCAAAAGACACTAATTCACGAGATTCGGAAATAGTAGATGAATAGCGAATTCTTGTCGGCGGTTACTATTTACTGAAAAATCAACTTTCTCAAATTTTCCCAAAATTCGCACACATACTAAATTTCTTATTCTCATGCTCATATAATTCATCACATCTTTGTTTCGATTCACCAAAATGAAAAAAATTGCATTTTTGCTCTTTAGGGGCATTTTGGTAATTTTACATGGAATAATTATTTCTCAAAAATGTATGACATAATTTCGCACATAATAACATATAAACACATTTAATAAACACTTAGGCACATTTAATCATAATTAGGATGATTAATTAAGACTCAGAAGATCGTGGTATTACAGATTTTTAAGGATAAAATGGTAAAGTTCATGTCCATTTTTGGCTGAACCACACTTATCGTGGACGACTAAAAAAGAAAATCAAACCTGTAATGCCCCGTAAATTCCTTACGTTCTAAAAACTTTAAAGTTAATTAAATAAATGGCTTTGCACGCCTAAGTTTATAATTTTAATTCTATGGCTAAGGGTTAGCTTACAAAAAGTTTTAGTTCGTAAGCTTAGAACGAAAAACCATTTAATTTTACGTTTACAAAATCGCAAATACGAACACGCCGGGAAAGTTTTGTTTTTATGTTTTTCCGGACGAAACTCGGACTTGTCGTCCCGAGTTTTTGTCAAAATAAATTTTATAAATTTATTTTCTAATTGAGTTCATACGTTAGAATTTAAGGTCAAATCGAATCACGACGATGTTTTGTACCGAACAGCGTTTTTCGTCGTTCGTTTTCCCGTAACGTCGGATCGCGCCGGAAAAACCCGTAAAACCTTCAAAAATTCTGCATGCAGCCGTGCCACCTCATTCCTTTAGGTGGAAGCTTGCATGTTAACCAAGCTTAATTAGTTGACACCTTAACCTATACTTTACACTTCAACTTTTTTTCATCATGCATTCAACAAACAAAACAACCATTTTTTCTCCTATCTCTCTCTACCTCTCGGCTGCTCTCTCTCCAAATCTTCATCTTCTTCACCTTCATTTCCTTCATCCACCATTGAAGAACACCTCCAAGAACAAGAAGAGTTCTTACAAGTCATAATTCATCCATCAAACACCATACTTCTTTCTTTATTTTTCAAGGTATGATGATGATCTTTAATCCTATCCAATTCTTTTTCTTTTCCCCTTCTTTCCTTCATGTTCGAATTCTTTAAGGTTTGGGATAGATGTTTTGATCTTAGAATAATGTAATTAGATGTGTTAGATAGATTAATTATGGATTAAAAATGATCAAAACCAAGAATCCTAAAACTTTTGTCAATGCAGAATTTTTTTGGGAAAATGATAGAATTTCTAATTTTCTTCTTTTGATCATGGATTCATGTTTAGTAGATGCTTAATTAGTGTTTGGAATGAAAAGGGATTGAAAGCCCTATGTTATTATGAAATTCAATTAGGGTTTGAATTATAAATTAGGGGGTTTTTGCATGTTAGTTGTTTTTGGAATTGCAAGTGATTAATAGTTGTTATAATAGTTTGATTAGTAAATAAATGATGTTAATTAGAGAAGAAAATCAACCCCTTAACATCTTTATAAAACCAGAAATTTATAGAATAAATAGGAGTTTATACATGTTTGATATTAAGTGATGATTTGTTAGTGGATTATGTTGCAAATCATATTAGTTGATAATAGAAGTTAATTGGAAATTTTCTAAAAATGTTTAATGAAATGTAAGAGACTAAAATCACCTTATAAACTGAGTTATAAAGATGTTAAAATGTGTTTGCATGCACGAAAATGGTTCAAGTTAGATATAGCTTAGCGTCGTAAAATTTGAACGAAAACCGACGACTTTTGAAAAATCGCGTAAGAGACGAATATCTAGTTGTAACTGAAAATCAAGAAGTCGGATGAGATTTCTAATATGATATTATTGTTTGTAATGAAATTTAGAACATCTTTCTAGCTGACATCGTAAGCATCCGAGTCGATATAATATGGGTTATAGTTGTAATCGAGAACTAGAATGCGTTTGGATTTTCTTTGTTGGTTTAGTAATTGATAGTTGAAATCCGACGTTAGAACGTCGTGCTTTTGAGTAAGTTGAAAAAGGAGATTGACACGTACGGAGGTACGTGATGACTGCCTTAGAGTCCAGTTTCTAAAAAAGTTGAATACGAGAATTTAAAACGAACCTAAGACGTTATACGTCGAACTTATTAATCAATTAGGGTTTCCACGGCAGTTTTGCGACCCCCGCCGGAAACTGTTATAACTTCCAGCTCGTTTATCAGATTTGTGATCCATAAATTGGAGCACGAACTAGACTTCCTAAGCTTTCTATTGGTACAGGGCTCACCCCCTGTTTCCAAATCCTCTGTTCTAGACAGCCTCCAGAGATACTGGACTGTACAGTGATTTTTCAGTTTCTTGTTTTCTAAGTTGTTTAGTTCACAACTTAGCTTCTTTCAATCGTTTAAGCCATTTTTATCTATCGAACATCTACCTACTGACCCTAAAGTCAAGTACAAGACCTCTAGTGATGGAGACCAGTCGAAACCTCATATCTTATCTTTTCTTTAAAGAAGTAATAAACGAGAAATTCCTTAAATCGTTCAAAGAGTTAAAGTAAATCGCCTAAGTTGATTCCTTCCAACTTAGCTTCTCTTAATCTTTAAAGTCGTATTAAGATATCGACTACCATCTCTACTGACCCGAGAGTCGAGTATGAGATCTTCCAAGTTCTAACGAGATTAATACGAGTCTCGTTTCCCGTTTAAGTAAAACGAATTAATTAAGCGTGCAAATGCCTAAAGAATAAAACAACTTAAACCTTCTTCGATTCTTTTTAATCGATTATCGTTACGACCCGTTCTTAAGTATATTTATTTTACGATGAAGGAGGAAGCCAACTGTAAAGAAAGGACGAAAGATCCGAAGTTGGAAGCGTTTGCTTTAAGTTCTGTATTTATAAGGTGGGCTTTTATCTATATCAAATAAAATGTGGGTTTTTCCACAACTCGAAAGTATTATTTATCGCTTTGATAATTGTGTTTTCAAAGTGATAATCTTGGCATAAACTGTTTCAACTGTTTTATGTGAGTTCTCTTGTACCTATCTGAGTTAACATTCGTGTTTTCCAGATTTCTGAGTTAACCTTCGGGTTTTCCAGACTTTTAGAGTTAGTCTATTTTAGATTAACTAACGATCGGCTCTGAGTTAGCTGCTAAGTGCTTTACAGAGTTAGTGCACTTTGTAACCTGTGGTGTATGTGGTATCCTGTTGAGGGGTAGCCAGCCACGGTGAATTAGTAGTGGTCAAGATTGAACATAGCATACCTGAAAATACTCGGCCGAGTGATTTATGAGAAAAAGTCAGAAAATGTTTAGTAGGCACGGGCCTTTTCAACAAAACCCCGATGCGCTACGGTTATAATATGCCAGATTATTTATACATATGACTATGATTTCGGCATCGTGCCCACTAAGTATGTTTGTACTTAGCCCTGCATTGCTTTCTAAATGTGCAGGTTAAAGCGACGGTGAGCGGCGACGGTTGATGTTGAGTTGAAAGATAGGTTGCTTTAGTTAGAACTCTTCCGCTGTAGAACTCTGAACCTTTTGGGATGTACACTTTGAACAATTCTCAGTAGTCTAAGTCTGTAATTATGAACTTAGCTTCTTTATACTTTTGTCGAGTAATCCTTAGGGGTTAACTCTTTCTTATCTATATTAAAGTCTTGTTCATGGTTTAATGATGTCTTTTCATGTATGTTTAGTCAGTTAGCCCCCTTCTTCCCCGCTTCTTTAATCCAACCCCAGTCGCACCCCGGCTTCTGCCGTCCCTCGGGATTTGGGGCTGTGACAAAACCACACTTATCGTAGATGTAGGGAGTAATGTATAGGATTTGGTTCATATAAAAACTAATTTTCATGTAAAAACTAGAGACTCATCTCAACCATTGATCACTGTATGATCTATAGTTGTTAATAATCAAAGCATGAAAGTTATACGTAAAAAATATGATTTTTGTATAAGCATAATTTTCATACAGAAAACATGAACCGAGAAAAACAATATTAAGCATTATTGTATACATTAAAAAACATGATTATATATTGAAAAAAAATCATGGTTTGTAGTTTGTGGGAGATGACTTGTTTTTATACTAACCGTAAACCCTAGACCTTAAATCATATATATATATAAGAATTAAGAATGATCCTATAAGAATTAAGAATGATCCTTATCCTAAGAAATAAAAATAAATCTCCACCACTCATCTCGTTATGAAGTGTGGTGCATATCGTGCATCTCGCTATGCAGTGTGGGGCATGTAAAACATTTTTTCAGTTTTTTTGTTTGTTTTTTTTTTGTTTCTTAATGTCTGATTTTCCATAAATCAGGGTGCATCTCATTTCAACATATGATGTATCTAGTTTCACGTTGTGGTGCATCTACAACATTGTGGTTCATGAGATGCACCACTACGTGTACTGATATGCATGACACAGTGTAATGAGATGCACCAATAAGCGTAATGAAATGCACTATGCTTTACAAAAAAATCAAACCTTAAACAAAAAAAAAAAAAAACTGAAAAAAAGCTGAAAAAATGTTGTACATGCATGACACTATATAAAGAAATGCACCACAATGTGTGATGAGATGAACCACACAGTGTAATGAAATGTACCATGTTTTCTTAAAAAATCAGCCAGTAAAATAAGGCATGCGCTTGCCTTCTCCTTTGCGATGTATCGTCCAGATTCATTCATATTTTTCACTTTAAAGGCCCTTTTCACTAGAATCACTCTCTCTCTCTCTCTCTCACACACACACGCACACAATATATATATAATGGTCCCGGTAATGAGTATCTGGTGTATGAAGAGAGGGGGGGGGGGGAATACACTAGTAACAACTTTTGCTTTATAAAATTTTTTCACTGAGTTAACTGCTCAGGTCAGTTCGCTCAACAACTGGGAAAGTCAGTTGGAGCTGCTCTACAACTGAGATGGTTAGTTGGAGCTGATCGCACGGTTGGGTGCACAACTGACTTCTTTGACGGAGGGTCAGCTGTGTATTCCAACTGAGGTTTCAAAGAGTTTAGCGGTTTTGGAAGTTGGTGGTTATTAAAGCTCGTTACTAAAACTGAAACCTTAATGAAAATAGGGAAGGTCAAGTTCCCAAAACTTAGTGCAGTTTGTGTAAGTGCAGTTTGTATGCTGGGTCAGTTTGTTAGATAACTGAATGTAAATACAGAAAGTAAAGGACACAGTATTTTAACGTGGTTCGGAGATTGACATCCTACATCCACGACTTCCTTTTCGGGGAAGTAATCTACTAGATAAGCTTAGGCGTGCTTATCAAACATTCCACTTGGTTTGGGGTACAAAATAACCTAACCAGCTCGATTATGGGTTCGAACAAGACCTTATAACACTTTTGCGGGCAATTTTATAGCCTGCGCTTAGATTACGGGTTCTAAGGGGGACCTAGACTTAGATTGCGGGTTCTAAGGGACCTAGTCTTTGATTACGGGTTCAACGGGACCTGGTCTTTGATTGCAGGTTCAAAGGGACCTAGTGACTTTGATTGCAGGTTCAAAGTCGGACCTAAGGTTTGGGGATTGAGGCTTTTGATACGATCCTCGCCGTAGTTGCAGACGCCGACGTGAATAGTATACACCCAAGACCAAATTTGAACTGAACCGGATAAGATGGAATATCCCAAAACCTCTAGTTCTATCTCGCAAAGTGAATTAGGTGAATAGAAATTCCCTAAAACCCAACTTGATGATGAAACAACAACTCGGGGATGATGAATGACACACAAACGGTGATGGTGATCCATTTGATAAGTCGATAAGATGGAATATTCCAAAACCTCTGAATCAGTTGCTCGAAGTGAATTAGGCGTACGGCTTTTTCCTAAACCCCAACGATAAGACGACACAGTAACTCGGGGATGATGAATGACACACGAACGAGAGATGATTGACTCGCCGATATGTCGATATGAATATCACGGTGGCATGCCGCCAATCCGCTAGTTCGGTGAATGAACTGAAGGAGATAAACTCACAAAATATTATTCATCAAATCGTTATTTAATCCATGCCCTACTAGACCTATTTATAGGGGTGGAATACAATAGAGTCCTAATCTAATAAGGAAAATCAATTCTTTAAAGTAAAAGAAAACATAATCTTAATCTAGTAAGTAAACAATTCCTTAAACAATAAGGAAACAAATCCTAAACTAATAAGGAAACAAATCCTTAACCTAATAAAATATTAAACTACCAAAATAACTAAAATAAAGTCTTATTTTTGGCTTACAATAATTAAAAACGAATATTAAATTAAAATAAATAAAATCTTTAGATCTTCAATCTTGGATTGCATCAGCTTTTACCAACTAAGAAGCCTCCTATATAGAGAGAAGTGGAGGCTTCATCCTAAGGCTTAGAGACTCGATCTTTTGGGAGAGAGTCTGCTTAGACACAAAATTAAGCAAGAACCTATATTGTAGACTCGATCAAAGAAGGGGCTTTCAGAGAGGCTAGATGGAAGAACAAGAGGAGGTGTAGACGCTCGACTTCTACTGGACTTCAGCTGAGGTCTTCTTACTGGAGAGAGTGGTAGTATGCTACTGCTGCTACTTCACCCTGTTCGATTCTTTCTGCGTCTTAATCTTCTTTTCTCTCCCTTATGCTCTCTCTCTTTCTTCAATTGTGGAGATCTCTATTTATAGAGGGAGATCTAATTAGCCGTTGGAAAGAGCCGTTTGATCTCTCCCAAAAGCATGGCACTGCACCTGTTTTACTGGAAACTTTCCTAAAATGGTAACTGCGATCTTCGCTTTTTGCGCGTCGCTGCTGTCGGTCCATTTATATTAAGTTTTCCAGCTGACTTGTGCTTCCTAGTAGATTTGAATTTGGACTTCAACTCTTCTGCCTTCAATGTCTTCAAAGTCTTCTCTTCTCAGCTTTGCAACGTCTAACTTCGACACAACTTCTCTTCATGCTTGAGCTGTATGGGTCAGTTGAAGAGTCAACTGAGTTGCTGTCCAACTGACTCCGTGATTCAGCCGAGGTTGAGGTTCAGCTGAGTTGCTGTTCAGCTGAGCATGAGTCTCAACTAAGTTCTTCATGAACTTCCCTCTTCAGTTCGGCTGATTTCTTCTGCTTGAAACCTGTAAAGATAAAATCCCTACACTAAAACAGTAAGCTCTAGCTAAGTTGAGACTGATGACTTTCATCTACTTGGTTGGGGTCAGTTGGGTTTTGGGATAAATCAAAATCTTTACTAATTTTCCCAACAATATATATATAGGGTGTGGATCTGGTAGGAACTTATCCTTATATGAGTCCGTAGGAACCAACATAAATATCAATTACGTGATGCACAAAATACAGTACGTTAATACACAAACATGTTAATGCACAAATTATACTAACTTAATGCACAAATTATTTAACACAATTTTAATGCACAAACAACACTAATCTAATGCATCAATTAATCAGGATCGTAGATTAAAAAAAATCAACGGTCCAGACTAGTTCCTAGCTCCTTTGTAAGGATGAGTTCCTACATAATCCTTTTCTTAGTATATATATATGACAGATCATATAAGAATGATCCATATCCTAAGAAACGAGAATAAATCTCCACCATAGATCTGTAGATGATGGATGGTCAGATTTGAAAGGGTGAAAAGAGTCAAACCCGGTCAACCATTGTTTTTTTTCCGATCTTTTTTAATTTAATTTTTTATTTTTACGGTCAGGTGATATGCACCACAACATATATTTATATGCACCACACTTTATAATGAGATGCACCACTAAGTGTATTGAGATGCACCAGTTTTTAATTTTGATTATTTTTTGTTTATTATTTTTGTTTTTTTTTTTTAGTTTTTTTTTACGCTCAGGTCATATTGATGGTCGCGGTAACGAGTAACTGGTGTATGGAGGGGGGAATACACCAGTAGGAATTTTTAAACTTAAAAACCTTATTACTTTATAATGAAATTGTAATACCCCAGATTTTCCGTACAGTCTTGAAAATTTAAAAATAATAATAAAAATGGCTTTGCACGCCTAAGTTTACGATTCTGAATTCTAAAACCAACGGTGAAGTCCATTTCCCGAAAATAAATTACGGAAGTCAGTTAGATGACTACTGTATTTAGGGTTATCGCGTACGAAAACTTTTAAGTTCTAGAACTCAGAACGGAAAACCGTCTGACTTTTACATTCACGAAATCGCAAAACGAACTCGCCCGAGAAAGTTCGTTTTTTTTGATTTTTCGGACGAAACTCGCCCAATTAAGTTTAATACGTTAGAATTTTTGGTCGAATCGGAATTTGACGATTTTGTGCCGAGCTACATTTTTTGTCGTTCGATTTCCGTAACATCCTATCGCGCCGAAAAAGCGCCTAATTTCTTCTTTTTCTCCCCTCTAGCCGACTTCATCACTCTCTCTAGCTAGATATTTCATTTCTTTATAGTATAAAGCTAATGACTCACTACTATAGATATTTATTTTAACTTTACACCTATTAAGTTAATACATACATAATAACATAATTAAGTCTTCATCCTCACTACACTCGCTCCCTCATTTCGAAATACACACACACATATAATCTCCCATTTTCTTCATTTGACCATTGTTGGATCTCAAGTTCTTGGACAAGAAATCTTCAAAAGTTCTTCATCCAACCATCGAATCACCCAACTTCCTTTATTAATTGTCAAGGTAATCTCCTCCTCTCTAATCCTATCCAATTGGATTCCATTTCTTTTTATTTTTCAAGTGGATCGATTTTTATGGGTAGATGGATTAGATGTCTTGATCTCTAATTTGTATAACTAGATGGATTAGATATGGATCTATGATTAAAATTGAAAGAAATCCAAGAACCCCAAAACCTAGCTATTACCGAAAATTAGGGGATTTATGTGGGATGATTGAATTCTTCAATTAGTTGGATAATCATGCTTAGGAGGTGTTCAATTAGTGATTAGAACAAAAAGAAATCGAAACCCCTATGAATTTAAGTGAGGACCGATTTTTGAGCTAGGGTTTGAGTTGGGATTTTCAATTTGATGATGTAATAAGACTTGAATTGATCAATTGATGATATAGTAGTATGATTAAGGGATTATGATGATGTTTGATGAAGAAAATCACCCCTTTAATTATATGTTATTACCGAAAATTATGTGGAATTGGGAGTTTACATATAGTTTAATTAGATGATGATATGTTGATGAATTTATGTTTCTAATGATATTAGATTATGTTGGGAATTAATTGAAATTTTTCTAAAAATGTTAACGAAATCGTAAGAGACAAAGAAGTCGAATTAAGTTGAGTTTAAGTAATGATATGGAGTGATGATATGTATAATAATGAATCTCGTTAGATGTTGATTGATGTCGTAGAAAATGAACGAATTCCGATAACTTTTGAAATTCCGTAGGAGACGAATTCCAAGGAATTTCCACGGAATTTCCATGGGTAGAGTAGTACCAATTATATCAGCCCTTCAAGCCACGGAACTCATGAAGAAGAAAGGTACCACAACTTATCTTGTGTACCTAGTCGGAGAGCCAGGAGCTGAGAAGACCATCCAAGACGTAAAAGTTGTGAATGAATACGAGGACGACTTTCCAGAAGTATTACCAGGATTGCCACCAGATCGTCATGTGGACTTCACAATCGACTTAGAGCCAGAAGCCGCACCCAAATCTAAAGCCCCATATAGGATGGCAGCGAAAGAAGTAGAAGAGCTCAAAATCCAGTTACAAGAATTGCTAGACCTTTGTTTTATCAGGCCAAGCGTCTCACCTTGGGGAGCACCCGTGTTATTTTTTAGGAAAAAGGACGGATCGATGAGAATGTGTATAGATTATCGAGAACTGAACAAGATCACACTCAAAAACAAATATCCTTTGCCAAGGATCGAGGATCTGTTCGATCAGCTCAAGGGTGCAGGAGTCTTCTCCAAAGTAGATTTAAGGTCACGGTACCATCAGCTAAAGATCAAACCTGAAGACGTACCGAATACCGCTTTTAGAACCCGATATGGCCATTACGAATTCCTAGTAATGCCATTTGGTTTAACCAACGCTCCAGCTGTATTCATAGATCTTATGAATAGAGTTTTCCACCCTTACTTGGACAAATTCGTTTTAGTATTCATCGACGACATCCTCGTTTACTCTAAGAATGAAAAGGAGCACGAGGAACATCTACGGATAGTGTTGGAAACACTAAGAATTGAGAAACTCTACGCCAAATTCAGTAAATGCGAATTTTGGCTGAATGAAGTAATGTTCCTTGGGCACATAGTATTGGCAGAAGGAATCAAAGTGGACCCAGCCAAGGTAGAGGCAGTGCACAATTGGAAGTCACCAACGAGTCAGAACGAGATTAGAAGTTTCTTAGGTTTGGCAGGCTACTACAGAAGATTCATCGAAGGATTCTCCATGATTGCTAGGCCAATGACGCAGCTACTCAGGAAGGGAAACCAAATTTAAATGGATGGACAAGTGCGAAAGGAGTTTCCAAACGCTCAAGGAGAAATTAACCACAACGCCAGTACTAGCTCTTCCAGACACAAGAAAGGAGTATGTGGTCTACACCGACGCATCGAAAAATGGATTAGGTTGTGTCTTAATGCAAGATAGACGAGTGATAGCTTATGCTTCGCGACAACTTCGACCTCACGAAGTTGAGTACCCAACCCACGAGTTAGAACTCGCAGCCGTGGTGCATGCGTTAAAGATTTGGAGACACCATCTCTATGGTGTAAGGGTTGAGATATTCACTGATCACAAGAGCCTGAAGTACTTTTTCAAGCAGAAGGAACTGAATATGAGACAAAGGAGATGGCTCGAATTAGTCAAGGATTATGACTGCGGAATCAACTACCATCCCAGAAAGGCTAATATGGTAGGAGACGCATTGAGTCACAAGGCTCCAATGAAGTTAGGATGCCTTTTTGTAGAGGAAGAAACTTTAGTACGAGAATTCGAGAAGATGGATATCAAAGTGCTCGACACGCCAACTACGATAACAAGTCAGATAGCAGCATTAGAAGCTACACCAGATTTAAGATAAAGAATCATCAGTGCTCAGAGGAAGGACGAGTCAATGGAAAAGTTGCGATTAAAGATAAGAACAGAGAAACCAGATGGATATTTCGAAGCACCAGACAATGCGATCCTTTATGAATATAGAATTTGTATTCCTGATGACGACAACGAACTGAAGAATGAGATCTTGAGTGTGGCTCACGATACACTTTATACAACACACCCAGGAAGTACGAAAATGTATCAAGATTTGAGAAGGAACTTCTGGTGGAATGGAATGAAACGAGACGTTGCCTCGTTTGTAGAAAGATGTCTAGCATGTCAGCAAGTTAAGGCTTTACACAGACGACCGTATGGATTGCTACAACCATTGGATGTCCCAGAATGGAAATGGGAAGGTATAGCCATGGACTTTGTCACAGGCTTGCCTAAGTCAAGAAGAGGAAACACAGCAATTTGGGTAATTATCGATAGGCTTACAAAGACAGCACACTTCTTACCGATTAAGATTACGTATGGATCAGAGAAACTAGCTCAGTTGTACGTTAGAGAGATTGTACGTCTGCATGGAGTACCGAAAGTCATAGTATCAGATAGAGACGCTAAATTTACCTCGAGATTTTGGATTACGATGCAGAAAGAATTGGGAACAGAGCTTAATTTCAGTACAGCGTTTCACCCACAGACAGATGGACAGTCAGAGAGGACGATTCAGATTTTAGTCGATATGTTAAGAACAGTGGTTTTAGACCGAGGCGCGAATTGGGAAGAAATTCTACACTTAGTCGAATTCGCTTACAACAGCAACTATCAGGCCACGATAGGAAGGGCGCCGTACGAGGCTTTGTATGGAAGGAAATGTAGATCACCGCTCTATTGGGCCGAAGTAGGTGAGAGAAAGAACCTAGGCCCAGATGCGATTAACGAGATGATTGAGATAGTTCGCCAGATACGAGATAGAATGAAAGAAGCCCAGAGCCGACAGAAGTCTTATGCCGACGATCGTTGAACCAATCTTGAGTTTGAAATAGGAGATAAAGTTTTCCTTAAGATATCACCGACTAGAGGAATCCTTAGATTCGGAGTTAAGGGTAAACTAAGACCCAGGCTCATAGGACCTTACGAAATCCTCGAGAAGATAGGACCCATCGCTTATAGATTGGCCTTACCGCCAAGTCTAGGAAGTGTTCACAACGTATTTCACGTTTCTCAATTGAGAAAATATGTCTATGATCCTAAGCACGTCATTAGTCAGCAAGACGTAGTTCTTGAATCTGACCTAAGCTACGAAGAGAAGCCGATATCGATTTTGGATAGAAAAGTCCAAGAATTAAGAACCAAATCGATACCAATCGTTAAAGTGCTATGGAACCACCACGGGCAAGAAGAAGCCACGTGGGAACTCGAGGAGAAGATGAGGGAGAGATATCCTCATCTTTTTGCAGAAGGTATGCAAATTTCGGGACGAAATTTTTCGCAAGGGGGGTAGGATGTAATACCCCAGATTTTCCGTACAGTCTTGAAAATTTAAAGTTAATAATAAAAATGGCTTTGCACGCCTAAGTTTGCGATTATGAATTCTAAAACCAACGGTGAAGTCCGTTTCCGAAAATAAATTACGGAAGTCAGTTAGATGACTACTGTATTTAGGGTTATCGCGTACGAAAACTTTTTAGTTCTAGAACTCAGAACGGAAATAAGTTTTGAAATATTACTTTCCGATTAAGTTTAATACGTTAGAATTTTTGGTCGAATCGGAATTTGACAATTTTGTGCCGAGCTACATTTTTCGTCGTTTGATTTCCGTAACATCGTATCGCATCGAAAAAGCGCGTAATTTCTTCTTTTTCTCCTCTCTAGCCGACTTCATCACTCTCTCTAGCTAGCTATTTCATTTCTTTATAGTATAAAGCTAATGACTCACTACTATAGATATTTATTATAACTTTACACCTATTAAGTTAATACATACATAATAACATAATTAAGTCTTCATCCTCACTACACTCTCTCCCTCATTTCGAAATACACACTTACATATACTCTCCCATTTTCTTCATTTGACCATTGTTGGATCTCAAGTTCTTGGACAAGAAATCTTCACAAGTTCTTCATCCAACCATCGAATCACCCAACTTCCTTTATTAATTGTCAAGGTAATCTCCTCCTCTCTAATCCTATCCAATTGGATTGCATTTCTTTTTATTTTTCAAGTGGATCGATTTTTATGGGTAGATGGATTAGATGTCTTGATCTCTAATTAGTATAACTAGATGGATTAGATATGGATCTATGATTAAAATTGAAAGAAATCCAAGAACCCCAAAAGCTAGCTATTACCGAAAATTAGGGAATTTATGTGGGATGATTGAATTCTTCAATTAGTTGGATAATCATGCTTAGGAGGTGTTCACTTAGAACAAAAATAAATCAAAACCCCTATGAATTTAAGTGAGGACCGATTTTTAAGCTAGGGTTTGAGTTGGGATTTTCAATTTGATGATGTAATAAGACTTGAATTGATCAATTGATGATATAGTAGTATGATTAAGGGATTAATGATGATGTTTGATGAAGAAAATCACCCCCTTTGATTATATGCTATTACCGAAAATTATGTGGAATTGGGGAGTTTTCATATAGTTGAATTAGATAATGATATGTTGATGAATTTATGTTTCTAATGATATTAGATGATGTTGGGAACTAATTGAAATTTTTCTAAAAATGTTAACGAAATCGTAAGAGACAAAGAAGTCGAATTAAGTTGAGTTTAAGTAATGATATGGAGTGATGATATGTATAATAATGAATCTCGTTAGATGTTGATTGATGTCGTAGAAAATGAACGAATTCCGATAACTTTTGAAATTCCGTAAGAGACGAACGAGTGGACATAAGTAATAATCGAGAAGTCGAGTAAGGATTCTAACTTGATAATACTGTTTATTATGGACTAAGGCACGACTTTGTAGTAGACGACATGAGCATTCGGAATATTATAATATGCGTTGTAGTTATAGTCGAGAACTAGAAACGAGAATTTGTTAACTTGATTTTGGTATAGTAAATGGTAGTTGAAACGACGAGGTTTGATCGTCGTAGTTCTAAACGAGTTTTGAAAAGGAGTCCTGCACATACGGGAGTACGTGTTGACTGCCTTGAGAGTTAAGTTTCGTGAGAAATCGAGTACGAGAACTTAGAACGAACTTAGGAAGTTATACGTCGATTCTATCGAGCAACTAGGGTTAGCCGCGCCAGTTTTGCGACCCTTCCCGGAAACTGTAATATCTCTTAGCTCGTTATCGGATTTGAGATTCGTAAATTGGAGCGTAAACTAGACTTTCCAAGCTTTCAAAAGGTACAGGGCTCATGCCCTCTTTCCAACTCCCCTGTTTTGGGCAGTCCCCAGAACTACTGCCTTGCGCAGTGAAATTTCAGAAGTTGTTTTACTAAGTTGTTTTACTAAGTTGTTTTCTTCGCAACTTAGTTTCTTTCGATCGTTTAAGCCGTAATAAGTTACCAACTACTCTCTCTACTGAACTAAGAGTCGAGTATGAGACCTTTCGAGTTCTAAACAAGTTTTGTTCAAGTCTCGTTCCCGTTTAATTAAAATGAAACTAGTAGCGTGCAAATGCCTAAAGAAATGAAACGACTAAAACCTAATTTGAATTTTCCATGTTCGATTATCTTTTACGACCGTTTTAAAGTGTTATTATTTTGCGATGAAGGAGGAAGCCAGCAGTAAGGAAAGGACGGAAGATCAGGAGAACGGAAGCTCGTACTTAGTAGTTCTGTATCATCGAGGTGGGCTTTTATGTATAAAACAAAACGAGCAATGCTCGAAAACCTTTCTTTATCGCTTTGATATTTGTGTTTTCAAAGTGATAATTATGGCATGAACTGTTTTATGTTTTATGTGAGTTCTCTTGTACCTATCTGAGTTAACATTCGTGTTTTCCAGATTTTATGAGTTAATCAAATAGGTTAACTAACGATCGGCTCTGAGTTAGCTATTAAGTGCTTTCCAGAGTTAGTGCACTTTGTAACCTGTGGTGTATGTGGTATCTTGTTGAGGGGTAACCAGACACGGTGAATGAGAATTGGTCAAGATTGAATGTAACATACCAGAAAATGCTCGGCCGAGTAAATTGTGAAAATGAGTCAGAAAATGTTTAGTAGACACAGGCTATTTTTAAATAAAACCCCGATGTGCTACAAATTATGAAATGCCAGATTATCTCTACTTATGATTATGTTTTCGGCATCGTGCCCACTAAGTACTTTCGTACTTAGCCCTGCATGTGTTTTCTAAATGTGCCAGTTGAAGCAGATTGCTTTAGCTAGGACCTACTTTCCGCTGCAAAAACTCTGAGTCTTTTGAGAATATGTACATTATTAAATCACTGTAGATTAAGTCTGTAATCTTTAACTTAGATACTTTCGAGTACCTTTTGTCGAGTAATCCTTCGTGATTAACTCTTCCTTTTGATTAGTAAAGTCTTGTTCATTGAATGTATGATGTCTTTTATGTATGTTTAGTTAGTCTGCCGTCCTTCGGGATTTGGGGCTGTGACAGAAATGCACCAGTTTGTGTATTAAGATTCAAAAGATTTTAATTTCGGTTCTTTTTTTTTACGGTTGGGTCATATTGATAGTCCCGGTAACGAGTAACTGGTGTATAGGAGGGAGGGGGGGGGGGGAGAATACACCAGTAGGAATTTTCAAACTTAAAAACCTTATCACTTTATGAACTGTGATCTCGGTTGGCTCAACAACTGAAAAGGTCAGTCAGAGCAGATCAATCAGTTAGGTGCACAACTGACTTCTTTGACTGAGGGTCAGTTGTGTAATCCCGACTGAGATTTTAAGAGAGTTTTACTATGAGAAAGTTGGTGGAAATTAAACTCGTTACTTAAACTGAAATCCTTTGAGAGGAAGGTCAAGTTCCCAAACACTTAGTGCAGTTTTACAAAACTATTTATGCAGTGATAATTAGTTAGTTAACTGAAAATAAATATTGAAATGAAGAACCTAACCTGTAATTTTTTATGCAACGACCTTCTACGTCCACAACTTCCTTTTCAAGGAAGTAATCCACTAGATAAGCTTACGCGTGCTTATCAAATGTTCTGTTTGGTTTACGGGTACCAAACAACATGACCTGTTCGATTACGGGTTCGAACAAGACCTTACAATACTTTTGCGGGAAAGTGTAGCCTAGTCTTATATTGCGGGTTCTAAGGGACCTAGAGCTCTTTGGTTGTGGGTTCAAAAAACAACCTAAAGGGTGGGGTTGGGGTTTTTCCAACTATGGAGCCTTCAACACTGGAACAGTGGAGGCTTCTTTTTAAGGCTTAGAGACTCAATATGCGAGAGAGAATATGTATAGAAACTATGCAAGAAACTAAGATTACAGACTCAATCAAGGAATAACAATTCCGAGAGATTAGAGGGAAGAACAGGAGGATGAATGGACTCTCTACTTCTACTGGTTCTTCAGCTCACTTGTTCTTGCTTGGCGAGAGAGATTCTACTTGAATTCTTTTTCTGCTTCTTTGCGAGTGTGTACACTCTTCCTCTCGCATTAGGGAGACCTCTATTTATAGTGAGAGAGGTAAAGTAGCCGTTGGAAGGAGCTGTTTGACCTCTGCCAAAAGGTATGGCACTCAACCTACCCTGCTGTAAAATTTCCTAAAATGGTAACTGCAACCATCGTTTTTTGCGTGTCTATGGTTGGTCAATTTATGGAAAATTACAGGTTGTCTTGTACTTTCGAGTAAATTTGAATTTAAAATTCAAATCTTCTTCTTTCACCATCTTCGAAGTTTTCTCTTATTGATTTTGTGATGTTTGACTTCGACACAACTGCTCGACATGCATGAGCTGTATGGTTCAGTCATGGAGGCAGTCGAGTTGTGGTCTGACTGACCAACAGCTTTCTCAGTTTGGTTGACTTCTTCTACTTGAACCTGTAAAGATAAAATCCCTACGCTCAAACAGCGAGCTCTAGCAAAGTTCAGACTGATGGCTTCATCTACTCGGTAGGGGTCAGTTTGATTTTGGGATAAATCAAAACCTTTACTAATTTTCTCAATAATTGCTCCCTTTTTTATGATGCCAAAACTCGAAACTGACACCACCTAACTTACAAACGAACAGAGTTCTAGTCTATAAGAAACAAGGGTTAGCACAAGACAAAACAAATAAATTAACTCTGAACTTGGACCACGAGATGGTAGTCATCAAGTAAAGTTAATGAATTAGACTTTTTTAAAATTCAACAACTTATCATTGACGATAACAAGTTGGGTAGAGATTACAATGAACCACAGAACAACTGTCTACTCTACTTAACAAGTCTTCATCTTCATCTTCAAGCGTCTTCAACAGCTTCATGCATCATTCCATCTCCTAAGGAAACTGTGCGACTGTCCTTCGAAGGTGTCTATTTTCACTTCTTTCCCTTTTTGGCATCAACAAAAAAGAAGAGAAGGATAAGCTTCGCAGGAGGCATTTCGGGTTTGATCCACCGGTCAGCTGAGACGTGTGCCTTCAGCGTCATGTTCTAAAGTCAAAGAGAAATATTAGCGAGAAATACAAATACATTTGCGACTCCTGGTGCATCTGCATTTGAAGTTGCTGCTGTTCTGGCTGGCGAGAAGACAACTGATTCTTGCTTGGGGGCTAGGAAGAGCCTTCCCAAAGTTATTTTAGGATGGCAAGCCTGGGTCCGATCTGG
This sequence comes from Schizonepeta tenuifolia, assembly GCA_029490685.1. Classification (NCBI taxonomy): domain Eukaryota; kingdom Viridiplantae; phylum Streptophyta; class Magnoliopsida; order Lamiales; family Lamiaceae; genus Schizonepeta; species Schizonepeta tenuifolia. Next base: position 49,477,451 of record CM055956.1, on the reverse strand, counting down.
ACTCATAATACATAGGTTACTATTGACTTGTTCAAATGACATGGGGTTGGTGACCGTCATCCTGCAATGAGCAACGGGGCTTCTCCAAATGTTGACTCTTCTATCCTTCTATGGAAGAAGATGCATACTTGGAGGTCTCCCATGTCTGTTCTGCAACTAGATAAAGATCTCAAGGATCTGCATAAGGCGTTTGAATGCACGGATCATAACGATGCATACTTGGAGGTCTCTCATGTCTGTTTTGCAGCATAACGTTCTTGTTGAACTAATCGATGCACTGGTTTAGGAATGGCCGGTGAGGAGTGCCGCTTTGCAAAGTGTGGAGTCATGTTCTTGATCTAGGTAGGATATTCTGAAAGAGGAGAGAAACCCTAACTAGAGAGAAATACCACAAGGCAAATTTTATGAGATAAAGCAGAATATCTTATCTTTGAACAAGATGTAAAGGTCCCTTTTTATAAGAGACTATGAGTCCCTATCAATAAATATTGAAGAATCCAGATTTTTTGAGATTAACGGCAGGATTTGATGAGCCATTTTGAAAAGCTGCGCTTGGAATGACGGTGATTTGACATTTCATTGGCAGTAAGAAACACTCGCGCGCATGAGGAGGATAAATGTTTCTATGTCAGCCCAGTCGCGGTCTAAAAAGCATAGTCAATGGAATGAGACCAAGTTTTGCATTTAACGCAACCGCAAGGCGATTTAATGTCTCAATTAACTTGTTAGTGGATGTTTGAATTTATTTCAAAACACCCGCCTTAATAAATAAGGAATGAGTTAATACAGAAGTATTTCTTAGTCGGCATAGAATACGACTGTCTCTTCGGTTCTGCATACACTCAACTGACTCAAATATTTTCAGTCGAGGTTTGATACCGTCTTTCCTTCGAGTTGTCAGGGTGGTGTGAACTTGTACACTTCCTCCTCAAGTTGAGATTCCCCCTCAACTTGTGATCTCCATCTTCATGGCTTCTTCTTCACTTGGGTTGAGCAATCCTAGGAGTTGACACAACATCTTGAATCGCGACTCCACCAAAGGCTTTGTAAAGATGTCAGCTCGCTGAATGTCTGTGTGAATTTTCTCAACAATGATGAGAAAGCCCTAATTTAGCTTTGCACAAATAAATTTATAAATTTCCTTGCCCACAGTAGGCAGTAGCTAGTAGTAAGCAAGGTCGAACGCAAGGAAATTAGCATAGTCTCTCTTCCTTGTAACTGGTGTTATAAAATAAGGGTTTTGGTCACGACTACACTTGTCTTGGTCAACAAGTACTAAAAACTATAACTGAAATCTAAACAGAAACACGATTAATAATTATAGAGACCTGGATTAGGATCGAATCATTGAACTTAAATACTCATTCGATCATGGGTGCAAAGATTTTTAATCACATGAAATTACTATTTAGTTTCCTAATATATTAATTCTAGCCCTTTGGTCACGAAGTCACGACTAGAATACTCTACTCTTCATTTATCCTTTAACTTATATTTTGCCAGAGACACTCTAGACAAAACCCTTTTCCGGGTCAAGACAGCCACAAAGACTCTTCAGCAGCTATCTTGCCCAAGAAGCTTTACTATCTTTTAGACCCAAATTAGCCAAGAGGTGCTCAAGACACCGACTGCTCTCCAATACCTGCTATCTATTCAGGCACAAGAGACACTCTTGTGTTGACCCTGATTTTATTAGTGATCTAGAATCCTTAAATTAATGATCAAGGAATTAGTTATCTTGCCCAAATCTATTATTAAGCCCTAAATATTTCGAGAATAAAAGCATGCAAGTATTTAACACAAATTAGACCTCACGAGTGTTTAGGTTTACGTTCAATTCATCTTACCAATCCAGTTTTAAGAAATTAGCTAGACATAATATAAATTAAAATCAACATGAAAGATATAAAATAAATCATACTTGGTATTGAAACTAAAAGATGAACTGTACTCCAACAAAACAGAAATTGTCTTGGCCACAACAGCCAACTAAAACTAAAGCAGAAAAAATAAAGTGTTGCACGTAGGACTTGTTTCTTCCTCACAACTCTCAAACGTAAAGTAAACCGAATTCATAATTCAAGGGATGCTAAAATGATTTACAGAGTGAAGACAACCATATATATAGGCGAGAAGTAGGGTTTGAAGTCGGCTTTCTTCATGGGCTGGACTCCTTCCCTTGCTCGGCCTTCTTTCCTTGTTTGGCTAGGATTTTGATTCTCTTTCCTTCTCCTTGGCAGATTCAGATTTGATCGGACTCTTTTAAGATTAACAAGGAATATTTCCATGCTAATCTTCTTCCTTGGAGAGAAAGTATCATCCATCGTCCTTAGCTCCTTCAGCTCTGTCTTAGTCATGTCTATGCTTGTCTTGCTCACGATCTGCGCCATTCCAGGTACTATCTACTCAGCATGAAGATATTGGGGGGAGGGGAGGAGGGGGAGAACTACCTCACTTGCAGCTTCTTTTTGAATATTCACTTTGTTGCCCAAGCTACAAGTTTCAGCCCTTTGTCCATTTGCATCGTATCGTTGCCCATGGCCTCTTAAGTAGATTTCCACTAGATTGTGCCCACAATGCCACCTCCCTGCACATACTTCCTCCATTTTGTGTCCTCCCAAACACCATACAATCTCTAAACACACACAAAACACTAACAAAAGACACATAATTATGAATACAAATATGGGTTCATCACACGCACACACTTTACTCGCGCTTGTCCTCAAGTGTATAAATGCAACTTGCCCAAGACTCAAAAACTCGGAAAAGACAAAACAAAACACAGACTCATACTTAAAATAAATCAACAGATCAAAGAGGTAGTCAAATCAAGTAAGAATTCCAATTGAGCAAAATCATCAGACAAGTCAAGATAAAATCTATGATCATAAAAGATGTTCCTTTACATCACTCTTCTCTCAAGTGTTTTGGCTAAGTTTTTACGCTCTTGACCAATATCAACAAAGTCATTCCATTGGCTTGCCTGTCCTCTACATCTCTACTAATTCTCAACACTTATCATTAGGTCTTAACTAGTTGTAATGTGGCTTAAGGAATAAGGTAGCAAATATTTTGGTAACTGGCTATGATCAATTCAAACTCAGTCCGAGGCAAGGTTTGCTCCAGTTCTTTCATTCTATTCACAGCTCCGGGCCTTAATACACTTATTTTTAGGACTTTTTATTCATTTTTTTTTTCTTTTCCTTTTCCTCTAGTCCTAAGTTCATGTGACCGGGTAGGCTACATTTTCAAGGCTATATTTAGTGAATAGAAAGAATTATAAACAAGCTCAATGGGGCTAATCAAAGGAATAGACAGTAGGTAGGTCATTTTTGGCTCTGGGCTTAATCAACAAAAATCTGCCTAAATCATCTAAGTGTCGTGATCAATTATGTTTCAACTAGAAATGCAAAAAAGTTCTAGAATGTCCAAGTTTCATGGTCATACTCACAAAGAAAGAAAAGATTCTACATAAATATAACAACAGTTTAAGCTCAAGTCCTCACATACGTTTCTCGAGACTAAATCCATCCTACTTGTCCACATACGACATGCTCAATCAAACATACACATCTTGACCAAAACTCTAATCATACTGACCAACAAACAACACAACAAAACAACCCACCCAGACACTTTGCTTTGAGCAAAGTGTGTAAAGTGGTGACCAAGACATAACAAAAACTAACTCAACAAAACTTTTTAACGAGGACGACCTCCACCCATACACTTTGCTTTGGGCAAAGTGGGTAAAGTGTAGGTCAAGACTCAAAAAACAAAGAGAACGGAATTCGGATGCCCTCACCACACAATTTTCTTTGCAAATTGTGGGTGAAGGGCAACACTCCATCCTTCTCGACCAACAGACACAAAACTTAACACGAAACACAAAACTTTAAAATAAAGACTTAAAACAAACTAAACCAAAAACTAACCTAAACTAAAAACTAGGGAGGAAACAAATTAAGAGGAAGCAGATTCAGGAGGATACTTGAATCCTTGGTGGGTAAAGAACACACGCTGGGCATCGCGTATCTCAATCTGGGTTTCATGAATCTCCATCAACAGCTTTTCCACTCGCTCCATCCTGGTCAACAGATCAGCTTCCTTGGGCAACTCTCCATTGGCACTTGCTTTTCCTTTAGTGGTTACGGCAACAACTGGGGGCTTGGGATGAACCTCTTGGACTTCAGTATAGTAAATGATATCACACCCTGACTCCCGAGGTGTGACGCACGAACACTAACACTACTAAACCATCCATCAACTCATCTCAAATAAGGGAATCATGCTCGAAAAACAAGGAAATATCGACTGAAAGCGATTAACAAATAAGAACGTGCTTCCAAGTCACAATGAAAATATCAAACGAGCATGGATAATTTACATAACAAACCGAAACGACATAAGTATATCTGTTTCTAATAAACGTGAACCAACACAAACCAATAATTGTATCAAGCACAATGCACTTAATCAACAGAATATAAAGTATGGTTCAACAAATGTCAACAACATTGTCTATCAAAACATAGCAGCGGAGACCTCGACTCAATCCCAACAATTACATGTATGAAGACATGCAATAGCCAGTCCAATTTCTGACTCAAAAGAAACACACCACCAAGCTGTCCACGCCATCCACATCCTGCTAACCTGCACGTTTAGAAATACATGCAGGGCTGAGTACTTCGTACTCAGTGAACACATGCCGAAAACATTTGAAAACCTGCTCTTAGAGCTATATCAATTGAATTTGCCTTGCCGAAGCATCACAAGTATTTATGCAGTGAAAACAGTTTTACTTGTGAATGCAAAATCATTTTCTTTTCGAATAGACTGGCCAGTTAAAATAATTATATATACATCAAACAGTATGCATCATCTACCACATCATCCATCCATTCGTGTCGAGAAGTAGGCCTCCTTCTCGAACACTGTGACCGGCCTAACCGAAGCAAGGCTCACAGTCACCTCAACAATTCATATACCACACGTGGGTTTCCAGTTTTTCACAGGACAATAATATCTCAAACAAGCAGATGATAAAACATACCAAACTCACATAAAACGGCAAGTCAATTAAATTTTAAAACTCACATAGTAATACTCAATACATAATAGCATTCATCATAGTTTTGGTTTAGAAAATCCCACATGTCTTCCGAAGACTAGCTAGGCGGCTTACTCGTGATTGTCCTCGCTACTTGTCCGTCCCGCTCGGTCCTTCATAATTCAACATCGATAAAAGAAAATAAGACTCGACTCGATAAGACGTAAAGTAGATTTTGGTTTCGGCTGGAGGACTTCTACTTGACTTGGGTCTCTCTATTCTTATTTTATCTTTTCTAAATTGATCTCTTTCTCGACTTTCTCGTTCTCGGTTCTCGATTCTACTCGATTGCTAAATATTTCATCTCGTACTTTCATTATAAATCATTAATCGTTAATTGATAATGCTAATTGCTAATTCTAGGGCATTTCTCACTAATTAAGGAAATATCATTTATCTCAACTTCATTACTCGAATTCTTACTTGCATTCTTAATAGCGTCATATCAACAATTAAGGAAATATCATTTATCTCAACTAATTAAGGAAATATCATTTATCTCAACTAACGTCATATCAAATCAATCTCGTTGCACATAATAGCATTCTCAACAATTTGAACAAATCATAACATCATAAATAGAATATAAACGTCTCACTCAACATAAGCTCGTTTAAACATAATCATTTATTCAAGCACATAAGCTCATTTAAGCATAATAAACTCACATAGAAATTCAAGCAAACATGCAATCGCGACATGATTCATATTCTAAACTCAATTAACAATCACTTAATTACTACGCGACTCTAATTTCAAAACTTCAATCTCATAGAATAGATTCTCGTCTTTCTAAATAAATGAATACAGTTTCAAGTACTAAGAATTTCTTTGAATTCAAAACTCAAATAATTATCTAATATTTCTCGACTCAATATACGACATTATCTTTAAAATACGTTGTCTTTCCTCAACTTCATATACGTATATGAGTATGTATTATTATCTTGTTTACTTATTCTAATATTATAACTTCTCTTTTATTATTCTCAATTAAATTCTTATAAAAACTAATTTTCTATTTATAACTCGACTTTTAGAACTTCGTTTACCAAAATTCTTGTTCTTTTTATTTTACGAAAACTCGATCTCTAACTTCAAATCAAGACTCGATTCTTAATTTTAATAACTCGATAACTTCGTCGACTTATTTCTAATTAAAACGATTTAGGAAGCAACTCAAATAATTTCACTTGCGCATCATCAATTATTCTATACTCGAAATAATATTCATAAACGAATACTTAAACACTCATCATTTAATAGACTCGATTCTCAATTTAAAACATCTCTTATTAAGTTTTCTTCTCGTTTCTCGATATTTCTCGTTTAATTTAACGATTAAACATTAAACTATTTTGACTCGATTTTAATATTTTATTAAACAATTCTCGCTCGACTGTAAACTCATTAACTTCTCTTACTCGACTTAATTCTTCAAAATTTTATTTATTACTTCACTCGATTATCAAAGCTCGACTCATTATTCTCTTACTTCATCATTTCTTAAATTATTAAGAAATTATCTTTTTAATTATTTTATTTCTAACTCCATTATTTATCTTTATTTTAAAACTCCTCGACTAATTTTATGAGTAAACAAACTCGACTCGATTAAACTTCTCACTCAATTTCTTACGCTCGACTCTCCTATTATTTTTCTCTTATAAATAATTTATTAACATTTTTCATTGTTTCTCGTTCAATCGAACGTCATAACTTCGACTAACTCAACTCGCATTTTATACTCGACTTTTGACTCTATTATCTTTAACTCTAACTCCTCTAATTTTATTTCTCGATTATTAAATTCCTTTAATTTCTATTATTTATCTCAATTAACTCTTTCTTTTAAACTCTATTTATTTAATAAAGAAATTATTTTTCTTTATTTTTTCTCAACTTAATGACTCATCACTATTTTAATGATTTTCTCTTTATATTTTCTAATTAATTTTGTTCTAAAAAATATTGAATATTTTATTAATTAAATAATTAATTAATTTCTTTTTGAATTAATTTTAATGGTATTCAAATCTTCAAGTTTTACACCAAGAACACCTAGAACACCAAGAACACATATTCAAAAACTCATATTTTTCACCAAGAACACCTAGAACACACACTAGGTATTCTTACTCTTCTCCTTCGATTTTTTTCTCATTTTCATGCTTGGAAATTCATCTTCTTCATCTCAAAAACTTTTATTGAATATCTAATACATCAAACTACTCACAAACACATTCTTAACATCAAATCATCAATTCACCAAAAATCATCAAAATTACATTTCTTCCATATCATGCATAAAACTTAATTTTTCTCATAATATCATCATAAGGAATTTAAATCATCATCTCATATCATCTCATGCTCATGACATCATCAAATCATCAAAGAAATGATCAAAATAAAATTCCTCCTCATGCCTCAAAACTCACGGCAAACATATACAATCTAGGGCAATTATTTTCTCAATTTTTCATGCATAAATAATCACTCCAAATATACTCATAAACACATATAGATCATCAAATCTTTAATAAAATTAGGAAATAAAGAGGTGATTTTTGCATGGATTCAACTCAAACTTGAAGGATTATTACCTCTTTAATTAGGATATGAAAGATTGGAAAAGATGATGATAATCTCTTGAAATCTTGGAAGCTTGAAGGCTTGGAGTTTGAAGCTTCAATGGAAATTCTCCAACTATGTGTGTGTGTGTGTATTGCTCTTGGCAATGGAAGAGAAATGGAAGAGAGAATTTTTTTTTTCTTTCTTTGGGGATAACTCACGTGAGAGAGAGAGTTTGAGGGAGATAAGGGTGATGTGATGGATTCATGAATTTAATTTAGCTTCTTAGCTAAGATAGAGATGAAATAGATAAGTGAAGTGTATGTAATAATTAGATTCCTCATAGGTTTTGACATTAGGTAGTCTAGGAGAGAGATTTAGGGAGAGAGGGAGAGAGAGGTCGGTAGAGAGAGAGGGAGAGAGATGGGAGAGATTCTCTTCTCACAGATAAAATTTTACCCGGATAAAAAATTTTCCAGTACAAAACATCCGTGTTATTTCATTTATGCTGAAAACGACTCTAATCTCTCCTCATCTCGTTTCCGACATCGGTAACGCCTCAACTCTATCTCACATCTCACGAAATAAATCAAGGAACCCGAATATCAAATTTTTAGGTTAAAATTCCAAGTAACGAAGAAAACCTAAAAATCAATCGGCTAATTAATCCATTAAGAACTAAATTCTTAGAATTCTCTCATATGATCTCGGATGAGCTTCTAACATATCTCAGAGGCCTTAGAATTAAATCTAGATTCAAAAGATACTAATTAGGTCAAATTCTAAGTTCGTCGGTGAGTAGTGTTTTCTCGGTTCGCGTTACTATTCACTGAAAAGTAAAAGTTCTTGGATTTTTCTGAAAATCATACTCATGCTCAAACTCATACAAATATACTCAATCAATGCATCATATACTCAATCGATAATCAAAACGAGAAAAACTCACATCAAAGCACACAGGGGCATTTTAGTCATTTTCAAATAAATATCTTTTCTTGATGATTCTCTTCACTCAAAACTCATTAATTAAGCATTTAAACTCATTTAGGGCATACTTAAGGATTAATGAAAGTTCGGGGTATTACATCCTCACCTCCTTAAAAAATATTTCGTCCCGAAATTTACTAACCTCAAGAAACTAGTTCGGGATATCTCGCTCTCATCTTTTCCTCGAGTTCCCATCTAGGTTCTTTGATAATATGCTAACACCACTTAATCTTAATTAGGGGAAATCGACTTTGTTCTAAGCTGATGGACCTTAAGGTCTAAAATTTTCTCGGATTTCTCCTCGTAGCTTAAGTTCGACTTCAACGCTACATCTTCTTGGCGTATCACGCACTTTGGATCGAAAATGTACTTCCTCAATTGCGATACGTGAAAGGTGTTATGAGAATTCCCAAAACTGGCGGTAATGCTAATCTATACGATACGGCTCCAATCCTTTCAAGGATTTCAAATAGTCCTATAAATCAAGGTTTTAACTTTCCTCTGACACCGAAACAGTGCATTCTTCTCGAAGGGGATACTTTCAAAAAAACATTACTTCCTACATCGAACTCTAGCTCGGATCTTCGGTTGTCGACATACGATTTCTGTCGACTATGAGCTTCCTTAATCTTCTCCCGAATCTGACAAATAGATTCTATCATCTCCTCGATCGTATCTGGCCCTATCACTTTTCTCTCGCCTATTTCGTCCTAATAGAACGGAGGTCTACACTTTCTTCCGTAAAGAGCTTCATAAAGGGGCCATTCCTATCGTACTCTGATAGCTATTATTATACGCAAACTTGATAAGAGGTAAATTTTCTCCCACTCGTTTCCTTTATCTAATAAAATGGCTCTCAACATATCCTCAAGGATTTGAATCGTTCGCTAGGATTAACCATCCGTCTGAGGATGCTAAGCAGTGCTAAACTGCAACTAGGTTCCCAACTCTTTTGTGGAAACTTTCCTAAAAACGACTGTGAACTTCAATTTTCGGTCGGAGGTAATCGTCTTCGGTACTCCATGTAATCTCACAATCTTCTTATCATAGATTTGAGCCAACTTATCCGATCTTTAGGTATAAAATGGGTGGACTTTGTTAATCTATCCACTATCACCTACACGACTGTGTTACCTTTCCTCGATCTTGATAAACCCATCACAAAATCCATTGTGACACCATCCCATTTCCATTCTGGAACTGGTAGCGGTTGTAAGGGTCCATACAATTTTTGATGTAGGGACTTCACTTGTTGGCAAGCTAAACATCTCTCCTTCCCACCAAAACTATTGCTTTAAGTCTTGGTACATCTTCGTACTGTCGAGATGGCTGTACACGGGGTCTCATGAGCTTCACTCCTTATTTCGTTCCTCACTTTTCATCGTTTGGCATACAATTTCTTCCTTGGAACAACAAAGCATTATCTCTCGACTCGGAGAAATCCTTGACTCCTTCTCTTCTAATCTTCATCTTTAACTCCTTCAAATCTTCACCTCTTCTCTGACCTTCGTTAATACGTGACCTTAAATCTAGCATTACTACCAATGTAGCAATCACTTGCTCTACTGTCGCTAGGGGGAGGGGTATGATTACTTCGATTCTTCCTTCAACAAACTTGTCATCGGCTTTGCGACCTTGAAAAATCCTCCTATGAATCTCTGATAGTAACTTGCTTAACTGAGGAAACTACGGACTTCATGTACTTACGTCGGTGATTTCCAATCTTGCGCAACTTTTACCTTTATCCATGTCGACTTTAATTTCTTCGGACGAAATCACGTGTCCTAAGAAATTCACTTCTTTTAACCAAAATTTACACTTGTTGAATTTTGGCATACCATTTCTCGGATCTTAACTTCTTTAACATGATTCGCAGATGCTTCTCGTGTTCGGCCTTACCAAAATATCGTCTCGTCCTAAAAACATCTTTGGAGTATCTTCTTGCTTTATCTTCAGTTGATGATATCCAGATATTAAATCGATCTTGGAGGAAACACCGGCTCCTTTTAGCTGGTCGAACAGATCATCTATCCTTGGCAAAGGATACTTTGAGTGAAATCTTATTAAGCTCTCAGTAGTCTATGCACGTCCTTAAACTATTGTCCTTTTTTTTAATAATAAAATCGGGGTTCTTAAGGCGAAATGCTTGGTCGGACATAATTCAAATCTAATAGTTCTTGCAACTGAATTTTCAATTCTTGGAGTTCCTTTGGGGCCATTCTGTACGTGCTTTTGATATCGGTGCTGATCCGGGTTCTAGGTCAATCACAAACTCTAATTACCTGTCAAGAGGTAATCCTAGTAACACTTCTGGGAATACGTCCTTAAATTCTCGCATGATAGGTACGTCATCGACACTCAACTCTTGGTTCTCATCTTTATTCAAATAAACTAGATACACTTGTATATCTCTTCTCCTCATTAACCTCTGCGCTTTCATAGTCGAGATTATCGGCATACTCTTTCTCACCCGACTCTTCTCCCGGGGCTGGAATGAAATCTGTCTTTGGTCACATCAAATCGTAAATCCATTCCAAGGATTAAGTTTACGCCCCACATTTGAATCAGGTTTAAGGTTTTCTCTAACAACATGCGATTTTCGAATTCGAATTCTAAGTTCAAGCAAAAACGGGACAATAACGCTGACTTACCTAAAGGGGTAGTCACTCTAAGCACCTGGTTCGATTCTTCTACGTTCAACTCTAGATTCTCTACACACGCAATAGATATAAATGAGTACGAAATGCCGATATAAAACAATATCAGATATGCCGTTAAGCTTCCCCATACCTGCTAGATTTCTTGGGTCTTTAGCTGACTGCATCTGCTTAATTGCAAGGGCTTTTTGGAAAAGTGGGGATTCCTTCTAGGAAGGTTGATGTCTTGGCGGTTGCGATTTACGCTGATGCTGGAAAAACTTTTTCTGTCGGGTGGTCCCAACTGCTTTCATCTGCTGGAACTGATTTGGCCTTCCTCTACTCATTCCTTGTTGCTTACTTGGGTACTGCTTTGAAAAATGACCAGGTTGTCCACAAGTATAACAAACATTACTTCCAGCTTTGCAGATGCCTTGATGCATCCTGCCACATTTCGAACAAGGAGGGAATCTTTGGGGTCCTACAAAATTGTTGCTTCTCTTTGACTGTAGAGCTCTCGCTTTCTGAGGTTGATGGGGTTGTTGTCGACCTTTTTCTTGCCACGGTCTTTTGCTTGGGTGGCCTCCACCACTCCACTTTCCTTTTCTCTTCGCATGCTGACCGAACTGAGGCTGATTGATAGTTATGGTTATCGTTATTTGGCTCTGGAATAGGGGATTTGCTAAAGACTGTGATCCTTTTCCTGACTACATAGCCAATTCCACATCTAAGGCTCGATTAAGGGCTTCAGCATAAGTCAAACCACTCTGACTGGCAAGAGCTACTCTAATATCTTGTCTTAGTCCTGCTCGGAATAACTCACACATCTTCTCGTCGGTATCCACCTTATCAGGTGCAAAACAAGCTAATTTACAAAATTCATGGTCATACTCAGCTACACTCTTCCTTCCTTGCTTGAGATTGACAAATTCGTTTGCCTTCTGCTCACGATAACTCTTCAACACGAAATTCTCGTATAGCGCTTTCTTGAATTGTTCCCGCGTCAAGTTATTATGCTCTTCAGGCGTATACATCCTCTGTCTAGCTTTCCACCAATATTCGGCAGCTCCTTTCAATTGATACGTCATGCACTTGAGACGTTCGTGATCGGTGCATCGAAAAAATCTAAAAATTCGCTCAAGTGAATGAATCCAGTCCTCGGCTTCTACAGGACTGCATTTACCGTCAAAAGTTGGGGGATGTTGGCGAAGAAAAAGTTCTTCTACTCGACGTTCATTTCGAGGGGGCGGGGTAGGATTTCGCTGTCCCTCTTCCTCATTGCTAATATTTCTAACGTTTCTTCGTCTTGGCGGCATTCTAAAGAAATGCAAAAGAAAACTTTAAGCCACTCAAAAGGAACAATTATCTCTCTCGGAACCTTTCTCAATTCTGAAAACAGTTTCCTTTTGAAAGGAATATGATTCTCGATCGGTACTTATCAAAGCATCAAAAGAAAATCTATTTAATAAGTATTGCAAATAAAGCAATCATCTCAAATCCTCATACATCTCAATCAATTCATGCAGTCACATTATCATTCATATGCACACATATATACATTCTTAAACAATATTTCTCAAACATTATCACATCATGACTTACATATTCTCAAATTAAATCTTTCTCAATACTCAAACAATCATGCAATCAAATATATTATTATTTCGGCTTATAATCATCTCATTCTTCTTCACTCAAATTTCATTATTTTATTTGCTAAAGAATAGCTTACTTGATTTATTCAACTCTTATCTCGATACTCTTTCTCATCTCAATCATAATTTAAAGATCTCGAATACTCGGATTAATTTAATTACTTGGGAGACTCAAAGTTGATTTTAACGGCCTAGCGACTGCTTTTTCATTTCACTCGACAATGGCCTCTTTTGAGGACTTACTACACGAAAAGGAATTAAACATTTACAGCGGAAGAATATTCCTCACGTCGACACGACGATCTACTACTCAAATCGAACTACACGATCTCACACATCGCGTTCGATTCTTACTAGCTAACCAAACTTCAAGTCTTAAATATTTACATGACTGCGATAAAGTAAAGAGTTCAATTCTGTAAATATTGTTTAATATTTTCCCACAACTTGCTTGAACTGATTCTAAATGTTAGGAAATAAAGAGGTGATTTTTGCATGGATTCAACTCAAACTTGAAGGATTATTACCTCTTTAATTAGGATATGAAAGATTGGAAAGGATGATGATGATCTCTTGAAATCTTGGAAGCTTGAAGGCTTGGAGTTTGAAGCTTCAATGGAAATTCTACAACTATGTGTGTGTGTGTATTGCTCTCGGCAATGGAAGAGAAATGTGAGAGATAATTTTTTTTCTTTCTTTGGGGATAACTCACGTGAGAGAGAGAGTTTGAGGGAGATAAGGGTGATGAGATGGATTCATGAATTTAATTTAGCTTCTTAGCTAAGATAGAGATGAAATAGATAAGTGAAGTGTATGTAATAATTAGATTCTTCATAGGTTTTGACATTAGGTAGTCTAGGAGAGAAATTTAGGGAGAGAGGGAAAGAGAGGTCGGTAGAGAGAGAGGGAGAGAGATGGGAGAGATTCTCTTCTGACAAATAAAATTTTACCTGAATAAAAAATTTTCCAGTACAAAACATCCGTGTTATTTCATTTATGCTGAAAACGACTCTAATCTCTCCTCGTCTCATTTCTGACATCGAAAACGCCTCAACTCTATCTCACATCTCACGAAATAAATCAAGGAACCCGAATATCAAATTTTTAGGTTAAAGTTCCAAGTAACGAAGAAAACCTAAAAATCAATCGGCTAATTAATCCATTAAGAACTAAATTCTTAGAATTCTCTCATATGATCTTGGATGAGCTTCTAACATATCTCAGGGGCCTTAGAATTAAATCTAGATTCAAAAGACACTAATTAGGTCAAATTCTAAGTTCGTCACTGAGTAGTGTTTTCTCGGTTCACGTTACTATTCACTGAAAAGTAAAAGTTCTCAGATTTTTCTGAAAATCATACTCATGTTCAAACTCATACAAATATACTCAATCAATGCATCATATACTCAATCGAATGATCAAAACGAGAAAAACTCACATCAAAGCACACAGGGGCATTTTAGTCATTTTCAAATATATTTTCTTGAAGATTCTCTTCACTCAAAACTCATTAATTAAGCATTTAAACTCATTTAGGGCATACTTAAGGATTAATGAAAGTTAGGGGTATTACAAATGAAGACTGGAGTCCCATCATCATCCCGCTTGATATCCTTCATCCTCTTAAGCGCCTAAAAGTGCTCCTCCTTCATGGTTTTGTACTGATCCAGCTTCTCCTATAAATCCATCCCATGGGAATAGACAGTCAGAAAGTGCCCACAAGAATAACGTTGCGCCGGCTTCGTGATCACAGTCTTCAGATGCTCGCACAAGAATGTCGCGAAGTTGACCCTGATCTTGCCTTGCATACACTATAGCAAATAACGCTCTTTGTTGGACAAGGAGTTCCCACTATCAGTCTTGCCATACAGATTATAGGCAAGAATCCTATGACATACACGAAGGGCATTAGTCTGGAGCTGGTGCCCCTTGTTGTCCAAACCCCTATACGGCCCAGTGCCAATGTCTTTCAAATAGTTGCCCAATCCTCAAGCTTAAACGTGGGCACTCCTCGCTTTGCCTCCCTGTACTCCTTCTTCTGGGTCTCCTTGACATCAAATATGCCCAAAATCTTATTCATCTCATTGATGTGGTGCTCTTTCTTCTCGCCCATGAAGTTGAAACTGATCACCATAGGCTCCACCTTCGCGTCGACCACCACATTCACAGACTTATATATCTCCCTTACTAAATTCTCATACACCACCACCGGCCACTCAAGAAACCTACCCCAGCCAATACCCTTAAACATCTCCTTCACCTCTTGAGCAACACCCAGGGTCTCGTAAAGTTTGAAATCAAGAACCCTAGGCATAGCGATGCCCCTTGGTGCTGGCGCTCCCAATGGCCTTCTCCTCGTTGTCAATCCCAACCCCATGTTCTTGACCTTGAAACTTCTAACTGGAATGGCATTGATCACCTTTTTTCTTTTTTACTTTCACTTCTCCTTCTTCTTCTTCATCCCTGTCCTCCATCGCCGTTGATTTTGTTTTGGTGGTGGAATCAGCAGGATCCGCCTTTACCAATGACGACTCCGTTGGTCGTGTTGACCTAGCGTTGGAGGAAACTCTCTTCCCCTTCTTAGATGGGAAAGGCTCCGCTACAGTACTCCACTTCCTCTTCAGCGGCTGCACCTGCTCCTCTTCTTCCTCCTCTTCGTCGTCACCGCCATTATCACCGGTGGTCTCCTCAGTGACTTCCGTCTTTTGATCAGCAGCATTTGGTTGTTGCCCAGAAACTGCGGCTTTTTCTTGCTGCTCCAAGAGAGTTGGATTCTCCCCATCCTGTACCATGAGTTCAAAATCCACCGGAGAAGGGTTGGGTGGTATCGTCAAGCCAATGGTAATTGATGGTGCTTCTTCTGCCATAATTTTTCTTCGCGTTGGAGTGGTTATTTGTGGAGGGTTTTCAGTGGTGAGATCAATGTGGGAACCGGAAGGGATTTTGTTGAGTTTGATTTTATTTCGTGTCGATACCATTATGGAGAGAAGTGGTCGTTATCGATGGTTTTGTGGAGAAGAAATAGAAAGAAAAGGGGAAGATGTAAGGTTGCATTTTGAATTAATGGAGAGAGAGGGGAGATGATGTGATAATGGGATGATGGGTGCGGCTTTTAGGGTAGTTTCTAACACGCCGCCTTTGATGTGATGGCGGTTGTCATCTATCAGGCCTAGATGCCCAAGATGCAGCCCATCTCAACCATGGTTATCACTCATAGAACTCTCCTTCACGACTGTTACTTCCTTGTTACCTCCGACTCTTGCAATCTTGACCAACAAAACCCGACTTGCAAGAAAGAACACTACTTCCTAGGGTTTAAAAATAAAAATTTCTAAACTGAAAAAATACTTAATTAATATAATTTTTTATTTTTCAATTTTTTAATTAATTTTTTTCTTTTTTTATAAAATAAAACTAAATAAAAGAGAAATGAGAAGAAAACATACCAGTTGCCTCCTGGTCAACACCCCATTTAATCGTCTTGGGCACGACATCGAATTCCTTGCTCAATACTCCTCCTCATCAGGGAGTTTAGAGGACTCCCCAATGTCTTTCTGGTTTTTTTGCCCATAATAGGCTTTCACCCTGTGTCCCTTAACTTTGAAAATCTTTCCACTCTTTGGGTCCTTGATCTCGACTGCCCCATTTGGATGTTGAGCATGGACTTCAAATGGTCCTTCCCACTTAGTAGTGAGCTTTCTTGACTTGAGTCGGAACCTTGTCTGATATAGCAACACCTATTGCCTAGAGTCAAACTCTTTCTCCTTGATCAACAGGTCATGGGTCTTCTTCATACGCTCCATGTACAAGCTGGCACTATCGTAAGCCTGGAGCTAATCTCTTCCAATTCTTGAATCTCAAGGCGCCTTACATTGCGCGCTTCATCCCAATCAAAATTTGATTAGGCTACTGCCTAACGAGCTCGATGCTCAAGCTCAACTGGCAGATCATATTTCTTCTCATAAACCATGCAATAAGGAGAAAACCCAAATGGAGTCTTAAAAGCAGTCCTATATGCCCATAACGCATCATCAAGGCGCATGCTCTAATCCTTCCTAGTGGTGCCCACAGTCTTTAAAAAATCTAAACCGAGCAATTTATGCATATAAATTGATTCTGTCACAACAAAACTTAGAACGGAATATAGCACAGAATATAATGACCGAGCTATGTAAATGACACACAGAATGGTAACCCAGTTTGGTTAATCAACCTACGTCTAGGGGGCCACGCCCAAGAGAGAACAATTCACTATCGAAAGTCGAAGTTACAGGATCTTACGCATATGGTCTTCCACCTTATGAAACCTCACCACTCAAACCCTTTCCGATCTACGTGAACTATGATTGCAAAAGCCGCACCCTTACAATCTAGGTTCAAATAACAATTCGACCCCTAACCCTCTTTCAAGTGTTTGATTAACAAATTAAACACTCTCAAGATTACAAAACAACACTCACTCACGAAATAGTGTTAAAGCTATAAACAATAAAAATAGCTATCTCTGCGGCAACCTCCAAGATGTCTCGATGTCGATATATATAGGTCTTAATAATCCCTAGATCTTCTCTCCATCGATTTGCCCTAGTTTTCTTACGCATGAAACTCTTCCTTGTTGAAGACGTGCCTTGTGAAATAAGTGGAATAATCGGATATAGTCGCCCAAAGATATCTTCTCCGAATCTAACTGGATAAGGTAAAAACCTTCGCAGAATCCGCCCAATTATGGAAAGAAATCTTTCATGCTGTTCCACTTCCAAGTAGCTCAGACTGAAGCTCAGTCACCAGACTCTGTGTTTTTGCACAACTAAAAACATTTCAGTCAATCTTGCTTCTACATAAATTTGTCAATCTTCAATGAGCAACCTGCTCAAATCTAATAATCTCCCCCTTTGGCATTTATGTAGACAAAACAATCATTTAAGAATTAGAACAAAAATCAGAGTAATAAACAGCTTCATACTTAGACTTCGATCATGACAACACATATGAAGATCTTGAAGAAGCTCCCCCTTAAACTGAAATAGAGACTTAAACAAAACAGCTTCTTTGATCCCAACTCCCCCTCGAATTGATACTGAGGCAAACGAACTGGATCAGTACTTGGATCACAACTCCCCCTCAACTCAAACAAAAAGAGAACTTTTGGAATACTCACTGAAACACGTTCTTCAGGAACAACACAAACAGATGCATGATTATTTCCAGTAGAAACTGGATCAACTGTTGACACAGTAACTTCTGAAGAAGAAACATATGTTGAATTAGGGACACCATCATCTAACAACTGAGAAGCTTCATCAACATACTTGGAATCTAAAATACCTACAGAAGAAACACTTTTCTTTGTAGCATTTTGAACATTAGCAACAACGACATCATGCTGAGATGAGATTTCTGCATATGTTCCAACATTATCAGGAACAACTATAGGAATAGGTACATGCTTGCGTACCCACTTCATTTGACTTCTTCTCTTCTCTCGTTTATCCTTATGATGGGATATGCAATTTGGTCTAATATGACCTGATTTGTCACAATAGTGACCTATTGGATGCCATGTACTTGCAGATATTCTATGATATTTTCTGGCCATTAAATCTTCACGTCTGGGAACAGACTGTGTCTTCTGTGCCGCATACCGAGCTCTTACCTTATTAGAAAAATATTGATTGGTCTTTCCTCTAGAATTACCAGTGTCTTTCTTGCCACGTCCTCCAGTTATAAGAACTTTATTGGACCGATAAGTTCTTGTACTTATCATTTTTCTTCTATCCCCAAGATAAAATCTGCAATGAGGTCTGATATGTCCAGGACGGTCACAATAATGACAAATAGGAACAAATGAATTATTCCCTCACTGAGAAGAATACTGAGCATGCTGCCTTGACTCAGACTATGGATTCTGAGTTTGATTCTGAGTCTGCTGCTTGGTGTCATAATGTCGATGTTTCTGACCTTGAAGTTTGGCTCCCTCTTGCTTGTCTTTCTCTTCCTTTTTGGTGGGAACAAAAATGCTTTGTGTGTTGGAATCTACAGGTTTTCATTGATGATCTCGATAACCAAGACCAGCCTTGTTTGTAGAACTTTGACCTACCTCCAAAATTTGATCCAACTTTTCAGTCCCATTGTTCATCATTTTTACAACTTTGTTCAAGTGTTCAAGCTCTTTAGTCTTCTTCACAATGTCTTCTCTCATTTGACTGACTTCAAATAGAAGAGCATTATATTGAGATTTTAGACTATCTCGTTCTTGACACACTTCACAAATTTGACCCTTCATGATGTCTCTTTCTTTACCGATCTCCTTGATCTTCATGTTCAATTCGCCATTGATACCACCCACTTCTTCACACTTAATCTTAAGCGTTTCATAGCATTTGATCAAGAGATATTTATCCACGTGATCATCATCATCATCATCAGTGTTGGATCCTGATCCAGCTTCTGTCCTCCCATTATTGCAATATGAGCCTCCAAATTTTCCTTTCTTTTACTTCTTTCTTATGAATAAGTAGAGGGACTCTTTGAAGATTTTCTACAGATTTCTTTCTTCTCAAATCGATCAATGGCTGCTTCAGCGATTCTTGAAATCAAAGTCAAGAATTTTACAAATAATTCAGGACTGTGTAGCACGGATTCTAGCACAGACTCTGGCTCCTGCTTCGCAGTATCTGCTGCAAAAGCAACACTTTTCCACTTTTCAGGTTTGTCACCCTTCAAACCCATTTCGAAAATTCTCAATGATCCAATCAATTCATCGAGCTTCATAGTTGACAAGTCTCTGGCTTCTTCAATAGCTGCAACTTTTTAGTCAAAGCTTTCAGGAAGTGATCTTAAAACCTTTCTCACCAATTTTTCTTCAGAAATCCTTTCCCCCGAAGCAAAGCTCTCATTAGAAATTTTGAGAAGTTCATAATGGAACTCGCCAATCGTCTTATATTCTCCCATTTTCAACATCTCAAATCTAGAAGTGAGTTGCTGAAGTCTGTGACCCTTCACACGATCATTACCTTCAAAAACATTTTGAAGAGTATCCCAAGCTTCTTTTGCATTCTCACATGTAGATATAAGAGAGAACGTTTCCATATTAACAGCTGATTGAATAATATTGATGGCTTTTTGATTCATACTTGAAGCTGTCAATTCTCTTACAAGCCATTTATCTCTAGGTTTCTCACTCCTGTCAGCTTTTAAAGGAGCACTCCATCCAAACTCTACGGCTGTCCATGCACTCTCATTGATGGACCTGATATATGATCTGAGACGAACCTTCCAATAACAATAATTAGAGTCATCCAAAATTGGGAGTTTCCCAAAATAATCATCATTCGAAGCCATTGTAGCTCAGCCGCTGGAACTGATTTAGAAATCTGTCCCTGGATCAACACCTGTATAGTAGGTGTACCGCTCTGATACCAATTGAAAAATCTAAACCGAGCAATTTATGCATATAAATTGATTCTGTCACAACAAAACTTAGCACGGAATATAGCATAGAATATAATGACTGAGCTACGTAAATGACACACAGAATGGTAACCCAGTTCGGTTAATCAACCTACGTCTAGGGGGGCCACGCCCAAGAGAGAACAATTCACTATCGAAAGTCAAAGTTACAGGATCTTACACATATGGTCTTCCACCTTATGAAACCTCACCACTCACACCCTTCCCGATCTACGTAAACTGTGATTGCAAAAGCCACACCCTTACAATCTAGGTTCAAATAACAATTCGACCCCTAACCCTCTTTCAAGTGTTTGATTAACAAATTAAACACTCTCAAGATTACAAAACAACACTCACTCACGAAATAGTGTTAAAGCTATAAACAATAAAAATAGCTATCTCTGCGGCATCCTCCAAGATGTCTCGATTTGATAATTCCTAGATCTTCTCTCCATCGATTTGCCCTAGTTTTCTTACGCATGAAACTCTTCCTTGTTGGAGACGTGCCTTGTGAAACAAGTGGAATAATCGGATATATTCACCTAAAGATATCTTTTCCATATCTAACTGGATAAGGTAAAAACATTCGCAGAATCTGCCCAATTATGGAAAGAAATCTTTCATGCTGTTCCACTTCCAAGTAGCTCAGACTGAAGCTCAGTCACCAGACTCTGTTTTTCACACAACTCAAAACACTTCAGTCAATCTTTCTTCTACATAAATTTGCCAATCTTCAATGAGCCACCTGCTTAAATCTAACAGTCTTCCTCAAGATAGTCTTGATTATGCGATTGGACAACTCAACTTGCCCATTAGCTTGAGGATGGTAAGCAGTAGATACTCGGTGATGAACTCCATACTTCTTGAACAAAGAAGTAACCATGGCATTGCAAAAGTGCGAACCTTGGTCACTGATAATAGCTCGAGGGACACCAAACTGGTTGAATATTTGAATCCTTAGAAAACTTGCAACCACCTTCGAATCATTGGTTAGTGATGCTCGAGCTTATACCCATTTGGACACATAATCCACCGCCAATAGTATGTACTGATTTCCACGAGAACTGGGCAACGGACCCATAAAATCCACACCCCATATATCAAATACCTCGTCCGGGAGGATTGGCATCAAGGGCATCTCATTCCTTCTTGTTATATTTCTTTCTTTTTGGCCATACTCCGAAGGTATTGCCCCAGTTACCATATAGTTTAACAAGTCAGCATACCATGGTTCATCTTGGGCATAACTCAAATGTTCATCGGGAAAGGTTTCCTTAATCGGATTCCCATCCTCTTCCTGGAGTATCCTGCTCCAGTGATCCACAACTTGGTTTTAGGCACCACTCTTATCCTTGATTTTTACATCAAATTCTTGTAGAAGAAGAATCCACCGCTTTAGTCTTGGCTTAGTCTCCTTCTTGATCATGAAGTACTTTTGTGTGGCGCGGTCACTGGAGACTATAGTCATGCCCCCAAGTAGATAAGAATGGAACTTCTCAAAAGTAAAGATCACGACCAACAGCTCTTTCTCCGTAGTCGCATAGTTACATTGGGCAGCATTCAACATCTTCAAGGCATAGTATATAACATAACTCTCCTTTACTCTCTTTTGCCCAAGAACCGCTCCCACAGCAAAACCACTAGCATCGCACATTAATTCAAACAGCATACCCCAGCCAAGGGGTTAGATGATCAGGGCTGGATCAAGTTGTTCTTCAAAATGTGGAATGCTTCCTTGCACTCCTCATCAAAATTCCAAGGCACATCATTTTGCAGCAACTTGGTCATGGGCTGAGCTATCTTGGCAAAGTCCTTCATGAATCTTCTATAAAATCCAGCGTGCCCAAGGAACCCTCTAAGTTGCTTGATATTGGTGGGATATGGCAGCTTCCCTATGATGTCGATCTTGGCCTTGTCAACTTTAATACCTCTTTCAGAAATAACATGCCCAAGGACTATCCCTTCATTGACCATGAAATGACACTTTTTATAATTCAATACGAGGCTCTTCTCGACACATCTCTTCATAACTCGCCAAGATTGTTAAGGCATGAGTCAAAGTCTCTTCCATAGACAGTAAAATGATCAATGAATGCATCATACATCGTTGGAACGTGCCCGGAGAGTTGCATAATCCAAATGGCATCCTTCTATAGGCAAAAGTGCCAAACGGATATGTAAAAGTAGTCTTGCCCTGGTCCTTGTCTGCTACCCATATTTGCATATATCCTGAATATCTGTCAAGGAAGCAAAAGTATTTGTTGCCTACTAACCTTTCAAGTATCTCGTCAATGAAGGGCAACGGAAAGTGATCCTTCCTAGTTTTCTGATTGAGCTTGTGATAGTCAATGCATACCCTTTATCCAGTCTGAAGTCTCACGACCACCATCTCATTTTTATTGTTCTCGACCACCTGAATTCCTGACTTCTTCGGCACAACATGTACTTGACTCACCCATTGACTGTCTGAGATTGGGTAGATTATGCCCAAATCCAAGAGTTTCAGAATCTCCTTCATGACCACTTCTTTCATAGAAGGGTTCAATCTTCTTTGCGGGTATCTGACCGAGACTGCATCCTCCTCGAGCAAAATGTGATGCATGCAATCCATAGGGCTTATTCCCTTGATGTCAGCCAAAGTCCAACCAATCGCTTCCTTGAACTTGCACAAAAGTTCTTTTACCCTAACTTCTTCCTCCATCAAGAGTTCTGAACTTATTATTACGGGCAAGGTCTCATTTTCCCCAAGGTACATATATTTCAAATGCTTGGGAAACATCTTTAACTCAAGTTTTGGTGCTTTTTGGAGTAAGGATACTAACTTATCTTCGGGCTTCAACTCTGGAATGCTGAGTTGCTCAAATCCATGATGTACATTGCCTTCATTCCCAACATAGCTATAGTCTTCCAACTCTTCCTGGTCATGATCTTCAGTGTTTTGACCAAGGTCTTCTTTTATTTGTTGCTCAAGAATCTCATTCCCCCAGTTCTCTACAATCACTTCATCAATCCAATCTGGTGGAAATTCTGATTCGACTTTGTAATCATCTTCTTCTAGAAATTCTTCTTCATTGTTCTCTTTCTCAAGTGCCTCCAAGTTATTGACCATTTCCATTTCCTTCTCGAGTAAGCAGAGACTATTCACAGTCTTGACTACCTCAACAGTTAACTTCCCAGACTCACAATCTATTTTAGATCTTGTCGTTCTTAAGAATGCTCTCCCGAGCAAAATCATATAGGGTTCTTGACCATCCGCTTCCCCATGTCCAACATATAATAGTCAGCAGGGTATATGAGATCCCCCACCTTGACCAAGACATCCTCCAAGATTCCATCTCGGTAAACCGTTGAAAGATATGCTAGTTGGATGAAAACTCGCGTTGGAGTCAGTGGTCCAAACCTCAATTCATCGAACATTGCCTTGGGCATAACATTGATTGATGCTCCTAAGTCAAGCATTGCCTTTGGTATCATGATCATGCCTATAGTGCATGGTATAACAAACATGCCTGGATCTCTTTGTTTTACGGGCAAGTATGGGTCCATTATTGCTGAAACGTTAACCATGTGAAACTTAGCATCACCAGGATACTTATTTTCTTTGTGCACATCTCCCTCAAAAACTTAACACACTTAGGCATTGATCAGAGTGCTACCAGTAAAGGAAGGTTGATCTCAACTTTTCTGAAGACTTGAAGCATTTCATTCATCTCTTGTTGCTCTTTGTCTCGGGTAAATCTCCTTGGATCAGGTGCAGTGGGACCATTGGTTTTAGGGACAGTCCTCTTAGACAACAACATTGCTTCCTTCTTAGATTTAAGGTACTTGAGGAATTCTTCATCCTCTTTTGAACTAAAAATGGGGCTCTTCTTGGCCAAGATGGCAGCCTCTTTCTCAGCTTCCAACTTATGATACATTTCTTCTAAATCCCCTGATTCCATCTTGGTTTTCTCCACCTTCTATGGTTCCTTGGTTGGTATCTTGGGCACTGTTTCAGGCTAAGGTCTTTGACTTCTCAAGGTCATAACATTGACCTGTTCCTTATTGATCTCCACATGGGCAGTAAGGAGCCCACTCTTTTCTTTAACAAGCTTAGATAATGTTTGAGTAATGTGTGTCAATTGAGCTTGAAGATTGTTAGATGTACCTCGACTTTCAATCTGAAAGTTCTCAAAGTCTTTCCTAAAATGATCCATGGTATCCTTCATTAATTCGCCTCTGGTCTGGTCATGATGGGGAGGAAAACATGAGTGTTGCTACTGTAGGGCAGGCTACTGAGGCTGTTGATGAGGTGGTGGCACCTAGTAGTGGTTGTTGCCATACCTCAGGTTCTCATTCTAGCGGAATCCGAAGTTATTGTTTTGCCCATAACCAAACCTCTGTCGCCCAGGAACACCTTGCTGATTATGTCCCATAGCCTTGACCTCTTCTTCCTCAATGAACCAGTTGGGACAATCGGAGGTAATGTGGGTCGAAGCTTGGCACACTTCACACTTCTTGACAGTCTTCCTTATAACCACTTCTTTCCCATCTACTTTCCTATTCAAGGACTCCATTTTATCATCTATCTTGGCCATAAATTCCTTCATAGTATTGACTAGAACGTCTTTGTTTCCACCATGATCATGAGAATTCCCCCTGGGAATATCATCCTCATCTCTAGATTGCTCGGCCATAGCAGCTATCTTCTTGAACACTTCTGCTGGTGATTGATCAACAATTCCTCCTCCACAAGCAGCTATTATCCACTTCTTTTCTGAAGCTCACAATCCTCACATGAAATATCCAACGAGATCAATCTCCTCGACTAACTCCATGACTGAACCATGCACCTCATGCATGTCGAGTAGTTGTGTCGAAGTTAGACATCGCAAAGCCAAGAAGAGAAGACTTTGAAGAAGGTGAAAGAAGAAGAGTTGAATTTCAAATTCAAATATACTCGAAAGTACAAGATAGTCTATAATTTTCCATAAATGGCCCGACCACAGAGACGCGCAAAAAACGATGGTTGCAGTTACTATTTTAGAAAAGTTTGCAGTAGAGTAGGAGGAGTGCCATACCTTTTGGCAGAGGTCAAACGACTCCTTCCAATGGCTAACTTACCTTTCTCTCTATAAATAGAGGTCTCCCCAATGCAAGAGAAAAAGAGTACACACGTGCAAAGAAGCAGAAGAATTCAAGTAGAATCTCTCTCGCCATGCAAGAACAAGTGAGCTGAAGAACCAGTAGAAGTAGAGAGTCCATTCCTCCTCCTGTTCTTCCGTCTAGTCTCTTGGAATTTTTATTCCTTGATTGAATTTATAATCATAGTTTCTTGCATAGTTTCTATGCAGATTCTCTCTTGCATATTGAGTCTCTAAGCCATAGGTAGAAGCCTACACTGTTCCTAGTGTTGAAGGCTTCATAGATGGAAAAACCCTAACCCCACCCTTTAGGTCTTTCTTTGAACCTGCAATCAAAGAGCTCTAGATTTCTTAGAACCCGCAATCTAAAACTAGGTTGTACACTTGCATGCAAAAGTGTTGTAAGGTCTTGTTCGAACCCGTAATCGAACGTGTTAGGTTATTTGGTACCCGTAAACTAAGTGGAACAGTTGATAAGGACGCGTAAGCTTATCTAGTGGATTACTTACCCGAAAAGGAAGTCGTGGATGTAGGAGGTTAATCTCCAAACCACGTAAAAATATTATGTTCTTTATTTCAGTATTTATTTTTAGTTAACTACCAACTGTCACTGCATAAACAGTTTTGTAAAACTGCACTAAATTTTTGGGAACTTGACCTTCCCCTCAAAGGATTTCATTTTAAGTAATGAGTTCAAATTCCACCAACTTCTGCAAAGCAAAACTCTCTTAAAAACCTCAATTGGGATTACACAGCTGACCCTCAGTCAAACAAGTCAGTTGTGTACCTAACTAAGTGTTCTGCTCCGACTAACCTTTTCAATTGTTGAGCCAACCGAGGTCAAGGTTCATAAAGTGATAAGGTTTTTAAGTTTACAAATTCCTACTAGTATATCCCCCCATACACTAGTTACTCGTTACCGGGACCATAAAGTGGTATCAAAGCAATGGTTCAAAAGATTGCTGACTCTGGTTCACGAGGTGTGAGTCAAGATTTTTTAGTGGTCATCTGAACAGATCTTTGAAAACCTCTTTAGTGCATTTTGTTGCATTTATGCTTGGTTCTCTCTTGTGCGTGTGCAAGAAATATGAACCTGGCGTTGCTAGGAAGCTTACCGGAGTTCACCGAGGATTACTACTCCATGTGGAAGTTTCGACTGAAGATGGCGCTGACCGCTAGACATCATCGAATGTGGGACACCATTGAGAACGGTCCCATCCGTGTGACTCAGTCAGTCACAGTTCCCTCCACCACTCCCGGAGATGGAACGCTGACAACAAAGTTAAAGTTGAAGGATCCTGAGAGATACACCAAAGAAGAGAGAGACATAGCTCAGCTCGATAACAATGCAAAGAGTGTCATCTCAGCCACCGTCGCCAGAGCCTACCTACCGAAGATCATCTCTTGCAATATTGCCAAGGAGATGTGAGAAGCTTTAGATTCTCTCTGTGAAGGATCTGATGAGATTAAGGAGAACAAGTGCACCTTGGCTTGTCAGAAGTATGAGAACTTCACAAAGATCATTATAGACATCGAGAGTATTAGGAGAGGGAAATACTCTCAGCGCGATATGAACTTTAAAGTTCACTCTGCACTTGGCGAAGATTGGGCAGTCTACAGAGTTATCCACTAGAACCGGAGTGACATTAGTTCGATGCAGACTGAGAAGTTGTTCTCCATGCTCAAGGCGAATGAGTATAATATCCTCCGATTGAAGTAAGCCAAGCTTCAGAAGCCAGAACAGACCAAGTAAAGCTCAGCGACCAAGCCACTGGTGCTTCGAGCTAACTCAGGAAGATCAAAGTTAGCCAGACCCTCACGGTCCGCTGACTTATTGCTAGAGATAGACCGACCAGGTCCGAACTTTAGAAAAAGGTCGAGGAAATGACCAAGCAGCTTGAAGAGATGAACTCCAAGCTCGAAAGATACAGAAGGGTGAACAAGAGTAGGCGGAGCTCTTCTGAAACACCCTCAAAATCTCAAGGTGATGGATGCTTGGAATGCAGAAGACCAAGACACTTCAAGATTGATTGTCAAGACCTCTCCAAAAAGGATTGAGATGCCCCCTGTGCAAAGGCTAAGGAGAAGTCCAAGGCCATGATCATTGAGGATGATGTCAAAGACACCGACGTATACATAGACTTTGAAGGAGAGAAAGCTGACTCCCCAACAATTTCTGGAGGACATGACAAATGTCTCATGGCACTGCCAGAATAGTCTACTGGTAAGGTAAATTTTTCATCTCGTGTGATCCTTGTTGTTAACCAATGTGCAGAAGAACTTGACGAAGACATAAATTTTTCATGGGATAAGATAGAACAGTTGAGCAGAATGTGTGATCCTCAAGCAACTCAGTGCAAGGTACTCGAGGCAGAGTTCGATGTAATGAGCAATGAACTGATCATGAAGGATCAAGAGATAGAGAAGCTCTTGGAGGAAAATAGAAAGCTCCAGGAAAAAAATTGCTCAGTCAACAAACCTCCAGGTTATAAATCTAACCAACATGACGAGGACACATGCTGAATACGTCTCTCAGTTGCAATTAGAACTTAAACATGCAAATGAGAAGATAGTGTCCCTTCATGCCTCGAGCGCAGCTCTTGAGAGCATGATCAGCAACCATAGACCTCGCAACTACGTAAAAGGTCTTGTTTACAACCCAGAGATGGACACTGGATTGAAGCCAGGACAGTTTGTCAAAGCCACTCAGCCCCTGACTGAGACACCTCAAGTCCAACCTGACTCAGTTGAAGTTACAGTTCCAGAGACTCCAGTCATTCCTTAGACTGTTGAGACTCTTATGAATGACAAGGGCAAGAAGGTTCAAATTGAAAAACCAAAGAAGGATGAAGCTGGTACTTCGAAGGATGCTCAGAAGTCTTCAGGGAAGTCCAGACCCTGAGGTCACAGAGCAAGGGGAAACGGAAGGACCTTCGCAGCTAAGGCACAATCAACCCAGGCACAGGTCAAACAACAGAGCTCAGCATCAGCTATAGAGGCATTGGAACTGGGACCACCCGAACTTCTATCATCAGACATATCTAGTTCAGCACCAATACCAGTGGCCATATCAAAGACATGGAAACTTCAGTGATCAGTACCAACGTCGGATCAGTTTGGGTCCCCTTCCAAACAGTTATCACCACAGAGAAATCGACCAAGTCAGTCAGGTCAAAATCAAGCTCCTCAGATATAAAAATATCCACCGAAGAATCGAGCTGCTTGTGCTCTCATGCCTACTCAGTCAACAGTCTAAGTGGATGAAGAATAGAAAATGATTCGAACTGATCACGCAGTTCGAGTCTTCAAGGAAACAACAGTCACTAACCAGCCAGGATCCAAATAAGTGTGGGTACCTAAAGTTCTCCTTGTGTTTTGCCGGACCAGGATGAACTAAGGAAAAGAAGAGCTGCAAAGTCAGTGTGGGTCATGGACATCGGATGCTACAAGCACATGACGCACCATAAAAGTCTTCTTAAAGACATCATACAAGCACATGACGCACCATACAAGCACATGACGCACCATAAAGGGATCGACTGTTACATTTGGTGACAACTCCCGGGGCAAAACTAAAGAGATTGGTACATTCAAAACTAATTTAGTGACTATTAAAAATGTTTCCTTGGTCGATGGATTGAAGCATAACTTACTCTCCATAGGCCAGTTATGTGATAATGGTTTTTCTGTGAAGTTTGATGCATAGGGATGCAGGGTGAAAGACGTAAAGAACAAGCAAATTCCTTCATATGGTAAACGATCTTCATCAGGTGGTGTATACTACACAGATTGTTCGAGCAGTCCTCCAGAAACTTGCCTAGTGTCCAAGAGCAGCTCAGAGACTGGTTGGTTGTGGCACAAAAGGCTCAACCACCTTAACTTCAAAACCATGAACAAGTTAGCTCGCTAACAACACGCAAATGGAAGACCAGACTTGAAGTTCAGTCCTACTCATCTCTGCAGTGCATGTCAGTTAAGAAAGTTGGCTAGAGCATCATTCCGTCTCAAGACGATGCCATCCACGGTTTGAGTTCTGCAATTGATCCACGTGGATCTTTTCAGTCCGGTCACCCCCAAGAGCTTAAGTGGAAATGAGTACACCCTCGTAGTTAAAGATGACTACTTGAGGTATACATTGGTTATTTTCGTAGCATACAAGAATGAGACGAGAGAAGAGTTGCCGAAGCTAATGGATAGAATTGCTAATTAACAAGAAAAGTCCATAGTCTCCATCAGATCTGATCATGGAACTGAGTTCCTCAATGAGTCCATCATCGAGTATTGCAAAAAGAACGACATAACTCACCATACCTCAGTAGCAAGGACTCCACAGCAGAACGTAGTAGCTGAGAGAAGAAATAGGAAGCTGAAGGATGTTGCAACATACATGCTAACAAGCTCACCCTTGCTAAAAAGATTATGGGTTGAGGCAGTTTACACAGTGTGCTACACACAAAATCGCTCCCTTCTGACGAAGAGACAAGGGAAAACTCCATACGAACTGTGGAGAAACAGGAAGCCTAATCTATCCCATCTTTGTGTTTTTGGTTCTAACTATAATATTCATAACAATGGGAAAGCTCAATTGAAAACTTTCGAGCATAAAGCTGTCAAAGGCATTTTCTTAGGATATGCTGTAAAGATTAAAGCTTATAGAGTTTTCAACAACAACTCCAAAGTTGTGGAGATAACACCTCAGAAATATGAGAGTTCAAATTGTAAATTTTGTTTTGTCACAAAATCTTAAATTGTTCATTCACAATGAAGTTGCAATCATGTTATGTGGAAATATAGATGTATATCAGTGAAGGAAAATTTTGTGAGGTAACTGACACGCACCCGTCGTATGGTACGATCAAAATGCCTGTGTATGCCCCAGACGGACTGTAATGCCCCGGAAATTCCTTACGATCTTAAAATTTTAAAGTTAATTAAATAAATGGCTTTGCACAACTAAGTTTACGATTTTGAATTCTAAGACTAACGGTCGAATCCGTTTCTGAAAATAAATTACGGAAGTCAGCTAGACAACTACTGTATTTAGGGTTAGCGTGTACGAAAAGTTTTTAGTTCGTGAACTCAGAACGGAAAACCGTCTGATTTTTACATTCACGAAATCGCGACACGAACTCGCCCGAGAAAGTTCGTTTTTATGATTTTATGGATTAAACTCGGACTGTGTCGTCCCGAGTTTTTGTCAAAATAAATTTTATAAATTTATTTTCCTATTAAGTTTCGTACGTTAGAATTTTCGGTCGAATCGGATCGCGACGATTTTGTGCCGAGCGACGTTTTTCGTCGAACGTTTTCCGTAACGTCGGATCTCGCCGGAAAAGCGCGTATTTTTCTTTTCCCTCACCCCTTGACCGACATCACCCTTCTCTCTTTAGTTAGATTTTTGTGTTTTATTAGTTAAATATGTGACACCTAATGTAGTTACTATTGCACTTTACACCTATTACCTTATAACCTAAGTTTAACAATTAAATCCATCTCTCTCTCCCTCCCAACACAAATCTCGGCAGCCCTCCCTCACCATTCTCCCATTTTCATTTCTTCATCACCATTGAAGAGAGCTCCAAGAACTCCAAGAAGAAAATCACAAGTCTTGATCCAACCATCCAAACCTCTTTCTCCTTTCATTAATTAGCAAGGTAATTATCTCCTCCATACTTCTATCCATCCATCGTCCTCTTCTTTTCATTTTCTTCTTTTGATCGAAAATTAGAGTATTGAAATAGATTATTCGATCTTGGATTAATGAAATTGGATGTGTTAGATAGGTTAATTAGGGATTAAAATTGAACAAAATTTAAGAACCCTAACTCTTGTACTATACCGAAAATTTAGGGATAATTAGTAGGATTTTAGATTTCTTCAATTGATGATTAATTCGTGCTTAAGAGATGCTTAATTAGTGATTAGAACAAAGAGGAATCGAAAGCCCCTTGTTTTGTGAAAATTCGATTAGGGTTTGAGTATGAATTTGGGGATTTATGCATGTTAGTATGAAATTGGATTGCAATTGATTAATTGATGTTATAGTAGGATGATTAATAAGTAAATGATGTTAATTGGAGAAGAAAATCACTCTCTTAGTATTTATATAAATACCGAAATTTATAGTAGAATTAGGGGTTTTCACATGTTTGTTTAAATTGATGAATTGATGATGGAATTATGTTATAGTTGATGTTAATTGATTATGGGAATTTAATTAGATTTTTCTAAAAATACTTATCGGAATGTAAGAGACGAAGAACACGTTATAAGTTGAAATATAGTGATGGTATGAAATGATTGCATGCATAGAAGTGATTCTCGTTAGATGTACATTAACGTCGTAAAATTTGAGCGGAATCCAACAACTTTGAAAATCGCGTAAGAGACAAACAATTAGTCGTAACTAATAACCAAGACGTCGAATGAGAATTCTAATTTGATATTATTGTCTATGATGGACTTGAGAACAACTTTGTAGTTGATGTCATAAGCTTTCGAACTATTATAATATGAGCTATAGTTATAGTCGAGAACTAGAACGCGAATTTGATAACTTGTTGGTTTAGTAATTGTTAGTTGAAAGCCGACGTTTAGAACGTCGTACTATTGATCGAGTTTTGAGAAGGAGTTCGTCACGTACGGGAGTATGTGATGACTGCCTTGAGGGTCCGGTTTCTAAAGAAATCGAATCCGAGAGCTTAGAATGAACCTAAGACGTTATACGTCGAATCTATCAAGCAACTAGGGTTTTCGTGGCAGTTTTGCGACCCTCGCCGGAAACTGTAATAACGTTTAGCTCGTTTATCGGATTTGCAATTCGTAAATTGGAGCATAAACTAGACTTCCCAAACTTTCCAACAGTACAGGGCTCATCCCCTGTTTTCAGATCCTCTGTTCTGGGTAGTCCCCAGAATCACTGGATTGCGCAGTGAAATTTCAGTTTCAATTCTCCTAAGTTGTTTCGTTCGCAACTTAGTTTCTTTCGATCGTTTAAGCCGTAATAACTAACGAATATCTTCCTAATGACCCTAGAGTCAAGTATGGAGCTTTGAGGGTAGTAAGCGAGAAAATTCATAAGTCGAGAAAATTCGTAAGTTGTATAATGATCTAAAACGTAATTCTCCTAAGTTGATTCTTTCCAACTTAGTTCCTTATGATCTTTTAAGTCGTATTAAGCTATCGACTACCCTCTCTACTGACCTAAGAGTCGAGTATGAGACCTTCTGAGTTCTAAACGGGATTTGTGTGAGTCTCGTTCCAGTTTAAGTAAAATGAATCCAGTAAGCGTGCAAATGCCTAAAGAATGAAACGACTAAAACTTATTTCGATTCTCTTTGATCGATTATCTTTTACGACCCATTTTTAAGTATTATTATTTTACGATGAAGGAGAAAGCCAACTGTAAAGAAAGGACGGAAGATCCAAAGATTGGAAGCTAGTACTATTAGTTCTGTATATCGAGGTGGGCTTTTATATACAAAATAAAACGAGCAATGCTCGGAAAATCTTTCTTTATCGCTTTGATAATTGTGTTTTCAAAGTGATAATCTTGGCATAAACTGTTTCAACTATCTTATGTGAGTTCTCTTGTACCTATCTGAGTTAACCTTCGGGTTTACCAGATTTCTGAGTTAACCTTCGGGTTTTCCAAACTTTTTGAGTTAACCGCTAGGATTGTTAACTATCGATCGGCTCTGAGTTAGCTATTAAGCGCTTTCCAGAGTTAGTGCACTTTGTAACCTGTGGTGTATGTGGTATCCTGTTGAGGGGTAACCAGCCACGGTGAATTAGCTTTGGTCAAGATTGAACATAACATACTCTAAAAATGCTTGCGCAAGCTGCTTTATACAAATCAGTCAGAAAATGTTTAGTAGGCACGGGCCTTTTCAATAAAACCCCGATGTGCTATGGTTATAGAATGCCAGATTATTTATACTTATGAATTACGTTTTCGGCAGCGTGCCCACTAAGTACTTTTGTACTTAGCCCTGCATATGTTTTCTAAATGTGCAGGTTGAAGCGATGGAAGCGGCGAGGGTTGAATAAAGTTGTCTTAGGAAGACTGTAGTTAGTGTGAACCACAAATTCCGCTGCAGAACTCTAGTGTTTTGAAATACAGATATGTTATCACTGTAGACTAAGATCAATCTTAACTTAGTTTTCTTTCGGTGTACTTCTGTCGAGTAATCTTTTAAGATTAACTCTTCCTTTATGTAAATAAAGTCTTGTTCATAGTATGCATGATGTCTCTTATGTATGTTTAGTTTAGTTAGCCCCCTTCTTCCCCGCTTCTTTAATCCAACCCCAGTCGCACCCCGGCTTCTGCCGTCCCTCGGGATTTGGGGCTGTGACACGGACAGTACACGCTCCTATGCCCACAACCGGACTGGTTAGTCTTAGTGGTAAGCTAGGGTCGATCCCACTTCAGGTGCACAAGTTTGGTTGCCACGATCCAATCCTGTTTATCTGCACAAATTAAACTTGGAAACAATCAAATATAAAAGGGGTAAGATTTGGGGTAGGTCATGATTATTGTTGATATGTTTATTCGGTCATGGGCATACTGAAGATCCTTCCATGTTTTGTATAAACTCAAGGCGTGGCCCAAAGACATTGGGGCGTTT
This sequence comes from Schizonepeta tenuifolia, assembly GCA_029490685.1. NCBI lineage: Eukaryota > Viridiplantae > Streptophyta > Magnoliopsida > Lamiales > Lamiaceae > Schizonepeta > Schizonepeta tenuifolia. The sequence continues at coordinate 49,443,281 of CM055956.1, read as the reverse complement.
CAAGAGTTTACACTCCACACTTGGAATGGTTAAGTCCCTTGTAGTCACTTGGTCCGAAGGTCACGCTTCACCCCTGTCACAAGGCCGTGCTTCACTCCTCCTTAGATAGTAGTCGTACCCGATCCCTCCAAGTATGACCCTCACCATCCTTCTCTTCCAAGCTTTCCAGCTCCGCACCTACAAAGTAGACATAACTCGCGGGATATACATTTTCGGTATCGCGTCCAACTGGTCATCGATATATCTACGATGCGCAAGATGAGTCCCTTGGTCAATAACCATGGCTTGATGCCTCGTCACAGTTGGTGGGTAATTGTTAGAGAAGCTTAAGACCGAGGAAGGACGCAGTATCCCCTTGCTCATTCCTCGCCATCCAGATCTACAACACCATTGAAGGCATTGCTCAGTCACTCGGTCATAGGCATACTGAACGTTGCCGTCTATCATGCCCTGGCCTCTGCTTGACATGGAACAGCTCCAACCGAACAGAGATCACCCGTTAGGTCAGAACTGCCCATGAATTGTGCTCAGATCTCTCCGGAACCACTGGACGCAACCGAAGGCACAAATGTCTCTCGAATATTTCACATATCAACACTTAATCATGTCCGCCACCCAAATCTCACCAAAGGGAACTACTCACACATATTGAATTGCATATTAACGGAAGTAAATAAACACATCAATAACATAAAATACGAAAATACTTGAATTAAGATGATACCTAAGGCAAACCGCCTTGGATTTGTTCTTCACAATGGAATGAAAATGAAAGCTAGTAAATAGTTTGTGAGAAAACTGTAAATGTACTTGAAAGTTAAAGTGTTTTATGGACTGAAGACTATCGAATAGTAGGGGTAACCAATGTTGTGCTAGCCACACTTGCTGCACTTTTATAGTTGAGATGATGGCAGTCAAAACCCTCCTCCGGCAGACCGTATTGGCATGATTGATTCCTTCCATGTTTAGCTTGATCTTGATTTGTCCATGATTGATCAGATTGATGATTGGCAATCTCCGATTGATTGATTGAGGGTGATGAACTAGCTTTCAGTCCTTCTTCACATAGACGCTCGGTAGAATATCGTGCAAATCCCTTTCACACGTCTTTCCTTATTTAGCTTCGACGACTGACTGCTGATGTCGGTAGTGGTCATACGGGTTGCATGCTTCGGTTAGTCTCGCACCAAGGTCCTGTTCTTCGCGGGTGCAACAGCTGCAGATCTTCTTTGTTGTTGGATGCATTGCGTTAATACCACGAATGCGAATGATGAACAACAACTTAGCTTCAGGGTTCACATAGAATCCTCCTTTCAACCTCGCGTCACGCTTCAGCTGAATGAGCTCCCTCTCCTATGCTGCATACTCCTTAGTGTAGTCAGCTTCGTGCAACTGGTTGAAAATACTCTAATACTGCTAATTCTGACCATCTTTCCTCTGTTTGCCTTGGACGGAGCTTCCTTCCCATGAACAACAGTTATCTTCCCTATACACACACCAAACATACAAAAAGACAGGAAAATAGGGCCAAGTGGCCCAAAAGTCGAAAACGCATCAGTAACAAAGAAAAAAATTGACTTGCATAAGTTGATAAAGCTCAAAATTCAATGAAAAAATAGTGCATTCACAAAAACATAAAGAAATTTGTGCATTCACAAATGAAATTATAAAATATTTTGAGCTTTCACATAAAGTAGTTTGTGCATTAAAATAAGTGACGATACAAAAGATCGACATTAAAGTAAGATTATGGTGAGAGTTTATATTGTATATTTTGTTTTGTCACTATTTTGGGGCTTTCAGAAACTAGTGAAATAACAATTAAGAAATAAATCACAATACAATAGATGATTACGCATGAAATCGAGTTCTCATTAAGCCAAGTACTCGTCCATTCAAAAATAGGTACAGAGTCTGATTGTGCTTTTATAACATTGTACAATTTTTACTTATTCAGGATGGTTGGAGGTTTAAAAGGCCAACATTACAAGGTGTAAGTTACAAGGTTAATCTTTATTGTAAGGAGGAGGTGCTAGGAAGCATTAGAACAACATTGAATCAACATGGAGCTGATTTGTTTGGTAAATTTGAGAATTCCTGCTTTGGAAAGTTTTATGATTTTCCTAGGAAGTTAGGTAAGTTAATGAGCAGCATTCATGAACTTATGACGTATCAAATAGAGTATAGAAAGGAACAACCATACAATGTTCGAGAGCTTACTTTCTTTATGAAGGGTAAAATTGTGAAATTCAGAAGAGAGGAATTTGCATTAGTGACAGGTTTGAATTTTGGTGGATCAGATTTTGATCCACATAAAGAGCCATTGGTCATGCCTCATGATTCAATGTATGCTAATTGGTATGTTGCTGGAAAAACAAGCCATTCATAGTTGTTTGATGACTTCAAGAGTAACAGGTTTGATACTGGTGATGAATATTTGAAAGCTGCAAAGATTTTGTTTGTGTACAATGTTCTTTTAGGCGTACCGAAAACGCAACAAAATTCTAAATGGATATGGTTGTTGGCTAAGGATCAAGATGCATGGGAATCATTTCCTTGGGGTAGCTATTATTCAAATTCTTAATCCACAATCTCAATGCCATAAAGACAAACAGGAAGAGGGAAGGTAAGAATAGATGTTATCATCTTAATGGATTTCTTACTGCATTCTTGGTAAGCCGATTTTCAAAACACTATAGCTTATTTATTAGTCCATATGATTTGTAATAATCCTTATTTAACCTGTACGTGTAATCTCCAAGGGATGGATATTCTGTGCCTTCCCTGAGATTAGCATCAAGTCGAGATTGAGGAATGAGGGCTGTATTACAAGAATGTTAAAATATGAATACTTTGCAGGGCTTTGAGAGTTGATGGAATTGATAATCTCAATAAGTTTTTCATTACATAATGTCAATTGTAATGTTTTTACTAATAAAATAATCGCATGTGAAAATATGTAGAAGAAACATTGAAGCCTTCAGACGATGAGTTGGATGCATTGTACCAGAAAACAATTGAAAGGGAGAATGAGCAATTTAAAGTGTACTTTCCTGAATATGTTATTGTTGTGCCGGAGGTTGGACCATCTGACACTGATGAACAAGGAAATGGGGGTCATGATAAAAGAGTAATTCGAGTCAGAGTTAATGAAGGACGAGGGGGTCATAGAAGAGATTGTTTAACCATTGAAAATGCAACGAAATTGATAACAATCCTAATGAGTGATGAAGTAGTGAAACAGTTTGCCAATGCCACAGATACTTTGCTTATCAATCGAATGGGTACAACACCACTTGCAGTGGTAAGAATGGATTTATCGTAGTTTATTTGATAGTACTTGTATAATATATAAACTGACATTATATTTGGTATTAAAATATCTCAGGAACCAATAAACACAAACAGTGCATGGCAAAGCAATGACGGAGGACAGGTGAGCAGAAGGTCTGAAGAGAATCAAACTTTGGGAGATGGAGCAATTGAAGATAATGATGAAGAGCCGAATTACTAATATAGTCTGAGTTAATAGGTTACATGTAAATGTGGTGTTGTGGCATTTTTTTATATGGTTATAGTTTTATATGTATTAGGTGAACAACTTGTTACAAATGAGCTTGCAAACAACACAGACTGATTTCTTCAGTAGGATTATGGAAGAAGCTGAAAAGGTAAACTATGTAATTAATTTAACTTTTTAATGTATATCTTATTAAAATAAAATAAGATTTCACCTAAAATTTATCGGTTATATAGGCTGTGACAGATTCAGTTAAAGGTTGTGATACTGAAATGTTGTTGGAATAAAGAATTGTGAAAGGAAGAAGACTCTTGATGTTGAGGATAAGGTTTAAGTGCAATACTTGAGTACTAATGTGATTTCTCATAAAATGCATAACCGTAAAACAATTGTTAATATTTTAAATTAATTATGAAATAATTTATGGGGAATTGAACATGGTGCCGTGGATGCTCCTAAGCATGTGGTTGAGGCTCCGGATGATCAAGAAACTATAATAAGAGCAGTGGAAGTGGCAATTGGAAACAAGGTATTTCATGTACTAACGTGGATTTCAATATAATGTTTGGTGGGTAAGGAATAGGTCAAAAGTATGACGTAGCACAAGATATAGAAGTTGAGCATGACAAATACTCAAGCGATTGTTTTGTGACTTCACTAAGAAATATGAAATTTGTTTGTGGAGTAACTAAGAATATGGAATTTTGTGAAAGAACAAACTCTGAATTTGTGAAGTAACTAAAATTAAATGATTTTGTTGAACAACCAAAAATGAATTTGCGCAATAACTAAAATTATTTGATTTTATGGATGAACAATATATATTTTGAGAAGAAACAAAAATTATTAGATTTTGTGGAAGAACGAAATATGAATTTGTGCAGTACCTAAAAATATTTTATTTTATGGAAGAACAATATATTATTTTGTTTAGTAACTAATTAAATGATTTGGTGGAATAACAATATATTAATTTGTGCAGTAACTAAGATTATCTTGTTATTTTTTTTCACATATTCTAAATAGTTGCTTCTTGTGATAGGATTTTGAGCATGCATTTGGAACTCCAATTCAAAATAAAGATTACGAATATGATGACCCTGAATTTTTGAATGAATTGGAGAATTCAACCATGAAGTTACCAAACTGAAGAAGGAGAAAAAGAAGGAAGAGAGCAAAAGAAGGAAATGAAAAGGGATAGCTATGGAAAAAATGGAAGACAGCGTGCCGGCATCGAAGAAGCTTTGTGGTACTACAATAGAGTTGGAAGAAAATACTCAAAGGCCGAACAAGATGGACTGGACTTTGGTGCGTACTAGAAGGAAAGCAACTGTTTTGTGCAGTCCATTCCTAGAGAATGGCAAGCACGGAGGAGACTACTTCTTATTCAAAGATACCAATGCTACGTAATATATTTAGAAAGACTATTAGTTTTTTAATTTAAATTAATAATTATTATGACTTAAGTACTACTTTCAAAATTGATTAAGTTTGATTATGTAGGAGAAATGTAGGACTTTCATATCTTGTTGTTGCTCAGTGGTTTCTTACAATAGAAGATGAGAAAGAGAAGCCGCATACCGGTCAAATGGAAGTATACTTATGCTGCTTGCACAGCTTCCCAAATTACACAAAGGTTAATCGAAGAGATGATCGCGTCGGAATCATAACTCCCACTTCCTGGTAAGTTTTACTATCAATAAGTTTGAGGATTTTAATGTTATATGGATTAGTTAAATAATCGGGTCTAATGTAATCAATTTGTTTGGAATGAAAAATGGAAAGATATACATATATGAGTTGTGGCAATAGTGCCACAATTCAGAGTACTTGTCTCAATTTGACGAGGATGTTCCAGAAGGCATATCAATTTCCCATTTGTATAAGGTGGCAGAATACGTGCACGGGATAAATCCAGGTTGGAAGAATTAAAAGGAGTGGTCGGAGTATGATCAGGTAAAACTTTATATGTAAATTATCATGGATTGCTGGTTTGAATAATAATTAAAATATCCAACTGTTACCTGATTATGGAATTAGATTTTAAATGCACATTGTTTCTGTGTATAAAGGGGCATATGGCTGGTGTGCTATGAAGATGGAATTAGCTACCAATAGCATAATAATTTATGACACGAAGGCGCACAAGTATGACTCAACAGATTTCACTGACAAAACCAAAGAAATGGTGTCTTTGTCTTGGATGTTACCACAAGTACTGCTATATAGTGGTTTCTACGATGCATGACCAGCATTCTCTTAAGCCATAATGGAGCATCGGTCATATTGATCGTAGGACATTGAAGCTGAAGAACAATTGGAACTTCAAAACAGGACCATATGCCTTGAAGACAGTGGAGGTGATCCTTGAAAGGGCATTCCCAAGTACTTTTCTGAAGAGAGATATATAAGAGATATGAAGCAAGTTGCACTTTCCATATTCAAGTTCAGCACCGAAGGATCGGCCGTACGAAGTCGTCAAGGATAGCATCAATCAGAAGAATATCATTTTGTTTGGAAGGAACTGAATTACATTTTATTTTGTTTGGATTAACTATTTGAAGGCTGCAAAATGTGGTATAATGCGATTTTGTTGATTACTATAACTTTTGGTTTATTAACTTGTAGCACAACTTATGACTTTTGGATGGTATTCCCCATATTTTGGTATCCATGTAGTTTGAAGTTATTATAATATTGAATATCTCCATATAAGATATAGTTGTAAAATATAATGCATTCACACATATTACAGTAATAGGTAACATTATAGTTTAGGTGAATGAACAAAAACAAAAAAACTTATGTTATGATTTAACAAAAAAAGGAACTGTGAATTAACAAAAATGGAGTTTTGGTGTAAAAAAATAACCCAAAAAGTATGTGTCTTTCTACAATTATTAGGGGAAGTACAATAATAGAAACAAGGCAACAAGATTTAAGTAACAATGAGAAAAAATAGTGAAGTAAAAATAAGAAAAAATAGTAAAGTAACAATCGTGAAGTAACAAAAGCGAATGAACAAAACTAAAGTATTTAATTAGGGAAAGCACAAAAATAAGACAAAAAGTATGTGCCTTTCTACAATTATTAGGGAAAGTACAATAATAGCAACAAGATTGAAGTAACAATGAGAAAAAATAGTGAAGTAACAATAAGTAAAAATAGTGAAGGAACAATAAGAAAAATAGTGAAGTAACAATTGTGAAGTAACAAAAGTGAAGCAACAAAAGAGAATGATCAAATTTGAAGTATTTAATAAGGAAAACACAAAATTATAAATAAGTCTACACTACATATGTGAATAGGGAGAAAAAGTTAAGGTGGAAAATCCAATATAACTTTGAAAGTCGAAAATTTAAATGTTGTCACAAACTAAAACAAAAACAATAACAACAATGTTAGAAGCACAAGTTGGAGGTAGATAAACACTAAAAGTTGAAAGGGATTAATTAACATAGTACGAGCATTTGTTCTTGTTGTGATCTGTGTTGCGACAAATGCTACAAGCCCTCGTTTTCTTTTTGACTGCTGCTTCAGAACAGGAGATTTCGGAAATCTTCAAAAATGCAGCACATGTTGTACTTTATGAGCAGTTTGTTTGCACCGTGTACAACTTCGAGAGAAAGACTTAGAAGACTCACTTGAAGAGAGAATTCTCTTTGTCTTTGGACGCTCAGCTTGACGAGGGTTATATGGAACCCGAACCACACGGTCGACTACATGTGTGGGCAATTTTCACTCCTCTTTGTCTGGAATGAGATTTACATCGGCAGCATACATCTCACCCCAATTTTTAGCGGTGAAATATGGAGAAACAGAGGAGATAGGCTGCTCCTTATGCATGAGCACATGGTATCAAATCCAACTCAAACTCTCTACAGGAACATGTATTTTCAATAAGATCAACCATGAAGCTCTTTCCTGATGTCTTACTAAAGAATCGAGACGTATTTATTGCTTCAACAACCATAGTAAATCCATTTTCAACTATAATTTCTAGCTCACTTGCAATCCTGGGTGAGAGTTCATGCTTCCAACCTAATGCGTTCTCATGCCTCTCAACAAATCAACCACAAACCATTGAACGAACATATTCCAAAAGAGTTGTAACAGATAATGTTCTTGCCTAATGTAAGGTAGAATTTATATTTTCACAAGCATTAGATGTCATGACCACATAATGTCATACTGGACAATAATCGTTAGCCCACCTAATAGGATCAATCTCAGACAATCTCCTATATGCTGCCAGGGATATCTCTTGTAAGACAGACATAAGTTTGTGAAAATCATCTTTCCTATAAGAGGTTGCAGCTCTCTGAAATGCTTTAACCACAGTGGTTCCATATTTGGTTAAATTTTTCTCAATATGAAAACAACACAGACCATGTGTAACACCGGGATATACACTCTCAACAGCCTTACTAATGCTAAGATGTTGATCAGATACTATCAACAAATCTTTGGGTTGAACAAAACTCTTCTTCAAGTAAGACAAGAACCAAATCCATAAACGGTAATTCTCCTTATCGCCAATACAAAATGCAAGAGGAAATATTTGTTCATTTGCATCCTTCGAAGCAGCTACAAACATTACACATTTATATTTTCCTTTCACGTGCGTAGCATCTTCACAAATCACAAGACGGCAAGAAGTGGCAAAACAAGAAATGGAAGCACTAAGTGCCATAAAGGCATACTCAATCACATTACTTTCATCAGTTTGAAGTGAAACAACCGAACCAGGATTGCAAGTTGCAACCATATGCAAAAAACCAGGCAAAAGTGTAAATGATTCATCAGAATCACCATAAATCAATTGAATAGCACGATTGTGAGCAGCCCATGCTCTCCCGTATGAAATCTGTTAAAAAAGTACAAACGGGAAATTTGTAAATTTTTGTGAAATAACACAACAGAATTTGTTATTGCACAAAAAAAACTTGATGAAGAAACAACAAAAAGCAATAATTAGTGAACATACCTTGAAGCCAAATTCAGTTTGGAGATAATGAACTATCTTCTTTGGGCGCAATACAACTCCCTGAACCATAAGTCGTGGAGCAAAGAAAGCACCAATTACACTAGAACACATGGTTCTATGTTTATGAACTCTCAAATCTATTTCACAAGTATGTGGTGCCTGAAAATGTGTTATTCTCCAAAAGGCATCAATAGTAGGAGCTTGGGAGAGAACATGAAATTGACAACGATCATGGTATTTGCATTGAACATAATATCTCTTCTTACTAGAACGCTCAATGTAATAGCCCGATATTTTATAAGTCTTTAAGTTTGTCTTGATTGCTTTTATATGTATTGATAATGTGCTTTTGTGTGATAAAAATTTCCGAGAAAAGAAATTTTCTCGTGAATTTACTAAAATACCATTGATTTCCTTTACGTGATTTTTCTTATTTAGGTTATCCGAATCGAATGTGTGATGAATTGATTGAGCATGATTATACGAGTTTGAGTGTGAATTTGAATTAGTAAAAATTCTGAGAAGTTTTATTTTCCAATGAATAGTAACTTTTCCCGAGTTTTCACTATTCATCAAGTTTTTCCAAATTTCGTCTAATTAGTGTCTTTTGAGTAAAAAATTCTTTTAGAAGCTTTGAAATATATTTGAGAGTCGTCTGAAATCATCTGAGAAAAATTTGAGTTAATATTTCAAGAACCCTAATATGAATAGTGATTTCCGAAATTTTATTCATTGATCGAAATTTTGATTTGAAAGATGGATTTCTGGATTCCTTGATTTATTTGGTGAGATATGAGAGAAAGTAGAGAGCTTTTGGACATCGAGAAAGAGTCGTGGTGAGTTTTAAGTCGTTTGAGAGTTTAATGAAAAAGTAGGGTTGTTTTGCATCGGAAAATTTTTTCCTCCGGCGATTTTTATATCGCGTTTTTGACTAAAGGGTGCAACCTAAACTCATTAAAAACCTATCCTACTCTCACTCTCCCTCACACACTCTCAGTCTCTTTTCTCTCTCGTGAATCTCTCTCTCTCTCTCTCTACATTTTCTCTCTCTCTCTCTCTCTCCCTTCTCTCTCCACCGACATCACTACCTCTCCCTCCCTTCTTTCTCTCTCTCTCTCTCTCGGCAACAAACACACACACACACTCCATTGAAGACCAAACTTCCAAGATTTAGAGTTGCAAGGAAAATTGCTACCGATCATCCATCGATCAATCCAAGAGGTAATCTTGATCTCCTCGATCTTGTGATCATTTCAAGACTAGAATCATCCTCCTTCCTCTCCATTTATTTTCCGCACCTTCATGCCATGGAGAAGAGTTTGATTTTAGCTTGTTTTTTTTTAGGTCTAGAAATCAATCCTTGCATGGTTTCATGCATGAATAACCAAGAGAAAAACCCTTGATCACCTAAGCCATGAGTGTCGATTTTTAAGGCCTAAAATAGGGGTTTTCATGTCAATGATCTTAGCATGAAATTGTGTAATATCCGGCGTTTCTGTTCCGTCAAAAAATAAAAATTTTCTAATTAATTAAGGCTTTGCACGCCTAAGTTAAGGATTTTCAATTCTAAGACAAACGGTGAAATCCGTTTCTGAAAATAAATTCCAGAAGTCGGTTGAACGACTACTGTATTAGGGTTTTCGCGTCCCATAGATTTTTCGTCCGAAAACTCAAATCGAGAAACCGTCTGATTTTACATTCACTCATTTTGCGAGACGAGTAAGTTAGTAAAAATCCGTTTTTATTATTTTTTCGGACAAAATTTGGACTGTGATGTCCCGACTTTTTATCAGATTTTGAAAAACGAATTATGCTTTCTGAGTAAGAGATTTATTTCTAAACTAGTGGTCGAATTAGATTTCGTCAAAAACGTAACCATCTAAGAATTTATTTTTTGATTTTTATAACGTCGTTCTAGACCCGAAAACGCGATATTTAGACAAAATATCCTACACTAAACTGCCACCTATATGTGTGTGACTCACCCTTTGTTAGATTTTTACCACTTTATGAAATAGTAACTAACACCTCATCATAACTTAGTCATCACCTTCTCCATTTCTTTCCCCTTGCAACCCCCCCCCCCCCCCTCATTTTTCTCTCTCACTTTCCTCCATTGAAAGACATTCTTCAAGCTCTCAAGTTCCACAACTAGTTCGTCTTCCGATCAATCTTAGTTCCGATTCCATAATCGACAAGGTAAGAACTTCCTCTCGAGATTGAACCGAACAAAAGTCCCTTCCTTCAAGTCTTATTTTTTCAAAAATTTCATTGAAGAAGCATGATGTTCTTTGCTTAATTCATGTTATTAGATGCATAGAATTGGATTTCCATGGTTGGATTTAAGAAGAAATCATCCTCTTAATTATTTTATGAATGCTGAAATTTATGAAGAAATTAGGGGTTTTTGTTAGTTCGATTTTCTTGAGGATTGATTAGTGGAATTGTGTTCTATATGATGTTAGATGACTACATGAATTAATTTAGAATTTTCTAAAAGTAAAATCAAAATGTAAGAGATGAAGAATGGATGATTTGAATGAGTATATGTTATGATATGCATGAATTGTTAATGGAAATGAGATGTAGTATGTATGTAGATGACTATATAATTTATTGAGATTTTTCTAAAAATAAAATGAAAAACGTAAGAGACGGAAACTCGTCGATAAGTTGAAACTCGTTAATGATTTGAGAATATGGTTTACATATTAGTGATGCTAGATAGATGATGATCGTTGTTGTAAAATTTGAACGAAATTGAAGAACGCCGGATTTTTGATAAGAGATGAAGAAACGAGATTAAACGTCGATAGAAAAGTCGAATAAGGAAAACAAATTTGATAATAATGATTGTTGTTGTTTGATGAACGATATTGTAGATGACGATATTTCCATCCGAGATACGAGATGTTTTGAGTTATAGTTAATAAACGAGAAGTTGTTGAATGAAATAGAAATTGAAAATTGTTTTGCTATAGTAATTGGTTAGTTGAAAATGACGAGGAAATGCTCGTCGTTTGTTTGATCAAAAGATGTGATTGTATACCCGATTAAGGGACATGCATGTAGACTGCATTGAGATGGAAATTTAAAAAAAATAAAAGTGGAATAGTATTGATCGAACCTAGAAAGTCGTGCGTCGAGTTAACGAGCACTAGGGTTCCACGCGGACTGTTTTGCGATGCGTTACGGAAACTGTCATAACTTTTAGCTCGCTTAACGAAATCGAGATCCATAAATTGGAAAGTAAACTAGAAATCCGTGGCTTTTTTTTGGTATAGAGAACATTCCCTGTTTCGAAGGGACCTGTTCAGTGCGAACTCCATAGCCACTGCCTTGTGCAGGAAGTTTCCAAGAACTTAATTTCTTAAGTTGAATCCTTTTTAACTTCGTTCCTTGTGAACTTCTAAGTCGTTATAAGTTATCGACTTCCATTTATCTACTGACCTAAGTGTCGAGTAAGGAACCGAGTTAGTTTGTAAACGAGAATTGATCGAATCTTGTTTATTCGTTAATCAAAAATAATATAGTTAAAGTGCAAAAGCCTAAAAGACTTAACCGATTCCGAATTTCTGTTTTCTTTTTAACGTCTCGACCAAATACTAAAGTGTGATTATTTGTGTTCAAAGAAGGAGGACGTCGAGATTAGAAGACAGGACGGAAGACAGAAGGTTAAAGTTTAATCTGTAAATGATTGAGGTGGGCTTTTCTATCAAAATAAAATGAGCGTTGCTCGAAAGTGTTTACTTACTACTTTAATAAGTGTGCATTAAAGTAATTATAAGTGCATAAATGAATTATTTTATGTGAATTCTTTTGTGCCGCTCTGAGATAGTCCACAGAGTACTATCCAGAGTATTGGATTCTGAGTTAGCCCACAGAGTGCTATCCAGAGGGACAGATTCTGAGTTAGCCCACATAGTGCTATCCAGACGATCGGATTCTGAGTTAATCTTCAGTGTGTTATCCAGAATTAAGTGTAAAACAGTTAAGTCTTACGAGTGTTTATGAAAAGATGCCTTATTAATCTATACTCTTGTGAGTTGTTTTCGGCAATGTGCCCACTAAGTGCTTTATGTACTTAGCCCTGCATGTTTGTTTTTAAATGTGCAGGTTGAGTGACGAAGGCGGAGGAGGTTGAGTAAAGGTCGTACTTAAGGAAGTAAAGTTTAGTTGAGCCTCGATTTCACATTTGATATGTGATATCATTCTACGTTTTTCCGCTGCAAAATAACTTTCATATTGATGTTAATCCTTTTCGGTTTAAGTTGTTCATACTTTAAACCTAGTCATCTCTGATCACAACTTTGTCGAGCGATCTTTCGAGATTGACTCTCTTTTGTCTAATAAGAATCAGTTCATAGTAATTGTTATCTCGATTATAGATGTTAATTTATTCATTTATTCATTCATTCCCCCTTCTTCCCCGCTTCTTTAATCCAACCCTTAGTCGCACCCCGGCTTGGCCGTCCCTCGGGATTTGGGGCTGTGACAAATTGATAATAGAATTGAGCACTAGAAATTAATCTAAGAGTGTTAATGTAATCGAATAAATGAGAAGGATTTCCACTCTTTTTCCCCCCTTAAAAACCGATGAAATAGGGTAGAAAATTAGGACTTTTTATTGTGTTGTTCTTGAAGATGAATTGATGATGTTATTGTTGAATTTGAGTATTGAGATGCATGCTAAGTTGAAGAAATTAAAGAGTATGGATTGTTTGATATTTCTCTTGAAAAATTAGAAGTATATTTGTGTGGAAAATTGATAGTTTTGTGTTGATTTAGATGAGAATTGATATAGTTAGGAGTTATATGATGATTTAAGCATGAATAAACGAGAAATGGAGAAGTGTAAATTTTATCTCAAAAATTTCGAACAAAATGCATGAAGAAATTGACGATTTTTGATGTTGTTAAGTCTTGATTGTTTGTTTGATGAGTGTTAAGTGAAATCGAGTATAAATTGATCCTAAGTATGAGAAGAATCGAAGAAAAAAATCCGTTTGCCTAAAAAGTTTGAAAAAGTCGAACAAAATGAGCAAAATAACTTGTGATTTTTGTGATCATGTGTTCTAAGTATGAAATTGATGTTAGATTAGTGAAATTAGATTTATTTGATGCATTATAAAACTTGAAATCGTTGAAATCAGATTTCTATAAAGAAAGCCCCCAAAACGGCGAAGTATATAGGCTTAAGATGAAGATTTTTAGTAATTAAGCTCGTTTGAGTAAATTGGTTGAGAAATTGATCAATTGAAATTTTTATAAGTACGATAGAAACTTGAATTATTGAATTTGGATAAGTTTGGCACTAAAGTCCAAAAATTTCGAACTACTTAGGATTTCTAAGTTGGGTATTTTTTATCTTAAGTTTATTTGAGTAAATTCGTGCTAAATACAAGAAATTGAATTTGTTTTAAGCATGTTAGAGCTTTAAATTTCTAAAATCGAGCATGTATAGATACATATGTGAAAATTTTGAAGCTTAATAGGAAATGAAGCATGAGACTTTGTGTTCTTGACTTTGTGTGATGAATTTTATGATTAGATGATGAAATTGGAGTAAAAATAACTAAGTTAGCTTCTTGAATTTCTTGAATCGGAATTCGTATGCAAAAGCTATAAAGAATTAAAGTTATGAATGAAAAATTGGGATTTTTGTAAGATAAAAGTGAAATTGATTGAGTAATCGATCAACTGGAATTATTTTGAGTCAACCTGTCACAGCCCCAAATCCCGAGGGACGGCAAAGCCGGGGTGCGACTGGAGATTGGATTAAAGAAGCGGGGAAGAAAGGGGATGAAAGAATAACATACATAAAAGACAGTATAATTTCTATGAACAAAACCTCATTAATTAAAGAAAGAGTTGATCTTGAAAGATCACTCGACAAAGTACTCAAAAGCATCTAAGTTATTTTACAGAAACTTAAACCAAAAGTGATTTACATCATAACATAAAAGCGTCTAGAGTTTAGCAGCGGAAATGTGAACTACAAACTAAAGTCTTCCCTATCTCTATTCAACTCAACCATCACTGCTCCCGTCGCTTCAACCTGCACATTTAGAAAATATATGCAGGGCTAAGTACAATAGTACTTAGTGGACACATTACCGAAAATATAATCATAAGTATAGATAATCAGGCATTTCATTACAGTAGCACATCGGGGTTTTTCAATAAATTCCCGTGTCTACTAAATATTTTCTTTCCCATTTTCATAACTTAGCTTGCAAGCATTTTTCATAGATGTTACGTTCAATCTTGACCATTCATTATCACTGTGGCTGGCTACTCCTCAACAGGATACCACATACACCACAGGCTACAGTGTACACTAAACTTTGGAAAGTCCCTTTTGACTAACTCAAAGCCGATCGTTTAGTTAACCCCTTTTGGCTAACTCATAAGGTACAAGAGAACTCACATAAAACAAATAGTTCATGCCATGATTATCACTTTGAAAACACGATTATCAAAGCGATAAAGAAAGGTTTTCGAGCATTGCTCATTTTGTTTCATATATAAAAGCCTACCTTGAAATTACAGAACTTCTATACGAGCTTCCGTTCTTCAATCTTACGTCCTTTCCTTGTGCTGACTTCCTCCTTCATCGTAAATAATCATACTTTAAAACTTGGTCGCAAACGATAAACGAATACGGAAAATCGAATTAAGTTTTAGTCCTTTAGACTTTTTAGGCATTTGCACGCTAAACTAAACTCTTTTTATTAAACAGAAACAGGATACGAACACATCTCGTTTGACACTCATTCGGTTCTATACTTGACACTTAGGTCAGTAGAAAGAAAGTAGTCGTTAACTTGAAACGACTTAAAAGATCGAAAGGGTTCAAGTTGAGAAGAATTCAACTTAAGAATCTAAGTTTTTGAACAATCATGCACAGATCAGTAAGCTTGTACAGAACAGGGAATTTCGAAACAGGGGACGTGACCTATACCAAAAGAAAGCCTTAGATGTCTAGTTTACTCTTCAATTTACGGATCTCAATTCCGATAAACGAGCTAGGAGATATGGCAGTTTCCGTGAAGGGTCGCAAAACTGCCGAGTGAAACCCTAATGCTCGACAAAATCGACGCACGGTTTTCTAGGTTCGTTTTATGTTATCTAACCTAAATTCTCACGAAAATTACACCTCAAGGCAGTCAACACGTATCGTTATACATGATGAACTCCTTCTCATTTCTTGATTATAAGCACGATGTTTAAAACCTCGTCTTTTCAAACTAATCATTAACTATACCAAAACAAATCAAACTTCTCGTTTCTACTTCTCGTTTACAACTATAACTCATCATTTCATAACTCGGATGAACATGTCGTCAACTACAAACTTGTTCATTTAACAATAACGATCATTAATATCCAATTAAAAATCCTTGTTCGACTTTTCTATTCATTCATTCGTCTCTTATACAAAATCCAACTTTATTAGAATTCGTTCTAACTTTCCGATTATGATCATTTACTAACGAGATTAACTTATATTCACATCATAGACCTATATCATTATCTAAACTCGACTTTTTGATGATTCTTCGCCTCTTACATTTTTCATTATATTTTAGAAAATTCTAAATCATTTCATCGAATCATCTATCATCACATAGAACCTTAATCTATCATTAAATCCTTAATAAAATCAAACTACATTTTACCCCTAATTTCCTTATAATTTTTGGTATTAGCAATATTATTAAGAGGGATAATTTCTTCATTAATTCAATCCATAATATCATTTCTAAGCTTACCACAACAAGTATTAATCATAGACTAACACTTCTACATCATTAATTGAAATTTCAACTTCAAACCCTAACCCTAATTTCGGTCCTCACCAATTAATTAGGGGATTCCAATTCTTCTTGCTTGAATCATCAATTAAA
Organism: Schizonepeta tenuifolia; assembly: GCA_029490685.1. Lineage (NCBI taxonomy): Eukaryota > Viridiplantae > Streptophyta > Magnoliopsida > Lamiales > Lamiaceae > Schizonepeta > Schizonepeta tenuifolia. The sequence continues at coordinate 49,426,864 of CM055956.1, read as the reverse complement.
CACTTCCTAAGCCTAATCATCCAATCAATTTAAAAATTAAAACATCCTACTTATCACCCCCAATTTTCGGTCATACTACTAGAATTAGGGTTTTTGATTTCTCTCTTCAATTCAACCCTAGAATCAATTACTAACACATCTAATTACAAGAATTAAAACTTGAATCATTCTAACTCTTCTACTAGAAATCGGTCCTTAACAAAAAGATTGAAGAAAAAGAACTCCAATTGGATAGATGTGTAGCTCATGAACTTACCTTGAATATTATGTAATTAGAAATGGAAGTGGATGGATGATGTGTGATCTATGAACTTGGATCCTTGCAAAAGCTTGAAGAACTTGATGTGTTTTAATGGAGGAAGAAAGAAGAAAATGAGAGAGAGAGTATGTTTGTGTGTTGGCGGTAAGAGAGGAGAGGAGAAGAGAGAGTGGTGAGTCATGTATAGATACAATAAAGTGAGAAAAAATCTAACTAAAGAGAGGTGAGTCGTTAGGGAGTGTTTGGCGAGGAAATTATTAGATGAAAATATCTCGTTTCCGGCTTTAAACGACGATATAAAAGTCCAGAAATACTTTCCTAGATAGTTACGAATTCGACGAAATCTAACTCGTCCGTTAGATTGGAAATAAATCACGTACTCGGAAAACCTAATTCGTTTTTCAAAATCCGGTAAAAAGTCAGGATTAGACAGTCTAAAAATTCGCCCGGAAAATCATAAAAACTAACTTTCTCCGGTGAACTCGTATCGAAAAAAAAGTGAATGTAAATTCTGACGGATTTTAATTCTGAGTTTTCAGACAAAAAAATTACCGGACATGAAAACCCTAATACAGTAGTCGTTCGACCGACTTCTGGAATTTATTTTCTGAAACGGATTTCATCGTAAATCTTAGAATTTAATTTCATGATCTTAGGCGTGCAAAGCCATAATTATTATTAACTTTCATTTTTAAAGACAGTAGAAATAATCGGGGTATTACATCCTACGTCCCGAAATTTGCATACCTTCTTCAAAAAGATAAGGATATTTCTCCTTCATCTTTTCCTCGAGCTCCCACGTGGCTTCTTCTTACCCGTGGTGATTCCATAATACTTTTACTATTGGTATCGACTTGGTTCTTAATTCTTGAACTTTTCTATCCAAAATCGATATCGGTTTTTCTTCATAACTTAGGTCAGATTCAAGAACGACGTCTTGCTGACTTATAACGTGTGATACCCCGAGTTTTATCCCTTTAGAGAGCGTCTAATTAACCGAGTAAAGTTCAAAGATGAGAATTTAGGAGTAAAATTTTTTCTTTTCTAATCGATAAGTTTTGAATAAAACGTTTAAATTGCCGTGTGAATCTTGTGTGAATTTTATCTGTTCTAATTATCTGAGATGATAATGATGTGATATGTTTGTTGAGTCGTTTATATGAAAATGAGTATGAGATTAAATTCCGGAAAAATCCCGAGAAGTTTGTTTAATTAAGATAACATAACGTTAATCGCCGAGAAATATGTTTACGCCGATGAACCTAGAATAGAGTTAAATTAGAACCTTCGAACTTAGAATTTCTTTTAAGATCACTGAGATAGGGTAAGAACTTATCCGAGAATTGAGAAGAGAAATGAGGCATTAGTCTTGAAAAGGATTAATAAACAGATTAATAAGCCGATTAAATTCTTTTAAGAATTGAAGGACTAAATTAATTGAAGCCTTTAATCTTTTAATTTGAGATGTGAAATAGGATTGGGATGAGTTAGTGTCAAAAGTGAAACGAGAAGAGGTTAGACCTGTTAATAGAACAAAACGGAATTAATACGAATCGTTTTACCCGGAAAACCTTTACGACCGGATAATTAATACCTGTAACGACACGACGACACGTGTCATCCACCTCTCTCCCTCTCTCGCCACCTCACAACTCCTCTCCCATCATTCCTCAATTTCCAAGACCAACACACCATGATGATGTCTTACGCATGGATTGCTTAAAGTGTGCATACAAGTTAAGTTCACATCAACCATCAAGTCTTGTCTTTTACAATTTCCAACAAGTATATCTTTTTCTCTTTGTTGGATTTGAATCTTATTCATCTAAGATAAGTAGGGAAGACCACAATTCATTATCAAACTCCATCTCTCTCTCTCCATTCGATCTCTCTCTCTATAGCAAGAAAAGAAAAACAATATCTCAAACTCTCCCAAGCTCTCTCTCCCTCATGGCATTCTCTCTCTCTCCCTCATACTTGATTTTTCTTCACATGCAACCATGGATTCAAGATCTCCATCCATGAAAATGAAGTAGAAGTCATCAATCTCCATCCATTTCATCCATATTTTCAAAGAAAGGTAAGAATTTTCCAAGTTCTTGAAGTTGAATTCAAGAATTATCCAACACTTTTCTTTATTTTGATTCCTAAAACCTATGGATGATTAATTCCATATTATTTCTTTTTCTTTGAGGATTCAAGAAGACATCCTTCTTTCTTTCAAGATTCAAGCTTTGAAGCTACCATTTCCATCCATTTCAATCCCAAGAGCCAAGAGAAGGATTCCCATTTAATTAAGTATGAATTCATTTGATTAGTTGTAAAAATGTATGTCTATAAGTCCTAAAGGAAAGATCTATGCATGCATGTTATTTAATTTATGTTTAGGCAAACTTAGGATATGCATGTGCTAATCGAGTGAGAAGAATTCGTTAGGAGAATCGAGCACTAGATATTAATCGATGAATTAAGAGAAGAAAAAGAAACTAAAACCCTAAAAATTTAATAAGTGCCGAAAAAATTAGTAAAAATAGGGAAAATATAAATTCTTTGAGTTATTATTATTTTGATGCTTGATTTATTATTTTTATCATGTTAGTAATGAGATTATTTGCATGAAAAAATTGAGAAATAAAATGCACAAAATGTGTATGTGTGTGCCGTGATTTTTGAGGAAAAATAGAGGTTTTATATTGTTAATTTTGTTGATGAATTGAATGTTGTTTTGATCAATGGAATGATTGTATGTTATGTTAATATGATTATACATATGTGTAAATTAAGAAAATAAGTTTGCATGTTGAAGTTTTGAAAGAAATTAATTGTAGAAATAATAAAAAAGAGGATTGGATGTTTAAGTATGTATTAGTGATTAATTTGAATATGGAATAAAAATAGAAGTTTTGATAAAAAGACTTAAAATTGAAAAGCTTTTAATTAAATAAAAGATGAAAAGATTATTAATTAAATATTTTGCATTAAAATTTAAGACTTGAAATTTTACAAAAAAATACAACAAAAAGATCTTTTATAATTAATAAAGTGAGTTAATTCATAAAAACGTGTATCAAAAGATAAGGAAATTATTTAGTAAGAAATAGCTTAAGCTAAAGACAAATAAAGAAGAAATTATTAAAAAAATAAACAAAATAGAGAAAACCGAGTTTAAGAAGAATTAATCGATAAGAAATAAAAAGAAAGTTAATTTGAGTAAAGAAAAGATGTTAGACGAGTTAAGATAGATACTCGTATAAGTTGATCGAGGAAATGAGAATAAAATAAGATTTCAAGAATTAAATGGAAGGAAGATTAATTGAATAATTAATTGAATACGTTGTTTCTAACCAAATGAATAAAAAAGTAAAACTTAGATAATAATTAGATGAACAATAGTCGAGATAAGAAATGAGGATTGAATTAAAGAAGAATAAGAAAATCCTAATTTTATAAGAGTTAATAATAATTAAGGAGAAATTTTGTTAATGGAATAAAAGTTATAAAATACCTTATAAGATAACGGATGTAAAACAAAGCATTGTCTATATAAGTAAGAAAAATAGAATGAATAGTTGAGCCTTCATAAAAAGAAATGCATAATCGAGTTAGACTTTAAGGTCCAAATGGAATGCATGTTAATGTGTCTTGAAGCATGTTTGATTTATTTGAATTTATTATATGTTTAAATAAGTGTTTAAATGCATGATAGTATTATAATGTGAAGGATGATTGAATTTGTATGCAAGATGATTGATTGTTAAATTGAGAATGAACTAAAGTCTTTGAAAGAAAGCTCAAGTAATAGAATGATAACAAAGAAGTTATTAATTAGAACGAGAAAAGTGTACAATGTTAAGTAGTAAAGTTAACCAATTCGAATAGAGTTAATAAAATAAAGACGAGAACGTGAGATCTTTTAGAAAAGTTAGAACGAAGAGAGCGACGACTCAAATAGAAGTCCGTCAGTTTAAGTCCAACGCCTTTGTGTCCGTCTTTCATATATCTTACCTATCGATGTCGACCTATGAAGGATCGAGCCGGACGGATCGTTAAGCGAGGACAAATAGCCCTAGACCACCTAGCTAGTTCTTCAGAAGTCAGGTGGGCTTTTCTGAACCAAAACTATCCATGAAAAGTAGTTATGCTATTGAATATTATGTTATGTTTTCAAATATGATTGACTTGCCATTTTATTGAAGATAGTGTGTGTTATCATCTATTTATATGAAGATAGATGATACATGTTTTTATATTATGTTATTTGACTGCGCAGTCTGTTTTAAATAAAAATGTTTTGACATGCACAAGTAAAATCGTTTTTAAAACTGCTTATATACTTGTGATGTTTGGCAAGGCAAGTTCAATTAATATAGCTTTAAAAAGCATCTTTATTCAAATGTTTTGGCTTGTGTTCACTGAGTACGAAGTACTCAGCCCTGCTTGTGTTTCTAAACATGCAGGTTGACTGGATGGCGATGGCGTGGATACTTGGTGGTGTGGTTTGGTTTTGTTGGTTAAGTGTAGTAGAATTTCGGACTGGCATTTGTACGTCTTCATACGTGCAAGTGTTGGGAGTTGATGCTAATTTCCGCTGCAATTCTTTTGATCTAATGTCTGTTGATGCTAGTACTCTAATATTCATGTTTTTGATCCCGAGCGTTGTGCTCGAAGACTTTGAATGCCTGTTGAATTCGTAACCCCTTTAACTTGTAATCCCGAGCGATGGGCTCGTAACATGTTTTGTTGTTGAACATGATCCCTTATCTTGATGTATATATATATTCGTATGTTTGCCTTTTATTGGAATTCCTTTCCCATCAGCATGATTTACTTGTTGAAATTCCTGTTAAAAGTGAAGTTAAGATGCTCGGTTATTATTTCATTATGCTTTTGAAAACCAAATTCGATTGCCTTATATTCCGCCTTTGTTTTCCCCGAGCATGTTCCCTTTATTTGAGTTAGTTATTAGTTGTTTAGGTTTGTTGTTATTCGTAAGTCGCACCTCAAGAGTCGGGGCGTGACAGGTTGGTATCAGAGCAAGGCTTTTATTTGTTCTGAAGTCAGTTATTCTTTGATGAGTTAAGTTTAGATTTAATTCCTAGACTTATTTGAGTCAGTAAACCACACCAAGTTATCCTCCATCTCATCCGACAACCAGGTATGTCTTTTTCTAAAAGTTTTCTTTTCAAGTTAAGATGATGTTTGAGTTATTAAAATGTTGAGAATTTTCTTTAAAGTTATTTTGATGAGCTATGATGTTTTGAGATGAATTTGTTAAGTTGATTAATAGCTAGATTGCTTTAGAATGTCTACCCCTTTGCGAGTGCGTGTGAAAAGATCGGAAAGAATAAGGCGTGTGTGCGATTGGTTACGTGATTTGGAATTGCCCAAAAATCCCTCTTTGGAACGCAGAAATGAGTATGTAGTAGAATTCGTAATATGTTCGATAATTTGTTTAGTATGCTTATGCGTGTAAAATTCGTATAGGATGGACAACGTTGATTGGATGCAAGAGTATTTGCACGCAAGAATGAAAAATAACGAATCTTTAGCAGAATTCTTAGCACGATACCATACGATTTGGGGAAAAGTTCAATATATGGACGTAGGACCGCTAGAAAGCATGACGCACCTGATTCAAGCGCTACCACAAGAATGGAAGGACTGGGCAGCATCTCTTGTTCCTCGATTTCTAGGCTACCGTTATTTCGACCGAACCCTTTACGGCGACGTCAATGCTTTTATCTCCGCGATTTCAGCTCGTTTTATGTCTTATGGTGCTCCTCCGCCCGAACCTTATGAAGATGATACTCCAAGCTTGTTGAATGACTTTGTTCGTAATCCTTCACCAATTCCTCCAAGTGGAACTGTTTCTCTCCACATCAATTCGCCGCCACGATCTAATCTTCAACCTCAAAATCCTCTTGCAGATTACCCATTTGTAAGTGGTGTGCTTTTAACTTAATTTTCTTGATTCCCTTGTTTTCTGACTTATCAACATTGCAGCCGAAGGGATGCGATGAAAATTCTTCTTCAAATGAGAACCAAATAGCTGCTTATATGAATCATCCGCAAGCAACCTTTTTGAGCCATCCTAGAGCAGAATCCTCTAGCCAAACCCGCTCAAGCGACGACAAGGCAAATGGAAGCGAGACAGTTGATGCAGCGACTGTAGGAACCGGATATCTTCAGCCTCTACCTAACAATGTTTTTCCTACCCAGCCATGGATCGAATCTGAGCTAGCTGCGATGAATTATACCCTGGAAAAGTGTGAAGAAGCCTTGAGAGAAGCCGAGCGCGAGTGTTTCGCCATAGAAGATGATAATGTCGAGGAAGATGATGAGCGTTTTGAAGGACAAATGCGTGAAGAAGAAGAAGAAGAGGAGGAAGAAGACCCGGAAGAAGATGAGGAGATTATAGAGCACTACGGAGTGGATTCCGAAGCGGAACAGTATGATGATAACAGACCAAGTGAAGATGACTCCTATGCGTAGGAATGTTCCAAGAAAGTAGTTGAATTCAAACGTTTTTAATTCGAGTGTGTTGAGAGTTGAACTCTTTTATTTTTCTTTTAGTTGTGTTGTAACCTGTGATGAAAACTATCATAATTTGACTAGGAAAAAGGGAAATGTTTTCCAAAGTAAATTCCCTAAGTGTTATAAGTCCTAGAGAAGGCTGCTGTTAAGCAATTGAAAGTTGAAATTTTCTGAATTATTGAATCAAATTGAGTATTTGAATATGAAGTGATGATATTTGCTCTGTGATTGTGCTTGATTGTTTCAAGAACCTATGATGATGATATGAATATATGATGATATGAGTATGTGACAATTATTAGAAACTGAATGAGATGCATGTATATATGAGAAATTGAAGTAATGAATTATTTGAGAAAAGTTTTTAATTATTGTTATTTATCTAAGTACCGATCAGAATCGTGTTCCTCCCAAAAGAGAAATGTGTTCAGAATCGAGAAAGGTTCCCTGTAAGCTAAAAATCTAGAGTGGTTAAAGTTTTTCCCTTGTTTTAATCTTTAGAATGCCGCCAAGACGTAGAAACGTCAGGATTCCCGAAGATAACGCAGAAGGGCAGCGTGACCCTACTCCGCCCCCTTAAAATGAAAGACGAGTTGAAGAGTTGTTTCTCCGACAAAATCCTCCGACGTTCGACGGTAAAGGCAGTCCGGCTGATGCCGAAGACTGGATTCGTTCTTTAGAGCGAATTTTTCGTTTCCTTCGTTGTTCCGATCGCGAGCGTTTGGAATGCATGGCGTATCAGCTTAAAGGAACAGCCGATTATTGGTGGGAAGCAAAGCAAAGGAAGTATTCTCCCGAAGAACGCGAAGAGTTGTCATGGGATCAGTTTAAAGAAGCGTTGTACGAAAAGTTTGTGCCAAGAAGTTACCGTAAGCAGAAATCCAACGAGTTTACCAATCTGAAGCAAGGAAAAAGATCTGTAGTCGAGTACGACCGGGAATTTTGTGAGTTAGCTCGTTTTGGTCGATACCGACGAGAAAATGTGCGAGTTGTTTAGAGCAGGACTTAGGCAAGATATTCGAGTGGTTCTCGCTAGTCAAAGTGGTTTGACGTACGCTGAAGCTTTAAACCGAGCTTTAGATATGGAGTTAGCAATGCAACCGGAAAAAGGATCGCAACCCCCAGCGAATCCCCAACCTCAAAACCAGATGATCACGACCACATCTGCTCAACAACCCCAGTTCGGCCAATACGGAAAAAGGAAAGGAAAGTGGATTAGTGGAAACCAACCAACCAAGAAGCAGTGGCAAGGAAAAAGCCAACCGCAGCCACAGAAGGGAAAAACACCGCAAACGAACCGAGGCAACCTACCCATCGGACCTTTAGGATTCCCTCCCTGTGCGAAATGCAGAAAGATACATCAAGGCGTTTATAAGAGTGGAAGCAACGTTTGCTACACTTGTGGTCAACCTGGTCATTTCTCGAACCAGTGCCCAAGTAAGCAACAAGGGTTTAGAAGCGGAAGGCCAAACCAGTTCCAGCCGTCGCAGATGAAAGCTATCGAGGCAGCCCCTCTTCAGAAGTTTGTTCCACGTCAACGTAAGCCGCCGCAGCCAAGGCAGCAGCCTCCTCAGCATGAACCGCCACTTTTTCAAAGAACGTACGTGATTGAACAGAAACCGCAAGAGAAGGAGAAAGGAAATCTGGCAGGTATGGGAAAGCTTAACAACATACCTGTTATTGTTTTGTTTGATACCGGAGCTTCGCATTCATTTATATCTAGTATCTGCGTAGAGAACATAGAACTAGAAGTAGAAGAATCGAATCAGATGCTTAGTGTCGCAACCCCTTTAGGAAAGTTTGCGTTAGTTTCGCATGTTTGCTCGAATCTAGAATTTGAAGTCGGAAACCGTAAGTTAGTCGCGAAATCCCTGAATGTAATCCAGATGCGTGACGTCGATATAATCCTAGGAATGGATTGGCTATGTCACAGCCCCAAATCCCGAGGGACGGCAGAAGCCGGGTGCGATTGGGGTTGGATTAAAGAAGCGGGGAAGAAGGGGGCTAATTGACTAAACATACATGAAAAACATCGACAAACTATGAATAAGACTTGAATATCAATAAGAAAGAGTTAATCCCTAAGGATTACTCGACAAAAGTATAAAAAGAAACTAAGTTCAAAAGTTACATACTTAGACTACTGAATATTATTCAAAAGTACTTTAAAGAAATTCAAAGTTTGGCAGCGGAAGGGTTTCTAACTAAGCATCCTATCCTTTACTCAACATCAACCGTCGCCGCTCACCGTCGCTTCAACCTGCACATTTAGAAAACAATGCAAGGCTAAGTACAAACGTACTTAGTGGGCACGATGCCGAAATCATAATCATAAGTATAAATAATCTGGCATTTTATAACCGTAGCGCATCGGGGTTTTGTTGAAAAAGGCCCGTGCCTACTAAACATTTTCTGACTGATTTGTATAAAGCAGCTTGCGCAAGCATTTTTAGAGTATGTTATGTTCAATCTTGACCCAAACTAATTCACCGTGGCTGGTACCCCTCAACAAGATATCACATACACCACAGGTTACAAAGTGCACTAACTCTGGAAAGCACTTAGCAGCTAACTCAGAGCCGATCGTTAGTTAACCTAGTTAGATTAACTCTAAAAGTCTGGAAAACCCGAAGGTTAACTCAGAAATCTGGAAAATACGAATGTTAACTCAGATAGGTACAAGAGAACTCACATAAAATAGTTGAAACAGTTTATGCCAAGATTATCACTTTGAAAACACAATTATCAAAGCGATAAATAATACTTTCGAGTTGTGGAAAAACCCACGTTTTATTTGATATAGATAAAAGCCCACCTTGTAAATACAGAACTTATACGCAAAAGCTTCCAAGATTGGATCTTCGTTCTTTCTCTACAGTTGGCTTTCTCCTTCATCGTAAAATAAAATATACTTAAAAACGGTTCGTAAAAGATACTCGAAGAAAGAGAATCGAAGAAGCTTTAGTTGTTTCATTCTTTAGGCATTTGCATGCTTACTAGATTCGTTTTACTTAAACGGGAAACGAGACTTGTACCAATCTCGTTTAGAACTTGAAAGATCTTATACTTGACTCTCGAGTCAGTAGAGAAGGTAGTCGATGTCTTAATACGACTTTAAGGATTATAAGAAACTAAGTTGGAAAGAATCAACTTAGGCGATTTATATTTTAGTTCTTTGAACGATTTACGAAATTTCTCGTTTATTACTTCTTTAAAGAAAAGATAAGATATAAGGTCTCGACTGGTCTCCATCACTAGAGGTCTTGTACTTTACATTAGGGTCAGTAGGTAGATGTTCGATAGATAAAAACGGCTTAAACGATTGAAAGAAGCTAAGTTGTGAACTAAACAACTTAGAAAACAAGAAACTGAAAATTCACTGGACAGTCCAGTAACTCTGGAGGCTGTCCAGAACAGAGGACTTGGAAAAAGGGGGTGAGCCCTGTACCACTAGAAAGCTTAGGAAGTCTAGTTTCTGCTCCAATTTACGGATCACAAATCCGATAAACGAGCTAGAAGTTATAACAGTTTCCGGCGAGGGTCGCAAAACTGCCGTGGAAACCCTAATTGATTGATAAGTTCGCCGTATAACGTTTTAGGTTCGTTTTAAATTCTCTTATTCAACTTTTTTAGAAACTGAACTTTGAAAGCAGTCATCACGTACCTCCGTACGTGACAAACTCCTTCTCAACTTGCTCAAAGGCACGACGTTCTAACGTCGGATTTCAACTATCAAGTACTATACCAACAAAGAAATTCCAAACGTATTCTAGTTCCCGATTATCACTATAACCCATATTATATGAACTCGGATGCTTATGACATCAACTAGAAAAATGTTTTAAATTTCATTATAGACAATAATATCAAGTTAGAATTTTCATCCGACTTCCCAATTATTAGTTACAACTAGATATTCGTCTCTTACGCTATTTCCAAAAGTCGTCGGTTTTCGTTCAAATTTTACGACGTTAATCTACGTCTAATGTGAACCGTTTTCATGCATGCAAACGCATCTTAACATCATTATAACTCAGTTTATATGGTGATTTTATTCTCTTACATTCCATTAAACATTTTTAGAAAATTTCCATTTAATTTCTATTATCAACTAATATAATTTGCAACAATATTCAACTAACAATTCATCACTTTAAACAATCATGTGGAAACCCCTAATTACTTATAAATTTCTGGTTTTATACATATGTTAAGGGGATGATTTTCTTCTCAAATTAACAACATTTATTTACTAAACATACTCTTATATCATCAATTAAACAATTGTCATTCTATTATCAATTAACATACAAAAATCCCCAAATTCAATTCAAAACCCTAATTGAATTTCATAACAACATAAGACTTTCAATCCCTTTTCATTCCATACCCTAATTAAACATCTATTAAGCAAGAATCCATGATCAAAAAAAGAAAAACAAAAATCCTACTATTTTCCCAAAAAATTCTGCATTAACATAGATGTTAGGTTTCTTATTTTTGTTCTATTTTAATCTCCAATTAATCTATCTAACACATCCAATTACACTATTCTAAGATCAAAATATCCATTCCAAACTTCTAAATTTTCGAACAAGAAGAAAAAGAAAAGAAAAGAAAACTAAATGGATGGAGTTGTGGAGAAGATCATTACCTTAAGATTTAACTAAGGATGTATGGTGTTTGAATGGTTGGATTGAGGACTTGTATGAACTTTTCTTGTTCTTGGAGGTGTTCTTCAATGGTGGATGGATGATGGAGAAGATGAAGTTTGAAGAAAATGAGGTGGTGCTGCCGAGAGAGAGTGAGAGATGGAGAGAAAAAAAATTGGTTTTGTCTAAAGGTTTGAAATGATGAAAAGGTTGAAATGGTGTAAAGTATAGTTTAGGTGTCAACTATTTAAACAAGATTACATGCATGCTTACACCTAATGAGGGTGATGTGGCGGCTGCATGGAGAAAAAGTTAAAGGGTTACGGGTTTTTCCGGCGCGATCCGACGTTACGGGAAAACGAACGACGAAATACGTTGTTCGGTACAAAAATCGTCTCGATTTGATTTGACTTAAAAATTCTAACGTATGAACTTAATTAGAAAATAAATTTACAAAATTTATTTTGACAAAAACTCGGGACGACATAGTCCGAGTTTCGTCCGGAAAAACATAAAAACAAACTTTTTCGGCGTGTTCGTATCACAATTTTGTAAACGTAAAAATTAGACGGTTTTCCGTTCTTAATTTACGAACTAAAAACTTTTCGTACGCGTTAACCTTAAATACAGTAGCCGTCTATCAGACTTTTGTAATTTATTTTTAATAACGGATTCGACCGTTAGCCTTAGAATTCAAAAATTGTAAACTTAGGCGTGCAAAGCCATTTATTTAATTAACTTTAAAAATTTTAGAACGTAAGGAATTTACGGGGCATTACATCCTACCCCCCTTACGAAAAATTTTGTCCCGAAATTTGCTTATCCTCTTAACTGATAGGGGTATTCCTTTCTCAATTCTTCGTTAAACTCTCACGTGGCTTTTCTTGGTCATAAAGATCTTCTTATCAACTCAATAACACATTGACTCGTTTCTAAATTCTTATGCTTTTCGTTTCAAGATCATTTTTGTTCTTTTTCCATAATTTAGGTCGGTTTTAAGACCGACGTCTTACTGACAACACTTTGTGCATAAAACGATTTATAATACTCTCTCAAAATGAGATATACGTAAGATAAGCATTTGTAAATTTGGCGATAAAGCCATAACTATTTGTATTGGAAACTATTCTTTCCAAGTTATTTGCTAATTATGAAAATCTTTGTCGAAGTTTTTAAACTTGACACAAAATTGTTGTTTCTCTTTAAGTTTTTTTTTTTATATATATATCCTCCTTTATATTATTAAGGGTCAAATTAAAGTATACACATAAGACATTTGTCTTCTTTAAATTCTTTTATTCCGATTCGGATCTATCGTATGATTTCGATTATTTCACTGACCGTTTCTGACCCTGAGTTTGTTCCTTTACCCACCTTATAACAATAAGGTAGCTATTAAAAAGAAATTTAAAGCCTCGTAAGGCGTTTTACCTATCGTAACTTATTACTATTATTATAACAATTCGATTGATGGAAGTTATTCTTCCATGTCACTCTTTGAGCTAATATTATCGATCTTAGCATATCAGCGAGTATCTGAATCGTTTTCTCAGATTATTTAATCAAACTGGAGACGGGAAAAATGTGCTAAGATTGAAGCTGGTATTTCGTACAGACGCACTATCTTACGGATGTATAGTCCTGATAACTTCTTTGATCTATAGAAAAATTTAGGATTTGGTAGGTAGTAAACTGATTAACGGCCTATAGAAAACTATCCCAAGGCAGTATTCCTACTGTTAACTTTGAGCAAGTCTTAAACAATTTAATACTATATCCTTTTATTTCCATTTTGGAACACTTAATGGTTGTAACAGCTCGCATGGTCGTCAGTGAGAACTTTCACTTACTTATAAGCTAAAGATATTCTATCAACAAGACAAAGTCTTGTTTCGCTCTATTCCACTGGAAAACCTTTCTTAAATCCTTAATTGTTATCATTGGAGATACTAAGTCCACTCCTAATTCCTATCAAAACTCTTTGTTTTAGAGTCATTGCCTGGTTTGTCCAATTTTATCCTTAGTCGAAACTAATTCATTTACTCGTCCTTCTTCTAGGTACTTAGAATCCTTCTCGTAATTTGGTATAGCTACTTGTATCGCTATTTGCTTCTATAATTGATATTGGGGTATCGTGCATTACTACACCTATTATCCCAAATCCTTATATAAACGTTTCTTTTCCTAAGAAGAGATACCTAAACTTAGGTGGGGTCTTACGACTCAGTGTGTCTATCCTTTCGCTGCTTTTACCTAGGTGGTAATTCATTTCACAAGCGTACTATTCAACTAATTTGAGCCATCTCTTTTATCTTACGCTAATTCCTTTGCTCGATAATGCACTCCGATCTATTGTGATCTGTGAAGATCTAATCTCTTACACCATATTTCAGTACATGTTCTACGGTTGCAAGCCCTAAGTCATAGGTTGGTTACTTAAATTCCTGAGGTTAAAGTGCCGTGAAGCATAAACTATTGTTTTCTTATCTTATTTAACTTGATATCCAATGAACGTTCTTGAAGACTCATTTATCCTTGCGTTAAACATCACGGTGTTTTCCATGGGGAAAACGTCTTCCTAATGAAATCATTACCTAACAACATTAGTAGATGGTTCTGGAATTCTTATAATTCTCCTGGTATCATTTTAAATAGGTTTTTGATTTGGGCGTTGCTAACAGTTCTAAGTTGATCGCAGAACCTACATGATAATTCGATGGTAGTCCCATCAATATTTCTGGAAAGATATTTTCATATTCGTTCCTAATTCCCACGTTCAAACGTCTTGTTGTCTCTGGGGTCTCCAACTAGGTTCACGAGATAAACGATCGTATATTTCATTTTCATTGATTTCTTAACTTGTAGGGCGAATATTATTAGTATCCTTATGTCCATCGAAATTTCATAGAGTTCTGTTGGTTCTCTATTCGGGGTTGAGAAGAGATTTTTCTCTCGTTGTAGAGAATCATGATGTAATTCCCAAACAACTAGTTTATTCCTAAAATTATATATATAAAAACAATATGTTGAACATCATATCACTGTTTGATTGTTTGTTATCACTTTTAAAAGACCCTAGATCTAAATTCCATGTTCGACGAAACTAAGGAAATAATTTCTCTGAGGTTATCATTCTTAAAGTGTAGTTCTCCCTAGTTTGTAGCTAGCGCGTCCTAGTTCTATCCCTAAAGTATCAATAAGTACTAAGGAAAATAATTATAACGCCCTAAAATGGGTTTAGCCATGACAAATTAATTATAAGGTTCGTCCAATACCTGCCAGCTTCCCCTTTCCTTCACGCTGCTTTCCTTGCCCTATCATGTAAGCTCCTATATTTTGTTGTGGTTGTAATGGTTGTGTCTGAGACTGGATTTGAGCTGTAATCAATGATTGAGGCTGGTCGTACTGATATGGTACTATCATTTGAAACCGTGTTGGGCAATCTTCACTTATATGCTCCAGCATCCCACATAAGAAACATCTATTCATGTTTGCTAGGCACACACCCTCATGCCTCTTACCACATTCTGAACATATAGAAACTTCTTGTTTCTGCTTTGTTGCCTGCTTCCGTTCTGGGCAATACCTCTTAACGTGTCCCTCGCTCATACAATTGAAACACACATCAGACTTTGCTAAACATATACCGGGATGTGTCTTGCCACACCTAGGGCAAGCTCGAGAAAAGATCCCTTGTTGGGTATTTCTCAGAATTTGGAGGTGTTTAGGTTGGTATACATTATTTGCCATTGGTGGGTTTGGGCAATTTTTCTTCATGTGTCCTTCATATCCACAGTTGAAACAGTTGTTAGTGCCTACCTGACATATTCCAGGGTGCATCTTATTGCATTTGGAGCAAATTCGAATGTGAACCCTTTCTAGTTGCTCTCTTCCCCGATTTCTATTCCTTTGTTGCCCTACTTTCTTTCCATCCTTACTTTCTTTTCCTGGCTGCTGATAATTCTGCCGAATCCTATTCTTTTTCCCTTGGTTATCGCGGCTCTGGTAACACTCACTGCTATTCCCTTCCCATTTTCTTTTTCCCTTGTGATTAACCTTATTGTTGGGAGGGTCTTGGGTTGCTGTCTCGTTTGGTACTGGTGTGGACTTTACCATTTTTCCTTTATTAGGCACTAATGCCTCTATCTCAAAAACTCGACCTAGTAGTTCTTCATAACTCAATCCTTCCTTTCTGGCCACTGTTATTCCCAGTTCGTATTTAAGTTCTCCCTGAAGCTTCCTGGCTATTTCCTCCTCAAGCTCGGCTCTTTTGGGTACATACCTATCATGATATGCCTTCTTAAAATCATTCCATGTAGTTGGAGCCGCTTGCTCTTCAGTCATAACTCTTTGCCTATTCTCCCACCAATATTTAGCTGGTCCGGTTAGCTGATATTTGGCATATGCTAGGCGCTCCTCACCGCTAGGTCTAATTATCTCAAAGATTTTGTCTATAGCGTGTATCCATCGTTCGGCCTCCATTGGGTTACCAGACCCATTGAAAGATGGTGGTTGTCTTTCGAAGAATAAGTTCGTCATACTATGATGTTGAGAAGGTTGGGAATGTGGAAAAGTTCCTGGATATTTCTGCCTTCCTTCCCTTATGCGTTGCTCTTGACCTTGGTCAGACTTTCTATGACTATCGGGTCCTCTTGGGTTGTTAACGACTTTCTGCGACATTTCTAAACTATAGAATACAGGAATTTTCCTTGTTAGTATTTGCTTTTAAATTTTCTTTCTCTTATAAATTTTTTTTTTCAACTTAACAACTTCACGTATACGGAAATATCGGATTAGCTTTGATTCTAATTCTTTCAACTTTTAACCTCCAAGGTTAAATTAAAAGCACTCGTTACACGAGTTCATTTGATAATCTGGTTTAGTTATAAGATTCATAAAGGACTTTCTTGTGATTAAAAACCCTTTTTTTTTTTGGGGTCATGTATATATATATATACATAAAAAAGAATATTAGTTTTGCCTTTAACAAGGACTTATACAAAACTAGACTACAACAAGTCTAAGCTAAGCTGATTTCCTACCTGTACAGGATGCACTAACATATTGCATTGTTGTACTACCAGAAGTACTAGAACGGAAACGATCCATAAAAATTTCGTATTTGTTAGAGTACTACAAAAACTATCTAGTTACTGATCCGACTATGTACATAACAGAGGGCTACTATACTACTGCGCGTCCCTGATGCTCCGTTCGTCTAACTGCGGTCTAATCTGCACCACCCTCTGCGGCCTGATCCTCCTCAGGATCCTCGTCCGGGTCCTCATCGGTATCCTCGTCGGTATCCTCCTCCGGCTTCTCATCCGGGTCCTCATCATCTGACTCTGAACCGAAGGTAAACTAGAGTGCCTCGTCGACCCTCAATGTAGTGCCGTCTGCAAGGGTAAGTGATGGTGGTGCAGGCACATCCGAAGCTGTCGTCTCGCTATCCGATACTAAGTAGTCTCAACAGATCACTGACGCCCGCTTCTTCAGAGGTAGCAGGGGATCGGAAAGTGCACTGGGCTCATACTCCTCCCTGGAACGGACCCTGGACGGTCCTGCCTCAAATTCTGTTCTAACTCTAGCCAACTCCGCGCAAATCTCGTCAAGGGGTCTGTAAGAAGATGGAAACTGTAACAGGGCGGCAAGCTCTGCGTCCGTGTCTAAGTACTCCAGTCCTGACTTGAATGGTCCCTGAGCTCTCACGGAAGGCCCTTGTAGGATAGGAGCAGGTAACCCTAAACCGTCAACTGTCCCTGCAACTAACTCCTCTATGCCCATGCTAGGTATCATCACCGAAGGAAACTCCAATTGTGCGACAAACTCTGGATCTATCCCCTTGTGATCTGACTTTAAATCTGTTGGGTAGTGAGTGTAGGGGAGAAATGCTTCTGAACTGGATATGCTGTCATGTGTCTGCTTAGGTAGAAGCGACTGTGTACCTCTAAAGCAAATCCATAATAGTTCCCTGTCGGCTCTACGTCGTCACCAAAAATCCAAGATGGTACCATGCCGTGTCGTTTGCCCAACCACGCCATTCCTCTGGTAGACATCTAACCAAACCCATGATAGCCTGAGCCTCTGTAACCCAATGCCGGGAGAAGTAGTAAACCGTCGAGAAATAACTGTTCCTCTGCCCTACGTCGTGTCCCGGGTTTGCCCCTTAATCCCAAAACCTATCTATTAGCTGACCTTCCCAAGTCCGCTGCGGTGGAGATTGACTCCCCTGAGTCAAATCACTACTGGATGACATCCCTTTTTTTTTAAGAAACACGGATCAGTAACATGTAGGATAATATCTTATCTTACGAAAAATCTTAAATTACAAAATGAATATTCCTTATTCAATTGTAATAACACCGTACTTAGTCAAACTATCTTATCTTAGACATTTTAGCAATTTTCACAGAAAATTGCATTCGTACGCACAATATATAGAAATAAATTTTCGAGATTTTATTCCCATTTCCTATCTTATTAACCATTTATTTTCTTATAACTTTTATTTATTTATAAATCTTCATTATTTCCATTCTTGAAGAAAATTTCTTAACAATTTCACTTATTATGACAATACGTGTTCACTTTGTTCATGTTACTTATTCAAGAGTAACATTTATTCCCAAAGAAAGTTAATACTCGTACTAGTTGTATTCTTCGTTCGAGAATGAAGTATAAAATTAAATTCCATCAAAAAAATAGACTTTTATCTAAGGAAAGGCTTTAGAACATAAGTTCTAAACGTTGTCTGATTTAAACCTTCGTAGAAAGAATTCTAATCAAGCTTCGTGCTTGTTTTTTAATAATAAGACATACTGCTTCCTAAAACTTAACAAAGCGAACTCCGTTAAAAGAAACGGAACGAATTGGAACGACGACGTTTCATGTTACTTATACGTAAGCATTATTAATTTCTTTTAAAACACTTATACCATACTAAAATAGGGTTTGCTCACGGGACATAAGACCCATATTACTGAGTTTCTTATTATGTGGGTTGATCAGGTCCACATAACAGTCCCTCAATCACATGGAACTTCTGTCTCGTTTGCATCTTCCTTATTTTGAAGCCGATGCTTCTCTAACATCTACTTGTTCCTTTCAATTACTAACACGATTTACCTTTTTATTTATTTATTTCATTTCCCTGAAGGAAATTCATATCGGAATTATAACAAAGATCGACTCTTGTCGAGTCTTTATTCATGTCACTTTACGCACATGACATTTGTCAAAAGAAGTCCTTCCTGTGTTGTGAATCTCCTTTCAAAATCATTTGAAATTAATATTTCTTAAAACGTCTAAGTTCTTGAAGAGCCGGAAAAACCTTAGGTTTTCAAGTCTACGTTCTCCATAATCCGGGAAAAATCCCTAAAATCCTTCTAAATTCTTGTGCATAAAAAATATTTTCAAACAAAAAGAAATTATTTCACAGATAATTTCACATAACATAGCACTAGTGCTATAACATAATCACATAAACAAGCAAGTATAAATTCTTATACTTGGGAAATAATTATTCGAAATTCCTTATTTGAAAAGAAATTAAACTACTGACATTCCTTCCTTATATATATTTTTTTTCCACGTTGAGTCGACGTAGCGGGAGGTTGAGTTGTCATCTATATTCTGAATCTTAATGCCATAACTTAACTCCTGTCTTTACTTGAAAGAACACTCTGATCTAAAGTATATACAGGTGCTTCATCTTATGATTCGAAAAGAGACTCACTATAGAATATGGATAACTACTCCATTTCACGACTCGATATAGAATCAGTACGAACACTCTATCTTGCGACGCGAAAAAAAAGACTCCTTATAGAGTAAGAACGAATACTATATGCTACTACTTGAATGAAGACTCATATGCAGAGCAGAAACGATTGCTCTGTTACTACCACTTTGTGGTGCTACTTAGGAAAGGAAGACTCTGGTACAGAGCAGGAACGACCGCTCTGATACCACTCTGTCACAGCCCCAAATCCCGAGGGACGGCAGAAGCCGGGGTGCAATTGGGGTTGGATTAAAGAAGCGGGGAAGAAGGGGGCTAATTGACTAAACATACATGAAAAACATCGACAAACTATGAATAAGACTTGAATATCAATAAGAAAGAGTTAATCCCTAAGGATTACTCGACAAAAGTATAAAAAGAAACTAAGTTCAAAAGTTACATACTTAGACTACTGAATATTGTTCAAAAGTAATTTAAAGAAATTCAAAGTTTGGCAGCGGAAGGGTTTCTAACTAAGCATCCTATCCTTTACTCAACATCAACCGTCGCCGCTCACCGTCGCTTCAACCTGCACATTTAGAAAACAATGCAAGGCTAAGTACAAACGTACTTAGTGGGCACGATGCCGAAATCATAATCATAAATATAAATAATCTGGCATTTTATAACCGTAGCGCATCGGGGTTTTGTTGAAAAAGGCCCGTGCCTACTAAACATTTTCTGACTGATTTGTATAAAGCAGCTTGCGCAAGCATTTTTAGAGTATGTTATGTTCAATCTTGACCCAAACTAATTCACCGTGGCTGGTACCCCTCAACAGGATATCACATACACCACAGGTTACAAAGTGCACTAACTCTGGAAAGCACTTAGCAGCTAACTCAGAGCCGATCGTTAGTTAACCTAGTTAGATTAACTCTAAAAGTCTGGAAAACCCGAAGGTTAACTCAGAAATCTGGAAAACACGAATGTTAACTCAGATAGGTACAAGAGAACTCACATAAAATAGTTGAAACAGTTTATGCCAAGATTATCACTTTGAAAACACAATTATCAAAGCGATAAATAATACTTTCGAGTTGTGGAAAAACCCACGTTTTATTTGATATAGATAAAAGCCCACCTTGTAAATACAGAACTTATACGCAAAAGCTTCCAAGATTGGATCTTCGTTCTTTCTCTACAGTTGGCTTCCTCCTTCATCATAAAATAAAATATACTTAAAAACGGTTCGTAAAAGATACTCGAAGAAAGAGAATCGAAGAAGCTTTAGTTGTTTCATTCTTTAGGCATTTGCATGCTTACTAGATTCGTTTTACTTAAACGGGAAACGAGACTTGTACCAATCTCGTTTAGAACTTGAAAGATCTTATACTTGACTCTCGAGTCAGTAGAGAAGGTAGTCGATGTCTTAATACGACTTTAAGGATTATAAGAAACTAAGTTGGAAAGAATCAACTTAGGCGATTTATATTTTAGTTCTTTGAACGATTTACGAAATTTCTCGTTTATTACTTCTTTAAAGAAAAGATAAGATATAAGGTCTCGACTGGTCTCCATCACTAGAGGTCTTGTACTTGACTTTGGGGTCAGTAGGTAGATGTTCGATAGATAAAAACGGCTTAAACGATTGAAAGAAGCTAAGTTGTGAACTAAACAACTTAGAAAACAAGAAACTGAAAATTCACTGGACAGTCCAGTAACTCTGGAGGCTGTCCAGAATAGAGGACTTGGAAACAGGGGGTGAGCCCTATACCACTAGAAAGCTTAGGAAGTCTAGTTTCTGCTCCAATTTACGGATCACAAATCCGATAAACGAGCTAGAAGTTATAACAGTTTCCGGCGAGGGTCGCAAAACTGCCGTGGAAACCCTAATTGATTGATAAGTTCGCCGTATAACGTTTTAGGTTCGTTTTAAATTCTCTTATTCAACTTTTTTAGAAACTGAACTTTGAAAGCAGTCATCACGTACCTCCGTACGTGACAAACTCCTTCTCAACTTGCTCAAAGGCACGACGTTCTAACGTCGGATTTCAACTATCAAGTACTATACCAACAAAGAAATTCCAAACGTATTCTAGTTCCCGATTATCACTATAACCCATATTATATGAACTCGGATGCTTATGACATCAACTAGAAAAATGTTTTAAATTTCATTATAGACAATAATATCAAGTTAGAATTTTCATCCGACTTCCCAATTATTAGTTACAACTAGATATTCGTCTCTTACGCTATTTCCAAAAGTCGTCGGTTTTCGTTCAAATTTTACGACGTTAATCTACGTCTAATGTGAACCGTTTTCATGCATGCAAACGCATCTTAACATCATTATAACTCAGTTTATATGGTGATTTTATTCTCTTACATTCCATTAAACATTTTTAGAAAATTTCCATTTAATTTCTATTATCAACTAATATAATTTGCAACAATATTCAACTAACAATTCATCACTTTAAACAATCATGTGGAAACCCCTAATTACTTATAAATTTCTGGTTTTATACATATGTTAAGGGGATGATTTTCTTCTCAAATTAACAACATTTATTTACTAAACATACTCTTATATCATCAATTAAACAATTGTCATTCTATTATCAATTAACATACAAAAATCCCCAAATTCAATTCAAAACCCTAATTGAATTTCATAACAACATAAGACTTTCAATCCCTTTTCATTCCATACCCTAATTAAACATCTATTAAGCAAGAATCCATGATCAAAAAAAGAAAAACAAAAATCCTACTATTTTCCCAAAAAATTCTGCATTAACATAGATGTTAGGTTTCTTATTTTTGTTCTATTTTAATCTCCAATTAATCTATCTAACACATCCAATTACACTATTCTAAGATCAAAATATCCATTCCAAACTTCTAAATTTTCGAACAAGAAGAAAAAGAAAAGAAAAGAAAACTAAATGGATGGAGTTGTGGAGAAGATCATTACCTTAAGATTTAACTAAGGATGTATGGTGTTTGAATGGTTGGATTGAGGACTTGTATGAACTTTTCTTGTTCTTGGAGGTGTTCTTCAATGGTGGATGGATGATGGAGAAGATGAAGTTTGAAGAAAATGAGGTGGTGCTGCCGAGAGAGAGTGAGAGATGGAGAGAAAAAAAATTGGTTTTGTCTAAAGGTTTGAAATGATGAAAAGGTTGAAATGGTGTAAAGTATAGTTTAGGTGTCAACTATTTAAACAAGATTACATGCATGCTTACACCTAATGAGGGTGATGTGGCGGCTGCATGGAGAAAAAGTTAAAGGGTTACGGGTTTTTCCGGCGCGATCCGACGTTACGGGAAAACGAACGACGAAATACGTTGTTCGGTACAAAAATCGTCTCGATTTGATTTGACTTAAAAATTCTAACGTATGAACTTAATTAGAAAATAAATTTACAAAATTTATTTTGACAAAAACTCGGGACGACATAGTCCGAGTTTCGTCCGGAAAAACATAAAAACAAACTTTTTCGGCGTGTTCGTATCACAATTTTGTAAACGTAAAAATTAGACGGTTTTCCGTTCTTAATTTACGAACTAAAAACTTTTCGTACGCGTTAACCTTAAATACAGTAGCCGTCTATCAGACTTTTGTAATTTATTTTTAATAACGGATTCGACCGTTAGCCTTAGAATTCAAAAATTGTAAACTTAGGCGTGCAAAGCCATTTATTTAATTAACTTTAAAAATTTTAGAACGTAAGGAATTTACCGGGCATTACAGGCTAACCGAGAATTTTGCGACGATTCGATGTGATTTGAGGCAGATATCGTTTAAATCCCCTGGAGAAGAGTCAACCATAGATTTTGGAATGGAAAAGAGAGTGAAGAAGAGTGTACCGATAATTTCAGCCATGAAAGCGCAGAGATTGATGCGGAAGAAAGGAACCCAAGCGTACCTAGTCTATCTGAATAAGGACGAGAATCATGAGTTAAGTATCGATGATGTTCCAATCGTAAGAGAATTCAAGGATGTGTTTCCTGAAGTGTTACCAGGTTTACCCCCTGATCGTCAGCTAGAGTTTTCAATCGATTTAGAACCCGTATCAGCCCCGATATCCAAGGCACCGTATCGAATGGCCCCAAAGGAACTTCAAGAGTTGAAGATCCAACTGCAAGAATTGTTGGACTTAGGCTACATTCGACCGAGTGTATCGCCTTGGGGTGCTCCGATTTTGTTCGTGAAGAAGAAAGATGGTAGTTTAAGGATGTGCATAGACTACTGAGAGTTAAACAAGATTACGTTGAAGAACAAATATCCTTTGCCAAGGATAGATGATTTGTTTGACAAGCTAAAATGAGCCGGTGTTTTCTCCAAGATTGACTTAAGGTCTGGATACCACCAACTGAAGATCAAGCAAGAAGATATTCCGAAGACTGCTTTTAGAATGAGATATGGACATTACGAATTCATAGTAATGCCATTTGGATTAACAAATGCCCCGGCAGTGTTCATGGATATGATGAATAGAGTTTTTCACGAATATTTGGACAAGTTCGTGATTGTCTTTATAGATGATATTTTGGTGTATTCAAGGAGTGAAGCTGAGCATGAAGAGCATTTAAGGATCGTGTTAGAAACACTTAGAACGGAAAAGCTGTATGCCAAATTCAGTAAGTGCAAATTTTGGTTGAAGGCAGTGAATTTCTTAGGACATGTAGTTTCGTCCGAAGGCATCCAAGTGGATATGGAGAAAGTGAAAGCTGTGCAGGATTGGAAGTCCCCGACGTCAGTACATGAAATCCGTAGTTTTCTTGGTTTAGCAGGATACTACCGGAGATTCATTTAAGGATTTTCTAAGATCGCGAAGCCGATGACGAGCCTATTGAAGAAAGAAACGAAGTTCACATGGACGGAAGAGTGTGAGAAAAGTTTTCAAGAACTCAAGACGAGATTGACAACAGCCCCAGTTCTAGCCCTACCCGAGCCAGATAAAGATTATGTTGTTTATACCGATGCATCTACTCAAGGACTAGGATGTGTGCTAATGCAAAATGGAAAAGTGATTGCATATGCTTCCAGGCAACTCAAACCTCATGAGGAGAAGTATCCAACTCACGACCTGGAATTAGCAGCCGTCGTTCATGCTTTGAAGATATGGCGACATTACCTTTATGGAGCGAAGTGTGAAATATTCTCAGATCACAAAAGCCTGAAGTACTTCTTCGAGCAGAAGGAATTGAACATGAGACAAAGGAGATGACTTGAGCTAGTAAAAGACTACGATTGCAAGATATCTTACCATCCCGGTAAAGCGAATGTAGTAGCCGACGCGTTAAGTAGAAAGAAAAGGAAGGAAAAATCAGATAGAATCGAGTTAGGATTTCTTTTAACCGATGAAGTCGAGTTGATTGAAGAGTTTGCAAAGATGAAGATTGAAGTAATCGTACCACCAGCGATAGCAGATCAAGTAATTGCTACCTTAGTAGTGATGCCTGACTTAAGAACCCGTATCGTAGAAGGCCAAAGAAGAGACGGAGAATTAGAAAAGCTACGAAGGAAGGTGAGAAGTGGAGAAGTTAAAGATTTTGCAGAGTCAAGCGATAATGCGTTGTTGTATCAAGGAAGAATTTGCGTACCTAACGATGACAAGTTGAAGAACGAAATAATGAGTGAAGCTCAGGAAACCCCATATACAGCCCATCCCGGCAGCACGAAAATGTACCAAGACCTAAGGAACCAGTTTTGGTGGAATGGAATGAAGACGGATGTAGCATTATTCGTTGAAAGATGTTTAGCTTGCCAGCAAGTGAAGTCCTTACATCAAAGACCGTATGGACCTCTACAGCCGTTACCAGTCCCAGAGTGGAAGTGGGATGGAATCACAATGGATTTTGTGACAGGATTGCCAAGATCAAGAAGAGGAAATACAGTAGTATGGGTAATCGTGGATAGGTTGATGAAGTCTGCTCATTTCATACCTATTCCACATACCTATAGATCAGCCAAGTTAGCCGAGATCTACATCAAAGAAATTGTGAAGTTGCACGGAGTTCCGAAGACGATTACCTCAGATAGAGATTCGAAGTTCACCGCCCGTTTTTGGGAAAGTTTCCACAAAGAGTTGGGAACCCAATTGCAGTTCAGCACTGCTTACCACCCTCAAACCGATGGTCAATCCGAGTGAGCGATTCAAATTCTTGAAGATATGTTGAGAGCCGTCTTGTTAGATAAAGGAGTCGAGTGGGAAAAAGTTTTACCTCTTGTTGAGTTCGCATACAACAATAGCTATCAGAATACGATAGGAATGGCCCCGTATGAAGCTCTTTACGGAAAAAAGTGTAGATCGCTGTTATATTGGAATGAAGTCGGTGAAAGGAAAGTGTTAGGGCAAGAAGCGATTGAGAAAATGATAGAATCTGTACGTCAAATCCGTGAGAAGATTAAAGAAGCTCAGAATCGACAGAAGTCGTATGCCGATAATCAAAGATCCAAGTTAGAATTTGAAGAAGGAGATAAAGTGTTTTTGAAAGTATCCCCCTCGAAAGGAGTTTATCGCTTTGGAGTTAAAGGAAAGCTTAGACCTCGTTTTATAGGACCGTACGAAATCCTTGAGAGGATTGGATCCGTATCGTATCGTTTAGCGTCACCGCCTAGTTTCAGAAGTTCGCATAACGTGTTTCACGTATCGCAGTTGAGAAAATATGTCTTCGATCCGAAGCATGTAATACGTCAAGAAGATGTTGAGATGAAGCCCGATCTAAGCTACGAAGAGAAACCCGAAAAGATTTTAGATTATAAAGTCCAGCAGCTTAGAACGAAATCGATTCCCTTAGTGAAAGTCAAATGGTGTCATCATGATCTTGAAGAAGCCACTTGGGAGCTCGAAGAAAAGATGAAAACAAAGTATCCCGAGTTATTTTCTTAAGGTCAGAAAATTTCGGGATGAGATTTTTTTTAAGAGGGTGAGGATGTGATACCCCGAGTTTTATCCCTTTAGAGAGCGTCTAATTAACCGAGTAAAGTTCAAAGATGAGAATTTAGGAGTAAATTTTTTTCTTTTCTAATCGATAAGTTTTGAATAAAACGTTTAAATTGCCGTGTGAATCTTGTGTGGATTTTATCTGTTCTAATTATCTGAGATGATAATGATGTGATATGTTTGTTGAGTCGTTTATATGAAAATGAGTATGAGATTAAATTCCGGAAAAATCCCGAGAAGTTTGTTTAATTAAGATAACATAACGTTAATCGCCGAGAAATATGTTTACGCCGATGAACCTAGAATAGAGTTAAATTAGAACCTTCGAACTTAGAATTTCTTTTAAGATCACTAAGATAGGGTAAGAACTTATCCGAGAATTGAGAAGAGAAATGAGGCATTAGTCTTGAAAAGGATTAATAAACAGATTAATAAGCTGATTAAATTCTTTTAAGAATTGAAGGACTAAATTAATCGAAGCCTTTAATCTTTTAATTTGAGACGTGAAATAGGATTGGGATGAGTTAGTGTCAAAAGTGAAATGAGAAGAGGTTAGACCCGTTAATAGAACAAAACGGAATTAATACGAATCGTTTTACCCAGAAAACCTTTACGACCGGATAATTAATACCTGTAACGACACGACGACACGTGTCATCCACCTCTCTCCCTCTCTCGCCACCTCACAACTCCTCTCCCATCATCCCTCAATTTCCAAGACGAACACACCATGATGATGTCTTATGCATGGATTGCTTAAAGTGTGCATACAAGTTAAGTTCACATCAACCATCAAGTCTTGTCTTTTACAATTTCCAACAAGTATATCTTTTTCTCTTTGTTGGATTTGAATCTTATTCATCTAAGACAAGTAGGGAAGACCACAATTCATTATCAAACTCCATCTCTCTCTCTCCATTCGATCTCTCTCTCTATAGCAAGAAAAGAAAAACAATATCTCAAACTCTCCCAAGCTCTCTCTCCCTCACGGCATTCTCTCTCTCTCCCTCATACTTGATTTTTCTTCACATGCAACCATGGATTCAAGATCTCCATCCATGAAAATGAAGTAGAAGTCATCAATCTCCATCAATTTCATCCATATTTTCAAAGAAAGGTAAGAATTTTCCAAGTTCTTGAAGTTGAATTCAAGAATTATCCAACACTTTTCTTTATTTTGATTCCTAAAACCTATGGATGATTAATTCCATATTATTTCTTTTTCTTTGAGGATTCAAGAAGACATCCTTCTTTCTTTCAAGATTCAAGCTTTGAAGCTACCATTTCCATCCATTTCAATCCCAAGAGCCAAGAGAAGGATTCCCATTTAATTAAGTATGAATTCATTTGATTAGTTGTAAAAATGTATGTCTATAAGTCCTAAAGGAAAGATCTATGCATGCATGTTATTTAATTTATGTTTAGGCAAACTTAGGATATGCATGTGCTAATCGAGTGAGAAGAATTCGTTAGGAGAATCGAGCACTAGATATTAATCGATGAATTAAGAGAAGAAAAAGAAACTAAAACCCTAAAAATTTAATAAGTGCCGAAAAAATTAGTAAAAATAGGGAAAATATAAATTCTTTGAGTTATTATTATTTTGATGCTTGATTTATTATTTTTATCATGTTAGTAATGAGATTATTTGCATGAAAAAATTGAGAAATAAAATGCACAAAATGTGTATGTGTGTGCCGTGATTTTTGAGGAAAAATAGAGGTTTTATATTGTTAATTTTGTTGATGAATTGAATGTTGTTTTGATCAATGGAATGATTGTATGTTATTTTAATATGATTATACATATGTGTAAATTAAGAAAATAAGTTTGCATGTTGAAGTTTTGAAAGAAATTAATTGTAGAAATAATAAAAAAGAGGATTGGATGTTTAAGTATGTATTAGTGATTAATTTGAATATGGAATAAAAATAGAAGTTTTGATAAAAAGACTTAAAATTGAAAAGCTTTTAATTAAATAAAAGATGAAAAGATTATTAATTAAATATTTTGCATTAAAATTTAAGACTTGAAATTTTACAAAAAAATACAACAAAAAGATCTTTTATAATTAATAAAGTGAGTTAATTCATAAAAACGTGTATCAAAAGATAAGGAAATTATTTAGTAAGAAATAGCTTAAGCTAAAGACAAATAAAGAAGAAATTATTAAAAAAATAAACAAAATAGAGAAAACCGAGTTTAAGAAGAATTAATCGATAAGAAATAAAAGAAAGTTAATTTGAGTAAAGAAAAGATGCTAGACGAGTTAAGATAGATACTCGTATAAGTTGATCGAGGACATGAGAATAAAATAAGATGTCAAGAATTAAATGGAAGGAAGATTAATTGAATAATTAATTGAATACGTTGTTTCTAACCAAACGAATAAAAAAGTAAAACCGAGATAATAGTTAGATGAACAATAGTCGAGATAAGAAATGAGGATTGAATTAAAGAAGAATAAGAAAATCCTAATTTTTTAAGAGTTAATAATAATTAAGGAGAAATTTTGTTAATGGAATAAAAGTTATAAAATACCTTATAAGATAACGGATGTAAAACAAAGCATTGTCTATATAAGTAAGAAAAATAGAATGAATAGTTGAGCCTTCATGAAAAGAAATGCATAATCGAGTTAGACTTTAAGGTCCAAATGGAATGCATGTTAATGTGTCTTGAAGCATGTTTGATTTATTTGAATTTATTATATGTTTAAATAAGTGTTTAAATGCATGATAGTATTATAATGTGAAGGATGATTGAATTTGTATGCAAGATGATTGATTGTTAAATTGAGAATGAACTAAAGTCTTTGAAAGAAAGCTCAAGTAATAGAATGATAACAAAGAAGTTATTAATTAGAACGAGAAAAGTGTACAATGTTAAGTAGTAAAGTTAACCAATTCGAATAGAGTTAATAAAATAAAGACGAGAACGTGAGATCTTTTAGAAAAGTTAGAACGAAGAGAGCGACGACTCAAATAGAAGTCCGTCAGTTTATGTCCAACGCCTTTGTGTCCGTCTTTCATATATCTTACCTATTGATGTCGACCTATGAAGGATCGAGCCGGACGGATCGTTAAGCGAGGACAAATAGCCCTATACCACCTAGCTAGTTCTTCGGAAGTCAGGTGGGCTTTTCTGAACCAAAACTATCGATGAAAAGTAGTTATGCTATTGAATATTATGTTATGTTTTCAAATATGATTGACTTGCCATTTTATTGAAGATAGTATGTGTTATCATCTATTTATATGAAGATGTGATTATCCTGTTAAAGCAGGAACCCACGTGTGGTATATGTTGAGGTGACTGTGAGCCTTGCTTCGGTTGGGCCGGTCACAGTGTTTGAGAAGGAGGCCTACTTCTCGGCATAGTGAAGTTATTGGTGATAGATGATACATGCTTTTATATTATGTTATTTGACTGCGCAGTGTGTTTTAAATAAAAATGTTTTGACATGCACAAGTAACATCGTTTTTAAAACTGCTTATATACTTGTGATGTTTGGCAAGGCAAGTTCAATTAATATAGCTTTAAAAAGCATCTTTATTCAAATGTTTTGGCTTGTGTTCACTGAGTACGAAGTACTCAGCCCTGCGTGTGTTTCTAAACATGCAGGTTGACTGGATGGCGATGGCATGGATACTTGGTGGTGTGGTTTGGTTTTGTTGGTTAAGTGTAGTAGAATTTCGGACTGGCATTTGTACGTCTTCATACGTGCAAGTGTTGGGAGTTGATGCTAATTTCCGCTGAAATTCTTTTGATCTAATGTCTGTTGATGCTAGTACTCTAATATTCATGTTTTTGATTCCGAGCGTTGTGCTCGAAGACTTTGAATGCCTGTTGAATTCGTAACCCCTTTAACTTGTAATCCCGAGCGATGGGCTCGTAACATGTTTTGTTGTTGAACATGATCCCTTATCTTGAAGTATATATATATTCGTATGTTTCCCTTTTATTGGAATTCCTTTCCCATCAGCATGATTTACTTGTTGAAATTCCTGTTAAAAGTGAAGTTAAGATGCTCGGTTATTATTTCATTATGCTTTTGAAAACCAAATTCGATTGCCTTATATTCCGCCTTTGTTTTCCCCGAGCATGTTCCCTTTATTTGAGTTAGTTGTTAGTTGTTTAGGTTTGTTGTTATTCGTAAGTCGCACCTCGAGAGTCGGGGCGTGACATAACGTGCTTAGGGTCATAGACATACTTTCTTAATTGGGAAACGTGAAACACGTTATGGACACTTCCTAGACTTGGCAGTAAGGCCAATCTATAAGCAACAGGTCCTATCTTTTCAAGAATTTCGTAAGGTCCTATGAACCTTGGCCTAAGTTTACCCTTAACACCGAATCTAATGATTCCTTTCGATGGTGAAATCTTAAGGAAAACTTTATCACCAACTTCGAAGCTAAGATTGGTTCGACGATCATCGGCGTAAGACTTCTGTCGGCTCTAGGCTTCTTTCATTCTATCTCGAATCTGCCGAACGATCTCGATCATTTCATTGATCGTATCTAGTCCTAGGTTCTTTCTTTCACCCACTTCATCCCAATAAAGTGGTGACTTGCATTTTCTTCCATACAATGCCTCATAAGGCGCCATTCCTATCGTCACCTGATAGTTGTTGTTATATGCGAATTCGACCAAGTGCAAGATATCTTCCCAATTTGCACTTCGATCCAATACCACTGTCCTTAGCATATCAACTAGAATCTGAATCGTCCTCTCAGATTGTCCGTCCGTCTGAGGATGAAAAGTTGTACTGAAGTTAAGTTCAGTGCCCAACTCTTTCTGCATGGTGATCCAAAATCTAGAAGTGAACTTGGAATCACTGTCTGATATTATGGACTTCGGTACTCCGTGCAGATGTAAAATCTCACGGACGTACAACTGAGCTAACTTCTCAGACCCGTAGGTAGTCTTAATCGGTATAAAGTGAGCTGATTTCGTGAGCCTATCGATAATCACCCAAATGGCAGTATTTCCTCTTCTTGACTTAGGCAAGCCTGTCACAAAATCCATAGCTATTCCTTCCCATTTCCATTCTGGAATATCTAATGGCTGCAACAATCCATACGGTCATCTATGTAAGGCTTTCACTTGTTGGCACGCCAAGCATCTTTCTACAAACGAGGCAACGTCTCGTTTCAATCCATTCCACCAGAAATTCTTTCTTAAGTCCTGATACATCTTCGTACTCAATCCATTCCATATCATGAGCCTCACTCATGATATCATTCTTTAATTCTTCGTCACTGTCAGGAATACAAAGTCTGCCTTCAAATAATATCGCATTGTCTGGTGCTTCGGAATATCCGTCTGGTTTATCTGTTCTTATCTTTAGGCGAAGCTTCTCCATCGACTCGTCCTTCCTTTGGGCACTTATAATTATTTCTCGTAAATCAGGTGTAGCTACTAGTGCTGCTAGTTGACTTGTGATCGTTGTTGGTGTATCGAGCACTTCTATTTCCATCTTTTCAAATTCTCGTACTAGAGTTTCTTCCTCGACAAACAGACATCCTAACTTGGTTGGAGCCTTACGACTCAGCGCATCTGCTACTACATTTGCCTTTCCTGGATGGTAGTTGATTCCGTAGTCGTAATCTTTAACCAATTCGAGCCACCTCCTTTGTCACATATTCAGTTCTTTCTGCTCGAAGAAGTACTTCAGACTCTTGTGATCTGTGAAGATCTCAATCCTTACACCATAAAGATGGTGTCTCAAAATCTTTAATGTATGCACAACGGCTGCGAGTTCTAAATCGTGGGTTGGATACTCAACTTCGTGAGGTCGAAGTTGTCCTGAGGCATAAGCTATCACCTTTCCGTCTTGCATTAGAACACAACCTAACCCATTTTTCGAAGCATCTGTGTACACCACATATTCCTTGTTTGTGCCTGGAAGAGCTAATACCGGTGCTGTGGTTAACTTTTCTTTGAGCGTTTGGAAACTCCTTTCACACTCGTCCGTCCATTTAAACTTATTTTCTTTTCGAAGTAGCTGCGTCATAGGTCTAGCAATCATGGAGAATCCTTCGATGAATCTTCTGTAGTAGCCCGCCAAACCCAATAAACTCCTGATCTCGTTCTGACTTGTTGGTGACTTCCAACAAGTAACATTCATCTCTTATTCGCTTTGATTCTCTTTATTCTGTCCTTCACGTTCGGATCATCTCTTGGATATCTTGGAACCATTGTTTCTTAGAACATCTATGTTCTCAAAGAATCGGGAAGAATCTTAGAGCAAGTAGTCTAGGTTCTCAAACCAACATACTTCTCAAAATAACAGAAATTATAGCTTAAACAATTTCACATACTTTCACAAAGTATAGTACTCATACTTTCACATAATTCATGTAATATCACAAAGCATAACTTTTATACTTTAATCACATTCACACTTGGCATACTTTATTCATATCATACTTGCATACTTTATTCATAAATTCTTGCATACTTAATCACATCATACTTGTATACTTTATTCAAAATTTTTTTCTTAAAAGAAATCATACTTCTAAAACTTTTTCCTTACTTTTCTTCTTCAGTTGAGTCGACGTAGCCGGAGGTTGAGTTGTTTACTATATTCTTAAGTTTAGTGATACAAACTAAACTTTACTTTCTTAAAAGAAGACTCAGGTGTAGAGTATATACAAATACTCTATCTTACTACTCGAAAGAAACTTGTATGCAGAGCAGAAACGATTGCTCTGATACCATTCTGTCATAGCCCCAAATCCCAAGGGACGGCCAAGCTGGGGTGCGACTAGGGGTTGGACTAAAGAGGCGGGGAAGAAGGGGGATGAATACGAATGAACGAATAAACGGACGTTAATAACAGAATAAATTCTATGAACAAGACTTAATTTAAAAGAAAGAGTTGATCTCGGAGGATCACTCGACAAGTTGTTCAAAAAGGACCTGAGTTCATTGTATGGGCTTAGACCCAACAGATAGATGTATATTAACTTCAAAAACAAATTGGCAGCGGAAAGCGTAAAACATTGATACAAGTTCTTTATTCTAATACGACTTCTTAACTCAACATCAACCACCGCCGCTCCCGTCACTCAACCTGCACATTTAAAAACAAACATGCAGGGCTAAGTACATAAAGCACTTAGTGGGCACATTGTCGAAAACAACTCACAAGAGTATAGATTTATTCATCCATCTTTTCATAAACACTTGTATAACTTATACTGTTGTTCATTTAATTATGGATAACACGCTGTGAGTTTTAACTCACATCCGATCGTCTGGAAAGCACTCTGTGGGCAAACTCAGAATCTGTCCCTCTGGATAGCACTCTGTGGGCTATCTCAGAATCTGATCGTTTGGTTGGAATATCTGGTTAGCACTCTGAGGGCTAACTCAGAATCCAATACTTTGGTTAGCACTCTGAGGGCTAACTCAGAGAAGCATAAGAAAATTTACATAAACAATTCATTTATGCTCTGATAGATACTTTAATACAGACTTATCAACAATACGTAAACACTTTCGATCAACGCTCACATAATATTACTTCATAAGTAATAACATTCATCGGGGTTTTTGGTTTTAGAAAGCCCACCTCGATCGTTTACAGAACAAACTTTAACCTTCTGTCTTCCGTCCTGTCTTCAAATCCTGACGTTCTCCTTCTAACGTAAATAATCACACTTTAATAATCGATCGAGACGTTAAAAGAAACAGGAAATCGGAATCGGTTAATGACTTTTAGGCCTTTGCACTTTAACTAATCTCTTTATGATTAAAGAAACGAGACTCGAACACTTCTCATCTAGAACTACTCGGTTCCTTACTCGACACTTAGGTCGGTTAATAAGTCGATAACTCATAACGACTTAGAAGATCAAAAGGAATCAAGTTGAAAAGAATTCAACTTAAGAAACTAGGTTCTCGAAATTACTGCACAGATCAGTAAGTTCACCCAGAACAGAGTTTTTCGAAACAGGGGATGTATCTTACACCAAAGGAAAGCCACGGATGTCTAGTTTACTCTCCAATTTACGGATCTCGATTTTGTTAAGTGAGCTAAAAGTTATGACAGTTTCCGTAAAGGGTCGCAGAACAGTCCGCGTTTTAACACTAGGTGCTTGTAACTCGACGCACGGCTTCCTAGGTTCGACTAATGCTTTACCACTTATATTTTCACGAAATTTTCATCTTAAGGCAGTCAACAAGTACCATCAAATGTGATGAACTCCTTTTCGTTTCTCGATTAAGAACTCGACGTATATTTCCTCGTCATTTTCAACTATCAATTACTAAACCATTTCATTTCAATTCTATTTCAACTTCTCGTTCACACTTCTCGATTACAACTACAACTTATATCATTTCATCTCGGATGGAAATATCGTTAACTACAATCTCGTTCTCTTATCAATAACAATCATCAATATCAAAATACTTTCCTTGTTCGACTTTTCTATCGACATTTAATCTCGTTTCTTCGTCTCTTATTAAAAATCCAAACTTCTTAGAATTCACTGAAATTTTACGGTCACGATCATTAACTATCAAGATTATCAAAGGTTCGAATCACAAACCTAAAACATTATCTATTCTCACTTATCGTCGATGGTTCGTCTCTTACTAAAAATCTTACGTTCTCCGTTTTCGTTCAAATTTTACAATAACGATCATCATCTAATGAAACCATATTATCAAAACATTATCTAGCTTCAACTTAACGACGTGTTTCCGTCTCTTACGTTTTTCATTTTATTTTTAGAAAAATCCCAATTAAATATATAATCATCCTCATACATCGTATATCTCATTTCTATTAATCAATCGAGCATATCATAACATTTACTATACTAAATCATGCATTCTTCCTCTCTTATCTTTCAACTTTTATTTTTAGAAAAATCTAAATCAATTCATATAGTCAATTAACAACATGTAGATCACTAATCTATCGATCAAACATCAAAGAAATTGAACTACGATCAAACCCCTAAAACTACAAAAAAATCGGTAATAACCTAAAAGAATGGGGAGTGATTTTCTTCATGATTCGATCCATAACATCTATTCCTAAGCATACTAGCACATGTATTAACATAGGTTCATCATGCTTCTTGATCTTCACTTTTTCGAAAAAAATAAGATTGATGGGAGAAGATTTTTGTTCGGTTCATTACGTAGAAGAAACTCCTACCTTGACGAATACGAACTCAGAAGTAAATCGGTAGATGGATGACTTGTTGAAACTTGAAAGCTTGAAGGAGATGACTTCAATGGAGGATTTAAGAGAGAAATGAGAGAGAATGCAGATGGGGGGGGGGGGGGGGGGGGGGTTCCGGTAATGAGTGTGAGAGGGAGAGAGGTGATGACAAGTTAGATAATATCTCTTTAAAGAAGGATGACTCACAAGGTGACTCACTAAGGGTCGTTTGGC
The DNA here is from genome assembly GCA_029490685.1 of Schizonepeta tenuifolia. Lineage (NCBI taxonomy): Eukaryota > Viridiplantae > Streptophyta > Magnoliopsida > Lamiales > Lamiaceae > Schizonepeta > Schizonepeta tenuifolia. The sequence goes on along the minus strand of CM055956.1, from coordinate 49,391,317 downwards.
GTGAAAATATTTGACGGAAATATCTCGTTTCCGGGTTTTAAATGACGTTATAAAAGTCGAGAAAAACTTTCTTAGGTAGTTACAAATTCGACGAAATCTAATTCGTCCGTTAGATTAGAAATAAATCACGTACTCGGAAAACCTAATTCGTTTTTCAAAATCTGATAAAAAGTCGGGACATCACAGTCCAAATTTTATCCGGAAAAATAATAAAAATGGATTTTTAATAGCTTACTCGTCTCGCAAAAAGGGTGAATGTAAAATCAGACGGTTTCTCGATTTGAGTTTTCGGGCGAAAATTTTATCGGACGCAAAAACCCTAATACAGTAGTCGTTCAACCGACTTCTAGAATTTATTTTCAAAAACAGATTTCACTGTTAGTCTTAGAATTGAAAATCCTTAGCTTAGGCGTGCAAAGCCTTAATTAATTAGAAATTTTTTATTTTTCGACGGAACAGAAACGCCGATATTACAGCCACCGTCTGTTCGCCTAAAGGCACAGTCACCGTATGCCTTCGACTGAAACGCCGCCACCCTTGTTTGGCCAAACGGAAGCGGCCTTGGATACCACCGTCACTTCCTCCTTTGGCCAAACAGGCGGCCGACAGTAACGAGCTGCGTGCCTTGGTTCGTCTCTACCTTCAACGAGTGAGTCCACAATACACTTCTCATTTCTTTTGATTTTAGTTTGTATAAACTATAATTTATAGATTAATTATAATAATTCTAATGTTTTCTTTCTTTTCACCTCTTCGCTCTATTTGATTTCCGGGCCGCATTCATGACCGTTGGCAGCTGCAAAGCCGTTATTCCGACCTGTTATCTGCTGCTCGGGAAATGCCAATGATTCAACTCGTTGTGCCTCGCCGACGTAATGGAAAGACTTAGAATGATTGGATTTCGGACTCAAGGTAACAGAGGCAAGGTAGCAGAATTCTTCCTTAATACTATGTTATCTAGTTAGGACTAGCAGCTGTAGATTATGAGATACTAGTGCTAAGTTTCAAATTCAGATATTTGCTGAAAATTCCCTATACTTGGGGTGGCTGATGGCTTAGGGAAGTAATGGGATAACAAATGAAAAACAAGATTTGGAGTTACCTTAGTTCAGTGAAAGGAGTTGGGGCTCGGAAATGTGATGCACAATACGATTTCCAAAAATCCTTAAGCTTGGTAGCAGAGCTTCTTCTTGTACTTTGAAATATTTTTGTTTTGATGTTTTGTCAAAATGAAAAGAAATGATCAGGGTGTGAAATTTTAACAAGTGATGGAAATGGAGAAGTTTAGCTTGAGATTTGAGTAATTTACTGATTGAGACGAGGGATTTTGATGCAGCTGAAAAATAATCAGATTTAGCGAAGCTTCAATTCTGGTTGAAGGATGTGTTTTCTTTATTTGGTGCTTATGTAAATTGTTATTTGAAGAAGAACAGATTTTGGTTGTATTTGATTGTTGGTAATGATTACTTTTGAGAATGAAATGAAAGTGTTTACGTACATTCCTAATATTTACCACAATTTATCCTGACACAATTTGGGAATTGCAGCGTGGCATATTTTTTTTACATACGAAATTTGACTGGAAAGATTTAGGAAGGATTCTACTGTGTGGCCTTTTTTTCCTACACAGAAAAGATGAATTTAAAACATCAGTGTGTATTTTGGGTCTTATTAAGAGCTATAATTAGTAAATGGGTTGCATCAATTCAATGAGGAAAGTATTATCAATTTAGCCCAATAACAAAATAATTTATCTTAGCCCAATTTTTTTTTATTTCCTTGTCTTAGTACATTCATATTAAGGCCCAAAATAATCTAATAATTATTTCTTAAGAATGCAAAAGCCCTTCTTAATATTAATTAATCGCATTATTAAAAATCGGGGTATTACGTTTAAGCTATCACAAGTCGTAAATCGTTTTAAATAATTATTTATCTAACACTTGTGGTGCAGCTAATGAGGCAAGTTCAGTTATATAGCTCTATCGAGCGAGTTTTCAAAATTATTTTGGCATGTGTCCACTGAGTTCGAATTACTCACGCCCTGCATGTTATTTCTAAAACGTGCAGGTTAGCTCGAATGAGGACAGTGGCATGTGCTTGGGCGGCTCGTTGTCAATGAAACCCTTATTTGAAGTTTAAGCTTGAGGTTATGTGTCTTCATATATATAACCTTAGGATTTTAAGTTGATGTTTATATTCAGCTGCAAATTCATTATTTTGATATAATCGTGCCTTGCATGCTCGGTCCCAAATTCAAAGAGCCCGTGCGCTCGAACAAAGCCATTAAATCCTTTCCAATTTTCATCCGAAACCTATTTTGATCTTTGGAAGATACTTCACCACCATTCGACGATTAAAAACTAAAAGTTGGCCACTTTTTGAATACAACATTATTTAATAACCAAACCTAATTCCTTGATGAGTTCGACATCAATAATTGTCGTTTCTTGGAAAAGTAATTGATTGATATCTCACATTATTGTAAGCATGAGCTGATATTTGATGTTATTCTTCAATCATCGAGCATGTTTTTGAGTAAAAGTTTAGTTGTTCCATCCCATTGCCCCTTGTATTCTAGTCCTTTCATTACACTAGGATTCAGGCTATGACAGTGTCTGTGTGTGTGTGTGTTGTTGGGTAACTTGTTAGTTGTTCATGTATATCACTGCCTTATTATGTTAGTGCAACATGTATATCTTTGTCTCGTATTGCGTTACACTAAAATGTGTCCAGATATTTTGAGTTTTTCTATTAATGCTGATGGTATTGAATATCATGAATCCTCTTTTGTGTTATACCTTCTTTACTTGGTCTGCCAGTGGACCCTGTGTGTATTTGTATTCAATTTACATCAGTGTTATGGATATTGGAAATTAAATGTAGGTTTTTTATGTCTCTTTGACAATAGAGAGATTACAAGAAGAAGTAATGAAGTCAATTTTGTATTATTGATTTTATCAATTTTGCACAAAAAAATCCACATTTGTTGACTATTAAGTTTGTTTAATTCACCTATTATTAGTATGTAGTTCTCTTATATGTAATTACTCCATAGTAGTTGTATGCATCATTTCTGAAATCTTTAATTAAATGCTGGTGTTTTTGTTTTTTTTTATACATGTAGTTATGGTAATAATTTCTATTTGTCAACTCCAGCACTTGTTGTTAGATAAACCTTGGGTGCAAACAATTTTAGATATGGTGCTAAATACTACTCAAAGAACACATAATTTATCTTATCATTGAATTTTGCAGATATAAACATCTCGAATGGACTCTAAGGTTGTCATGCCTAGTGGTGGATGTCACTGCAAAAGAGTAAAGTGGAAAGTCGAAGCTCCGACCAATGTTGTAGCCATTGAGTTGAATGCATGTGAGCCTCTTTCTTTTGAGTTGTTGGTGCGATGCAAATGGATTAGAGATGTTGAGTTGAATAAAGTGTAGTTGCATTGTTCTCGTCTCTTTTTAAAGACATATTTTAGAATACTTGTGGAATTTTGACTATATTTGGATGATGATTGTATGAATATTTTGAATACTATATGATATAATGTTATGGATGGTTTTGACAATTTTGTGTTTTAGAATTATTTGATTTATGTTAATATAAATAATAGAAAAATTAAAATAGCAGGAATACGTAACGATTCTCAATCGAAACATACATAACAGAGAGAAATGAGCTTTCATAACGGTACAAAAACGTAATGTTTAACAGCCCTAAATAACGCAAAAAACCATTATTAATAATTAATGTGCTGTTATCTATAACATAATAGATAACGGAGGAAGATGATCTTTCATGACGGAAATAAGCGTTATGTATAATGTTCATAAATAACGTAAATTTCACTGTTATGTATGGTAAAATAACAGTTATGTATAATAACATAGAAAATGGATAAAATCCGTTATGTATAAGCACATCATACATAACACTTATATACGTAACTGTTTCTTTCTTACATATGTATGAGCGTTTTTTTGGTAGTGTAGCATGAAATTGATAATAGAAATGAGTTCTATGAATTAATCCATGAAGTTCTATGTGGTTGATGAAATGAGAAGAATTTTCCACCATTTTTCCCTATGAAAACCGATGGGTATGAGTAAGAGTGATGAAGCCCAAGGATCGTCATTGGTGCAAGATCTGGTACGTGTTCTCGTGGGTCCAGTTACACGAGCTCGAGTCAAGAAGTTTAAGGATGACTTGGCAGGCTTGGTCCAAGAAGTCTGTGATCAAGATTTGTTGAAGAAGCCCATTGGAGACGTTGGACTTGGTGAATTGGACAACCCAAGTTTTGTTAATCTTATCATGTGTGAATGGACTCAAGTTTGAAGATTTGTTTTGTTTGAAGACTTTATTTACGTATTTTCGTTTTATTTCAGTCCATTAGTGTTAGTCTTGTTATTTTCGACATTATGGGCTTTGTTAATCGATTAGTTAGTTGGGTTATTATTATAAGCCCGTCCATTAGTACTTTCCTTCCTAGACTAGGTTTATGATTTTTGCCTATATATATAAGCTATGTTGGATGCCGTTTTTGATATCTTTGATCATTAATATAATTGTGAGTTTTATTCTCTCTTGAGAGTTTTCGAGTTCTTCTTAGTTTTGCCAAGACGAGTTCAACTATCAACAAATCAACGAGTCAATCATCCCTCATGAGTGTCATTCATCGTGCCCGAGTTGCTGTGTCATATTATCGTTGGGTTTTAGGAAACATTTGTACGCCTAATTTACTTCGCGAGATAGATCTAGAGGTTTTGGGATCTCCATCGTTTGGTTAATCAGTTCAAGACTTCTGTTAACATCGAGGTTCATATCATTTTGGTATCAAAGCCAGGTTCGTATCCAGGTTTCTTCATTTCTTTCTTCGTGTCAAGGGTAGAGTTTTGTTAGTTTTTTTGGTCTTTCTATTCAAATTCGTTCCGTCTTTTCTCCTCAGTTAGTTTCGTATTTTCCTGTGTCAGTTTTGTATCGTATTCTGTTCATGTAAAAAAAAAACAAACTACAATCCAGATCTTTTCCGTGTTAAAAACGTGTCCAAATCCACGTTTACCATATATCTCCATACCTTACCATATATATCTATCTATCCATATATCATCATATCTTACCATATCTCCATAACTTACTATATCCGAGTCTACCATATCTTACCATATCTGAATCTTTCCATATATCTTCCCATACCATTTAAGTTTACCATCCGACCTTTAAGTGCTATAAAATACATCCCTAAGAGATTATAACACGTCTCTTACACGCTCATACACTACCAAAATTCAGTCCACCTAAAAGTGGTTGCCAAAGGCGTATACTTTAAAATTTGGTTTCGTTCCTGAGTTTTTTGGAATCTATGTTCCGAGAGGATACAAAGAAAAAAAAATTCTTGTTCCTGGTGTCGTGGAGTACAAAAATTTCTGAAATTCGCTGTGGACAAAATTTTTCCTTGGGTTCCTGGAGTCTTGTAGAGTCGTTTAGTGCAATTTCTGCGTGTATTTTTTTCAACTTTTCGGTTGAGTCTCGTAGTATTTTTCGGGTTCCTTGGTTTGTGTAGAGTCATTTGGGACAATTTCTGTGCAGCACTTTTTTAGTCTTCCATTTCTGTTTCTTTATGTCTTTTTGTTTTTGTTTCCAGTTTATGTGTCATTTGGTTGATTCATTTTTTATTGGTATTGAACTCAAGTGGTAGATTTAGGGAATTCGAGTTCTTGAGAGAAAATCTTAGTGGAAAAAGGCAAGAGAGAGTGAGATCATTAGAGTGAAAAGAGCTATAATAGAGTGATACACGAGTGCTGAGTGATTCATTATTGAGTGATATACGAGTGCTTGTGAGGTTGTGAGGATTCTATTTTACTAACTTTTATTTCTGTGTCAAGATGTCAAAAGAGGGTAAATAGGTTTCAGGTATGGAGGATGAGTCTGCTGTTGATCCAAAGACGAAGTACATAATGGAGGCACTTACATCAGAGATAGAGGTGGTATATGAAAGGCTTTAGTCTCAGACTAGATAGACTAATTCCAATCGAGGCCGAGGTGGTAGAGAAGGACGAGGTGGCAGGAACGTGGTGGTAGAGGAGGTCGTGTTGAGTATGAGGACTATGTGGAGGATACTGAGAACAAAGATGAGGACGAGGGGAGCTTGCATAGAGGTGGTGCTCAGGATAACTATCTGGGCAACATCAAGATGAACATTCCCACCTTCCAAGGGAAAAACGATCTAGAGTTGTACTTGAATGGGAGAGAAAGGTGGAGCTTATGTTTGATTGCCATAAATATTTAGAGCTCAAGAAGGTGAAGTTGGTAGTGGTGGAATTTTCATATTATGCACACGTTTGGTGGGATCAGTTGGTGACCAGTCGAAGAAGAAACAATGAGCAGCCTATTGAAACTTGGCATGAGATGAAGGCTGTGATGAGGAAGCATTTTGTGCCAAATCATTATTACCGAGAGCTTTACAACAAGTTGCAGAATTTGAAGCAAGGAAGTAGAAGTGTCAAGAGTACTTTAAGGAGATGGAGATAGCCATGATTCGAGCTAATGTTGTGGAGGAACGTGAGGCGACTATGGTGAGATTTATAGCTAGTTTGCAGTGGGATATTCGAGATAATGTAGAGCTACAACACTATGTTGAGTTGGAAGATATGGTTCACATGGCCATAAAGATAGAGAATCAGCTTAAGAGGAGGGGCAACAACAGCAGCGGTCAGTGACAGAGTCTGGCCAATTGGAGGCAATCCCAGTCAGCATCTAGCGGTTCCTCATCAAAAGGGAACCAATAGAAGAAGGAGGCGGCACCGAGACAAGAGAAGAAGCCGTTCTTTAAGCCCCGCGTAGAGACATCGAGTTCATCCAATTAGGCCAAGCCAGCAACTCCTGATAGCCAAAATCGAGATAGGAAGTGCTTCAAGTGTCAGGGATTTGGCCATATTATGAGTGAGTGTCCAAACAAAAGAGCTATGATCTTGAGAGATGACGGTGAAGTTGTGACTGATGATGAGGAGGTCGATCCGGAGATGCCAGCATTGGAGGGTTCCAATGAAGATGAAGAGGTTGAGGAGATTTTACCACCTGTTGAGGCAACTATTCGTAGCGTCATCATTGATAGGGAGGAGTTGCACGAATGTGGCTAGTGCAGACATGGTTGAGAGATTGGGGTTGCCCGTGGTGAAGCATCCTAAGCCGTACCGATTACAGTGGTTGAATGCATCCGACGTTATCAAAGTGATGAAGCAAGTGAAGGTTCCTTTTCGCATTGGGAAGTATGAGGATGAGGTGTTGTGTGATGTGATTCCAATGCAAGCGAGCCACATCTTGTAGGAGTGTCCGTGGCAGTTCGATAGGCTAGTTACTCATGATGGCTTCACAAACAAATATTCCTTCAAGTTTAAGCAAAAGAAGGTATCACTTGTTCCTCTTACTCCTAAACAAGTTTATGAGGATCAAGTGCAGTTGCAAAAAGAGGCGAACAAGGTGATGTCAAAGGAGTTGGCTGAACATAAGAAGGAGTGCGGGTTGGCACAAAATTCTTTTCTAGCCAGACCGAGAGATTTGAAGTGGACCGTGAGCGAGGAGAGACCGATATTTTTGTTGCTATACAAGGAGATTTTGGTTGCTGATAATGATTTCTCTTCTCTACCCCCTTCTATTAGTTCTATTTTGCAGGATTATGATGATGTCTTTCCCGACGAGATTCCACCAGGTTTACCACCAATTCGTGGGATAGAGCATCAATTTAATTTTGTTCCCGGAGTTGTCCTTCCCTACCGACCAGCTTATAGAACCAGCCCTGAGGAAACGAAGGAGTTGGATCGACAAATCGGAGATTTAATGGCGAATGGACACATGAGGGAGAGTATGAGTCCATGTGCCGTTCCAGTTTTGCTCGTTCCAAAGAAGGATGCATCTTTGAGAATGTGTTGTGATTGTAGAGCCATCAACAATATCACAGTAAAGTATTGCTTTCCTATTCTTCGTTTAGATGATATGCTTGATGAGTTGCATGGTGCTTGTGTGTTTTCCAAGATTGATTTGCGTAGTGGATACCATCAGATTAGGATTAAGGAGGATGATGAATGATAAACTACTTTTAAGACAAAACTTGGTTTGTTTGAGTCGTTGGTTATGCCTTTTGGTTTGACTAATGTACAAAATACATTTATGCGTCTTATGAACCATGTTTTGCGTGCTTTTATAGGTAGATTTGTTGTGGTTTATTTTGATGACATACTTATTTATAGTAAGAGTCAAGAAGAGCATGTTGAGCATTTAAAGGTTGTTTTGGATGCACTTAGAAAAGAAAAGTTATATGCTAACCTTAAGAAGTGTGTCTTTAGTACGGATGGACTTGTGTTTCTTGGTTTTGTTGTTAGTGCCCAGGGTGTACAGGTTAATGAAGAGAAGATATGAGCTATCCAAGAGTGGCTGACACCAAAAAACGTTGGAGAAGTTAGAAGTTTCCATGGATTTGCTAGCTTTTATAGGCGGTCCGTGCCTTATTTTAGCAGTGTGGCAGCACCTTTGACAAAAGTTATCAAGAAGAATGTGGAGTTTAACTGGAGGAAAGCGCAAGAAGAGTCGTTTCAGCTATTGAAGTCTTTTGACTCACTCCCCGGTATTATCTCTTCCTAATTTTTCCAAGTCTTTTGAGATTAAATGTGATGCTTCTGGTCTTGGTATTGGTGCAGTTTTGATGCAAGAAGGAAGGCCAATTGCGTACTTCAGCGAGAAGCTCAGTGGACTGACGTTGAGCTACCCCAAATTTGATAAGGAGTTGTATGCATTGGTGAGAGCCCTCAAAACGTGGCAACATTATTTGTGGGCTAAGGAGTTTTTCATACACACCGACCATGAGTCATTGAAGCATTTGATGGGACAACACAAGTTGAACAAGAGGCATGCTCGTTGGATGGAGTTTATTGAGACATTTCCATACGTCATCAAATACAAGCAAGGTAAAGAGAATGTTGTGGCTGATGCACTTTCTTGGAGGTATGTCTTGATCTCTACTTTAGATGCTAAGTTGCTTGGTTTTGAGTGTCTTAAGAGCTTATATGAACATGATGCTGAGTTTGGTGAGATTTATCGAGCATGTGAGCGATCTGCCAGTGGAGTACTTTCGACATGATAACTATCTTTTTACGAAGAATAAGTTGTGTGTTCCTAAGTGCTCTATACGTGATTTATTGTTGCTTAAGTCTCATGGTGGGGGTTTAATGGAACATTTTGGCATTGCTAAGACTTTAGCTATTTTGCAAGAACATTTCTTTTAGCCTCGTATGAAACGTGATGTTGAAAGAATTTGTGATCGTTGTGTTACATGTAAGCAAGCCAAGTCTAGAGTGAATTCCCATGGTCTTTATACACAATTGTTTATTCCTAATGAACCTTGGATTGATATTTCTATGGATTTTGTGTTAGGTTTGCCTAGGACTAAGCGTGGTTGTGATTCTATCTTTGTTGTGGTTGATAGGTTTTCTAAGATAGCACATTTCATTCCATGTCATAAATCTGATGATGCATCTCACATAGCTAATCTGTTCTTTAGAGAGATTGTTAGATTGCATGGCATGCTTAGGACTATTGTTTCTGATAGGGATTCAAAGTTTTTTAAGCTACTTTTGGGAAACTTTGTGGTGTAAGTTAGGTACTAAGCTCTTGTTTTCTACTACTTGTCATCCACAAACTGATGGTCAAACCGAGGTAGTAAATAGGACTTTGTCTACTTTACTTAGAGCTATAATTAAAAAGAACATTAAGTCTTAGAAAGAATGTTTGTCGCATGTTGAGTTTGCATATAATTGTTCTATTCACTCTGCTACTCAGTTTTCGCCATTTGAGATTGTTTGTGGTTTTAATCCTTTGACTCCATTAGATTTTTCTACTTTACCAGAGCATAAAAAGATTGATCTTGATGGCCGAAAAAGGGCTGATTTTGTGAAACAGATTCATTAGAAGGAGAGGATGAACATCGAGCGACGTACTGAGCAATATGCCAAACAAGCAAACAAAGGGTGTCATAAGGTGGTGTGTGAACCCGGTGATTGAGTGTGGTTGTATATGCGCAAGGAAAGGTTTCCATTGCAGCGGCGATCTAAGTTACTTCCTCGAGGCGATGGCCCATTCCAAATTTTAGAGCGCATCAATGATAATGCCTACAAGTTAGACTTACCTGGTGAGTATAATGTGAGTGCTACTTTTAATGTTACTGATTTGAGTCCTTTTGATGTAGGTGACGCCTTGGATTTGAGGACAAATCCTCTTCAAGAGAAGGGGAATGACGAAGCTCAAGGATCGTCGTTGGTGTAAGATCTGGTACGTGTTCCTGTGGGTCCAGTTACACGAGCTCGGGTCAAGAAGTTTAAGGAGGACTTGGTAGGCTTGGTCCAAGAAGTCTAAGATCAAGAGTTGTTGAAGAAGCCCATTGGAGACGTTGGACTTGGTGAATTGGACAACCCAAGTGTTGTTAATCTTATCATGTGCGAGTGGGCTCAAGTTTAAAGACTTGTTTTTTTTGAAGACTTTATTTACTTATTTTCATTTTATTTCAGCACATTATTGTTAGACTTGTTATTTTCAACATTAGGGGCTTTTTTAGTCGATTAGTTAGTTGGGTTATTATTATAAGCCCGTCCATTAGTACTTTCTTTCCTAGACTAGGTTTATGATTTTCGCCTATGGCTATGTTGGATGCCATTTTCGATATCTTTGATCATTAATATAATTGTGAGTTTTATTCTCTCTTGAGAGTTTTCGAGTTCTTATTGGTTTTTCCAAGACAAGTTCAACTATCGGCGAATCAATGAGTCAATCATCCCTCGTTATGTGTCATTCGTCGTCCCCGAATTGTTGTGTCATCTTATCGTTGGATTTTAGGAAACATTTGTATGCCTAATTCACTTTGCGAGATAGATCCAGAGGTTTTAGGATCTCTATCGTTTGGTTAATCAGTTCAAGACTTCCGTTAGCGTCGAGGTTCATATCAAAGAGAAAAGAGAAATTTCTGTGATTTTCTTGATATGAATATATTGATGAAGTTATTCATGATTTTGAGTAAGTATGAATACATGAAAATAAAGAGAAAAACTTTGATCATTTCACCTCTATAAGTGCCGAAATTTTTCATAGAAGATTAGGACTTTTGTTGTCTTATTTTGATGTTTGAATTGATGATGAATTCGATGGATTTAAGCATTAAAATACATGTTAAAATGAAGAAATCAAATAGAGGAATTCGTTAGTCAAATTAGTGGAAAATGCCGATTTGAGTACATATATGTGTGGTTGATGATTTTGTGATGATATTGTTGGAATTAGGAGTCAAATGAAGATATAAGCATGTTAAGATAAGAATTAGAGAAAAAGGAATTTTCATAAATTTTTCCTTGAAAAATTCGAACCATACATGAGTATAAGTTGATGATTTTTGATGTTGTATGTTTGTATAGCTTAGTTTGATGGTTGATAAATGAATTTGAGCATATATCAAGCCTAAGTATAAAGAGAATTCAAGAAAAAAAATCGTATGCTTAGAAACTTGAAAATTTCGAAGGAAATGAGGAGTAAAGCTTATGATTTTTTATGATTAAGTGTTCTAAGTAATAAAGTTACGATGGATTAGTGTTATTGAAATTATTCTAAGTAAGTTAGAGCTTTGAATTTTAGAGATCGAGTAAGTATTGCTACAAATATGAAAAAGTCGATGATCATGAGTAATTTGAGCATGGAATTTTGAGTTCTTGAAGTGGTTTGAAGTGTTTGATGATTAGATGATGAAATTGGAATAAAAATGCTAAGATTGTTTTTTTTTTAAATGTTTGAATCCGAGTTAGTATGTGGAAGTTATCGAGTATTGAAGATTAAGAATAAAGAATCGAATTTTCTTGAGATAAAAATAAGATTAAGTAAAATTAATCAAGTAATTAGTTATTTAGAATTATTTTGAGTCATTTTCCTAAGTTTAATAATTTTCCGAGCATGTGCACATTTTACGAGAAAAACAGCGTAGACTTTATTCCGATAAATTTTTATTAAGAGTTCGGATTTTAAATCCGATTTCATATTTGAAGTCTTTGATTTATTTTAAGAAAATGAAACTATTTTCATTCAAATTTAATAACTTTTATTTTTCAAAGTTATAATCGAGTAGAGTCGAATCAACATGAGTTACTAACCGAGTCTTGATTGAGTTTCTGAGTTGATAATTGTGATTAAATGAATTTATGTGATTTTCTAGAATTTTTCTAAAATATTTAATTATATTTAAAAAAAATTTCTTCTTCCATCTATTTATCGAAGTCGATCGTTTACCTATCTGTGAATGTCCGATTCCTGATGTGAAAGACTGTATGTGAATTATTTGTGGTATTAGAACCCGATAATTAATCTCATAAATTTTTGAGTTCGTTTGGCTCGAGAAATTGATAAATACGAGACGTGTGATGTTAATAGTAATTTCTTGATATTTGTGAATTGTTTAAGTTTAATCTGTTTGATGTTATCAAGTTATATGTTCCCGAGTCTGAGAGTCTATTTGTCACACCCCGACTCCCGAGGTGCGATGATGCTAACACTAACATTACTAACCATCCATCAACTCAACTCGAATAAGGGAATCATGCTCGGGAAACAAGGGAATATTGACTGAAAGCGATTAACAAATAAGAACGTGCTTCCAAGTCACAATGAAAATATCAAACGAGCATGGATAATTTACATAACAAACCGAAACGGCATAAGTATTTTCAATTCTCAAAAACGTGAACCAACAAAAACCGATAATTGTATCGAGCACAATACTCTTGATCAACAGAATATAAAGTATGGTTCAACAGATATCAACAACATTGTCTATCATAACATAGCAGCGGAGACCTCGACTCAATCCCAACAATTACATGTATGAAGACATGCAATTGCCAGTCTAACTTCCGACTCAAAAGAAACACACCACCAAGCTGCCCACGCCATCCACATCCTGCCGACCTACACGTTTAGAAATACATGCAGGGCTGAGTACTTCGTACTCAGTGAACACATGCTGAAAATATTTGAAAACTTGCTCTTAGAGCTATATCGGTTGAACTTGCCTTGCTGAAGCATCACAAGTGTTAATGCATTGAAAAACAGTTTTACTTGTGAATGCAAATACATTTTATTTTCTTGAAACGACAGCGCTGTCAAACATATTATATACTCAAACAGTATGTATCATCTACCACATTCTCAATTCGTGTGCCGAGAAGTAGGCCTCATTCTCGAATACTGTGACCGGCAAAACCGAAGTAAAGCTCACAGTCACCTCAACAATTCATATACCACACGTGGATTTCCTGCATTTCACAGGACAATAATATCTCAACAAGCAGATGATAACACATACCAAAAACTCAAGTAAAAACGGCAAGTCAACTGAACTTTAAAAACTCACATAATAATACTCAATTATCATAATAGCATTCGTCGATAGTTTTGGTTTTAGCACTCAATTATCATAAAAACTCAAGTAAAAACGGCAAGTCATTACTCGAATTCTTACTTGCATCCTTAACTCAACTAACGTCATATCAAATCAATCTCGTTGCACATAATAGCATTCTCAACAATTTGAACAAATCATAACATCATAAATAGAATATAAACGTCTTATTCAACATAGGCTCGTTTAAGCAAAATCATTATTTTTAATCTCATAAGCTCACTCAACATAATAACTCAACATACAATTTAATCAAACATAAAATCTCAACATGATTCTTATTTCAAGTTCAATTAGTAATTATTAAACATTTCAAGCATATCGATTAAATCAGCATCATAACTCAATTTGGAATTTAAACAAGCATATCATCTCAAACTTGGTTTACACTTCAAATCACATTAACAATTACCCGTCATTACTCGACTCTAGTTTTGGAAAAGTCATTAACTTTGATCTCATAAAATATATAAATTCAATTAATAAGAATTCTTTTGAATTAATAACTCAAATAATTATTTAATATTTCTCGATTCAATATACGATATTATTTTCAAAATACGTCGTCTTTTCTCAACTTTATATACGTATACGAGTACGTACTATTATCTTGTTTACTTATTCTATTACTATAACTTCTCTTTTATTATTCTCAATTAAAGTCTTATAAAAACTCATTTTCTATTTATAACTCGACTTTTAAAACTTCGTTTACCAAAATTCTTGTTCTTTTTATTTTACGAAAACTCGATCTCTAACTTCAAATCAAGACTCGATTCTTAATTTTAATAACTCGATAACTTCGTCGACTTATTTCTAATTAAAACGATTTAGAAAGCAACTCAAATAATTCTATGCAAGCATCATCAATTATTCTATATTCGAAATAATACTCATAAATGAATACTTAAACACTCATCATTTAATAGACTCGATTCTCAATTAAAAAAAAACAACTCTTAAAAAAAAAACAACTCTTATAAATTATCTCGACTCTATACTCATAAGCTTCTCTTACTCGACTTATCTCCTCATAAATTATTATTCGATTATCTAAGCTCGACTCGATTTATTACTCTTATTGTCACATCCCCAAATCCCGAGGGACGGCAGAAGCCGGGGTGCGACTGGAATTGAATTAAAGAAGCGGGGAAGAAAGGGGATGAATGAATAAACATACATTAAAATGACAGAATACTTCTATGAACCTGACTTCATTATATAAAGAAAGAGTTGATCTCGAAGGATCACTCGACATAGTTCTCCAAAAGCAAACTAAGTTATAGTATAGAACTTAGACTACAGAGTTATATACAAGATAATACAAAAAGGTTTAGAGTTTGGCAGCGGAATAAACGTAGAATGTGACTCTGTTCTTCTTTCCTATCACTATCCTACTCAACCATCACCGCTTCCGTCGCTCAACCTGCACATTTAGAAAACATATGCAGGGCTAAGTACATAAAGTACTTAGTGGGTACTTTTCCGAAAACATATAATAAGTATTGATAAATCAGGCATTCTTATCTCTGTAGCACATCGGGGTTTTCTTTTAAAATGCCCGTGTCTACTAAAAACATTTTCTTATCATTTTCACAATTTAGCTTGGCCAAGCATTTTTCTGACAGATGTTACGTTCAATCTTGCCCAATAAGAATCACCGTGACTGGTTACCCCTCAACAGGATACCACATACACCACAGGCTACTGTGTACACTAACTTTGGAAAGCAAGTCGGCTAACTCAAAGTCCGGTCGTTTTAGTTAATAAGTCGGTTAACTAATAAATTCTGGATAGCAGGTCGGCTAACTCAGAAAGGTACAAGAGAACTCACATAAAACATAAAACAGTTTATGCCTGATAATCACTTTTGATAAACACAGTTATCAAAGCTATAAATATCACTTTCGATTTGTGGAAAAACTCACATTTTGTTTGGTATATATAAAAGCCCACCTTAAAGATTACAGAACTTCTAATCGAGCTTCCATTCTTCAATCTTCCGTCCTATCCTTGTGCTGACTTCCTCCTTCATCGTACATAGTCATACTTTAATAAGTCGTCGATACGATAAATGAAAATGGAAATCGAAAACGATTTAGTCTTTTACGTCTTTAAGCATTTAAGGCCTTTGCATGCTAAACTAAAACTTTTTAATTAAACGAGAAACGAGATACGAATACATCTTGTTTGACTTTTCTATCGTTACTTAGATTCATTTATTCGTCTCTTATGAAAATTCTAACGTTATTAGAATTCGATCAAATTCTACAATATTATTCATCATCTATCAAGAATCATTAATACGTACGTCATAACCTCAAATCATTATTCAAGCTCGACTTATCGACGAGCTTTCGTCTCTTACATTTTTAATATTATTTTTAGAATATTCCAAATAAATTCATGTGATCATCTTTCATTAACTAGAACCTTAATCCATCATTAATTCCTCAATTAAAACAAACTACACTAAACCCCTAAATCATTAATTAAAATCGGCATTCGTAAATAATTAAGAGGGTGATTTTCTTCATTGATTTAATCCATAATTCCATTTCTAATCCTACTACAACATATATTAATCAAGAATTGAACTTCTACATCATTAATTGAATTTCAACCCTTGAAACCCTAGCCCCTAAAATCGGTCCACCTTAATTCTTTAGGGCAATCCATTTCTTCTTGCATAAATCATCAATTAAACACTTCCTAAGCCTAATCATCCAATCAATTTTGAGATCAAAGCATCCTAACTACTTTCCCCTAATTTTCGGTCATACCCTAGGTTTAGTGTTCTTGATTTTTCTCATCAATTAAACCATGAGAATTAATTCCTATCCATCTTATATCATGAAATTAAGGATTAAAACATCCTAATTCCAATCCTAAATTTTCGGTCATAATGAAAAATGAAAGTAATGAAATTCCAATTGGATAGAAGAGAAGCTCATGTAATTACCTTGATTGTTATGAGATTAAAAATGAAATTTGATGGATGATTGATGAACTTGTGAAGAAATTCCCTTGAAGAAGCTTAAGTCTCTAATGGAGAAATGAAGGAAATTTGGGAGAGAATATGTGTGTGTGTTGGCGTGAAGAGGGAAGGAGAGAAGAGAGGTTAATGACAAATTTTGTGATATTTTTGTTAAGCATGAGGTGGCCATTATTAAATTATAAGAATTAGTAAGAATAGGTGAGTCATAAAGTTATACACTATTGTTGGGAAATTTATTAGTATGAGTTTTGATGAATTCCAAAACCAACTGACCCTAACCGAGTAGATGTTGTCAGTTCCTAATGTTAGCAGTTAGGCTCGCTGTTTGAGCAATGTTAAGATTTTATCTTTACAGATCTCCAGACGGCAACATAGCAACACTCGGATACAACCCCGGATGGAAGATCGGATAAGGAACATCAGTTACAAGACTCTGTCTGATGAAAGAGTTATGCCAAAAAGAGGAATACTTTTTGACAACTGAGAGTTCAAGCCAACTGTTCAGTTGGAACATCAGTTATAGAATGCCATCCGATAAAGAGAATGTTTCAAGAAGGGGAAAGTTATAAAGAAGTCTCAACATGAAGTTCAAAGTCAGCTGAGAGTTCAACAGTTCAGTCAGAACATCAGCTGAAGACCACTCAGATGAAGATCAAGATTTTCAACCGACTAACCAAGGTTGACTGTCAGAAAGGTTATGAATTTGAAATTCAAAAAGGAAGTCACGTGAAGGTTTGACCGTTCAGTCATTACCTCATTTGGCCCAACACAAGGTTGTCTCAGATGAAAAATAGAAGAGCACAGATGTCATATTGGGAAAGTCTGCAGAGATGAGAGACAAGCCATCACTATCAAAGAATAGAGATCAACAGCTCCTCCAACGGCTAGTTGATTCTCTCCGCCTATAAATAGAGGCATTCATTCATTCGACAATATACAAGACAGAGAAAATTTGAAGTGCACCAACGAGAGAAATAAGAGAAAAGAAAATCTGCAAAATCACATTCTAAGAGCATCAGTAACTGAGAGTTCCGGGTGGTAGAACATTAGTAGCTGAGGGTTCATAGAATTATAATCTGTCTTAGATCTTAGTTTGAGTGTTCATTCGTTCAAGCCATAGATCCAGCTCACATTCGTGTTCGAGCTGTAGTTGGAAAACCCACCCACATACACACCCTAAAAAGTGTTTGTTAGGATCATACTCTTCCTGTAATTAAGTAGTTAGGTTGTCAAGTACCCGCAAACTTGACATAGGTTGTTAAGTACCCGTAAACTTAACTGTAAAGGTTGATAAGTACCCGGAAACTTATTGCAACGGTTGCACAGCCCGCGTAAGCTGTGTGGAACTGTCCAGAAGAACTTGGACTGAGGTGTGTGGACTCACATCTCCCCATGAAAGTAGGAGTTCTCTCCGAACTACGTAAATCCTGTGTGTCTGTGTTTATTTCTGTTCAGTTACTTATTGCATTTTCAACTGACCAAACTAACCGGCATACAAACTGCATCTTTACATATCAACTGTCTTGGTTATTGACCAACCTTGCACAAAAGCGTGAGTTATTTTACGAGTATAATTTCCACCACATTCCGCACGGCACCACTCTCACAACTGAGTTCTCTTACTCAATTGTGATTCTAGCTGAGACTTTCTTTACTCAGTTGAAGTTTTTCGGGGGTTAAGTTTTCAAAGTTGAAAAATCCTAACTGGTGTATTCCCCCCCATACACCAGTAACTCGTATCGGGACCATCAAGTGGTATCAGAGCAGTGGTTCAAAAGACTGCTGTCTCTGTTTCACGAGGTGTGAATCGAGGTGTTTTCTTCAGTGGTCAACCGAATAGATCCTTTTTTCACGCTAGTGCATATCTGCTTGTTTTTGTTGTCTATTATTGTGTGTGCAGATGGATATGAAAGATAAGATCGTGGTTATGTTCTCGGTTGTGAACTATACAGCCTGGAGGACTCGAATGAAGAAGATGCTACTGTCCAAGCATCACAGAATGCAACTAGTACTCTCATCCGGACCTATCAAGATCACGGAAAAGGTCATCCGTACTCCTACAGATCCAACCTTTGGGGATGCAACTGAGGAGATAGTCAAGAAGAACCCAGAAGACTACACTTTTGAGGAAGCTAAAGTGAGCCAGCTGGATATCTGGGCTCAAAACACTATCATGTCCACAGTTGGACAGGACTATCTTCCGTGGATAGAGGAGTGCAACACTGCTAAAGAGATGTGAGACACTTTGGCATCTTTGAGTGAAGGAAGTGACGAAACCAAGGAGAACAAATTCTCCCATGCATGTCAAGATTTTGACAACTTCACTCTGAAAGTGGACGAAACCATCAATCAGATGGAGCTGCGGTTCATGGAGATCATCAGAAGGATCCAGTCTATCCGAAGAGGAAAGTATACTTTGAGAGAAATCAACCTCAAAGTATTACAAGCACTTCCAGCTGAGTGGGATACCTTCACCAATATCCATGAAAGCCGAGCTGATCTAGGAGAGATGGGAACTGAAAGATTGTTCTCAATTCTGAAAGGAAATGAGTACAAAGTGAACCGACGAAAATCTCAGTCGATGGCTCAAACAAGTCGACATGAGGATGTTGGTTTGGCAATGAAGACAGTTGCCCTTCGAGCTGACTATTCCAAGCCGCGAACATCAAGAGCAACAAGATATACGGACACAACTGCGAAGGAGCCAAGCAGAGAAGAGCTGCAGCAGTGCATTGCCGCCATGTCAAAGAAGCTAGCTGACATGGACACTCGGTTCGGAAAGTACAAGCGGTTCTACAAATTCAACCGAACACGAGACAGCTCAAAGCCTGTGAACAACGGATGTTTTTAGTGTGGCAAAGAGGGACATTTTAAGGTTGACTGTCCAGACCTCTCAAAGAAAAAGAATAGATGCATTGAGGGCCTAGCAAAACGCAAAAGATAAGGCCATGGTTGCAGAGGAAGTAGCTGACGATGTGGACATCTTCACTGACACTGAAGATGAGGACGAGCTGACTCCCAACAACAATGCAAGTGGACAGGATCAATGTCTCATGGCAATTGGAACTGACCAAGATGATGCTGAGGTAACTTCTAACCCAGCTAATTTAAGTTCCTCTAATGTTACTATCGTGCAGGGAACATTAGATGAAGAAATTGAACCATCTTGGGATGACTTCCAAGAACCGAGTGAGCAACTGAATCAGCAAACGGTTGAGTTTAAGAATCTTCACAAACAGTTTGTAAGACTGGAAGAATCCTTAACCGAAAAGGACGATCTGATCAAGAGTCAAACAGAGGAGATTGACTATATCAAAAGTCAACTGACTGCGGCCAACCAAAATGAGGCTTCAATCGATGAGCAGTTGAAGGAACAGATCAAGGCTCAGAATGAGCAGTTGAACAAGCAAGAGGCTCAGATCGACCAGCTGATAAAGAAGTCAGATGGACAAACCGAGCAGATCACTATCCTCCTCAAGGAGTTGCAAACTGAGAAGGATAATCTAATCAAGTTGTATCAGTCATCCAAGATCATCTAGAATCTTATCAGCTATAGCAGATAGATGGATGACGTGTCAGGACTCGGTTATGATATTGTCAAAGATACTGGAATTCCACCAGCAACCTTCATCAAAGCTGTAGAAGTTACAGCTGTCGAGCCAAACACCGCTGAGTCTCCAGAAGTTATTCCAACCTCCACCTCTCAGCAAGTTCAACCGACCTATAGAATTACAACTAAGAAGGGAAAAGGAGTAGTAGATGGAAGACAGAATGTTCCATTGGTTGGAACATCAACCGAGGGGGAATGTTCCAAAAGTCAGAAGAGGAATTAGAGGCGTCGAAGGTATAATCGCAACCGAACTCAGAATCAGAACCGACCTCTGCATCAACCTCAGAGTCAACATCAGAAGGAATAGAACCGACCGCAGAACAGACAAGGGCTCAATCGTCTGAAACAACAGCGGTTCCAACATCAGTTCGATCAAAGGTTCCATCAGAATCAACCGATGTGGAACAGTTACGACAGCTATGGCCACTCATGCCACATCATGAATCAACATCTGGGTATGAACAACTATCATCAACAGCCAGGGCAATGGAATCAGAATCTGTCAAGTCGATTCCACAATGACGGCCGACCTCATTGGCAGAATCAAAAGGGTCAGAGACGTCAACCAAACAAGGGGAACCCCAATCCTCCTAAAGCCCAACATAGGAGAAATCCATCTCCCCCCAAGACACAGAACATCAATAATAACAACAAGCCTAAGGATAACCGAGGCATTGTTATAGTTAATGAAAATGGGCAGATCATTTGGAATGACAAGGCTATTCGAGTCTACAGGGAAAAGCGACCCACAGTTCCAGGAGGAACTGGTTCTAACCCTCCAGGACCCAACTGAAATTGGGGACCTAAGCGTGTTTCTCTGTGCAGGTACAGGAGGAACAGCTGAGGACGAATAAAGCATCATAGACAAAGTGGGTAATGGACAGTGGATGCTCGAAACACATGACAAATCTGAAGGATTTGCTTGGTAGTTTCGTGGAGCTGAACGGTCCAACTGTTACTTTTGGTGACAACTCAAAAGGTTACACCAAAGGCTACGGTAATCTTGAAACCGATCACGTGTCAATTTCTAATGTTTCATATGTTGATGGATTGAGGCATAACCTGCTCTCAATCAGCCAATTCTGTGATAATGGTTTCTCTGTCAAGTTTGATGCGCAGGGTTGCAGGGTTAAAGATGTTCAAACAAAGCAGGTCATATTGTTGGGAAATCGATCCCCAACTGGGAATGTCTATTATGCTGACTGGAAGAGCAGTCAACCTGAAACCTGTCTGTTATCAAAAAGCAGTTTAGATGTGAGCTGGCTGTGGCACAAACGGCTCAACCATCTGAATTTCAAGACAATGAACCGACTTGCCAGACAGGAACTCACAAAGGGCATTCCTAACCGAGTGTTTTCAACAACACACATCTGCAGTGCGTGTCAGTTGGGAAAGCTCACTAGATCCTCGTTCAGGTTTAAATCTACTCCCTCAACCGACCGAGTATTGCAGCTGATCCATATGGATCTCTTCGGGCCAGTTACACCTAAGAGCATAAATGGTAACGAATATACACTGGTTGTAACTGATGATTACTCGAGGTACACGTGGACCATTTTCATGCGCCACAAGAGTGAAACTCGAGATGAGCTGCCCAAGCTGATGGATCGGATATCGAACCAACAAGAGTTGAAAATCATTTCTATCCGATCAGACCGTGGAACCGAGTTCCTCAATGAAACCATCATTGAATACTGCGAGAAGCACGGAATCACTCATCAAACCTCAGTTGCGCGAACTCCGCAACAGAATGGAGTAGCTGAAAGAAGGAACCGAACGCTGAAGGATGCAGCCACATCCATGTTGACAAGCTCAGCTCTGCCAAAGAGATTTTGGGCTGAGGCGATCAACACAACCTGCTACACTCAGAACCGGTCTCTTCTGACCAAGTGGTTGGGAAAGACACCATACGAACTATGGAGACGCAGGAAGCCTGATATTTCATATTTTCGCGTTTTTGGTTCTAAGTGTTATATTTACAACAATGGGAAGACTCAGTTGAAAACTTTTGATGCCAAAGCTTCGAAAGGCATATTTCTTGGATATGCTGCTCGAATCAAGGCATATAGAGTTTTCAACAACAGCTCTCGTGTTGTGGAGATAACACCTCATGTTAGTTTTGATGAATCTGCCTTTGAGTGCAGGGAACAGGCTAAAGGACATCAAGCAAATCCAGTCGTTCCACCAGTTCTCACCAGATCGCAAGTTCAAAGGCAGAAGAATTTGGCCGAACCGTTGGTATGGGCAACTGACGATGATGATCCGTGTTCCTCAGAAGATGAATGTGAAGATCATCAAGCGGTAGCTGAGGACCCCAGCTCAAATCAAGGGGGAACTTCAGCTGATATCACTCCAACTGCATCAGCAATCGAAGCCCAACCAAGCCCGATTCGAAATGTTGTCAATGTTGAGGATCCAAACCCAACAACTGACAAATCCCTAGTTATGAAGACTCCAACAGTTCAGGATTCTCCTACAGTTGAAATCCCTGAACCAACACAGTTGGAAGAAGAAGGAAGACGCAACCGGAGATGGTATGAAGTTCATTTTACTAACGACATCATCAGAGATCCAACCGAAGGTGTGCGTACAAGAAGCAGAGTTGCGACTCAGGAATCAACTGAGGAAGAGACCAACACTTATGCCCAATATGCTGAGGAGTTGGCAGTTCTAGAAGAGTTCGAAAATCTGGAGATGTTGCCATGATTTCATGCTTTGTAGCTGATGTGCCAGAACCAAAGAACGTTGTGGAAGCTCTCAACTGTGTTCACTGGACGACAACTATGCAAGAGGAGCTGAATGAATTTCTACGCAACTGTGTTTGGGAATTGGTATAAAGACCAAATGGTGTCAAGGTTATTGGACTTAAATGGATTTTCAAGAACAAGAGAGACGCCATTGGTTACATCGTGAGGAACAAAGCAAGGTTGGTAGCTCAGGGTTACTGCCAACAAGAAGGGATTGACTTTGAAGATTCCTTCGCACCAGTTGCAAGGCTGGAAGCCATCCAAATCTTTCTAGCTTATGCCGCACATCACAAGTTTAAAGTGTATCAGATGGATGTGAAGTGTGCATTCCTCAACGGTGATATCAAGGAAGATGTATATGTTGAACAGCCACCCGGTTTTGAAACTGGAGATGGAAGAGTGTACAAGTTGAAGAAAGCCATCTATGGCTTGAAGCAAGCTCCTAGAGCCTGGTATGACACTCTTTGTGGATTTCTTCTGAACTCGGGGTTCAAACGAGGCTCAGTTGATAAAACCCTGTTCACCATCAAAGTTGGAGATGATATACTTGTGGTGCAAATCTACGTAGATGACATCATATTCGGTTCCAAGTCAGAGGAGCTGTGCAAGAAATTCTCAGATCTTATGAAGGAGAAGTTCGAGATGTCAATGATGGGCGAGATGAATTATTTCCTTGGATTACAAGTGAAGCAGTCACCAGAAGAAATTTTCATCAATCAGTCCAAGTATACAAAGGAGCTCATCACCAAGTTCGGATTGCAGACAAGTAAGACCACAAGGATCCCGATGAATACTAACTGGAAGATTGAACCCGGAGCTGAGGGAAAGCTAGTGGATGCCAGCAAGTATAGAGGGATCATCAATTCGCTACTATATCTAACCGTCAGTCGGCCAGACATATCCTACGCGGTTGGAGTGTGTGCTCGGTTTCAAGTCCAACCTAGGGAAGCTTACATGTTGGCAGCAAAGAACATCATCAAGTATCTGAAGGGTACTGTCAATGTTGGGTTGTGGTATCCAACTGACGACAATATCCAGCTGACCGGATACTCAGATGCGGATCTAGCCGGAGATTGATTGGACAGGAAGTCCACATCTGGACACTGTCAGTTCATGGGAAGCAAGCTAGTTTCATGGTTCTCCAAGAAACAAGCACGTGTTGCTACTTCTACAACCGAGTCAGAGTATATGGCTGCCGGAAGTTGTTGCATGCAAGTGTTATGGCTCAAGCAACAGCTGAGAGATTATGAAGTTGCAACTTGACAAGTTCCCATTCATTGCGATAGCTCAAGTGCCATTGCTATCTCTTTGAATCCTGTTCATCATTCTCGGACAAAGCACATTGATATCAGACATCATTTCATCCGAGATCATATCGAAAAGAAGGACGTATCCATGGAGAAGATTTCAACTGAGATTCAGAGAGCTGATATCTTCACCAAACCTCTACCTGAAGCCCGGTTCAAGATGTTATGTGATCTTCTTGGACTGTTGGATCCATCAGATGAGGAGTCAGTCGAGCTGAAGAGGTAGATCTCCATCTGAGGGGGAAGCTCAGATGAAGGAGGAATCTCAGATGCGGAGCGCCAACTGAATGGATCAGACGTCAGCTGAACAGACGAACTCGAGTCAGCTCGTATGCGGCTACTGAGGAACACAACACTGAGGTATACAGCTGATCTCGACATCTGCTGGCAGGTAACATTTATGGCTGAAGGTGTTATGACATTAAATGAGAATGTTTAAAATAAATTCAAACATTCCTGAACATGTCAGCTAAATTAAATAAGCCATCCTGACGCATTTAATGTAAAGTCTGGCTTAACACCTATAACCTTACTTTATAGTGCAACTGGGCTGACACACTAATCTCTTCACCTTCTCACTCGCGCGCGTGGAGCGTCAGTCAAATTCGCCCAACCGTCGCGAGATCTCAACCGTTGATGGATAGATGCCATTCAATCCTGGCCATCCATTTCAAACGATGCGGTAACCTATATAAAGCGGAAAATAAGGAAGTGATCCTTACCTTCTCTATTCGTGCATATCAATATTAACTGTTCATCATCCCCTCCGATATTGTCTCACCATTTTTAGTAACTTCATTGCATATATATTCCACTAAAATGGCACCTAAATCAAAAGCATCAAAGAAGATGGTCTCTGCTGAACTAGCCACGTTCCAGGAATCCTTCGACTTGATGGTGTCGAAGATCCACTTCGAACAGATTCTCTCAAGGGAAGCACTGACCATGCCGGAAATCGCACCTGTCGCCCAACTTCTTTCCGACCACGGTCTGCTCAACTGGGCAACTCTCTCTCCATCTAAGCTGCTCAGAAAGCAAGTAGCCCATTTCTACCGGAATCTGCAACGCGATGCTAAACTCGGGCTTGTCACGACCATTCCGTGCAAGAAACGAATCAACACTTCCCGATCGATTGAAGAAACAGCTGTCGAGATAGAAGTGTCTAAAGAACTGGGAAAGATCATCCCCAGAAATCGGGAGGCTGTACACATGATGGGCAACTTCACCGACAAGGAAGCAGATGCTTTTATGCAAACTATCCTCATTGTCCCTGAACCATTGAAGGGAAGTATGCAGAGGACCAAACTGAAGCCGGAGCACCGACTTTTGTTTGATGTAATATCAAAGTGTGCTTTCGCATATGGAGGAGCTTTCGGCAATATAAGCAGACCGAAGCTCAAGCAGCAGAAGGCCTTGGAAGAAAAGTACAAGATAGACTGGCTGAGCTATTTTGAAAGTCAGCTGTGGGCAGAGAAGCTGAAGATCTCTGAGACACTAGCTGAGTCTGGAGAGAAACTGTTGAGTGTCAGGGGAACACTCAACTTCGGCACCAAGATATCAGCCCTGATTCTCCGAGCAACCAAGGGTCAGAAGCTAACTTGGGAAGGTAGTGAGGACCCTCCTTTCAACAAGCTGATGCTGTTAGCCAAAAAGGCTAGGGATGTTTTGGAAGCCGTGTACACTCCCAAGGGAGCCACAAAGCCAGCTGTGGAGACGGCCCCAGCAGTCCGCCGCCCATCAAGGTCCAAAACTGCTAAACGCCAGCTGGAGGAAGTAGCTGAGGAAGAGGATGAAGAAGAAGAAGAAGAGGTGGAACCCCTCAAGAAAAAGCCCAGGATCAAAATCATCCAGCCAGCAGCTCAACCGGCTGCGACGGGTCCAGTGGTGGTGATACCAGCTGAGAAAACAGCTGAGGAGAAGGAATCAACTGAATCCAGCCAGTCGGTTGATCCAGCTGGGTTTGTTCTTCAACCCCGTCAACAGAAAGAAATGGTTGAAGGAAAGGAGACCGACGTTGAGGAGTCCAGCTCATCCTCAGATGACTCTTCTTTATCTGAGGAGTCCCACGACAGTCCACCCTCTCCACCAACTGGAGCTGATGCCAGCCAGGTAAACCCACCTGCGTCTGAGAAAACTATTAAGCCCGCCCAGTCTCTTCCCCAAGAGGATTCAGTTCTCTCAACTGATCCTCAGTTAGAAATTCCGAGCCTCACGCTCGATGCCAACGTTGAGACCGTTCCTTTGGCCAACATTGATGAAACCATTGAACCCTTCTCCTTTGATATTGATCCCCCCCAAATTGATGAAGAAGCCAACCGCCAGGCAATTCTGGCTGAATATGAAGGCAGGATGGACTACTGCTTTCGAAAACTGATAGGCATGTTCCCAGAGGCAAGCTCGATGCCCATCTTTGCCATGTTTGGAACTGACCTGCTCTATCAGTTCAGCGTAATCTTCAGCTACTGGTACGTCAAGGAGGAAACCCTGAGGATCCACGGCTGGGACAGGTTGAAAATTGATGAATCCAACCTGAGGGTGTACTTCGACTACCTGAAGGTGGCCTTGCTCCGTCGACGCTTAGATCTGAGTAAAGAAGAAGGGAAAGACACCAGAGAGTTGTGCGACAATCCTGGAGCTGTACAATTTCTTGGAGGAAGTAGATGAAGCTGACGAGGCTGCCAAGAGGGAAGAAGAAAAGCTCAAACAATACCTGGCTAGTCGAACAGCCATGGTTGTAGTGGACCCAACAGCCCAGGCACAACAGCAAGAACTGCCTGGACCCTCTGATCAGCCAGCACACTCCACGGATGATATTTGTGAATTGATCACAGAGAGGGTTACACAGGTGCGAATGGAACTGCTTGCCATCTTCCAGGCCAACCAAGCAGAGCAGCAGCAAATGCTCCAGAATGAGACTGAGAAGCTCCAGCAGCTGATGGAGGAGAATGAATCTTTGAAGAATCAGCTGGAACAACTCTCCACCTCCCTACAGCAAAAGCTAGAAGACGTCTCCACTTCTACCAGCTCGGATGTCAAAGAACTGAAGAAAGCGGTACAAGGACTCAGCTCGGACTTTAACGTCTACAAGCCTATTGCTGAATCCAACCTTGCAAAGTCCCAGCACACACAGGACCAGGAGTGGATGTCTCAGTTCGAAAATTTTCGAGCTGAATTTGTCACCCTTCACAAGGATGTCTCTGCAACCTTTGCCGCCTTGAAGCAAGCCGAACAAAAACGCCAAGACCTGGAGCTGGCGAAGAAGGTTGAAGAGAAAGATGCTGTGGAAGAACTCTTCTCCCGAGTTCAACAAGTAGAAGCCAAGCTGACCTCCCTGGATGGCTCAGTTGCCACCCTTTTGGATGATGCCAAAAAGGGGGAAGGACAGAAGCCAGCAGCTATTGCTGGACAAGGGAAAGTTGCAGCAGAGATGCAAAAGGAAGGAGTGCCAGCTGGAACTCAGGGGAAAGGAGCTGAAGGATCTCAGCTGAAGGACACAGCTGCAGAAGGAAAAGAGCAGGAACTCGAAGTCTCCCAAGACCTCGTAGCTGAGCTTACAGCCGAGCTGGATGCCGATCTTGACGGAATCTCAGTCGAAGATTGCATCGAAGCTGCAAAAGCTATGGGGGAGTCCAAGGAGAACTACTTGAATCCCTCTTGGATCAAGAAGTTTGCTGCAGATCAAGCCAAGAAAGTGGCCAAGTTCGAAAAAGAACTGGCTAAAATTGAAAAGAGCGTGGATAGAAACAAAGCCAGCCGAAGCGTCAGAAGAATCAACAAACACCAGATGAAGGCTGAGGCTAGGAAGAAGACTCAACAGCTACAAAGAAATGCCCCGCTCCAGTCACGGTTCCCATATATTGACAAGTGGATGAACATTGAGTGGAACGATGATTGGGAGCAGTTCAAGCATGAGTTCATCAACGACTTCTACTACAGGAAGGTCTACTCAACTGAAGACCCAAGGCAAGCCTTCAAGGAAGCCTTGTGAGAGATCAGATCTGGGGACCCTGGGATGTTCAGTCAATTCCAGCGAGCCATGGTAAAAGCTCAGCTCGATCCTAACACAGTTCCGGTCCCGCAGAAGGTCAGATATCGCCCTCAGATGATCAAAGGCACAAGTACTCCTAACAGAAATGCGATCATGGCTGAGGCGAGACAAGTGTGCAAGGAACATGGAGTGAATACCGGAACTGAGTCAGCTGCTAAGAGAGAGATCTTTGACCGTATCTTCAGCAAGTACGGCCAAGAGTATTTTTGAGCTGATGTAGTTTTTGAGCAACTGATGTATCTTTAACTATTTTGTACTTATCCTTGTAATCATCAGTTGTAATGAAAACTTCAAGTATATATACGATTCAACTTGACGCACAATATCTCATTGTCCAAGCTATGAATCGCAGTCCTTTTAAATATCATGTTATAACTGTGCTAACCCTTTGATGTTTTATCTTATAGACTGTCTAGAATTTCAGCTGAGATTTTAGGTCAGTTAGTAAGGTTTAGATCAGTAGCAGTTTCAAGTTGTAAGTGGTTTTGGCATCATCAAAAAGGGGGAAATTGTTGGGAAATTTATTAGTATGAGTTTTGATGAATTCCAAAACCAACTGACCCCAACCGAGTAGATATTGCCAGTTCCTAATGTTAGTAGTTAGGCTCGCTGTTTGAGCAATGTTAAGATTTTATCTTTATAGATCTCCAGCTGAAGACGGCAACATAGCAACACTCGGATACAACCCCGGATGGAAGATCGGATAAGGAACATCAGTTACAAGACTCTGTCTGATGAAAGAGTTATGCCAAAAAGGGGAATACTTTTTGACAACTGAGAGTTCAAGCCAACTGTTCAGTTGGAACATCAGCTATAGAATGCCATCCGATAAAGAGAATGTTTCAAGAAGGGAAAAGTTATGAAGAAGTCTCAACATGAAGTTCAAAGTCAGCTGAGAGTTCAACGATTCAGTCAGAACATCGGCTGAAGACCACTCAGATGAAGATCAAGATTTTCAACCGACTAACCAAGGTTGACTGTCAGAAAGGTTATAAATTTGAAATTAAAAAAGGAAGTCACGTGAAGGTTTGACCGTTCAGTCATTACCTCATTTGGCCCAACACAAGGTTGTCTCAGATGGAAAGCAGAAGAGCACAGATGCCATATCGGGAAAGTCTGCAGAGATGAGAGACAAGCCATCACTATCAAAGAACAGAGATCAACAGCTCCTCCGACGGCTAGTTGATTCTCTCCGCCTATAAATAGAGGCATTCATTCATTCGACAATATACAAGACAGAGAAAATTTGAAGTGCACCTACGAGAGAAACAAGAGAAAAGAAAATCTGCAAAATCACATTCTAAGAGCATCAGTAACTGAGAGTTCCGAGTGGTAGAACATTAGTAGCTGAGAGTTCATAGAATTATAATCTGTCTTAGATCTTAGTTTGAGTGTTCATTCGTTCAAGCCATAGATCCAGCTCACATTCGTGTTCGAGCTGTAGTTGGAAAACCCACCCACATACACACCCTAAAAAGTGTTTGTTAGGATCATACTCTCCTGTAATTGAGTAGTTAGGTTGTCAAGTACCCGCAAACCTTACATAGGTTGTTAAGTACCCGTAAACTTAACTGTAAAGGTTGATAAGTACCCGGAAACTTATTGCAACGGTTGCACAGCCCGCGTAAGCTGTGTGGAACTGTCCTGAAGAACTTGGACTGAGGTGTGTGGACTCACATCTCCCCGTGGAAGTAGGAGTTCTCTCTGAACCACGTAAATCCTGTGTGTCTGTGTTTATTTCTGTTCAGTTATTTATTGCATTTTCAACTGACCAAACTAACCGGCATACAAACTGCATCTTTACATATCAACTGTCTTGGTTATTGACCAACCTTGCACAAAAGTGTGAGTTATTTTACGAGTATAATTTCCACCACATTCCGCATGGCACCACTCTCACAGCTGAGTTCTCTTACTCAGTTGTGATTCCAGTTGTAATTTAAGATTTTCCCTTAAGATAAGTTATTATCCTACCCGTTACTGATCCGTGTTTCTTAAAAAAATTTGTAGGATGGATACTAGATTTGACACGGCGCAAGAGAGCCAATCCCCGCCACAGCGTACTTGGGCAGATCAGATATTAGATAAGTATCGAGATTTTGAGGCAGACCCGAATCACGATATGGGACAAATAATTAGTAACTTCTCGACAGTTTATTATTCAGCTCGGCATTCTGTTACAGAAAGTCAGACTATTTTCGACCTGATTATGCGACTATCAGAGGAGTGGCGTGGTTGGGCACACGACACGGCGTGGTACTACCTTGGAGTGTTTGGTGACGACGTAGAGCCGACGGGTGATTACTTAGGATTCGCTCTAGCAGTACACAAACATTTCTTTCAGAGCAGAATCATAGCATCATATCCCATTCAAGAGCACCCTCCCTACACTCACTTTCCAGCAGATTCAGAGTCAGAGCATGTTGAGATAGATCCAGAGATGGCCGCACAATTAGAGATACCTCCAGTGATTGTACCTAGTGAAGACACAGAGGAGTTAGTATCAGAGGCAGAGTACCCGGTGATTGGCGCGGATCTTACCGCTATGATAGAGTTACCATACCCCTTCAGACCACTTGACGAGATCTGCTCAGAGTTGGCTAGAGTCAGAGCAGAGTTTGAGGCAGGACCATCCAGGGTCCGTTCTACAGAGGAATACGAGTCTAGTTCACCTCCCGAGCACCTGCTGCCTCCAAAGAAGAGGACAGTAGAGACAAGTTTGGAATACTTGGTTTCAGACTCGGAGAGGGCCGTTTCAGAGGTTCCTTCACCACCACTACTTGTACTTTTGGATGGCTCCATGATTAGGGTTGACGAAGCACTTCAGCTCGTCTTTAATTCAGATTCAGAGGAGGACCCAGAGGAGGACTCCGAGGTTTTGCAGGCCGTAGAGGGCGGTAGTGACTCGACAACAACTTGTTGAGCAGGGCGTCTTAGACGTATAGTAGTAGCAGAAGCACTTTTTGTCTTGTATATAGTCGGATCAGTAACTAGTTTTTGTAGTACTTTATGCGGATACGTAGTTTTATGGATCATTTCCGTTGTAGTACTTCCAGCAGTACAGTAATGCAACCAGTAGTGCATCCTATACATAGATAGGCAGATGGCCTAGCTTAGACTTGTTGAAGTCTAGACTTATTCTTGTATAAGTCCTCGTTGGAGGCAAAACTAGTATTCTTTTTTATGTATATATATATATATACATGACCCATGAGAGGGTTTTGATCACAAGAAAGTTTCTTTTAAATCGTGTAGTAAACAAGAATGTCGAATGAACTCGTGTAACGAGAGTTTAAGTTTAACTTGGGAAGTTAAAAGATGAAAGAGCTAGTAATGAAGTTAATTCCCTAATGTCTTTAAATTGAACTTGTTTAAGTTGCAAAAGGATTAGTAATTAAAAGAAAGGTTTAAGGTAAGGCGCTAATGAGTACTCTCGTTTCCTCTAGTTTCGAAAATACCGCCAAGAAATGTTAACAATCAAAGAGGCCCTGGTAGGCCCCGAGGACGTGGTAGACGTCAACCAGAAAATGAAAGGGAACAAGAACAAGAACGTAATGATACCCCTCCAACATCACCATCACCACCACCTCCACTACCACCCCGTCGGGATATTGAGAAACTTTTCCTCAAACGAAACCCCCCTGTATTCAATGGAACTGGCAGCCCAAGCAATGCTGAGCTTTGGGTGCGGACCATTGAGAGAATTTTCAAACTCCTCAGAGGTACTGATGAGGAGCGACTATCATGCATAGCATTCCAGCTTTTTGGACTAGCTGACTACTGGTGGGAGGCTCGGTAGAAGGTTATACAAGTAGAGCATCTGGCTCGATTCACATGGGAAGAATTTAAAGAGGTATTGTTTGACAAATATGTGCCGAAGAAGTATAGAGCTCAGAAGGAGGCTAAGTTCTATAATTTGAAACAAGGTAAGATGACGGTCACAGAATATGATGCAAAGTTCTGTGAGTTGTCGAGGTATGCGCCAACTCAGGTCGATACCGAAGAAAAGATAGCTAAGAAGTTTCGTGGGGGACTTAGACACGAATTGGGAAAAGCATTAGCCAGTCATGGGGGACTGAGCTATACTGATGTTCTAGGGCGAGCCCTAGAGATGGAGGCCGTAGTGCCTGATGAGAAGAAAGTGATAACAGCCACCCCAGCTCCAACCCAGAATCAAAACCGAGGCTATTATAACAACAATAATAGCAACTACTTAGGGAAAAGAAAGTGGGAAGGGGGAAATAGCCCTGGCTATAATCAGAATTATAACAATCAAGGGAATAAGAGGAATGGAAATCAACGAGGCTTTCAGCAGCCTAATCAGGGTAATAACAACGGCAAGAGGCCATGGCAGGGAAATAGTCAGTCGGGATTGTACATCCAAGGAAATAACCAAACTGGACCATGGAGAGGTAATAATCAGCAAAACCAGCCGCAAGGACAACAGAGGAATTCCAATCAGGGAGGAAATAACCCAAGGAGGGTTATCAATCCTGTTTGTCCTAAGTGTAATAGTACGCACCCCGGTGTTTGTCCAGCCGGCACTGGTGTTTGTTTTAACTGCGGACAGAAAGGGCACATGAAGAGGGATTGCCCGAAACTATTTCAAGCAGCAGGACAGAACCAGTTTAGACAGCCCCAGCCTTTGAGGGCGATACAGGCACAGCCGCAGCAACAGATGACCCAGCAGCAATTTCAGCAGAACGCTCAACAGCAGCAGAATGCAAGGGCATGCGCGATCAAACAGGGTGCACAGCATAAAAGGAAAAGGAACCTAGCAGGTATGGACAAACTTCATAACACCCCCATTAGGATATTGTTTGATACTGGCACATCGCATTCTTTTATTGCTGGATCTTGTGTGATAACTTAGATATTAGACCTGTAAGAGCTGCACACGCTATGAGAATAGCTACACCTTCAGGAGAGATCACTTCTTCCACACATGTTTGCTCTAACCTAGAACTAGAAATCGAAACTCTTAAGGTTAAAACGAACAACTTAAACGTAATAATAATGTGGGACGTAGATATAATCTTAGGAATGGACTAGTTGTCAGAGAATTATGCCACGATTCTCTGCAACGAGAGAAAGATCTATTTTCAACCCCCGGGTAGAGAACCAACTGAATTTTTATGGGATTACGATGGATAGGAGGATACCGATAATATCCGCTCTATAAGCTAAGAAGTTAATAAGGAAGAAAAGAACCACAGCATATCTCGTGTACCTAGTTGAAGAACCAGGAGCCAAGAAGACCATTCAAGACGTGAAGGTTGTGAACGAATATGAAGATGTCTTTCCAGAAGTATTACTTGGTTTACCACCAGATCGTCATGTAGATTTCACGATTGATTTGGAATCAGGATCGGCTTCCAAATCAAAAGGCCATATATAGGATGGTACCAAAAGAGTTAGAAGAGCTTAAGATCCAACTGCAAGAGTTGTTAGACCTTGGTTTCATCAGACCAAGCGTTTCCCCTTGGGGAGCACCAGTTCTGTTGACAGAAAGAAGGATGGTGCATAGACTATCGTGAATTAAATAAGATTACCCTTAATACTAAGTATCCTTTGCCAAGGATAGAAGACCTTTTTGATCAGCTTACGGGCGTAGGAGTCTTTTCAAATATATATATATATATATATATATACATAGATTTAAGATCCGGGTATCATCAATTGAAAGTCAAACCCGAGGACATACCTAAGACTGCTTTCTGAACCAGATATGGCCATTACGAATTCCTAGATATGCCATTTGATTTGACTAACGCTCCCGCAGTATTCATGGACCTCATGAATGAAGTTTTCACCCCTACTTAGACAAATTCGTCTTAGTATTCATCGATGACATTCTCATTTACTCTAAGAATGAGAAAGACCGTGAAGAACATCTGCGGATAGTGTTGGAAACACTTAGAGCCGAGAAACTCTATGCTAAGTTCAGTAAATGCGAGTTTTGGTTAGAGGAAGTAATGTTCCTTGGACATGTAGTATCAGTAGAAGGCATCAAGGTAGATCCCGCCTAGGTAAAGGCAGTATGCGATTGGAAATCGCTGACAAGTCCGAACGAAATTAGGAGTTTCTTAGGATTAGCCGGTTATTACAGAAGATTCATCGAAGGATTTTCAACGATTGCTAGACCTATGACGCAACTACTTCGGAAGGAAAGCAAGTATAAATGGACGGATGAATGCGAGAAGAGTTTTCAGACATTCAAGGACAAGTTAACCACAGCACCAGTATTAGCTCTTCCAGACGCAAACAAAGAATATGTGGGTTATACAGATGCCTCTAAAAATGGATTAGGATGTGTACTGATGCAAGATGGAAAGGTGATAGCTTACGCTTCACGACAACTTCGACCTCATAAGGTTGATTACCAACCCACGACTTAGAACTAGCAGCCGTTGTGCATGCGCGGAAGAATTTGGAGACACCATCTTGTAAGGATTGAGATCTTCACAAATCACAAGAGTCTAAGTACTTCTTCGAGCAAAAAGGAATTGAATATGAGACAAAGGAGGTGGCTCGAATTGGTCAAAGATTACGACTATGAAATTAACTACCACCCAGGAAAAGCGAATGTAGTAGCAGATGCGCTGAGTCACAAGGCTTCAACCAAGTTAGGATGTCTGTTTGTCGAAGAAGAAACTCTAGTACGAGAATTTGAAAAGATAGAAATAGAAGTGCTCGATACACCAGCAACAATCACAAGTCAACTAGCGACACTAGTAGCTACACCAGACTTACGAGAAAGATTACAAGTGCCTAGAGAAAGGACGAGTCGATCGAGAAGCTTCGACTAAGGATAAGAACGGATAAACCAGACAGTTATTCCGAAGCAATGGATAATATGATAGAAATTAAAGAATGGACTTAGCATTCCCGATGACAACAAATTTAAGACTTAAGAAATGATTTTTGGTAGAATTGATTGAAACGAGACGTTTCCTCGTTTGTAGAAAGATGTTTAGCTTATCAGCAAGTGAAAGCTTTACACTGATGACCATACGGGTTGTTATAACCGTTAAGTATTTCTATGAAGAAATAGAAGAATATTTTTGACGTTGATCAAATTGTTATAACGATAGTTATTGAGCTATGATAAGTATTGTGCCTTACAAGGCCTTGTAGAAGAAGAAGTTTCAAATAACTGTCTTATTGTCATAAGGTAAGTGAAAGAAAGAACCTAGGATCAGATACGGTCAGGGAAATGATCGAGATTATTCGGCAGACACGAGTTAGAGTGAAAGAAACCTAAAGGTAACGAAAGAAAGAAGTTTAGAAAAGACAAAAGACTTAAGAAATATGTGCCGATTAAGCTTAAATTTAGAAAATAGGGACAAGACTTTCCTCATGATTATCCTTTAAAGGATAATATAATTAATTCCATGTCAAGTATTAAGCTTTGACAAAGATTTATATAATTAGAGGATATCTAAAAAAAAAATATAGCTTCCAATAAGGATAATTTTGGCTTTATCGCCAAATTCATGGAATGTTTATTAAGTATGTGTATTCGATTCTACACACGTAGTTTTGTCAGCAAGACGTTGTTCTTGAAACTGACTTAAGATATGAAGAAAGACCTCAATCGATCTTAGATCGAAAAACGCAAGAGTTAAGAAGCAAGTCGATACGATTAGTAAAAGCATTATAAGACCATCACGGGCAAGAAGAAGCCACGTGAGAACTCGAAGAAGAGTTGAGGAAGGAGTACCCCGAACAGTTTAAGAAGATAAATAAATTTCGGGATGAAATTTTTCATAAGGGGGGTAGGATGTAATACCCCAGAAAAATTCTACCGTCTATAAAAATGAAAGTTAATAATAATTATGGCTTTGCATGCCTAAGATCATGAAATTAAATTCTAAGATTAACGGTAAAATCTGTTTCCGAAAATAAATTATGGAAGTCAGTCAGATGACTACTGTATTAGGGTTTTCGCGTACGAAAACTTTTGAGTTCTAGAACTCAGTTCGAAAAACTGTCGAACTTTACATTCACTTTTTCTTCGAGACGAGTAAGTTAGGAAAAATCAATTATTATTATTTTCCGGACAAAATTTAGATTGTGATGTCCCGAGTTTTTGTCGGATTTTAGAAATTAAATTATACTTTTTAAGTATGTAAAATATTTTGGATTTAATGGTCGAATTAGATTTTGACGAAAACGTAACCGACTACGTTTTTAATTCTCAATTTTTATAACATCGTAACGAGCCGGAAAAACGCGATAATTGTAGTATTAAAACTCCTCATGGCCGACATCACCCTCATACTCAACCATAGGATATTTCATTTTTATAGTTGATGGTCCCGATACGAGTTACTGGTGTATGGGAGGGGGGGGGGGGAATACACCAGTTAGGATTTTTCAACTTTGAAAACTTAACCCCCGAAAAACTTCAACTGAGTAAATCACTTATCTTAAACATTTAACAATTCACACAGAATTGCTCTTAAACAATAAATAGAAATAAAATTTCAAGATCTTATTTCCATCCTTTATCTTATAATTCTTTTGCATTCTTAATTTATTTCCTATTACTTCCTTTCTTTATTCTTTCTTACTTTCTTCCATTATTTCTTCCTTAGAGAAAATTTCTTAACGATTCTTTACTTATTAAACAAAGTACGAACTCTTAACTTTCGACTTCGCAGTTTCCTCAAAGGAAAACTCTTAATGATTCACACTTATTAAAACAAAGTACGTCTACTTTGTTCATGTTACTCGTACGGAAGTAACATTCATTTCTTTCGCTCACTTTGATTCCCTTTATTCTGTCTTCCTTGACTCGATCATTTCTTTCTTATTTCGAAGTCAACGCTCCTCAAACGTCCATTCGTTTCTTTCGTTCACTTAGTACATAATTAATTTACCTTATCATCATTTATTTTATTTCCTCGAAGGAAATTCTTATCAACTCTTAATTACAAAAACAAATTAACTCTGTCGAGTCTTTATTCATGTCACTACGCACGTGACATTCGTCTATAGAAGTCCTTCCCGTTTTACGGTCTCCTTTCGAAATCATTTGGAAACAATACTTCTTAAAGCGTCTATGTTCTCAAGGAATCGGAAAGTCCTTAGAATCATAGTCTATGTTCTTCAATGAACCGGGAAGATCCCTAGAATCAATCTAGGTTCTTGTGCCAACAAACTTTTCAAATTAAAAGAAATTATTGCACAAATAATTTCACATAATATAGTCCTCGTACTATCATATAATCACAAAATATCACAAGTATATCTCTTATACTTTCAAACAGTTCTTTACTTGGCACTTTTATTTCAAAATTCCTTGCATACTTATCAATAATTTTCCTTAAAAAGGAATCACATTTCTTGAGACTCTTTCCTTTCTGTCTTTCTTT
The DNA here is from genome assembly GCA_029490685.1 of Schizonepeta tenuifolia. NCBI lineage: Eukaryota > Viridiplantae > Streptophyta > Magnoliopsida > Lamiales > Lamiaceae > Schizonepeta > Schizonepeta tenuifolia. Next base: position 49,353,740 of record CM055956.1, on the reverse strand, counting down.
CTTTCTTTCTTTCTTTCTTTCTTTTCCTTCTTTCTTTTCTTTCTTTCTGTTGAGTCGACGTAGCGAGAGGTTGAGTTGTCGTCTACACTCTTAATCTTAGTGTCACGACCTAACTTCACTTGAAAGAAGACTTAGGTATAGAGTACGAACGAATACTCTATCTGACTACACGAAAGAAGACTTGTATGCAGAGCAGAAACGATTGCTCTGATACCACTCTGTCACATCCCCAAATCCCGAGGGACGGTAGAAACCGGGGTGCGACTGGAATTGGATTAAAGAAGCGGGGAAGAAATGGGATGAATGAATAAACATACATTAAAATGACAGAATACTTCTATGAACCTGACTTCATTAGATAAAGAAAGAGTTGATCTCGAAGGATCACTCGACATAGTTCTCTAAAAGCAAACTAAGTTATAGTATAGAACTTAGACTACAGAGTTATATACAAGATAATACAAAAAGGTTTAGAGTTTGGCAGCGGAATAAACGTAGAATGTGACTCTGTTCTTCTTTCCTATCACTATCCTACTCAACCATCACCGCTTCCGTCGCTCAACCTGCACATTTAGAAAATATATGCAGGGCTAAATACATAAAGAACTTAGTGGGCACTTTGCCGAAAACATATAATAAGTATTGATAAATTAGGCATTCTTATCTCTGTAGCACATCGGGGTTTTCTTTTAAAATGCTCGTGTCTACTAAAAACATTTTCTTATCATTTTCACAATTTAGCTTGGCCAAGCATTTTTCTGACAGATGTTACGTTCAATCTTGCCCAATAAGAATCACCGTGGCTGGTTACCCCTCAATAGGATACCACATACACCACAGGCTACTGTGTACACTAACTCTGGAAAGCAAGTCGGCTAATTCAAAGTCCTATCGTTTTAGTTAATAAGTCGGTTAACTAATAAATTCTGGATAGCAGGTCGGCTAACTCAGACGGGTACAAGAGAACTCACATAAAACATAAAACAGTTTATGCCTGATAATCACTTTTGATAAACACAGTTATGAAAGCTATAAATATCACTTTCGATTTGTGGAAAAACCCACATTTTGTTTGGTATATATAAAAGCCCACCTTAAAGATTACAGAACTTCTAATCGAGCTTCATCGTACATAGCCATACTTTGATAAGTCATCGATACGATAAATGAAAATGGAAATCGAAAACGATTTAGTCTTTTACGTCTTTAAGCTTTTAAGACCTTTGCACGCTAAACTAAAACTCTTTTAATTAAATAAGAAACGAGATACGAATACATCTTATTAACTTTTCTATCGTTACTTAGATTCATTTATTCGTCTCTTATGAAAATTCCAACGTTATTAGAATTCGATCAAATTCTACAATATTATTCATCATCTATCAAGAATCATTAATACGTACGTCATAACCTCAAATCATTATCCAAGCTCGACTTATCGACGAGCTTTCGTCTCTTACATTTTTAGTATTATTTTTAGAATATTCCAAATAAATTCATGTGATCATCTTTCATTAACTAGAACCTTAATCCATCATTAATTCCTCAATTAAAACAAACTACACTAAACCCCTAAATCCTTAATTAAAATCGGCATTCATAAATAATTAAGAGGGGTGATTTTCTTCATTGATTTAATCCATAATTCCATTTCTAATCCTACTACAACATATATTAATCAAGAATTAAACTTCTACATCATTAATTGAATTTCAACCCTTGAAACCCTAGCCCCTAAAATCGGTCCACCTTAATTCTTTAGGGTAATCCATTTCTTCTTGTATAAATCATCAATTAAACACTTCCTAAGCCTAATCATCCAATCAATTTTGAGATCAAAGCATCCTAACTACTTTCCCCTAATTTTCGGTCATACCCTAGGTTTAGTGTTCTTGATTTTCTCATCAATTAAACCATGAGAATTAATTCCTATCCATCTTATATCATGAAATTAAGGATTAAAACATCCTAATTCCAATCCTAAATTTTAGGTCATAATGAAAAATGAAAGGAATGAAATTCCAATTGGATAGAAGAGAAGCTCATGTAATTACCTTGATTGTTATGAGATTAAAAATGAAATTTGATGGATGATTGATGAACTTGTGAAGAAATTCCCTTGAAGAAGCTTGAGTCTCTAATGGAGGAATGAAGGAAATTTGGGAGAGAATATGTGTGTGTATTGGCGTGAAGAGGGAGGGAGAGAAGAGAGGTTGATGACAAATTTTGTGATACTTTTGTTAAGCATGAGATGGCCATTATTAAATTATAAGAATTAGTAAGAATAGGTGAGTCATAAAGTTATACACTATAAAAATGAAATATCCTATGGTTGAGTATGAGGGTGATGTCGGCCATGAGGAGTTTTAATACTCAAATTATCGCGTTTTTCCGGCTCGTTACGATGTTATAAAAATCGAGAATTAAAAACGTAGTCGATTACATTTTCGTCAAAATCTAATTCGACCTTTAAATCCGAAATATTTTACATACATAAAAAGTATAATTTAATTTCTAAAATCCGACAAAAACTCGGGACATCACAGTCCAAATTTTGTCCGGAAAATAATAAAAATCGATTTTTCCCAACTTACTCGTCTCGAAAAAACCGTGAATGTAAAGTTCGACGGTTTTTCGAACTGAGTTCTAGAACTCAAATGTTTTCGTACACGAAAACCTAATACAGTAGTCATGTGACTGACTTCCGTAATTTATTTTCGGGTGCGGATTCACCGTTAATCTTAGAATTTAATTCATGATCTCAGGCGTGCAAAGCCATAATTATTATTAACTTTCATTTTTAAAGACAGTAGAATTTTTATGGGGTATTACACTTATATTTTATTATTTCATATTCAATTAAGAAATTTTCTCTTTAATTAATTAACTCTAATTTTATTATTTTTATTTCAAAATTCTTCAAATAATTTATGATCAAATGAGTAAACGAACTCGACTCAATTAAACTTCTCACTAAGTTTCTTATGCTCGACTTCTCTAATCTTTTCTCTTTTAGGGGAGAATTTATTTAATTTAAAATTTAACTATTATTATTATTTCTCATTATTTCTCGTTCAATTGAATGACTCGACCTTGACTACTCTTCTCAATTTCTATACTCTATTCTCTTGGCTCTAATTCATCTTTTATTTCTCAATTATTAGCTCTCTTACTCTCTATTATTTATTTAACTCAATTTTGCTCCTTTAAACTCTATTTATTTAATAAAGAACTATTGTTATATGTTTTTTTCTCAAGTAATGACTCATCATTAACTTTTCTCTCTAATTTCTATTTAATTTTATTCTCATTACTTTTGGATTATTTTATTAATAAATAATTAATTTTTTTTAGAATTAATTTTAATGATATTCAAATCTTCAAATAAACACCAAGAACACCTAGAACACCAAGAACACATATTCAAAAACTCATATTTTTCACCAAGAACACCTAGAACACACACTAGGCATTCATCTCATTTTTTTCGATTTCTTCTCATTTTCATACATAGAAATTTATCTTCTTCATCTCAAAAATACTCATCTAAAATCTAATACATCCAATCTAACATAAACATGCTCATATCATCATATCATCAAAAATCATCTTAAAATCATCAAATTATCATCAAAAAAATTTTTCTCCTATATCATGCATATATCGATTTTCTCCTCATTTTCAACATAGGGAATTAAATCATCATACTCTCATAATAATATCATCAAGAAACACATATCATCAAGAAACACATATCGTCAAAAACTCATAAAAATTATTTTTCTTTCTTCTTTATACTCATTTTCGGTTTTTAATAAATTTTTGGGGGTTTTGATTTTCTTTTCTCTTTTAATTCATGGATTAATTCCTAGGCTTGATTTTCCTAACGATTTCCTCACTCGAATCTCATCTCGAATCCTAGTTTTCCTAAGCATAATTTAAAACATGCATGCATCATTCTTTTAGGGATTAGAGATTACATAATATACAATTAATCAAATGGAAACCTACTTTAGAAATTTAAATTGAAGCTTCCTCTCTTGATTCTCCTTTGGTGGATTTCACCTTGAAATTTCCATGGCGGATTTCACCTTGAACCTCAAGAAAAATAGAACAATAATTTATCATCTCTTCAAGGGCATGTATGCCGAAAATTTAAAGAAAATAAGGGAGATGATTTTGATTTGATATTGAATTCAAGAATTTATGAATTTGTTACCTCTTGGATTAGAGTTTGAAGAATTAGGAATGATGATGATCTCTTTGAAACTTGGAGGCTTGGAAGCTTGAAGATTGAAGCTTTAATGGAAATTCTCCAACTTTGTATATGTGTGTGTGTTACGGTAGAGAGAAAAGAGAGATGGGAGAGAGAAATTTTTCTTTCTTCTCTTGGTTGATACTCACGGCAAGAGAGAGTAGAGAGAGTTTGAGAGAGAGTGTAAGAGAGTTATATGATGAAATAAAATGATGAAGATTTAATGATGAAGTTGAATTTAGCTTGGGAATATCATTATGATTATTCCTTATAGGTTTTGACAAATAGGTAGGCTATGGAGAGATTTAGGGAGGGAGAGAGAGGGAGGTCGGTTGAGAGAGGGAGAGAGATGGGAGAGATATTCCATTTTACAGATAAAATTTTACCCGGATAAGAAAATTTTCCGGTAGAATATGTCCGTGTTATTTCATTTATACTGAAAACGGCTCTAAACTCTCCTCGTCTCATTTCCGACATCGAAAACGCCTCAACTCTATCTCATATCTCACGAAATAATTCAAGGATTCCGAATATCAAATTTTTAGGTTAAAATTCCAAGTAACCAAGAAAACCTAAAAATTAATCAGCTAATTAATCCATTAAGAACTAAATTCTTAGAATTCTCTCATATGATCTCGGGTGAGCTTGTAACATATCTCAGGTGTAATGCCCTGGAAATTCCTTACGATCGCAAAATTTTTAATGTTAATAATAATAATGGCTTTGCACGCCTAAGTTTACGATTTTTAAATTCTAAGACTAACGGTCGATTCCGTTTCCGAAAATAAATTACGGAAGTCAGCTAGACGACTACTGTATTTAGGGTTAGCGCGTACGAAAAGTTTTTAGTTCGTGAACTCAGAACGGAAAACTGTCTGATTTTTACATTCACGAAATCGCGATACGAACTTGCCCGAGAAAGTTCGTTTTTATGATTTTCCGGACGAAACTCGGACTGTGCCGTCCCGAGTTTTTGTCAGAATTAATTTTTATAAATTTTATTTTTTTCCAATTAAGTTTTATACGTTAGAATTTTTGGACGAATCGGATCGTGACGATTTTGTGCCGAGCTACGTCTTTCGTCGTTCGATTTCCGTAACGTCGTATTGCGTCGGAAAAGCGCGTATTTTCCCTCCCTTCCCTCTCATAACCGATCCCTCTCTCTTGCTTTAGCAAGATATTTCATCTTTTATATAGTCTTACTTTTTACCTACTACTATTCTAACACTATTCACTTTACACCTATTTAACCTAAGTATATAACCTTGTTATATCATTCTAACTCACATCTCCTCCCTCCCTCAACCCCATTTTCGGCTGCCCCCTTCTCTCTCCCTTCTTCATTTCTTCTTCCTCCATTGTTGAAGAAAGCTTCAAGATCTTGAGCAAGAAAATCACAAGTCTTCTTCCATCCATCAAACTTCATTCCTTCCTTTAGTAAAAATCAAGGTATTCATCTCCTCTTTAATTCTATCCATCCATCATCCACTTCTTTTTATTTTCTTTTTGATCGAAAATTTAGGGGTGATGAACTAGATGTTTTGATCTTCGATTAGTTTAATTAGTTGTGTTTGGATATGAATCCTAGGGTTAAAATTGTTTGAAAATCATGAACCCTAACTCTATGCCAATACCGAAATTTTAGGGCTTATGGTAGGATTTTTGGAATTCTTCAATTGATGTTAAATTCATGCTTAGGAAGTGTTTAATTAGTGATTAGAACCAAGAGAAATCGAAAGCCCTTTGTTTGTTTGAAATCGATTTAGGGTTTAGGGTTTGAAATTGGGGGTTTTTGCATGTTGATGTGTAATTGGACTTGAATTGATTAAATGATGTTATAATAGGATGATTAAGAGTTAAATGGTGTTAATTAATGAAGAAAATCACTCTCTTAAACCATGTATTAAAACCGAAATTAAGGATGAAATTAGGGGTTTTCATGTGTTTGATTTAGATGATGTTTGATTGATGGAATAAGGCTGTAATTGGTATTAATTGTTGATAGGAATTTATTTGAGAATTTTCTAAAATTAATTGGTGGGATGTAAGAGACGAAGAACTCGTCGTAAGTTGAAATATAGTGTTGATATGAAATGATTATATGCATGAAAGTGATTCTAGTTAGATGTTGTTTAATGACGTAAAATTTGAATGAAATCCGACAACTTTGAAAATTTTGTAAGAGACAAACCACTAGTCGTAACTAATAACCGAGAAGTCGAATAAGAATTCTAACATGATAATATCGTTTATAATGGACTTGGGAATAACTTTGTAGTTGATGTCATGAGCTTTCGAGCTAATATAATATGAGTTATAGTGATAGTCGAGAACTAGAACGGGAAATTGATAACTTGTTGGTTTAGTACATGTTAGTTGAAAGCCGACGTTTAGAACGTCGTGCTATTGGACGAGTTTTGAGAAGGAGTTCATCACGTACGGGGGTACGTGTTGACTGCCTTGAGTTTCAAGTTTCATAAGAAATCGAATACGAGAACTTAGAACGAACCTAAGACGTTACACGTCGATTCTATCGAGCAACTAGGGTTAGCGCGGCAGTTTTGCGACCCTCGCCGGAAACTGTAATAACTTTTAGCTCGTTTATCGGATTTGCGATCCGTAAATTGGAGCGTAAACTAGACATCCCAAACTTTCCAACGGTACAGGGCTCATCCCCTGTTTCCAGATCCCCTGTTCTGGGCAGTCCCCAGAGTTTCTGTAATGCGCAGTGAAATTTCAGTTTTCATTCTTCTAAGTTGTTTCGTTCGCAACTTAGTTTTCTTTCGATCGTTTGAGCCGTAATAACTAACGACTATCTTCCTACTGACCCTAGAGTCAAGAAAGGAGCCTTGAGTGCTAATTGAGACGAGACCTTACCTCTTATCCGTTCAAGTAAAGAATTTTAGTTAAGCGAGAAATTGCATAAGTCGTTTAATGAACTAAAACGTAATTTTCCTAAGTCGATTCTTTCCAACTTAGTTCCTTATGATCTTTTAAGTCGTATCGAGCTACCGACTACCTTCTCTACTGACCTAAGATTCGAGTATGAGACCATTCGAGTTCTAAATGGGATTTTTTCGAGTCTCGTTCCCGTTTAAGTAAAATGAATCTAGTAAGCGTGCAAATGCCTAAAGAATGAAACAACTAAAACCTTTTTCGATTTTCTTTGATCGATTATCTTTTATGACCCGAGTTTAAGTATTATTATTTTACGATGAAGGAGGAAGCCAGCGTAAAGAAAGGACGGAAGATCCGAAGATTGGAAGCTAGTACTTCTTAGTTCTGTATTTCAAGGTGTGCTTTTATATATAAAATAAAACGAGCAACGCTCGGAAAATCTTTCTTTATCGCTTTGATATCTGTGTTTTTAAAGTGATATTATGGCATGAACTGTTTTATGTTTTATGTGAGTTCTCTTGTACCTATCTGAGTTAACAATCGTGTTTTCCAGATTTAGAGTTAATCTAACTAGGTTAACTAACGATCGGCTCTGAGTTAGCTGCTAAGTGCTTTCCAGAGTTAGTGCACTTTGTAACCTGTGGTGTATGTGATATCCTGTTGAGGGGTACCAGCCATGGTGAATGAGTTTTGGTCAAGATAAAACGTAACATACCGGAAAAATGCTTGCAAGCTAATTTGAGAAAAGAGCCAGAAAAATGTTTAGTAGACACAGGTTCTTTTCAATAAAACCCCGATGTGCTACAATTATGAAATGCCATATTTATCTATACTTATGATTATGATTTCGGCATCGTGCCCACTAAGTACGTTTGTACTTAGCCCTGCATTGTTTTCTAAATGTGCAGGTTCAAGCGACGTGAGCGGCAACGGTTGAAGTTGAGTTGAAAAGATAGGATGCTTTAGTTAGGACTCTTCCGCTGCCAAACTCTAAGTCTTTTGAGAACTTGTCTATTGAACAAAACTCTGTAGTATAAGTCTATAAACTTGAACTTAGTTACTATCCTGTACTTTTGTCGAGTAATCACTCGTGATTAACTCTTTCTTGTTATATTTAAGTCTTGTTCATTGATTGGTTGATGTCTTTTACATATGTTAGTCAGTTAGCCCCCTTCTTCCCCGCTTCTTTAATCCAACCCCAGTCGCACCCCGGCTTCGGCCGTCCCTCGGGATTTGGGGCTGTGACATCAGGGGTCTTAGAATTAATTCTAGATTCAAAAGACACTAATTAGGTTAAATTCTGAGTTCGTCGGTGAATAGTATTTTCTCGGTTCGCGTTACTATTCACTGAAAAGTAAAAGTTCTCGGATTTTTCTGAAAATCATACTCATGCTCAAACCCATACAAATATACTTAATCAATGCATCACATACTCAATTGAATAATCAAAACGAGAAAAGCTCACATCAAAGCACACAGGGGCATTTCAGTTATTTTCAAATACATATCTTTTCTTGAAGATTCTCTTCACTCAAAACTCATTAATTAAGCGTTTAAACATATTTAAGGCATACTTAAGGGCTCTTGAAAGTTCGGGGTATTACATCCTCACCCCCTTAAAAAAAATTTCGTCCTCGAAATTTACTAACCTCAAGAAAATAGTTCGGGGTATCCCGTTCTCTTCTTTTCCATGAGTTCCCACATAGCTTCTTCGATAATATGCTAACACTCTTAATCTTAGTTAGGGGAATCGACTTCGTTCTAAGCTTCTGGACCTTACGGTCTAAAATTTTCTAGGTTTTCTCCTCGTAGCTTAAGTCGGACTTCAACGCTACACTCTCTTAGCGTATCACGCGCTTTGGACTGAACACGTATTTTCTTAATTTGGATATGTGAAAGACGTTATGCGAATTCCCAAAACTGGGCGGTAACGCTAATCTATACGATACGGCTCTAATCTTCTCAAGGATTTCAAATGGTCCTATATATCGAGGTTTTAACTTTCCTTTGACACTGAAATGGTGCACTCTTCTCGAAGGGGATACTTTCAAAAAGACGTTACTTCATACATCGAACTCTAACTCGGATCTTTGGTTGTCGGCATACGATTTTTTTGTCGACTTTGGGCTTCCTTAATCTTCTCGCAAATCTGACGAACAGATTCTATCATCTCCTCGATCGCATCGGGCCCTATCGCTTTTCTCTCGCCTACTTCGTCCCAATAAAGCGGCGATCTACACTTCTTTCCGTAAAGGCTTCGTAAGGGGCCATTCCAATCGTATTTTAGTAGCTATTATTATACGCAAACTTAATAAGGGGTAAAATTTTCTCCCACTCGTCTCCTTGGTCTAATAAAACGGCTCTCAACATATCCTCAAGGATTTGAATCGTTCGCTCGGATTGACCATCCGTCTGAGGATGCTAAGCATTGCTAAACTGCAACTATGTTCCCAACTTTTTGGTGGAAACTTTCCCAAAAACGGCTGTGAACTTCGAATCTCGGTCGGAGGTAATCGTTCTCAGTACTCCATGTAATTTCACAATCTCCTTAACATAAATCTGAACCAACTTATCCGATCCATAGGTATAAAATGAGCGGACTTCGTTAATCTACCACAATTACCCACACTACTGTATTTCTTTTTCCTTTTGATTTTGAACCATCGTGATACTATCCCACTCCCATTCTGAGACTGGTAACGGTCGTAAGGGTCCATACGGTCTTTGGTATAGAAACTTCTCTTGTTGGCAAGTTAAACATCTCCCAACATATATCGACACATCCTTCTTTAATCCTTCCCACCAAAACTATTATTTTAAGTCTTGGTACATCTTCGTATTGCTGGGATGGGCTGTGTACGGAGTCTCATAAGCTTCACTCATGATCTCGTTTCTCAACTTCTCGTCGTTTGGCACACAATTTCTTCCTTGGAACAACAAAGCATTATCTCTTGACTCGGAGAAATTCTTGACTCCTTCTCTTCTAATCTTCATCCTCAACTTTGACCTTCTATGATACGAGACCTTAAATCTAGCATTACTACCAACGTAGCAATCACTTGCTCTACTATTGCTGGGGGTATGATTACTTCGATTTTCTTGTTCTCAAACTCCTCGATCAATCTTACTTCTTTAGTTAGCAAAAAGCCTAACTTGTTTTCTCCAGAATTCTCCTTCTTTCTCTTTCGGCTCAACGCGTCGGTTATGACATTAGCTTTACCGGAGTGATACGATATCTTGCAATCGTAATCCTTCACCATCTCGAGCCATTTCCTCTGTCTCATATTTAGCTCCTTCTACTCGAAGAAATACTTCAAACTCTTGTGATCTGAAAAGATTTCACACTTGGTTTCATAGGGATAGTGTTGCCAAATTTCCAAAGCATGCACTACGGCTGCTAACTTCAAATCTTGAGTTGGAAAATTATCTTCATGGGGTTGAGTTGCCTGGAAGCATACGCTATCACTCTTCCATCTTGCATTAAGACACATCCTAAGCCTTGAGCTGATGCGTCGACATAAATTGTATAATTTTTTTCCTGGTTCAGGAAGAGCTAACACTGGAGCTATAGTTAATCTTATCTTCAGCTCTTGGAAACTTCTTTCGCATTCCTCCGTCCATTCAAACTTCAATTCTTCCTTTGAAAAACTTGTCATCGGTTTCGCGATCTTGGAAAATCCTTCTATGAATCTCCGATAGTAACCTGCTTATCCGAGGAAACTACGGACTTCATGTACTTACGTCGGTGATTTCCAATCTTGCACAGCTTTTACCTTTATCCATTTCAACTTTAATTCCTTCGGACGAAACTATGTGTTTTAAGAAATTCACTTCTTTTAACCAAAATTCACACTTGTTGAGTTTTGGCATAACACTTCTCGGATCTTAACTTCTTTAACACGATTCGCAGATGCTTCTCGTGTTCGGCCTCATCTCTTGAATACACCAAAATATCGTCTTGTCCTAAAAATAGTCCTTGGAGTATTTTCTTGCTTTATCTTCAGTTGTTGGTATCCAGATCTTAAATCGATCTTGGAGAAAACACCGACTCCTTTTAGCTGATCAAATAAATCATCTATCCTTGGCAAAGGATACTTGTTCTTGAGTGAAATCTTATTAAGCTCTCAGTAGTCTATGCACGCCCTTAAACTATTGTCCTTCTTCTTTAGAATAAAATCGGGGCTTCCCAAGGCGAAACGCTTGGTCGGACATAATTCAAATCTAATAGTTCTTGCAATTGAATTTTTAATTATTGGAGTTCCTTTGGGGCCATTCTGTACGGGCTTTTGATATCGGGGCTGATCCGGGTTCTAAACTCAGAGCCGATCGTTAGTTAACCTAGTTAGATTAACTCTAAATCTGGAAAACACGATTGTTAACTCAGATAGGTACAAGAGAACTCACATAATACATAAAACAGTTCATGCCATAATATCACTTTAAAAACACAGATATCAAAGCGATAAAGAAAGATTTTCCGAGCGTTGCTCGTTTTATTTTATATATAAAAGCCCACCTTGAAATACAGAACTAAGAAGTACTAGCTTCCAATCTTCGGATCTTCCGTCCTTTCTTTACTGCTGGCTTCCTCCTTCATCATAAAATAATAATACTTAAACTCGGGTCGTAAAAGATAATCGATCAAAGAAAATCGAAAAAGGTTTTAGTTGTTTCATTCTTTAGGCATTTGCACGCTTACTAGATTCAAATAAATCATCTATCCTTGGCAAAGGATACTTGTTCTTGAGTGAAATCTTATTAAGCTCTCAGTAGTCTATGCACGCCCTTAAACTATCGTCCTTCTTCTTTAGAATAAAATCGGGGCTTCCCAAGGCGAAACGCTTGGTCGGACATAATTCAAATCTAATAGTTCTTGCAATTGAATTTTCAATTATTGGAGTTCCTTTGGGGCCATTCTGTACGGGCTTTTGATATCGGGGCTGATCCGGGTTTTAAACTCAGAGCCGATCATTAGTTAACCTAGTTAGATTAACTCTAAATCTGGAAATCACGATTGTTAACTCAGATAGGTACAAGAGAACTCACATAAAACATAAAACAGTTCATGCCATAATATCACTTTAAAAACACTTCTGGGAATACGTATTTAAATCTTCTCACGATAGGTACGTCATCGACACTCAACTCTTGGTTCTCATCTTTATTCAAATAAACTAGATACACTTGTATATCTCTTCTCCTCATTAACCTCTGCGCTTTCATAGCCAAGATTATCGGCATACTCTTTCTTACTCTCTTCTCGACTCCAAAAACTATAGACGACTCTTCTCCCGGTGCTGGAATGAAATCTGTCTTTGGTCACATCGAATCGTCGCAAAATTCTCGGTTAACCAATCCATTCATAGGATTTTATCTACGTCCCACATTTGAATCAGGTTTAAGGTTTTCGCTAACAACTTGCGATTTTCGAATTCAAATTCTAAGTTCGAGCAAACACGCGACAATAATGCTGACTTACCAAAATGGGCAGTCACTCTAAGCACCTGATTCGATTCTTCTACGTTCAAACCTAAGTTTTCTACACACGCGATACATATAAATGAATACAAAATGCCGATATAAAACAATATCAGGTATGCCGTTAAGCTTCCCATACCTGCTAGATTTCCTTGGTCTTTAGCTGACGGTTTCTGCTCAATTGCAAGGGCTCTTTGGAAAAGCGGGGATTTCTCCTGGGAAGGTTGATGTCTTGGCGGTTGCGATTTATGCTGATGCTGGAAAAACTTTTGCTGTCGGGTCGCCTCAACTGCTTTCATCTGCTGAAACTGATTTGGTCTTCCGTCACTCATTCCTTGTTGCTTACTTGGGCACTGGTTTGAAAAATGACCAGGCTGTCCACAAGTATAACAAACATTACTTCCAGCTTTGCAGATGCCTTGATGCATCCTGCCACATTTCGAACAAGGAGGCAATCTTTGGGATCCTACAAATTTGTTGCTTCTCTTTGACTGCGGAGCTCTCCCTTTCTGAGGTTGCTGAGGTTGTTGTTGACCTTTTTCTTGCCACGGTCTTTTGCTTGGGTGGCCTCCACCACTCCACTTTCCTTTTCTCTTTGCATGCTGATCGAACTGAGGCTGATTGGTAGTTATGGTTATCGTTATTTGGTTCTGGAATTGGGGATTTGCTAAAGACTGTGATTCTTTTTCTGACTGCATAGCCAATTCCACATCTAGGGCTCGATTAAGGGCTTTCGCATAAGTCAAACCACTCTGACTGGCAAGAGCTACTCGAATATCTTGTCTTAGTCCTGCTCGGAATAACTCACACATCTTCTCGCCGGTATCCACCTTATTAGGTGCAAAACGAGCTAACTTACAAAATTCGCGGTCATACTCAGCTATAGTCTTATTTCCTTGTTTCAGATTTACAAATTCGTTTGTTTTCTGCTCAGGATAACTCTTCAGCACGAAATTCTCGTATAGCGCTTCCTTAAATTTTTCCCACATCAAGTTATTACGCTCTTTAGGTGTATACGTCCTCTATCTCGCTTTCCACCAATAGTTAGCAGCTCCTTTCAATTGATACGTCATGCACTTGAGACGTTCGCAATCGGTGCATCGAAGAAATCTAGATATTCGCTCAAGTGAACGAATCCAGTCCTTGGCTTCTGCAGGACTGCATTTACCGTCAAAGGTTGGGGGATTTTGGCGAAGAAAAAGTTCTTCTACTCGACGTTCATTTCGAGGGGGCGGGGTAGGATTTCGCTGCCCCTTTTCCTCATCTCTAATATTTCTAACGTTTCTTCGTCTAGGCGGCATTCTTAAAGAAATGCAAAAGAAAACTTTAAGCCACTCAAAAGGAACAATTATCTCTCTCGGAACCTTTCTCGATTCTGAAAACAGTTCCCTTTTGAAGGGAATATGATTCTCGATCGGTACTTATCAAAGCATCAAAAGAAAATCTGCAAATAAAGCAATCATCTCAAATCCTCATATATCTCAATCAATTCATGCAGTCATACCATCATTCATATGCACACATATATATACATTCTTAAACAATATTTCTCACACATCATCACATCATAACTCACATATTCTCAAGTTAAATCTTTCTCAATACTCAAACAATCATGCACTCAAATATATTATTATTTCGGCTTATAATCATCTCATTCTACTTCACTCAAATTTTATTATTTTATTTGCTAAAGAATAGCTTACTTGATTTACTCAACTCTTATCTCGATACTCTTTCTCATCTCAATCATAATTTAAGGATCTCGAATACTCGGATTAATTTATTTACTTGGGAGACTTAAAGTTGATTTTAACGGCCTAACGGCTGCTTTTTCATTTCACTCGATAGTGGCCTCTTTTGAGGACTTACTACACGATAAGGAATTAAACATTTACACTGGAAAAATATTCCTCAAGTCGACATGACGATCTACTGCTCAAATCGAACTACACGATCTCACACGTCGTGTTCGATTCTTACTAGCTAACCAACCCTCAAGTCTTAAATATTTACATCACTGCGATAAGGTAAAGAGTTCAACTCTTAGACATAAAGGTAAATATTGCTCGATATTTCTCCACAACTTGCTTGAACTAATTCTAAACATTAGAATCATCCTCACTCAGACCGCAATCATCATACTGCTCCTCCTCGGGATACTCCTCGACATTCTCCTCTCCTGGGTCCTCTTCCTTGGGATCCACTTCGGGATTTTCCTCCTCCTCTTCTGCGTCATTGTTTATAATGTTAAAGCACTCACGCTCAGCTGCCCTCAATTCTTCTTCATAGTCGCAGAGAGTATAATTGACAGCTTCCCAAGTATTGGTCGTATTTCCTGTATCCCTTTCTTTAGAATTAGCGTTGACATTCTCTAGTTCTGACTTGACCCATGGCGGTATCTCAGGATTACTCTCATCACATCGGAGATAAGACGCCATATCGGCCGAAGCATCAAATTCTAACTCACGTCCATCATTAGACCTCACAACTAGGGTCGGAACGAACGTATACGGGGTTGAAAAGTAGTTATTTGGCAGAGCTTGGAGGTAACCGCTTCCCACGGTAGTTGCAGCTGTCGAATCCTCGTCATACTCACCATCATTATTGTCGCCGAAATGGACTGGCCTAGAAGGCTCGGCTACGGGCTGAACTGGATAAGAAACTTGGTTACAACGCATATATTCCGCATGATGGTCATCCAAAGGTGATGACATTTCGTTAAGATCATGATAACCATTTGGTTGCAGAGCTAGCGAGCTAGATGAAGAAGAAGGATCATAGGCTCAAATGGGAAGTACACTACTCGAATATGGGTAGTCTTAGTAAGCAGTTCGAGATTCTGGCTCAACATGGGGAGGTGTAGGATTACGGGGAGAAACAAGTCCATCTTGAAGAATAGGCGGAGAACTATGAACAAAACCACTTGGCTCGGCAGGGAGGTCATCATCATAAGGCTCTGGTGGAGGTGCGCCATACTGCATATACCGTCCGGAAATAGTTGAGATGAACGCGTTACAGTCACCGTAAAGGTATCCCTCATGATAACGGTGTCCAAGAAATTGGGGAACAAGAGACGCTGCCCACTCTCGCCACTCTCGGGGTAAAGCTTGAATCAGATGGTTCATTCCATCTAACGGTCTGACGTCCATGTACTGGACCTTCTCCCAGATTTTGTGATATCTCGCTAGGAATTCCGCAAGAGACTCACGATTCATCTTTCTCACATGCAGGTATTCCTGCATCCACTCACGATTAAACAAGTTAAGCACACTAAAACAGCTAATCACACATGCTAGAATTTCCAACCACTACATACTCATTCTCGCTTTCCATATGGGCACTATCATTCATGGTACTGGGCAATTCCATTTCACATAATCGTTTGCACAAACGTTCCATCCTTTTTTATTTTTCCACAAAAACACATTAGGGAAGACATTCTAAAGCAATCTAGTTATTCAATCTACTTATAAAGCTTTTTACCTCTAAACGAGCGCAAATAGTAAATAACTCAAAATCTTAATAACTTCAATAACTCGATCATCATTTTAAACTAAAAAACTTTTAGAAAATAAAGCGTACCTGGTTGCCGGATGAGATGGGGGATTGCTTGGTGTGTTACTGACTCAAATAAGTCTAGGAAATAAATCTAGACTCGACTTATCAAGGAAATTAGATATTAGAGCAGACAAAACCTGGCTCTGATACCAACCAGTCACACCCCGACTCCCGAGGTGCGACGATGCTAACACTAACACTACTAACCATCCATCAACTCAACTCGAATAAGGGAATCATGCTCGGAAAACAAGGGAATATTGACTGAAAGCGATTAACAAATAAGAACGTCCTTCCAAGTCACAATGAAAATATCAAACAAGCATGGATAATTTACATAACAAACCGAAACGGCATAAGTATTTCCAATTCTCAAAAACGTGAACCAACAAAAACCGATAATTGTATCGAGCACAATACTCTTGATCAACAGAATATAAAGTATGGTTCAACAGATATCAAAAACATTGTCTATCATAACATAGCAGCGGAGACCTCGACTCAATTCCAACAATTACATGTATGAAGAAATGTAATTGCCAGTCTAACTTCCGACTCAAAAGAAACACACCACCAAGCTGTCCACGCCATCCACATCCTGCCGACCTGCACATTTAGAAATACATGCAGGGCTGAGTACTTCGTACTCAGTGAACACATGCCGAAAACATTCGAAAACTTGCTCTTAGAGCTATATCAATTGAACTTGCCTTGCCGAAGCATCACAAGTGTTAATGCATTGAAAAACAGTTTTACTTGTGAATGCAAATACATTTTATTTTCTTGAAACGACAGCGCCGTCAAACATATTATATACTCAAACAGTTTGTATCATCTACCACATTCTCAATCTGTGTGACGAGAAGTAGGCCTCATTCTCGAACACTATGACCGACAAAACCGAAGTAAAGCTTACAGTCACTTCAACAATTCATATACCACACGTGGGTTTCCTGCCTTTCACAGGACAATAATATCTCAACAAGCAGATGATAACACATACCAAAAACTCAAGTAAAAACGGCAAGTCAACTGAACTTTAAAAACTCACATAATAATACTCAATTATCATAATAGCATTCATCGATAGTTTTGGTTTTAGAAAAGCCCACCTGACTTCTGAAGACTAGCTAGGCGGCTTACTTTTGACGGTCCTCGCTACTTGTCCGTCCCGCTCGGTCCTTCCTAGTTTGACATCGATAAAAGAAATAAGACTAGATGCATAAACACGTAAAGTAGATGTTTGATTTCGGCTGGAGGACTTCTACTTGACTCGTATCTCTCTATTCTTATTTTATCTTTTCTAGGTCAATCTCCTTCTCGACTTTCTCGTTCTCGGTTCTCGATTACTAAATATTTCATCTCGTACTCTCATTATGAGTCATTAATCGTTAATTGATAATGTTAATTGCTAATTCTAGGGCATTTCTCACTAATTAAGAAAATATCATTTATCTCTACTTCATTACTCGAATTCTTACTTGCATCCTTAACTCAACTAACATCATATCAAATCAATCTCGTTGCACATTATAGCATTCTCAACAATTTGAATAAATCATAACATCATAAATAGAATATAAGCGTCTTATTCAACATAGGCTCGTTTAAGCAAAATCATTATTTTTAATCTCATAAGCTCACTCAACATAATAACTCAACCTACAATTTAATCAAACATACAATCTTAACATGATTCTTATTTCAAGTTCAATTAGTAATTATTAAACATTTCAAGCATATTGATTAAATCAGCATCATAACTCAATTTGGAATTTAAACAAGCATATCATCTCAAACTTGGTTCACACTTCAAGTCACATTAACAATTACCCGTCATTACTCAACTCTAGTTTTGGAAAAGTCATTAACTTTGATCTCATAAAATATATAAATTCAATTAATAAGAATTCTTTTGAATTAATAACTCAAATAATTATTTAATATTTCTCGACTCAATATACGACATTATTTTCAAAATACGTCGTCTTTTCTCAACTTTATATACGTATACGAGTACGTACTATTATCTTGTTTACTTATTCTATTACTATAACTTCTCTTTTATTATTCTCAATTAAACTCTTATAAAAACTCATTTTCTATTTATAACTCGACTTTTAGAACTTCGGTTACCAAAATTCTTGTTCTTTTTATTTTACGAAAACTCGATCTCTAACTTCAAATCAAGACTCGATTCTTAATTTTAATAACTTGATAACTTCGTCGACTTATTTCTAATTAAAACGATTTAGAAAGCAACTCAAATAATTTTATTCAAGCATCATCAATTGTTCTATACTCGAAATAATACTCATAAATGAATACTTAAACACTCATCATTTAATAGACTCGATTCTCAATTTAAAAAAAAAAAAAAGAACTCTTATAAATTTTCTTCTTGTTTTTCTAATATTTCTCATTTAATTTAATAATTAACTATTAAAATATTTTAACTCAATTTCATTATTTTAAAGAACAACACTTACTCGACCTCTATACTCATAAGCTTCTCTTACTCGACTTATCTCCTCATAAATAATTATTCGATTATCTAAGATCACTCGATTTATTACTCTTATATTTTATTATTTCATATTCAATTAAGAAATTTTCTCTTTAATTAATTAACTCTAATTTTATTATTTTTATTTCAAAATTCCTCAAATAATTTATGATCAAATGAGTAAACGAACTCGACTCAATTAAACTTCTCACTAAGTTTCTTATGCTCGACTCCTCTAATCTTTTCTCTTTTAGGAGAGAATTTATTTAATTTAAAATTTAACTATTATTATTATTTCTCATTATTTCTCGTTCAATTGAATGACTCGACCTCGACTACTCTTCTCAATTTGTATACTCTATTCTCTTGGCTCTAAGTCATCTTTTATTTCTCATTTATTAGCTCTCTTACTCTCTATTATTTATTTAACTCAATTTTGCTCCTTTAAACTCTATTTATTTAATAAAGAACTATTATTATATTTTTTTTCTCAAGTAATGACTCATCATTAACTTTTCTCTCTAATTTCTATTTAATTTTATTCTCATTACTTTTGGATTATTTTATTAATTAAATAATTAATTTCATGTAGAATTAATTTTAATGATATTCAAATCTTCAAATAAACACCAAGAACACCTAGAACACCAAGAACACATATTCAAAAACTCATATTTTTCACCAAGAACACCTAGAACACACACTAGGCATTCATCTCATTTTTTTCAATTTCTTCTCATTTTCATACATAGAAATTTATCTTCTTAATCTCAAAAATACTCATCTAAAATCCAATACATCCAATCTAACATAAACATGCTCATATCATCATATCATCAAAAATCACCTTAAAATCATCAAATTATCATCAAAAATATATTTCTCCTATATCATGCATATATCGATTTTCTCCTCATTTTCAACATAGGGATTTAAATCATCATCTCTCATAATAATATCATCAAGAAACACATATCGTCAAAAACTCATAAAAATTATTTTTCTTTCTTCTTTATACTCATTTTTGGGTTTTAATACATTTTTGGGGGTTTTGATTTTTTTTTCTCTTTTAATTCATGGATTAATTCATAGGCTTGATTTTCCTAACGATTTTCTCACTCGAATCTCACCTCGAATCCTAGTTTGCCTAAGCATAATTTAAAACATGCATGCATCTTTCTTTTAGGGATTAGAGATTACATAATATACAATTAATCAAATGGAAACCTACTTTAGAAATTTAAATTGAAGCTTCCTCTCTTGATTCTCCTTTGGACCGAAAATGGTAGGTTTGGGAGCTCAAATCCCTAGCTTGAAATTTCCATGGTGGATTTCACCTTGAACCTCAAGAAAAATAGAACAATAATTTATCATCTCTTCAAGGGCATGTATGCCGAAAATTTAAAGAAAATAAGGGAGATGATTTTGATTTGATATTAAACTCAAGAATTTATGAATTTGTTACCTCTTGGATTAGTGTTTGAAGAATTAGGAATGATGATGATCTCTTTGAAACTTGGAGGCTTGGAAGCTTGAAGATTGATGCTTTAATGGAAATTCTCCAACTTTGTATATGTGTATGTGTGTTACGGTAGAGAGAAGAGAGAGATGGGAGAGAGGAATTTTTCTTTCTTCTCTTGGTTGATACTCACGGCAAGAGAGAGTAGAGAGAGTTTGAGAGAGAGTGTAAGAGAGTGATATGATGAAATGAAATGATGAAGATGAAATGATGAAGTTGAATTTAGCTTAGGAATATCATTATGATTATTCCTTATAGGTTTTGACAAATAGGTAGGCTATGAAGAGATTTAGGGAGAGAGAGAGAGGGAGGTCAGTTGAGAGAGGGAGAGAGATGGGAGAGATATTTCATTTTACAGACAAAATTTTACCCGGATAAGAAAATTTTCTGGTAGAATATGTCCGTGTTATTTCATTTATACTGAAAACGGCTCTAAACTCTCCTCGTTTCATTTCCGACATCGAAAACGCCTCAACTCTATCTCATATCTCACGAAATAATTCAAGAATTCCGAATATCAAATTTTTATGTTAAAATTCCAAGTAACGAAGAAAACCTAAAAATTAATCGGCTAATTAATCCATTAAGAACTAAATTCTTAGAATTCTCTCATATGATCTCGGATGAGCTTCTAACATATCTCAGGGGTCTTAGAATTAATTCTAGATTCAAAAGACACTAATTAGGTTAAATTCTGAGTTTGTCGGTGAATAGTGTTTTCTCGGTTCGCATTACTATTCACTGAAAAGTAAAAGTTCTCGGATTTTTCTGAAAATCATACTCATGATCAAACCCATACAAATATACTTAATCAGTGCATCACATACTCAATCGAATAATCAAAACGAGAAAAACTCACATCAAAGCACACAGGGGCATTTCAGTTATTTTCTGTAATACCCCAGATTTTTTCTACAGTCTTTAAAAATGAAAGTTAATAATAATTATGGTTTTGCACGCCTAAGATCATGAAATTAAATTCTAAGATTTACGGTGAAATTCGTTTCCGAAAATAATTTCCAGAAATCGGACGAACGACTACTGTATTAGGGTTTTCGCGTCCGTTAAGTTTTTCGCCCGGAAACTCAGAATCGAATTCCGTCAGAATTTACATTCACTTTTTCTTCGAGACGAGTTCACCGGAGAAAGTTAATTTTTATGATTTTCCGGACGAATTTTGGACTGTGATGTCCCGACTTTTTCTCGAATTTTGAAAAACGAATTAGGTTTTCCGAGTACGTAAATTATTTCCAATCTAACGGACGAATTAGATTTCGTTGAATCCGTAACTATCTAGAAAAGTATTTCTCGACTTTTAAAACGGCGTTTAAGAGCCGGAAACGAGTTATTTCATTTAATTTTTCCCTCGCCAAACGAGTCAAGTCTAGATTTAAAATCCGAGACTTGTTTGTGTCAGTAACACACCGAGCATTCCCCATCTCATCCGGTAACCAGGTACGAGTATTTTCAAAAGCTTTCAGGTTTAAGAATTAATTTGAGTTATTCAGTTTGCTATTTGCGTTCGTCTAGAGATAAAAGCTTTGTAAGTAGCTTGAATAACTAGATTGATTTAGAATGTCTTCCCTAATTTTCTATTTTGTGTGAAAATTGAAAAGGATGGAACGTCTGTAACATTTTCGTGAAATGGAATTGCCAAGTACCCTGAGCAACAACACCTCTTTGGGAATAAAAAATGAGTATGTGGAGTTGGGAATTTCAAACTTGTAGATTAACTGTTTAAGTGTGCTTAACTCGTTTAAAATCGTATAGGATGGATGATGAGAGCAACAAAGCGTGGATGCAGGAGTACCTGCATATTAGGAAATCGTATTACGTGACGATCACCGAATTCTTAGCACGGTATCATAAGATTTAAGAGACAGTAAAGTATCTTGACGTTAGTGCACTCGATGGAATGATACATCTAATACAGGCCCTTTCTCAAGAGTGGCCCGACTGGGCAATATTGCTAGTACCGGGATTTATCGGATGCAAGTACCTAGGTGTCTATCTTTACGGCGACTGCAATGCGTTTATTGCTACTATCTCTGTCCAATTGATCGAGTATGAAACTCCGCCTCCCGGCTCATTTGAACCTGTTATTCTGGACGAGCCGAACGGCTTTGTTCTTGAGCCTCAGCCTCAGCCTCAGCCTCAATTTTCTCTTCGAGACGGACCAGCCCCTTTTCGAGTCCCCTCTCCACCGCGCCCTGAGCCGAGAGCTATTTTTTAGTACCACTGGTACTCGGGAGATGTGCTCCCCATTCGCTCCTTTAATCCCTTTGCCTCGTCTAGCTCAACAGCGACTCAGCCAGCAGGTTCGTACGACTCCTTTAGAGTTCTGCTGCCTTCGTACGACCAACTTGAGGACTTCATACGCCGAGACTGCACTCCCTCTCCAGTGCAGCCCGTAGCCGAGCCTTCTAGGCCGACGCGTTCCGGTGACAGTGACGATGATGAGCCCTTTAAGGATCCTGTAGCCGATGCCACAGTGGGCAACAGTTATCTTCAGGCATTGCCGAGCGATGACTTCTCCATTCTGTACTCGTCTTTTCATACCCTGGTAGATAGGCACGACCAGGAGCGCGAGCTAGAGCTTGACGGTAGAGACGACGTGTCTGCGTACCTTCGTCATGTGAGTAGCCCTGAGAGTCCCCCGTGGGATGAGTCTAAGTTGGAGGACGTCAACGCCCGCTTTGAGGATGAGTAGACAAAAGACATGACCAACCCGTAGGAAGTCCTCGGGCATACCTACAGCGACTTCTTAGAGGTGTTAGCAGCAGCAGTGGGTCAGGGTAGTGAGGAAAAGGATCCGAAGGAGGATCCCGAGGAGGAGCAGCGAGATTACGGCTATCCGAGTGGTGATGGTTCTCACGCTTAGGTCCAATTCTAGAAAGTTGTGGAAAATCCCGAACAATATTTACTTTTCTATCGAGAGTTGAACTCTTTTTATTTTCAGCAATAATGTAAATAATATAAATCGTTACATAGGTTGTTAGTAGAGCCGAACGTAAAGTAGTATCTCGTGTTTAGTGCGTTTTTGAAGTATAGAACGTCTTGTAGACGTATAGGGAATTTTCTGATGTGAATATTTATCCCTTATTTTGGTATAAGTCCTCAAAAGAGGCCATCATTCCGATGATATGAAAAAGAAGTTGTTAGGTTGTTAAAATCAACTTTGAGTCTCTTATTTGCTTTGAGAATTATCTGTCTTTGAGATATGAGTAAAAGAGTCGAGTTATCAAATGAAATGTTTCCAAAATTAATTGAGATGTGAAATTCGGAATGATTATATATGTTGTGTATGTTTGAGTATATGAGAAATTGTTGAGTATGATGTTCTGTGATGAGTTGAGATTGATGATATTATTGAGAAAACATGCAATTATTTGAATGATTGTGTTAATTTAGATTGAGAATTATTTTATTTGCAAATTGTATGCCTTATCTGAGAAAAATTCTTCCCCAAATGTTCGATAAGTATCAATTGAGAATCATATCCTTCACAAGAGGAAAGTTTTAAAAAGTCTAGAAAATTTCTGAGTAAGTTTTGCCCGTCTTGCAGCATGTTTTTCCGAATTTCCTAATTCCTAGCATTTCATTTAGAATGCCGCCAAGAAGAAGAAACGTGAGAGTCGAGCAAAACGACGAAGAAGAGAAACAGGACCATACCCCACCTTTTCAGAATGAGCGTTGAATCGAAGAACTCTTTCTTTGACAAAACCCGCCAACTTTTGATGGTAAAGGCAGTCCCGCAGAAGCCGAGGACTGGATTTGTTCCCTGCAATGAATTTTTTGTTTTCTTCATTGTGGAGATCGTGAGCGTCTCGAATGCATGACGTATCAACTCAAAGGATCCGCTGACTACTGGTGGGAAGCTCGATAGAGAACGTATACTCTCGAAGAACGTGAGAATCTGATGTGGGAGCAGTTCAAGGAAGCCCTATATGAGAAGTACGTACCCATGAGTTATCGGAAGTAGAAAGTAAATGAATTCGCGATCTTGAGACAAGAAAAGAAGACATTAGCAGAGTATGATCGAGAATTTTGTGAATTAGCTCGTTTTGCATCTGACAAAGTAGATACCGATGAGAAGATGTGTGAGCTTTTCCAAGCAGGTTTAAGGCAAGACATTCGCGTAGTTCTTGGAAGTCAGAGCGGTCTGACTTATGGTGAAGCCCTTAACCGAGCCCTCAACATGGAGTTGGCAATGCAGCTAGAGAGAGAATCGTACTCTTCGGCGACCCCTCAATTTCAAAATAAGATGATGACAACTATTACCCCTCAATCTTCCCTGCATGGCACAATCACAAAAAGAAAAGAAAAATGGAGTGGTGGGAACCATCCGAGTTAGAAACTGTGGCAAGGAAGAGGACAACAACAGCATCAACAAGCTGAAAAAGCGAAACCCCAACATGGCAATCAAAATAGCGCATCTTTTTTACCCCAAGGACTCCCCCCGTGTTCAAAATATGGCAGGATGCATCAAGGCATTTGCAAGGCAGAAAGCAACGTCTGTTACACTTGTGGACAACCTGGTCATTTCTCAAACCAATGCCCAAGTAAACAGCAAGGAACGAGTAGTGGAAGACCTAATCAGTACCCGTCTTTGCAGATGAGAGCTATACAAGGAGCCCCGCAGCCAAAGCAACCCTAGGATCAGCGCAAGCCGCAGCCGTAAAAGCAGCAACCCCCTCAGCAGGAGCCACCGCACTACCATAGGGTTTTCGCAATCGAGCGGAAAGCTGGAGTCAAAGACCAAGAAAATCTCATAGGTATGGGAAAGCTTAAAGGTGTGCCCGTTATTGTTTTTTTTTATACTGGTGCATTGCATTCGTTTATAGCTAGTGCGCGTGTAGAAACCCTTGGTTTAGATGTAGAAAAGTCAAACCAGGAGCTTGGAGTCTCAACCCCATTGGGTAGATCTGCATTAGTATCACGCGTTTGCTCAAATTTAGAATTTGAGTTCGGTTTTCGTACATTATCTGCAAAATTCCTTAATCTAATGGACAAGTTAACCGAGTATTTCATGATGATCCGATGCGACCAGAGGCAGATTTCGTTTCAACCTCCTAGAGAAGAGCCGACCGTAGTTCATGGAGTTAAGAGAAGAACGAGAAAGAGTATGCCGATTATCTCTGCCATGAAAGCAAAGAAGTTGATGAGAAGAAAGGATACACAAGTGTATCTGATTTACATGAATAAAAATGAGGAGCAAGAGCTGAGTATTGATGATGTAGCGGTAGTAAGAGAATATAAGGACGTGTTTCCAGAAGTTTTGTTAGGATTACCTCCTGATAGGCAATTGGAGTTTACAATCGATCTTGAGCTTGGATCAGCCCCGATTTCAAAAGCCCCGTACAGAATGACACCGAAAGAGCTTCAAGAGCTAAAGATTTAACTGCAAGAATTTTTAGAAATGGGTTTTATTCGACCAAGAATTTCCCCTTGGGGAGCACCAATTCTATTTGTGAAGAAGATAAGACGGTAGTCTGAGGATGTGCATTGATTACAGAGAGCTCAACAAGATTACACTCAAGAATAAGTATCCTTTACCAAGGATAGATAATCTATTTGACCAGTTGAAAGGAGTAAGTGTTTTCTCCAAAATTAATTTAAGATCTGGATATCACCAGCTAAAGATCAAGCAGGAAAATATTCCAAAGACTGCGTTTAGAACAAGATATGGACATTACGAATTTGTGGTAATGCCATTTGGTTTGACAAATGCCCCATCTGTATTTATGGATTTAATGAACTGAGTCTTTCATGAATTCTTGGAAAAATTCGTGATGGTATTCATAGACGATATCTTGGTATATTTAAAAAACGAAGCAGAACACGAGAAGCATCTCAGAATCATATTGGAAAGACTAAGACCAGAGAAGTTGTATGCAAAATTTAGTAAGTGTGAATTCTGGCTAAAGGAAGTGAATTTTCTAGGACATGTTGTTTCGTCCGAAGGAATCAAGGTGGATTCAGCCAAAGTACAAGAAGTTCAAGAGTGGAAATCACCAACATCAGTTCATGAAGTCCGTAGTTTCCTCGGTTTGGCATGTTACTATCGGCGATTCATAGAAGGATTCTCCAAGATAGCAAAGCCTATGACGAGTCTGTTGAAGAAAGAATCCAAGTTTAGATGGATGGAGGAATGTGAGCAATGTTTCCAAGAGCTCAAATCAAGATTAACGATGGCCCAGTATTAGGGCTTTTCTGAAGCGGGAAAGGACTTTATCATTTTTACAAATGCATCATCTAAAGGATTGAGATGTGTGTTGATGCAAGATGGAAAAGTAATAGCATATGCTTCAAGACAACTTAAACCTCACGAGAAAAAGTATCCGACACACGATTTGGAGTTGCCAATAGTAGTACATGCCTTAAAAATTTGGAGACATCATCTCTATGGAGCCAAGTGTAAGATCTTTTTGGATCATAAAAGTTTAAAGTATTTCTTCGAGTAGAAGGAGTTGAATATGAGACAAAGACGATGGCTTGAGTTGGTAAAAGATTATGATTGTAAAATTTCTTATCACCCCGGAAAAACCAATGTCGTACTCGATGCGTTGAGCAGAAAAGAAAGTTTGGAGTTAGGATTTCTCCTATCCGATGAGAAGAAGTTGATTGAAGAATTTGGAAAGATGAGAATCGAAGTAGTTCAGCCTCCAAGATCAATGTAGCAAGTGATCGCATCACTAGTAGTGGTACCTGATTTGAGAGCCCGTATCATAGATGGCCAAAGAAAAGACGAGAAGTTGGAAAATTTGAGGCTTAAAGTCAGAAAAGAAAGAGTTGAAGATTTCAGAAAATTGAGGGACAATGCTTTGTTGTTCCGTGGTAGAATATGTGTGCCAAATGATGAAGAACTAAGGAACGAAATTATGAGTGAAGCTCATGATACCCCGTATACCACTCATCCCGGCAGTACGATGATGTACCAGGATCTGAAGCAACAATTCTAGTGGACAGGAATGAAGAAAGATGTGGCTATGTATGTGGAAAGATGTTTAGCTTGTCAGCAAGTGAAGTCTTTGCATCAGAGACCCTATGACCCCTACAACCATTACCAGTTCTGAAGTGGAAATGGGATGATGTTAAAAAACATGGATTTATGACGGGTTTGCCAAAGACAAAGAGAAGAAATACAGCCATTTGGGTGATTGTGGATAGATTGACGAAGTCCGCGCATTTCATACCTATTCCTATCAC
Organism: Schizonepeta tenuifolia; assembly: GCA_029490685.1. Lineage (NCBI taxonomy): Eukaryota > Viridiplantae > Streptophyta > Magnoliopsida > Lamiales > Lamiaceae > Schizonepeta > Schizonepeta tenuifolia. The sequence continues at coordinate 49,326,314 of CM055956.1, read as the reverse complement.
CTATGGACTAGATAAGTTAGCCCAGATATATGTTAAAGAGATTATGCGATTGCATGGAGTTCCGAATACGCACTTCAGATCGAGATTCCAAGTTTACCGCCTGTTTTTGAGAAAGTTTTCAGAAAGAGCTAGGAATGCAATTGCAGTTCAGTACATCTTATCACCCTCAGACGGATGGTCAGTCAGAAAGGACAATCCAAATTCTGTAAGATATGTTGAGAGCTGTGGTGCTAGACAAAAGAGATAACTGGGAGAAAATTTTGCCTTTAGTTAAGTTTGCTTACAACAACAACTATCAGAATACGATTGGAATCTCCCCTTACGAAGCCCTTAATGGAAAGAAGTGTAGATCTCCGCTCTACTGGGAAGAAGTAGGCGAGAGAAAAGTAATAGGACCCAAGGCAATCGAGGAGATGATAGAATCTGTCCGACAGATTTGCAAGAAAATCAGAGAAGCTCATAGTCGGCAAAAGTCGTACGCCGACAATGAAGATCAGAGATAGAATTCGAGATAGGAAGTAAAGTGTTTTTGAAAGTATCTCCTTCGAGAGGAGTACATCAATTTGGAGTTAAAGGAAAGCTGAAACTTAGATTTATAGGACCGTACGAAATCCTGGAAAAGATTGGATCTGTATCATATAAGTTAGCTTTGCCGCCAAGTCTTGGAAATTCGCATAACGTGTTTCACGTATCGCAGTTACGTAAGTGCGTGTTCGATCCAAAGCACGTGATTCGCCAAGAAGATGTAGCTCTAAAGCCCGACTTGAGTTACGAGGAAAGACCCAAGGAAATTCTGGATCGTAAGATTCAGCAGCTTAGGACGAAATCGATTCCCTTAGTCAAGATCAGGTGGCAACACCATGATCTGGAAGATGCTACGTGGGAGCTAGAAGATAAGATAAAAGAAAAGTTTCCTGAGCTCTTCTTTTCTCAAGGTTGACGAAATTTCTTTTAAGGGGGTGAGGATGTAATGCCCCGATCTTTCATAAGTCTTTAAGTTCGTCTTAATTGAGTTTATATGCCTTGATTGTGTGCTTTTGTGTGATGAAAATTTCTGAGAAAAGAAGTTTTCTCGTGAAATTACTAAAATGCCCTTGAGTGCCTTTACGTTATTTTTATCATTTCGGTTATCCGAATCGATTTTGTGATGAATTGATTGAGCATGATTATATAAGTTTGAGTTTTTAGTTCAAATTTTGGAAAATTTTGAGAAGTTTCGTTTTTAGATGAATAGTAACTTTTCTTGAGTTTTCACTATTCATCAAGTTTTTCGAATGTCGTCTAATTAGTGTATTTTGAGTCTAACAATTATTTTATAAGCTTTGGGATATGTTTGAGAGTCGTCAGAGATTGTCTGAGAGAAAGTCAAGTTGAAGGTCCAGAAAACCCTAATATGAATAGTGAATTTCGACATTTTATTCGTTGCTCGAAATTTTAGTTTGAAAACTTGATTTTTGGATTCTTTGATTTATTTGGTGAAGTTTGAGATGAAGTAGAAAGAATTCCGACGTCGAGAAAGAGTCGTGGTAAGTTCTAAGTCGTTTGAGAGTTTAATGAAAAAGTAGGGTTAAATTGTATCGGATAACTTTTTCTTCTAGCGAAATTTATATCGTGTTTTTGACCACCGGGTGCAACTAAAACTCAATCAAAACTATCCTACTCTCACCTATCTCTACTCTCTCTCATGCGCTCTCTCTCCCTTTTCTTTCTCTCTCTTGGCCGACCTCTCCTCACTCTCATCTCTCTCTCTCTCTCTCTCTCTCTCTCTCTCAGCCATACACACACACACCATCTCTCTCAAACCTCCATTGAAGGCCAAGTTCCTAGCTTCAAAAATTGCAAGAAGTAAGCCCCCGATCATCCAACGACTAAACCAATAAGGTGTTCGTAATCCTCTTTCCATGGTGATCATTTTGAGACTAGAATTCATTCTCTTTTCTCTTCTTTAAAATTCGGCAGCTTTGTGCCAATGAATGCAGCTCGGTTCTAGTTTGTTTGAAGCTTCGAGTTGCATGGATTAAAGCCTTAAATCGATCAAGCCTCCAAGTTGTGTAAGTCTCTTGATCCTTGTTTGATTTTGATGAGATTAAGTCAAGAAAAAGTCCCTTTCTCTCCCTCCCTTGTTCGACCGAGTTGGTCCTCCCAACAAGAAATCGAAGTCTCTTGTTCTATAGCCTTGATCTTTGAGTTCTTGTGAGACTTTTATGCATGAAAATAGGAGCCAAAATTCTTGATCATCATCTTCCCCTCATTACCGATTTTTATGGCTAAAATTAGGGATTTTGGTGTTGATGATTTTGATGTTGTTTGATCTTAGTTTATATCTTTGAATCCTTATGTGATTATATGCATGAAGATTGAAAGAGAAAAATTTATGATATATATATATATATATGTATGAGTGCCGAAAATCTTGAGGATTTTTAGAGATTTTTGTGATTGTGATTCTAGAATGAAATTGATAATAGAAATGAGTTCTATGAATTAATCCATGAAGTTCCATGTGGTTGAAAAAATGAGAAGAACTTTACACCCTTTTTCTCTATGAAAACCAATGGGTATGAGTAAGAGAAAAGAGAAATTTTTGTGATGTTCTTGATATGAATATATTGATGAAGTTATTATTGATTTTGAATAAGTATGAATGCATGAAAAATGAAGAGAAAAACCTTTGATCATTTCACCTCAACGAGTGCCAAAAATTTTCATAGAAGATTAGGACTTTTGTTGTGTTATTTTGATGTTTGAATTGATGATGAATTCGATGGATTTAAGCATTAAAATACATATTAAAATGAAGGAATCAAAGAGTGGAATTTGTTAGTCAGATTATTGAAAAATGCCGATTTGAGTACATATATGTGTGGTTGATGATTTTGTGATGATATAGTTGGAATTAGGAGTTAAATGAAGATATAAGCATGTTAAGATAAGAATTAGAGAAGAAGGAATTTTCAAAACAATTTCCTTGAAAACTTCGAACCATATATGAGTATAAGTTGATGATTTTTGATGTTGTATGTTAGTATAGCTTAGTTTGATGATTGATAAATGAATTTGAGCGTATATCGAGCCTAAGTATAAAGAGAATTGAAGAAAGAAAATCGATGCTTGAAAACTTGAAAATTTCGAAGGAAATGAGGAGTAAATCCTATGTTTTTTTATGATTAAGTGTTCTAAGTAATAAAGTCAAGATGGATTAGTGTTATTGAAATTATTCTAAGTATGTTAGAGGTTTGATCTTTAGAAATCAAGTAAGAATTGCTACAAATATGAAAAAGTCGATGATTATGAGTAATTTGAGCATGAAATTTTGAGTTCTTGATGTGGTTTGAAGTGTTTGATGATTAGATGATGAAATTAGAATAAAAATGCCAAGATTATTTATTTGAAAGGTTTAAATGCGAGTTAGTATGTGGAAGTTATCGAGTATTGATGATTAAAAAGGAAAAATTGAGTTTTCTTGAGATAAAAATGAGATTAAGTAAAATTAATCAGGTAATTAGTTAATTAGAATTAGTTTGAGTCATATTGCTAAGTTTAATAATTTTCCGAGCATGTGCACGTTTTACGAGAAAAAACGACGTAGACTTTATTCTTGAAATTTTTTATTAAGAGTTCGGATTTTAAATCCAATTTCATATTTGAAGTCTTTGATTTATTTTAATAAAAATAAAACTATTTTCATTTAAATCTAATAACTTTTATTTTTCAAAGTTATAATCGAGCAGAGTTGAGTCAACATGAGTTAATAACCGAGCCTTGATTGAGTTTCTGAGTTGATGATTGTGATTAAATGAATTTATGTGATTTTCTAGAATTTTTCTAGAATATTTAATTGTATTTGGAAAATTTTTCTATTTCTATCTATTTATCGAAGTATATCGTTTACCTATCTGTGAATGTCCGATTCCTGATGTGAAAGTATGTATGTGAATGATTTGTGATATTAGAATCCAAGAATTAATCTCATAATTTACTGAGTTCGTTTGGCTTGAGAAATCGAGAAAAACGAGACGTGTGCTGTGAATAGTAATTTCTTGATATTTGTGAATTGTTTAAGTTTAATCTGTCTGTTGTTATCAAGTTATATGTTTCCGAGTCTGAGAGTCTATTGGTTTAGTACATGGGTAAAATCGAGCAATCGAGAAAGATGGAGTTTGACAATTCGAGATAAGTTAAGAAACCTAAGTCAAGTAGAGTTCCTTCAGCCGAGCGTTAGAACTCGTTTTCATTTTTAGAAAGTAGACTCGTCCTTATTAGATGTTATTCTTGAAGGAATGAGTGGATCTGAGAAGTAGACAAGGAGAAGAAGAGGAAGCTACCTCGACCCGAACCTTTTGCATTCAGGTGGGCTTTTTAATCGAAACAAATGGATGAATGTGATTACTATTATCATATTATGTGAGTTTTTTGCTATTTTATCTGAGTTTTTGGTATGTTTAATCATCTATTTGAGTTATTACTATCTTGTGTGAGACATGAACACACGTGTTGTTAATTGTTTGAAGTGACTGTGAGCCTTGCTTCAGTAACGCCAGTCACAGTGTTTGAGAAGGAAGCCTACTTCTCGACACAAGAGATTATGTGGTAGATTGATTCATACCTTCTATTTATATTATATATGTTGATTGCGCAGTCATTTCAAGAAAAAAAAAAAGAAAATGATTTTTGCATGCACAAGTAAAAGATTTTAAACTGTACTAACACTTGTGATGCTATGGCAAGGCAAGTTCAATTATATAGCTCTACCGAGCAAAGTTTTAATTTATTTTGGCATGTGTTCAATGAGTACGAAGTACTCAACCCTACATGTATTTCTAAACGTGCAGGTTAACTGGATGAAGATGGCGGAAGGTGCTCGACGGTGTGTTGGTTTGAATAAAGTCCAGTCTTTTGGTTTAAACTTGCAATTGCATATCTTCATATATGTAATTGTAGGACTTGGGTTTGATACTTTGCTGCATAAACAACAATGTTTTATTTGATTTCTTAAACTATTACTTTGATATGGTGTCGATACAATGAGCTTGATGCTCGAACTATTTCCTGTTACCTTATTATTCTACTTGACTTGGATTCGAGATATCTTATTTCTCTCCGACACTTGATTAATTTATCATTTCTCGTTTACTTGAGTTAAGAATTGAAAGCATGTTCTTATTTGTTATCGCTTTCAATATATATTCCCTTGTTCTCAAGCATGATCCTTTGTCGAGTTATGTTTTACTCTGAGGTTTCACCCTCACTATCCAATGGATTCTAGTCGTTTTTATACACCGGAATTCGGGTTGTAACAATTGCAAGCCTCTTCAAAGAATTCAAGTGGCTCATCTCCAAACGCGATGTTGCGTACTGCATTTTGAAGGCCTCTTCAGTTACCTGCTGAATTGTAATACCCCGAATTTTTATAAGTATGTAAGTGCGTTCTAAATATCATAATATGCTTAAATAATATGCCTTGAGTAATAAAAATTTTCCAAGAAAAGGAATTTGCTTGAAAAGACCAAATTGCCCTTATGTGCTTTGATGTGAATTCTTCTCGATTCGATTATTCGAATCGAGTATGTGATGTATTGATTGAGTTTATTTATGTGAGTTTGAGCATGAGTATGACTTTTGGAGAATTTCGAGAACTTTTACTTTTCAGTGAATAGTAACGAGAACCGAGAAAATACTATTCACCGACGAACTCAGAATTTAAACTAATTAGTGTCTTTTGAATCTAGATTTAATTCTATGACCCTTGAGATACATTAGAAGTTTATCCAAGATCACATGAGAGAATTCTAAGAATTTATTTCTTAATGGAATAATTAGCCAATTGATTTTTAGGTTTTTCTTCGTTACTAGGAATTTTAACCTAAAAATTAGATATTCGGAATCCTTGATTTATTTCGTGGGACATGAGATAGAGTTGAGGTGTTTTGGATGTCGGAAACGAGACGAGGAGAGTTTAGAGCCGTTTTCAGTATAAATGAAATAACACGGGCATATTCTACCGGAAAACTTTTTCATCCGAGTAAAATTATATCATTAAGATAAAAAGAGAATCTCTCTCTCATCTCTCTCCCTCACCCACCGACCTCTCTCTCTCTCTCACCCTAACATCTCTCTCTTAGACACCTATTTTCTACTCTACAAGGAATAACGATGATGATATTCTCTTCACTAAGTTTAATTCTCTCATTTCCTTTTTTAAGAAGCTAAAATTCATTCATGATCTCACATCTCTCTCAAAATCTCTCTCTCCATCGTGTATCATTACCAAAGAAAAGAAAGAAAAATTTCTTACATCCCTCTCTCTCATTGCCGAGAAATACACACACACATAGAGATGAAAATCTCCATTGAAGCTTAAGAGATCAAGCTTCCAAGCTTTCAAGTTCCAAAGAAGATCATCATCATCCTTAATCTTTCAAACCCAAATTGAAGAGGTAACTTAATCCTTCAAGTTTTGAGTTTAGTTCCAAGCAAAATCATCTCTCTCTTTTTCCTCTTAATTTCGGCATACATGCCCTAGAAGAGATGGTTGATTATTGTCTTATTTTTCTTGAGGTTCAAGGTGAAATCCACCATGGAAATTCCAAGCTAGAGATTGAGCTCCCAAATCCCTCCATTTTTGGTCCAACCAAGATCAAGAGGAGAGCTTCGATTTAATCTTTATAAGTATGTTTATTCATTTGATTAATTGTAAATATGTAATCTCTAATCCCTAAAAGAAAGAAAGATGTGTAATACCCCGATATTTTCTCCATCGCTTAAAATAAAAATTTTATAAGAAATTAAGGCTTTGCACGCCTAAGCTCCTGATTTTCAATTCTAAGACTAACGGTGAAATTCGTTTCCAAAAATAATTTCCAGAAATCGGACGAACGAATACTGTATTAGGGTTTTCGCGGACGAAAATTTTTTAGTACGAGAACTCAGATCGGAAAACCGTCTGATTTTTACATTCACGAAATTTCGATACGAGTTCGCCCGAGAAAGTTCATTTTTATGATTTTTCCGGATGAATTTTGGACTGTGACGTCCCGACTTTTTCTCGGATTTTGAAAAGCGAATTAGGTTTTCCGAGTACGTAAATTATTTCCAATCTAACGGACTAATTAGATTTCGTCAATTCCGTAACTAACTAGAAAAGTATTTCTCGACTTTTAAAACGGCGTTTAAGAGCAGAAAACGAGTTATTTCGTTAATTTTTCCCTCACCAAACGAAACATTAGCAGTCACTATGTTGGTTAGATATTTTCCCCTACTTTATGAGTCACCCTTGTGACTCACCACCCTCTCCCTTATCTCCCCCATACCGCCATCTCCCTTCCCCAGTTTCACTCTCATTTCTTCTTCATCATCCTCCATTGAAGCAATCTCAAGCTCCTTCCAAGATCGATAACTCTTCCGTCTACCGATCAAATCCAAATCCGAGTTCATATATCGAAAGGTAAGAGCTTCGTCTCTAGTTTGATCCGAACAAATCTCCTTTCCCCTCTCTTTTATTTTTTCGAAAATTAGAGAATGGATAACATGTGATTTCTTTGATCGATACATGTTCTAGGATGCTTAGAATCGAGTTCTACGGATAAAATCATGAAGGAAAAATCAAGAACCCTAACCCCTTTCATTACCGAAAATTTTTCAGTTTTGGGGCTTTTCATTTGTGTTCGATTTCTTTGTCGAATTGATGATAGATTAGTATTTTATGTTGTTAATTGATCGTATGAATTGTTTTAGATTTTTCTAAAAATAAAATCCAAAACCTAAGAGACGAACAAGGCTCGATTTAGGTTAGTAAATGTTATGATATGCTCGATTGTTTGATGGAAATGAGTTATACGATGCATGAGGACGAATATATATTAATTTGAGATTTTTCTAAAAATAAAACGAAAAGTGTAAGAGACGAAGATGAGGTGATAAGTCGAGGCTCGATAACATTTTGATAATATGATTTGCATGTTAATAATGCCTGATAGATGATAATCGTTGTCATAAAATTTGAATGAAAACGGAGAATGTAGAATTTTACGTAAGAGACGAACGACGGTCGATAAGTCGGGAATAAATGATGATATGAGGTTATGATTTGCGTAATAATGATTCTCGATAGATAATGAACGATAGTGTAAAATTTGATCAAGTTCTAATGACATTGAAATTTTCATAAGAGACGAAGACACGAGAATAAGTAACGATAGAAAAGTCGATTAATGCTTCTAATTGGATATTGTTGATTATTAATGATTAAGGAACGAGTTTTTAGTTGACGACATGTTCGTCCGAGCTATGATAATTATAAGTTGAAATCGAGAAGTTGGAATTCGAATTAGGAACTTGATTGGTTTAGTAATTGCTTAAATTGAAATGTCTAGGTTTTAATCGTCGTTTTAGTAATCGAGAAATGAAATGGAGTTCATCGCGTATGAGGTTAAGTGTTGACTGCTTTGAGACAGTAATTTCGTGTGAAAAACAGAGGATTAACATAAACCGAACCTAGTGTAATACCCCAGAAAATCTCGACTGACTTAAAAATTTAAAGTTAATAATAAAAATGGCTTTGCACGCCTAAGTTTACGATTCTGAATTCTAAAACCAACGGTGAAATCCGTTTCCGAAAATAAATTACGGAAGTCAGTTACATGACTACTGTATTTAGGGTTATCGCGTACAAAAACTTTTTAGTTCCGGAAATCAGAACGGAAAACCGTCTGATTTTTACATTCACGAAATCGCGATACGAACTCGCCCGAGAAAGTTTGTTTTTATGATTTTGTAATACCCCAGAAATTTCGTACTGACTTAAAAATTTAAATTTAATAATAATTATGGCTTTGCACGCCTAAGTTTACGATTCTGAATTCTAAAACCAACGGTGAAATCCATTTCCGAAAATAAATTACGGAAGTCAGTTAGATGACTACTATATTTAGGGTTATCGCGTACGAAAAAAATTTAGTTCTTGAACTCAGAACGGAAAACCGTCTGATTTTTACATTCACGAAATCGCGATACGAACTCGCCCGAGAAAGTTCATTTTTATGTCTTTCCGGACGAAACTCAGACTGTGTCGTCCCGAGTTTTTGTTGGAATTAAGTTTTTAAATATTATTTTCCGATTAAGTTAAATACGTTAGAATTTTTGGACGAAACGGACTTTGACGATTTTGTGCCGAGCTACGTTTTTCGTCGTTCGATTTTCGTAACGTCGTATCGCGTCGGAAAAGCGCGTAATTTCTCTCCCTTTCCCTCTCATGACCGACATTACTACTCTCTCTAAGCTAGATATTTTCTTTTTATATCCTAAGTATTGGACACCTAATGTTAATACTATTCCTACTTTACACCTTAGTCTTGTTAGATTTTTTATAACATAATTTAGTCATCTTCCACCTCATTTCTTCCCCCCAAAACCGAAAACACACATACATACTCTATCTCTCTCTTTGTTCTTCATTTCTCCATTGAAGACATCAAGTTCTTGAGCAAGAAATTTCATACAAGTCTTCATCCAACCATCAAAGTTTAATTCTTCCTTTAGTAAAGCTCAAGGTAATCTTCTCCTCTTCACTTCTATCCATTCCAAATCCATTTCTTTTTATTTTTCATGTGGATCGAAATTGAGGATGATGGAATTAGATGTTTGATCTTCGATTAGTGTAATTAGATGTGATTAGATATGAATTCTAGGATTAAAATTGGAAGAAAATCAAGAACCCTAACTCCTATTGAATACCGAAAATTAGGGCTTGGGTGTGGGATGATTGAATTCTTCAATTAATGATATGATATTGCTTAAGAGGTGTTCGATTGAGGATTAAAACAAAAAGAAAATCAAAACCCCCAAGTATGGATGAAACCGAGTTCTAGGGTTTAGGGTTTGAATTGGGGATTTTTATTTAATGTTGTAATTAGACTTGAAATTGTTTAATGGATGATATGGTAGTATGATTAATGGATAAATGATGTTGATTGATGAAGAAAATCACCCTCTTTAATATTATGTCAATACCGAAATTTATGAGAAAAATAGGGGTTTGCATGTAGTTGATTTAGTTGAGGATTTGTTGATGAAATAATGTTGTTAATAATGTTAGATGTTGTTATGAATTTATTTGGAATTTTCTATAAATAATTTGTGACTCATAAGAGACAAAGAACTCGATCTAAGTTGAGATTTAGTAATGTTATGAAGTAATGATATGCATGAAAATGATCAATGTTAGATGTTGTTTGATGACGTAGAAAATGAACGAAATCCGATAACTTTTGAAATCTCGTAAGAGACGAACAAGTAATCGTAATTAATAGCCGAAAAGTCGAATAAGAATTCTAACTTGATAATATTGTTTCTTATGGACTACGGTACGACTTTGTAGTTGACGATATGAGCTTTCGAGTTATTATAATATGAGTTGTAGTTAAAGTCGAGAACTAGAAACGAGAATTTGTTAACTTGTTTTGGTTTAGTAATTGGTAGTTGAGACGACGATGTTTAGAACCTCGTGCTTTTGAAACGAGTTTTGAAAAGGAGTCCTTCACGTACGGGAGTAAGTGTTGACTGCCTTGAGAGTCAAGTTTCTTGAGAAATCGAGTACGATAACTTAGAACGAACTTAGGAAGTTATACGTCGATTTTATCGAACAATTAGGGTTAACGCGCCAGTTTTGCGACCCTTCCCGAAAACTGTAATATCTTCTAGCTCGTTTATCGGATTTGAGATCCATAAATTGGAGCGTAAACTAGACTTCCCAAGCTTTCTAGTAGTACAGGGCTCATCCCCTGTTTCCAATTCCTCTGTTCTGGGCAGTCCCCAGAGCTACTGTAATGCGCAGTGATTTTCAGGATTCATTTTCTTAAGTTTTTTTCTTCGCAACTTAGTTTCTTTCGATCGTTTAAGCCGTAATAACTTAACGACTACCTTCTCTACTGACCTAAGAGTCGAGTATGAGACCTTTTGAGTTTTAAACGAGAATTTTTCAAGACTCGTTCCCGTTTAATGAAAATGAAACTAGTAGCGTGCAAATGCCTAAAGAAATGAAACGACTAAAATCTAATTCGAATTTCCATATTCGATTGTCTTTTACGACCGATTTTAAATTGTGATTATTTTATGATGAAGGAGGAAGCCAACACTAAGGAAAGGACGGAAGAACCGAAGAACGGAAACCTGTTTAGTTGTTTTGTATCATAAAGGTGGGCTTTTATATATGAAATAAAACGAGCAATGCTCGAAAACCCTTTTTTTTATCGCTTTGATAATCATGTTTTCAAAGTGATAATCATGGCATAAACTGTTTAAATATTTTATGTGAGTTCTCTTGTACCTATCTGAGTTAACCTTCGTGTTTTCCAGATTTATTAGTTATCGATCGGCTCTGAGTTAGCTATTAAGCGCTTTCCAGAGTTAGTGCACTTTGTAACCTGTGGTGTATGTGGTATCCTGTTAAGGGGTAACCAGCCACGGTGAATGAGAATTGGTCAAGATTTGAACGTAACATACTAGAAAAATGCTTGTACAAGCTAATTTATATAAATGAGTCAGAAAATGTTTAGTAGACACGGGCCATTTTCAATAAAACCCCGATGTGCTACGATTATGAGATGCCTGATTATTTATACTTATGAATATGTTTTCGGCAGCGTGCCCACTAAGTACTTTTGTACTTAGCCCTGCATATGTTTTCTAAATGTGCAGGTTGAAGCGATGGAAGCGGCGAGGCTTGAAATAAGTTGTCTAGGAAGACTTTAGTTAGTTTTGAAATCACAAACTCCGCTGCAAAACTCTAGTACTTTGATGTTATGTACATTACGAAAAACTCTATAGTTTATGTCTTTAAACTTGAACTTAGATGCCTTTTGAGTACTTTCTGTCGAGTAGTACCCTAACGAATACAAAATTTTGTGAATCGTTTTAGTTCTCGTACTCCCAGTAGTACAGTAATGCATTCTGTTAATGCTACCTGTACAGTGATAGGCCGACAACCTAGTTTAGACTCGTAATAGTCTAACTTTTTGTGTAAGACCTCGTTGGAGGCAAAATCCATATCCCTTTGATGTATATATACATATATACATGACCCATGAGAGGGTTTTTAATCGCAAGGAAGTGTTTATAAATCGTAAAAATCAAATCAGAATGCAAATGAATTCGTATAGCAAAAATTTGGTTTAACTTTGAAAGTTAAAAGATTAAGGGGATAGTATCGAAGTTATGTTCGAACTTTCTTTTCCGCGAACTTGATTAAGTTGGAAAGTGGGTTAGTAAGTAACAGAGGGCTTAAAGGTAAAGCGCTAATGGAAATTTTCTATTCCCTATAGTTTAAGGAAAATGCCGCCGAGAAACATTAACAACAGGAGAGGTCAAGGACCTGGCAGGCCCAGGGGACGTGGAAGACGTCAGCCAGAGAATGAGAGAGAACAGGAACAGGAACGAAATGATACCCCATCACCATCACCATCACCCCCACCACCACCCCGTAGGGACATTGAGGATCTTTTCCTCAAAAGAAACCCCCCAAAGTTTGATGGATCGGGCAACCCTAGCGATGCTGAGCTATGGGTGCGATCAACCGAGAAAATTTTCAAGCTCCTCAGGTGTACCGACGAGGAAAGACTAGCATGTATAGCTTTCCAACTCACCGGATCGGCAGACTATTGGTGGGAGACTCGACAGAAAGTGATACCTGCTGAACATCTAGCTCAATTTACATGGGAAGAATTCAGGGAGGCGCTGTACGACAAGTACGTGCCTAAGATATATAGGGCTCAAAAAGAAGCTGAGTTCTACAATCTGAAGCAGGGCAAGATGACGGTTACGGAATACGACGCAAAATTCTGTGAATTGTCAAGGTATGCGCCAACTCAGATCGATACCGAGGAAAAGATTTCTAAGAAATTCAGAGGTGGACTAAGACACGAATTGGGACTCGCTTTAGCCAGTCACGGGGGACTAGGCTATACGGACGTTTTAGGGCGAGCACTGGAAATGGAAGCCGTTGTGCCTGATGAGAAGAAAACCATAACACCTACACCAGCTCCAACCTAAAACCAAAACCGAGGCTATTATAACAACAATAATAGCAACTTCCAAGGAAAAAGGAAATGGGATGGAGGAAGTAGCAGTGACTACAATCAGAATCCTAACCAGGGTAATCAACAAAAGGGAAATCAGTACGGCTACCAGCAGCCTAGCCAGAACAACAACAAGAAACAATGGCAGGGAAGCAACCAGTCAGGGTTGTATTTGCAAGGGAACAATCAGGCCAGACCATGGAAAGGGAATAATCAGCAGAGACAGCCGCAGGGACAACAGCAAAACTCTAACCAATGAGGAAATAACCCAGTGAGGGTTACTTATCCGATTTGCCCAAAATGCAATGGAACCCATCCTGGTATTTGCCAAGCTGGCACGGGCGTTTGTTTTAACTGTGGACAGTCAGGGCACGTGAAAAGGGATTTCCCTACGCTACTAAGAACAGCCGGACAGAATCAGCAAGGACAACCCCAGCCTTTGAGGGCGATTCAGGAGTAGCCTCAACAACAGATGGCACCGCAACAGTTCCAACAGTACGCGCAGCAGCAGCGGAATGCAAGGGCATACGCCAATAGGCAGACTGGGAAGAATAATGGAAAAGGAAACTTAGCAGGTATGGGAAAACTTCACAACATCCCTAATTGAGATACTGTTTGATACTGGCGCATCGCATTCCTTTATTTGCTGGCTCGTGTGCCGATAACCTAGACATCAGACCTGTAAAAGTTGCACACCCTATGAGAGTAGCTACACCTTCAGGAGAGATCACTACTTCCACGCATGTTTGCTCTAACTTAGAACTAGAAATCGAAACTCCTAAGGTTAAAGCGAACAACATAAACGTTATGATAATGTAGGACGTAGACATAATCTTAGGAATGGATTGGTTGTCAGAGAATTATGCCACGATTCTCTGCAACGAGAGGAAAAAATCTCTTTTCAACCCCCGGGTAGAGAACCAACCGAATTCCACGGAATTTCAATGAGTAGAGGAGTACCGATTATATCGGCGCTATAAGCCACAGAGTTAATAAGGAAGAAAGGTATCACAGCTTATCTTGTGTACCTAATCGGAGAACCAGGAGCCAAGAAGACCACCCAAGACGTAAAGAATGTGAACGAATACGAAGACGTCTTTCCAGAAGTTTTTTTTCCAGGATTGTCACCCGATCGACACATAGACTTTACAATCGACTTAGAGCCAGGAGCATTTCCTAAATCCTAAGCCCCATATAGAATGGCACTGAAAGAATTAGAAGAACTTAAAATCCAGTTACACGAGCTATTAGACCTTGGTTTCACAGACCAAGTGTCTCACCTTGGGGAGCGCCAGTGGTGTTTGTTAGGAAAAAGGATGGTTCGATGAGAATGTGTATAGATTATGGAGAACTGAACAAGATCACACTCAAGAACAAATATCCCTTGCCAAGAATAGAGGATTTGTTCGACCAGCTCAAGGGCGCAGGAGTGTTTTCCAAAATAGATTTAAGATCAGGGTATCAGCAGCCGAAGATAAACCCGAGGACGTACCTGAAGACCGCTTTTCAAACCAGATAATGCGATTCTTTTGAAGGCATAATTTGTATTCCTGACAGCGGTAACGAACTGAAGAATGACTTCATGAGTGAGGCTCACGATACGCCGTACACAGCACACCCAGGAAGTACAAAGATGTATCAGGACTTGAGAGAGAATTTCGGGTGGAATGGACTAAAACGAGACGTTACCTTGTTTGTAGAAAGATGTTTGGCATGTTAGCAAGTTAAATTTTTACAACCGATGACCATATGGATTGTTACAGCCATTGGATATCCCAGAATGGAAATGGGAAGGAATAGCCATGGACGTTGTGACAGGCTTGCCTAAGTCAAGAAAAGGAAACACAACCATTGGGTGATTATCAATAGACTTACGAAATCAGCTCCCTCCTTACCGATTAAGACTACCTATGGATCAGAAAGATTAGCAGTTGTATGTTCAAGAAATAGTACGTCTACATGGAGTACTGAAGGTCATAATATCAGATCGAGACGCCAAATTCACTGCCAGATCTTGAGTCATTATGCAGAAAGAATTGGGAGCCAAGCTTAACTTTAGTACAGCTTTTCACCCTCAGACAGATGGACAGTCCGAGAGGACGATTCGGATTTAGGTTGATATGTTAAGGACAATGGTATTGGATCGAGGCACGAATCAGGAAGACGTTCTACACTTAGTCGAATTCGCTTACAACAACAGCTATCAGGCCACGATAGGGATGGCGCCGTATGAGGCTTTGTATGGACGAATGTAGATCACCACTTATTTAGGACTAAGTGGGTGAAAGGAAGAACCTAGGACCAGACGCGACTAATTAGATGATCGAGAATGTTCGGCAAATTTGAGATAGAATGAGAGAAGCCCAGAGCCGACAGAAGTTATATGCCGACGACCGTCGCGAGGATCTTAAGTTTTGAGATTAGGATAAAAGTTTTTCCTTAAGATTGCACCTTCTAAGGGAATCGTTAGATTCGGCGTTAAGGGTAAATTAAGACCGAGGTTCATAGGACCTTACGAAATCCTCGAGAAAATAAGAACCGTTGGTTTGGCTTTACCGCCAAGTTTAAGAAGTGTCCATAACGTGTTTCACGTTTCTCAAATAAGAAAATACGTCTATGACCCTAAGCACGTTATTAGTCAACAAGACATAGTTCTTGAATCTGACTTAAACTACGAAGAAAAACCAATATCGATCTTGGATAGAAAAGTTCAAGAATTAAGAACCAAATCGATACCAATCGTAAAAGTATTGTGGAATCACCACGGGCAGAAGGAAGCCACGCGAGAGCTCGAGGAAAGGATGAAGGAGAGGTATCCTCATCTTTTGCAGAAGATATGCAAATTTCGGGACGAAATTTTTCCAAGGGGGGTGGGATGTAATACCCCGGAAAATCTCGACTGACTTAAAAATTTAAAGTTAATAATAAAAATGGCTTTGCACGCCTAAGTTTACGATTCTGAATTCTAAAACCAACGGTGAAATCCGTTTCCGAAAATAAATTACGGAAGTCAGTTAGATGACTACTGTATTTAGGGTTATCGCGTACCAAAACTTTTTAGTTCCGGAACTCAGAACGGAAAACCGTCTGATTTTTACATTCACGAAATCGCGATACGAACTCGCCCGAGAAAGTTCATTTTTATGATTTTCCGGACGAAACTCGGACTGTGTCGTCCCGAGTTTTTGTCGGAATTAAGTTTTTAAATATTACTTTCCGAATAAGTTAAATACGTTAGAATTTTTGGTCGAATCGGAATTTGACGATTTTGTGCCGAGCTACATTTTTCGTCGTTCGATTTCCGTAACGTCATATCGAGCCGGAAAAATGCGTAATTTTCTTCTTTTTCCTTCCCCTAGCCGACATCACACACCCTCTTTAGCTTGATATTTCATTCTTTATAGTATTAAACATAATGACTCACTCTTAGATATTTTTATTTAACTTTACACCTATTAATCTAAGTGATATAACATAAAACATTTTAGTCATCATCCTCACTACTCTCTCTCTCAAATTTTCGAAACACACACACTCCATCTCTCCCATTTTTCTTCATTTCACCATTGAAGAGCTCCAAGTTCTTGGACAAGAAATCATCACAAGTTCTTCATCCAACCATTGAATCATCCAACTTCCTTTATTAATTGTCAAGGTAATCTCCTCCTCTCTAATCCTATCCAATTGGATTCCATTTCTTTTTATTTTTCAAGTGGATCGATTTTTATGGGTAGATGAATTAGATGTTTTGATCTCCAATTAGTATAACTAGATGGATTAGATATGGATCTATGATTAAAATTTGAAGAAATCCAAGAACCCTATTTCCTAGTAAATACCGAAAATTAGAGGTTGTTGTAGGATAATTTGGATTCTTCAATTGATAGTATAATATTGCTTAGGAGTAGTTTAATTGTTGATTAAAATAAAAAGAAATCAAAACCCCTATGAATTTAAGTGAGGACCGATTTTGAGCTAGGGTTTGAATTGGGGGTTTTCAATTTGATGATGTAATAAGACTTGAATTGATCAATTGATGATATAGTAGTATGATTAAGGGATTAATGATGATGTTTGATGAAGAAAATCGCCCCCTTTAATTATATGATAATACCGAAATTTTGAGGAAATTTGGGGGTTTTCATGTAGTTGATCTAGTTGATGATTTGTTGATGAATTTATGTTTCTAATGATATTAGTTGATGTTATGAATTTAATTGGAATTTTCTAAAAATATTTTGTGGATCGTAAGAGACTAAGAACTCGATTTAAGTTGAGTTTAAGTAGTGATATGAGGTGATGATTTATATAATAATGAATCTTAGATAATGATTGATGACGTAGGATTTGAACGAATTCCGATAACTTTTGAAATCTCTTAAGAGACGAACAAGTGGACGTAATTAATAATCGAGAAGTCGAGTAAGGATTCTAACTTGATAATAGTGTTTATAATGGACTAAGGAACGACTTTGTAGTTGACGACATGAGCATTCGGAATATTATAATATGAGTTGTAGTTATAGTCCAGAACTAGAAACGAGAATTTGTTAACTTGATTTTGGTTTAGTAAATGGTAGTTGAAACGACGAGGTTTGATCGTCGTGGTTATAAACGAGTTTTGGAAAATGAGTCCTTCACTTACGGGAGTACGTGTCGACTGCCTTGAGAGTCAAGTTTCGTGAGAAATCGAGTACGAGAACTTAGAACGAACTTAGGAAGTTATACGTCGATTCTATCGAGCAACTAGGGTTAGTCGCGCCAGTTTTGCGACCCTTCCCGAAAACTGTAATAACTTTTAGCTCGTTTATCGGATTCGAGATCCGTAAATTGGAGTGTAAACTAGACTTTCCAAGCTTTCTAGAAGTACAGAGATCATCCCCTGTTTCCAATTCCTCTTTTCTGGGAAGTCCCCAGAACTACTGCATTGCGTAGTGAAATTTCAGGATTTGTTTGCCTAAGTTGTTTTCTTCGCAACTTAGTTTCTTTCGATCTTTTAAGCCGTAATAAGTTAACGACTATCTTCTCTACTGACCTAAGAGTCGAGTATGAAACCCCTCAAGTTCTAAACGAGATTTGTTCAAGTCTCGTTCCCACTTAATTAAAAGAATATGGATTAGCGTGCAAAGGCCTAAAAGCTTAAAAACATGTGAAACTAATTTGATTTTGATTTCGAATTCCGTTTTCTTTTATCGACTCGATGACTTATCGAAGTTATGATTATTTACGATGAAGGAGGAAGTCGACAGTCGGGATAAGGCGAAGAGTCAAACGACGGGAATTCGTTTAGTAGTTCTGTAACGGATAAGGTGGGCTTTCCTACTTATAACAAACAAAATGTGGGTTCTTCCACACATCGAAAGTGACATTTATAGCTTTGATAGCTGTGTTTTATCAAACGTGATTATCAGGCATAAACTGTTTTATATTTTATGTGAGTTCTCTTGATCCCTTCTGAGTTGGCTGACTAGCTTTCCAGATTTATTAGTAAGCTGACTAGTTAACTTTCGATCGGCTTTGAGTTAGCTACATGTTTTCCAAAGTATGTGCACTTTGTAGCCTGTGGTGTATGTGGTATCTTGTTGAGGGGTAACCAGCCACGGTGAATGAGAATTGGACAAGATTTGAACGTAACATCTGTCAGAAAATGCTTGGCCAAGCTACATTGTGAAAATAATAAAATGTTTAGTAGACACGGGTTCTTTTTCAAAAAAAAACCCGATGTACTACAAGGACTAAATGCCTGATTTATCTATACTTATGATTATTTTTTCGGCAATGTGCCCACTAAGTAATTTCATACTTAGCCCTGCATATATTTCTAAATGTGCAGGTTGAAGCGAGGAGAGCGGCGGTGGTTGAAGTTGAGTCGAGCTGAGAAGTTAGGATTGCTTTAGCTATGACCTACTTTCCGCTGCAAAACTCTAAGTCTTTTGAGAATATGTACATTAAACAAATCACTGTAGTTTAAGTCTGTAATCTTTAACTTAGATACTTTCGAGTACCTTTTGTCGAGTAATCCTTCGTGATTAACTCTTCCTTTATAATAGTCAAGTCTTGTTCATTGAATGTATGATGTCTTTTATGTATGTTTAGTTAGTCAGCCCCCTTCTTCCCCGCTTCTTTAATCCAATCCCAGTCGCACCCCGGCTTCTGCCGTCCCTCGGGATTTGGGGCTGTGATAGAGTGGTATCAGAGCAAGGCTTGTTTCCTGCTCTGATTATGAGTCAATTTTCTAGTATGAGTCCTTCCTTTTAGTGATACCACAGAGTGGTATCAGAGCAGAGGTTCGTTTTCTGCTCTGGTTACGAGTCAATCTTCTAGTCCGAGTCATTCTTTTTAGTGATACCACAGAGTGGTATCGGAGCAGTAGTTTGTTCCTGCTCTGGTTATGAGTCATTCTTTTCTAGTATGAGTCATTCCTTCTAGTAATGCCACAGAGTGGTATTTGTATACAAGTCTTCCTTCGAGTAATAATATAGAGTATTCGTTCATACTCTATATCGAGTCTTCATTCGAGTCGTGAGATAGAGTATTTGTATATACACTAGACCAGAATCTTCTTTCAAGTAAAGTTAAGATTTAGTTATGACACTAAGATTAAGATCGTAGATGACGACTCAACCTCCCGCTACGTCGACTCAACGAGGAAAGAAATTTCAGTGATATGATTTCTTTTTAATAAGAAATTTTTTAATGACTATTCAACGAGTTAAGAATAAAAATGGTACCAAAATACTTTTCATTTATGAAAGTATAAGAATTTATACTTTGTTTGGTTATGTGATTATGTGATAGTACGAGTACTATCTTATGTGAAATTATTTGCGCAATAATTTCTTACTTTTTGAAAAGGTTTATTTGGTACAAGAATCTAGACGGATTCTAGGGATTTTTCCCGGTTCATTGAGAACATAGACTTTGAAACCTAAGGTCTTCTCTGACTATTCGAGAACTTAGACATTTTAAGAAACGTTATTCTAAATGATTTCGAAAGGAGATCCTTAAAACGGGAAGAACTTCTACAGACGGATATCACGTGCGTGTAGTGACCTGAACAAGACTCGACAGAATCAAATATTGTTTTTATACTTAGGAGCCGATAATAATTTTTTTCGAGGAAATAAAATGAATAACGATGGGATGAATTAACTTGGTATCAAGTGAACGAAAGAAACGAGTAAACGTACGAGAAACGTTGGCTTCATATTAAGAAGGATGTGATCGAGACGAAGAAGACAGAATAAAGGGAATCAAAGACGAATGAAATAAAAAAATGTTACTTACGTATAAGTAACATGACGACGTCGTACCGTTTTGTTTTTCAGCGGAGTTGCTATGTATGGACTTCGAGAGGGAGATACATATAAATATTAAGAATCAAGCACGAAGCTTGATTAAATTTGTCAACAATCGATCGAATTCAACGACGATTAGAACTTATGTTCTAAAGGTTATTCCCTAATTATCATTCCAATTTCTTTTGGAATTTATTTCTATACTTCGTTTTGAACGAAGACTATGACGAGTACGTATATTAAGGGTCATGAACGACAAAGTCTTTCGTAAATGAATGTTACTTTCGAATAAGTAACATGAACAAAGTGAACGCACTTGTTTTAACGAGTGAGAATCGATAAGAAATTTTCTTCGTGAAAATATATATATATATATATATATATATATATTAAGATAAGGAATGAAAATAAAATCTTGAAATTTTATTTCTATATATTGTTTGTACGAGTGCAATTTTCTGTGAAATTAATAGATGTCTAAGATAAGTTTGTTTGCTTAAGTATGGTGAAATTACAATTGAATAAGGAATATTCATTTTGTAAAGAATGAAACGACTAAAACCTATTTCGATTTTCTTTGATCGATTATTCTTTTACGACCCGAGTTTAAGTATTATTATTTTACGATGAAGGAGGATGCCAGCTGTAAAGAAAGGACGGAAGATCCAAAGATTGGAAGCTAGTGCTTTTAGTTCTGTATTACGAGGTGGGCTTTTATATACAAAATAAAACGAGCAATGCTCGAAAAATCTTTCTTTATCGCTTTGATATCTGTGTTTTCAAAGTGATATTATGGCATGAACTATTTTATGTTTTATGTGAGTTCTCTTGTACCTATCTGAGTCAACATTCGTGTTTTCAGATTTAGAGTTAATCTAATTAGGTTAACTAACGATCGGCTCTGAGTTAGCTGCTAAGTGATTCCAGAGTTAGTGCACTTTGTAACCTGTGGTGTATGTGATATCCTGTTGAGGGATAACAGCCACGGTGAATGAGAATTGGTCAAGATTGAACATCGCATACCAGAAAATACTCGGCCGAGTAAATTGTGAAAATCAGTCAGAAAATGTTTAGTAGACACGGGCCCTTTTCAATAAAACCCCGATGTGCTACAAATTATGAAATGCCATATTTATCTACACTTATGATTATGATTTCGGCATCGTGCCCACTAAGTACGTTTGTACTTAGCCCTGCATTGTTTTCTAAATGTGCAGGTTGAAGCGACGTGAGCGGCAACGCTTGAAGTTGAGTTGAAAGGACAGGATGCCTTAGTTAAGATTCTTCCGCTGCAGAACTCTAAGTCTTGAGAATATGTACTTTTGAACAATACACTGTAGTTAAGTCTGTAAATTTGAACTTAGCTTCTATTGTGTACTTTTGTCGAGTAATCACTCGTGATTAACTCTTTCTTATTATTATTCAAGTCTTGTTCATTGAATATTTGATGTCTTTTATGTATGTTTAGTCAGTTAGCCCCCTTGTTCCCCACTTCTTTAATCCAACCCCAGTCACACCCCGGCTTTTGCCGTCCCTCGGGATTTGGGGCTGTGACAATTAGTGTCGTTCGTCGCACCTCGGGAGTCAGGGTGTGACAGAGTGGTATCAGAGTGGGTCTGTGTGCTCTAGAGTCTAACTTTCTTTGATGAGTCGAGTCTAGATTTATTTCCTAGACTTATTTGAGTCAGTAACACTCCAAGCAATCCCCCATCTCATCCGACAACCAGGTACGCTTTATTTTCAAAAGCTTTCAAGTTTAAAATGATAATTGAGTTATTTAGTTATTGAGTTTATTATTTGCGCTCGTCTAGAGATAAAAGTTTTATAAGTAGATTGAATAACTAGATTGCTTTAGAATGCCTCCCCTAATGCGTTTTTGTGTGGAAAATCGAAAAGGATTGAACGTTTGTGCAAACGATTTCGTGAAATGGAATTGCTAAGTACCCTGAGCGATAATATCTCTATGGAAAGCAAGAATGAGTATGTGGTGGTTGGAAATTCTAGCATGCTCGTTGAACTGTTTTAGTGTGCTTAACTTGTTTAAAAATTCGTATAGGATATGGCCGATCGTGAGTGGATGCAGGAGTAACTGCATGTGAGAAAGATGAACTCTGAGACTATTGCGGAATTCTTAGCTCGTTACCATAAAATCTGGGAAAAGGTTCAGTACATGGACATAGAAGCGTTAGACGGAATGATACACTTGATTCAGGCTTTGCCCCATGAGTGGCGAGATTGGGCAGCTTCGCTGGTGCCCGCTATCTCGATGGCTATCTTTATGGCGACTGTAATGCGTTCATGTCCACTATTTCCGGACAGCATATGCAGTATTGTGAACCGCCTCCAGCCCCGTATGATGTTGACCTCCCTGCCGAGCCAAATGGTTTTGTTCATAGTCCCCCGCCTATGCTCCAAGATGGCCCAGTTCCTCTCCGTGTCCCTTCACTGCCTCGTGTTGAGCCAGAACCTCGAGCTGCTTACCAGGACTATCCTTATTCATAAGGTGTACTCCCTATTCGAGCCTATGATCCTTTTGCCTCATCTAGTTCGACGGCCCTGCAGTCGAACGGTCTTCACGATCCTAACGGAGCCTTGATGCCTTTGAATGACCGGTTTGCAGAGTATATGCGTCGTAACCAAACTTCTTCTCCGGTTCAACCTGTAGCCGAGCCCTCTAGACCAGCCCGTTTCGGCGATGGCAATGACGACGAGTATGACGAGAATTTGATAGCCGTAGCTACCGTGGGAAGCGGTTATCTCCAAGCTCTGCCAAACGACTATTTTCCCGCTCCATACACATTTGGTCCTACCCAGTAGTGAGGCCTGATGATGGACGTGAGTCAGAGTATAGCGCTCCAGCGATATGACATCCTACCTTCGCCGCAACGAGGATAATCCCGAGACGCCCCCATGGGTTGAGTCAGAGCTAGAGGACGTCAATGCTCGTTTTGAAGATGAGGACACTGGAGACATGACGAACCCTTGGGAAGCAATCAACTACACCTTCCACGACTATGAAGAGGAAATGAGGGCAGCCGAACTCGAGCGTTTCAACATCATAAATGACGGCGCAGAAGAAGAGGATCCAGGAGAGGAGGAGGATCTCGAGGAGGAAGAGAACCCAGAGGAGAATAACCTAGAGGAGTATCCTGACGAAGAACAGTATGATGGTGATGGCCCGAGTGAGGGTGATTCTAATGTTTAGAATCAGTTCAAGCAAGTTGTGGAGAAATATCGAACAATCTTTAGTTTTACGTCTAAGAGTTGAACTCTTTTACCTTTCCGTAGTGATGTATATATTATGACTTGATGTTTAGTTAGCTAGTAGAATCGGACGCGAAGTGTTAGTTCGTGTTAGATCGATTTGAGTTGTAGACCATCGTGTTGATGTGTGGGAAATTTTTCGATGTAAAAGTTAATCCCTTATTTTGTTATAAGTCCTCAAAAGAAGCCATCGTCGGGTGATATGAAAGAAGAGCCATTAGGCCGTTAAAATCAACTTTGAGTCTCCCAAGTAATTAAATAAATCTGAAAATTTGAGATTCCTAACTTATGATTGAGACGAGGACAAGTGACGAGATAAGATTTGAGTAAAGTTGAATAAGCTATTCCTTAGCAATAAATAATAAAATTTGAGTAAAGGTAAACGAGATATATACGAGCCAAAATAATAGCATGAGGATGCATGATTGCTTTGAGTATTGAGAAAAATTTAATTTGAGAATATGTGGATATTGATGTGATGATGCTTGAGATTATGATTGTGATTGAATGTTGAGAAATATTTGTTTTGAGAATATATATATATATGATGATGATGTGAATGCATGTTCTCCTTTATGATGATGGATTATTTTTTAATTGAGAATTGAATTGTTTGAGATATGTGAATTTGAGATGATTGAATTATTTGCAGCAATTATTAAATTTATTCTGTTTGATAAATACCGATCGAGAATCATATTTCTCTTGAAAAAGGGAAACATTTTCAGAATCGAGAAAGGTTTCGAGTGAGATAATTTATTCCTTTCAAGTGGCTTAAAATTTTCTTTAGCATTTCTTTAGAATGCCGCCAAGACGAAGAAACGTTAGAAATGTTAGAGATGAGGAAGAGGGGCAGTAAGATCCTACTCCGCCACCTTCAAATGAACGTCGAGTAGAAGAACTTTTTCTTCGCCAAAATCCCCCAACCTTTGATTGTAAAGGCAGTCCGGTAGAAGCCGAAGACTGGATTCGTTCTCTTGAGCGAATTTTTAGATTCCTTCTTTGCACCGATCGCAAACGTCTCGAGTGCATGACGTATCAATTGAAAGGAACTGCCGACTATTGGTGGGAAGCGAGACATAGGATGTATACTCCAGAAGAGCGTGAAAATTTGACGTAGGAACAATTCAAGGAAGCGTTGTATGAAAAGTATGTGCCAAAGAGTTGTCGTAAGTAGAAGGCAAACGAATTTGCCAATCTGAGACAAGGAAAGAAGACTGTACCTGAGTACGACCGAGAGTTTTGCGAATTAGCTCCATTTGCGCCTGATAAGGTAGATACCGACGAGAAAATGTTTGAGCTGTTCTGAGCAGGATTGAGGCAAGATATTCGAGTAGTTCTCGCCAGTCAAAGTGATTTGACTTATGCAGAAGCCCTTAACCGAGCCCTAGACATGGAATTGGCTATGCAACCAGAAAAAAGATTGCATTCCTCAGCGAATCCTCAGTTCCAAAGCCAAACGACGACGACCATAACTACCCATCAGTCTCAGTTCGGTCAGCATGTAAAGAGAAAGGGAAAATGGAGTGGTGAAGGCCACCCAAGTAAGAAGCCCTAACAAAAAAAAGGATAGCAGCAATCTCAGCAATCCCAGAAAGTGAGAGCTCTGAAGGCTAATTGAAGCAATGTGCCTGTAGGACCTCAAGGACTTCCTCCTTGTTCGAAGTGTGGCAGAATACATCAAGGCATCTGTAAAATTGTAAGTAATGTCTGTTATACTTGTGGTCAGCCTGGTCATTTCTCGAACCAGTGCCCAAGTAAGCAGCAACAAATGAGTGGCGGAAGGCCAAATCAGTTTCAGCATTCACAGATGAAAGCAATTGAAGCAACTCGACCGCAAAAGTTTCTTCAGCATCAGCGTAAGCCACAACAGCCAAAGCAGCAACCTTCTCAGCAGGAGCTGCCGCATTTCCAAAGAGCCTTTGCAATTGAGCAGAAACCGTCAGCTAAAGACCAAGGAAACCTAGCACGTATGGGAAAGCTTAACGGCATACCTGTTATCGTTTTGTTTGACACCGGCGTTTCGTATTCATTTATATCTAGTGCTTGCGTAGAAAATTTAAGTTTGAAAGTAGAAGAATTGAACCAGGTGCTTAGAGTCGCAACCTCTTTAGGTAAATCTGCGTTAATTTTGCGTGTTTGCTCGAACTTAGAATTTGAATTCGGAAGTCGTAAGTTGTTAGCAAAATCCCTAAATCTGATTCAAATGTGGGACGTAGACATAATCCTAGGAATGGATTGGTTAACCGAGAATTTTGCGACGATTCGATGCGACCTGAGGCAGATTTCGTTTCAACCACCTGAAGAAGAACCGACTGTAGTTTTTGGAATCGAGAAGAGAGTAAGGAAGAGTATGCCGATAATTTCAGCTATAAAAGCGCAGAAGCTAATGAGAAAGAAGGGTACGAAAGTATATCTAATTTACTAGAACAAAGATGAGAACCAAGAGTTGAGTATCGATGACGTGCCTATCGTGCGAGAATTTAAAGAGGTATTTCTAGAAGTACTACCAGGATTGCCTCCCGACCGGCAATTGGAGTTTACGATTGATCTAGAACCAGGATCAGCCCTAATATCAAAAGCTCCGTACATAATGGCCCCAAAGGAACTCCAATAATTGAAGATCCAGTTGCAAGAACTATTAGATTTAGGTTTTATCCGACCAAGCGTTTCGCCTTGGGGAGCCCCGATCCTATTTGTGAAGAAGAAGGACGGAAGTTTGAGAATGTGCATAGATTACCAAGAGCTTAACAAGATTACGCCTAAGAATAAGTATCCTTTACCAAGGATAGACGATTTGTTTGATCAGCTAAAAGGAGCCGGTGTTTTCTCCAAGATTGACTTAAGATCTGGATACCATTAACTGAAGATCAAGCAAGAAGATGTTCCAAAGACCGATTTTAGGACGAGATATGGACCCATTTTGCCTGTAAATCAAATCACATTTCCAAATCAGTTAGATGTGCTGACATTCAAGGGTTTTTAGTCGAAGATCAGAACATGAAAGTAAACAACTGAATCAAAATACCGACTCCAACCACAAAAATGTAACTACATCTTACCTGATATGATCGAACGCCACTCGGAAACTCAAACTTCAACCTCAAAAATCGACGAAGAAGAAGACGGCGAAGGGAAGTAGTAGACAAAGAAAGAAAAAATTTAAGACAAATTTCAAATGGGAAGTAAAAAAAATGGCGTGCATCATTTTGTTACTCATCAATGAATTAGTTTAATTGTTGAGTAAGGGTAAAATTATCAACAAGTGCTGTATTATTAAAGTTTTATAAGGAGTGTTACATTTTAAAAAAATTATCAAAAAAGTACTACTCTTAAAATCCTCTCATTTTTTTATGTATTTATGAAATAGTTGCTAGTTCTTCTTGACAGTATTATTTATTCTATTATTAAATCTTAAATTATAAATATATATGATATATATAGTAATTATTTGACAAATCGCAGGGGGCCCCAGTGACCCCCCTACCCTATCTCCCTCTGCCTTTAGCCGTGTATGTCGCCAAAATTTGAAAGTGAAGTTAAAATTAATAAATGGGTTATGGGTCATAGTTTGTGATTTGATTTACTATCATCATTATGTTATTAAAAGAAAAATAATTCTTGCTTTTAAAAAATTTTATGTGGCACCCCTCTTAATCCTTCATTCTTATTTATCTAAATTTTTAAAGTTTTTAATTTTTAAATGTAAAATATTATATTTTAAATTAAATATCTACTAAAATCTTGTGTCCCACATCAGTTTTCAATGAAACTTCACCTATTGAAAAGCTTATAAATACCTAGAATCAATGTGTATTTTCTCATCTTTTGCTCCATAGTATTAGTTTTGCAATTTTTTATTAGTCGGCCGAATGAATACCTATATTTTAATATTATTTTAATTTAATTTGGCACAATCAATTAATCAATAGAATCGATAATTATCATTATTATATTACAAAATGAATAATAATTTTATTTTTGCGAAAATCTTATGTGGCACCACTCAAATCCCATCATTTAAATTTATTTAAATTCTCAAATTTTTTGAATTATTAAACATAAAATATTAAATATATATTAAAAATAGATCTTCTATCCCACATCGCTTTTCTATGGAACTCCACCTATTAAAAAGCCTATAAATACTTGGAATCAATGTGTATTTTTCATCCTTTGATTTTTGAGATATTTGGCCAATTATATTTCTTTATTCAAACGTATTTGGGAACCTAACAATTGGGTAATTCTAATATGTTATAATTGGAGTATTGCAATTTAGTATTAGAGTTTTAAATTAATTTAACTAAAATTATCTATTAACATTGATGGTCTCAGTAATGAGTATCTGGTGAATGGGGGGGGGGGAAGAATACACCTGTTGCGATTTTTGCTTTCAAAATCTTTTCATTGAGTTAACTACTCAGGTCAGTTCACCCGACAAATGAGAAGGTCAGTTGGAGCATATCGCACAGTTAGGTGCACAGCTGACTTCTTTGATTGAGGGTCAGCTGTGTATTTTAACTAAGGTTTCAAAGAGTTAAGCTATGCAGAAGTTGGTGGAAAATAATGCTCGTTATTTAAACTGAAACCTTTATGAAAACAGGGAATGGTCAAGTTCCCAAAACTTAGTGCAGTTTGTAAATGTGCAGTTTGTATGCAGTCAGTTTGACATCCTACATCCACGACTTTCTTTTTGGGGAAGTAATCCACTAGATAAGCTTAGGCGTGCTTATCAAACATTCCACTTGGTTTGCGGGTACCAAGCAACCTAACCAGTTCGATTATGGCTTCGAACAAAACCTTACAACACTTTTGTGGGCAAGTGTACAGCCTGGTCTGAGATTACGGGTTCTAAGGGAGCTAGTCTTTGATTGCGGATTTAAAGGGACCTATTTTTTTATTGCGGGGGTTCTAAGGAACCGAGTTTTTATTGCAGGTTTAAAGACAGACCTGAAGTTTGGGGGTTGAGGGTTTTTCCAACTATGAAGCCTTCTACACAGAGAGAAGTGGAGGCTTCATCCTAAGGCTTAGAGTCTCGATATTTTGGGAGAGAGTCTGCTCAGAAAATAAATAAGCAAGAACCTATATTCTAGACTCGATCAAAGAAGGGGCTTTTTGCGAGACAAGATAGAAAAACATGAGGAGGTGTGGACACTCGACTTCTTCTGGTCTTCAATTAAGGTGTTCTTGCAAGAGATTGGGGTGATCTGCTCCTTTTTCTTCACTCTGCACTATTCTCTCAGCGTCTCTCTCTCCCTCTCTTCGATTGTGGAGACCTCTATTTGTAGAGGAGGATATAATTAGCCGTTGGAAATAGCCGTTTCAACTCTGCCAAAACCATGGCACTCTACCTGCTTTATTGGAAACTTTCCTAAAATGGCAACTGCGACCTTCCTTTTTTGCACGTCTCTATCGCCGGTCCATTTATAAAAAGTTCTTCAGTTGACTTGTGCTTCTGAGTAGATTTGAATTTGGACTTCAACCCTTCTGCCTTCAACGTCTTCAAAGTCTTCTCTTCCCAGATTTGTGACGTCTGACTTCGACACAACTTCTCTTCACATTTTAGCTGTATGGGTCAGTTGAGGAGTCAATTAAGTCTCTGTCCAACTGAGTTCGTAGTCCGCTGAGCTTGTGGTTCAACTGAGTTCTTCACAAACTGCCTTCTTCAGTTCGAGTGTCTTTTTCTGCTTGAATCTTGTAAAGATAAAAATCTCTACGTTTAAACAATGAGCTCTAGCTAAGTTCAAATGGCTTTCATCTACACGGTTGGGGTCTGTTGGATTTTGGGATAAATCAAAACCTTTACTAATTGTTCCAACAATTTTCGTCTTTTTGATGATGCCAAAACTCTAAACTGACACCACCTAGCTTTCCTAATTGATACCATATAACTGATACCAACAAGGCTTAAAGATAAACTCAATTCTAGTCTATAAGAGAAAAGGGGTTAGCACAAGATAAAATATATAAAATTTAACCTCAAACTTGGACAACGAGATAGTTGTCATCAAGGGAAGTTTATAACTTAAGACCTTTAATAATCAACAACTTGTTATTAGGTTCAGGCACGTCAGCTACGTCAGTAACTTGTTAATGGTTTGAGTCCAGTGGATGCAACCTTAAGCTTCCCGGATGTCTTCAGGTTCAGGCACGTCAGCTATGTAGCATGCTTTCATGGCCACATCTCCTACTTGTTCAAAACCTTTACTAATTTTCTCAACAACAGCGATCAATTTTGCTTGAATACTTTTCTTTAATTGCATTTAGTTGGGCGTTGGAATCCGTCGCCATCATTAAGCTAGTATTATTCTTTATCCACATCGTTTTTTTATGAAACTCCACCTAATAAAAAGCCTACAAATACTTAGAATCAATGTGTGTTTTTCATCCTTTGATTTTTGGGGTATTTGGCCAATTATATTTCTTTATCCAAACTTATTTGGAACCTATTAATTGTGGACCTAATAATTGGGCAATTCTGTAACATCCCGCATTTTGATAAGTTTAATTTATTATATATGACTTATTATAATTTTTTTTATGAAATATTCGATCTTTAGTTAGCTCGAATTTATTTGTTTTGGACTTGAGGTAGTCTGTAGTTATGCCCTAGTTTAAAGGATAAATCTTTAGATTATAATTGTGGCCTAAATATATATTTCTTATGAAAGAACTTTAATTATTTTACGTGCCAAACTAATTATTTCATAGCTCTATTTATTATCTATTAAAATAATTAACTTGAGGAAAAAAAAACAAGAAATAATAGGACGTACAAATCTTATTTTCTTGTGATTATGGGTCAAGAAAAATATGATTACAGATAAGGTTTATCTCCACGTCTCCCTATTCCTAACCAACCTAAACTCTCGAAAACTAATTAAAAACCTAGTTTCAGCGTCCAAAGGATTTATAGCAAACCAAAGTTCTCTCACGTCAAAAAGTTTTTGATCGGCGGCAGAATTTGTTTTCCTTTAGCAAACAAATTTTCTGCAACACGTTTCATCCAACACCAAACTTGTCGGTAAGATATTCTTTTGAATATGAACCCTTTGATACATTGATTTGTGATTTCTAAAGGTTATAAACAAAAGAAAATCTCTCTATTATCCGTAATTATTTATTTTCAATCTCTGAAGTAGAATAGATGCACTTGTTGTGGGAGAGTGAGTTGAATGTGGTCCTCGTCATTTTTGGTGAGAAAGCATGAAATAGATTTATAAATATCTAGTTGATCTTGGAGAGGCTACTGACGGTAGAGAGGAAAAGATAATAGTAAATTATATGAAATTGAGAATGAGGTTTAAAAAATAAATAAAATATTTTCTTATGTTGGGAATTTGCCAGAGTCCAGAATATGTTTGTTTATCTGTTTTAATAGCATGGAATTAATATTAAGACAGGGAGACAAGTTTTGTTTGAATTATATATACATATAAGGCTTTCATGGAAATATGGTTTAGGAACTTGTCTGGTGAAGAGACGAAGTTGATGGGGGTAGTAATAGATACAAATCCTGTTATAAATTAATATGTTTTTGTCTATTTCGTATATAAGTTGCTTTACAGGTTGGAAAGAATAGGGAAACAAATTGTTTTCTTTTACATAAGCCTTTCAAATACAAATGGAAGTTTTGAGTAATTGGAATTAAAAGTTTTTGATTGAGGTTTGAGAATTTCGATTAATTAAAGGCTCAAATGAGAGCTATTACAAGTTAATTAAATAATAGTACAATTACTTTACATTACTCAGTCTGATAAATTGAAGAAGTATAAATAAGTTAATGATAAATTGTTAATAATATATATATATAATATATACATGTTTATGTATACGTATAAAAGAAAGGAGAAATTTTCTAATAAGGTTAAATTAGTTTAGTTCTTTAAAGTTGTTTTGTTTATGGCCAAATGTTTCAATTTGCAGATTTATTTTAAGTAAATTATGTTATTTGATTAGGTGGGGCACAACTAGGACCCTTGTCCCATACTTGATTATTTGGATCGTTTGTGCTCTTCTTTTGAGGTGGGTAAAATTTCTTTTAAACTCAAGAAAGTGTTTTATGCTTATAGATCAAAGTGTTTTAAATGAGAAAGAATATTAATTGCAAAATGTTTTATGTTCAACGTGATATATCGTATGGAATGTGTGATGTGAAATAAGAATGATGCATATAATCGCCTTGAATGCTTCGAGCTCTTGTGGGTTATATGTATTAAGTAATGTCGTGTGCACAGTGATCTATTAAAAATGTCCCAAAACGGCCTTGATACCGACAGTCAAGTGCTTGTTTTGGTTTAAGAATGTTATGTCCCATATGTGCCTTGATACCAAGAGTCACGTGCATAATATGGTTGAAGGATTATGTTTCACTTCCAGCGATATACACTGTTGGCAAAAGAAAGTAAATGATCTCATGTATGACCCACCACTGAGTACGTTTTATGAGTACTCACTCCACATTTTTAAAATATTTTCTACAGTGAGCATGGAGCCACGTGGAAGGAAACACGGTGTTAGATAAAAAGTTTAAGTTTAATAAACTGATTTTTTCAGTTAAGACTTTTCTGCACTTTGTTTTGTTTGTTTTATTTGAATGATGGTTCAAGTTTCATATTCCTAGGATTAGAGTTTTTATTAAGTGCTTGATCATCTAAATTCGTTCGATTTCTTCAAGTTAATGATGAAAGAGTAGCATTTTAATTTAGTAAATTAGTTTGTTACAAATTCTAATATGTTATTAATGGAGTATTGCAATTTATTATTAGAGTTTAAAATTAATTTAACTAAAAGTATCTATTAAACATTGATGGTCCCGATACAGAGTATCTGGTGTATGGGGGGAGGGGGGAATACACTAGTTGCGATTTTTGCTTTCAAAATCTTTTCACTGAGTTAGCTGCTCAGGTCAGTTTGGTCGACAACTGAGAAGGTCAGCTGCAGTTGATCGGGATAGTTAGGTGCAAAGTTGACTTCTTTGATTGAGGGTCAGCTATGTATTCTAACTGAGGTTTTAAAGAGTTAAGATATGCGGAAGTTGGTGGAAAATAAAGCTCGTTACTTAAACTGAAATCTTTATGAAAATAGGGGAAGGTCAAGTTCCCAAAACTTAGTGCAGTTTGTATGAAGTCAGATGGTTTGGTAACTGAAAAGTAAATACTGAATGTAAATACAAAAATGTGAATGACACAGTATTTCAGCGTGGTTCAGAGATTGACCTCCTACATCTAAGACATCCTTTTTGGGGAAGTAATCAACTACATAAGCTTAGGCGTGTTTATCAAAAGTTTCACTTGGTTTGTGGGTACAAAGCAACCTAACCAGTTTCATTACGGGTTTGAACAAAACCTTACAACACTTTTGTGGGCAAGTGTACAACCTGGTCTTAGATTACGGGTTCTAAGGGACCTAGTCTTTGATTGCGGGTTCAAAGGGACCTAGTCTTTGATTGCGGGTTCTAAGGGACCTGTCTTTGATTGCGGATTCAAAGGGACCTAATGTCTATGATTGTAGGTTCAAAGACAGACCTGAGGTTTGGGGATCGGTGGTTTTTCCAACTATGAAGTCTTCTACACAGAGAGAAGTGGATGCTTCATCCTAAGGCTTAGAGACTCGATCTTTTGAGATAGAGTCTGCCCAGAAACTAAATAAGCAAGAACATATATTCTAGACTTGATCAAGGAAGGGACTTTTTGAGAGGCTAGATGAAAGAACATGAGGAGGTGTAGACACTAGACTTCTACTTGTTCTTCGACTTGGTTGTTCTTACTGGAGAGAGTGGTGGTATACTACTTTTTCTTCACTCTATGCTATTCTCTCTCTCTCTCTCTCTCTCTCTCTCTCTCTCTCTTCGATTGTGGAGTCCTCTATTTATAGAGCATGATCTAATTAGCCATTGGAAAAAGCCGTTTGATCTCTGTCTAAAGCATGGCACTCCACCTGCTTTATTGGAATCTTTCCTAAAATGGCAACTGCAACTTTCGTATTTTGCGCGTCTCTGTTGTTGGTCCATTTATAGAATGTTCTTCAGCTGACTTGTGCTTCCGAGTAGATTTTAATTTGGACTTCAACTCGCCTTTAACATCTTTAAAGTCTTCTCCTCTCAGCTTTGTGACGTCTGACTTCCACACAACTTCTCTTCATGTTTGAGCAGCATGTGTTAGTTGAGGAGTCAATCGAGTCTCTGTCCAACTGAGTTTGTGGTCCAGTTGAGCTTGTGGTTCAACTGAGTTCTTCACGACCTGCCTTCCTCAATTCGGCTGTCTTCTTCTGCTTTAATCCTATAAAGATAAAAATCCCTACGCATAAACAGTGAGCTCTAGCTATGTTCAGACTGAAGTCTTTCATCTACTCGATTGGAGTCAGTTAGGTTTTAGGATAAATCAAAATCTTTACTAATTTTCCCAACAATTTCCCCTTTTTTTGACGATGCCAAAACTCTAAAGTCTCACCACTTAACTTTCCTAACTGATACCATATAACTGATACTAACAAGACTAAATGATAAACTTAGTTCTAGTCTATAAGTGGATGGGGGTTAGCATAAGATAGAATATCTAAAGATTAACCTCTAACTTGAACAACGAAATAGTTGTCATCAAGGGAAGTTTATAACTGAAGACCTTTAATAACCAATAACTTGTTATTAGGTTCAGGCACGTCAGCTACGTCAGCAACTTGTTAAGGGCCTGAGTCCAAAGGATGCAACCTAAAGCTTCCAGGATGTCTTTAGGTTCAGGCACATCAATTACGTAGCATGCTTTCATGGCCACATCTTCTTCTTGTTCAAAATCTTTACAAATTTTCCCAACAACAGTGATCAATTTTGCTTGAATACTGTTCTTTAATTGCATTTAAGTTAGGCGTTGGAATTCTTCGCTATCACCAAGCTAGTATTATTCTTTATCCACATCGCTTTTCTATAAAACTCCACCTATTAAAAAGCCTATAAATACTTAGAATCAATGTGTATTTTTCATCCTTTGATTTTTGGGATATTTGGCCAATTATATTTCTTTATCCAAACATATTTTGAAACCTATTGATTGGGAACCTAATAATTGGGTGATTCGAATAAGTTATTAATGGGGTATTGAAATTTATTATTAGAGTTTATAATTAATTTAACTAAAATTATTTATTAAACATTCATGGTCCCGATACTGAGTATCTGGTGTATGGGGGGAGGGAGGAATACACCAATTAGGATTTTTGCTTTCAAAATTTTTTCACTGAGTTAACTGCTCAGGTCAGTTCGCTCGACAACTGAGAAGGTCAATTGGAGTTGATCGCATAGTTAGGTGCACAGCTGACTTCTTTTACTGAGGGTTAGATGTGTATTCTAACTGAGCTTTCAATGAGTTAAACTATGCAGAAGTTGGAGGAAAATAAAGCTCGTTTCATAAACTAAAACCTTATGAAAATAGGGAAAGGTTATGTTCCCAAAACTTAGTGCAGTTTGTAAATGTGCAGTTTGTATGCAGTCAATTGGTTAGGTAAGTGAAAAGTAAATACTGAATGAAAATACAGAAATGTTAAGGACACAGTATTTTAACGTGGTACAGAGATTGACCTCCAACATCTACAACTTCCTTTTCGGGGAAGTAATCCACTAGATAAGCTTAGGCATGCTTATCAAACGTTCCACTTGGTTTGCGAGTACCAAACAACCTAACTAATTAAATTACAGGTTCAAACAAAACCTTACAACACTTCTGCGGGAAAGTGTAGGGACCTAGTCCTTGAATGCGGGTTCAAAGGGATCTAGTCTTAGATTGCGGGTTATAAAGGGACCTAGTCTTTGATTGTGGATTTAAAGGGACCTAATGTCTTTGATTGAAGGTTCAAAGACAGACCTGAAGCTCGGGGGTTGGGGATTTTTTCCAACTATGAAGTCTTCTACACAGAGAGAAGTGGAGGCTTCGTCCTAAGGCTTAGAGACTCAATATTTTAGGAGAGAGTCTGCTCTGAAACTAAATAAGCAAGATTCTATATTCTAGACTCGATCTAATTAGCCGTTGGAAAGAGTCGTTTGATCTTTGCCAAAAGCATGGCACTCCACCTGCTTTACTGGAAACATTCCTAAAATGGCAACTGCGACCTTCACTTTTTGCGCGTCTCTGTTGTCGGTCAATTTATAAAAAGTTCTTCAGCTGACTTGTACTTCCGAATAGATTTGAATTTGGACTTCAACTCTTCTCCCTTCAACGTCTTCAAAGTGTTTTCCTCTCAGCTTTGTGACGTCTGACTTTGACACAACTTCTCTTCACGTTTGAGTTGCATGGGTCAGTTGAGGAGTTAACTGAGTCTCTGTCCAACTAAGTTCATGGTGCAGCTGAGCTTGTGATTCAAGTGAGTTCTTTACAAACTGCCTTCTTCAGTTCAGTTGCCTTCTTCTGCTTGAATCTTGTAAAGATTAAAATCCCTACTCTTAGACAGTGAGCTCTAGCAAAAACTCTAAACTGACACCACCTAACTTTCCTAACTGATACCATATAACTGATACCAACAAGACTAAAATATAAACTCAATTCTAGTCTATAAGAGGATTGGGGTTAGCACAAGATAAAATATATAAAGATTAACTTCAAACTTGGACAACGAGATAGTTTTCATCAAGTGAAGTTAATAACCATCAACTTGTTATTATAGATAACAAATTGGGCAGTGATCCCTAGTTTGTTATTATAGATAAAACAGTTATAACTGAGTTCTTTCTAACTACAGTCCTAACATTCTAACCTACTCTAGGGTCATCATCTTCGACTCCTTCTGCAGCTTCTGAAAGGCTGGGGGCTAAGGTCATCCCTTCTCTTGAACATTTATTAGACATTCCTTCAACACCCTTGTCTTGATTTTCTTCTTCAAAAGTTGGCGGCTGACTTTAGTTTAAGGTATTCATTCTTAGCTCAACTGAATACCTACCTCAAACAAAAGGAGGCAACTGTCGCATTAAACTGGAGTAATGGGTTTGAGCAACATGTCTTTCTTCGTCAGCCATTGTCGACCATCAGCCTTTCTTCGTCAGCCATTGTCGACCATTAATCCTATGTGAGGATCACTGGATGTCGCATTAAACTGGAGTAATGGGTTTGAGCAACATTCTGACAGTGCATTTTTTGCTTCTTTCTCCTTTTTGGCATCAACAAAAAGAAGAGGTAGTGCAGATTAGCAGGATGGCATTTTGGGTACGACTCACGAGGAGGCAAAAAGTTGCACCCATTTTCCTTCCACTTCCAGCGTAAGGAAGCACATTAGCAAGACTAAACAAACAACTGCGACTCCTGGTGATTCTGTTTGTAAAGCTGCTGCAGCTTCTATGGAAGGAAGATCAACTGAGATGAGCTTGTGAAAAGGGAAAAATCCTTCATGAAGCAGTCTCAAGATCGAATGCCTGGATCGAATCAGGACTTCTGATGGACAGGTTACAATCGACCTAGTCTCGTGATGTGAGGTTGCTGATCTTTAACCCGATGTGAAATTGGATGAACATCTCAGGGATACGCATGTCACACCCCGACTCCCGAGGTGCGATGAATGAACACTAACACTACTAAACCATCCATCACTCAACTCAAATAAGGGGAAACATGCTCGGGGAAACAAGGGAATATCAACGAAAAGCGGTAACATTCAAGACATGCTTTCAAAGATATTTCAAATCAACCAACGAGCACGAATAATTTACATATCTAGTTCGAATGGGAACAAGTATTTCAAGTCAACGAGAACGAGATTCAGCAATAACAGAAATTAGTATCGAGCACATCGCTCGGAATTAGAAAATGTATCAGAGTATAATATCCAAAAGACTTCAATAAACAAAAGTATTGTATTGCAGCGGAATTCTCGACTCAATCAACAAAACATATATCACACCACACCACACCACCAAGCTGCCGTCTCCATCCACATCCCGCTAACCTGCACGTTTAGAAATACATGCAGGGCTGAGTACTTCGTACTTAATGAACACATGCCAAAAACTTTTGAAACTTTGCTCTTAGAGCTATATCAATTGAACTTGCCTTGCCGTAGCATCACAAGTATTAATGCAATGAAACAGTTTACTTGTGAATGCAAAAACATTTTCTTTTCATTTAGACTGCGCAGTCAAACAATATATATACTCAAGCAATATGTATCATCTACCCCATTTCACTCTCACTGTGCCGAGAAGTAGGCCTCCTTCTCGAACACTATGACCGGCCCAACCGAAGCAACGCTCACAGTCACCTCAAACAATTCATATTCCACACGTGGGTTTCCTGCCTTTCACATGACAATAATATCTCAACAAGCAGATGATAACACATAACAAAAACTCAAGTAAAAATGGCAAGTCAACTGAACTTTAAAAACTCACATAATAATACTCATTTATCATAATAGCATTCATCGATAGTTTTGGTTTTAGAAAAGCCCACCTTACTTCCGTCGATTAGCTAGGCGGCTTACTTTTTCTTCGTCCTCGCTACTTCTCTGTCCCGCTCGATCCTTTATATTTTGACATCGATAAAAGAAGTAAGACACGAAGCTTAAGACGTAAAGTAGACGTTTGTTTCGACTGAAGGACTTCTACTTGACTCGTCTCTTTCTATTTTTATCTTTTCAAAGACAATCTCGATTCTCGACTTCCTCATCCTCAGTTCTTACTCTACTCGATTACTAATTACTGCATCTCGTACTCTTGTTTCTAAATCATATTCGCTACTCACTAATGCTTGGCATTTCTCATTAGTTAAAGAAACGTTAATTGACTAAACTTTAATTCTTGAATCCTTATTCACATTCTCAATTAGATACTTGATTATACGAGCATCATTCACGTTATGAGCACGCATTCTCAACAATTTAAACGATCATTCTAAGCATAGATGTTTTACTCAAGCATAAAAATTCAATTAAGCATATTCAATATGTTTAATCACACAAGTCTACTCAAACGAATTTAATTCAACATAGAATTTCAATCAATTATCGTAATTTAAATTGGGATTTAAACAAACGTATTATCTCAAACTCGATTCACACTTCGAGTCACATTAACAAATACTCGTCATTATTCAACTCTAGTTTTGGAAAAACATTAATTCAGATAATAAAAGTTTTCTTAGATTAAACTCAAATATTTATTATCTCTTAACTCAATATACGCCGCTTATTTCCAAAGACGTCGTCTTTTCTTAATTACTTATTCGTATTCTCATACGTACTATTACTTATACTTCTATTATTATTTCTCTTTTTCTTTTAATTAAACATTTATTGAAATAAAAATTCTTTTTTCTATTTATGGCTCGACTCTTATCTTTGACTCAAAACTCGATTATTAAACTATTACTCGATAACTTTTATTTTTCATTTAATATTCAAAACTCGACAATTTCCTCGACTCCTTTTTAATTAAACGATTTGAATACCAAACTCGATTATCATGAAATAATCATCACTCGTTATAATATAACCTATTACTCAATCAATTATCATTTATAAACTTGATTCTCAAAATAACTCTTATTAAATCTTATTTTCTTTTTATAACCTTTCCCAATTAATTACTTTAATTCGCTCTATTAAATTCTTACTCGACTCATTTCTTTATTTATTTTCTAAGCTCGACTCAACTTATTATTCTCATATTCTATTATTTCTTATTTTAGTTATTTTTCTCTAACTTATTTTTAAACTTCAAACTTCTTTATTATTATTTATTATTCTCATTATCTCTCGTTTATTCAAACGACTAAATTCTCAATTTCTCGTCTCAAATTTTATACTCGTTTTATAACTCCTTTCCTTTAATTCTATCTCGTCTTCTATTTCTCATTTATTACAACTTCTAATTCTTCGTTATTCATTTCTCGATTATCAATTTCTCTAGTCTCGATTTATTTAACTCGATTAACTTTTTCTCTCAACCTTTAATTATTTAATAAAGAATTACCTTCTTTTATTAATTTCTAATTTATGACTCATCACTTATTGATTGATTTTTCTCTTTAATTTTATTCCAATAAATATCTTGAATATTTTATTATTTTAATAATTAATTTCTTTTAGAATT
Organism: Schizonepeta tenuifolia; assembly: GCA_029490685.1. Taxonomy (NCBI): domain Eukaryota; kingdom Viridiplantae; phylum Streptophyta; class Magnoliopsida; order Lamiales; family Lamiaceae; genus Schizonepeta; species Schizonepeta tenuifolia. Next base: position 49,286,613 of record CM055956.1, on the reverse strand, counting down.
AATTTTAATGAAATTCAAATCTTCAAATAAAACACCAAGAACACATATTCAAAAACTCATATTTTTCACCAAGAACACCTAGAACACACACTAGGTATCCTTTCTTATTTCATTCAATTTTTGCCTCTTTTTATGCTTAAAACTTCATTCTTTTTATCTCATAAATCCTACTAACATCTATTATTCAACATTTTCATATAACATGCTCTTAAACATCATATTATCAATTCATCCAAAAATCATCACAACATCATAACATCAAAATATTATAAAAATTATTTTTCTTCTAAACATGCATATATATATATATATATATATATATATATATATATATATATATATATTGATTTCCTACATAACAACATCATAGGAGATTAAATCATCATATACTCATATTCATCTCATGCTCATTATATCATCAAATCATCAACAAAATGATCAAAATAAATTTCTCCTCCTTGCCCTATATCTCACGACATTAAGCAATAAATTAGGATAGATATTTTCTCAATTTTTCATGCACATATACTCATTCAAAATATACTCATAAACACATATCAAACATCAAATTATCAAATACTCAAGAAAATCAATTTTTCCTATTTTTCTCTAATTTTTCGGTTTTAATCAAAATTTGAAGGAATTAATTCTTCTTTCTCTTTTAATCAAGGATTAATTCCTAGGCTCGATTTCCTATCGATTTCTTCACTCGAATCTCACATCGAATCTTATATAAAAATCCCTAGTTTTTGCCTAAGCATGAATTAAATCATGCATGTATATTTTTCTTTAGAGATTTAGGGAGATTACAAATATACAAGAAATCAAATAAATAAACCTACTTCAAAATAATTAAATCGGAGCTTCTCTCTTGAATCTCTTGGATCAAAGATGAACAAGATTAGGGCTCAAACTCTTGGCTTGGAATTTCCATGGTTAAATCCACCTTAATCCTCAATAAAAAATGAAACAAAAATTAATCCTCCACACTAGGGCATAAGTGCCGAAATTTTTAAGAAAAATAGAGGGATGATTGTTTTGATTTCAAGCTCAAGAATTTGAAGGATTATTACCTTTCTCTTTAGAGTATGAAAGATCTAGGTAGATGATGATGGAAATCTCTTGATCTTGGAGGCTTGAAGCTTGAAGATTAGATGCTTCAATGGAGAAATCTCATGTATGTGTTGTGTGTGTGTGTGTTTTCGGCATTGAGAGAGAGAGATGTGAGGATTTTTTCTTCTTTCTTCCTTAGAAAGTATCGAGAGAGAGAGAGCTTGAGAGAGAGAGTAGAGTTTGAGAGAGAGATTGATATGATGAATAAGAATGATGAAAATGAATGTTATTAATGTTAAGAATAAGAATATCATCATGATATTCTTTAGTAGATGTTTGAAAAATAGGTTAGCTAGAGAGATTAGGGAGAGAGAGGAGAGTGATTTCGGTGGTGAGAGAGAGGGAGAGAGATTCTTCCTGACAGATAAAATTTTACCCGGTTGAGAAAGTTTTCCGGATAAAAAGACTGTATTATTTCATTTATACTGAAAACGACTCTTATCTCTCCTCGTCTCATTTCCGACACTAGAAACCTCTCAAACCTATCTCATGTTCCATTAAATAAATCAAGGATTCCGATTATCTAATTTTTAGGTCAAAATTCCAAGTAACGAAGAAAACCTAAAAATTAATCGGCTAATTAATCCGTTAAGGATTAAATTCTTATAACTCTCACATGTGATCTCGGATAAGCTTCTAACATATCTCAGGGGTCTTAGAATTAATTCTAGATTTGGTCAAATTCTAAGTTCGTCGGTGAATAGCATTTTCTCGGTTATCGTTACTATTCACTCAAAAGTAAAAATTTTCGAAATTCTCTGAAATTCTCTGAAATTCATACTCATGCTCAACCACATTTAAATAAGCTCAATCAATACATCACATCCTCAACTCAAGTAATTTAAAACACATAAGTTCACATTAAAGCACATAGGGGCATTTTAGTCTTTTCACAAATTTTCTTTTTCCTTAGAAAAATTTTATCACTCAAAACTTGATAATTTAAGCATATTAACTCATTTAGAACGCACTTAAGAACTTATGAAAGCTTGGGGTATTACAACGCATTAGTTGGTTGACACAACAAATCACCCACATCATCAGTCATCCTTTGAAGCGTTTGCGTCTCATGTAGCCACGAACATAGTGTTCTTGTTGAACCGATTGCTTCAGTAATTCAGGGTTGGCAGGAGAAGAGGACTGCTTTGCAAAGTGGGAAGGCATATTCTCGATCTGGGTAAGATTTTCTAAAGAGGAAGATAAACCCTAGCAAGAGAGAAAACCACAAGGCAAATATTTCATGAGATAAGGCAGAAAATCTTGGAGTTGTTGAGATATCGAAGTTTGGATGGATATGCAAAACAAATTGCAAGGCCCCCAATTTATAGGAGGGATGAGAACCTTATCAACAGATCATATTAAATCTTGCAGCTTTTTTCGGGATAAACGACAGTCTTCAATGCACCATTTCTAAAAAAGCTCCTTCTAAAAATGACGGTGATGGAACACGTCAAGGGCGGTGAGTGACACTCGTGGGTGTGAGGAGAGTAGGTATTTCTATGTCAGCCCAATCGCGATCTAAAAGCATGGTATATAGATTTAGACTAGCTTTTCAATGAATGTAACCGCTAGGCTAATTCATTTTGAATAACTTGTAAACAGATATTTGAATTTATTTCAAAACACCCGCCTTAAAATAATAACGAAAAAGTTAACATAGAGTACCGCTCAGTTGGCATGGATCTTGATTGTCTCCTTAACTCAGCATACACTCGACTGACTCATGTCGTAAGTTCAGTCAAGGTTTAACTCCGTTGTTCCACTGAACTGAATAAGGCAGCGAACTCATTCAATTCTCCCTCAAGTTGAGATTGCCCCTCAACTTGTGATCTCCATCTTTGTGGCTTCTTCTTCGGTTGGGTTGAGCAATCCAAGGAGTTGACAGAACATCTTGAATTGGGCTTCCACCAAGGCTTTGTGAAAATATCAGCTCTTTGAATGTCAGTGTGAATTTTCTGAACAATGACGTCCTTCTTTTTGACATGATCACGGATGAAGTGATGTCTGATGTTAATGTGCTTAGGATCTGGAATGGTGAACTGGATTCACCGTGATTTCTATAGCACTAAAGCTATCACAGAAGATGGGTACTTGCCCTGTCTCCACTTCACAATCTCTCAGCTGTTGCTTCAACCAGAGTACTTGCATGCAGCAGCTTCCAACTACCATGTATTCTGATTCAGTTGTGGAGGTGGCGACACTCACCTGTTTCTTAGAAAACTAGGAAACTAATTTTCTTGCCATGAACAAACAATACCTTGAGGTTGATTTCCGATCAACTCGATCTCCAGCTAAGTCTGCATCAGAGTAGCCTGTTAGTTCAATATTATCATCAGTTGAGTACCACAATCCCATATGAGCTGTTCCTTTGAGGTACTTGATGATATTCTTTGCTGCTTGCAAGTGATCTTCCCTAGGCTCAACTTGAAATCTTGCACACACTCCAACTGCATAGGATATGTCTGGTCGACTAGTATTCAGATAAAGTAGCGAGCCGATAATCTCTCTGTACTTTTTTGCATCGACAAGCTTCCCTTCCTAGCCGGGGTCGATCTTCCAGTTGGTGTTCATTGGGATCTTCGTTGTTTGGCTTGAGTTCAGTCCAAACTTGGAGATCAACTCCTTTGTGTACTTGGTCTTATTGATGAAGATTTCTTCTGGCAACTGCTTGACTTGCAGTCTAAGGAAATAATTCATTTCTCCCATCATGGACATCTCGAACTTTTTCTTCATGAGTTGGGGGAATTTCTCGTACAAGTCTTCAGACTTGGATCCAAAGATTATGTCATCGACATATATTTACTCCACTAGGATGTCTTCTCCCACTTTGATGGTGAAGAGATTTTTTTCCACTGAGCCTCAGATGAATCATGACTCAAGTAGAAAGCTGAACAGTGTGCCGTACCATGCACGTGGAGCCTATTTCAGTCCGTAAATAGCTTTCTTCAGCTTGTAGACTCTACTGTCACCTGTCTTAATCCAGGAGGTTGTTCTACATACACGTCTTCATTGATGTCGCCATTGAGAAATGTGCACTTCACATCCATTTGATATACCTTGAACTTGTGGTAAGCAGCATAAGCTAAGAAAATCCAAATTACTTCCAGAAGAGCAACTGGAGCGAAGGAGTCTTCAAAATCTATTCCTTCTTGTTGCCAATAACCTTGAGCTACCAGTCTAGCCTTGTTTCTCACTACGTATCCAATGGCGTCTCGCTTAATCTTGAATATCCACTTTAGACCTATCATGGCATGGCTTGAGTCCAGTGGATGCAACCTAATGCTTCCAGGATGTCTTTAGGTTCAGTCACATCAGCTACGTAGCATGCTGTCATTGCCACATCTCCTTCTTGTTCAAACTTTCCTAGTATCCTAAGTTCGTCAGCATATTGTGCTACCAAAGTTGGTTAATCATCAGCTGAAGTTTCTGACTGAGTTGGCTGAGTCGGAACATAAGTTGTGGGATCTACAACTTGAGCTAATCTTCTGGTTAGAACACCTTCTTCTTCTTCTTTCTTGCTTGCTTAGCAGCTTCAGTTATGGTGATGGAGTAATCTGGTCTTGGAGATGCTGGAGGTGCTGAGTTTAGTGTTCTGACTTCTGGTGTAATTGGATCCTCAGTTGAGGATGAAGGATGAACTGGGGTGCTGACTTGTCTTGGACTTGAAGGTCCTGGACTTGGATGCTGGTCAGTTGCTGATGCTGGCTGAGTGTCAGCTAGAGTTGTCACTTGGTTTGTTGACTCTGAAGTTCCCCCTAGATTTGAGATGGGATCTTCAGTCTCATTTTCAGAAGAATACACTTCTTCTTCCTCAGCTCACCAAATAAGGGGCTCAGCAAAATTTTTCAGTCATTGAGCTTGAGATCTGGTCTCAGCTAGCTGAACCAATGTGCCTCCTTCAATTGCCTCCAGTTTAGCCTATTCCCTGCACTCAAAAGTAAATTCATCAAACATAACATGAGGTGTTATATCCACAATTTTGGTGTCGGTGTTGAAAACTCTATAAGCTTTGATGTTTGCAGCATATCCTAAGAATATGTCTTTAACAGCTTTTGGCTCGAAGGTTTTCAACTGAGCTTTCCCATTATTATGGATATAGCTCTTAGAATCGAATATACAAAAGTAAGAGATATTAGGCTCCGTGTTTCTCCATAGTTCGTATGGAGTTTTTCCTTATCTCTTCATGAAGAGGGAGCGATTCTGTGTGAAGCATGTGGTATTGACTGCCTTAGCCCAAAAATATTTTGGCAAGGCTGAGCTTGTCAACATGGACATTGTTGCGTCCTTCAACGTTCTATTTCTCCTCTCAGCTACACCATTCTGTTGTGTAGTTCTTGCAGCTGAGGTCTGATGAGTTATACCTTTCTTCTCGTAATACTCAATGATGTTCTCATTGAGGAACTTAGTTCCGCGATCAGATCTGATGGATACAATGGATTTTTCCTATTGATTCACAAGTCTATCCATCAGCATAGGCAATTCCTCTCTCGACTCATACTTGTGCGCCATGAAAATCACCTAGGTGTATCTCGAATAGTCTTTAGTGACTACAAGAGTGTATTCACTTCTTCTCATACTCTTTGGGGTAACCGGACCGAAATGATCCATGTGGATCAATTGCAGAACACAATCCATGGAGGGCGTCAATTAAAGACGGAATGATGCTTTAGCCAATTTTCCAAGTTGACATGCGCTGTAGTAATGCGTCGGACTATGCTTCAAATCTAGTATTCGAACTGCGTGCTTTTGGTGAGTTAACTTCTTCATGGTTTTGAATTTGAGGTAGTTGAGTCTTTTGTGCCATAGCCAGCTTATCTCCGAGCTGCTTTTGGATACAAGGTACGTTTCTAGTGAGTTGCTCGACCAGTCTATGTAGTAAACTCAGCATGATGAAAATCGTCTATCAAATAAGAGAATATGTTTGGTCTTGACATCTTTCACCTGCAGCCTTGTGCATCAAACTTCACAAAAAAACTATAATCGCAGAGTTGGCCTATGGAGAGCAAGTTATGCTTCAATCCATCGACCAAGGAAACATTTTTGATAGTCACTAGATTATTTTCAAATTTACGAGATCCTTTCATTTTACCCTGGGAGTCGTCACCAAATGTAACAATTCCTCCTTATCGAAACTTGATGTCGGTGAGAAGATTCCTGTGTTGTGTCATGTGCGTGGAGCATCCGCTGTCTAACACCCAGACTGACTTTGCAGCTCTTCTTTTTCTCAGTTCATCTTGGTCATGCAAAACACAAGAAGAACTTTCGGTGTACACACTAAGTTAGGTCCTGAAAGGTTAGTGACTTGAGTTTCGTAGATGACTCGAACTGAGGGATTAGCTCGAATCATTCTTCCTTCTTTATCCACATAGACTGCTGACTGAGTTGCTTTTGAGGCATGAGTAGTCCAATTTCTTGGTGGATATCTTTGTATTTGTGGAGTTAGGTTTCGACTTAGAAGAGAAAATCGATTCCTTCGAGGTGTGAACAATTTGGGAGAGGACCCATGCTGTCTAGCTTCTGTAGCATACCCGAATAGTGGATAACTAGGACCATTAAACTGATTTTCATAGTTTCCACGTCCTTGATATGCTTGCTGGTAGTGATGAGGAACTGGGAATGTCTGATGGTAGAAGTGAAGATTATCCCAGTTAGGATGCTTTTTTACGATGATACTGAGCTGAGTTGTTGGGCCTGCGGCTGGGCTGATTCTGCCTTAGCTGCGAAGGTTCACTTTATGATGACCTCGCTCTGCAACCTCGGGGTCTGCACTTCCTTGATGATCTCTTAGCATCTCTTGATGTACCAGCTTTGTGCTCCTTAGGTTATTCAGATTGAACCTTATTTTCTTTATCCTTCACAGGAGTCTCAACAGTCTGAGGAATGACTGGAGTCTCTTGAACCGTAAATTAGATTAAGTTCAGTGGAACTTGAGGTGCCTCAGTCGGTGCTTGAGTTGCCTTAATGAATTGCGCTGACTGAGCTCCAGTGTCCGTCTTCGGGTTGTATCCAAGACCTTCAACGCATTTGTGAGGTCATTGGTAGCTTAACATGCTCTCTAGAGCTGTGCTCGAGGCATGAAGGGATACTATCTTCTCTTGTGCAAACTTCAGCTCCATTTGAAACTGAGAGATGTATTCCCCCTGAGTCCTGGTCATGTTGATCAAGTTGATGACCTGACTGTGGGTTGACTGAGCAACTTCTTTATTGAGTCTTTGGTTCTTCTCCACGAGCTTCTCTATATCTTGATCCTTCATGATCACCTCGTTGCTCATGTTGTCAAACTCATCTTGGAGTTCTTTGCACTGTGCAACTTGAGTTGTGCACAATCTACTCAGATGTCCGGCCTCATCCCAAGTGACAAAGCCGTCGTTTAGCTTTGCACAAATAAAATTCATAACTCATATGCCCACAGTAGGCGATAGCCAGGAGTAAGCAGGGTCGTACCCAAGGAAATTAATGTAGTCTCTCTTCCACGTAACCGGTGTCACTAAAATGGGTTTTGGTCTACACTCACTTGTCTTGGTCAACAAGCACTGAAAACTATAACTAAAACTAAAAGTAGATTTGATCAATAACAAAAAGGACTTGGATTGGATTTCGAATCAATGAATATTAATACTACACTCGATCATAGGCTCAATCATATTCAATCGCACACTTTTACTATTCGGTTTAAAGAGTAAATTAATCCTTGCCCTATGGTCACAAAGTCACAACTAAGAATACTTTACCCTTATATCTATCCCTTTAAATTTGAGTATGCCAGAGACACTCTAGACAAAACTCCTTCCTTGATCAACACACCTACGAAGACCCTTCAGCAAATGTATTGCCCAAGAAGCATTAATTTCTTTTAGATCCAAATCAACCAAGAGGTGCCCAAGACACTGACTGCTCACCAATACTTAATATCTATTCGAGCACAAGAGACACTCTCGTGTTGACCCCAACTCTATTTGTGATATAGACTCCTTAACTTATTGGTGATCAAGCAATTAGTATCTTGTACAAATCTAATACTAAGCCCTATGTATTTCGGGAATAAAAGCACATGATTTAATTAAAACGCTTAAGCCTCACGAATAATCAAAGTACTAATATTCACATAATCTAATCCAATCCAAGTATAAGAAATTAGCTAGACATAAAATAAATCGAAAGCAAAAGAAAAGAAGTAAAAGAAATCATACTTGAAATTAAACTAAGAAGAACTTGAATATCCAGCAAAACAGTAAATTGTCTTGGCCAAGATTGCCAGCAGAAAGTAGTGCAGAAAAGTAAAAGGTGTTGCCCGTAGGACCTATCTACTCATTCTAATACTGAAAATAAATTTGCAGAATGAAAAAACTTTAAAGATCAAATAAAGCGTCATGATTTACAGAAGAGAATGCGGCCATATATATAGGCGACGAAAAGGTTAAGTCAAGTCCCATCATGAGTTGGACTCCTTCATTCTTTAGGCCTTCTTTCCTTATTTGGCGCAGCTTAGGACAACTTTCCTTCTCCTAGATGAATTAGACTTTGACTGGACCCCTACAAAATAAGGATGGAAGTTTCCTTCCTCATCTTCTTCCTTGGAGATGAAGTAACGTCTGCTGCCCATGGCCACATTCCTTCCGTCTTGGTCACGTCTGTGTCAGTCTTGCCCTTGACGTGCACAATTTTGGGTACACTGCTGCTTTGGCCAAAATGATATGGGAAGATACTCCTTCACCTGTAGCTTGCTCAAGATACGCCTATTAATTCCCAGCTACAGACTTCAACCATATGCCCAATTGCATTGTATCGTTGCCCAATGCCATAAAAGCAGTTTTTCACCATATTATGCCCACAATCGCACCTGTTTTGCCCAGCACCCACTTTCTCCAACTTGCGTCCTACCAAACACAAAAAGACTCAAGTGTGTATTTGCAACTTTCCCAAGACACAAAACACGAAAAATATAAAACAAAAACATAGACTCAACATAAGATTGGCAAACCATAGTCGTTAATCAAAGCAAGTAATCATAGAAGTATATCAAGTAATGCCATCAAATAGGTCAAAAAATAATCAATGAGAAAATATGATATTCCTCACAACACTCTTCTCTCAAGTGTATTGGGCTAAGTGTTTATGCTCTTGACCAATATTAACATTGACTTTCCATAGACTTGCCTGCCTTATACATTCTCTACTCCAATAAACATGATCTAGACACCCATCATTAAGACTTTTATTTTGTTATAATGGGGCTTAAGGCATAAGGTAAGAAATATTTGGGAACTGGCTATGGTCAATATGAACTCAGTCCAAATTTCTTCATTCTCTTTCCAAAAGCTCCAGGCCTTAGCATAAACTTATTTTTCTAGAACTTTTCTTGTCACAACCCGATTTCTAATGTATGAAACGACTAGAAACCATTGGACAGTAAGGGTGAAACAATGAAAAATAAACAAGGAAACATGCTCATGTACAAGGGAATCTCTATTGAAAGCGATAACAATCAGTCAACTTGCTTTCAATTACCCATTTCAAAGGCTCAATGAAATAAGTTTATTAATTAAGAGTTGAGAGGAAATCAAAATAAAGTGTCGAGTATGAAACTCATTAACTAAATATCAGAGTTTAAGGAATTTAAAATACGATTAAGTATCAGTGTTGCAATGGAGAATTATGTTAGGTCCCAAAGTTATATAGATGAAGACATATAACTCAAGCTTAAACAAACTCGACTAAAAAACAACGAATGCCGCCAAGAACACTGCACCATCATCATCCGAGCTAACCTGCATGTTTTAGAAACAACGTGCAGGGCTGAGTACTTTGTACTCAGTGAATACATGCCAAAATAATTTAAAAGCTTGCTCGATAGAGCTATAAATTGAACTTGCCTTTCTTGATGCATCAGAAGTATTAGAGTTATAAAATATTTAACTTGCAATATCACTTTTGAAAATGCTTGCGTAAGCTGTAATATATCTGTCACAGCCCGAAATCCGGTGTCTAGAAACGACCAGACTCCATTGGAGTGTGAAGGTGAAACCATCAAATAAAACATACTATTTATGTCACAACTCAACTCGAGATGCAACAATAGACAAATTCCATTGGATTATTAATGTGAAACCAACAAAACTCGACTCGACAAGTTATCATGCTAGGGAATAAGGGTTTAAGATTTGGAAGCGATAATGAATATGAACACGCTTTCATATCAAAACTCAACAAGAAACAAGCATAATTAATTTACATCGGTTTCACAAAAATAATGGTAAGTATCTCGACTCCAAATCGAGTAAACATGAAAGTTAAATAAAAATTAGGAAGTTGTTTCAAGCACACGGCTCATTGTATCATCACCATATTAGAGTATTTCAAAAAATATAACTTATAAAAAGATTATCATGCATTAGAGACATTATTTGCTCTTGACAACTACATGTATTAAGACATGTAATCGCCGATTCAACTTTCAACAGACAACACACCACCAAGAATTACCCTCGCCATCATCATCCATAGCTAACCTGCACGTTTAGAAATACATGCAGGACTGAGTACTTCGTGAACACATGCCAAAAACATTTTTAAAAGCTTGCTCTTAGAGCTATATAATTGAACTTGCCTTGCCACTGCATCACAAGTATTAGTACATTTGAAAACATGTCACTTGTGAATGCATAAATCATTTTTCCTTTAAAGATGTGTGCGCACAAAATACATATAACAGGTATGAATCATCTACCACATCATCAATGTGTCGAGAAGTAGACCTCCTTCTCAAACAATGTGACCGGCTAAAACAAAGTATAGCTCACAGTCACCTCATTAATCAATGACCACACATGGGTTCCTGCCTCACATAGGATATAATAACTCATGTAGATGAATAAGTATACCAAACTCAAATAAATGGCAAGTCAATTAATTTTAAAAGCTCACATAATATTACTCAATAAGTAATAGCATTCATCGGAGTTTTGATTTTACAAAAGCCCACCTGACTTCTGGTATGTTGAGTCGAGGTAGCTTACTTTATGCTTTCCGATTACTTTTTAGTCCCGCTTGGCCCTTCAATAATGACATCGATTAAGATCGAGCTTATCGATTCGAAAAAACGTAAGATAGACTTAGGGCTTGGCTAAAGGACTTCTATATGACTTGTTTCTTTCTTATCTTATTTTTACTTCTCTACATCGATATCCTTTTCGATTTCTCGTTCTTGGAATATCGTCTTTACTCGGTTTCTAATAAATCTCAAACTCGAATTCTCGTTTCTAGAATTAATATTTTAATATTCATGCAAATTGAGAAGTTAATATTCAATTCGTCTTAAGCTTCTCGAGTTCTCGAGTTATATAAACTCAGAAAATCATATCGTCAATTCTCAACTATTAACATCTCAAATCATTCATGTTACCATCTAACACTCACATCAACATTCAAATATTTACTTCGATATTCATGTCATATTCAAGTATTCACATCATATTCAAATATTTATATCATAATCGAGCATTCATTATCAATAATCCAACACTTTAAATAAATAATTAACTTCTCAAGAAAGTAGGTAAATAGTACCCTTCTTAGGCACATTATCTCAATCAAGTTTTGTAATTTCTGGAATAATTCATATTTTAAACCAAGTTAACTGATAACTCGTTACTGCTCGACTCTTAACCTTTTAAAAACTTATAACTTCAAACTTTTAACGAAAATCATTTCATTTAATAATAATAGCTCCAATAATAATTATTATTTTGAATTTAACAATCGAACTTCTATTTAATATTTCTCATTTCTAAATACATCGTCATTTTCTCAAAATACGAACTCATACTAGTATTTACTTCTGGACTTAATACTCACATTAAATAATCATCATTTAATCTTTTTCTTTATTTAAAAATCTCAATTTTCATTTTTATTTAATAAAAACTCGTCTTTTATTTCAAAATTTTATCGCTCGATAGCTTCTATGTCTTAACTTCTTTTGAACTGATTCCAAAAAGCAAACTTACTTATTTATACTCAAACATCATCATCAAATCACTTATCACATCATATATAACCAAGAACTTAACATCCAAATGTTTGTAACTTAGCAATCTCATTTTTCTCATATATTACGTATACTTGCTCGTATTTCAACTTCTATAACTCTTCTGCATTTACTTAGCATCTCATAGCATCAATCAATCATCAAATCATACTCAAAGATTTAATCATCAATATCATAACTTATATCATTCAAGACTTTTAAATTTTCCAAGAAATATTCTATCAATTGAATATTCTAATTTTATTATTATTATTTCTCCAATAATATTCCTTAATTAATTCCTCATTTATCATAAACAAACTCAAATACGAGTAATTCATCTCTTTGACTCGTATACTCAACTTCTAAGATATTTCCTCATTGAAGAATTCATTTTCTTTTCTCTAATTTCCTCTTTATTTCTCAAAATAATAATAATCTATTTTCTTTTAAACATTATCTTCAAACTTGTGCATTACTTCACTTGTATACTCGTAATTTTCACATGCTCAACAAAGAAATATCCTTCTTTGTTTCATTTAACTCATAACTTCATCTTTAATTATTTCTTTTTCTTTCTTATTTTCTTTTATCTAATATATATATATATATATGTGTATATATATATATATATATCGATTTCTTTCTAAGAAAAATCCATAGAATTTTATTTCTTTTCTCACTTCACTCAAATCATGCTCAATATATCATTTACTCTTTTATTTCATCATTATCTAATGAAATTCATCATATATATATAGGGAGTGATTCCCATGCAAATGGATCTTAAAGTGAGAATTAGGAATTAATCTCCACCATTGATTATATCTACATGGAGGGTCAAGATTTGGCCTGGTCAAACCGGGTCAAACCCGGTCAAACCCGAGTCAACCCTGTCAACCCGTTGACTTTTTTATTTTTATTTTTTTTACGTTCAGCTCACATGCACCACTTCACATATTCGGATGCACCACTTCACATATTTGGATGCACCACTAAGTGCATTGAGATGCACAAGATTTTAAATTTTTTTTTTCACGGTCAGGTCATATGCACTACATCATGTATTCATATGCACCACATTATATAATGAGATGCACCACTAAGTGCATTAAGATGAACTAGTTTTGTTTTCGTTTTTTTTTTCATTTTCGTAAAATATTGTGCATCTAGTTACACTGTGCGTTGCATCTGGTTACATATTGTGGTGCATCCGATTTTTTTTTTCAGTTTTCTTTTTCATTTTATTTTACAGATTTTTTTCAGTTTTTTTTTTTCAGTTTTTTTCTTTTACAAATGTTTTTTCCAGGCTCCGCCTCCGCCTTCGGCTCCGATTTTACGGCTCCGCCTTCATTCCGATTACTAATATAAAGATAATCGTCGGGTAACAATTTGAACTTTTTCGGCTCGCTCCGAGGCCTTCGGCTCCCCTCGCTCGAATCTTGACCAAAGAAGAAGTGACAAACAAAAAAACGAAGGGGCAAACAAAAAAACGGGGGAAAATAAATCTGAAAATTTTAAAAAAATTGAAAAATTCGGTGCATCTCAATGCACATAGTGGTGCATCCAAATATGTGAAGCGGTGCATCTTGGGTGACTGTTTATTAAGAAAAAAAATAAATAAATAAATGAAAAGAAAAACTGAAAATTTTGTGCATCTAAATGCACTTAGTGGTGCATCTAGTTATATAGTGGCACAACCCTAAATTCCGAGGGACGGCCAAGCCGGGGTGCGACTAGGAATTGGATTAAAGAAGCGGGGAAGAAGGGGGAATGAATGAATAAATGAATAAATTAACATCTATAACCGAGATAAAAATACTATGAACTGATTCTTATTAGACAAAAGAGAGTCAATCTCGTAAGATCGCTCGACAAAGTTGTGATCAGAGAAGACGAGGTTTAAAGTATGAACAACTTAAATCGAAAAGATTAACACCAATAAGACAGTTATTTTGCAGCGGAAAAACGTAGAATGATATCACATATCAAATGTGAAATCGAAGCTCAACTAAACTTTACTTCCTTAAGTACGACCTTTACTCAACCTCCTCCGCCTTTGTCACTCAATCTGCACATTTAAAAATAAACATGCAGGGCTAAGTACATAAAGCACTTAATGGGCACATCACCGAAAACATATCATACGTAGTATAGATTAATCAGGCATCTTTTCATAAGCACTCGTAAGACTTATACTGCTGTACACTTAATTCTGGATATCACTGAAGGTTAACTCAGAATCTGATCGTCTGGTTAGAACTCTGTGGGCTAACTCAGAATCTGTCCCTCTGGATAGCATTCTATGGGCTATCTCAGAATCTGATCGTTTAGTTGGAATCTCTCGATAGCACTCTGTGGGCTAACTCAGAATCCAATACTCTGGATAGCACTCTGTGGGCTAACTCAGAGAGGCATAAGAGAATTCACATAAGATAATTCATACTGATAGTTACTTTAATACACACTTATTAAAGCAATAAGTAAACACTTTCGAGCAAAGCTCATTTTATTTTGATAGAAAAGGCCACCTCAATCGTTTACAGAACTAATTTTAACTGTAATACCCCGGAAATTCCTTACGATCTCAAAATTTTAAAGTTAATAATAAACATGGCTTTGCACGCCTAAGTTTACGATTTTGAATTCTAAGACTAACAGTCGAATCCGTTTTCGAAAATAAATTACGGAAGTAAGCTAGACGACTACTGTATTTAGGGTTATCGCGTACGAAAAGTTTTTAGTTCGTGAACTCAGAACGGAAAACCGTCTGATTTTTACATTCACGAAATCGCGATACGAACTCGCCCGAGAAAGTTCGTTTTTATGATTTTCCGGACGAAACTCGGACTGTGTCGTCCCGAGTTTTTGTCGGAATCAAAATTTTAAATATTATTTTCCGATTAAGTTTAATACGCTAGAATTTTTGGACGAAACGGAATGTGACGATTTTGTGCCGAGCTACGTTTTTCATCGCTCGATTTCCGTAACGTCGTATCGCGTCGGAAAAGCGCGTAATTTCTCTTTCCCTCTCCCTCATGACCGACTTCTACACTCTCACATTAGCTTGATATTTCCATTTTATATAGTTTAAACCTATGACTCACTATATTACTATTCCTACTTTACACCTAAGTCTAAATTAGATATTATGTCTAATAACATGTTAGTCATCCTCACTCATCTCCTCCCTCCCTCAACACACACGGCTTCCCTCTCATCTCTCTCTCCCATTTTCATTTCTCCATTGTTGAAGATCAAGTTCTAGAGCAAAAGTTTTCACACAAGTCTTCATTCATCCATCGAACTTCAATTCTTCTTTCACTAATCTTCAAGGTAATCCTCTCCTCTCTAATTCTATCCATCCAAAATCCATTTCTTTTTATTTCTTCTTTGGATCTAGTTTTATGGGTGATGGAACTAGATGTTTGATCTTGGATTAGTGAAATTAGATGTGTTAGATGTGATCATTAGGGATTAAAATTGATTGAAATCAAGAACCCTAACTACTATGCTAGTACCGAAAATTAGGGGAAATGTGTAGGATTTTTGAATCTTTCAATTGATGTTATAATCATGCTTAGGAAGTGTTCTATTAGGGATTAAAACAAAAAGAAATCGAAAGCCCTTTGATTTGATGAAAACCGATTTAGGGTTTAGGGTTTGGAATTGGGGATTTGCAAAATTAATGTGTAATTGGACTTCATTTGATTAATTGATGATATAATAGTATGATTAAGAGATAAATGATGTTAAATAATGAAGAAAATCACCCTCTTAAATATTGTGTTAATACCGAAATTAATGAGAAATTTAGGGGTTTTCATGTAGTTGATTTAGATGATGTTTAGTTGATGAAATAATGTTGTATATTAATTGTTGATATGAATTTATTTAGAATTAACTAAAAATATTTCGTGAGTCGTAAGAGTCGAAGAACTCGTTTAAAGTTGAGAAATAGTAATGATATAAAATGATGATATGCATGAAAATGAATTTCGTTAGATGTTGTTTGAGGACGTAGAAAATGGACGAAATCCGATAACTTTTAAAATCGCGTAAGAGACGAACAATTAGTCATAATTAATAACCGTGAAGACGAATAAGAATTCTAACTTGATAATATTGTTTGTTATGGGCTAAGGTATAACTTTGTAGTTGATGTCATGAGCTTTCGAGCTATTATAATATGAGTTATATTGATAGTCGAGAACTAGAAACGAGAAATTATTAATTGCTTTGGTTTAGTACTTGATAGTTGAAAGCCGACGTTTAGAACGTCGTGCTATTGGACGAGTTTTGAGAATGAGTTCATCATGTATGGGGTACATGTTGACTGCCTTGAGAGTCATGTTTCATGAGAAATTGAATACGAGAACTTAGAACGAACCTAAGAAGTTATACGTCAATTCTATCGAGCAACTAGGGTTAGCGCGGCAGTTTTGCGATCCTTGCCGGAAACTGTAATATCTTTTAGCTCGTTTATCGGATTTGTGATCCATAAATTGGAGCGTAAACTAGACATCCCACGCTTTCAAATGGTATAGGGCTCATCCCCTGTTTCCAGTTCCCCTGTTCTGAGCAGTCCATAGAGTTACTACCTTGCGCAGTAATTTTTCAGAATTCACTCTTCTAAGTTGTTTCGTTCGCAACTTAGTTTCTTTCGATCGTTTAAGCCGTAATAACTTGACGACTATCTTCCTACTGACCTCAGTGTCAAGTACGGAGCCTTGAGTGCTAAATGAGACGAGTTTGTATCTCATACCCGTTAAAGTAAAGAAATTTAGTTAAGCGTGAAAATGCATAAA
The DNA here is from genome assembly GCA_029490685.1 of Schizonepeta tenuifolia. NCBI lineage: Eukaryota > Viridiplantae > Streptophyta > Magnoliopsida > Lamiales > Lamiaceae > Schizonepeta > Schizonepeta tenuifolia. The sequence continues at coordinate 49,269,666 of CM055956.1, read as the reverse complement.
TCGTATAAAGAACTAAAACTTAATTTCCTAAGTTGATTTCCTTTCCAACTTAGTTCCTTTTGATCTTTTAAGTCGTAATAAGCTATCGACTACCCTCTCTACTGACCTAAGAGTCGACTATGAGACCTTTCGAGTTTTAAACGAGATTTGTTCGAGTCTCGTTCCCGTTTAATTAAAATGAAACTAGTACGCTTGCAATTGCCTAAAGAAATGAAACGACTAAAACCTAATTCGAATTTTCAATGATCGATTATCTTTTACGACCCGATTTTAAGTGTTAATATTTTACGATGAAGGAGGAAGCCAGAAGTAAGGAAAGGACGGAAGATCAGAAGATCGGAAGCAAGTACTTATTAGTTCTGTATCACAAGGTGGGCTTTTATATATAAAATAAAACGAGCAATGCTCGGAAAACCTTTCTTTATCGCTTTGATATCTGTGTTTTCAAAGTGATAATTATGGCATGAACTGTTTTATGTTTTATATGAGTTCTCTTGTACCTATCTGAGTTAACATTCGTGTTTTCTAGATTTAGAGTTAATCTAAATAGGTTAACTAACGATCGGCTCTGAGTTAGCTGCTAAGTGCTTTCCAGAGTTAGTGCACTTTGTAACCTGTGGTGTATGTGATATCCTGTTGAGGGGTACTAGCCACGGTGAATGAGAATCGGTCAAGATTTGAACGTAACATACCAGAAAAATGCTTGCAAGCTAAATTGAGAAAAAGAGTCAGAAAATGTTTAGTAGACACGGGCCCCTTTTAATAAAACCCCGATGTGCTACAAATTATGAGATGCCATATTATCTATACCTATGTTTATGTTTTCGGCATCGTGCCCACTAAGTACTTTTGTACTTAGCCCTGCATTACTTTCTAAATGTGCAGGTTGAAGCGACGATAGCGGCGGTGGTTGAAGTTGAGTTTAGAAGATAGGATGCTTTAGCTTACGACTTACTTCCGCTGCAATACTCTAAGTCTTTTGAGAATATGTATATTGAACAAACCACTGTAGCATAAGTCTGTAAACTTGAACTTAGTTACTATCATGTACTTTTGTCGAGTAATCCTTCGTGATTAACTCTTCCTTTCTTTTAGTAAAGTCTTGTTCATTGAATGTATGTTGTCTTTTATGTATGTTTAGTCAGTTAGCCCCATTCTTCCCCGCTTCTTTAATCCAACCTCAGTCGCACCCCAGCTTCTGCCGTCCCTCGGGATTTGGGGTTGTGACATTAACCTTCTGTCTTCTAATCTCGACGTCCTCCTTCTTTGAACGCAAATAATCACCCTTTAGTATTTGGTTGAGATGTTAAAAAGAAAACAGAAATTCGGAATCGGTTAAGTCCTTTAGGCCTTTGCACTCTAACTATATTCTTTTGATTAACGAATAAACGACACTCGATCAATTCTCGTCTACAAACTTACTCGGCTCATTTCTCGGCACTTAGGTCAGTAGATAATTGGATGTCGATAACTTATAACGACTTAAAAGTTGTAATGCCCCGGAAATTCCTTACGATCTCAAAATTTAAAGTTAATAAAATAAATGGCTTTGCACGCCTAAGTTTACGTTTTTAAATTCTAAGACTAACGGTCGATTCCGTTTCTAAAAATAAATTGCGGAAGTCAGCTAGACGACTATTGTATTTAGAGTTAGCGCGTACGAAAAGTTTTTAGTTCGTGAACTCAGAACGGAAAACCATCTGAGTTTTACATTCACGAAATCGCGATATGAACTCGCCCGAGAAAGTTCGTTTTTATGATTTTCCGGACGAAACTCGGACTGTGTCGTCCTGAGTTTTTGTCGGAATTAATTTTATAAATTTAATTTTTCCAATTAAGTTTTATACGTTAGAATTTTTGGACGAATCGGATCGTGACGATTTTGCGTCGAGCTACATTTTTCATCGTCCGATTTCCGTAACGTCGTATCGCGTCGGAAAAAGCGCGTATTTTTTTTCCTCCCTTCCCTCTCATAACTGATTTCTCTCCCATTTTTAGCATGATAGTTTATTTCTTTCATATAGTATTATTTTATACCTACTACTATAGCCTTGTTGTATCATTTTACCTCATATCTCCTCCCTCCCTCAACCCTAAAATTCGGCTGCCCCTTCTCTCTCCCTCTCTCCCATCTTCTTCTTCCTCCATTGTTGAATCTCCAAGCTTTTGAAGAAGAAAATCACACAAGCCCTCATTCATCCATCAAACTTCATTGTTTCCTTTAATAAAGATCAAGGTATCCATCCCCTCTATGTTTCTATCCATCCAACATCCTCTTCTTTTTACTTTCTTTTGATCGAAAATTTAGGGGTGAAGAACTAGATGTTTTGATCTTTGATTAGTTTAATTAGAAGTGTTTGGATGTGATTTCTAAGATCAAAATTGGAAGAAAATCAAAAGCCCTGTTTATGGTAGGATTTTTGGAATTCTTCAATTGATGTTAAATTCATGCTTAGAAAGTGTTTAATTAGTGATTAGAACCAAAAGAAATCGAAAGCCCTTTGTTTGTTTGAAATTGATTTAGGGTTTAGGGTTTGAAACTGGGGATTTTTGCATGTTGATGTGTAATTGGACTTGAATTGATTAATTGATGTTATAATAGGATGATTAAGAGTTAAATGATGTTAATTGATGAAGAAAAACACCCTCTTAACCTATGTATTAAAACCGAAAATGAGTAGGAAATTAGGGGTTTTCATGTGTTTGTTGTTTTAGATAAGGTTTGGTTGATGAAATAATGTTGTAATTGTTTTAGATAATTGTTGATAGGAATTTATTTGAGAATTTTTTAAAATTTTTTTTTGTGGGATGTAAGAGATAAAGAACTCGTCGTAAGTTAAAATATAGTGTTGATGTGAAGTGATTATATACATGAAAGTGATTCTAGTTAGATGTTGTTTAATGACGTAAAATTTGAACGAAATCCGACAACTTTGAAAATTGTGTAAGAGACAAACCACTAGTCGTAACTAATAACCGAAGAGTCGAATGGGAATTCTAACTTGATAATATCGTTTATGATGGACTTGGGAATAACTTTGTAGTTGATGTCATGAACTTTCGAGCTAATATAATATGAGTTATAGTGATAGTCGAGAACTAGAACTGGAAATTGATAACTTGTTGGTTTAGTACATGTTAGTTGAAAGCCGACGTTTAGAACGTCGTGCTATTGGACGAGTTTTGAGAAGGAGTTCTTCACGTACGAGGGTAGATGTTGACTGCCTTGAGGGTCAAGTTTCATAAGAAATCGAATACGAGAACTTAGAACGAACCTAAGACGTTACACGTCGTTCTATCAAGCATCTAGGGTTATCGCGGAAGTTTTGCGACCCTTGCCGGAAACTGTAATAACTTCTAGCTCGTTTATCAAATTTGCGATCCGTAAATTGGAACGTAAACTAGACATCCCAAAATTTCCAATGGTATAGGGCTCCTGTTTTTAGATCCCCTGTTCTGGGCAGTCCCCAGAGTTTCTGTATTGCGCAGTAAAATTTCAGTTTCATTTCTTCTAAGTTGTTTCGTTCGCAACTTAGTTCATTTCGATCGTCTAAGCCGTAATAACTAACGAATATCTTCCTACTGACCCTAGAGTCAAGAAAGGAGCCTTGAGTGCTAACCGAGACGAGTTGGTACCTCTTATCCGTTCAAGTAAAGAAGTTTAGTTAAACGCGAATTTGTCTAAGTCGTAATGAACTAAAACTTATTTTTCCTAAGTTGATTCTTTCCAACTTAGTTTCTTATGATCTTTTAAGTCGTATTAAGCTATCGACTACCCTCTCTACTGACCTAAGAGTCGAGTATGAGACCTTTCGAGTTCTAAATGGGATTTGTACGAGTCTCGTTCCCGTTTAAGTAAAATGAATCTAGTAAGCGTGCAAATGCCTAAAGAATGAAACGACTAAAACCTATTTCGATTTTCTTTGATCGATTATCGTTTACTAATCGATTTTAAGTGTTATTATTTTACAATGAAGGAAGAAGCCAGTAGTGAAGAAAGGACGGAAGATCCGAAGATTGGAAGCTAGTACTTCTTAGTTCTGTATTACGAGGTGGACTTTTATATACAAAATAAAACGAGCAATGCTCGGAAAATCTTTCTTTATCGCTTTGATATATGTGTTTTTAAAGTGATATTATGGCATGAACTGTTTTACGTTTTATGTGAGTTCTCTTGTACCTATCTGAGTTAACATTCGTGTTTTCTAGATTTAGAGTTAATCTAACTAGGTTAACTAACGATCGGCTCTGAGTTAGCTGCTAAGTGCTTTCCAGAGTTAGTGCACTTTGTAACCTGTGGTGTATGTGATATCTTGTTGAGGGATACCAGTCACGGTGAATAAGTTTGGGTCAAGATTGAACGTAACATACCAGAAAAATGCTTGCAAGCTAATTTGAGAAAAGAGTCAGAAAATATTTAGTAGACACGGGTTTCTTTCAATAAAACCCCAATGTGCTACCTTTATGAAATGCCATATTTATCTATACTTATGATTATGATTTCGGCATCGTGCCCACTAAGTACGTTTGTACTTAGCCCTGCATTGTTTTCTAAATGTGCAGGTTGAAGCGACGCGAGCGGCAACGGTTGAAATTGAGTTGAAAAGATAGGATGCTTTAGTTAGGACTCTTCCGCTGCCAAACTCTAAGTCTTTTGAGAACCTGTCTTTTGAACAAAACTCTGTAGTTTAAGTATGTAAGCTTGAACTTAGATACTATCCTGTACTTTTGTCGAGTAATCACTCGTGATTAACTCTTTCTCGTTATATTCAAGTCTTGTTCATTGATTGGTTGATGTCTTTTACGTATGTTAGTCAGTTAGCCCCCTTCTTCCCTGCTTCTTTAATCCAACCCCAGTCGCACCCCGGCTTCGGCCGTCCTTCGGGATTTGGGGCTGTGACAGAGTGGTATCAGAGCAAGGCTTGTATCCTGCTCTGAGTATGAGTCATTTCTTTTTAGTGATACCACAGAGTGGTATCAGAGCAAGTTCGTTTTCTGCTCTGACCATGAGTCATTCTTTTCTAGTATAAGTTATTCTTTTCAGTGATACCACAGAGTGGTATCAGAGCAGAGGTTCGTCTCTTGCTCTGACTATGAGTCAATCTTCTAGTTCGAGTCACTTCCCTAGTATGAGTTATTCTTTTAGTACTACCACAAAGTGGTACCTAAGCAGAAGTTCGTTTTCTGCTCTGGTCATAGGTCATTTCCCTAGTATGAGTCATTCTTATAGTGATACCACAGAGTAGTATGAGTCATTCTTTTTTAGTATGAGTCATTCCTTCTAGTAATATCACCAAGTGGTATTCATATACAAGTCTTCCTTCGAGTAATAGTATAGAGTATTCATTTGTACTCTATATCGAGTCTTCTTTCGAGTCATAAGACAGAATATTTATATATACTCTGGATCAGAGTCGTCTTTCCAAATATAAGATAAGAGTTAGACTCTAATACTAAGATTGAGAACGTAGATGTCAACTCAACCGCCCGCTACGTCGACTCAACGAGAAAAAGGAAAGAATTTTATGATGTGATTTCTTTTAAATAAGAAATTTTATGAGCAAGTATTCAATAAAAATTGAGAATGAGAATGAGTTGTGTTTTAAAATAAGAATTTTGACAGAAGTATAATTTTTTTTTTATACTTTATGTGATTATGCGATAGTACAAGTACTATCCTATGTGAAATTATTTGCGCAATGATTTCCTTTTTATGAAAAATTATGCGAGTACGAGAATCTAGTCGGATTTTAGGGATTTTTCCCGGTTCAATGAGAACGTAGACTTGAAACCTAAGAACTTTACGGTTCTTCGAGAATTTAGACGTTTTTAAGAAACGTTGTTATGAAATGATTTCGAAAGGAGATCCCCAACGCGAGAAGAACTTCTACTGATGAATGTCACGTGCGATAAGTGACATGAATAAAGATTCGGCAAAGTCGAACTTGTTTTCTAAGAATTTCCTGCGAGGAAAAAGAAATAAAAGTGATTCGATAAATCGTGTTAGTAAACGAAGGGAGCGATTAGACGTTTGAGAAGCTTTCGGCTTCGAGTTAAGAAAGATATGAACGAGACGACGAAGATTGAGTAAATTGGAATCAAAGCCAAATGAAATAAGTGAACGTTGCTTCTATGTAAGCAATGTTAAGGACGTCATTCGTGTCACGTCATTTCGTTTTCTTCTCGTTTCGTGTTTCAATAGGGTTCGTCTCGATCGAACTCTACGAAAAAAAATCATATAGATTATTAGAAGTCAAGCGCGAAGCTCGAATAAATTTTTTTTCCATCGATCGCCCGATTCTAGCGACGACAACTGGAACTTAGTTTCCAGAAAAGTTATTCTTAAGTTATATTCCATTTTCCTTTTGGAATTTAATTCCATATTTCGCCTTTGAGCGACGACTACAACTAGTACGAATACCAAGAGTCGTAAATGACAAATTCTTTTGTAAATGGATGTTACTTTTGAATAAGTAACATGAACGAAGTAAACGTACTTTGTTTTTAATAAGTGAGAGTCGTTAAGAAGTGTGTTGAGAAAGAAATAAAGAATTAAAATGAGTAATAATATTGTGAAATAAAGAATGGAAATAAAAATCTTGATTTCTTTTAATTATGTATGTTGTTTAAGTGCAATTTCTTGAATTGCTAGAAGTCTTGATAAGTGGTTGACTTAGATGATAAAGTTACAATTGAATAAGGAATATTCATTTTGTAATTTAAGTTTTTGTTGAGATAAGTTATTTTTCCCTACCTGTTACTGATCCGTGTTTCCTTAAAACTTTTGTAGGATGGCTAGGACTCGTGTCACGGCTTGGAAGAGCCAGCCTTTGGCCTCGTGTGAGCGCACTATAGTAGACATGCTGCAGGATGAGTACTACGAGTTCGAGGTAGACTACGGAGAGAAGGACGTAGGACAGATTGTTAGTAACTTTTTTTCAGTTTACTACCCAGTGCGACACTTGATCCGGGAGAGTCAAGCGATTCTAGACCTGATTGTTCACCTACCGGACGAGTGGCGCGGTTGGGCACACCGTGCAGCGTGGTACTTCTTAGGGATTTTCGGCGACGACACTGAGCCGACCGGAAACTACACCGGATTTGCCCTGTGTATACACAAGAGGTTCTTCGAGAGCAGATTCATGTTTCCCATCCCATTAGAGCCACACCTTCCCTACAGTCAGTTTCCAGCAGAGATAGAGCCAAAGCACCTCGACTTAGACCCAGAGCTTGTCGCCCTGTTGGAGTTACGCAGAGTTAGGACAGTTAGAAGAGGACGAGGAGACAGCAGTTACACCTGAGTCACCACCAGTTGGTCAGCAGATCGAGGAGTTGATCCCAGGGCCGGGATTCGTGGAGCTTGACGCTGAGACAGCCGCGCTGTTAGGGTTGTCTTCACCTTTTGTGCCGGACATCTGTGTTAGAGTCAGGGAACCGTTGGAGACGAGACTGTACAGGGAGGAGCCTAACCACCGAGAGGTCGACGCGGAGCTCGCCGCCTTGTTAGAGTTACCTTCTCCACTTACGCTGCTGGAGGAGATCTGTGCGAAGTGGGGAATAGTCAGAGAGCAGATGGAGGCAGGACCGTCCAGGGTCCGTTCTAGAGAGGACTTCGAGTCAGGTTCAAATTCAGTTCCTGAGCACCTTCTTCCCTTGAAGAAGCGTGCAGTAGAGGTCAGCGAGGACTACTTGGTTTCCGATCTGGAGGAGACGGTTTCAGAGGCACCCTCACCCACCTTGCTTACACTTGACGACGGTTCTACTCTGAGGGTGGACGAGGCACTACAGCTTGTTTTTGGTTCAGAGTCCGAGGACGAGGATCAGGAGGAGGATCCGGAGGAGGACTCTTAGGGTTTTTGCAGGCCATAGGGGGTAGTTTTTGGACTCGACTGCAGTTTAGTTGAGCAGATCGTTGTAGACGCAGGTAAATATCAGTAGTAGTAGTAGCTCTTTGTCCTGTATAGAGTCGGATCAGTAACTAGTTAATTTTTGTAGTACTCTAGCGGATACGAAATTTTATGAATCGTTTCCGTTCTAGTACTTTAGTAGGTACGGAGTTGCAGCTTGTTAGTGCACCCGATAAATAGTAGGCAGTCAGCCTAGTTTAGACTAGTAGTAGTCTAACCTTTTTGTATGAGTCCTCGTTGGAGGCAGAACTAATATTCTTTTGATGTATATATATATACATGACCCGTGAAGAGGGTTTTAATCAAGCAAAATTTCTTATGAATTGAGTAATTAAAATCAGAATGTCAAATGAACTCGTGTAACAAGGAATTGAGTTTAACTTGAAGTTAATTAATTAATAAAATAATATCGAAGCTTAGTTCGATATGCTGTTCTGTGAACTTGATTAAGTTGAGAACGAGCTAGTAAGTACTAAGTGTAATTAACAGAAAAGAACTGATGAGAATTTCAATTTTTCCTTAGACCAAAGAAAATGCCGCCGAGAAACGTTAACAACAGGAGAGGCCGAGGACCTGGAAGGCCGAGAGGATGGGGTAGACGTCAGCCGGAAAACAACAGAGAACAAGAATATGAGCAGAATGCCACCCCATCCCCATCTCCATCCCCATCTCCATCCCCATCACCACCACCTCCACCACCGCCCCGTAGAGATATTGAGGATCTCTTCCTCCAGAGGAACCCTCCGATGTTCAATGGAACTGGTAGCCCTAGCGATGCTGAGCTATGGGTGAGATCCACCGAGAAGATTTTCAAGCTCCTCAGATGCACTGATGAGGAGAGAATGCTTTGTGTCGCATTCCAACTGACTGGATCGACAGATTACTGGTGGGAAGCAAGACAGAAGGTGATACCCGCAGAGCATCTGGCTCGTTTTACTTGGGAAGAGTTCAAGGAGATCTTCTTTGATAAGTACGTCCCCAAGACGTATAGGGCACAGAAGGAAGCTGAGTTTTATAATCTGAAGCAAGGGAAGCTGACCGTGACTGAGTACAACGCCAAGTTTTGCGAACTGTCAAGGTATGCGCCGGCATTGGTCGATACTGAGGAAAAGCTATCCAAGAAATTTCAAGGGGGTTTACGACATGAGTTGGGAATCGCATTAGCTAGTCATGGAGGACTAGGCTATACCGATATTTTGGGAAGAGCACTAGAAATGGAGGTCGTCGTGCCTGATAAGAAGAAGATTGTACCAACTGCGTCAGCACCAGCGCAGAGTCAGAACCGAGGCTACTACAACAACAATAGTAGCAACTATCAGGGTAAAGAGGAAATGGAACGGAGGAGGTAGCGGAGGCTACAATCAAAATTTCAACAACCAAGGAGGTCAGAGAAAGGGAAACCAGCAGGGGTATCAACAGCTTGGCAACAACAACAACAACAACAGCAACAAGAGGCCATGGCAGGGAAACAACCAATCGGGGTTGTTTATTCAGGGGAATAAGCAGAACTCGCCATGGAAGGGTAACAATCAACAGCACCAGCCACAAGGGCAACAACGAAACTTTAACCAGGGAGCAAATAACCTGGGGAGGGTTACCATCCCCGTCTGCCCGAAGTGCAACAGAGCCCATCCTGGAGTCTGCCAGATAGGCACCCCTAACTATTTCAACTGTGGACAGAACGGGCACATGAAAAAGGACTGCCCGAAGCCGCTCCAAGCCGTACCTCTCCGAGCCATCCAAGCACAGCAGCAGCAGCCGCCAATGAACCAGCAGCAGTTTCAGCAGTATGCACAGCAGCAACAGGATGCGAGGGCATGCGCTATCAAACAGGGTGGTCAGCGTAAAGGAAAAGGCAATCTCGCATGTATGGGAAAACTCCACAACACCCCCATTAAAATACTGTTTGATACTGATGCATCGCATTCTTTCATTGCTGGCTCGTGTGCCGATAACTTAGACATCAGGCCTGTAAGAGCTGCACACCCTATGAGAGTAACTACACCTTCAGGAGAGATCACTACTTCTACTCATGTTTGCTCTAACCTAGAACTAGAAATCGGAACTCATAAGGTTATAGCGAACAACTTAAATGTTATGATAATGTGGGACGTAGATATAATCCTAGGAATGGATTGGTTGTCAGAAAATTACGCCACAATTCTCTGCAACGAGAGAAAAATCTCTTTTCAACCGCCGGGTAAAGAACCAACCGAATTCCACGGAATTTCCATGGGTAGAGGCGTACTAATTATATCAGCCCTGCAAGCCACGAAACTTATGAAGAAGAAAGGTACCACAGCCTATCTTGTGTACCTAGTCGGAGAGCCAGGAGCCGAGAAGACCATCCAAAACGTAAAAGTTGTGAATGAATACGAAGATGTCTTTCCAGAAATATTACTAGGATTGCCACCAGATCGTCATGTGGACTTCACGATCGACTTAGAACCAGGAGCCGCACCTAAATCAAAAGCCCCATATAGGATGGCACCAAAAGAATTGGAAGAGCTCAAAATCCAGCTACAAGAACTGCTAGACCTTGGTTTTATCAGGCCAAGCGTCTCACCTTGGGGAGCACCTGTGCTATTTGTTAGGAAAAAGGACAGATCGATAAGAATGTGCATAGATTACCGAGAACTGAACAAGATAACGCTCAAGAACAAATATCCTTTGCCAAGGATCGAGGATCTGTTCGATCAGCTCAAGGGTGCAGGAGTTTTCTCCAAGATAGATTTAAGGTCATGGTACCATCAGCTCAAGATCAAACCTGAAGACATACCGAAGACCGCTTTTAGAACCCGATATGGCCATTATGAATTTTTAGTGATGCTATTTGGTTTAACCAATGCTCCAGCCGTATTCATGAATCTGATGAATAGAGTCTTCCACCCCTACTTGGACAAATTCATTTTAGTATTCATCGACGACATCCTCGTTTACTCTAAGAATGAGACGGAGCACGAGGAACATCTACGGATAGTGTTGGAGACACTAAGAGCCGAGAAACTCTACGCCAAATTCAGTAAGTGCGAATTTTGGCTGAAGGAAGTAATGTTCCTTGGGCACATCGTATCGGCAGAAGGAATCAAGGTGGATCCAGCCAAGGTAGAAGCAGTGTACAACTGGAAATCGCCATCTAGTCAGAACGAGATCAGAAGTTTCTTGGGTTTAGCCAGTTATTACAGAAGGTTTATTGAGGAATTTTCTACGGACGCGCGCTCGATGACGCAGCTACTCAGGAAGGATACCAAATTTAAGTGGATAGATGAGTGCGAAAAGAGTTTCCAAACTCTTAAGGAGAAGTTAACCACAGCGTCAGTACTAGCACTTCCAGACACAAACAAAGAATATGTGGTTTACACCGATGCATCGAAAAATGGATTAGGTTGTGTCTTAATGCAAGATGGACGAGTGATAGCTTATGCTTCGCGACAACTTCAACCTCACGAAGTTGAGTACCCAACCCACGACTTAGAACTCGCAGCCGTAGTGCATGCGTTAAAGATTTGGAGACACCATCTCTATGGTGTAAGAGTTGAGATATTCACCGACCACAAGAGCCTGAAGTACTTTTTCGAGCAAAAGGAATTGAACATGAGGCAAAGGAGATGGCTCGAATTAGTCAAGGATTACGACTGCGGAATCAACTATCATCCAGGAAAGGCTAATATGGTAGCAGACGCATTGAGTCGCAAGGCTCCAATGAAGTTAGGATGCCTTTTTGTAGAAGAAGGAACTTTAGTACGAGAATTTGAGAAGATGGATATCAGAGTGCTTGACACGCCAGCTACGATAACAAGTCAGATCGCAGCATTAGAAGCCACACCAGATTTGAGAGAAAGAATCATTAGTGCCCAGAGAAAAGACGAGTTAATGGAAAAGTTACGAGTGAGGATAAGAATTGATAAACCAGAAGGATATTATGAAGCTCCAGACAATGCGATACTTTATGAAGGCAGGATTTGTATTCCTAATGACAACAGCGAACTGAAGAATGAAATCTTGAGTGAGGCTCACGATACACCTTACACAGCACACCCAGGAAGTACGAAAATGTACCAAGATTTGAGAAGAAACTTTTGGTGGAATGGAATGAAACGAGACGTTGCCTCGTTTGTAGAGAGATGCCTAGCATGTCAGCAAGTTAAGGCTTTACACCGACGACCATATGGATTGCTACAACCATTGGATGTCCCAGAATGGAAATGGGAAGGCATAGCTATGGATTTTGTCACAGGCTTGCCTAAGTCGAGAAGATGGAACACAGCAATTTGGGTGATAATAGATAGGCTTACGAAGTCAGCGCACTTCTTACCGATTAAGATTACCTATGGATCAAAGAAACTAGCGCAGTTGTATGTCAGAGAGATTGTACGTCTGCATGGAGTACCGAAGGTCATAGTATCAGATAGAGACGCCAAATTTAATTCGAGATTTTGGATTTCGATGCAAAAAGAATTGGGACCAGAGCTTAATTTCAGTACAGCGTTTCACCCACAGACAGATGGGCAGTCAGAGAGAACGATTCAGATTTTAGTCGATATGTTAAGGACAGTGGTTTTGGACCGAGGCGCAAATTGGGAAGAAATTGTACACTTAGTCGAATTCGCTTACAACAACAGCTATCAGGCCACGATAGGAATGGCACCATTTGAGGCTTTGTATGGAAGGAAATGCAGATCACCGCTTTATTGGGACGAAGTAGGTGAAAGAAAGAACCTAGGCCCAGATGCGATTAATGAGATGATTGAGATAGTTCGGCAGATTCGTAATAGAATGAAAGAAGCTCAGAGCCGACAGAAGTCTTATGCCGACGATCGTCGAACCAATCTTGAGTTTGAAATAGGAGATAAGGTTTTCCTTAAGATATCACCGACCAAAGGAATCCTTAGGTTCGGAGTTAAGGGTAAGCTAAGACCCAGGTTTATAGGACCTTATGAAATCCTCGAGAGAATAGGACCCGTCGCTTATAGATTGGCCTTGTCGCCAAGTCTAGGAAGCGTCCACAACGTTTTCCACGTTTCTCAGTTGAGAAAATATGTTTACGATCCTAAGCACATGTCACGCCCCGACTCTCGAGGTGCGACTTACGAACAACAACAAACTTAAACAACTAACAACTAACTCAAATAAGGGAACATGCTCGGGGAAAACAAACATGGAATACAAGGCAATCAAATTAGGTTTTCAAAAGCATAATGAAATAATAACCGAGCATCTTAACTTCACTAAATCAGGAATTCAAACAAAAGAGAAAGCATACGAATATATATCAAGTTAAAGGATCAAGTTCAACAACAATTCAAGTTACGAGCCCATCGCTCGGAATTACAAGTTAAAGAGTTACGAATTCAACAAGTATTCAAAGTCTTCGAGCACAACGCTCGCGATCAAAAACATGAGTATTAAAGTACTAGCATCAACAGACATTAATTCAAAAGGGTTGCAGCGGAAACTTGCATCAATACCCAACACTCGCACGTATGAAGATGTACAAATGCCAGTCTGAAATTCAACTAAGCTCAACCAACAAAACCAAATCACACCACCAAGTATCCACGCCATCGCCATCCAGTCAACCTGCATGTTTAGAAACACACGCAGGGCTGAGTACTTCGTACTCAGTGAACACAAGCCAAAACATTTGAATAAAGATGCTTCTTAAAGCTATAATAATTGAACTTGCCTTGCCGAACATCACAAGTATATAAGTAGTTTTAAAAACAGTTTACTTGTGCATGTCAAAACGTTTTTCTTTTAAAACAGACTGCACAGTCAAATAACATATAATATAACAGTATGTATCATCTATCACAACAATCTCACTGTGCCGAGAAGTAGGCCTCCTTCTCAAACACTGTGACCGGCCTAACCGAAGCAAGGCTCACAGTCACCTCAACATATACCACACGTGGGTTCCTGCTTTTCATAGGATAATAACATCTTCATATAAATAGATGATAACACATACCAACTTCAATAAAAATGGCAAGTCAATCATATTTGAAATCATATCATAATACTCAGTAACATAACTAATTTTCATCGATAATTTTAGTTCAGAAAAGCCCACCTGACTTCCGAAGAACTAGCTAGGTGGTCTAGGGCTATTTGTCCTCGCTTAATGATCCGTCCGGCTCGATCCTTCACAGTTCGACATCAATAGGAAAATATGATATATGAAAGACGGACACAAAGGCGTTGGACTTTAACTGACGGACTTCTATTTGAGTCGTCTCTCTCTTCGCTCTAACTTTTCTAAAGGATCTCGCATTCTCGTCTTTAAATTATTAACTCTATTCGAATTGGTTAACTTTACTACTCAACATTGTGCACTTTTCTCGTTCTAATTAATAAAGTCATCGTCTATATTCTATTACTCGAGCTTTCTTTCAAAGGCTTTAATCAATTCTTGGTTTAACAATTAATAACTTAATCATTCAATTATTTTTCACAACATAACTAATATCATGCATTTAAACACTTATTCAATCATATAATGAATTTACATAAATCAAGCATACTTCAAGACACATTAACAATCATTTAATTTAGATCTTAAAACCTAACTCGATTATTCATTTCCTTTTATGAAGGCTCAAACCATTAATTTTATTTTTCTTGTTTATAAACATCGGTTTGTTCTACATCCATTATCTTATAAGGTATTTTATAACCTTTATTCAATTAACAAAATTTCTCTTTAATTGTTATTAACTCTTATAAAATTTGGATTTTTTTATTCATCTTTAATTCGATCTTCATTTCTTATCTCGACTATTGTTCCTCTAATTATTATCTCAGTTTTTCTTTTTATTCGCTTGGTTGGAAACAACGTACTTAACTAATTATTTAATTAATCTTCTTTCAACTTATTATTGGACATCTTATTTTATCCTTACTTTCTTGATTAACTTATACGAGTATCTATCTTAACTCGTCTAGCATCTTTTCTTTACTTGATTAAAAACTTCTTTTTATTTCTTTTCGATCTATTTTTCTTAAACTCGGTTTTTCTCTATTTTTGCTTATTTCTTTAATAATTTCTTCTTTACTTGTTTTAAACCTTTAAGTCATTTCTTACTTAATAATTTCTTTATCTTTTAATAAACATTTTTATGAATTAGCTCACTTTATTAGTTAAGTTATAAAAGATCTTTAAGTTTTAGTTTTAGTAAAAATTTCAAGTCTTTAATTTTTAATACAAAGACATTTAATTGATATATCTTTTCATACATCTTTCATCTTTTATTTAATTAAAAGCTTTTCAACTTTAAATCTTTTTATCAAAACTTCTATCTTCATTACATATTTAAACTAACATTAATACATACATTGAAATACTTAAACATCCAATCTTTTTATTATTTTTACAATTAATTTCTTTCAAAACTTCAACATGCAAACTTATTTTCTTAATTTAAACATATGTATGATTATACTAACATAACATACAATCATACCATTGATCAAAACATCACTTAATTCATCAACAAAATCAACAAAATAAAACCTCTATTTTCTTCAAAACTCACGGCACACACATGCATATTTTGTGCATTTTATTTCTTAATTTTTCATGTATAAAATCTCATTCTCAACATGATAAAAATAACAAATCAAGCATCAAAATAATGATAACACAAAGATTTCATATTTCTCCTATTTTTACTATAATTTTCGGCATTCTTTAATTCTTTTAGGGTTTTAGTTTCTTTTTCTTCTCTTAATTCACCGATTAAACCCTATATTCGATTCTCCTAACGAATTCTTCTCACTCGATTATCACATGCATATCCTAAGTTTGCCTAAACATAACTTAAATAACATGCATGCATAGTTCTTTCTTTTAGGACTTAGAGACATACATATTTACAATTAATCAAATGAATTTCATACTTAATTTAAATGGAATCCTTCTCTTGGCTCTTGGAATTGAAATGGATGGAATGTGAAGCTTCAAAGCTTGGACTTGAAAGGAAGAAGGAAGTCTTCTTGAATCCTCAAAGAGAAAGAAGAACATGGAATTAATTATCCATTTCCTTTAGGATTTGAGAATTAAAAGGAAGAAAGTGTTGGATAATTGTAGAATTTAACTTCAAGAACTTGAAAGATTCTTACCTTTTCTTGAGAATATGGATGAAATGAATGGAGATTGGTACTTTCTACTTCATTTCCATGGATGGAGAGCTTGAATACATGGTTGCATGTAAGAAATATTCAAGAGAGGTATGAGAGAGAGAGATTGCCGAGAGTGAGAGAGAGTTTGGAGAGTTTGAGAGTTTGATTTTCTTTCTTGCTTGGAGAGAGGGAGAGATCGAATGAGAGAGAGGGAGTGATGGGGTGAATGAAGTCTTAGATGAATGCATGTGAAATCCAACAAAAGGAATAAAGTGTACTTGTTGGAAGTTGTATTAAGACAAGACTAGATAGGTTGATGTGATGTTAATTGCATGCACACTTTAATTCACAATTTACTAAGTATGTTGGTCATTCCTAGAGTGTAGGCATGATGACATCTAAGTATAGGCTATAGGTAGTGTGAGGTGGCGTGAGAGAGTGAGAGGTGGATGACATGTGTCGTCGTCGTGTCGTTACGGGTGTTAATTACCCGGTCGTAAAGGTTTTCCGGATAAAACGACTCGTATTAATTCCTCTTTGTGCTATTAATGGGTCTAACCTCTTCTCGTCTTACTTCCAACACTAAGCATTTCAACCTTATTTCACATCTCAAATTAAAAGATTAAAGGTTTCGATCATTTTAGTCCTTTAAATCTTAAAAGAATTTAATCGGCTTATTAATCCGTTTATTAATCCTTTTAAAGATTAACTCCTCATTATTCTTCTCCATTCTCGGATAAGTTCTTCATCGGCGTAAACATATTTCTCGGCGATTAACGTTATGTTATCTTAATCAAACAAACTTCTCGGGATTTTTCCGGAATTTAATCTCATACTCATTTTCATAT
Organism: Schizonepeta tenuifolia; assembly: GCA_029490685.1. Lineage (NCBI taxonomy): Eukaryota > Viridiplantae > Streptophyta > Magnoliopsida > Lamiales > Lamiaceae > Schizonepeta > Schizonepeta tenuifolia. The sequence goes on along the minus strand of CM055956.1, from coordinate 49,252,790 downwards.
AAACAACTCAACAAGCATATCACATCATCATCATCTCAGATAAATAGAACAGATAAATTCACACAAGATTCACAAGGCAATTTAAACGTTTTATTCAATTCTCTTTGATTAGAAAAGAAAAATTTTACTCCTAAATTCTCATCTTTTAACTCACTCGGTTAATTAGACGCTCTCTAAAAGAATAAAAACTCGGGGTATCACAGCACATCATTAGTCAGCAAGATGTAGTTCTTGAATCTGACCTAAGCTATGAAGAGAAGCCGATATCGATTCTGGATAGAAAAGTCCAAGAGTTAAGAACCAAATCAATTCCGATCGTTAAAGTGCTATGGAACCACCATAGGCAAGAAGAAGCCACGTGGGAACTCGAGGAGAAGATGAAGGAGCGATATCCTCATCTTTTTGCAGAAGGTATGCAAATTTTGGGACGAAATTTTTCGTAAGGGGGGTAAGATGTAATGCCCCGGAAATTCCTTACGATCTCAAAATTTAAAGTTAATAAAATAAATGGCTTTGCACGCCTAAATTTACGTTTTTAAATTCTAAGACTAACGAACAATTCCGTTTCTAAAAATAAATTACGGAGTCACCTAGACGACTACTGTATTTAGAGTTAGCGCGTACGAAAAGTTTTTAGTTCGTGAACTCAGAACGGAAAACCGTCTGATTTTTACATTCATGAAATCGCGATACGAACTCACCCGAGAAAGTTCGTTTTTATGATTTTTCGGACGAAACTTGGACTGTGTCGTCCCGAGTTTTTGTCGGAATTAATTTTATAAATTTTATTTTTCCAATTAAGTTTTATACGTTAGAATTTTTGGACGAATCGGATAGTGACGATTTTGCGTCGAGCTACGTTTTTCGTCGTCCGATTTCCGTAACGTCGTATCGCGTCGGAAAAGCGCGTATTTTTTTTCCTCCCTTCCCTCTCATAACCGATTTCTCTCCCATTTTTAGCATGATAGTTTATTTCTTTCATATAGTATTATTTTATACCTACTACTATTCAAACACTATTCACTATTCCCTTTAACCTAAGTATATATAGCCTTGTTGTATCATTTTACCTCATATCTCATCCCTCCCTCAACCCTAAAATTCGGCTGCCCCTTCTCTCTCCCTCTCTCCCATCTTCTTCTTCCTCCATTGTTGAATCTCCAAGCTTTTGAAGAAGAAAATCACACAAGCCCTCATTCATCCATCAAATTTCATTTTTTCCTTTAGTAAAGATCAAGGTATCCATCCCCTCTATGTTTCTATCCATCCAACATCCTCTTCTTTTTACTTTCTTTTGATCAAAAATTTAGGGGTGAAGAACTAGATGTTTTGATCTTCGATTAGTTTAATAAGAAGTGTTTGGATGTGATTTCTAAGATCAAAATTGGAAGAAAATCAAAAGCCCTAACTCTATGCATAGTACCGAAATTTAGGGCTTATGGTAGGATTTTTGGAATCCTTCAATTGATGTTAAATTCATGCTTAGAAAGTGTTTAATTAGTGATTAGAACCAAAAGAAATCGAAAGCCCTTTGTTTGTTTGAAATTGATTTAGGGTTTAGGGTTTGAAATTGGGGATTTTTGCATGTTGATGTGTAATTGGACTTGAATTGATTAATTGATATTATAATAGGATGATTAAGAGTTAAATGATGTTAATTGATGAAGAAAAACACCCTCTTAACCTATGTATTAAAACCGAAAATGAGTAGGAAATTAGGGGTTTTCATGTGTTTGTTTTAGATAAGGTTTGGTTGATGAAATAATGTTGTAATTGTTGATAATTGTTGATAGGAATTTATTTGAGAATTTTTCTAAAATTTTTTTTGTGGGATGTAAGAGATGAAGAACTCGTCGTAAGTTAAAATATAGTGTTGATGTGAAGTGATTATATACATGAAAGTGATTCTAATTAGATGTTGTTTAATGACGTAAAATTTGAACGAAATCCGACAACTTTGAAAATTGTGTAAGAGACAAACCACTAGTCGTAACTAATAACCGAGGAGTCGAATGGGAATTCTAACTTGATAATATCGTTTATGATGGACTTGGGAATAACTTTGTAGTTGATGTCATGAGCTTTCGAGCTAATATAATATGAGTTATAGTGATAGTCGAGAACTAGAACGGGAAATTGATAACTTGTTGGTTTAGTACATGTTAGTTGAAAGCCGACGTTTAGAACGTCGTGCTATTGAACGAGTGTTTGAGAAGGAGTTCATCAACGTCATTAGAACTTGATCAAATTTTACACTATCGTTCATTATCTATCGAGAATCATTATTACACAAATCATAACCTCATATCATCATTTATTCCCGACTTATCGACCGTCGTTCGTCTCTTATGTAAAATTCTACATTCTCCGTTTTCATTCAAATTTTACGACAACGATTATCATCTAACGAGTATTACTAATATATAAATCATATTATCAAAATGTTATTGAGCCTCGACTTATCACCACATCTTCGTCTCTTACATTCCTCGTTTTATTTTTAGAAAAATCTCAATTTAATATATATTCATCCTCATGCATCGTATATCCCATTTCTATTAAACAAACGAGCGTATCCTAACATTTACTAACCTAAATCGAGCCTTGTTCGTCTCTTAGGTTTTGGATTTTATTTTTAGAAAAATCTAAAACAATTCATACGATCAATTAACATCATACAGAACACTAATCAATCATCAATTCGACGAAGAAATCGAACACAAATGAAAAGCCCCAAAACAGAAAAATTTCCGTATTAATAGGGCTTAGGGTTCTTGATTTTTCCTTCATGATTTGATCCGTAGAACTCGATTCTAAGCATCCTAGAACATGTATCGATCAAAGAAATCACATGCTAATCCATTCCCTAATTTTCGAAAAAAATAAAAGAGAGGGGAAAGGAGATTTGTTCGGATCAAACTAGAGACGAAGCTCTTACCTCTCGATATATGAAATCGGATTAGAATTTGATCGGTAGACGGAAGAGTTATCGATCTTGGAAGAGCTAGGACTTGTATCTCCAATGGAAGAATTGAAGAAGAAAATGAGTGAGAATGGAGAGGTGAAGGTGGTGGGAGAGAAGGTGATGACTCACCTATGGTGAGTCATAAGTAAGTGAAATATCTAACAAAGTAAGAGTGACTCGCTAAGGCATGTTTGGCGAGGATTTATTTGACGAAATATTTCGTTTCCGGCTCTTAAACGTCGATTTAAAAGTCGAGAAATACTTTCTTAGTTGGTTACGGAATTTACGAAATTTAATTCGTCCGTTAGATTGGAAATAATTTACGTACTCGGAAAACCTAAATCGTTTTTCAAAATCCGAGAAAAAGTCGGGACATCACAGTCCAAAATTTGTCCAGAAAATCACAAAAATTAACTTTCTCCGGTGTACTCGTCTCGAAGACAAAGTGAATGTAAATTCTGACGGAATTCGATTCCGAGTTTCCGGGCGAAAAACTTAACGGACGCGAAAAACCCTAATACAGTAGTAGTTCGTCCGATTTCTGGAAATTATTTCTGGAAACGGATTTCACCGTTAGTCTTAGAATTGAAAATCGGGAGCTTAGGCGTACAAAGCCTTAATTTCTTATAAAATTTTTATTTTAAGCAACGCAGAAAATATCGAGGTATTACATAAGTTTTCCAATTTATTTTTAAAAAAATTCCAATAAATTCTATATTCATCCTCAAACATCCTACATACCATTTCTATTATCCATTCATGCAAACTATAACATCTTCTTCATCAAATCATCCATTCTTCATCTCTTACATTTCTACTTTTATTTTTAGAAAATTCTAAATTAATTCATGCATCAATCTATCATCACATAGAACATGATTCCATTAATCAATTATCTAAAAATCGAATCAAACATCAAACCCCTATTTCCTCTATAAAATTTCGGTAATTATAAATTAATTAGGAAAGTGATTTTCATGAAATTTCAACCATAGAAATCTAATTCTAAGCATACTATAACATGCTTTAACCATAGATTCATCCTCCTACATCCCTTGTAAATTTCGAAATTAATTAAACTTGAAGGATTGAAATTTTGTTCGGTTCAATCTATAGAGGAAGCTCTTACCTTGTCGATTATGGAATCGGAATTAAGATTGATCGGTAGATGACGAACTTGTGGAGCTTTGAAAGCTTGAAGATGACTAACAAAGGAAGAAAAGTGAGAGAGTATGGGAGAGAGGGGAGGGGCGGAAATGATGAAGAAGAAGGAAGATAGAATAGTGATATTTTGTGAAGATATTATACATAAAGTAGGATGACTAATCAAGGTGACTCACACCCCCCTTAGGTGGCGGTTTTTTGGTGAGATATTTTGTCGAAAATATCTCATTTTCGGGTCTAAAACGACGTTATAAAAGTCGAGAAATGATTTCTTAGTCGGTTACGTATTCGACGAAATCTAATTCGTCCGTTAGATTAGAAATAAATCACATACTCGGAAAGTATATTTCGTTTTTCAAAATCCGATAAAAAGTCGGGACATCACAGTCCAAATTTTGTCCGGAAAATAATAAAAATGGATTTTTTCTAACTTACTCGTCTCGCAAAAAGAGTGAATGTAAAATCAGACGGTTTCTCGATTTGAGTTTTCGGGCGAAAATTTTATGTGACGCAAAAACCTTAATACAGTAGTCGTTCCCCCGACTTTTGGAATTTATTTTCAGAAACGGATAGAATTCAAAATCCTTAACTTAGGCATGCAAAGCCTTAATTAATTAGAAAATTTTTATTTCTCGTCGGAAGAAGATATCTGGGGTATTACATTGTACCCCTCTCACGAAAAATTTCGTCCCGAAATTTGCTTATCTCCTTCGCAAATGTTCCAACATAGCTTTCTCTTGCTCGTGGTAATTCCAGAACACTTTACTAATCGTATTGACTTACTTCTTAACTCTCGCACTTTTCGATTAAAGATCGATTGCGGTCTTTCTTCATAACTTATAACTTAATCAAGAACAATGTCTTGCTGGTGGGTCACGTGTTTAGAATCGAATACGTACTTTCTCAAATGAGATACACAAACATAATAAACATTCCATAGACTTGGCGACACGGCCAATCTATACATATTAAAACTATCTTTTCCAAGATATCTACTTATCATATATAAAGCTTCGTCTAAGCTTATACTAAACATGAAGAAATGATCACAATAATCCTTAGCAGGAAAATCATGAGGAAAATCTTGTCCTCATTCTCTAAATTTAAGTCAGATTGTCATACATCGCTTAAGACTTTCGTCACTTCTAGACTTCCTTCTCTTTGGTTCGAATCTGACGAAAAAATTGATCTATCACTTCACCTTGCGAATCTAGTTCTAGATTTTTCCCTTTCATACAAGGCCTCATAAGGCATAATACTTATCGTAGCCTGATAACTACTAGACTCTGATCTAACATTATCGTCCTTAACATTTCTTCTAATACTTGAATCGTTCTCTCGGATTCATTTAAAATTCTCTCTCGTAAGTCTGCTGTAGCTACTAGTGCTGCTATTCGGTTAGTTATTGTCTCAGGTGTATCTAGCACTTCCAAATCCATCATCTCAATTTTTGTACAAGTGTTTCTTCTTCGATTAGGAGACACCCTACTTTAGTTGGAGTCTTGCGACTCAGCGCGTCTGTTACGACGTTAGCTTTTCCTGGATGGTAATTTATACCACCACCATAATCCTTCCATCCCATGGGTTATATCCATATCAAACATTTTCATTAACTCTTTACTTTTAAGCGTTCACTTACTTTACTAAACCCCTTTTTTTTCCCACTTAAAAAGTTCACAAAACTGAAACAGGTAATAACTCCAATACTAGTTCTATAAACTTTTTAACTTCCCAAGTTAAACAAGTTCCTTATTAAACAAGTTAAACTAACACGATTAGAAGAAACTTTCACAAAGTTAAAGCCCACTCACGGGGTCATATATACATATACGTCGAACGAGTACTGTTTTGCCTCCAACGAGGACTTATACAAAACTAGACTACTACTAGTCTGAGTTAGGCCAATTACTTGCCTAGTGACCCTTGCCCTTGTCCTGTACTTCTGGCCCATTCACAAATGTCCATGCATGCTGCTCTTGTTGCTGTTGTGACTGTTGTTGTTGCGGATGTGGCTGAGCTTGATTAGCTCTCAAGGGTTGGGGCTGACCATACTGATTCGATCCTACTGGTTGCAATGGCTTTGGAAAATTTCTTCTCACATGCCCCTTCTGACCACAGTTATAACAACCGTCAATGTTTGCCAAACAATTACCAAAGTGCATCCTGTTACACTTAGGGCAGGTAGGAATAGTGATTCTTCCTTGGTTATTGTCTGCCTGTTGTCCCTGCCACTGTCCTTGTTGGTTATTTTCCCTCCATTCACCTGATTGATTATTGTGATTCGGCTGTTGAAAGCCACGCTGATTTCCACCCTGATTTCCTCCTTCCCATTTCCTTTTTCCATTAAAGTTGTTGTTATTGTTGTTGGAATGGTCTTGAGTTGGAGCTTGGGTTGGTGCTGGTACGGGTGCTACAATCTTTTGTTCATCCGGCACAACTGCCTCCATGTCTAAGGCTCGTCCTAGTATGTCTGTATAGCTCAGTCCTCCATGGCTGGCTAATGTTATTCGTAGTTCGTGTCTAAGTCCCCCACAGAACTTCTTTGCTATCTTCTCGTCGGTATGTACCTGCTCGGGTGCATACCTTGACAGTTCACAAAAGGTTGCATCGTATTCAGTCACTGTCATCTTCCCTTGTTTCAGACTGTAGAACTCTGCTTCCTTCTTTGCTCTATAGGTTTTAAGGATGTACTTGTCGTAAAATGCTTCCTTAAACTCATCCCAAGTAAACTGAGCCAGATGCTCTGTCGGAATAATCTTCTGCCTAGTTTCCCACCAGAAATCAGCTTGTCCGGTGAGTTGAAAGGCAACACAGGAGAGACGCTCCTCATCAGTACATCTGAGAAGTTTAAAAATTCTTTCTGTAGCTCTTACCCAAAGCTCAGCATCGCTCGGGTTTTCTAATCCATTAAAGACAGGTGGATTTCTTTTGAGGAACAGGTCCTCTATGTCACGACGTAGTGGTGGTGGAGGTGGAGGGGTTTCCTGACGTCCTTGATCTTCCTCTCTCTCATGTTGTCTGTGACCTCTTCCCGGTCCTCTAGGCCTACTGAGTCCTCTTCTTCTGTCATTCGCTACTCTTGGCGGCATTTTGAAACTAAAGAAATCACGAATTCTCATCAATCCCATGCTTTAAGCACTCACCCATTCAATAAGGAATTAACTTATCTTAATCATTTAGTAATTTCTTAAATTGCAACCAAACTCTTAACGGTTCTTACCTTAACCATCTCATCTTACCTTAATCATCTTAACTTAGACTTCATATATTTTCTTCTTGAAGAAAACTTTTAATCGGTTCTTAATCATTAAAACAATGTAACGACTCTACTTTGTTCACGTTACTTATATGAAAGTAACATTCGTCTCTTATTCGCTTTGATTCCCTTTATTCTGTTCTTCCCGTTCGGATCATCTGTTGCTTATTTTCGAAACCAACGTTTCTTAAAACGTCTATGTTCTCAATGAATCGGGAAGAATCTTAGAGCAAATAGTCTAAGTTCTCAAACCAAAATACTTCTCAAAATAACAGAAATTATAGCTCAAATAATTTCACATACTTTCACAAAGTATAGTACTCATGCTTTCACATAGTTCACATCATGTCACAAGGTATAATCTTTATACTTTAATCAAATCATACTTGGCATACTTAATCTCATCATACTTGCATACTTTATTCACAAATTCTTGTATACTTTAATAAAAATTTCTTCTTAAAAGAAATCATACTTTTGAAATTCTTTCCTTACTTTTCTTCTTTGGTTGAGTCGACGTGGCGGGAGGTTGAGTTGTCGTCTACACTCTTAAACTTAGTGTTACGACTTAACTTTATTTGAAAGAAGACTCAGGTGTAGAGTATATACAAATACTCTATCTTACTACTCGAAAGAAACTTGTATGCAGAGCAGAAACGATTGCTCTGATACCACTCTGTGGTATCACTAGAAAAATAACTTACGACCAAAGCAGAACCGACTGCTCTGATACCACTTTGTCACAGCCACAAATCCCGAGGGACGGCCAAGCCGGGGTGCGACTAGGGATTAGATTAAAGAAGCGGAGAAGAAGGGGGAATGAATGAATAAATGAATAAATTAACATCTATAACCGAGATAAAAATACTATGAACTGATTTTTATTAGACAAAAGAGAGTCAATCTCGAAAGATCGCTCGACAAAGTTGTGATCAGAGAAGACGAGGTTTAAAGTATGAACAACTTAAACCGAAAAGATTAACAACAATAAGACAGTTATTTTGCAGCGGAAAAACGTAGAATGATATCACATATCAAATATGAAATCGAGGCTCAACTAAACTTTACTTCCTTAAGTACAACCTTTACTCAACCTCCTCTGCCTTTGTCACTCAACCTGCACATTTAAAAACAAACATGCAGGGCTAAGTAGATAAAGCACTTAGTGGGCACATCGCCGAAAACATATCATACTTAGTATAGATTAATCAGGCATCTTTTCATAAGCACTCGTAAGACTTATACTGCAGTACACTTAATTCATGATAACACACTAAAGGTTAACTCAGAATCCGATAGTCTGGTTAGCACTCTGTGGGCTAACTCAGAATCTGTCCCTCTGGATAGCACTCTGTGGGCTATCTCAGAATCTGTTCGTTTAGTTGGAATCTCTGGATAGCACTCTGTGGGCTAACTCAGAATCCAATACTCTGGATAGTACTCTGTGGGCTAACTTAGAGAAGCATAAGAGAATTCACATAAGACAATTCATACTGATAGTTACTTTAATACACACTTATTAAAGCAATAAGTAAACACTTTCGAGCAACGCTCATTTTATTTTGATAGAAAAGCCCACCTCAATCGTTTACAGAACAAACTTTAACCTTCTGTCTTCTGTCCTGTCTTCTAATCTCGACGTCCTCCTTCTTTGAACGCAAATAATCACACTTTAGTATTTGGTCGAGACGTTAAAAAGAAAACATAAATTTGGAATCGGTTAAGTCCTTTAGGCCTTTGCACTTTAACTATATTCTTTTGATTAACGAATAAACGAGACTCGATCAATTCTCGTCTACAAACTGACTCGGCTCATTACTCGGAACTTAGGTTAGCAGATAATTGGATGTGGATAACTTATAATGACTTAAAAGTTCACAAGGAACGAAGTTGAAAAGGATTCAACTTAAGAAATTAAGTTTTGGAAAGTTTCTGCACAAACAAAAGTTCTGGAGTTTATACAGAACAGGTCCCTTCGAAACAGGGGATGTTCTCTGTAAATAAAATCTTACAAGCGATGGTTTAACGATGTGTTAAGAATTAACCTTATTTGGCAAGGCGTATCGCAGTCATTTATAAATGTAGGCATAAATATCCTTAATTGAAAGGTAGAAGAGATGAATTGGAAGCTTGAAGTATTGACCCCTTAGGGTAAATCCGCAATAGTTTTCATAAGTTTCCCTCGAGTTAAAATTTGAAATTAGAAAATCTCGAATTATTGACTAAGCCCTAAATCCAAAATAAATAAGGGAACGTGGACCCATTTTTAGGAATGAGTTTGTTGGAAAATTTTATTAAAGTTTTGATTGATTCCAAAACCAACTGACCCCAACCAAGTAGATGTTGCCAGATCCTAATGTTAGTACTTAGGCTCGCTGTTTGAGCATTGTTAAGATTTTATCTTTACAGGTCTCCAGCTAAAGACGGCAACAAGGCTTAACTCGGATATAGAACCTCAGATATAAGAAAGACAACTGGGCGTTCAAGATATAGAACATCAGTTGAAGGACTCGAACCGATAAGATCGACAACTTGAAGTTCAAAGCAGTTGAGAGTTCAACTGTTCCTATTCAGACAGAAGGTCAGATGAAGATATCGATCACATGGAACATCAGTTGAAGACCACTCGGATGAAGACCAAAACTTCTCAACCGAGTAAACAAAGTTGAAATTCAAAGGTTGAAGATTTGAATTTCAAAAAGAAAGTCACGTGAAGGTTTGACGTTCTGTCATTACCTCATTTGGCCCAACACAAGGCTGTCTCAGATGGAAAGCAGAAATCCACAGTTGCCAATTCCGGAAAGTCTGCAGAGATAAGAGATAAACCATCGCTTTCACAAGAACAGAGATCAACGGCTCTTCCAACGGCTAGTTGATTCTCTCTGCCTATAAATAGAGGCATTCATTCATTCACCAAGATTAAGAGAATATAGAATAGAAGACAGATAAGTGCAAGAGCAAAGAGATAGACGAGCGAACCTCACCAGTTGAGAGTTCATATCGCAAACGAGCTAAACTGAATTCAATCTCTAAGAACATCACTAGTTGAGAGTTCCTAGAGTGTTAGATTCTGTCTTGGTGTTTTTAGATCTTAGTTTGAGTCTCCATTTGTTCAAGCTTAGATCCTAGCTCACTTCTTGTTCGAGCTAGTAGTTGGAAAAAGCCACCCTCACACACACCCCTAAAAAGGTTGTTAGGATCCTACTCTTCCCGTAATTGAGTAGATAGGTTGATAAGTACCCGTAAACTTATCTCAACGGTTGCAAAGCCCGCGTAAGCTTTGTGGTTCCAGTCCTAAAGAACTTGGACTGAGTTGTGTGGACTCACAACTCCCCGTGGACGTAGGAGTTCTCTCCAAACCACGTAAATCTCTGTGTGTTTGTGTTTTCTGTTCAGTTAATTATTGCATATCCAACTGACCAACTAACCAGCACTCAAACTGCACTTTTACATTCTCAACTGACTTGGTTATTGACCGACCTTGCATCAAAGTGTGAGTTATTTTATACGAGTTGTTATTTTCCACCATATTCCGCACAGCACTACACTTCCAGCTGAGTATCCTTACTCAGTTGTGATTTCAGTTGAGTCGTATTACTCGGTTGTGATAATTTTCAGGGGGGTTGTTTTTAAAATTCTTAACTTGTGTATCCCCCCCCCATACACCAGAACTCGTATCGGGACCATCAAGTGGTATCAGAGCAGTGGTTCAAAAGACTACTGACTCTGTTTCACGAGGTGTGAATCGAGGTGTTTTCTTCAGTGGTCAACTGAATAGATCTTTTTCACGCTAGTGCATATCTCCTTGCATTTGTTGTCTGTTTGTTGTGTGCAGATGGATGTTAAAGACAAGATCGTTGTCATGTTCTCGGTTGTGAACTATACATCCTGGAGAACTCGGATGAAGAAGATTCTACTATTCAAGCATCATCGAATGCAACAAGTGATTACATCCAGACCGATCACCATCATGGAGAAAGTTACTCGCACTCCTATAAATCCCAATGATGGGGATGCAACTGAGGTGATGGTTGAGAAAAAACCAGAAGACTTCACTCCAGAGGAAGCTAAAGTGAGCCAGCTGGATATCTGGGCTCAGAGCACTATCATGTCCACAGTTGGACAAGACTATCTTCCTTGGATAGAAGAGTGGGACACCGCTAAGGAGATGTGGGATATTTTGGCATCTCTTAGTGAAGGGAGTGACGAAACCAAGGAGAACAAGTTCTCCCATGCTTGTCAAGATTTTGACAACTTCTGTCTAAGAGCTGATGAAACCATTGATCAGCTAGAGCTTCGGTTCATGGATATCATCCGAAGGATTCAGTCTATCCGACAAGGGAAATATACTTTGAGATAAATCAACCTCAAAGTGTTACAAGCTCTACCAGCTGAGTGGGACACCTTCACCAACATTCATGAAAGCCGAGCTGATCTTGGAGAAATGGGAACTGACAGGCTGTTCTAATCCTGAAAGGAAATGAGTACAAGGTGAAACCGACGAAGATCAACTCAGTCCTCGGAGTAGACGAGTCGAGATGAGGATGTTGGTTCAGCAACAAAGATAGTAGCACTTCGAGCTAATTACTCCAAGCCGCGAACATCAAGGGCAACAAGATCTGCAGACACAACTTCGAAGGAGCCAAGCAGAGAAGAGCTGCAACAGAGTATAGCCGCCCTGTCAAAGAAGCTAGCTGACATGGATACTCGGTTCGGAAAATATAAGCGGTTCTATAAATCCAACCGAACTCGAGATAACTCAAAGCCTGTGACCAACAGTTGCTTTGAATGCGGTAAAGAGGGACACTTTAAAGCTGATTGTCCAGATCTGTCGAAGAAAGAAAGAGAAGCATTGAGGGCCAAACAAAATGCAAAGAACAAGGCCATGGTTGCAGAAGAAGCAGCTGATGACATGGACATCTTCACTGACACCGAAGATGAGGACGAGCTGACTTCCACCAACAACGCTATCGGTCAGGATCAATGTCTCATGGCATTTGGAGTCGACTAGGATGACGCTGAGGTACATTCTAGTCCTGCTAATTTAAATTCTTCTATCGCTACTAACATGTAGGAATCAGTAGAGGAAGAGTTAGAACCCTCTTGGGGTGATTTCCTAGAACTCAGTGAGGAATTGCATCAGCAATCGGTTGAGTTTAAGAGTCTTCAAGAACAGTTTGCCAGACTTGAAGAATCCTTAACCAAAAAGGACGATCTGATTAAAAGTCAAACCGAAGAGATTGATAATCTCAAAAGTCAACTGAATGAGGCCAACCGAACTAAGGCTCCAACCGATGAGGAGTTGAAAAGGAGATCAAGGAGCAGCATGATCGGTTGAACAAGCAAGAGGCACAGATCGACCAGCTGATGAAGAAGTCAAACGCACAAACCGAGCATATAGCTATTCTCCGCAAGGAACTTCAAACTGAGAAGGACAACCTGATAAAGCTATATCAGTCATCCAAAATCATCAAAAATCTCATCAGTTACAGACGACAGATGGATGACGTGTCAGGACTCGGTTACGACATAGTCAAGGATATGGGAATGCCACCCGCAACCTTTGTCAAGGGTGTGGATGTCATGGTTGCCAAACCTGACACAGTTGAGTCTGCAACTCCCCAAATTAATCCAACCTCCACCTCTCAGCAAGCACAACCGACTAAGAGAACTTCAATTGAGAAAGGAAAATGAGTTGTGGTTGAAGAATTGAAGAATCCATCGATTGGGACAACAACCAAGGGGGAATGTTGCAGGACTCAGAAGAGGAATCAGAGACGTCAGAGATACAATCAGAACCGGCCTCAGAACCGACCTCTAAACCGACCTCAGAACCGACCTCTGAACCGATCTCAGAACCGACCTCAGAAGAGATGGAATCAACCGAACCAACAGGGATTCAACCATCAGAATCAACATTGGTTCCATCATCAGAACAACCAGAGGTTCCATCAGAGTCAACCTATGTGGAACAATTCCAACAGCTGCGAATATTCATGCCACAACATGAATCAACAACAGCTGGGCATGAACAGCTAGAGTCGACAGTCAGGAAAATAGAATCAGACTCAGCCACAAAGATTCCAACATGGCGTCCGACCTCATCGACAAAACCAACAGGACAAGAATCGCCATCAAAACAGGGGGAAAGCCTCTCCTCTGAAAGCCCACAATGGGAGAAATCAATCTCCTCCCAAGAAACAGAACTCCAATAATAACAACAAGCCTAAGGATGACCGAGGTGTTGTTATAGTTGATGGAGAAGGAAAAGTGATTTGGAATGATAAATCTATCCGAGTATACAGGAAAAAACGACTCACAGTTCAAGGGGGAACTGGTTCTAACCCTCCAGGACCCAACTAAAATTTGGGACCTAAGCAAGTTTCTCTGTGCAGGAGTAGGAGAAACAGCTGAGGAAGAATAAAGCATCGCATACCATGTGGGTGATGGATAGTGGATGCTCGAAACACATGATAAATCTGAGGGATTTGCTTGAAAGTTTCGTAGAGAAGGAAGGACCATCGGTTACCTTTGGTGACAACTCAAAAGGTCACACCAAAGGCTACGGTACCCTTAAAACCAATCATGTGTCTATTTTCAATGTTTCATATGTTGATGAATTGAAGCATAACTTGCTCTCCATCAGCCAATTCTGTGATAATGGTTTCTCTGTCAAGTTTGATGCGCAGGGCTGCAGGGTTAAAAATGTTGAAACAAAGCAGGTCATATTGTTGGGAAATCGATCCTCAACCGGGAATGTGTACTATGCAGATTGGAACAGTAGTCCTCCTGAAACCTGTCTGTTATCAAAGAGCAGTTCAAATGTGAGCTGGCTGTGGCACAAAAGGCTCAACCATATAAATTTCAAGACGATGAACCGACTTGCAAGACAAGAACATGCAAAGGGCATTCCGAACCGAGTGTTTTCAACAACACATTTCTGCAGTGCATGGCATGTCGGTTGAAAATGACTCCCTCAACCGACCGAGTATTACAGCTGATCCATATGGATCTCTTCGGGCCAGTTACACCAAAAAGCATGAATGGTAACGAGTATACCCTTATTGTTACTGATGATTTCTCTAGGTACACGTGGACCATTTTCATGCGTCACAAGAGTGAAACCTGAGATGAGCTACCCAAGCTGATGGATCGGATATTGAACCAACAAGAGATGAAAATTATTTCTATCCAATCAGACCGCGGAACCAAGTTCCTAAATGAAACCATCATTGAATATTGTGAGAAAAACGGAATCACTCATCAAACATCGGCTGCGCGTACTCCACAACAGAATGGAGTAGCCGAACGAAGGAATCGAACGCTGAAGGATGCGGCTACATCCATGTTGACAAGCTCAGCTCTGCCAAAGAGATTGTGGGCTGAGGCAATCAACACAACTTGCTATACCCAGAACCGGTCTCTTCTGACCAAGTGGTTGGGAAAGACTCCATATGAGCTATGGAGACGCAGGAAGCCTGATATTTCATATTTTCGTGTTTTTTATTCTAAGTGTTATATTCACAACAATGGGAAGACTCAGTTGAAAACTTTTGACGCCAAGGCTTCGAAAGACATATTTCTCGGATATGCCGCTCGGATCAAGGCTTATAGAGTTTTCAACAATAGCTCTCGTGTTGTGGAGATAACACCTCATGTTAGTTTTGATGAATCTACTTTTGAGTGCAGGGAACAGGCTAAAGGACAACAAGCTGATCCACATGTTCCACCAGTTCTCACCAGATCGCAGGTTCTAAGGCAAAAGAATCTAGCTGAACCATTGGTATGGGAAACTGAGGATAATGATCCTTGTTCATCTGAAGATGAATGTGAGGACCCCAGCTCATCTCAAGGGGGAACTCCAGCTGATGTCACTCCAACTGCATCAGCATCCGAAGCCCAACCAAGCCCGATTCAAAATATCATCCATGTTGAGGATCCAGACTCTACAGCTGATGAATCACCAGTTCAGAAGATCCCAGCATCTCCCACAGCTCAGGTTATCCCATCAGTTGAAATCCCGGAACATCCACTGTTGGAAGAAGAAGGAAGACGTAACAAGACATGGTATAAAGATCATTCCAAGGACAACATCATTGGAGACCCAGCCAAAGGTGTGAGTACTAGAAGCAGAGTTGCAAATCCAGACTCAGCTGAGAAAGATTCCAACACTTACGCTCAATATGCTGAGGAGTTGGCAGTTCTTGAAAAGTTCGAACAGGCAGGAGATGTTGCCATGATTTCATGTTTTGTAGCTGATGTGCCAGAACCGAAGAATGTTGTGGAAGCTCTCAACCGTGTTCATTGGACAACAACCATGCAAGAAGAGCTGAATGAATTTCTACGCAACTGTGTATGGGAGTTGGTAGAAAGACCAAATGGTGTCACAGTCATTGGATTAAAGTGGATTTTCAAGAACAAGAGAGACGCCATTGGATTCATCGTGAGAAACAAGGCAAGGTTTGTAGCTCAGGGATATTGCCAACAAGAAGGAATCGATTTCGAAGACTCCTTCGCGCCAGTTGCAAGGTTGGAAGCCATTCGGATATTTCTAGCCTATGCCGCATTTCACAAATTCAAGGTTTATCAGATGGATGTGAAGTGTGCCTTCCTCAACGGTGATATTAAGGAAGATGTTTATGTTGAACAGCCTCCCGGTTTTGAGACTGGAGATGGAAGAGTGTATAAGTTGAAGAAAGCTATCTATGGCTTGAAGCAAGCACCTAGGGCTTGGTATGACACTCTATGTGGTTTTCTTCTGAACTCGGGGTTCAAACGAGGGTCAGTTGACAAAACACTGTTCACCATAAAGGTTGGAGAAGACATACTTGTTGTGCAAATCTATGTTGGCGACATCATATTCGGTTCCAAGTCGGAGGAGCTGTGCGAGAAATTCTCAACTCTCATGAAGGAGAAATTCGAGATGTCGATGATGGGCGAGATGAATTATTTTCTTAGACTACAGGTGAAGCAGTCATCAAAAGGAATTTTTATCAATCAGTCCAAATATACAAAGGAGCTCATTACAAAGTTCGGATTGCAGTCAAGTAAAACCACAAGGATCCCGATGAATACTAACTGGAAGATTGAACCCGGATCTGAGGGAAAACTCGTGGATGCCAGTAAGTATAGAGGGATTATCGGTTCTTTGCTATATCTAACCGCCAGTCGGCCAGACATATCTTACGCGGTTGGAGTGTGTGCTTGGTTCCAAGTTCAGCCGAGGGAAGCACACATGTTGGCAGCAAAGAACATCATTAAGTATCTAAAGGGCACTATTGATGTTGGGTTGTGGTATCCAACCGACGACAATATCCAACTGACCGGTTACTTAGATGCGGATCTAGCCGGAGATCTGTTGGACAGGAAGTCCACATCTGGACACTGTCAGTTCATGGGAAGCAAGCTAGTTTCGTGGTTCTCCAAGAAACAAGCATGTGTTGCCACTTCTACAACCGAGTCAGAGTACATGGCTGCAGGCAGTTGTTGCATGCAAGTGTTGTGGCTCAAGCAACAGCTGAGAGATTATGAAGTAGCAACTGGACAGGTCCCTATTCATTGTGATAGCTCAAGTACCATTGCTATCTCTTTGAATTATGTTCATCACTCTCGGACGAAGCTCATCGACATCCGACATCATTTTATCTGAGATCATATTGAGAAGAAGGATGTATCTATGGAGAAGATTCCAACTGAGATTCAGAGAGCCGATATCTTCACCAAACCTCTAGCCGAAGCACGGTTCAAGATGTTATGCGATCTCCTTGGATTGTTGGATCCATCAGATGAGGGATCAGCCGAGGTGAAGAGATAGATATCCATCTGAGGGGGAAGCTCAGAAGAAGGGGGAATCTCAGATGCAGATTGCCAACCGAAGACATCAGACGTCATCTGAACAGACGAACTCGAGTCAGCTGATGGTATGCCGCAACATTGAAACACAACTGATTCCGACATTAGCTGGCAGTATCATTTATTGCTGAAGGTGTTTGTGTCTTAAATGAGAATGTTTGAAATAAATTCAAACATTCCTGAGCATGTCAGTTAGACTAAAATAGCCATCATAGCGCATTTAATGTAAAGTACGGCTGAACATCAATAGCCTACTTTATAGTGCGACTGGGCTGACATGAAAAACAGTTCACCTTCTCACGCGCGGGTGTTGGAACTCGGATTGTGACATCAGTCAAAGCTAGTCTACAGTCGCGAGATCTCAGCCGTTGATGGATTCGGGCCATTCAACCCTAGCCATCGATTTCAACCGAGCCACTAACCTATAAAAGGCGGAAAATCAGGAAGTGATCTCTTACCTTCTACATTTGTGTTTATCTGCAGTAACTGTTCATTTTCGTCTTCGATTTGTCTCACCATTTTCTGCAAGTTTTTCTCTATATATATATATCTTCACAGAAATATTAAATGGCACCTAAAGCTTCTCAAGGAAAGAAGATGGCATCCTCAGGACCTTCTCTAGTCCCCTCATCATACGACGAGTCCTTTGATATGTTGCTCTCCAAGATCCACTTCTAGCAGATTTTATCAGAAGATGAACTAGAGTCGCCGGTGTTGTCTCCCATCGCCAATATTTTCAAGGAGAACGGCCTCCTGGACTGGACGACGCTCTTGCCCTCCCACCTTCTCAGGCGACAGGTCAGGGAGTTTTACCTGAACCTGCAATCTCCCATCGACAGTCGAGACGGCCTCATTACAGAAGTCTCTTGTCGACAACGGGATGTTCCTGTCAGAACCATCCGCCGTGTCACCGTCCCCATTCCAATCTCCGAATTCTACGCCAAATCATTTCACCAAACCATTCCGCCACGGACACAATCGAAAATATCACCGATACAGAAGCCGATGAATTTCTGGAGAGTGCTCTCATCACCCCAGAAAAATTGAGGAGCAATATGCAGCGAACAAAGTTGAAGCCCGAGCATCAACTTATGTTCGATGTTGTATCCAAGGTCATCTTCGGATACAGTGGGGCTTTTGGAGACATCAGCCGACCAAAGCTCAAGCAGCTGATTGCTTTGGAGCACAGGCACTAGCACAACATCTACTGGTTCAAGTACTTTGAACACCAGTTGACACTGGAGAAGCAGAAGATCTCCGAATCCACAACCGAATCTGGAGTGAAGTTGTTGAGTGTCAAGGGAACTCTCAACTTCGGAGCCAAAATTTCCGCTCTGATCCTTTTCGCAACAAAGCATCAGAACATGGTCTGGGAAGACTGTGAGGAGACTCCAGTAAAGAGGTAGATGCTCTTCCCAACCGCCAAGAAGGCTCAGGATGTGATTAGGAGTGTTTATACTCCTAAAGACAAGAGGGAAGCTGTGAAAACGGCTGAAGACAAAGACACAGCTGAGGAGCTACCCCCAGCTGTCGGCCGCACTTCCAAATCTACATCTGCACGCCGACACAGAGCTGAGTCGGAGAAGGAGAAAGAGGAGGAGTCAGCTAAGAAGAAGATGAGGCTGCGTATCAAGAAGAAGTCAGTTGCCAAGCCAGCTGAGGAGTTGCCAGCTAAGGATATACCAGCTGAGGAGATACCAGCTGAGGAAACACCAGTTGAGGAGCCATCTGAGTCGAGTCACTCAGTTGACGCGGCTGCCTTCGAGGTTGTTCCTCACAGAGACGTGATGGAAACTGAACCAGCTGATGAGCCGATTATCTCCTCGGATGCATCTTCTTCATATGAGGAAACCGAAGATATTCCAACCTCCCCCACGGCAGGAGCTGATGCCGTACAGCCCGAACAGGTTATCCCAACCGAGACACAGCCAGAAATTCCGAGCTCCCTGCTCGATGCCAACATTGAGACCACTCTTTTGGCCAATGTTGAGGAACCTATTGATGCCAACATCCCCAAAATGTCAGAAATTCCGAGCTCCCAGCTCGATGCCAACGTTGAGACCACTTCTTTGGCCAACGTTGAAGAAACCCTTGAACCGATCCCATATGAAAATCTCTCTCCCTCCCCCATCAATGACAAAGCTGATCGTCAAGCCGTCGCGTTGTAGCATGAAGGCAAGTTGGCCTACTGCTTCCAGAAGCTGATCGGGATGTTCCCTGAAGCGCGTGACATGCCTACTTTTGCCACTCTCGGAACCGAGCTGTTGTATCAATTCGTTATCATATTCAGCCACTGGTATGTGAAGGAAGATTCCATCCGCATACACAGTTGGAACCAGCTCAAGGCCGATGAGTCGCGTATCAGGGATTACTTCAACTACACTAACCTTGAGGTTGCCTACAACAACAAGGTTGCACTGCTGACGCGTCGTCTAGACATCAGCAAGGCTGAAGGAAGAGACACCAGGGAGTCAGCCGAACCAGACTATGTCGCCTTCCTCGACAATATGCTAATCAAGTCGGCTGAGTTCATCAATGATCTCGACGCAGCCGCAGCAGCAGCCAAGCAAGAAGAAGAAGAGCTTCAACAGTACATGGCCAATCGCCAAGCCATGATCACTGTTGAACAGACAACACCTTCTGACCAACCAGCTCCAGCTGATCAGCCAGCACCCTCAACAGAAGAAATTTGTGAGCTGATAGCTGAGAGGGTCAATCAGCTAAGGACGGAGATGCTTGCCACCATCCAGTGCAATAAAAAAGATCAGCTCATGATGATGGAAGCTCAAGCGAAGAAGCACAAGCAGCTGCAGGAAGACAATGATGCGCTGAAGATGAAGCTGGAAGAATTCTCAACATCCACCAACCAAGACATCAATGCAGTGAAGACAACCGTTCATGGCATCAAATCCGATATGAACGTGTTCAAGTCCATATCCGACTCCAACCTTGCCAAATCTCAACAAACTCAAGATGAAGAATGGGACTCTCGGTTCGAGTCAAGATGGGCTGAGTTCGTTGCTTTCCAAACCGAGGTTAATGAAACATTCGCTACACTGAGAAAAGCCGAACAAGAGCGCCATGACTCTGAACTGGCGAAGAAGGTTGAAGTGGAATGCGCTGTCGATGAGCTTTTCAACTGAATCCAACAAGCTGAACAGCAACTCACCTCTCTGGATGGCTCAGTCGCAAGCCTTGTTGCTGATGCCAAAAAGGGGGAAGATGAGAAGCAGGGGGAAGATGTGATTGGGGTAGATGAGACCTAGGCTGAAGAAGAGATTCCAGCCGAAAAATCTCAGCCGAAGAAGAAGACTATGAAGAAGAAGTCCGCTCCGAAGCCAACCGATGTCGGCGGAGCTGAAATGGCGAAGGACATGGAACAGGCGGAGGAATATGGAGTTTCCTACAACTCTGTAGCTGAGATAGCAACCGAGCTTGATGCGGAACTCGACGGTATTACAACCGAAGAGTGTATTGCTGCTGCCAAGGTTATGGATGTTCCAGAAAAGGACTACATGAACCCAGAATGGGTGAAGAAATTTGCTGCCAACCAAGCATCGAGAGTCAACCGATTTGAGGAGGAACTTGCCAAGGTTACCAACAACTTGGACAGGAACATAGCCTCCTGCAGCCGAAGAAGAATTGAGAAACACCAAGTGAAGGCTGAGGCAAGGATGAAGGAACAGCGACTGCCTGGGAAGATCAAGCTTCAAAGTCGATTCAGGCATGTTGACAAATGGATGCCAACCGAATGGAATGAAGATTGGGAATCATTCAAACAAGAGTTTGTGAATGATTTCTACTACAGAAAGGTGTACTCAACTGAGGATGGAAGAAGAGCCTTCAAGGAAGCGCTGACCGAGCTACACTCTGTAGATGCAAAACTGGATATGAACACAGTCCCCGTCCCTCAGAAAGTTACATACCTTCCTCCATTCCTCCCAGACTCAAGAAATCCCAACCGACAGAAGATTGGAGCTGAAGCAAGGAAAGTTTGCCAAGAACACGAAGTTGATATCTCTAAAGAGTCAGATGCAAAAAGAGAAATTTTTGTTAGAATTTTTGGGAAGTATGGGCTAAAGTATTAGCTAAGTTAAAGTTTTTGAGCAACTGATGTATTTTTGATTTTTTATGCATATCTTTGTAACCATCAGTTGTAATGAAAACTTTCATCTTATCCGATTCACCTTGACGTACAATCTCTCGTTGTCCAAGCTCTAAATCACAAAGTTATTTCAATACCATGTTATAACTGTGCTAACCCTTTGATGTTTTAATCTTATAGACTGTCTAGAATTTCAGCTGAGATTTTAGATAGGTCAGTAGGGTTTAGATCAGTTTGATCAGTAAGGGTTTTGGCATCATCAAAAAGGGGGAAATTGTTGGGAAATTTATTAAAGTTTTGATTGATTCCAAAACCAACTGACCCCAACCGAGTAGATATTGCCAGATCCTAATGTTAGTACTTAGGCTCGCTGTTTGAGCATTGTTAAGATTTTATCTTTACAGGTCTCTAGCTGAAGACGGCAACAAGGCTTTACTCGGATATAGAACATCAGTTACAAGAAAGACAACTGAGCGTTCAAGATACAGAACATCAGTTAAAGGACTCGAACCGATAAGATCGACAACTTGAAGTTCAAAGTAGCTGAGAGTTCAACTGTTCCTATTCAGACAGAAGGTCAGATGATGATATCGATCAGATGAAACATCAGCTGAAGACCACTCGGATGAAGATCAAAACTTCTCAACCGCCTAAATAAAGTTAAAAGTCAAAGGTTGAAGATTTGAATTTCAAAAAGGAAGTCACGTGAAGGTTTGACGTTCTATCATTACCTCATTTGGCCCAACACAAGGCTGTCTCAGATGGAAAGCAGAAGTCCACAGTTGCCAAATCCGGAAAGTCTGCAGAGATAAGAGACAAGCCATCGCTTTCACAAGACAGAGATCAACGGCTCTTCCAACGGCTAGTTGATTCTCTCCGCCTATAAATAGAGGCATTCATTTATTCACCAAGATTAAGAGAATATAGAATAGAAGACAGACAAGTGCAAGAGAAAAGAAATAGACGAGCGAACATCACCAGTTGAGAGTTCATATCGCAAACGAGCTAAACTGAATTCAATCTCTAAGAACATCACTAGTTAAGAGTTCCTAGAGTGTTAGATTTTGTCTTGGTGTTTTTAGATCTTAGTTTGAGTCTCCATTTGTTCAAGCTTAGATTCTAGCTCACTTCTTGTTCGAGCTAGTAGTTGGAAAAACCCACCCTCACACACACCCCTAAAAAGGTTGTTAGGATCCTACTCTTCCCGTAATTGAGTAGATAGGTTGATAAGTACCCGTAAACTTATCTGTAAGGTTGATAAGTACCCGTAAACTTATCTCAATGGTTGCAAAGCCCGCGTAAGCTTTGTGGTTCCAGTCCTAAAGAACTTGGACTGAGTTGTGTGGACTCACAACTCCCCGTGGACGTAGGAGTTCTCTCCGAACCACGTAAATCTTTGTGTGTTTGTGTTTTCTGTTCAGTTAATTATTGCATATCCAACTGACCAACTAACCAGCACTCAAACTGCACTTTTACATTCTTAACTGACTTGGTTATTGACCGACCTTGCATCAAAGCGTGAGTTATTTTATACGAGTTGTTATTTTCCACCACATTCCGCACAGCACTACACTTCCAGCTGAGTATCCTTACTCAGTTGTGATTCCGCTGAGTCGTATTACTCGGTTGTGATAATTTTTAGGGGGTTGTTTTTAAAATTCTTAACTGGTGTATTTCCCCCCCCCCATACACCAGAACTCGTATCGGGACCATCAGAGTTAATTAACCGAGAATTTTATGATTTGTTTCAATCTTCCGATGGAAGACCAACGGTAGTTTACGTCGTTAAGAACGAAAAGAAATAAGGCTGTCAATTATTTCAACCCTGAAGATAGAGAAATTAATAAAGCGTAAACACACTCGTGTGTCTAGGCAAAGTCGAAAAGTAAAGTAGTAAGCACGTGTCTGAAGTTAAGGACTTTTAAATTTTCTTTTTAGAAGTCCTACCAAGATTGTCGTCTCTTAGGCGATCAAAGACCATCGACCTAAACTTAGACTAAAAAGCTCCAAAGAACCTCCAAAAGTTGCAAGGATTTTCAGATTTACAACCGAGTGTATTTCCTTGGAATACACCAAATCCTTCATAACGAAGAAAAACGTTAGTTAAGAATATGCGTTAACTATTGGGAAATAAGAATTTAAATAAGAGTCATAATTACCGAGTTAAGAACAGACGATCTTCCAGCTGAAGAATAAAGAAGAAAACACCCCTAAGGTAGTGAAGCGATATTATTTTAAGTTGAGGTTTAGTTAGACGAACACTCTAGTAGTGTTAAATAAATGCATTTTGTGAATATTTTGACGAGTACGTGATCGAATTTATCAATGATATTTTCGTTAGTTCAAAGAAGTAAGGACGAGTACTAGTAACATCATAGAAACGTGTCAAGGAAGCTGAGGACGGAGAAAATTATTTCTTCGAAAACATTTTGTTTCGTCCGAAGAATGAAAGTAAATCCGTCTACATAAAGATAGAAAACGTTAAGAGATTCACAATATTCTGAAGTATAGTATCCTTTTATCAAGGATTGTCCAAGATAATGACACCAAAGATGAGATCATTAATAAAAAGATTCAGAGTAGAATTAAGAAGAAAGGTTCCCCAAGAAAAAAATTTGAAATCGTTTAGTTATCCTTGTTATTAAAGCAAGTAAATACGTTCTTATTAGATATTTTGAAAAGGAAACCTTGAGTTATCGATGTTTAAGAAAAATATAGTATGTTAGAAAATTTAAGATTTAGAGCTCGAAAGGAAGACGTTGAGAGTTTCAAGAAAGTTAAGACGATGTTTTGACGGTGTAAAGGAATTCAAGCATTAATTGGCGAAACATTGTTATGAACTGAACCCGTGATATTCCGTATATTGCGTGTCCCTGAAGTACGAAATGCACCGGAATTGGGAATAGCAATTTTGAAAGAATGAAATGAAAAGGACGAAACATCATACGTGTGCGATATAGTATAATTTCGTAAAGTCTTAAGTACGACAGTGACTAATCGAAACCCTGAACTTCTACCAGCGAATTGAGGTTACCAAAATTTGTAAGGATGCGTTAGACAATAGAAATAAATTTCTACTTTTACCAAAGTGTCGATGACGACAGACAATAGAGTTTGTTCGTCATATTCAAAACAAAGAAAATAAGTTTAGAATCATCAAAAGTTGCGCAGAAAAATAGAGTTAGATTTCGAGACGAGATTATTTCCTGAAAGTAGTTCCTTCAAGAGGAATTCAACTTGTCAAAGTCAAAGAAGGCCTAAGCCTGAATAGGACAATATTTAGTTTCGCCTCCGAATTTTGGAAACCTTCCTAACATTTCACGAAGCATGTCACAATCCAAAAGACGTACTTCATCATAAACGGGACCTTGAATGAAATATTAGCCGCAAGAGATTAGCCGAAGTAATCCCGATTCGTAAAGATCCAACGACTTGAAGTATGGCCAATTTTCTAGACAAGAACGTAGTGGTTCTTGGAAGAAGTAATGAGAGAGTTTAGAACAAGATGAAAGAGATGTTCCCCGAATCATTTTCTGTAAACTAGAAAATTTCGGGACGAAATTTATTTAAGGGGGAGGGAATGTAATAACCCGATTTTTTCTGAGCATAATTAATCGTCCTAAATGTGATTATGTGTGTGTAAGTGCTTCCTAAATGTTATTGTGTATGATTCTGTATGATAAAAATTTTCAAGAATAAATTTTCTTACAAAATGAGCAAAATACCCCTAAGGGTAAAATCGTATTTTTTCTCATTTCAGCAAATCGAAACAAAGATGTGAAAGTTTCTATGAGTATGAGAATATGATATTTAGCATGAGTATGAGTTTTAGAATTTTCCGACACAGTTGACTTTTTAGTGAATAGTAACTTTGACCCGGAAAAGTTGACCCCGGTCACCGAACTTCGAATTTAGTCTAGTCAGAGTCATTAGACTCTAGAATTTATTCTAAGACCTTTGATGCTAGGTTAAGAATTTTCTCAGACCATATGAGTCGAGTATGACTTTTATTAGAAAACCTACTATTACATAACGACAGTTTTACGACTTTCTTCGTTTCTTGAAATTTTTATTCGAAACTTAGGTTTTCCAAATCTATAAATTAATTCGTGAATAATGATGCGAAGTAGAATGAAATTTTGATGCCGGGAAAGTATCGAGAGTGAATTCTCAAGATAAGAAAGATAGATATTTTTATTGGGGATATTTTATACCGTAAAATCTTTTCTACTGGGAATTATTACCAGATAAAATCCTCCATTTCTCTCCTCTCTCTCTCTCAGCCATGTTGGCCCTCACAAGCCATAATTCCCACATGTTTAATTCCTCATTTTCCCTTGCCCACTCTCACTTACCAAGCCAATTCTCAAAGATAGGAAGTGAACTTCACTCTCCCTTAGCCTCCAAGTATCACATGGTTTTCTCTCTCATTTGCACCTATAAATAGCCCCCAAGACCTCGTCATAATTCACACCAACACATACACAACATCTTCCATCTCTTCTCTCTTTCCATCAACTTTTCTTCTCCAAAAATCTACCCAGAAAATGCAGAAACTGCCCAGAAAATTCAGCAGCCCTTATCTTCATATTTCCTTCATTCCAAGCTTAGGAAAGGAGCTAGAGTTGCGTGGAATAGAGTCTAGCATAATCGAGCAAGCCAAAGGAGCAAGGTTCTATCTCTATCAATACGATTTTCATGCTTTTATGCCCTAGGAAAGTCAAAATTTTCTACATGAAGTTTATGAAATATTAAGCTTTGATTCTTGAGTATTATCTTCATGATCATATATGCCATCCATGCATTAGGAAAGAATGAAGAAAATTTAAGCTATGCATGTATATATATAAAAACCGTAGGTTAGGGTTTTGATAGAATTTCATGATTTTAAGTTTTGATCTTGATATTATGGACAAGCATGTGTTTAGAAATGTTAGTATGATGAAATAATGAAGAAAAATTCATGAAGGAAAGATTCATGTTGAAATCGAAAGTTATCAAGAATTAGGGTTTTGCATGCTTTTGTTGATTCTATGATCTTCATGATAGAAGTAATGGTATTTGAGCATGAATTGATAAACTAGACAAGAAAATAAGCATGTTAATAAAAATGATCACTTGGAAAAGATGATGAATAGTAAAATTTAAAAAGTTGCTATATGATTTGTATGATTATTTTGAGGATAAAAATTTATGATCCATGCATGATAGAGTATGACTATATAAATAAATTAAAGCTAAGAAATTGTATGAGAAAAACTTGATAATACCGAAATTAATGTTTAAAAATATAAGATATAGTTCTTAACATAGTTATTAAATATGATAAAATAAAAATAAAAATAAAAATATGTTATGAAAAGAATTTCTATTAATTAAATGAAATAAACTCATAAGTTGAAGAAGTATAGAAATTCAAAAAGTATGAAGAAATGAGTTACGAATTTTATTTCTATAGCTATGTGAATTAAATAGAGTTATAAGTAAAATAAGGATATTAAAATAATAAAATCATGTAGGATTTATTAATAATAATAAAATCTGAAAATTTTCAAATAAATTAGGAACTCATGTTTTTAAGAGGAATTTGATAAATTAATGTTAAAAGAACTCAATTGGAGTAATTCTAAGTATAGTAATAAGTAAAAATATTGAGAAAGATTAAGAATAAAGGAAATAAAGTAGTGCAGTAAACTAAAAACAAAAATTGGAAAATTTTGGCTAAGTAAAAGTTGTAATGGATGTTATTAATGTAAAGATGAGATTAAAACAAGTAAGATAGCCACTTGAATCACCAAATTTGGAATTTATATGATCAAGTTATGAAAGAAACCATAAGATCAATAAATAAAGTTAAAAATCCGAAAAAAAATTAGCTAAGTTAAAGAATTAGAAGAGTTTAAATAATTTATTTAAGAATATTACAAGTAGAATCAAGCAAAAACAAACCCTTATTAGTTAAAGAGACGAATACTAGAATTTAATAAGGATAAATAATATTTTCTCGATTTACGTGTCGAAAAATATAATCGAATTCAAAATTATTCATTTGAAACTATTTTAGATAAGATGTATAAATTTGAGAATATTCGGAGCATGTCTATATATTTATCTTGGAAAATATGTCGACCGTCGACTAGATAAAAGTTGAATAAAAACTCAAATTGAAAAATAAAAAGTATATTTAGAATCCTTGAATTTTTCTAAGTAGAATAAAGTTAATTCCATAAGAAAACAAGAACTTAAAGTCCGAGCTAAAAAGTCGAACAAAAATATAGGATATAAATTGAATATTTATACAAGTGTTGCATGAATAATCTTGTGTCGTGTATTATGTGTTGTGTATGAGTAATGACATGTTATGAATGCATGATTAAGCATATTTCTTGAATTTGTTTGAAATGAATTGATTAAGGAAATTAATAGTAAACAATTTCATTAAGTTATAAGTTATTTTTTCCTTAAGGAAAATTTAAAGTTTAGGACTTGGGTAGAATTGAAGTACCCGAGCATTTACGAGTAGATAAACCGAGAATCTCAAACCCGAGTCATGTAGAAGTTCGAGTAACGAGACAAGTATTCGTTGTTTCCCAAACTCGTCCTCATTAAATATTATTTTGAAAGGTTCGAGTGAAGGCGAGAGGTAGAAGCAGCGAGATAAAAGAGATAGATTGAATTACGCCACTTCCAGGTGGGCTTTCTGAACGAAAACTAAATGATGAATGCGTTTACTAATTATGTATTACTTGTGCTTTTTAAATTGATTGACTTGCCTAAATGTTTTAAATGTTTTGGTATGCAATCATCTACGTGTTGATGTTATTACAAGTCCTGTGGACACACGGGATAAAAGTCCTGTAAAATACAGGATGATGCATGCATTAAGTTGACTGTGAGCCTTGCTTCGATTGGGCTAGTCACGGTGTTCGAGGAGGAGGCCTACTTCTCGACACCACAAGAGGATGAGCTGTAGATTGATTCATACCTAAGATATAAACTTAGTCTGCGCAGACGATTTATAAAACAAAAATGTTTTTATGACTGTCACAAGTGGTAAACTCTTTTAAAACAATTATATATCTAACCCTTGTGATGCAGCAAAAGAGGCAAGTTCCAATTATATAGCTCTATCGAACAACTTTTCAAAATATTTTCGGCATGTGTCCACTGAGTACGTTACGTACTCACGCCCTGCATGTTATTTCTAAAACGTGCAGGTTAGTTTGGATGAGGAGGTTGCGGTGTACTTGGGCGACTCGTTGTTAAATTTAATCCATATTGGAAGTTTGGCTTGAGTTTATGTGTCTTCATACATATAGCCTTGGGATTTGATGTTGTTTGTTTAAATTCCGCTGCAACAACGTTGTTCTGATATGTTTGTTTGCATGCTCGAATTCTTGACAAAGAGTCCATGTGTTGAAATAAACCTTAAATCCTTTCTGAATTCCGTTTTCAAACGTTGATAAAATTTTCTAACGATTCCTCGTATTCCTTTAACCACCACTTGATTATTGAAACTAAAAGATGGCCCATTTTTTGAATGCAATTACTTGTTAATCACCAAACCTGATTCCTTTGTTGGATTCAATATTAATCTTTGCTTGAGTATTCATTCACTTGAGAATAATTGATTAAAACCCACTTTATTGCAATTATGAAGCTATTGTTGATTTAAAATCTTAATCATCGAACATGTTTGTTGAGTAAAGTTTAGTTGTTCCATCTCACTATCCTTTGCATTCTAGTCGTTTCAATACCTTAGAAGTCGGGCTGTGACAAGTACGCAAGAAGCCATAAAAATCAAAATCTTGAAAAAAAAATTAAAATAAAAAACCCACATTTAATCTCATCAATATTAGACTGCAAATGCACCCTGTTGCACTCCAGCATTCTAGAAACTTGTTTACCAGAATCGTACGCTCTAAAGAAGTGATCTTCAATATCCTTCAAAGCATCCAACAGCTCTCTCCCTCCTCCAACTGGAGTATCCACAATACTCAACCCTTTCTGCTGCTCACACTCATCCACACCACAGACATATAATTAGTAAGCAACTTTCAGGACAAAGTCAAGTTTCAGGACCAAGTATTCAACTCGAGTTTGCACTATATATAATCAGTAAGCACATAAGAAACAATAAACTGTAACTTACCAAACAAACACAATGACTAACTCCTTTGAAAAATCATGCTAACAATAGTCAATATTGTCACTATAATATCGGGATCATATTATACATGTGACAGACATTTTTTTTCGTAATATAATATATCCCAACAGGAAAAGTACAAGGGTGTTGAGCTCCACTTATTGAAATTTCGATTTCTTGAAAATTGAGAATTTCAACTGCATTTCTCACTGATTTCTGAGTGTTTATCCTTTTTCGTAACTGAAAACTTAATAGTGGAAAAGACATAGAAGTTGGTGGTGAATACTATACATATATTTAGCAGTAACATTTTTATTCTTCAGTTTCAGATTGAATTGATGAATAAGGGAATAGATGAATGCTGCATACACATACAGCCACATTATATATTATCAGAAAATGAGACTAGCCCAGATAAACTGCAAAAATAAAGCCTCCGCCACAATCATGCTTCTAATTAATTCAGCATTTTCCAACAAGGAGCTGAAACTGATGTTCCTAAATATTCCAACGGTAATAATACAGAAATTGACCCAAATTTAAGAATATCCAATCACACCCAGAACCTACAGACACAAGGCACAAATCTGAACCAACCACAGCGCCAAAAAAATATCGATTGAACAAACACATGATAAGAAAACAAAAATCAGTAACCACAAATGAAGAAAACCAAATTTGGGCAAAACCCAGATCCAAATTTAGGGCAAATGTTTCACAATTCCTTGTAGAAACTGGTTACCCACTAAATAAAATTGTTTTGGGGCAAACTCTTACCAAATTTGGGCAAAAATAGTGTTGAAGATTGATAAAAGAGTTATTTTTTAGGGAAGAAAGGAAATCTGGAAAAGAGTTATAAAAGAGTTACCTTCCTATTCAGAGATGAGGCGGGCTGGTGGTGGCAGATGAGGCCGGCGGCGGCGGAGTCGTCGAAGGGGTAAATCTCGAACTAGAGGTAAGGGGAGGAGGAGGAGAGGGTGCGGCGGAGGAGAGGGGTGTCGGCAGTGGAAGAAGACAATGTTCCACTTCCTGAGGCGGCGGTGGGGAGCGGTCTATCTGAGGAAAAAGAACGAAGCGAATTGAAGAAGAGACGAGCGGGAGAAAAAGAGCGGAGAGTTCAATCCTATTAGGGATTTGCCTTTCTAATTTTTTTAATTTAAAAAAAATGAACAAAAGAATAAAATAAAAAGGGTTAAACGATGATTTTTTTTTTAAGTGCGGTAATAGACGACGGATTTGCAACTGCGTCGTTTCTAACCGAGGTGAAATAGACAACGGGGAATGTCCAGTCGTCTATTATATAAATGACGACGGGAAATCTATTACGTCGTCTATAACAGTACGAAAGCGGTAATAGACGACTGGGTTAGGATACCGTCGTCTATTTAACTTCTTATAGACGACGTCATGAACATCTCTCGTGGTCTATTTTATTATAGACAACGCGAGTAAAATTCCCAATGTCTATAACGCGTAGTCTATTACCATTTTTCTTGTAGTGTTTGAAACTTACGAGGAAATTGAGTATTAGATTTTGATGATATATGATGCATGTGATGATTTCACTATGAAATTAGATTTAAAATAAGCATGTTAGCATATTGGATTTTAGAAATCGAATGTCGTATGCACAAGTTGTGAAAAAGTCGATGTTTATGTACTAAAAGTTAAGATTTCTTGATTTTTGGTGAAATTATGTTAATTGATGAGTTAATTGAGCTTATATGTTTTAATCGAGCATGTTAGACCTTGAATCGAGTGACAAAGAGCCCTTATGCATGAAATTGAGTAATATTCGAATGTTGAAAGAGCCCTTAGACCTTGAATCGAGTTAAAATTTATTGAGCAATCGAGCATGTTAGGGTTTTCTTGATTCGTATGCCAAGAGTTGAAATTTATTGAGAAATTGTTTATGTAGATTCATTTTGAGCTAGTTGTGAAAGTTTAACAAACGTGCGTTACTTTATGACACGCACCCATCATATGGTAGGATCAAAATACTTTTGTATGCCCAAATGAATAATACACTTTCCTAAGCTCACAACCAGACTGGTTAGTCTTAGTGGTAAGATAAGGTCGATCCCACAGAGAGTGAGGAACTACTTTGCTCTTCGGGTGCACAAGTTTGTTTGTCACTGTCCTAACCTATTTATTTGCACAAATAGATTTAAAGACAATAAAATATAAAAGGGGTAAGATTTAGGGTAGTTCATGATCACTGTTGATATTTGTATTCGATCATAGGAATACTAAAGATCCGTCCGTGCTTCATATAAACTCAAGGCGTGGCCCAAAGAAATTGGAATGTTTCAAGAGGTTATACCGGTCACAAGGCCACACTTCAATCCTCCCTAGATAGTAGACATACCCAATCTCTCCAAGTATGACCCTCACCAACCTTTTCTTCCAAGTTCCCAGGCTCCGCACCTACAAGTAAACATAACTGACAAACCCCATTTCTGTGCTCTTTTTAGTGTCTGTTGAGGTCTAGATCGAGTCTCTTTTTTCTTTTTTTGGCCTTTTATGTGTGGGAGGACATACTGGTATGCAGGGGCACCTCGTTCTTGCAAATGGGCATAATGGAGCGGATTAAAGGCATAAAAGAGGATGGAATGCAGCAGGGCGCTGGAGGTCCCAAGGAGCTTGGTGGTGATCACGACAATAAACGGCAAAGCCACGAAGACTCGGTGTGCGGAAAGTCAAAATTTTTCAAGAAATGGAACGAACAAGCTCTGATAGGGACCACAACATCTTCAATGGTAACCTCTAACAGCCACAACAGTGGTGACCAATGGGATGAGAGCAAGGACGAAGGACTAAAAGTGAAGGTTGACCTACTAAAGGGATGTCGGACTAGAAGCTGGATTAAAGAGTTGATTTGAAAGGCACTAATGCAACTACCAACTTGGGGGAGCGGCCATATAAAAGTCATCCCTTCTCCAACACCACCATCACTGAAGAACACCTGCACACTTTTAAACTCTCTCTCTGCAAATTTAGTTTCAGCAAGAACAATACTACTCTTTACATTTTTTGTCAAGACCTCTGTGAGGCAAATAATATTTTTCGGTTTGAATGTTAAGTATGCATTGGTTTATCTCTTTTGTTGTTTGTTCTTTCATTTCCATGTCTAGCTAAGTTCTTTTTGCTTGGGTTGGTTGAGATGCGGTGAGGTGAGAGTGTTAGGTGTGACAAAGGTGAGGCCGAACGCTCGCTGAAGAGCTGCTGGGTCCATTCGCGACACGCTAGGCTTGATTCCCAAGTGGCGTAGTCTCCACAACTCCTGAAGTGGCCAACGAATGAGCGGCGGAGGCAAAATCCCTCACAATATTGGGCAAAGGTTTAGGGGTTTCCCTCACCTCCGGTCTTGTTGCGGCCCTGAAGAGTGGTGTGTGACGAAAGTCATGCTTCTAGCCATCTTCGGCCTTCTAGTTCCAAAGGGTGCTGATGCAGAGGGCTCAATTAATGAATTTTCCAAATGCGAGCTAATTCTGTGGACAGTAAAGTGGGCTCCCAAGGTCACTTGGAGGGATCGATACTGAAAGGAAGAGCTGGGGTCGAAATGCTCACATGCATGACATCGTAAGAGTAAAGTAGCGTAAGTGTCGGACTTTATAAGCAAGAGATGTGCCCACGCAGTGACTATTCGAGAGCATAGGATCCAACCACACACACGCAGACACTGAACTATGTCAAGACCGATTCAAGCAAGCCCTCTATATTTGATCTACTTCGTGTTTTATTTCAGTCTTTGTTTCTAATTTATGTTGAGAGTGTTCCAAACTAAAATCAAAATCCTATCCAGTGACACCGAGGTCATCACAGCCTACCTCCTTTAGGTTCAACCTTGAATACGTACGTACCCTAGTTGTACCTAGTTGTGGGCATTAGGAGCTATAAATTGTATTTTGATGCGTCCGGGTTCCCAACGACAAACTCGGCACCGTCAAAATTAGCGCCGTTGCCAGGGAGGTACATTTGCTAGTGATAATCTCATTTTGTTTAAGGTAACCTCTTTTGTTTCCCTTGTGTATGCTTGGCTATGGTCTTCCAGAAACACCTCGAGTGCTTCTTTCATATTATCCTGAGATCGAGAAACTAGCAAGCAGGCTAAAGCACAAACCGAGAGACAAAAAAAGGTAGAGATGATACGAGATCTGCAAGCTAGAGTCACAAATCTAGACAAGGAATGTGGAGATCTTGAAGAAGGAGATCCAGATCTAAAAGCAAAGAACCCTACTGACGCGAGATGGAAGATAACCATCAAGAGAAGCGTGAGCACACAATGAGGGAGATGGTGTTCCCCACCAACCTTAACTTGCGACCCATGGGCATAAGGTTGCCCGAGCTCACTAGGAACTGGGGGCTGAAGCACACGTTCATACAAATACTCCTGAAGTTCCACGCAATGCCTGGTGAAGACCCTCAAAGACATCTTCAAGACTTCGAGATAGCGGTCTCGACAGTTTGTATGGAGGGCAACATGAGAGAATTTATTCGGCTAGTGTCTTTTCCCTTCACACTTCATGACAACGCGAGAGCTTGGCTTTACTCTTTGGAGGAAGAGAGTGTGACAATGTGGGCACAACTTCAACAAAAATTTCTGGAAAGATACTTCCCAGCTGCACGCATTCTGGAGAAAGGCCATCACATGCATCAAAATGGGCACTGGGGAGTCCTTCGATGACTACTGGGAAAGATACAAAAATCTGATAGCAAAGTGCCCACAGCACAACATTTTCACTCATAATTTGGTGCATAATTTCGTTGGAGGTTTGACGGCTACTGAGAAGTCCTTTATCAATGCCTACTGTGGATGAAATATCACGAACAAAGCTCCAACTGAAGCCTTCAAGTGGTTAGTAGATATGGCAAAAGACTCTTGCGACGATGGGGGAGAGACATTACAGTTGTGAAGATGTTGGTTAACAACTTGGGCTCATAATAGAACAAGGTGGTCAAGCCTTGCGGATTTTGCTAAGCCACACACCATGAGACGGATGCATGCCCCACACTCATTGTGGAGGATGTTAATGCACTGATGCAAGCAGGAAACAATAACAATCAGCACAGGAGATTTGAGCCAAACAATCAATACTACAATCTTGCTTCGAAAAACCATGAGAATTTGAGATGGGGGCCCAACCTTGGGCATCAAGGGAACCATCACGGGCATCAACAGCAGTATCAACAACCTCAAAATCAGAACAAAGGGCCTTCTTTGACCGATTTGGTAAACACATTGTGAGCTAACTTCACCAAGGAACAAGAGGAGAATGCTAAGGTCAAGCAAGAAATGAAGAATATCCTCCAGAACGTACAAAATCAAGTGGGTAAAATGCTGAATGCCATGATTAGGATGGAGAAGAGACATGGTGAACTCCCTCCTCAAGTAGAGATACCTCAGAAGGCTCAACTCAATGCCATTGCTTTGCAAAGTGGGAAGCCACTTTCTGATAAGGTCTTCATGCCAGGAACAGAGCCCACAGTGGCAGCTGACGAAGCTATCATTTGCACTTCACGCAAATAAAATTTGTAACTCCTATACCCATAGTAGGCGATAGCCAGCGGTAAGTAGGGTCGTAGCAAAGGGAATTGGTGTAGTTTCTCTTCTACGTAGCCGGTGTCACTAAAAGGGTTTTGGTCTGCAGTCACTTGTCTTGGTCAACAAGCACTGAAAACTATAACTGAAACTAAAAGTAGATTTGATCAATAATAAAAAGGACTTGACCTGGATTTCGAATCAATGAATATTAATACTTTTACTCGATTATGGGCACAATGATATTCAATCGCATACCTTTACTGTTCGGTTTGAAGAGTACCTTAATTCATGCCCTATGGTTACGAAGTCATGGCTAAGAATACTTTACCCTTATATCTATCCCTTTAAAATCGAGTATGCCAGAGACACTCTAGACAAAACTCCTTCCTTGATTGACACAACCACGAAGACCCTTCAATAGATGTATTACCCAAGGAGCATTAATTTTCTTTTACACCCAAATCAGCCAAGAGATGCCCAAGACATCGACTGCTCTCCAATACTTAATATCTATTTGGGCATAAGAGACACTCTCGTGTTGACCCTGACTCTATTAGTGATCTAGACTCCTTAACTTATTGGTGCTCAAACAATTAGTTATCTTGCCCAAATATAATATTAAGCCCTTAAGTATTTCGGGAATAAAAGCACACGATTTAATTTAAACGCTTAGGCCTCATGAGTAATCAAAGTAAGGGGACACATTTTGTACATCATGATTGCCTAGATGGCAACCTTGTTTCAGTACTCTTAAGTTCTTCTCTGCCTAGAAGGCAACCTTGCTCTAGTACTCTTAGTATTAGGGAAACACGCCCCGAGGCATCAAAACTTGACTTGAGGGAATGTTACTCGTCACGCTCTCAACAAACCCTTCCCTGACCTATCCTTACTTAGTTGGCGATGCACCGCCGGCTCCCTACCTTGGGCAATACCTCTGTCGGAGTCATTGTTCAGTTTCTTGCCCAAGGAGCATTAATAACTAGAAAGGCCTAACAAGGAATCATCACGTCTTGCCCAGCAGGGTAGACACCTTGCTATAATGTCAATCGATCTTAACGGAGATAAGTTATGGAAAACGTCTACTTCTCAATTGATTAGTGATCTAACATATCCTAAGTGATTAATGGTCTATTAACCTCTTACTCGTATTACACCATATTGGAATAAACACATGAACATATTGGGAACACATGCATGTAGTTATTAAGCCCGATTTAGACCTCTCAAGCTTTGAAATTCACTTAACTGTCTTGCCCAGATCAAGTATAGAAACTTAGCTAGACAGGAATGTAAATACTTGAACAAAACAAATTGAAGAACTCATAATAAGAACTATATTAAAACTTACAAAGTGTGTAGAGAGAAAATAACTTTGGCCAAAAGTGCCGATCGGAAATAGTACGAACAAAACAAAAATAAAAACATTGCCCGTAGAACTTGTTCTTTTCCTCACAAACTCTCAAAGTAAACAAATGATGAAAGCATACAAGACAGTGTGTTCCACATCAGCTAAGCTTCGAATATACATAGGCGAGCGCTAGGATTTGGGCTCCCGGTCCTTAACATGGTAGCATTCCACGAGCTACCTTGAGATGCAAGTAATTACTTGATAAGCACGACCCCAACATGGTATGTCACATCTATCTTCCAGAGATCCCTTCCGGATCCTAAATCTAGTCGGATAAGGAAAGATATATAAGTTAGATCATCTTTTTTTTTATGCTTCTAGACCTAGGAGAGAAATATCGCCAGTTGCCCCAAGCACTCCGCCATCTTGACTAATTATGTCCTGCCCTGCCTGCTTTCCATAAATGCAGCTTTCCATCCCTATTTTGCCCTGATTCCACCTGCCAGACCACAAACCACCTCCTACCCAAGATATGTCCTCCTAGACACTAAAACTAAACAAAACACAAACAAAAACTTGATCTAAACTACCTAAAATAGACACAAAATAGACTCTAAATACAGACTCATCATATACACACACTTGACCCATACTTGTCCTCAAGTGTGCACAAACAGCTTGCCCAAGATGAAATAAAAGACCAAAACAAAAGAACAAAACAAAAGAGTCAAACAAGATCAGCACAAAAGAGTTAGTCAAAACAATACAACAATTTTTTTAAAGACTCTGTAAGCGAAGGGAAAAGAAAATGCAAAGCCATTAAACAAGTCAAGACAGAATCGTCTTGACTTGTTTAGGTTCATTTTTACTTTCATAGTTCATCTTGATTTTGGCGTCACCATAAGCTTGCCTGCCCTTTAAATCTAAAGCTCTTATTCTTAACCTCATAACTTATCATTAGGTCTTTTTAGGTTGTTTCAGCTTAAGCCAAAAGGTATGAAATATTTAGATCTTGGATAAGGGTAATTTAAACTTGTACCGGGAAACAAAGGTTCCCAGCCCCTTCTTAATTCCTTGCCTCAATTATGCAGGCCTAGCTTCAACCTTATTAGTGGGGAACTTATAATATTTTTTATTTCTTTGTTCCTATTCCCTCACTCCTTTCATTTTTTTTTTCATTTTGATTGGGTAGAACCCAACTATAACACAAAACTTATTCTTGCCCAGGATATACCCCCATCATCTCCTTCCTGCCCTTTTCTTCTTTTATTTCCCAGGTTCCAATAACAAGATAAGCTCAATCTTCTCAATGCAATATTCAAATGATAGAAAGAATTATTTCAGTTCAAAGGGATTTATCAGAGGATAATGACAAAAGGGTAGTCAATTTAAGCTCAATGGGCTAGTGAAAGAAATGCCTAAATCATCTAAGCTCATAGGTTATCAATATAAATAAAAGTGCATGCAAGTTCTAGTTCTTCCTAATCAAGATGTCTTCAATCAAACACAAAGAATGAATTAAACTCATATCCTCACAGGGTAAGCTCACAACTCAATTCATCATACAAGTCATCTTCGATCATGCTTAAACTGACATTGTTCAAGAAGCAGCAATTAAGCACAAAATTCATCATACCATCTTGCCCAACTACTTCATATTGATCAACACAACTTCTTAAAATAAAAACACACGGCACAGACACCCCACGCACACACACTTTGCTTATAGCAAAATCCATCCATGGAGACCTCTACCTTGTACTCAACCAACTTATTTACAAACTTTTGGCCTCCCTACGCACACACTTTACATACAGCAAAGTAGTGAACGTAAAGAGGTCAAGACTCACACACAAAAACATCATTCACCCAACTCAACACACATTTTGCAGGGCAAAATGTGGGTGAGGTATTCGATGACTCCTTAAACTCTATGTATAAACGAAAAAAAAAAACAACTAAACACATAAAACACAAAGAAACTAAAAGAAAAACTTAAACTAAAATAACTAAGGAGGACATAATTAAGCAGAAGGATCAAGTATTCACCCCAATTTCAGGTGGCGAGCAAGACTGTTGAGAGTAGCCTGCATGATCAGCTGCCCATCACGCAGCTCCTTGAGCAACGCCTCGGTCTTGCGCAGCCTCTCCAAGACTTCATTCATCTGGGCAGAGTTTCTTCTCTTCATCATCTTCCTCCTCTTCCATACTCATCTTCTTAGCCAACCTCACTGACTTCTTAGGCGGCAAACGTGTTATTATCGGTTGTTCCTTCTCATGCACCTCAAGAAAGCGCCATCCTTTTCCACTTCTCACAACTTCCTTCATCCTGCTCAACCTCTCAATATTGAGCACATCAGTCGGGGTAACCTCGAAATGCTTCACCTCATCTTGAAGCTCTAGCCCCTCAATGTAGGCAGTGACAAAATGCCCACACGAGTACTTCTGCCCCGCCTTGCCCATGACTGCCCTTAGCTGCTGTAACGTCCCAAACTTGTAATCCAAAATTAATTAAAACTTAAGGTCCTAAATGGGGCTTATGCATTCTTAAGAAATTGAAACCGAATTAAAGTGATGAGTCTAATTTTATTCTTGTGTGAAAGTCTCAGAATTAGAATTTCTATTATTATTTGATGACTAGTCGAGTCATTTTTGCTCGACTAATAATTTTAAGTTTTAACTCAAGATTTTTATTATTACGATATTCCTACACCGTCCGGATGTTTATATCTATGTGAAAAAGATTCCCATGTATTTTTCTCTAATAAAACTAAAGTAAAAATTAATTACTCTCCTCCTACCACCCAAAATTTGACAACAAACCTATCCTACCTCTACCCACCCCATCCCTCTATATTTTATTTCTGTTTGTTAAGTAAAAGGAGCAGCAGGAAAAGAAACTCACCCCTTCTGCCACTTCATTTAGCCGAAATTAGAGAGAGAGAAACGAGAGTTCCTTTCAGGTTCTACCATTAAAGCTAAAGATTCAAGCTCTGTTTCTAGTTCGAATTTTATTCCAACTCCATACTCAATTAAGTAACCTCATATTCTCCATTTCCATTTCCATCCAAAGGAACTTGGTCATTGGAATTGGAGCCCCATTTTTTTGAAATTTAGAAAGCTCTAATAAGCATTCAATGTCTAATCATTGGCATGTTGTCTCTATGATGTTTTCAGGATGTTTGAGAGTGAATAATATGATTTTGATGTATGTGTAGGAACTAGGACTTGCCAAAATATATATATATATATATATAACAAAAATGATTAATTGTATATACCCTTGAGCCCTGTTTATAGAAAATATTTCTAGAGGTTAAGTGAACTATTGAGCTTAATTAAAGTTTCAACCTCTTTCTTTCAAATGGGCAGATTTTTCTTTTTATTTGAAATAAGTCTTGGTTTCTTGATTAGCATTCTTCGTTCTAATTGCTCTAAAAAATATGGGCAACATGATATGAATTAATTAAAAATTTCAAGCATGTTTAGTTGGTAAGGGAAGGTTGAATCCTTTAAAAGATTTCACAAAGTCTTGTTGTAAGTAAAATTTTATTGATAATGTGTACTCTAATACTCCCTCTGTCCCGTTCAAAATGCAACATATTCCTTTTTCGGGTGTCTCATTTATCTTGCAACGTTTCCTTTCATAGAAATAATTAGAAAAATTATTTTATCTACTTTATTCACTTTAAAACCACTTTATATCATACCAGTAACATTTTCTTCACTTTAAAATTACTTTATATCACATCAACAACACTTTATTTACTTTAAAAACATTTTTTATAACTTTATTAATACACTAATCACCATCTTTACTCTTAATACTCATTTTCTAAATACCCGTGCGAAAAGAAACATTGCATTATGAACGGGACGGAGGGAGTATACATTATACCTTAATTAGAGTTTTGTGAAGTTGGATGTCTAATTATTATTCTTTGGGTTGAATCTTATGGAGGCTTAAGCTATAATATATGTCGGTTATCAATTGAGGTTATATTTCTTAAATCTTGTTTAGTACTTTGTACAGATTTTGTTACAATTAATTGACAAGGTTTGGATAAATCTAAATATATGAATTTGATCAACTTATTTAATAAATGTAAAGTCGAAGTTCGGTTGTTCGTCTTTTGCTCAAACTGGTCTAATATTTGAAACAAGATCAGTAAATAAAGTCTAAATGTAAAATTAGGAGATTTCATAAGATATAGAGGTTTATCGAATGTTGTATGAATTTTAGTGAAAAGGTGAAACGATTTGCTTCTTCAATTGTCAAGAATTTAGTGGAATGCTTTCATCTTCATTATTGCTTTGGAGAAGTGAGTTTAGATTAAAGGAGAAACGTGATTGATTGCATGTGTGTTTATATACATTTTGGGATATGATTAAGGTTTGCATGATTAGAGTTTTAATGGCTGCAACTTGAAACCAACATCC
The DNA here is from genome assembly GCA_029490685.1 of Schizonepeta tenuifolia. NCBI lineage: Eukaryota > Viridiplantae > Streptophyta > Magnoliopsida > Lamiales > Lamiaceae > Schizonepeta > Schizonepeta tenuifolia. The sequence goes on along the minus strand of CM055956.1, from coordinate 49,211,966 downwards.
AGAATTCGTGTAACCTTTCTCATTTTCGTAGCAGATTTAACAGCTCTGCCACATTTTAGAAAATCAGTCATAACTTTTTGCTCGTTTAATATGTTTGTGATCCGCAAGTTGGGTTGGAAAATAGACATCCATAGCTTTCTAATGATATGAATTAAGCCCCCTAATTCCTTCTGAACAATTCCAGAACTGCACCTTTGTCCAGTACATGTGCACAATTTTCTTTTTTGTTGTGTTTGAGAAAAATAATAAGTGCATAAGGTTTGGTTTCGAACCATGAGGTGTGGCAAGTGAAGTCTAGTTATCATTTGATATTTGAGTAATGTCTTAATGTCTTATGTGGTCAATATGACTTCTTGGTTAATTTCTTAGTTTATTTAAAAGACTTAGATTGAATGCAAAGCCCTAAAGTCCAAAGCTTGTTTATCGAGTCTGTTGTTCGTTAGACTTTGTTAGGCTCGATCGCCCTCTAAAGCTTAGTTGTTTGCGATGTAAGGTGGAGCTAGGAAGTGAAACTTCAAAAAGAGTTAAAGGACGTTATTGCTTTGCTTATCTTTTGCTGTATCAGGTGGTCTTTTTAACGAAAATGAATCAAGCTCGTACTCGTTATTTTGAAATGCTTTGAAAATGTTACGTTTAAAATGATTATCATGCATAAAATGTTTTATGTGGATTCTTATATACCTATCTGCGTTGGTTTGCCAACTTATGAAAAATGATCGGATCCCGAGCTAGACAAAGGTCGCTAGCCGGGGTTAGTGTACACTGTACTCGAGATTGTGAGCTGTCTCTTCGGAGTGGCCGATCTCGGGGAGTAGCATTCGCGGAAGGTGGCCACCTTCCCCGGTGTATTTGGATATGGTTATATGATGATGACATTGCACAATATGAGATAAAATGATTTAGTAAGCACAGTTTTTTCCTAAAAACCCCTGTGTGTTACTGTTTATATGCATGATAATAAATATGAAAGCATATTTTTATATTTTGGCACCTGTTCACTGAGTACCTCATACTCAGCCCTACATATCTTTTAAAACTGTGCAGGTTGAGTTGATGACGTGATAGCGAGTGTTGAGTGGAAGCTTTTGTCTTATGAAATGATGTCAAGCCCCAATTATATATCTTCACTTATGTAACCAAACTATGTCTTTCCACTGCAAACACTCAGTTTTGTCTAGTCCTTTTGTTAAGACTTATTATCTAAATATTTGGAATCTATTGTAAGTATTTCTCTACTATTTATGGTATGTAAGACACATAAATTCTAACATATATCTTCGGAATTAATTCCCTTATCTATATTATGCAATGTTATCCATGGAATTCCATATTATCTCTTCATTGGAAAGTTCTCACCCCTTTCTTCCCCGCTTCTTAATTCCCACCCCAAGTTATGCCTCAGTTGTGCCGTCCTTAGGGATATGAGGTTGTGATAGAATGGTATCAGAGCAGTTCGTTTGCTCTGAGCCTATGTTCTTTCATGTACAGTTTAGTTTGAATTACTAAACTAATAGTCAGTTAATAGCTCAACACCCCGTCACGTCGCGCTCAACCGAAGAAAAGGGTAAATGTTTCAAAAGTTTTATTTATTCAAGTTTTATTGTGCCATGAAATATGTATTTTGCATATTTACACTATGATATTTATGAGAAAGCATGAGATTATGTATGCAAATAAGCATGAACTATATGAATTTCTTTTTATAAAGACACATGGTTATTATGTTATGAAGATGCTTCAAGGAAGAGAATTTAGATGACTAATTCGGATTCCTCCCCATGTGATCAAGAACTTAAATTATTCTAATTAGAATGGTGCAACGGCACAAACACGAAAGATGAACAATGATGGTGAAACGACAAGTACCAAAGATGCTGACTCAACCTAAAACACCTATGAATAGACTCGTAATCGCACGAGGTCACTCTAATGTGATAAGCTAACCTAAGTCGTATCTCAAGGAAGGCTAAGCAGGGCAATTAATCATGCTACGCACAGAAAGCAATAAATCCTAACACTCTAAACAATAGTTTGGGTCATACATTCTTACTCTTTATTATGTAGACTGAATTTAAACATAACACAATAAACAGAGACTAGAACAAATACATAAGATTATCAGCATATTAACCCTAGCACTTGAAATTCTTGACTACAACAGTAGGTAAATGAACGAGCACTAATTCTAAACAGCAAAAGGAATGAGACTAATAAATCATACCAATTATGGCAAAATCAAAATAAGCAGAAATGATCAACGGATAGAATGAATCGATAAATGAATACTGGAAAATTGAAATGCAACGAGTAATCAAATTAAATAACGAAAGATCCTTACAAACTCTGGAAATTAAGTAGCAAGAATTGAAGAACATAATTTCAAAATAATCCCCTGAGAGAAAATTCGTCGTCTAGGAAAAACGAGAAAACAGAAGATAACCTAAACAAGTTACAAAACAGTATTTATATCAGTGAATGAGCTCTCGCTCAAATATAAACGACCGCTCATCTAAAACACGCGAAAATGGAAAATGAACTAACTAAAACAAATAAGCGACCGCTCATAGATGAGCAACCGCTCATTCAAAACACGGGATCAAATGGAATGAGGAATGAGCGACTGTGAAAGAAGAATGAGCGGCGGCTCAACACCTATGAATTGCGGAATGAGCGCCGGCTCAATAGGATAAGCAGCGGCTCAACTAGTTTTTGGCCTTTTTCTTCCAGTTTTCTCCAAACTTATGTTATTCTCCATACCATCTGCACAACTACTTCCACAAACATTAAATGCTCACAAATAAGCTAATAAATGTATTAAAGACATCCCAAAATTAACTCAAGTAAGAACAATTATACACAAAACAGATGCCATGATGTCTTGAAACGGATGTCGCTTGCGAGTAAGTGACATGAGCATAGTTATCATCTATCGGATGTTCATTCTCGTCGGGACACCGAATTGACGTTGCTTTCCCTTGTACAAACCCGAATGACTTACTTGCTGCATCAAATTAGTTACACTAGTTGAGTAGTATATAAGATTGTGATGGTTGTTTGTTGGAGTCTAAGATTCGAGATTGAGAACTTAAGTTGAGTTTTATGTTTATTTTTTAGCTCTTTTACTTCTAGTGCTTTAAGAATCCCTTTAAGATTAAGTTGTTTTATTATGATGATATGCTGATGTTATTTTGTAAACCTCTTTTTAGGATGGCTGCGACTAGGAAGACAGCGCAGAAGGTAGTTGAGGCTTTTCGCTATGCGACTTACCAAGCACCAGGTTCTACTGTAGGCCAGTTTGTGGCTGACATTGAGGCGAGCTGGTACTTAGCTACTCCACATGGCATCTCAGACTTCGAGGGCATCATCCGTCTCATCGACCGCCTGCCGATCGAGTAGCAGAGGTGGGCGACCAAGCTCTTTTGGCACTTTGTCTACCTATGTTACCCCACTTTTGTGCCGACTGAAGACTTCCTCGCTTTTTCAGCAAGGATAACCGCTTAGTTCTACCAGCACCGTACCGCTCCCTTAGGACCGTACCAGCAGAGACCTTACACTAAGAAGCGTGTTGTTGTGGAGGAGCCAGCTTTACCTACACTGAGCCAGACGGTTCCTACTACTCTACCCCATGTTACGGGTAGGTTTAACTCTGAGGCAGGACCTTCAGGAGTTCGTCACGAGGGTGTCATGACCAACTCTCCCTACCTTATGTAGATGGCTGCACGTCTGCAACCTTTGACTATTGCCGAGCCGGTGCAACCACGTCCGACTACTGAGACTGACTACCCGCTTCTCCCAAAGAAGTGTGCTACTGTGGAGGACCTCAGGGAGTTAGTTGGAGGCTTACCTCAAGTAGAGCTAGACCGAGCTGCGGTCCCACCAATGCTAGCGACTACAAGAGTTCATGACAGAGTTGTCGAGGTCTTTGGGGACGAGTCAGAGGAGTATCCAAACGAGGATCCGGAGGAGGACTCAGAGGGAGGTAGCTCAACCGCTGAGACAAGGGCCGAGTGAGAAAGTCTAGGACAGTGCTTGCCGTGTCTTTTTTGTATGTAGTAGACAGGACTTTGTTTTTCATGCTTATCTTATACCGTCCCAAGTTTAGCATTTTCCTTTTTTTTGTTGTAGACGACAATGCTATCTGTTAGAGCATCCTGTATTTTGGTATATGTGTAGGCAGATAGCCTAGATCAGCTAGCTTAGCTTAATAGCCAGTTCAGACCTCGTTGAAGGCAATTGTACGATTATGATGCTTATTTATATATCTAGATCCTTGTTCGGCTTTTTGTGATTCGACGAGTACAAATTTGTTGTTTCATTTCTATTTTATGATTATGAGACGAGTTTAGTTCCAGCAAAGATGTGCAAGATTACAATAAGTCTATGTCGGCGTTAATGTTTTCGTATTTAAGTCGATCGTTGTTTTGCGAAATGTTAAGATTGTGCTAACGATGACTGTGTAAACCTCAGAATGCCGCCTAGGAGAAAACCCGGTGTCAATGGAGGACGAAGAGGATGAAGACTAGGACAAGGAGGGGGAGGAGGTTGTGGTGGACAACAAGGAAACGAAAGAGAAGAAGAATGTGAGCGCAAACACACGCCACCCCCACCGCCCCACCGCAACGAGCGATTGAGGAACTCTTCCTAAAAAAAAAACCACCTACTTTCAATGGATCGGGAAACCCAACAGATGTTGAACTCTGGATTAGAGCTATGGAGAGGATTTTCAACTTTCTAAGATGTACTGACAAGGAGCGTCTTTCTTGTGTGATGTTTCAACTCACTGGACCCGCAAATTTCTGGAGGGAAGCACGCCGAAAGATTATACTAGTTGAACGTCTAGAGAACTACACTTGGGAAGAATTCAAAGAAGCATTGTACAACAAGTATATTCCGAGGACCTTCAAGATAAAAAAGAAGGCTGAATTCTACAACCTTAAGCAAGGAAAGATGTCAGTAACTGATTATGACAGAATGTTTTATTAATTGTCGAGGTATGCTCCAGACCAAGTTGATACCGATGAAAAGATGGCAATAAAGTTTAGATCTGGACTAAGGTACAAGATTGGTATGACATTGGCTAGTCATGGAGGGCGAAGCTACACCAAATCGCTAAACAGAGCTCTAGATATTGAGGCAGCAATGCCAGAGGAGAAACAAACACCTGTAATTGCACCACCACCACCCACTCAAACTCACTCTCAAGGCTACAAAGGGAAACGTAAGTGGGAATGAGGAAACAATGGTGGCAATAACAACAACCATGGTAACAACCAAGCTAATAGGAAGTCGTGGCAAGGAAATGCGCACCAAGGACAACACCAAGCCCAAAGGCAAGGTCAAGAATGACCAATGGCTCATGCTCAAGGAGGCAATAACCAGGGCATGATGCAAATCCCGTATGTCCTAAATGTAACAAGCAACATCTGGCGCTTGCCTGGTAGGCACCGGAAATAGTTACACATGTGGTCAAAAAGGGCATCTCATGAGAAATTGCCTTAGACAGCAACGAAGAGCGAGGCCGAATCAACAAGGTCAAATCCATCTTCTGAGAGCTCTTCAAGGACAGCCGCGACCAGCGCTACGACCTAATCAACAAAATCAAGGTGCTAGAGCTTTTGGCCTCAACCCAAAACAATCCGAGAAGAACAAGGGCAACTTGGCAGGTATGCGCAAACTCCTTGACCAACCTGTGATTATTTTGTTTGATACTGGAGCTTCACATTCTTTTGTTGCTGGTTCTTGTGTGGATAATCTAGATATTAGACCTCAACGTGCTAATCATCTATGAAAGTAGCTACACCATCAGGAAAAATTACGACTACCACGCATGTTTGCTCGAACCTAGAACTCGAATTCGGAAATCTTAAGTTAGTAGCAAACAACTTGAATGTTATGGTAATGTGGGATGTGGATATAATCTTAGGCATGGATTGGTTAGCTGAGAACTATGCCACAATCCTTTGCAACGAGAAAAAAATTTCTTTCTAACCATCGGAAAAGGAACCTACAGAGTTCCACGGTATTAGAATGGGTAGAAAAATTCCTGTTATTTCTACCTTGCAAGCCCTTGCAAGCTAAGAAGATGATGAGAAAAAAGAATTGCCAAGCATTTCTCATTTACTTGAATGAAGAAGCGGGAATCGAGAAGACGGTAGGAGATGTGTCGATTGTGCGAGAGTTTGAAGATGTGTTTCTAGAGGTGTTACCAGGATTGCCGCCAGACCAACAAGTAGATTTCAACATTGACTTAGTTACAGTATCAACCCCTGTGTCCAATGCACCATACAGAATGGCACCAAAGGAGTTGCAAGAACTTAAGATTCAGTTGCAAGAGCTTTTGGATCTAGGTTTCATTCGGCCAAGTGTTTCCCCCTAGGGAACCTCTATCATTTTCGTGAAAAAGAAAGATGGCACCATGAGAGTGTGTATCGACTATAGAGAGCTGAACAAGCTCACACTCAAGAACAAATATCATTTGCCAAGAATAGATGACTTGTTCGACCAACTCAAGGGAGCTAGTGTGTTTTCTAAGATAGACCTTAGATCTGGGTATCACCAACTGAAGATCCGCTAAGAAGATATACCCAAAATAGCTTTCAGAACGAGATATGGCCACTGTGAGTTTATAGTAATTCCATTCGGATTGACCAACGCTCCCGCCGTATTTATGGACCTCATGAATAGAGTTTTCCATCCTTACTTGGACAAGTTTGTCTTAGTGTTTATAGACGACATTCTCATTTATTCTAGGAATGAGAAGGAGCATGAAGAACGCTTGAGAATAGTGTTGGAGACTCTCAGAACTGAAAATCTTTACGCTAAATTCAATAAATGCGAGTTTTAGCTAAAGGAAGTAATGTTTCTTAGGCATATTGTGTCAGCAGACGAAATTAAAATGGACCCTGCAAAAGTGGAAACAGTATGAGATTGGAAGTCATCAACCAACCCAATGAGATTAGGAGTTTCTTGGGACTAGCTGGATATTACCAGAGGTTCATCGAGGGATTTTCTAAAATTGCTAAACATATGACATAACTGCTCAAGAAGACAGTCAAGTATATGTGGACGGATGAGTGTGAAGCATGTTTTCAAGAATTCAAGAAAAGGTTGACCAAAACGCCGATATTAGCAGTGCCAAAAGCGAACAATAGGTATGTAGTTTATACTGACGCATCCAAAAATGGATTAGGTTGTGTTCTAATGCAAGATGGAAAGGTGATAGAGTACGCATCAAGACAACTAAGACCGCACGAAAAGAGTTACCCACACATGATCTGGAACTAGCTGCAGTTGTGCATGCACTGAAGATCTGGAGACATCATCTTCACTGATCACAAGAGCCTAAATTACTTTTTCGAACAGAAAGAGTTGAATATGAGACAGAGAAGATGGCTTGAGCTAGTGAAAGATTATGATTGTAGCATTAACTATCATCCCGGCGATGCTAATATAGTGGTCGATGCTTTGAGTCGTAAGGCTCAACCACAATTGGGATATCTCATAACTCAAGAAGAGGAACTCATCCATGATTTAGAAAGAATGAGTTTGGAGATTATTCAACGACCAGAAACAATAACAAGTCGTGTTGTAGCACTTGTAGCAACTCCAAACTTGAGGGATAGGATAATTAGTGCACAAAGAAAAGACGAAGCATTTGAGAAACTGCACTTGAAAATCAGATCTGATAATCCTGGAAGTTTCCTGAAAGCAGCCGATAATGTGATCCCATTTGAAAGAAGGCTATATGTCCCAAATGATGAAGTGCTGAAGAATGAGATCATGAGTGAAGCTCATAATGCCCCCTATATTGCCCACCCGGAAAGTACCAAGATGTATCAGGATCTAAACAAAATATTTTGGTGGGAAGGATTGAAACGAGATGTAGCTTTATTTGTTGAGCGATGCTTGGCATGTCAATAAGTAAAAGCTTTGCACCAACGACCATATGGAACGTTACAACGGTTGACGATTCCAAAATGGAAATGGGAAGGCATCACAATGGATTTTGTGATAGGTTTGCCAAAGTCTAAACGAGGGAACACTGCTATATGGGTTATAGTAGATAGACTTACCAAATCAGCTCACTTTTTGCCAATTCCGACTACCTATGGAGCTGAGAAACTCGTACAATTATACATACGTGATATTGTGCATCTACATGGGGTGCCAGAGTCAATCATATCAGATAGAGATGCGAAATTCATCTCTAGGTTTTGGACTCCCTTCTAAAAGGAGTTAGGCACGCAATTGGATTTCAGCACAGCTTTCCACCCACAAACGGACGGATACTTTGAGAGGACGATTCAAACTCTAGAACATATGTTGAGAACTGTGGTAATAGATCATAGTGAAATTTGGGAGCATATTTTACCATTGATAGAGTTTGTGTACAACAACAACTACCAAACAATGATAGGTATGACCGCTTATGAAGCACTATACGGGAAGAAGTGTAAATCACCACTTTATTGGGATGAAGTAGGTGAGAGAAAGGTTCTAGGGCCAGATGCTGTCAATGATATTATTGAGATCATTCATAAGATACAACAAAGGATACTAGAAGCTCAGACTCGACAGAAGTCATATGTAGATACGCGCCGAACTGAACTCGAATTCCAAAGTGGAGATAAGGTTTTTCTTAAGGTTTCTTCTTCAAAAAGGATAGTTAGATTTGGCATCAAAGGAAAGCTTAGACCTCGTTTTATAGGTCTATATGAAATCTTAGAGAAAATTGGTCCAGTCGCTTATAGATTGGCTTTGCCACCGAGTCTCGGAAGTGTTCACAATGTTTTTCACATTTCTCAATTGAGAAAGTATGTATTTGACCCCAAGCATGTGATCCATCAGCACGACATAGTCCTTAGTCTCGATTTAAGCTATGAAGAGAGACCACAAAAGATATTAGATAAAAAGGTGCAAGAGCTGAGGAATAAATTGATTTCCTTAGTAAAAGTTCTATAGAGTCACCACGGACAACAAGAAGCCACGTGGGAGCTCGAAAGCAAGATGAGAGAGAAATACCCTGAACTCTTTGGAGAGGTATGTAAATTTTGGGATGAAATTTCTTTTTAGAGGGGTAGGATATAACGTCTCGGACTTGTAATCCGGAATTAATTAAAACTTAAGGTCGTAAATGGGGCTCATACATTCTTAAGAAATTAAAAGCGAATTAAAGTGATGAGTATAATTTTATTCTCATGTGAAAGACTCGGAATTAGAATTTCCAAATTTATTATTTGATGACTAGTCTAGTCGTTTTTCTCAATAATTATTGTTCCCTAAATCGCATGATATTTTTGCTCGACTAATAATTTTGAGTTTTAACTCGAGATTATTATTATTACGATTTTCCTACATCGTTCGGATGTTTATATTTGTGTGAAAAAGAATCCTATGTATTTTTCTCTAATAAAACTCAAGTAATAATTAATTATTTTCCTCCTACCACATAAAATTTGACAACACACCTATCCTTCCTCTACCCACCCCGTCCCTCTATATTTTATTTCTGTTGGTTAAGTAAAATGAGCAGCAGGAAAGAAACTCACCCCTTCCACCACTTCATTCAGCCGAAATTAGAGAGAGAGAAACGAGAGTTCCTTTCATGTTCTACCATTAAAGCTAAAGATTCAAGCTCTATTTCTGGTTCGAATTTTATTCCAACTCCATACTCAAGTAAGTAACCTCATCTTCTCCATTTCCATCCAAAGGAATTTCGTCATTGGAATTGGAGCCCCATGATTTCAAAATTTAGAAAGCCCTAATAAGCATTCGGTGTCTAATCATTGGCATGTTGTCTCTATGATGTTTTCAGGATGTTTGAGAGTGAATAATATGATTTTGATGTATGTGTAGGAACTAGGACTTGCCAAAAAAAAAAATAACGATAATGATTAATTTTATCTATTCTTGAGCTCTGTTTATAGAAAATATTTCTAGAGGTTAAGTGAACTGGGACTATTTTGAAAATTGAGCTTAATTAAAGTTTCAACCTCTTTCTTTCGAATGGGCAGATTTTTTTTTTTTTTTGGAATAAGTCTTGGTTTCTTGATTAGCATTCTTCATTCTAATTGCTCTAGAAAATATGGGCAGCATGATATGAATTAATTAAAAATTTCAAGCATGTTTAGTTGGTAAAGGAAGGTTGAATCCGTTAGAAGATTACACAGAGTCTTGTTGTAAGTCAAATTTTATTGAAAATGTGTACTCTAATATACATTATACCTTAATTAGAGTTTTGTGAAGTTGGATGTCTAATTATTATTCTTTGGGTTGAATCTTACTGAGGCTTGAGCTATAACATATGTCGGTTATCAATTGAGGTTATATTTCTTAAATCTTGTTTAGTACTTTGTACAGGTTTTGTTATAATTAACTAACAAGGTTTCGATAAATCTAAATATATGAATTTGATATGCTTATTTAATAAATGTAAAGTTGAAGTTCGATTGTTCGTCTTTTGCTCAAACTGGTCTTATATTTGAAACAAGCTCAGTAAATAAAGTCTAAATGTGAAATTAGGAGATTTCATAAGATATACAAGTTTATTGAATGTTGTATGAATTTTGGTGAAAAGGTGAAACAATTTGCTTCATCAATTGTCAAGAATTTAGTGGAAAGCTTTCATCTTCATTATTGCTTTGTTGGAGTGAGTTTTGATTAAAGGAGAAACGTGATGGAGTGTATGTGTGTTTATATACATTTTGGGTATGATTAAGGTTTGCATGATTAGAGTTTTAATGGCTGCAACTTGAAACCAACATCCAGAATTCATGTAACCTTTCTCATTTTCGCAGCAGATCTAACAACTCTACCACATTTTAGAAAATCATTCATAAAATTTTGCTCGTTTAATATTTTTGAGATCCGCAAGTTGGCACGTGTTTTTATAAATAAATATGAAAGCATGTTTTTATATTTTGGCACGTGTTCACTTAGTACCTCGTACTCAGTACTGTATATCTTTTAAAACTGTGCAGGTTGAGTTGATGACGTGATGGCAGGTGTTGAGTAGAAGCTTTTGTCTTATAAAATGATGGCAATCCCCGGTTATATATCTTCACATATGTAACCAAACTATGTCTTTCCATTGCAAACAGTCCTTTTGTTAAGACTTACTATCTAAATATTTGGAATCTATTATAAGTATTTCTCTACTATTTATGGTATGTAAGACACATAAATTCTAACTTATGTCTTTGGAATTAATTCCCTTAATTATATTATGCAATGTTATCCATGGAATTCCATATTATCTCTTCATTGGAAAGTTCTCACCCCCTTTATTCCCCGCTTCTTAATTCCCACCCCAAGTCATGCCTCAGTTGTGTCGTCCTTAGTGATTTGAGGTTGTGACAGCTGCTCAATCAAGAAGGCCCCAAAGTTTAGCCTTTTCCTAGTCAATATACAAAACAATATGTAGACCTCCTTGTTGGCCAGCGAGTTCCCGCTATCTCCCTTGCCAAACATGTTATCGGCAAGAATCCTATGGGTGTGAAGAGCTAGCGTCTTTAGGTCTAACGCCTTGTTATGCCCCGACTTAAACTTTGTCCCCACGCTGACTTCATTCCACATCTAGATCCACTCCACCTTGGAATATCCACGGGTACATTCATCACCACTTTCCTAAACTCCAGCCTCTGCAACTCCATCATCATGGCAAACCCCAAGATTTGGTTAAAATCATTCAACCCAGCCACCAATGGCTGCCCATTCAACACAAACTCAATGGATTATGAGTTTCCTTCCCCATCCAGCACAAACTCCATCAACCTATACATCTCTCTCACCAAATCCTCATAGATGTGGCAAGGCATTTCCAAATATCGCCCCCATCCACACCCATCATACAAGGCTCTCACATCCATTGCTATGCCCAAGGAGTCCAGGTCATCAAAGTTGACCTCCCTGGGCACAAACGCCTTCCTGGCCGACAAGTCCCCAGCTTTCTTCCCTTTCTTCTTCCCTTGCGACTCAGAATCCTCCTTCTTAATTTTTCGAGCCACAGATCGTGTTATTTTTTCCCCTACAAACTGTACATCTTCGTCCACCACCATGGTTTCTTCCCCTTTTTCTTGGAAGAAGGCGTAGCAGCCTTCTTCTCCTCCGTAGAGGACTATCCTCCCAATGACGAGGTGGCTTCAAAACTGACCACCCTCGCCTTCTTCTTGGCCTCATTCTCTAGTTGGCCATGTTTCCTCTTCTCTTTCTTCTTTTCCAGATCCCTTTCCACCTCTGCACACATCTTATCGAATGAATCTTCAGACTCCTTTTTATATCCATGTTCCTTCTCCAACTTGTCCACCACCTCCATCACCACATCCTCTGTTTGCTTTGTCTCTTTATCCCCCTGTTTAGCCGGTGAGTTCTTCGGCGCCACCTCAAAGAAGGCTTGTCACAGTCCGAATTCTAGTATATAAAAATAACTAGAATCCATTGGACAGTGAGGGTAAAACCTTAGAATAAAACATAACTCAACAAGGGATCATGCTCGGGAACTAAGGAATATAGATTGAAACCGATAACAAATAAGAACATGCTTTCAATTCTTAACTCAAATAAACGAGCATTGATAAATAATTCAAGTGTCGGAGGTAAATAAAATATCTCAAGTCCAAGTCAAGTAGAATAATAAGAGAACATGAAATAGTTTCGAGCATCAAGCTCATTGTATCAACACAAATATCAAAGTAATAGTTTAAGAAGTCAAATGAAACATAGTTGTAAATTGCAGCGGAATATTAACTCAAGTCCCACAATTACATATATAAAGATATGCAATTGCAAGCTTAAACAAAAGACTCGACTTTATTTGAACGCACCACCGAGCACCCTCCACCATCATCATCCAGCTAACCTGCGCGTTTAGAAATACATGCAGGGCTGATTACTTCGTACTCAGTGAACAAATGCCAAAATAATTTAAAACTTTTCTTGATAAAGCTATATAATTGAACTTGTCTTGCCACAAGTGTTATTACAATTTAAAACATTTTACTTGTGCATCCAAAAATCATTTTCTTTTTCTTGAAACGACTGCGAAGTCAACATATATAATATAAGCAGCAGGTATAAATCAAATTACCAGGTAATCTTGTGTCGAGAAGTAGGCCTCCTTCTCAAACACTGTGACTGGCCTAACCGAAGCAAGGCTCACAGTCACTTCAAACAATTAACAACACGTGTGTTCATGTTTCACACATGATAGTAATAACTCAAGTAGATGATTAAACATACCAAAAACTCTGATAAAATGGCAAGTCAATTAATTTAAAAACTCATATAATATGATTATAGAAATCACATTCATCAATTTGTTTTGGTTAAAAAGCTCACCCGACTGCAAAGGGTTTGGGTCGAGATAGCTTCCTTTTCTTCTCTTCGTATACTTCTCAGATCCACTCGTTCCTTCAAGAATAATATCTCATAAGCATGAGTATACTTTCTAAAAACGAAAACGAGTTCTAACGCTCGGCTGAAGGACTTCTACTTCACTCGGGTTTCCTTAACTTATCTGGACTTGTCTAACTCGATCTTCCTCGATTTCACGGCTCTACCCAAGTACTAAACCAACAGACTATCAGACTCGGAAAATATAACTCAATAACATTAGACAAAAAATAATCTTAAATATTTCACAACTATCAAGAAATCACTATTCACATCACACATCTCGTTTTTCTCGATTTCTCGAGTCAACGAACTCAGAAAATTACGAGATTAATTTTTGTGTTCTAATATCACAAATCATTCACATACAGACTTTCACATCAAGAATTTGAAATTCACAAATAGGTAAACAATCGACTTCGATAATTGATGGGAAATTTTTTTTTCCAAATATAATTAAATATTCTAGAAGAATTCTAGAAATTCACATAAATTCACTTAATCATAATTATCAACTCGGAAACTCATTCAAGTCTCGGTTATTAACTCATGCTGACTCAACTCTGCTCGATTCTAACTTTGAAAAATAAAAGTTATTAGATTGAAATGAAATAATTTCATTTTTCTTAAAGTCAATCAAAGACTTCAAATATGGAATCGGATTTAAAATCTGAAACCCTTAATAAAAATTCCACGGAATCAACTATACGTCACTTTTCTCGTAAAACGTGCACATGGTCGAAAAATTATCAAACTTAGCAAAATGACTCAAAATAATTCTAATTAACTAATTACTTGATCAATTTATCTTAATCTCATTTTTAACTTAAGAAAACTCAATTTTTCATTCTTAAACTTCAATATTTGATATCATTCACATACAAACTCGGATTCAAAAATTTCAAAAAGCTAACTTAGCTATTTTTACTCCAATTTCATCATCTACTCATCAAACACTTCAAACAACATCAAGAACTCAAAAATTCCAACTTAAAATTTTCATATGGATTGACTATTTTGGATTTTAGTGCAAAATTTATCCGAATTAAAAAATTCGAGATTTTTCAATCAATTTACTCAAATACGGAAAGTCCTCTTGTTAAGCTCAATTTGTTCGACTATTATGGAGTTTTTCCCATAGGAATTCGATTTTAATGATTTCAATTTCTAATATACACTAAATAATTTCAATTTTAATAATCAAACCTCATTTTATACTTAACACACAAGATTAACAAAATCACAAGTTCTAAGACCTATATATGGTTCGGATTTTTCATCTTTTTGGGCAAACGATTTTCTTTCTTCGATTCCTTCTATACTTAAGCTCAATTTATGCTAGTAATCATTTATCAATCATCAAACTAAGCAATACTAGCATACAACATCAAAACTCATCTATTTCATACACATGTATAGTTCCAATTTTTAAGAAAAATTTGCATAAAAATTTATACTTCTCATTTTCTCATTTAAACATACTCAAATCATCAAACAACTCTTAACTCTAACAAATATCATCAAAATCATCAAATCCTCATTCACATATGCATCATTTTTTTTTCATGGAATAATAAATAAATTCCTTCAATTTATCCTCATATTTAAGCATGAATCTTTATCATTATCATCATTCTTTCATCAATTTCTCAAGAACATCACAAAAACAACACCTCTTTCATACACATATATATATATATAAATCAGCATCTTCATTAAAATTAGGGGAAATTCATACTCTTCCATCTGTTCATTTATCATTCATCCATATCATTCAAAATGAATAATAACATCATAATTTATTGCATAAAGAACACACAACAAAATTTTCTAGTTCTCATACTCATTTCCTTGGACTTCTTCATATGAAAAGGAGATAGAAATTTTCCTCATTAAATCAATCACATAGGAACTCTTAAATAAATTCCTAGAACACAAATCCATCATCAAAATCAGGATCAAAATGATCAAGATTTTTGACTCAATTTTCATGCAATGAACCATGCTAAGATTAATTTCTATACTTCAAAAACAAAGGAAGACGAACACTCCTCCAAGGCTTGAGAGTGCCGAAAATGAATGGGAGGAAAAAGAGGGTGATCCTAGTCTAGAAATGATCACAAGAACTTGAAGATCAAGAATACCTCGTCGGATTACTCGTTGGATGATCGGTGGTTATTTTCCTCGCAACTCTATAACTTGGAAGTTTGGTCTTCAATGGAGGAATTCATCTTGTATGTGTGTGTGTGTATAGCCGACGAGAGAGAGAGAGAGAGATCAGAGAGGTAATGATGTCGGCTAAAAGAGAGAAATGAGAGAGAAGAGAGAGAATTGGAGAGAGAATGGAGAGAATGACGAGAGAGAGTGGAGAGTGAGGGAGCGTGAATTAAGAAAGAGAGTAGGATAGATTTAATTGAATTTAATTCCACCCGGTGGTCAAAAATGTTATATAAATTTCGCCGGATGAAAAAGTTATCCGGTGATGTAAACTAAGGAATCCAAAAATTCAGTTTTCAAATTAAAATTTCGATTGACGAAGAAAATCTTGAAAAACACTATTTATATTAGGGTTCTTTTAAAATTAAACTCAAATCTTTCTCAGATGATCTCAAATGACTATCAAAGCTCGGGAAATGAAACTTCACAGAATTTCTAAAATTCAAACTCAAACTCAAACTCATATAATCATTCTCAATCAATATCTGATTGAATTTTCTAAGTCTGGATATCTGTTAGTATGATTTAATATTATTTTCCAGAATTTATCTAGAATATTTTGAGATGTTTGGAAAATTTTTCTTTTTCTGACTATTTAATGAAGTCAGTCATTTACCTATCTGTGACTGTCTAATTTTGATGTGATTAAGTATTGGTGATTGATTTGTGTAAAAAGTGATCGGGAATTAATGTCATATTTTTCTGATGTCATTTTACGTGTTAAATCGCGAATTGGGAAATCTATGTTGTGAATAGTGATTTCTGAATTTTTGAAACTTGTTTAAGTTTTAATTTGTCTCATGTTATCAAGTTAAGTAGTGGAGTTTGATAACCTTTGTTGGTTTAGTACCTGATTAGAGTTAGAAGTCAAATCCCCATTTCGATCGAGTTAGTCGAGGAAAGTTAGAAAATCTGAGTCAAGTAGAAGTCCGAAAATCGAGCCTTAGGAATCGTTCTATTTTTCAAGGAAAGTAGATTCGACCTTATAAAGTGTTATTCTTGAAGGAATGAGTAAAGTTGTAAAGTAGAAGCGAGCGAGAGTCGGAAGTTTAGCCCCGTTTACCCCAGTTTCCAGGTGGGCTTTCTAACTCAAAAGAAATCGATGAATGTGATTATTATTATTATCATATTATGTGAGTTTTTAAATTAATCGTGTAATACCCCGAAAATTCGTACTGACTTTAAAACTCAAAATTTAAAATAAAAATGACTTTGCACGCCTAAGTTTACGATTTTAAATTCGGAAACCAACGGTGAAATCCGTTTCCGAAAATAAATTACGGGAGTCAGCTCAATAACTACTGTATTTAGGGTTTCCGCGTACGATAAATTTTTTTTAGTTCAAAAACTCAAAACGGAAAACCGTCTGATTTTTACATTCACGAAATCGCGATACGAACTCACCCGAAAAAGTTCGTTTTTATGATTTTCCGGACGAAATTCGGACTGTGATGTCGCGAGATTTTGTCGGAAATATATTTTAAATATTATTTTCCGACTAAATTAATTAAGTTAAGATTTATCGTAAAATCGGATCTCGCCGATTTTGAGCCGAGACGCGTTTTTCGCGTTTCGTTTTCCGTAACGTCGTATCGCGCTATAAAAGCGCGTATTCTCCTTATTCCTTTAAAATTCCAACCGACATATGCCTTTCTCAATAGGCATTATATTTCATTTTATATTATAAAGTTAGGACACCTATTAGCTAGTTTTGATTTAATTAAAATACCTAACTTTACACATATTGTTATTACTATTCCATTGATTAAAATAACAATTTAACATCCTCAAACTCTCATTCCTCTCTACTCTCTCGGCACCTCTCTCTCTTTTCTCTCCCAAAATTTTCACAATCACCATTAACAAGTTCATCAAGCTCCAAGCAAGGATTTCTTCATAGATCTTCATCCAATCATCTTTTCCTCTTAGTTTCTTTACTAAAGTTCAAGGTAAACACATCTTCTATACTTCTATCCATTTAAGTTATTTTTCTTTTCATTTTGAGGATGATCGAAATTATGATGATGATGGGAATTAGTGGTTTGATCCTTAATTAATGATAATTAGGTGATCTAGTATAATTTCTATGGTTAAAAATTGGACAAAAATCACTAACTCCTAAGTATATGGAATACCGAAAATTGGGGGTAAGTTTTAGGGTGTTTTGATTTCTTAAATTAATGGTGAATTAACCTTAAGGGATGCTTAATTGTGTATTAAAACAAAGAGAGAACAAAACCCCTGTGATTTAGAGAAGGGTCGAATTTAGGGCTTAGGGTTTGAACAAATTTTTCCTTAATTGGTTATGGTTTGGTTTAGTAAATGATTAATTAGATTAATAGTAGTAGTAGGATTGATATAATATAGTTAATTGAGGAAGAAATTCATCCCTCCTTAATAAAGGATGAAAACCGAATTATATGTATAATTTAGGGGTTTTTCATAGCTTTGTTTAATTGAAGGAATCATGATAGAATATGGTTAATGATGACATTAGTTGGTGTTAGGAATTTAATTGGAATTTCCTACATTAGTTAATGAAATAATAAGAGGCAAGGAACTCGACTTAAGTCTTGATTAATTGATGATATGAGATAATGATATTCGTAATAATGATCTACGTTAGTTAATGATTAAAGTCGTAGAAAAAGAACGAATTCCGTTAACTTTGGAAATTACGTAAGAGACGATCAAGTGATCGTAAGTATTAAGTGAAAAGTCGAGTTAGGGTTCTAACTAGTTAATAATGTTTTTTTTTTTATGAGCTAAAGAACAACTTTGTTGTTGACGACTTGAGCATTCGGATGATTAAATGACGTGTTGTTATTATAAATTGTGAACTAGGAACGAGTTTGTAACTCGTTTTGTTGGTTTAGTACTTGGTAGACAAAGGCCGACGTCTAGAACGTCGTGCCACTAATTGAATCGTGACAAAGAGTCCTACACGTACGGGAGTACGTGTAGACTGCCTTCATATGTTAAAAACGGGAACTTATAGTTTCGATAACTTAGAACGAACTTAAGAGGTTTAACGTTAAAAAAAAACATTTGAGCCTTAGGGTTATTTTCGGCAGTTTTGCGACGCTTGCCGGAAATTGAAATATCTCTTAGCTCGTTTATCGGATTTAGGATCCGTAAATTGGAGCATAAACTAGACTTCCTAAGCTTTCTAACGGTACAGGGCACATCCCCTGTTTCCAATTCCCCTGTTCTGGGCAGCCCTCAGAACTACTGTCTTGTACAGTGAATTTTCAGGACTTTGTTTCCTAAGTTGTTTTCATTCCAACTTAGTTTCTTTTGATCTTTTAGTCGTATTAAGTATCGACTATCCTATATTACTGACCTAAGAGTCAAGTAAAATTTCTAAATGAGAATTTTTCGATTCTCGTTCCGTTTTAATTTAAAGAATATAGTTTAGAGTGCAAAGGCCTTAAAGGTTAAAAAACGTACGAACCAATTCGACTTAAGTTCGAATTCCTTTTTCTTTTACGATCGATTTCTGAAAATATGAATTATGTGCGATGAAGGAGGAAGCCAGCAGCTTGAGGAAAGGACGGACGTTTAAAGAACGGCAGTTCGATAAATAGTTCTGTAAAGTGTTAAGGTGGGCTTTTATATATATGAAAATAAAACGTGGGTTTTTCCACAAACCGAAAGTGATATTACAGCTTTGATAACTGTGTTTTATCAAACGTGATAATCTTGGCATAAAATGTTTAACTGTTTTATGTGAGTTCTCTTGTACCTATCTGAGTTAACCTTCGGGTTTTCCAGATTTTATTTTAGTTAATCAAAAGGGGTTAACTCCCGATCGGCTCTGAGTTAGTCAAAAGGGGCTTTCCAGAGTTAGTGCACTTGTAGCCTGTGGTGTATGTGGTATCCTATTGAGAGGTAACCAGCCACGGTGATTTAGTTTGGTCAAGATTGAACATAACATACCCTAAAAATTCTTCGAAGCTACTTTGTACAAATCAGTCAGAAAAAGTTTAGTAGGCACGGGCCTTTTCAACCAAACCCCGATGCGCTACGGTTATTAAATGCCAGATTATTATACTTATGATTATATTTTTTCGGCAATGTGCCCACTAAGTACTTTTGTACTTAGCCCTGCATATGTTTTTCTAAATGTGCAGGTTGAAGCGATGGAAGCGGCGAGGATTGAACGAAGTTGTCTTAGGAAGACTTAGCTAGAATGAATCACTCTTCCGCTGCAGAACTTTAGTACCTTGAGATTATGTATATTAGTAGAACACTGTAGCTTATGTCAGCAAACTCTAGTAGTTTTTGATGTACATATATGTTATCTCCGTAAACTAGGATCTGTTTATAACCTAGTTCTTTCAATATACTTCTGTCGAGTAATCTTTTAAGATTAACTCTTCCTTTATGTAAATAAAGTCTTGTTCATAGTATGTATGTTGTCTCTTATGTATGTTTAGTTCAGTTAGTCCCCTTCTTCCCCGCTTCTTTATTCTAATCCCAGTTGCACCCCGGCTTCTGCCGTCCTTCGGGATTTGGGGCTGTGACAAATCGACTTGCCATTATTTGAGAATTTTTTTGTATATTGTCGTCTACTTGAGGAAGACGAATTCGGTCCTGTGTGAGACGGGATTCTCTATGTATACATGTTAGTGATCGTGTGCTTTTCTTTGGGTGAGTTAGTCACAGTGTTTGAGAAGGAGGGCTACTTATCAACACACTAGTTTGATTGTAGAACTGGTACATACTTGTTGTTATATATAATTGTCTGCAGAGAAATTAATCAGAGTGAAATGATTTTCGTGCATGCACAGGTAAAATGTTTTACTTATTCTAACACTTGGGATGCAGTGGCAAGACAAGTTCAATTATATAGCTCTATCGAGAAAGTTTTCAATTATTTTCGTATTATTTTTAAAACATGCAGGTTAGCGAGGATGTGATTGGTGCGGTATTCTCGGTAGTTATTTTGTTGATTTGAGCTGAGTCTTCTGTTTAAGCTTGCAGTTATCTGTCTCCATAAATGTAACTATGGGATCTGAGTTAGATATTCCACTGCAGTATTGATATGTTATTTGTATTCAAAAAACTTATTTTCTGATGTTGGTACAATGAGTTGTTATGGTCGATACATTACTCCATATGCTCTCTGATTTCTACTTGACATTCGATAACTTAATAGTTTATTAATTCCCTTGTACATTGGGTTGAAAGCATGCTTTATTTGTTATCGCTTTCACTTAAAAATTCCCTTGTACCCGAGCATGTTCCATTGTGTGTCAAGTTTATTCAGTTGTTCTACCTTCACTGTCCAATGGATTTTAGTCGTTCCTACAGACTAGAATTTGGACTGTGACAAAAGCATTCAAACTATCTCGCACAGAAAAGCAAGGAAGTTTTTGGTCGAACTCTAAGTAGTAGTTAAGTGATAAAATCCTCCTCCCTGTTCTTCATTCTAGTTTCTCAGAACCTTGTTCTTGATCGAGTCAAGAATTCTCCTTCCTTTTAACTCCTAAGTAGATTCACTATAAAAAGTTTGAGTCTCCAAACCTTAGAAGGAAGCCTCCACTAAAAAGTGTTGAAGGCTTCACAAGATAGAAAAACCCCCAACCCCCAATTTCTAGGTCTCCTTCGAACCCGTAATCGAAGCCACTAGGTCCCTTAGTACCCACAAACTAAGGCTAGGTTGTACACTTTCTCGCAAAAGTCATGTAGGTTTTGTTCGAACCCATAATCAAATTGTATAGGTTGTCTGGTGCCCGCAAACCAAAGGCAACATTTGATAAGTATGCGAAAACTTATATAGTGGATTAGTAGCCCGAAAAGCTAATCATGGACATAAGAGTTTATCTCCTAACCACGTAAAAATATTTAGGTTATTTTTACGTTAATTATTTCAGTTATTGTTTGTGATTTATTAACTCACTACCTGCATTAAAAACAAGTCTTTGAAAACTACACTAAGTCTTGCGAACTTGACCTTCGGTTAAAAAGATTTTCAGTAACTTAACCAGTATAAAAATATCCACCACTTTCCGCACTATAGCAATATTTCAAAACCTCAGTTAGGAAAATACAGTTGAGCCTCAATCCAAGAAGTCAACTATGTGCCGAACTGAGTGATAGTTCCGACTGTCTTTCTTAATTGTTGAGTATCACGAACTGAGTCGTTTTCAATAAGTTTTGAAAAATCACTACTGGTGTATTTCCTCCCCACCACCTATACACCAGTTAACTCGTTACCGGGACTATCAAGTGGTATTAGAGTAGTTGTTCAAAAGACTGTTGACTTTGTTTCACTAGGGGTGAGGCAAGATTTTTCAGTGGTCAACTGAACAGATCTTTTGAAAACCTTCTTAGTGCATTCTGCTGCATATTTGCTTGTTTTCTTTCTTGTCTATTTTTCTCTAGGAAAGATGAACCCATGCTTCTAGGAAGTCTGCCGGAGTGCACTGTGGACGACAACTCCACATGGAAGTTCATACTGAAGATGGACAGAATGCCAGACATAATGTAAGAGACCATCACAAACGGTCCCATCCAAGTTACACCAAAAGTTACAGTCCCTCCACCGCTTCAGGAGATGGAACAATTATCACCAAGACTGAGCTAAAGGATCCCGAAGGATTCACCAAGGAAGAAAGGGATATTGCCCAGCTTGATGACACTGCCAAGAGTGTCATCTCATCTACAGTAGGCAAAGTATACTTTGCCAAAGATTATCTTCTGTGAGACTGCCAATGAGATGTGGGATGATCTTGCATCTCTCTAAGAAGGCTCCGACAAGATCAAGGAAAATAAGTTCACGCTGGCGTGCCAGAAGTACAAGAACTTCACTCAACTAGCAGATGAATTTATCAATAATATGGAGCTGAGATTCACAAAGATAATCATGGATATTGAAAGTAACAAAAAGGAAAATATTCTCAACGCGAGATAAACTTGAAAGATCTCTCAGTGCTTGGTGAAGACTGGACAGTTCATAGAATCTTCCACTAGAACCGAACTGACCTCAATTCATTAAAGACGGAAAAGTTGTTCTCTATGCTCAAAGAAAATGAGTATGACATTCAGCGTCTGAAGTATTCTCGACTTCATAAGTCTGACTGAATCGAACAAAGCTCGGCGACCAAATCTGTGGCGTTTTAAGCTGACTCTGGCAGATCAAAGTTTGCCAGACCCTCACGGTCTGCTGACTCCTCAGCTAGGGATCGACTGAGTAGATCCAATCTTCAGAAGAGGATCGAAATGACCAAGTAGTTGGAGGATATGAACTCCAAGCTGGACAAATAAAGAAGGATAAACAAGAGCTAACACAGCTCAGTAGAAACATCCTCAAAGGCTCAAGGCGATGGATGCTTTGAGTGTGGCAATTCAGTACATTTCAAGATGGACTGCCAAGACTTCTCAAAGTAAGACAGAGATGCCCTCCGAGTAAAGACCAAGGAGAAGACAAAGGCCATGATCGTTGAGAAAGAAGTCAATGACACCGACTTGTACACAAATTCTGAAAGAGAGGAACCTGATTCTGCATCAAGCCCCAGAGGAAAAGACAAGTGTCTTATGGCACTGCCTAAAGAGTTTACAGGCAAGGTAAACTCTTTTCTCCATCCTAATTCTATTATTCTTGTAGCTAACCAATGTGCAGGAGAATTGGATGAAGACATATGTCCATCATAGGATGCGATAGAACAATTGAGCAGGCCGTGTGTTGCTCAAGCCACTCAGTGCAAGACACGCAGAGCAGAGTTCGATGTGATGTACAACAACTAATCATGAAGGATCAGGAGATAGAGAGACTGATGGAGTCGAACAAAAAACTTCAAGGAGAAGTTGCTCAGTCCACGAATAGCCAGATCATCCATTTGACAAATATGACGAGGACTCATGCTGACTACATATCTCAATGCAAATGGAGATCAAACATGCAAATGAGAAGATTTTGTCCCTTCATGCTTCAAGTGATGCTCTAGAAAGCATCATCAACAACTAAAGACCTCAAAACTGCTTAGAAAGTCGTGGATACAATATTGAGCTTGACACCGAAAACTAGCCAAGATCATTCGTCAAAGCAAATCAACACCCAACTGAGGCAAACCAAGCTAAACCAGACTCAGCTGAGGTCATAGTTCAAGAGACACCAGTTGTTCCTTAGACTGTTGAGACTCCTGTGGTTGACAACGGAAAGAAGGTTCAAGGAGATGAAGCTAATGAAGGTAAAGCTGGGACTCCAAAAGATGCTGAAAGAACAACAAAGAAGTCTAGACCCTGAGGTCACAAAGCTAGGAGGAAGACTCAACAAGGTCCATCGCAGCCAAGACAAAATTAGCCCAGGCACAGGCCTAAACACCAAGCTCAACATCAACCCAGACGCCATCGAAATTGGAATAATCCTAACTTCTACCATCAACATATCCAGTTCAGCCTCAATGCCAGGAAGCATATCAACGACATGGAAATTTCAGTGATCAGTATCTTGGCCTACATTATCCACAGTTTTGATATGCTCAAAGAGCAAGACAATTTAGGTCTCCTCCCAGACAGTTCTCACCACGAAGAATCCAAAAAGTGAGCAAGGTCGAAATCAAGCTCCTAGAAGGCAAGGATATGCATCTAAGAATTGGACTGCAAGAATTCCAAAGACAAACCAGTCAGTAGTCTATGTGGATGCGGGTGGAAATATCATTCAAAATGACTGCTTAGTTTGAGTCTACAAGGAAACACTAGTCATTAACCAGCCAGGACCTAACTGAGATTGGGTCCCTAAAGTTCGTTGTGTATTTTGCAAGAATAGGATGGACTGAGGAAAAAAATAGCTACAAAGTTGGTGTGGATCATGGACAGTGGATGCTCCAAGCATATGACGCATCACATGAATCTACTCAAAGACTTCACGTTTTGAGAAGGATCAACAGTGACCTTTGGTGACAATTCTTGTGGTAAAAAAAAGGGTTTGGTACACTCAAAGCTGATTTTGTGAATATAAAAAAAATTTCCTTGGTCGATGGATTGAAGCATAACTTGCTCTACATAGGTCAATTCTACGATAATGGTTTTTTAGAGAAGTTTGATGCGCAGGGATGCAGGGTGAAAGAAATAAAGACTAAACAAGTTCTACTAATTGGTAAAAGGTCTTTCTTTGGACATATATGCTATGCGTACTGGTCAAGTTGTCCTCCAAAGACGTGCCTACTGTCCAAGTCAGCTCAGAAACAAGCTGGCTGTGGCACAGAAGGCTGACGCACCTCAACTTCAAAACCATGAATCGACTTGTTCGCCAACAACATGCAGATGGAATTCTTGATTTGGTGTTCAATCCGACGCATCTTTACAGTGCATGTCAACTCGGAAAATTGGCTAAAGCTTAATTCCGTCTCAAACTGACGCCCTCAATAACTTGTATTCTGCAACTGATCCACATGGATCTCTTCGGTCCGTTCACCCCCAAGAGCATGAGTGGAAAGGAATATACTTTCGTAGTTACTGATGACTACTCGAGATACACATGGGTGATCTTCATGGCGCACAAGAACGGGACGAGAGAAAAGTTGCCAAAGCTGATGGACGAGATAGCAAATCAACAAGGATGTAATACCCCGATCTTTCATGAGTCTTAATATTTGTCTTGAATGTGTTTATAAGCTTTTGAGATGTCTTTTAATGTGCTTTTATGTGATAAAAATTTCTAAAAAAATAAGTTTTCTTGTAAAATTACCAAAATGCCCTTGAGTGCCCTTACGTGATTTTTATCGTTTCGGTTAACCAAATCAGAGATGTGATGAGTTGTTGGAGTAAGATTATATGAGTCTAAGTTCAATTTTGAAAAATTTTGAGAAGATTTATTTTTCGATGAATAGTGACTTTTGTCGATTTTCACTATTTATCAAGTTTTTCTATTTCGTCTAATTAGTGTCTTTTGAGTATGAAAATTCTTTTAAAACCTTTGAGAAATGTTTGAGAGTCATTTGAGACTGTTTGAGAAAGATTTGAGTTTTATTTTCAAGAACCCTAATATGAATAGTAATTTTGAGAATTTTCATCGTTACTTGAAATTTTATTCCAAAAATTGAATTTCTGATATCCTTCATATAATTAGTGAGTTATAAGATGAAGTAGAGGGTATTTGGATGTCGAGAAAGATTCATGCTGAGGTTTTTGCCTTTTTTAGGGTTAATAAAAAAAGTGGGAGTATTTTCACCGGAAAAATCTTTCTTTCCTGCGATTTTTATCTGTTCGGAATCTTGGGGCAGCAAGATATTTCTCTACTTATTCTCTTCCCCACTCTCATCTCTCTCACTCTCCCTCACTCTCTCCCTCCCCACCACCACACTCCCTCTCTCTCTCTATCCCTCTCACCTTCGGGGACACACACACACATATACACACATATTGCTTGGATATCATCATCTTACATTCCTAATCTTCTTAATCAAGGAATAAGTCTTGATCCTTGTTTCTTCGTGATCATTTTGAGCACAAGAAATCCTACTTCCTTTCTCCTCTTTGGTTCATTTTGAGTCCTTGAGAAGGAGATTTGATTCTTGGGTTTTTGAATATGAATTCTTTTTCTTGCATGTATCCTTGCATGAAATTGGAAAAGGAAAATCTTGATCATTCTCCCTTCAAAGTTTTCGAAAGTTTTGGGTAACTTAGGGGGTTTTTGATTCAAGTTATTGATCATGAGTTTGATGATGGAAGTGAGTTCTAGAATGTAATCCAAGCATGTGTGTATGATCAAATTAAGAAAAAGAATTTATATGCTTATGATTGTGTGATTTTCGAAGGTTATGAGCATAGAAATTAGCTAGGATATTTCATGTTGTGATCTTGATGATCAAATTGAGTATGTTTATGATGAATTTGAGTATATGTTTGAATGAATTTGAGGTAAATTCAAAGAGATGAACTCCTATGTTTATTTCTTATGTTTTTAATGACAAATTTGTTGATAGATGTATGAAATTGAGAATAATCTAAGCATGAACTCATAATCAAATTGAAGATGTGAATTTCGATGGTTTAAATCTTGAAATTTTCGAACTAATATGCACGGATGTGTGATTTTTGAGTTCTTGAGTTCAACTTGCTAAATTAAGATTGAATTAGTGAAATAGGAATTATTTAGAGTAAGATTGTATGCTTGATTGATGAATTTTGATTCCTAATGCAAAAGCCCTAAATTTTCGAAGAAAATGAAGAACAAATTTGAGATTTTTGGGTGTTTGATCTTGTTTGATGAAATTGTTGATGGTTTAGTTTAATTGGAATTTTTTTAAGTACAATAGGATCTTGAATTTTTGAATTTGAGTGAGAAATGGTCTATTTTTTAAAATTTTCGAAATTTGTATGAATTTCAGATTGGGAATTTTTGTTCTTGATCTTATTTGGATCAATTAATGATATATTTGAGCAATTAGATTTATTTTAAGTATATTAGCACTTTGAATTTTCAAAATCGAGCATGTATAGCTATATATGTAAAAATTTTGAAACTTAAGAGTAAATTGAGTATTAGATTTTGATGATATATAATGCATGTGATGATTTCACTGTGAAATTAGATTTAAAATAAGCATGATAGCATATTGGATTTCAGAAATCGGATGTCGTATGCACAAGTTGTGCAAAAGTCGATGTTTATGTACTAAAAGTTAAGATTTCTTGATTTTTGATGAAATTGGGTTAATTGATGAGTTAATTAAGCTTATATGTTTCAATCGAGCATGTTAGACCTTGAATCAAGTGAAAAGTAGCCCTTATGCATGAAATTGAGTAATATTCGAAAGTTGAAAGAGCCCTTAGACCTTGAATCGAGTTGAAATTTATTGAGTAATCGAGCATGTTACGGTTTTCTTGATTCATATGTCAAAAGCTGAAATTTATTGAGTAATTGTTCTATTAGATTCATTTTGAGCTAGTTGTGAAAGTTTGATAATTTTCCGAGCATGTTTACGTGTTTTCTCAAAAAACGTGCATTACTTTATGACACGCACCCATCATATGGTACGATCAAAATACTTTTGTATGACCAAATGAACAATGCACTTTCCTAAGCTCACAACCAAACTAGTTAGTCTTAGGATTAAGAAAAGGTCGATCCCACAAAGAGTGAGGAATTACTTTGCTCTTCGAGTGTACAAGTTTGGTTGTCACGGTCCTAACCTATTTATTTTCACAAATAGATTTAAATACAATCAAATATAAAAGGGGTAATTTTTAGGGTAGGTCATGATCTCTATTGATATTTGTATTCGATCATAGGCATACTAAAGATTCGTCTATGCTTCATATAAACTCAAGGCGTGTCCCAAAGATCTTGGAATGTTTCAAGAGGTCATACTCCACACTTGGAATAGTTGAATCCCTTGTAGTCACTTGGTCTGAAGGTCACGCTTAACCCCGGTCACACGGCCATACTTCACTCCTCCTTAGATAGTAGACATACCCAATCTCTCCAAGTATGAACCTCACCTACCTTCTCTTCCAAGTTTCCAGGCTCCGAACTTACAAAGCAAACATAACAGACAAACCCTATTTTTGTGCTCTTTTTAGTGTCTGTAGAGGTCTAGATCGAGTCTCTTTTTCTTTTTCTTTTTTTGGTCTTTTGTGTCTGGGAGGACATACTGGTATGCAGGGGCACCACATTCCTGCAAATGGGCATAATGGAGCGGATTAAGGGCGTAAAATAGGATGGATTGTAGCAAGGCGCTGGAGATCCCAATGAGCTTGGTGGAGATCACGATGACAGACGGCAAAGCCACGAAGACTCGGTACGCTGAAAGTCAAAACTTTTCCGGAAATAGAATGAACAAGCTCTGACCGGGACCACAACATCTTAAACGGTAACCTCCAACAGCTACAACAGTGATGACCAATGGGATAAGAGCAAAGACGAAGGACTGAAAGTGAAGGTTCACCTACCAAAGGGATGTCGGACTTGAAGCTGGATGAAAGAGCGGATTTGAAAGGCACTAATGCAATTACCAACTTGGAGTGGTGCCATATAAAAGCCATCCCTTCTCCAACAACACCATCACCGAAGAACACCTGCACACTTTCGAACTCTCTCTCTACAATTTAGATTATACAAGAACAATACTACTCTTTACATTTTTTGTCAAGATTTGTGTGAGGCAAACAATATTTTTTGTCAAGACCTCTGTGAGGCAAACAATATTATCTCTTTTGTTGTTTGTTCTTTAATTTCCATGTCTAGCTAAGTTCTTTTTGCTTGTGTTGGTTGAGATGCGGTGAGGAGAGAGTGTTGGGTGTGAGAAATGTGAGGCTGGAAGCTCGCCGGAGAGCTACTGGGTCCGTTTCTGACGCGCTGGGCTTGATTCCAAAGTGGTGCAGTCTCCACAACTCCTGCAGTGGCCAACGGAGGAGCGATGGAGGCAAAATACCTCACAATATTGGGCAAAGGTGTAGGGGTTCCCCTCACCTCCTGTCACAGCCCCAAATCCCGAGGGACGGCAAAGCCGAGGTGCTACTAGGGGTTGGATTAAAGAAGCGGGAAGAAGGGGGATGAATAAGAATGAACGAATAAACAGACATTAATAACAGAATAACTACTATGAACAAGACTTCATTTAAAAGAAAGAGTTGATCTCGAAGGATCACTCGACAAGTTGTTCAAACAGGAACTGAGTTCATTGTACGGGGCTTAGACCCAAAAGATAGATACATTATCTCAAAATATTGGCAGCGGAAAGCGTAAAGCTTGATACAAGTTCTTTATTCTAATTACGACTCTTAACTCAACATCAACCACCGCCGCTCCCGTCACTCAACCTGCACATTTTATAAAACATATGTAGGGCTAAGTACAAAAGCACTTAGTGGGCACATTGCCAAAAATATATCATAAGTATAGATAAATCAGGCATCTCATTTCTGTAGCACATCGGGGTTTTTCAATAAATATCCGTGTCTACTAAACATTTTCTTTCTCATTTTCACAACATGGCTTGATCAAGCACTTTTCTGATAGATGTTACGTTTAATCTTGCACAATAATTATCACCGTGGCTGGCTACCCCTCAACAGGGTTCCACACACAATGGCTACTGTGTACACTAACTTTGGATAGCAGTCGGCTAACTCAAAGTCCGATCGTTTTAGTTAGCAGGTCGGCTAACTAATAATTCTGGATAGCAGGTTGGCTAACTCAGAAGGGAAGAAGAGAACTCACATAAAAACAAACATTTCATGCTCTGATTATCACATTGAAAACACAATTATCAAAGCTGTAAATAAAGATTTTCGAGCATCGCTCATTTTATTTCGTATATAGAAAAGCCCACATTACTAATTACAGAACTACTATAGCTTCCGTCTTCTGTCTTCCATCCTATCCTTGGCGCTGACTTTCTCCTTTTATCGTAAATAAACAAACTGTAAAACTTGATCGCAACGATAAAAGAAACAG
Organism: Schizonepeta tenuifolia; assembly: GCA_029490685.1. NCBI lineage: Eukaryota > Viridiplantae > Streptophyta > Magnoliopsida > Lamiales > Lamiaceae > Schizonepeta > Schizonepeta tenuifolia. The sequence goes on along the minus strand of CM055956.1, from coordinate 49,181,953 downwards.
GAAATCGAAATCGGTTTTAGTCTTTTAGGCCTTTGCACTTTACTACTTTCTTTTGATTAACAAATACACGAGACTCGATAAATTCTCGTTTATAAACTGGCTCAACTCATTACTCGACACTTAGGTTAGTAGATAAGTGGAAGTCGATAACTTATAACGACTTAAAAGTTCACAAGGAACGAAGTTGAAAAGGGTTCAACTTAAGAAATTAAGTTTTTGGAAACTTCCTGCACAAGGCAGTGGTTCTGGAGTTCGCACAGAACAGCGAACTTTAAAACAGGGGATGAAATTTATATCAAAAGAAATCTATGGATGTCTATTTTACTCTCCAATTTACGGATCTTGATTTCGTTAAGCGAGCTAGGATTTATGACAGTTTCCGTGCAACGTCGCAAAACAGTCCGCGCGAAACCCTAATGCTCGATAAAACTCGACGCATGATTCCCTAGGTTCGATTAATGCTATTCCACTTTTATTCTTACGAAATTTCCATCTTAATGCAGTCAATACGCAATATCTTTTATGACAAATTCCTTCATATCTCTCGATTACAAACTCGACATATAATTCCTCGTCTTTCAACTAATCCAATTACTAAACCAATTCAATTTCAAATTCAAATTCAATTTCAATTTCAAATTCAAATTCAATTTCTATTTCAACTTCTCGTTTATAAACTATATCTTATATCATCTCGGATGGAAATATCGTCAACTACAAACTTGTTCATCAAACGACAACAATCATTAATATCAAATGGGTTTTCCTTATTCGACTTTTCTATCAGCATTTAATCTCGTTTCTTCGTCTCTTATTAAAATTCTAATCTTCTTAGAATTCGTTCAAATTTTCCGGTTACGATCATCAACTAGCAAGATTATCATATATTCGAATCATAGACCTAAATCATTATTTATTCTTGACTTATCGATGATTCTTCGTCTCTTAGCGAAAATCCGACGTTCTCCGATTTCGTTCAAACTTTACAATATCGATCATCATCTATCTAGAATCACTAATATGTAAACCATATATTCAAAACATTAATGAGTCTCAACTTATTGTCGGATTTTCGTCTCTTATGATTTTCATTTTATTTTTAGAAAAATTCCAAATAATTATATAATCATCCTCAAACATACTACATACCATTTCTATTATCATTTCATGCAATTCATAACATCTTCTACATCAAATCATCAATTCTTTATCTCTTACATTTCTATTTTTATTTTTAGAAAATTATCAATTAATTCATGCAATCATCTAACATCATATAGAACACTAATCCATCAATAAATCCTCAAGAAATCGAACTACATCAAACCCCTAAATCCTAAGAAAATTTCGGTAATCACAATAATTAAGGGGGGGATGATTTCTTCATGATTTCAATCCATAAAACCATTCCTAAACATACTATATCATATATTAAACATGGATTCATCATCCTACTTCATCTCCAATTTTTTTTGAAAAAAAATAAGTTGATGGAAAATGATTTTTGTTTGGTTCAATACGTAAAAGAAGTTCCTACCTTGTCGAATATGGAATCGGATCTAAGATCGATCGGTAGACGAGAGACTTGTTGCGCTTGAGAAAGCTTGGAAGAACTTCTTCAATGGAGGAATGAGAGAGAGAGAGCAGAGGAGGGGGAGGGGGGCGGTAGAGATGAGTGAGGGAGAGAGGTAATGACTAATGCTATTACTATTACATAAAGTGATAAATATCTACTTAAGGATGACTCACATACTAAGGTGGCAGTTTTGGGGGGTTTTTATTGCCGGAAATATCTCATTTACGAGTCTAGAACGACATTATAAAAATTGAGAAATAAATTCTTAGATGGTTACGTTTTCGACGAAATCTAATTCGACCGTTAGATTAGAAATAAATCACATACTCGGAAAACCTAATTCGTTTTTCAAATTCTGATAAAAAGTCGGGATAAGATAGTCCAACATTCGCCCGAAAATATAATAAAAACTGACTTTCTCCGATGAACTCGTATCGAAGAAAAAGTGAATGTAAATTCTGACGGTTTTTGGATCTGAGTTTTCGGACGAATATTTTATCGGACGTGAAAACCCTAGTACAGTAGTCATTCGACCGACTTCTAGAATTTATTTTCAGAAATAGATTTCACCGTCAGTCTTAGAATCGAAAATCCTTAACTTAGGCGTGCAAAGCCTTAATTATTAATTAAATTTTTATTTTAACGACAGAATAATTATCCGGGGTATTACATCCTACCCCTCTAACAAGAAATTTCGTCCCGAAATTTGCATACCTTCTTCAAAAAGGTAAGGGTATTTCTCTTTCATCTTTTCTGCGAGTTCCCACGTGGGTTCTTCTTGCCCGTGGTGATTCCATAATACTTTTACTATTGGTATCGACTTGTTTCTTAACTCTTGTTCTTTTCGATCCAACATCGATTGTGGTTTCTCTTCATAACTTAAGTCAGATTGAAGAACGACGTCTTGCTGGTTAATTACGTGCTTAGGATCAAAAACATACTTTCTTAACTAAGATACGTGAAACACGTTATGGACACTTCCTAGACTTGGCGGTAAGGCCAATCTATAAGCAACAGGTCCTACTTTTTCAAGAATCTCATATGGACCTATAAACCTTGGTCTGAGTTTACCCTTAACAGCGAATCTAATGATTCCTTTAGACAGAGAAATCTTGAGGAAAACCTTATCCCCAATTTCAAAACTAAGATTGGTTCGACAATCGTCGGCGTAAGACTTTTGTCGGCTCTGGGCCTCTTTCATTCTAACTCTAATCTGACGAATGATCTCAATCATTTCACTGACCGCATCGGGTCTTAGGTTCTTTCTTTCACCTACTTCATCCCAGTAAAGTGGTGATCTATATTTCTTTCCATACAAAGCCTCATAAGACGCCATTCCTATTGTCGCCTGATAACTGTTGTTGTACGCGAATTCAACTAAATGTAAGATATCCTCCCAATTCGCGCTTCGATCCAATACTACCGTTCTTAACATATCAACGAGTATCTGAATCGTTCTCTCGGATTGTCCATCCGTCTGGGGGTGAAAAGCTGTACTAAAGTTAAGTTCGGTACCCAACTCTTTCTGCATTGTGATCCAAAATCTCGAAGTGAATTTAGCATCTCTATCTGATGTTATCGACTTTAGTATTCCGTGCAGACGTACAATCTCATGGACATACAACTATGCTAACTTCTCTGACCCGTAGGTAATCTTAATCGGTAGAAAGTGAGCTGATTTTGTGAGTCTATCAATAACTACCCAGATGGCAGCGTTTTCTCTTCTTGACTTAGGCAAACCTGTCACAAAATCCATAGCTATATCCTCTCATTTCCACTTTGGAATACTTAATGGTTGTAACAATTCATATGGTCTTTGGTGTAGAGCTTTCCCTTGTTGACAAGCCAAACATCTTTCTACAAACGAGGCAACGTCTCGTTTCAAACCGTTCCACCAGAAATTCTTTCTCAAATCTTGATACATCTTCGTACTCCCTGGGTGTGCTGTATATGGCATATCGTGAGCCTCACTCATGATATCGTTCTTCAGTTTGTCATCTTCAGGGATACAAAGTCTGCCTTCAAACAAAATTTCATTGTCTGGTGCCTCGGAAAAACCGCCCGGTTTATCCGTTCTTTTCCTTAGTCAAAGCTTCTCAGTTGACTCGTCCTTTCTTTGTGCACTTATGATTCTTTCTCGTAAGTCCGGTGTAGCTACGAGTGCTGCTATATGGTTTGTTATCATTTCAGGTGCATCGAGCACTTCTAAGTCCATTTTCTCAAATTCTCGTACAAGAGCTTCTTTCTCAACAAAGAGACATCCTAACTTGGTTGGAGTCTTGCGACTCAGAGCGTCAGCTACCACATTTGCTTTTCTAGGATGATAGTTGATTCCGCAATCATAATCCTTGACTAATTCGAGCCATCGTCTTTTCCTCATGTTCAATTCCTTTTGCTCGAAGAAGTACTTTAAACTTTTATGGTCCGTAAAAATCTCAACCCTAACATCATAGAGATGGTGTCTCCAAATCTTCAGCGCATGCATAACGGCTGCTAGTTCTAAGTCATGGGTTGGATACTCAACTTCATGAGGTCGAAGTTGTCGTGAAGCATAAGCTATCACATTTCCATCTTGCATCAATACACAACCTAATCCGTTCTTCGAAGCATCTGTATAGACCACGTATTCCTTATTTGCTTCTGGCAGAGCTAACCTTGGTGTTGTGGTTAACTTCTCCTTGAGTGTCCAAAAACTCCTCTCGCATTCATCCGTCCATTTATACTTGTTTTCCTTCCAAAGTAGTTGTGTCATAGGTCTAGCAATCGTAGAAAATCTTTCGATGAATCTTCTATAATAGCCGGCTAAACCTAAGAAATTCCTAATTTCGTTAGGACTTGTTGGTGATTTCCAATCACATACTGCCTCTACCTTGGCAGGATCTACCTTGATGCCTTCTGCTGATACGATGTGTCCAAGGAACATCACTTCCTTCAGCCAAAACTCGCACTTACTGAATTTGGCGTAAAGCTTCTCAGCTCTAAGAGTTTCTAAAACTATTCTCAAGTGTTCCTTGTGTTCTTCCTCATTCTTGGAGTAAATGAGAATGTCGTCGATGAATACTAAGACGAATTTGTCTAAGTATAGGTGAAAGATTCGATTCATGAGATCCATGAATACTGAAGGAGCGTTAGTCAAACCGAATGGCATAACTAGGAATTCGTAATGGCCATATCTGGTTCGGATTGCAGTCTTAGGTATATCCTCGGGTTTGATTTTCAATTGATGATACCCAGATCTTAAGTCTATTTTTGAAAATACTCCTGCGCCCTTAAGCTGATAAAAAAGATCTTCTATTCTTGGCAAGGGATACTTATTCTTAAGGGTAATCTTATTTAGCTCTCGATAGTCTATGCACATTCTCATAGAACCATCCTTCTTTCTTACGAACAAAACAGGTGCTCCCCAAGGTGAAACACTCGGTCTAATGAATCCAAGGTCTAACAACTCTTGCAGCTGGATCTTAAGCTCTTCTAGTTCTTTCGGCGTCATCCTATATGGGGCTTTCGATTTGGGGGCAGATCCTGGTTCTAAGTCAATTGAGAAATCTATGTGACGGTCGGGTGGTAAACCGGATAATATTTCTGGAAAGACGTCTTCATATTCGTTAACAACCTTCACGTCTTGAATGGTCTTCTCGGCTCCTGGTTCTCCAACTAGGTACACAAGATAAGCTGTACAACCCTTCTTCTTCATCAACTTCTTGGCTTGTAGAGCAGATATTATCAGTATTCTCTTGCCCATTGCAATCCCATGAAATTCTGTCGGTTCTTTTCCTGGTGGTTGGAAAGAGATTTTCCTTTCGTTGCAGAGAATCGTGGCATAATTCTCAGACAACCAGTCCATTCCTAAGATTATATCTACGTCCTACATTATCATAACGTTCAAGTTGTTCGCCTCAACCTTAAGAGTTCCAATTTCTAATTCTAGGTTAGAGCAAACATGCGTGGAAGTAGTGATCTCTCCTGAAGGTGTAGCTACTCTCATAGCGTGTTCAGCTCGTACAGGTCTGATATCTAAGTTATCCGCAATAAAAGAATGCAATGCGCCAGTATCAAACAGTATCTTGATAGGGATATTATGAAGTTTACCCATACCTGCTAGGTTTCCTTTTCCTTTGTTCTGCGCACCCTGTTTGATCGCACATGCCCTTGCATTCTGTTGCTGTTGAGCGTGCTGCTGGAACTGCTGCTGGGTCATCTACTGTTGCGGCTGTGCTTGAATCACCCTCAAAGGCTGGGGCTGTCCATACTAGTTCTGTTCTGCCGTTTGTAGTGGTTTCGGGCATTCTCTCTTCATATGCCCTTTCTGTCCGAAGTTAAAGCAAACACCTATGCCTACTTGACAAACACCGGGATGCGTCCTATTACACTTAGGGCAAACAGGAATGGTAACCCTCCCTGGGTTATTATTTCCATCGTTGAAATTCCTTTGTTGTCCTTGAGGCTGATTCTGCTGGTTATTTCCTCTCCCTAGTCCTGCTTGTCTATTTCCTTGCAAAAATAACCCTGACTGATTGTTTCCTTGCCACAGCCTTTTTCCATAGTTGTTATTCGGGTTAGGCTGCTGATAGCCTTGCTGATTGCCACTCCTTTGGTTCCCTTGGTTATTAAAGTTCTGATTATAGCCACTGCTATTTCCCCCTTCCCATTTTCTTTTCCCTTGGTAGTTGCTATTGTTGTTGTTGTAATAGCCTCGATTTTAATTCTGGATTGGGGCTGGTGTGGTTGTTATTGCTTTCCTTTCATCAGGCACTATAGCCTCCAACTCTAGGGCTCGCCCTAAAACTTCAGTGTAGCTCAGTCCTCCATGACTGGCTAACGCGATTCTAGACCCATGCTTCAGTCCCCCACGGAACTTCTTCGCTATCTTTTCTTCGGTATCCACCTGAGCAAGCGCATACCTCGACAATTCACAAAACTTGGCGTCGTACTCAGTTACTGTCATCTTTCCTTGTTTTAAATTATAGAACTCAGCCTCCTTCTGAGCTCTATACGTCTTAGGTACATACTTATCATACAGTGCTTCCTTGAATTCTTTCCAGGTAAAATGAGCCAGGTACTCCATAGGTATAACCTTCTGCCGAGCTTCCCACCAGTAGTCAGCTGGTCCGGAAAGCTGGAACGCGACACACAACAGTCGCTCCTTATCAGTACATCTCAGGAGTTTGAAAATCCTTTCAATAGATCGCACCCAAAGCTCAGCATCGCTTGGGCTACCAGATCCGCACCCAAGTCCTCAATGTCACAACGGGGTGGTGGTGGAGGTGGTGATGGTGATGGTGGTGGTGGGGTATCTTGCCTTTCTTGTTCCTCCTCTCTATCATTCTGAGCTGGACGTCTACCACGTCCCCTGGGCCTAGCAGGTCTTCCTCGGTTGTTAACTACTCTTGGCGGCATTTTTTTTGAAACTATAAGAACAAAACTCTCATTAGCACCTTACTTTTAAGCCTTCTTTTACTTTCTAACCCTTTTCCTTGTTTAAGTTGGGAAAAGAAAACTGATAATAGCATCGATACTTAGCTCTTTAAACTTTTAACTTCTCGGTTTAAACTAGAATATTCATCTAAGATTTAAGCCCACTCTCGGGTCATCACATATATATTATATACACGTCAAAAAGAATATTAGTTTTGCCTCCAACGAGGACTTATATAAAAAGTTAGACTACGACTAGTCTAAACTAGGCTAACTGTCTATCTATGTATCGGGTGCACTAACAAGTTGCATCTCCGTATCTACTGGGAGTACTAGAACGGAAACGATCCCAAAAACTTCATATCCGCATAGAGTACTACAAAAGGATGGTTACTGATCCGACTATTTACAAGACAAAAAGAAACTTCTACTATTACTACGCGTCTAAGACGCTCTGCTCAACAAGCTACAGTCGAGTCACTACTGCCCTCTACGGCCTGCAACTCCTCGGGGTCCTCCTCAGGATCCTCCCCAGGGTCCTCCTCCATCGGGTCCTCATCCGGATCCTCCTCCTCAGAATCTAAATCAAAGACGAGCTGGAGTGCCTCGTCAACCCTCAAAGTAGTGCCGTCCAAAAGTGTAAGTGGTGGTGGTGAAGGCATGTCTGAAGTAGTCCTCTCGGAGTCTGAAACCAAGCAATCTGAGCTGGACACTACTGCACGCTTCTTCAGGGGAAGAAGGTGCTCAAGAAGTGAACTAGACGCGTACACCTCTGCAGAATGGGCTCTGGATGGCCCTGCCTCAAACTGTCCCCGGACTCTCGTCCACTCAGCACAAATCTCCTCCAGTGGTGTAAGAGGAGATGGTAACTCAAGCATCGCAGCAAGCTCTGCGTCTCTCTCTAAGTACTCGTCTCCAAGAACCAACCCCTCCCTAGGTGAAAGCACTGGCGGCAGCTCCAACAGTGCGGCAAACTCTGGGTCTAGGGCTAACGGCTCAGGCTCAAACTCGGGCACAAACTCTGTCGGAACGTGAAGGTAGGGAAGGTGCTCCTCAACTCGGGCACGAGTATGATTAAGCAGCGAGATGTGCCAAGTTGATATTGGTACATTACACTTGTTTTCAGCAAGTGTATACATAGATACCCTTGGCTTAGTTAGAAAAGAGTCGAATTGGGAGTTTAAAATGTCGACTCCTTTGGGTAGGACTGCGATAATTTTGCACATTCGCTCGAATTTAGAGTTTGAATTTGGAATTCGTAAGTTATCTGCTAAATCCTTGAATTAGATTCAGTTGTGGGATATGGATAATTTAGTATAGATAAATCGAAAATTCATGACATTTAGATGCGATTAATGGTAGAATTTGTTATAACCCGGAAGAAAAGGGTTAACCGAAGTTCATTGTATTGAGAAGAGGAAGGAGAGGAGATTGCTATTATTTTGGCTATGAAAGAAGAAAGGTGATGAAAAGGAGAGATACATTGGTGTATTAGAATAAAGATAAGGAGCAAGAGTTAAGTATCGATGATGTAGCAGTAGTTATAAAGCAAGAAGATATTTATCGAGAAGTACTGCCGAAATGCCACTCATTAGGCAATTGAAGTACACGATTGATTTAGAGATGGAACAACCTTATGGCACCAAAGGAGCTCCCATAGTGAAAGGTTCCATCATAAGAGATGTTGAATTTAGATTCCTTCGACTGAGTGCAACCCCCGCGTGAAGCGCCAACTCTGTGATAAAGACAAAAGACTGTAGTCTGAAGATGCGTAAGAATTGCCTAGAACTCATCGAGATTCCGCTCAAGAACAAGTACCCTTTGTGTCGAATAGTATCACGCCCCGACTCTTGAGGTGCGACTTACGAACAACAACAAACCTAAACAACTAACAACTAACTCAAATAAGGGAACATGCTCGGGGAAAACAAAGATGGAAGATAAGGCAAACGAATTTGGTTTTCAAAAGCGTAACGAAATAATAACCGAGCATCTTAACTTCACTTTTAACAGGAATTCAAACAAGTAATTCATGCTGATGGGAAAGGAATTCCAACAAAAGAGAAAGCATACGAATATATATATATCAAGATAAGGGATCATGTTCAACAACAATTCAAGTTACGAGCCCATCACTCGGAATTACAAGTTAAAGAGTTACGAATTCAGCAAGCATTCAAAGTCTTCGAGCACAACGCTCGGGATAAAAAACATGAGAATTAAAGTACTAGCATCAACAGACATTAATTCAAAAGGATTGCAGCGGAAACTTGCATCAATACCCAACACTTGCACGTATGAAGACGTACAAATGCCAATCTGAAATTTAACTAAACTCAACCAACAAAACCAAACCACACCACCAAGTATCCACGCCATCGCCATCCAGTCAACCTGCATGTTTAGAAACACACGCAGGGCTGAGTACTTCGTACTCAGTGAACACAAGCCAAAACATTTGAATAAAGATGCTTCTTTAAGCTATATTAATTGAACTTGCCTTGCCGAACATCACAAGTATATAAGCGGTTTTAAAAACAGTTTACTTGTGCATGTCAAAACGTTTTTCTTTTAAAACAGACTGCGCAGTCAAATAACATATAAAAATAACGGTATGTATCATCTATCACAAACAATCTCACTGTGCCGAGAAGTAGGCCTCCTTCTCAAACACTGTGACCGGCCCAACCGAAGCAAGGCTCACAGTCACCTCAACATATACCACACGTGGGTTCCTGCTTTTCACAAGATAATCACATCTTCATATAAATAGATGATAACACATACTAACTTCAATAAAATGGCAAGTCAATCACATTTGAAAATCATATCATAATATTCAATAGCATAACTAATTTTCATCGGTAGTTTTGGTTCAGAAAAGCCCACCTAACTTCCGAAGAACTAGCTAGGTGGTCTAGGGCTATTTGTCCTCGCTTAACGATCCGCCCGGCTCGATCCTTCACAGTTTGACATCGATAGGAAGATAAGATATATGAAAGACGGACACAAAGGCGTTGGACTTTAACTGACGGACTTCTATTTGAGTCATCTCTCTCTTTGCTCTAACTTTTCTAAAAGATCTCGCGTTCTCGTCTTTAAATTATTAACTCTATTCGAATTGGTTAACTTTACTACTCAACATCGTACACTTATCTCGTTTTAATTAATAACTTCATTGTTACAATCTATTACTCGAGCTTTCTTTCAAAGACTTTAGTTTATTCTCAATTTAACAACCAATCATCTTGCATACAATAGTTCAATCATCTTTCACATTATAATACTATCATGCATTTAAACACTTATTCAAACATATAATGAATTCATATAAATCAAGCATACTTCAAGACACATTAACATTCATTCAATTTGGACCTTAAAATCTAACTCGATTATGCATTTCCTTTTATGGAGGCTTAAACTATTAATTCTATCTTTCTTACTTATATAGACAATGCTTTACTTTACATCCGTTATCTTATAAGATATTTTATAACTTTTATTCAATTAACAAAATTTCTCTTTAATTATTATTAACTCGTATAAAATTAGGATTTTCTTATTTCTCTTTAACTCGATCCTTATTTCTTATCTCGACTATTGTTTCTCTAATTATTATCTCGGTTTATCTTTTTATTTGCTTGGTTGGAAATAATGTACTCAATTAATTATTTAATTAATCTTCTTTCCATTTAATTCTCGACATCTTATTTTATTCTCATTTTCTCGATTAACTTATACGAGTATCTATCTTAACTCGTCTAGCATCTTTTCTTTACTCAATTTAACTTTCTTTTTATTTCTTATCGATTAATTCTTCTTAAACTCGGTTTTCTCTATTTTTGCTTATTTCTTTAATAATTTCTTCTTTATTTGTCTTTAACTTAAGCCATTTCTTACTAAATAATTTCTTTATCTTTTGATACACATTTTTATGAATTAACTCACTTTATTATAAAAGATCTTTTTATTGTAGTTTTAGCAAAATTTCAAGTCTTTAAATTTTAATGTAAGACACTTAATTAATAAATCTTTTCATACATCTTTCATCTTTTATTTAATTAAAAGCTTTTCAACTTTAAATCTTTTTATCAAAACTTCTATCTTTATTCCATATTCAAATTAACATTAATACATACTTAAACATCCAATCTTTTTATTATTTTTACAATTAATTTCTTTCAAAACTTCAACATGCAAACTTATTTTCTTAACTTAAACACATGTATGATTATACTAACATAATATACAATCATTTCATTGATCAAAACATCACTCAATTCATCAACAAAATCAACAAAATAAATCCTCTATTTTCCTTCAAAACTCACGGCATTTATGCACTTTTTTGTGCAATTTATTTCTCAATTTTTCATGCATATAATCTCATTCTCAACATGATAAAAATAACAAATCAAGTATCATAATAATAATAACTCAAAGAATTCATATTTTTCCTATTTTTACTAAAATTCTCGGCACTTATTAAATTTTTAGGGTTTTAGTTTCTTTTTCTTCTCTTAATTCACCGATTAATATCTAATGCTCGATTCTCCTAACGAATTCTCTTCACTCGATTAGCACATGCATATCCTAAGTTTGCCTAAACATAATTTAAATAACATGCATGCATAGATCTTTCTTTTAGGACTTATAGACATACATATTTACAACTAATCAAATGAATTTCATACTTAATTAAATGGGAATCCTTCTCTTGGCTCTTGGGATTGAATTGGATGGAAATGGTAGCTTCAAAGCTTGAACTTGAAAAGAAGAAAGAAATCTTCTTGAATCCTCAAAGAAAAAGAAATAACATGGAATTAATCATCCATAGGATTTAAGAATCAAAATAAAGAAAAGTGTTGGATGATTCTTGAATATAACTTCAAGAACTTGGAAGATTCTTACCTTTCTTTGAGAATATGGATGAAATAGATGGAGATTGATAACTTCTACTTCATTTCCATGGATGGAGAGCTTGAATCCATGGTTGCATGTGGAGAAAAATCAAGATATGAGGGAGAGAGAGGGATTGCCGAGAGAGAGAGAGCTTGGGAGAGTTTGAGAGTTTGTTTTCTTTCTTGTTTGGGAGAGAGAGAGAGATCGAAATGGAAAGAGAGATGGAGTGTGATGAATGAAGTCTTTCTCTCCTTGTCTTAGATGAATGAAATTGAAATCCAACAAAGGGAATAAAGTGTACTTGTTGGAAGTTGTAGTAAGACATGACTTGATAGATGATGTGATATTAACTTGCATGCAAACTTTTAGTAATATCATGGAGAAAACATAATCATGATGCTTAGTCTTGGAAATTGAAGGATGATGGGAGAGGAGGTGTGAGGTGGCGTGAGAGGGAGAGAGGTGGATGACACGTGTCGTCGTCGTGTCGTTACGGGTATTAATTATCCGGTCGTAAAGGTTTTCCGGATAAAACGATTCGTATTAATTCCGTTTTGTTTTCTTAATGGGTCTAACCTCTTCTCATTTCACTTTTGACACTAACTCATCCCAATCCTATTTCACGTCTCAAATTAAAAGATTAAAGGTTTCGATCATTTTAGTCCTTTAAATCTTAAAAGAATTTAATCGGCTTATTAATCTGTTTATTAATCCTTTTAAAGACTAATGCCTCATTTCTCTTCCCAATTCTTGGATAAGTTCTTACCCTATCTCAGTGATCTTAAAAGAAATTCTAGGTTCGAAGGTTCTAATTCAATTCTATTCTAGTCTCGTCGGCGTAAACATATTTCTCGGCGATTAACGTTATGTTATCTCAATCAAACAAACTTCTCGGGATTTTTCCGGAATTTAATCTCATACTCATTTTCATATAAACAACTCAACAAGCATATCATATGTAGAAAAGAAAAATTTTACTCCTAAATTCTCATCTTTGAACTTACTCGGTTAATTAGACGCTCTCTAAAGGGATAAAAACTCGGGGTATCACAAATAGACAACCTAAATGAGTCAATATTTTCTCCAAGATCAAGTTATGATCTGGTTAGCATCAATTGCAGAATAAGCAAGAAGATATTCCAATGACTATTCTAGTTCAAGATGCAAACAACATCACAACTATTTAGATTGACGAATGCTCTAGTAGCATACATAGATTTAATGAATCAAGTCTCCCATGACTATTAGACAAGTTAGAAACCGTATTCAAGTCAATGTTATAGTTATTCGAGAAGTATAGCCTAGAGTGGAAAGCCTCCTAGGATCGCGTTAGAGGAAATGAAAGCTAAGAAGTCGAATGCTAAATTCAACGAGTATGAATTTTGGCTAAGAGGAAATGGAATTCCTAGGACATGATGTGCCGTCCGAAGGAACTGGGGGAATGAAAGTTGATCTTGCAAAATTGCAAGTGATTTAAGATTATAAATCACCAACCTCACCCAAGAAATTACGAATAGTGTAGCATTATGCAACAGGAGATTCATTGAAGAATCCTCCATGAAAGTAGAGTTAATAATCAGCGTATTAAAGAAAGATTCAAAGTTAGTGAATCTAAAGAGTGCGAGGAAAGTTTTTAAGATCTTACACCGAGACTAACCTCTGCTCCAGTGTTAACCCTTATTGAGGATTGAAAGGATTACAGATGCATTGATGAAATGACCAAATTGTGTCCTAATGCAAGATGGAAAAGTTATAGCCACTGCTTGAAGGCGGTACAAACCTTGTGAGTAAAAGTACCCTAATCATGATTTGGAATTAGCAGCTGTAGCGCATGCGTTAGGGATATGAAGATATCATCTGTGTGAAGGTCCCTGGTTAGTTGTCTAGTTGAGACTACGAAGCAATTCGATTGTTATTTGTTGTTCGCAATGGAAAGATCATGCCTTAGAGACGAGAGATCCAAAAATGCTCTACGTTCATTTCGTTGGCAGAAAGGATCCAATCCATAAATATGGAAATGAAACAAAGTTTGTTCCCTTTCGTCCAATAGGCAAACGAACCACTTTGCCTTAGCTGCCTTGTTGAGCTCGACCTTCGGCTGCTAACCTATTCCCCCTACGTTATCTTTGCTAACTGTTGTTTGCTTGTACTGCTACCGGCCTTTAGCCCTATAATCTGGACTAATATGTGGACACCCTATGACCGGCATGTGTTAAGCATAAAACTAGCGCATTGGATGAGTGGGAATTTAGCCTCTTACTTTGAAGATAGGTATGATCCTTTGATGATACCAGGGCTGAGGCATAGTACATAAAGATGAAAGTAGGAGCAAAATGGAGATTTAGAAGTTAAGTGTGAATCTCGTCAGATCACAAGAGTGTGGAATGTTTCTTCGAGTAGAAGAACATAAGTATGAGACCGAGAAGATGACGTGAGCGAGTAAAGGATGATAATCGTACGATTTCCTAGTACCCCAGAAAAGCCAATGTAGTGGCCAATGCTCTAAGTAGAGAAGAAATCCCGAGCTAGGATTTATCCTTTTGGAAGAGGAAAGATTTATAGAAGAGTTAGAGCGAATGAGAATAGAAGTTGTTTAGCTTCTGTTTTTGAGAGAGCGAGAAATTGTACCTTTTTGTAGTAATATAGGCATAAGATTTAGAATTATGTCGCCAAGAAAAGATGAGGAGTTGGAGAAAGTGAAGCTTAAAATTTGAAAGGAAAGAGTTGAAGATTTACGAAAAACAAATGACAACGTTTTGTCGTTCTATAGTAGCGTTTGCGTATCAATGGCGAAGAGCTTAGAAAGAAAGTTATGAGCAAAGTTCATAATACTCCTTAGACCTGGAATCCAGAAGATGCGATGATGAATCAGAATTTGAAGTAGTAGTTCGAGTGAGAAAGAGTGAATCGCGAAAAAGCGATGTATGTAGAAGGACGTTAGTGAGTGAGCAAGTGAAGTGTCTGCATCTGAAATCTTTATGGTCCGTGCAACCTTTTTCCAATCCCAAAGTAGAAATGAGATGATTTTGATTTTTGCAATACGTTTGCGTGAAGATCTGAGTTCGACGATGTTAGATCGAGATTCCAAATTCATCGCGAGTTTTGGAAAGATTATCAAGAAAGAGTCAAGTAAGCAGTGCTAGAAGATAAGTCCGAAATTGCTTACCACCCACAGAAGAATGATTAGTCTGAAAGGACTATTCAAATTTCAGAAGATATATCGGAATAGTTATTCCTGACTAAACGTCAATTGAGAGCAAAAGCTAAACTCCTTATCTATCTTGCCTTTGGCAGCGAATTATTTATATGCGATTATAATAGCGTTGTTCGAAGCTTTGTTTAGAAGAAAGCGTTGTTCTCTGCTTTATTGAAATGAAGTAGCCTAGAGAAAAGTTATGAGACCTGAAGGAGTTAAAGAGGTGTTAGAATCTGTTCGTCAGATTTGAGAGAAAATAAGAGAAGTCGAGAATAGACAGAAGTCGTAAATCGTTAATCACAGATTCGAATTAGAATTCACAGTTAGAGATAAAAAGTTTTATGAAAGTGTTTCCTCCGAGAGAAATCCGCCGTTTAAGCGTAAAGAGAATGTTTAAATCGATATATATATATATATATTAGACCGTTCAAAATCCTAAGAGAGGATCCGCATCGTTTCTTATGAATTTGCATTTCCGCCAAGTTGTGGGAATTAGCATAAAAGTTTTCCCACACTTTAGATGCGTAAGTTTATCTTCAATCTAAAGCGACTAGACCGTCAAGAAGACGTAGCCTTTGAGCCAGATTCGAGTTGCGAGAAGAGACCCGACGAGATTTTGGATTATAAAATCCAGCAGTTGAGTGCGAAGTTAATTTCTTTAGTTAGAATCTGGTGGTGACACCATGATCTTTAAGACGCGACGTGAGATTTAAAAGTTAAGATAAAATAGAGTTATCTCGAATAAATTTTTCTTAAGATAAGCAAATTTTGTGACGAAATTTATTTTAAGGGGGTGAGGATGTAATACTCTGATTTTTCATAAGTCTTTAAGTTCATCCTAATTGAGTTTATGAGCTTAAATGTGTGCCCTTGTGTGATAAAATCACCAAGAAAATAAAATTTTCTTGCAAAATTAGCAAAATGCCCTTGAGTGTCTTTACGTGATTTCTCTTGTGTCGGTTATCCGAATTGAATGTGAGATGAATTGATTGAGCATGAGAATGTGAGTTTGAGTTTGATTTCGAATTTCGGAAAATTCTGAGAGAAATTATTTTTTAGTGAATAGTAACCGACGGCGAGAATTCACTATTCACCCATTGCTTCCGAATTTCATCAAATTAGTGTATTTTGAAACTAGAATTTATTCTAAGACCATTGCTGCATGTTTGAGAATTTTCTGAGATTGTTTGAATCGAGTTTGAATTTTATTTCTTTGAAAGAACGAATATGAATAGTAACTTTTTACGTTTTCTTCGTTATTCGGAATTTTGATCCGAAACTTGGATTCCTTGTATCCTTGATTTATTTGGTGATGTTAGAGACGAAGTAGAGAGAATTCTGATGTTGAGAAAGAGTCGTGGTGAGTTTTAAATCGTTTGAGAGTATAATGAGAAATTAGGGTTAAATTGCACAGGATAACTTTTTCTTCCGGAGAAAATTATATCGCATTTTTGACCATCGGATGCAATTAAATTCCTTATCTCTCTCTCAAATATGTCTTGCCGACATAATTCTCTCTCATTATCTCTCCCTCAATTATTCCTCTCTTAATCATTTCCAATCTTGAAATATCTTTCCAAGATTCTCTCTTATCTCTCTACTCTCTCTCCCACCCATCTCTCTCATCTCTCCCTCACGGATGAACACACATACACACATTATTTCTCTCTCCTCCATTGAAGAACAACCTTCAAGCTCCAAAAATGGCAACTTAGTCTTCGACCATCCAACGGCAAAACTAATAAGGTATTCGAAATCCTCTCGTTGTGATGATTGATTTAAGACTAAAATTTAACCATTTCTCCTTCCCTCAAAAATCAACAGCCATGGAGTGGATGATGGAGCTCAATTTTTATCTTTTTTAAAGCTTAGAGTTGCGTGGATTTCAAGTCTCCGATCGATCAAAGCTTCAAGTTCAAGTAAACCCCTTTTTCCTTCTTTCATTTGATTGATAATAATGATCATTTCTTCAAGGAAATTGAAACCCCTTTTTCTAGTATGAATTTTTGAGTTCTTGAGAGTTTTTAATACAAGAAAATAAGAGCTAAAAATCGAACCCTCTATCTCTCTTGAATCTGCCGAAATTAGGGCTTTAGGTTAGGGTTTTGATTTTTGATTTTGATGATGATATTCATGATCCTTGTGTGTTTATGTGTGTGAAATTTAAGAAAAAAATTCCTTATATATGTATATATATATGGACCGAAAATGATGGTGGAGATTTAGGAATTTGAGTGTTAATGTTGTTAGTTGTTTTGATGATGGAAATTGAGATAAGTGATAATAAGAATAAAGAGAAGGAAGAAAGAAATTAATGGTTATATTTTCTTAAGAATACCGAAAATTTTGTAAGGATGAAGAAGATGATGTTCTTGAGATGTTCTTGATGTTCTTGATGATATTCTTGATGAAAAAGATGATATTTTGATGATATATGGATAGATGATGTATGATTTGATGGAATAAAGTTGTTAAAAAAAAGAAATAGGGAAATAAATTTTTAATGAATTTCTAAGAATTTTAAATAATTAAATTTAAATTAAAAGTGATGATCAAGTTTCATAGTTCTTGAAGATTGGTGTTAGATTTGATGAATGTGATGAATCGATGATGAAGATGAAGTTAAATCAATTGGAGTTTCTTCTTGAAATTTTTGAATTCAAGTTAAGACGAAGAAGTTGTTGAGGATCGAGATCGTTAATGGAAAATCGAGTTTAAATAAAAAAACAAGAAATGAGAAATTATGTAAAGGAAATAAATAATAAGAAGAATAATCGAGTTGATTAAAAGTAATTAGACGTCATTAGAATCTTTTGATCGAGTTGATAAGTGTCCGAGCAATGGCACGTTTTACGAGAAAAAGACGAAAACTTTATTTAGTAAAGTTAGTTCGGATTTTAATTTCCTATTAAATGATTAAAGTTATAAATTATTAAAATAGAATGAAATTAATTTCGTAAGAGTTTAATAATTTATATTTTCTAGAAACCGAGCAGAGTCGAGTTAGCATAATTCAATAACCGAGTTTATAATTATGATTAAATAATTAATTTAATTTTCTAGAATTTTCTAGAATATCTAATTATATTTGAAAATTTTTTCTTTTTCCAAATAATTATCGAAGTCCATCGTTTATATGTTTGTGAATATTCGATTCTTGATCTGAAAGTTTGTTTGTGAATGATTTGAGATGTTAGAACCCGAGAATTAATTTTATAATTTTCTGAGTTCATTTAACTCGAAAAACCGAGAAAAACGAGACGTAAAGTGTGAATAGTAACTTTCTGTCTTATGTGGAATATTTTATTAATAAAATATTAATAAAATATTTAGATCTTTTTTTTAAAAGTCAAGTACTTGAGTTCAGAGTCAGTTGGTTTAGTACTTGAATAGAATCGAGAAGCCGAAGAAAATCGAGTTAGATAAGTCGAGATAAGTTGAGAAACCCGAGTCATTTAGAAGTCCTTCAGCCGAGCATTAGAACTCATTTATCGTTTCCGAGAAATGGAACTCGTCCTTATAAGAATATTAACCTTGAAGGAACGAGTGAAGTTCGATAATAAGAAGTGAGTGGAGTCCAGAAGCAAGAAGCGAGACGAAACGACATATTCCGAGCAAAACCACCGGATGACATGTGGGCTTTCTAAACCGAAACTCAACGATGAATGTGCAATTTATTTTTAAATGTGCGCTTTTATTTAAAGTTAATTGACTTGCCTGAGTTTTTATGTTTTGGTATGTAATCCTCTACGTGTTAAAGTTGTTACAAGTCCTGTGGACGCACGGGATAAAAGGTCTTGTGGACGCACGGGATAAAGGTCCTGTAAGATACAGGACAATGCATGCATTAGTTTAGGTGACTGTGAGCCTTGTTACAGTCTAGCCAGTCCTAAAGTAACTGTGAGAGCCTTGCTTCGGTTGGGCCGGTTATGAAAAGACTGTGAGCTTTGCTTTGATTGGGCCGGTCATAGTGTTCGAGGAGGAGGCCGACTTCTCGACACCACAAGAATATGAGATGTGTAGAAGGATTCTTACCCGAGAAAATGGTTGCAACTGATTTCAAAAAAACAAACAAAAATGTTTCTAAGCTGCCACAAGTTGAAAATTCTTTTAAACAATTATACCTAACGCTTGTGGTGCAGCTCAGGAGGCAAGATCAATTATATAGCTCTATCGAGCGAGTTTCCAAAATATTTTTGGCATGTGTTCACTGAGTACGAAGTACTCATGCCCTGCATGTTATTTCTAAAACGTGCAGGTTGGCTCGGATGAGGAAGGATGCGGTGTGCTTTGGGTGATTCGTTGTTAAATACTTCCTAAGTTATTGTTTAAACTTGAGGTTATGTGTCTTCATACATATAACCTTGGGATTTTGAGTCGATGGTGATAATCCGCTGCAATTTCATCAATTTTAAATTAACTTTGCCTTGCATGCTCGATTCCTAAAGATGAAAGAGCCCTTGAGTTCAATAATTTCTTAAATCCTTTCTGAATTCTACCTTAAGCTTGTCTGAATCATCTAACGATTCTTCGAATCTACATCACCACCACTTGATGATTAAAAGCTAAAAATTTGCCCACTTACTTTTTGAATGCAACATTTATTGTTAACCAAACCTAATCCTTTGATTGGTTCGATATCTGAAATCTTGACAAATATTTGTTTCATGAGAAATCATTAGTTGATAATCTACATTAATTGTGAGTAAGCTTTGTTGTTGATGTTATTCTTCAATTATCGAGCGTGTATCTTTGAGTAAAAGTTCGTTGTTCCACCTCACTGTCCCAAATATGGTATGTCACATCTATCTTCAAGAGATCCCTTCCGGATCCTAAATTTAGTCAGATAAGGAAAGATATTTAAGCTAGATCATCTTTTTCTTATGCTTCTAGACCTAGGAGAGAAACATCGCCAGTTGCCCCAAGCACTCCGCCATCTTGACTTATTTTGTCCTGCCCTGCCTCCTTTTCATAAATGCAGCTTTCCATCCCTGTTTTACCCCGATTCCACCTGCCAGGCCACAGACCACCTCCTGCCCAAGATATATTCTCCTAGACACTAAAACTAAACAAAACACAAACAAAGACTCGATCTAAACTATCTAAAATAAACACAAAATAGACTCAAAATACAGGCTCATCATGCGCATACACTTGACTCATACTTGTCCTCAAGTGTGCACAAACAACTTGTCAAAGATGAAATAAAAGACCAAAACAAAAGAACAAAATAAAAGAGTCAAACAAGATCAGCACAAAAGAGTTAGTCAAAACAAAACAAAGACTTTGCAAGTGAAGGGAAAAGAAAATGCAAAGCCATTAAACAAGTCAAGACAGAATCGTCTTGACTTGTTTAGGTTCCTTTTTGCTCTCATAGATCATCTTGATTTCGGTGTCACCATAAGCTTGCCTGCCCTTTAAATCTAAAGCTCTTATAATATTTTTTCTTTCTTTTTTCCTGTTCCCTCACTCCTTTCATTTTTTTTTTCATTTTAATTTGGCAGAACCCAACTATCAACACAAAACTTATTCTTGCCCAGGATATACACCCATCATCTCCTTCCTGCCCTTTTCTTCTTTTATTGCCCAGGTTCCAATAACTAGATTAGCTCAATCTTCTCAAGGAAATATTCAAATGATAGAAAGAATTATTTCAGCTCAAAGGGATTTGTCAAAGAATAATGACAAAAGGGTAGTCAATTTAAGCTCAATGGGCTAGTGAAAGAACTGCCTAAATCATCTATGCTCAGAGGTTATCAATATAAATCAAAGTGCATGCAAGTTCTAGTTCTTCCTAATCAAGATGTCTTTAATCACACACAAAGAATGAATTCAATTAAGCTCAAATCCTCACAGGGTAAGCTCACAATTCAATCCACACATTAAAACCTGAAACAAGAGGTCAAGACTCACACACTAAAACCTGAATCATTCACCCACCTCACCACACATTTTGCCCTACAAAATGTGGGTGAGGTATTCGATGACTCCACAGACTCTATCTATAAACGAAAAAAAACAACTAAACATATAAAACACAAAGAAACTAAAAGAAAAACCTAAACTAAAATAACTAAGGAGGACATAATCAAGCATAAGGATTAGGTATTGACCCCAATTTTAGGTGGCAGGCAAGGCTGTTAAGTGTAGCCTGCACGATCAGCTGCCCATCGCGTAGCTCCTTGAGCAGCTCATCGGTCATGCCCAGCCTCTCCATGACTTCCTTCATCTGGGCAGAGGAAGACTCAACTTCCTTCTCTTCATCATCTTCCTTCTCTTCCATAATCATCTTCTTAGCCAACCTGGCTGACTTCTTAGGCCGCAAACGTGCTATTGCCGGTTTTTCCTTCTCATGCGCCTCAAAAAAGCGCCATCCTTTTCCATTTCTCACAAGTTCCTTCATCCTGCTCCACGTCTACATGTTGAGCACATCAGCTGGGGTAACCTCGAAATCCTTCACCTCATCCTGAAGCTCCAGCCCCTCAATGTAGGCAGTGACAAAATGCCCACACGAGTACTTCTGCCCCGCCTTGCCCATGATTGCCCTCCATCAAGAAGACCCCAAAGTTTAGCATCTTCCTAGACAATATACAAAACAATATGTAGACCTCCTTGTTGGCCAGCGAGTTTCCGCTATCTCCCTTGCCAAACATGTTATAGGAAAGAATCCTATGGGCAATGCGAAGAGCTGGCGTCTTCAAGTCTAACGCCTTGTTATGCCCCGACTTATATTCTGTCCCCACGTTGACTTCATTCCACATCCAGATCCACTCCTCCTTGGGAATATCCACTGGCACGTTCATCACCACTTTTCTAAATATCCACTGGCACGTTCACACATCTCGTTTTTCTCAATTTCTCGAGTCAACGAAATTTAAAAATTATGAGATTAATTCTCGGGTTTTAATATAAAAAATTATTCACATACAGACTTTCACATGAAGAATCGGACATTCACAGATAGGTAAACGATCGACTTCGATAAATAGATGGAAAGAGAAAATTTTTCAAATATAATTAAATATTCTAGAAAAATTCTAGAAATTCACATAAATTCATTTAATCACAATTATCAACTCGGAAACTCATTCAAGTCTCGGTTATTAACTCGTGCTGACTCGACTCTACTCGATTCTAACTTTGAAAAATAAAAGTTATTAGATTTAAATGAAAATAATTTCATTTTACTTAAAGTCAATCAAAGACTTCAAATATGGAATCAGATTTAAAATTCGGAACCCTTAATAAAAATTCCACGGAATAAAGTATACGTCACTTTTCTCGTAAAACATGCACATGCTCGGAAAATTATCAAACTTAGCAAAATGACTCAAATAATTCTAATTAACTAATTACTTGATTAATGTTTCTTAATCTCATTTTCAACTTAAGAAAACTCGATTTTTCATTCTTAAACTTCAATACTCGATATCTTTCACATACTAACTCGGATTAAAAAATTTCAAAAAGCTAAATTAGCTATTTTTACTCCAATTTCATTATCTACTCATCAAACACTTCAAACTGTTGGGAAATTTATTAAAGTTTTGATTGATTCCAAAACCAACTGACCCCAACCGAGTAGATGTTGCCAGATCCTAATGTTAGTAGTTAGGCTCGCTGTTTGAACATTGTTAAGATTTTATCTTTATCAGTTGTAAGAGAGACAACTGAGCGTTCAAAAGATAGAACATCAGTTGTAAGGAAGACAACTGAGCGTTCGAAGCCAACTGATCAGATACAAGAAAGACAACTGAGCATTTAGATTCAGACATCAGTTGTAGGACTCGAACCAAGAAGATAAAAAACATGAAGTTTAAGTCAGCTGAGAGTTCAACTGTTAGCACTTAGATAGAACATCAGTTGAAGAACAAGTCAGATGAAGATCGAAACTCTCAACAGACCATCCATTGTTGAAAGACTAATGTTGAGATTTGAAATTCAAATAAGGAAGTCACGTGAAGGTTTGACTCTATGTCATTACCTCATTTGGCCCAACACAAGGCTGTCTCAGATGGAAAGCAGAAACACGCAGTTGCCAAATCCGGAAAGTCTGCAGAGATGAGAGACAAGCCATCGCTTTCAAAGAACAGAGATCAACAGCTCCTCCAACGGCTAGTTAATTCTCTCCGCCTATAAATAGAGGCCTTCATTCATTCATCAAGACTCACGAGACAGACAAGAGCAAAGAGATAGACGAGCGAACATCACCAGCTGAGAGTTCATAACGCATAAGAGCTAAACTGCATTCAAACTCTAAGAACATCATTAGTTAAGAGTTCTAGAGTATTAGATTTTGTCTTTGTTTATTTTCGATCCAACCTTGAGAACATCACTAGTTGAGAGTTCGTAGAGTGTTAGATCATAGCTCACTTCTTGTTCGAGCTATTAGTTGGAATCCCACCCTTTCTTACATCCTCTCAAAAGGATTGTTAGGACCCTACTCTTCCCAAAATTGAGTAGATAGGTTGATTAGTACCCGTAAACTAATATGTAAGGTTGATAAGTACCCGTAAACTTATCTCAACGGTTGCAAAGCCCGCGTAAGCTTTGTGCTTTGTCCAGAAGAACTTGGACTGAGTTGTGTGGACTCACAACTCCCCGTAGACGTAGGAGTTATCTCCGAACCACGTAAATTCTTGTGTGTTGTGTTTATTTTTCAGTTACTTATTGCATATTCAACTGACTAACTAACCTGCATACAAACTGCATTCTTCCATATCAACTGTCTTGGTTTTTTACCAACCTTGCACTTAAGCGTGAGTTGATTTTATACGAGTTAATTTCTACCACATTCCGCACAGCACTTCACTTCCAGCTGAGTGTTTCTTACTCAGTTGTGATTCCAACTGAGTTGCATTACTCGGTTGTGTTATTTTTAGGGGGGTTGTTTTTAAAAGCCTTTACTGGTGTATTCTCCCCCCCCCCCCATACCCCAGAACTCGTATCGGGACCATCAAGTGGTATTAGAGCAGTGGTTTAAAAGACTGCCGACTCTGTTTCACGAGGTGTGAATTCGAGGTGTTTTCTTCAGTGGTCAACTGAACAGATCTCTTAATCACGCTAGTGCATATCTTCTTGCATTTTTCTTCTGTTGTTGTGTGCAGATGGATGTTAAAGACAAGATCGTGGTCATGTTCTCGGTTGTGAACTATACATCCTGGAGAACTCGGATGAAGAAGATCCTACTGTCAAAACATCATCGAATGCAACAAGTACTCACATTCGGACCGATCATCATCAGAGAGAGAGTCACTCGCACTCCTACAAATCCCAACGATGGAGATGCAACTGAGGAGTTAGTGGAGAAGAAGCCAGAAGACTTCACTCCAGAAGAAGCCAAAGTGAGCCAGTTAGATATCTGGGCTCAGAGCACTATCATGTCCACAGTTGGACAAGACTATCTCCCGTGGATAGAAGAGTGCGACACCGCTAAAGAGATGCTGGATATCTTGGCATCTCTGAGTGAAGGAAGCGACGAAACAAAGGAGAACAAGTTCTCACATGCCTGTCAAGACTTTGACAACTTCTATCTGAGAACTGATGAAACCATTGATCAGTTAGAGCTCTGGTTCATGGACGTCATCAGAAGGATCCAGTCCATCCGAAGAGGAAAATATACTTTGAGAGAAATCAACCTCAAAGTATTACAAGCTCTACCAGCTGAGTGGGATACCTTCACCAATATCCATGAGAGCCGAGCTGACCTTGGTGAGATGGGAACTGAAAGATTGTTCTCAATTCTGAAGGGAAATGAGTACAAGGTGAACCGACGAAGGTCAACTCAGTCCTCGGTTCAGACGAGTCGACATGAGTATGTTGGTTCAGCCACAAAGTCAGTAGCACTCCGAGCTGACTATTCAAAGCCGCGAACACCAAGCAGAGAAGAGCTGCAACAGAACATAGCCACCCTGTCAAAGAAGCTAGCTGACATGGACACTCGGTTCGGAAAATACAAGAGGTTCTACAAATCTAACCGAACTCGAGACAACTCAAAGCTTGTGAACAACGGTTGCTTTGAATGCGGTAAGGAGGGACATTTCAAAGCAGATTGTCCAGACCTCTCGAAGAAAGAGAGAGAAGCGTTGAGGGCCAAGCAAACTGGAAAGAACAAGGCCATGGTTGCAGAAGAAGCACCTGACGACATGGACATCTTCACTGACACTGAAGATGAGGATGAGCTGACTTCCACCAACAACGCTATTGGTCAGGATCAATGCCTCATGGCACTTGGAACCGACCAGGATGATACTGAGGTACACTCTAGACCTTCTAATTTAAATTCTTCCAATATTTCTAACATGCAGGAAAAACTGGATGAAGAGTTGGAACCCTCCTGGAGTGACTTTCAAGAACTCAGTGAGGAACTACATCAGCAATCGGTTGAGTTTAAGAGTCTTCAAGAACAGTTCACCAAACTTGAAGAATCCTTAACCGAAAAGGACGATCTGATTAAGAGCCAAACTGAAGAGATTGATAATCTCAAAAATCAACTGAATACGGCCAACCGAACTAATGCTCCAACCGATGAGGAGTTGAAGAAGCAAATCCAGGAGCAGCATGATCAGTTGAAAAAGCAAGAGGCTCAGATCGACCAGCTGATAAAGAAGTCAGACGGACAGACCGAGCATATAGCTGTTCTCCTTAGAGAGTTGCAAACTGAGAAGGACAACTTGATAAAGCGATATCAGTCATCCAAGATCATCGAGAATCTCATCAATTACAGCCAACAGATGGATGACGTGTGAGGACTCGGTTATGATATGATCAAGGATACTGGAATTTCTCCAGCAACCTTCATCAAAGCAGTGGAGGTCAAGGTTGTCGAACATAACACAGTTGAGTCTGAATCTCCCCAAAGTAATCCAACCTCTACTTCACAGCAAGCTTAACCGACTAAGAAAACTTTAACTGAGAAAGGAAAAGGAGCAGTGCATGGAGAACAGAACATTCCATCGGTTGGGACATCAACCGAGGGGGGATGTTCCAAGAGTCAGAAGAGGAACCAGAGGCGTCGGAGATACAATCGAAACCGAACTCAGAATCGACCTCTGAACCGACCTCAGAGCCAACATCAGAAAGAATGGAACGACCGCAGAACTGACAAGGATCCAACCATCTGAATCAACAACGGTTCCATCATCAGTTCAACCAGAGGTTCTAACCGAGTCAACCGATGAGGAACCGTTCGAATAGCTGGAGATATTCATGCCACAACATGAATCAACAACAGGGCATGAACAGCTATCGACAACATTCAGGGAGTTGGAATCAGAATTAGCCACAAAGATTCCAACATGTCGTCCGACCTCATAGACAAATCCAATAGGATAAAAAGCGCCATCAAAATAGGGGGAAAGCCTCTCCTCCGAAGGCTCACAATGGAAGTAATCCATCTCCTCTCAAGAAACAGAACATCACTACTTACAACAAGCCTAAGGATAACCGAGGTGTTGTTATAGTTGATGATGAAGGAAAAGTGATCCTGAATTATAAATCTATCCGAGTATACAGGGAAAAACGAATCACAGTTCAAGGGGGAATTGGTTCTAACCCTCCAGGACCTAACTAAAATTGGGGACCTAAGCGAGTTTCTCTGTGCAGGAACAGGAGAAACAGCTGAGGAAGAATAAAACATCACGAACCATGTGGGTGATGGATAGTGGATGCTCGAAACACATGACAAATCTGAAGGATTTGCTTGGGAGTTTCGTGGAGAAAGAAGGACCCTCAGTTACCTTTGGTGACAACTCAAAAGGTCACACCAGAGGCTACGGTACCCTTGAAACCTATCACGTGTCAATTTCAAATGTTCCATATGTTGATGGATTGAAGCATAACTTGCTCTCCATCAGCCAATTCTGTGATAATGGTTTCTCTGTCAAGTTTGATGCACAGGGTTGCAGGGTTAAAAATGTCGGAACAAAGCAGGTCATATTGTTGGGAAATCGATCGCCAACCGGGAATGTCTACTATGCTGACTGGAACAGTAGTCCTCCTGACACCTGCCTGTTATCAAAAAGCAGTTCAGATGTGAGCTGGCTGTGGCACAAAAGACTTAACCATCTGAACTTCAAGACTATGAACCGACTTGCCAGACAAGAACATGCAAAAGGCATATCAAACCGAGTGTTTTCAACAACACATATCTGCAGTGCATGCCAGTTGGGAAAGCTCGCTAGATCCTCCTTTCGGTTGAAATCAACTCCCTCAACCGACCGAGTGTTACAGCTGATCCACATGGATCTCTTCGGGCCAGTTACACCAAGAAGCATGAATGGTAACGAGTATACACTTGTTGTAACTGATGATTATTCCAGATACACGTGGACCATTTTCATGTGTCACAAGAGTGAAACCCGAGATGAGCTACCCAAGTTGATGGATCGGATATCAAACCAACAAGAGATGAAAATTATTTCCATCCGATCAGATCGTGGAACCGAGTTTCTAAATGAAACCATCATCGAGTACTGCGAGAGGCATGGAATTACTCATCAAATATCAACTGCGCGTACTCCGCAACAGAATGGAGTAGCTGAGCGAAGGAACCGAACACTGAAGGATGCAGCTACATCCATGTTGACAAGCTCAGCTCTGTCAAAAAGAGATTTTGGACTGAAGCCATCAACACAGCCTGCTACACTCAGAACCGGTCTCTTCTAACCAAGCTGTTGGGAAAGACTCCATACGAGCTATGGAGATGCAGGAAGCCTGATATTACATACTTTCGCATTTTTGGTTCTAAGTGTTATATTCACAACAATGGGAAGACTCAGTTGAAAACTTTTGATGCCAAGGCTTCGAAGGGCATATTTCTCAGATATGACGCTCGAATCAAGGCTTATAGAGTTTTCAACAATAGCTCTCGTGTTGTGGAGATAACACCTCATGTTAGTTTTGATGAATCTACTTTTGAGTGCAGGGAACAGGCTAAAGGACAACAGGCTGATCCACAAGTTCCACCTGTTCTCACCAGATTGCAGGCTCTAAGGGAAAAGAATCTAGCTGAACCATTGGTATGGGCAACCGAGGATGATGATCCTTACTCCTCTGAAGATGAATGCGAGGACCCCAGCTCATCTCAAAGGGGAACTCCAGCTGATGTCACTCCAACTGCATCAGCATCCGAAGCCCAACCAAGCCCGGTTCAAAATATTGTCAATGTTGAGGATCCAGACTCAACAGCTGATCAATCACCAGTTCTGAAGATTCCAGCATCTCCCACAGCTCAGGATTCACCATCAATTGAAATCACGGAACAACCAATGTTGGAAGAAGAAGGAAGACGCTACAGAAGATGGTATGAAGATCATTCCTTTGACAACATCATCCGGGATCCAGCCGAAGGTGTGCGTACAAGGAGCAGAGTTGCAAATTCAGATTCAACTGAGGAAGATTCCAACACTTATGCCCAATATGCTGAGGAGTTGGCAGTTCTTGAGGAGTTCGAGCAAGCAGGAGATGTTGCCATGATTTCTTGCTTCGTAGCTGATGTGCCAGAATCGAAGAATGTTGTAGAAGCTCTCAACTGCATTCATTGGACAACAGCCATGCAAGAAGAGCTTAATGAATTTCTACGCAACTATGTATGGGAGTTGGTAGAAAGACCAAATGGTGTCAAAGTCATTGGATTAAAGTGGATTTTCAAGAACAAGAGAGACGCTATTGGATTCATCGTGAGGAATAAGGCAAGGTTGGTAGCTCAGGGATATTGCCAACAAGAAGGAATCGATTTCGAGGACTCCTTCGCGCCGGTTGCAAGGCTGGAAGCCATCTGAATCTTTCTAGCTTATGCCGCATTTCACAAGTTCAAGGTCTATCAGATGGATGTGAAGTGTGCCTTCCTCAACGGAGATATTAAGGAAGATGTATATGTTGAACAGCCTCCCGGTTTTGAGACTGGAGATGGAAGAGTGTACAAGTTGAAGAAAGCAATCTATGGATTGAAGCAAGCACCCAGGGCTTGGTATGACACTCTTTGTGGTTTTCTTCTGAACTCGGGGTTCAAACGAGGATCAGTTCATAAAACACTGTTGACCATTAAAGTTAGAGAAGATATACTTGTTGTGCAAATCTACGTCGACGACATCATATTCGGTTCCAAGTCGGAGGAACTGTGTGAAAAATTCTTAAATCTCATGAAGGAGAAGTTCGAGATGTCGATGATGGGCGAGATGAATTACTTTCTTGGATTACAAGTGAAGCAGTCGCCATAAGGGATTTTCATCAATCAGTCCAAGTATACAAAGGAGCTCATCACCAAGTTCGGATTGCAGAAAAGTAAGACCACAAGGATCCCGATGAATACTAACTGGAAGATTGAACCTGGAAATGAGGGAAAGCTTGTGGATGCCAGTAAGTATAGAGGGATCATCGGTTCTTTGCTATATCTAACCGCCAGTCGGCCAGACATATCTTACGCGGTTGGAGTGTGTGCTCGTATCTAAGTTCAACCAAGGGAAGCTCACATGTTGGCAGCAAAGAACATCATCAAGTATCTGAAGGGAACTGTAAATGTTGGGTTGTGGTATCCAACCGACAACAATATACAACTGACCAGATACTCAGATGCGGATTTAGCCGGAGATCGGTTGGATAGGAAGTCCACATCTGGACAATGTCAGTTCATGGAAAGCAAGTTAGTTTCGTGGTTCTCCAAGAAACAAGCATGTGTTTCCACTTCGACAACCGAGTCAGAGTACATGGCTGCCGGTAGCTGTTGCATGCAAGTGTTGTGGCTCAAGCAACAGCTGAGAGATTATGAAGTCACAACATGACAGGTTCCTATTCATGTTGATAGCTCAAGTGCCATTGCTATCTCCTTGAATCCTGTTCACCACTCTCAGACGAAGCACATTGACATCCGACATCATTTCATCCGAGACCATATTGAGAAGAAGGACGTATCCATGGAGAAGATTCCAACTGAGATTCAGAGAGCTGATATCTTCACCAAACCTCTAGCCGAAGCGCGGTTCAAGATGTTATGTGATTTACTTGGATTGTTGGATCCATCAGATGAGGAACCAGCTGAGGTGAAGAGATAGATATCCATCTGAAGGCGAAGCTCAGATGAAAAGGGAATCTAAGATGCAGATGACCAACCGAAGACATCAGATACGGATTCCCAACCGAAGACATCAGACGTCAGCTGGACAGACGAACTCGAGTCAGCTGATGGTATGCTGCAACGTTGGATCAGACGTCAACTGAACAGACGAACTCGAGTCAGCTGATGGTATGCCGCAACATTGGACCACAGCTAATTCCAACATCAGCTGACAGGTGAACACAGCTGATTCCGACATCATCTAGTAGGTAACATTTATGGCTAAAGGTGTTATGATCTTAAATGAGAATGTTTGAAATAAATTTAAACATTCCTGAGCATGTCAGTTACATTAAAATAGCCATCTTGCCGCATTTAATGTAAAGTAAGGTTGAACATCAATAGCCTACTTTATAGTGCGACTGGGCAAACATGAAAAACAGTTCACCTTCTCACGCGCTGGTTGGAACTCGGTTCGTGACGTCAAGTCAAAGCTAGTCAACAGTCGTGTGATCACAGCCGTTGATGGATTCGTGCCATTCAACCCTAGCCGTCGATTTCAACTGAGCCTAAAACCTATAAAAGGCGGAAAATCAGGAAGTGATCTCTTACCTTCCTCATTCGTGTTTATCTGCAGTAACTGTTCACTTTCGTCTTCAATTTGTCTCACCAATTTCTGCAAAGTTTGTTTCCTTCCTTCTTATATATCTTCTCAAACTCATTAAATGGCACCCAAAGGAAAGAAAATGGCTTCTTCCGGACATTCTCTAGTCCCCACATCTTATGAAGAATCGTTCGACTTGCTGGTTTCGAAGATACATTTTGAGTAGATTCTCTCAGAAGATGAATTGGAGTCGCCGGAGCTATCTCGCCTCGCCGACACTCTCAGGGAGAACGGCCTACTAGACTGGGCGAAGCTCTTTCCCTCCCACCTGCTCAGGCGCCAGGTCAGAGAGTTCTACGTAAATCTACAGTCGTCCATCGATAGCAGAGATGGCGGCGTTCCAGCCAGAACCATCCGCAGGGTCACCGTCCCCATAGCAGTTTTTGA
This sequence comes from Schizonepeta tenuifolia, assembly GCA_029490685.1. Taxonomy (NCBI): domain Eukaryota; kingdom Viridiplantae; phylum Streptophyta; class Magnoliopsida; order Lamiales; family Lamiaceae; genus Schizonepeta; species Schizonepeta tenuifolia. The sequence continues at coordinate 49,150,758 of CM055956.1, read as the reverse complement.
TTTCCTCCGCCAAATCATTCCCGTAAACCACACCGCCACAGACACGGTTTAAAATATAACCGATGCAGAAGCCGATGCATTTCTGGAAAATGCTCTGATCTTTCCGGAGAAGTTGAAGAGTAATATGCAGAGGACCAAGTTAAAGCCAGAACATCGACTCCTATTCGATGTTGTATCCAAGGTCGTGTTCGGTTACAGCGGAGCTTTCGGAGACATCAGCCGACCGAAGCTCAAGCAGTTGCTGGCTTTGAAACACAAACATGAGATCAATTGGTTCCAGTATTTTCTAAACCAACTGATCTTGGAGAAGCAGAAGATCTCCGAGACCACAACCGAATCAGGAGAGAGACTGTTGAGTGTCAAGGGAACTCTCAACTTCGGTTGCAAAATCTCCGCTCTGATCCTGCTCGCAACCAAGGGTCAGAACATGGTCTGGGAGGACTACGAGAAGACCCCCGTGAAGAAGCTGATGCTGTTCCCAACAGCGAAGAAAGCTCAGGATGTAGTTAGGAGTGTTTATACTCCTAAGGAGAAGAAGGATGCTGTGAAGATAGCTGAAGAAAGGGATACAGTTGAGAAGATGCCACCAGCTGTCAGCCGCCCCACAAAGTCGAAAGCTGCTCGCCGACAACGAGCTGAGTCGGAGAATGAGAAAGCTGAGGAGCCTGCCAAGAAGAAGCTGAGAGTTCGCTTCAAGAAGACGGTGGTAGTACCAGTTGAGGAGGAGCCAGCTGAGGGTACACCAGCTAAGGAGAAGGTACCAGCTGAGGATGTGCCAGCTGAGGGTACGCCAGCTGAGGGTATGCCAGCTGAGGAGGAGGTACCAACTATGGAGGCACCAACTGAGATGGCACCAGCTGAGGAGCCATCCGAGTCGAGCCACTCAGCTGAGACAGCTGCCTTCGAGATCGTTCCTCGCGCTGCTGATGAGGCTGATGGGATGGAAACGGACCTGACCTCGGATGCTTCTTCCTCCTCTGAGGAAATTGAAGACATTCCCACCTCCTCCACGGCAGGAGCTGATGCCGTACCGGCCCAAGAGCCTCTCGCTCTCTCAACCGATCAACAGCCAGAGATTCAGAGCTCATTGCTCGATGCCAACATTGAGACCATCTCTTCGGCCAATGTTGATGAACCTGTTGATACCCCACTCCCCACAGAATCCAATATTCCGAGCTCCCAGCTCGATGTCAATGTTGAGACCACTTCTTTAGCCAACATTGATAAAACCTTTGAACCGATGCCTTATGAGAATCTATCCCCCTCCCCAATCGATGACGAAGCTGATCGTCAGGCTGTTGCGATGGAGCATGAAGTCAAGGTGGCCTACTGCTTCCAGAAGCTGCTCGGGATGTTCCCAGAAGCTCGCGACATGCCGATTTTTGCTACGCTTGGGACCGAGCTGCTGTACCAGTTCGACCTCATCTTCAGTCACTGGTATGTGAAGGAAGATACCATAAGGGTACACAGCTGGAACCAGCTGAAGGCAGACGAGTCACGCATCCGAGATTATTTCAACTACACAAATTTGGAGGTCGCCTACAACAACAAGGTTGCGCTGCTCACGCATCGTCTGGACCTGAGCAAGGCGAAAGGCAAAGATACACGGGAGATAGCTGGACAAGACTGTATTAACTTCCTCGACAACATGCTAATCAAGTTAGCTGAGTTCCTCAGAGGAGGAAGAAGCATCCGAGATAGCTGGACAAGACTGTATTAACTTCCTCGACAACATGCTAATCAAGCCGCCGCCGCAGCGAAGGAAGAAGAAGAGGAGCTTCAACTGTACCTGGCCAACCGTCAAGCCATGGTTACAGTTGAGCAGCCAACTCTGATTGAACACTAAGCTCTAGCTGATCAACCAGCACCCTCAACTGAAGAAATCTGTGAGCTGATAGCTGAGAGGGTGAACCAGCTGAGGACGGAGATGCTTTCCAACTTCCAGCAAAACAAAGAAGATCAGCTGAGGATGTTGGAAGCACAAGAGGGGAAGACCAAGCAGCTGATGGAGGAGAATGTTTCACTGAAGATAAAGCTGGATGAACTCTCCTCCTCCACCAGCCAAGACATTTCTTACGTGAAATCAACTGTTCTGGGGATCAAGTCTGAGTTGAATGTCTTCCAATCCATTTCTAATTCCAACCTGGCCAAATCCCAACAGACTCAGGATGAGGAATGGGAGTCTCGGTTCGAGTCATGATGGGCTGAGTTCATTTCTTTCCAGACTGAGGTAACCGAAACATTCGTTGGATTGAGGAAAGCCGAACAAGAGCGCCATGACTCTGAACTGGAGAAGAAGGTCGGAATAGAGTGCGCGGTCGATGAACTCTTCAACCACATCCAACAAGCCGAACAACAACTCACCTCTCTGGATGGATCAGTAGCAAGCCTTGTTGCTGATGCCAAAAAGGGGGAAGATAAAAAGGGGGAAGAGGAGTTGGATGTTGAGATGCAGGGGGAAGATGAGACCCAGGCTGAAGAAGCTGCAAAATCTCAGCCAAAGAGAAGGACATCCCAGAAGAAGAAGTCCGCTCCCAAGTCAACCGACGTAGGTGGAGCTAAAATGGAAAAAGACTTGGAGCAGGTGGAGCAGTTTGGAGTTTCTTACAACTCCATAGCCGAGATCGCAGCCGAGCTTGATTCAGAACTCGACAGTATCACAACCGAAGAGTGCATTGCTGCTGCCAAGGCTATGGATGTTGCAGAGAAAGATTACATGAATCCTAGCTGGATCAAGAAGTTCGCTGCCAGCCAAGCTCGAACAGTCAACCAGTTCGAGGAGGAACTGGCCAAGATAACCAAGAACCTGGACAGGAACATTGCCTCTCGCAGCCGACGCCGCATTGACAAACATCAAGTTAAGGCTGAAGCCCGGTTGAAGCAACAGAAGCTGCCAGGAAAGGTGAAGGTCCAAAGTCGGTTCAGGCACGTGGACAAGTGGATGCCAGTTGAGTGGAATGAAGACTGGGAGTCATTCAAGTAAGAGTTCGTGAATGACTTCTATTACAGAAAGGTCTTCTCAACTGACGATCCGAGGAAAGCGTTCAAGGAAGCCCTGACCGAGTTGCACTCAGGGGACCCGGGCATGTTCAGCCAGTTCAGACGTGCAATGATAGATGCAAAACTGGATCTGAACACAGTCCCGGTTTCTAAGAAGGTTACCTATCTCCCTCCCTTCCTTCCAGACTCTCGAAACCCCAACCGACAAAAGATATCAGCTGAGGCAAGGCAAGTTTGCAAAGAGCACGGGGTTGACATAGCAAAGGAGTCAGAAGCGAAGCGAGAAATTTTTGTAAGAATTTTTAGCAAGTATGGGCTTAAGTTTTAGCTCAGTTAGTTTTTGAGCAACTGATGTAATTTTTGTTTTTGTGCTTATCTTGTAACCATCAGTTGTAATAAAAACTATTTAGTTATACGATTCAACTTGACGTACAATCTCTCATTGTCCAAGCTCTGAATCGCAAAGTTATTTCAATATCATGTTATAACTGTGCTAACCTTTTGATGTTTTAATCTTATAGACTGTCTAGAATTTCAGTTGAGATTTTGGATAAGTCAGTAGGATTTAGATTAGTTTGCTTTGTATGAATTTTATAAGGGTTTTGGCATCATCAAAAAAGGAGAAATTGTTGGGAAATTTATTAAAGTTTTGATTGATTCCAAAACCAACTGACCCCAACCGAGTAGATGTTGCCAGATCCTAATGTTAGTAGTTAGGCTCGGTGTTTGAGTATTGTTAAGATTTTATCTTTACAGGACTCCAGCTGAAGACAGCAACAAGACTTCACTCGGATAGAACATCAGTTGTAAGAGAGACAACTGAGCGTTCAAAAGATAGAACATCAGTTGTAAGGAAGACAACTGAGCGTTCATCAGATGAGAATTAAAAAGCAGGAAGATGCCAAAGTCAACTAAAGAAGATGCAAGAGAACATTAGTTGTAGATTAGACAACTGAGCGTTCGAAGACAACTAATCAGATACAAGAAAGACAACTGAGCGTTCAGATTCAGAACATCAGTTGTAGGACTCGAACCAAGAAGATCAACAACATGAAGTTCAAGTCAGCTGAGAGTTCAACTGTTAGCACTCAGATAGAACATCAGTTGAAGAACAAGTCAGATGAAGATCGAAACTCTCAACAGACCATCCATTATTGAAAGACTAATGTTGAGATTTGAAATTCAAATAAGGAAGTCACGTGAAGGTTTGACTCTCTGTCATTACCTCATTTGGCCCAACACAAGGCTGTCTCAGATGGAAAGCAGAAGCACGCAGTTGCCAAATCCGGAAAGTCTGCAGAGATGAGAGACAAGCCATCGCTTTCAAAGAACAGAGATCAACAGCTCCTCCAACGGCTAGTTGATTCTCTCCACCTATAAATAGAGGCCTTCATTCATTCATCAAGACTCACGAGACAGACAAGAGCAAAGAGATAGACGAGCGAACATCACCAGCTGAGAGTTCACAACGCATAAGAGCTAAACTGCATTCAAACTCTAAGAACATCATTAGTTGAGAGTTCTAGAGTATTAGATTCTGTCTTTGTTTATTTTCGATCCAACCTTGAGAACATCACTAGTTGCAAGTTCGTAGAGTGTTAGATCATAGCTCACTTTTTGTTCAAGCTATTAGTTGGAACCCCACCCTTTCTCACATCCTCTCAAAAGGATTGTTAGGACCATACTCTTCCCGGAATTGAGTAGATAGGTTGATTGGTACCCGTAAACTAATCTGTAAGGTTGATAAGTACACGTAAACTTATCTCAACGGTTGCAAAGCCCGCGTAAGCTTTGTGGTTTATCCAGAAGAACTTGGACTGAGTTGTGTGGACTCACAACTCCCCGTGGACGTAGGAGTTATCTCCGAACCACGTAAATTCTTGTGTGTTGTGTTTATTTTTCAGTTACTTATTGCATATTCAACTGACTAACTAACCTGCATACAAACTGCATTCTTCCATATCAACTGTCTTGGTTTTTGACCAACCTTGCACTTAAGCGTGAGTTGATTTTATACGAGTTAATTTCCACCACATTCCGCACAGCACTTCACTTCCAGCTGAGTGTTTCTTACTCAGTTGTGATTCCAACTGAGTTGCATTACTCGGTTGTGTTATTTTTAGGGGGTTATTTTTAAAAGCCTTTACTGGTGTATTTCCCCCCCTATACACCAGAACTCGTATCGGGACAATCACAAACAATATCAAGAACTAAAAAATTCCAACTTAAAATTTTCATATGGATCGACTATTTTGGATTTTAGTGCAAAATTTATCCGAATTAAAAAATTCGAGATTCTATAATACCTAGAAAAAATCCATCTGATCGATTTTTCAATCAATTTACTCAAATACGAAAAATCCTTTTCTTAAGCTCAATTTGTTCGACTATTATGGAGTTTTTCCCATAGGAATCCAATTTTAATGATTTCAAGTTCTAATATACTCCAAATAATTTTAATTTTAATAATCTAACCTCATTTTATACTTAGAACACAAGATTTACAAGATCACAAGTTCTAAGACCTATATATAGTTCGAATTTTTCATCTTTTTGGGCAAACAATTTTGTTTCTTTGATTCCTTCTATACTTAAGCTCAATTTATACTAGAAATCATTTACTAATCATCAAACTAAGCAATACTAGCATACAACATCAAAAATCATCTATTTTATACACATATGTAGTTCGAATTTCAAAGAAAAATTTGCATAAAAATTTATACTTCTCATTTTCGCATTTAAACATACTCAAATCATCAAACAACTCTTAACTCTAACAAATATCATCAAAATCATCACAAAATCATCAAATCCTCATTCACATATGTATCAATTTTTTTTATTTTTTTATGGAATAGCAAATAAATTCCTTTCTTCAATTTATCCTCATACTCATGCATGAATATTTATCAATATCATCATTCTTTCATCAATTTCTTAAGAACATAACAAAAACAACAACTCCTTCATACATATATATAAATCGGCATCTTTATAAAAATTAAGGGAAATCGGCATCTTTATAAAAATTAAGGGAAATTCGTACTCTTTCATCTCTTCATTTATCATGCATCCATATCATTCAAAATCAATAATAACATCATAATTTCTAGCATCAAGAACACCCAACAAAATTTCCTAGCTTTCATACTCATTTCCTTCGACTTCTTCATAGGAAAAGGAGATAGAAATTTTCCTCATTCAATCTATCACATAGAAACTCTCAAATAAATTCCTAGAACACAAATCCATCATCATAATCATGATCAAAACAAGAGCAAAGAAATCCCTATTTTTAGCCATAAAAATCGGTAATTATGGGCATAGATGATCAAGATTTGGGACTGAATTTTCATGCAATAAACCATGCTAGGATTGATTTCTAGACTACAAAAACAAACTAAGATGAATACTCCTCCAAGGCTTGAGAGTGCTGAAAATGAAGGGGAGGAAAAAGAGGGTGATCCTAGTCAAGAAATGATCATTAGAACTTGAAGATCAAGAATTCCTCGTTGGATTACTCGTTGGATGATCGATGGCTATTTTTCTCGCAAATCTATACCTTGGAAGTTTAGTCTTCAATGGAGGAATTCATCTTGTATGTGTGTGTATATATAGCCGACGAGAAAGAGAGATGAGAGAGGTAATGATGTCGGCTAAGAGAGAGAAGGGAGAATGATGAGAGAGAGTGGAGAGTGAGGGAGCGTGAGTTGAGATGGAGAGTAGGATAGATTTAATTGAATTTTAGTTGCACCCGGTGGTCAAAAACGCTATATAAATTTCGACGGAAGAAAAAATTATGTGGTGCAATTTAACCCTACTTTTTGGTTAAACTCTCAAATGATTTAAAACTCACCACGACTCTTCCTTGACGTTGGAAAACTCCCTAATTCGTCTCAAACTTTACCAAATAAACTAAGGAATCCAAAAATCCAGTTTTCAAATTAAAATTTCGATCGACGGAGAAAATCTCAGAAAACACTATTCATATTAGGGTTCTTTTCAAATTAAACTCAAATCTTACTCAGATGATCTCAAATGACTATTAAACTCAAACTCATATAATCAGACGAAATTTAGAAAAACTCGATGAATAGTGAAAACTCGGGAAAAGCTACTATTCATCGAAAATTGAAACTTCACAGAATTTTCCGAAATTCAAACTCAAACTCAAACTCATATAATCATGCTCAATTCATTCATCATACAATAGATTCAGATAACATAAATGAGAAAAACCACGTAAAGGCACTCAAGGGCATTTTGGTAATTTCACGAGAAATTTTATTTTCTCGTAAATTTTTATCATATAAAGGCACATGATTAGGGCACATAAACTCAATTAAGACGAACTGAAAGACTTATAAAGGATCTGGGTACTACATCCTCACCACCTAAAAATAAATTTCACCCCAAAATTTGCTAACCTTGAGAAAAAAAGAGGTCGGGAAACTTTTTATTCATTTTATCTTCAAGCTCCCACGTAGCTTCTTCCAGATCATGGTGTCGCCACTTGATCTTGACTAAGGGAATCGATTTCATCCTATGCTGCTAAATCTTAAGATCCAGAATTTGCTCGAGTCTTCCCTCGTAACTCAAGTCGGGCTTTAGAGCTACATCTTCTTAGTGAATCACGTGCTTCAGATCGAACACGTACTTACGCAACTACGATACGTGAAACACGTTATGTGAATTTTCGAAACTTGGCAGCAAAGCTAACCTATACGATACAGCTCCAATCCTTTCCAGGATTTTGTACAATCCTATAAATCTAGGTTTCAGCTTTTCTTTAACTCAAAATCGATGTACTCCTCTCGAAGGAGATACTTTTAAAAAGACTTTACTACTTCCTATCTCGAACTCTATTTCTGATCTTTGATTGTCGGCGTACGACTTCTGCCGACTCTGAGCTTTCTTGATTTTCTCGTGAATCTGACGGACAGATTCTATCATCTCCTCGATTGCCTCGGGTCCTATTACTTTTCTCTCGCCTACTTCGTCCCAGTAGAGCGGAGATCTACACTTCTTTCCATAAAAGGCTTCATAAGGGGCCATTCAAATCTTATTATAATTGATATTGTTGTAAACAAACTCAACTGAAGGCTGAATTTTCTCCCAGTTATCTCCTTTATCTAGCACCACGGCTCTCAACATATCTTCCAGAATTTGGATTGTCCTTTCTGACTGACCATCTGATGAGTCCATATTTTGTGTCTTTTTATTTCCTGTCTTAGGTTGTTTAGATCGAGTCTTTATGTGTGTTTTGTCTAGTTTTAGTGTCTTGGAGGACATATCTTGGGCAGGAGGGTGTTTGCTGCCTTAGGATAATTATGTCTAGCTAAGCTTTTATACTTGGTCTGGGCAAGACAGTTAGGTGTTAACTTATGCTTGAGAGGTCTAATTTGTGCTAGATAATTGCATGCACGTGATCCCGATATGTTAATGAGCTTATTCCAATATGAGATAATATGAATAAGAGGTTAATAGGCCGTTAATCACTTAGGACATGTTAGATCACCAATCAATTCGGAAGTAGGAGCGTTTTCCAACATCTTCTTGATTAAGATCGATTAACATTAGAGGAAGGTGTCTACCCTAGTGGGCTGGACGTGATGATTCCTTGTTGGGCCTTTCTAGAGATAAATTTTCCTTGGGCAAGAAACTGAACGATGACTCCAACAGAGGTATTGCCCAAGGTAGGGAGCCGGCGGTGCGTCGCCAATTAAGTAAGGATAGGTAAGGGAAGGGTTCGTTGAGAACGTGACGAGTAAAAAGGGATCTCGGCATTCAAGTCCTATAACTAATGATACATGCATGTGATGAATATATTTTCACTAATGACCAAGCTAAGGTTTTCACTTAACAATGTCTTCGTCCAGATCAATTCCTTTTTATTATTGATCAAGTTACTTGTTTATTTGAGTTCTCGAATTGGGCAAGAGAGTCCTAGTGACCAAGATAGCAAAACCCAACTTCTCTGAACAGATGGAGGAGGTTTCAAGAGATAGTGACAATCAACTCCTTGTGGATCGACCTTGTACTTACTTGCTAACTATATAGCTGTGAGGATAGGCTACTAATTCATTTTAAGAGTGCGAACCACAGCCTCGTCAAAATTGGCACCGTTGCCGGGGAGCTAATTTTGTAACTGTCTCTTGAGGGAGAGACCCTGTGCATATTTGGCTCCGACCCTGTTTGGATCGACAGTGAATTGAAGTACCATCCTGACCCGGAGAAGTACATCAAGGAGCAGAAGAAGCTAAAGAGGGAAGCTGAAAAACGAGCACGAGAGGAAGAACGAGCGAGTGATGAGGAAAGGTCACCACTACAAACTTCGAATTGCAAACAATCTGAAGAAGAGGAGAAGGCGCGACAACAACCTAATCCTGAGAAGACTCTGAAGGAAATCATGTTTCCAACGGATGTCAATCTGAACCCAGCAGGCATCACTTTGCTCGCTATCACTAACAGTTGGGAGATGAAACACTCTTTGATACAGATCTTGCCCCAAGTTCAGTGATTTGCTCGGAGAGGATCCACAGCGCCACTTACAGGACTTTGAGATGGCAACAAGTACCGTGCACACTGCCGCTGCGGAAAACACACTGAGGGAATACATTCGACTCCTAACATTTCCATTTTTATTGCAAGATGGAGCGACGGAATGGTTGTACCAATTACCTCAGGGCAGCGTAACATCTTGGCAAAAAATGCAGCAGAAGTTTCTTGAGCAATACTACCCCTTTGCCTGGATCCAGAATAGTAGAGCTGCAATCCAGAATATAAAGATGGGCAATGGAGAATCTATCTATGACTACCACTCTAGGTACAAGAAGCTAATTGCAAGGTGCCCTCAGCATGGTTTGAGTGACAAGGATTTGATTAATGCTTTCATAAATGGGCTGAGGCAATCTGAGCGGGACTGGATCAATGCAGCCTAAGGAGGCAATGTTATCAACAAACCACCCAGTGAAATCTTCAAATAATTCACTGAGATGGCAGACAGGAAGAGAAACCAAGATGAGACCATCGTGCCCAGGACGCACGAGCCGACTAACAGTGATCCCAAATTTGATATCCTGGTCTCTATGATGAAAGAGATGATGAACCAGAACAAGAATAATGCTAATGGGAATGAGAACCCTAGACAAATCCTGAGGAAGAGGGTTATGAAGTGTGAACCTTGTGTTGCCAATATCCACCCCACTGATAGGTGTCCATCATTGTATGAGGATGAATAAATCAATGTAGTTGGGCAACCGTACCAACAAGGAGATGCTGGGCAGAGAAGGAACTTCAACAATGGACCTTGGAGGCCTAATGACAATTTGATATATGGGAATAACAACTATCTGAATGCACCTCAACAAGGGAAACTACCACAGCAACCCTACGTACCTCCACATAATAGAGATGAACCAAGAGATACCCTGAGGAGTGAAGTGGAGAGACTTGCAGCTGAACAAAGGAAGGGGTATCAAGAATTGGATAGTTTTCGCATGGAGACAAGGGGAGGCATGAGCGATATTAATGGAACATTGAGCCACTTGGTAGAATCAATATCTCAAATCAAGTCAATGCTTAATGGAGGAAAAGGAGAACTACCATCTCAAGTTGAGATAAAGAAGGCTCAAGTGAATGCTATCACATTGCGTAGTGGAGCCAAGTTGCCTGAAGTAAGAGTCCCTGACCATTATGAACCTCAGAAAGCTGCATCTGGGCAACAACAGTCTCTTGGGCATGATATCGATCTGGAACAAGAAGAAGAGGCTGAACCAGAAAGGTATGAAGAGGCACCCATGGGATCAGATGATGTTGATGACCTATGGCAAGAATTATCAGTGGAGAAAAGGGCACAAGTTGAAAGGGAAGCAGCAGACATAAGAAGGAAAGCTAAGCTCGATGATGCCGAAATCAGAGCTAAAGCAATGAAGGAGGCTGAGAACGTAATCAAGGCCAAACCTTATGAACCAAAAGCTCCTTACCCAGGACGGTTCACGAAGGATAAGGAACCTCAAGAGATGAAGGAACTGACCAAAATGTTCCAGAATGTTGAGGTCAACATACCCCTCTTGACCGCTTTACAATCTATGCCCAAATGTGTCAAGTTTTTGAAGGAGTTATGTACAAGGAAGATCAAGTACACAGACGATCCAAGGTTCAGTGAGAATGTATCAGCAGTGTTGCAAGGCACCCCCATGCTGACCAAATGTACCGACCCTGGGATGTTCTATATCCCTTACATCATTGGAGAGATGAAGATTGAGAAGGCTATGCTGGATCTTGGGGCATCGATTAATGTTATGCCCAAATCGATGTATGATGATCTAAGGATGGGACCACTCAAACCAACAAGAGTGGCAATCCAACTAGCAGATAGGTCTACTGTATGGCCTGAAGGGATTTTAGAAGACGTCTTGGTCAGGGTAAGGGACTTAATTTTTCCAGCTGATTTCTACATCTTGGACAAGGGGAGATCATCACAAAAGGCGCCAGTAATGTTGCTAGGAAGATTGTTCTTGAAGACCGCTCGCACAAGAATCAACTGTGATACGGGAAGCTAACATGTGAATTCGGAGGAGAAGTTGTGTCATTCGACATCTACAACACCAGCAACCTAGTGACACGAAGCTGGTGCATAGCTGTCACACCCCGACTCCCGAGGTGCGACGTACTAACACTAACACTACTCGACCATCTATCAATCAACTCAAACACGGGGAAACATGCTCGGGGAATGCAAGGGAATATCAACGGAAAGCGGTAACATTAAAACATGTTTTTAAAGATATGACAAAATAACAGTCGAGCATGTATAATTTTCATATCAATTCGAATAGGATAAGTATTTCAAGTCAACGAGAACGAGATTCATCAAAGCAATAAAAGACATCGAGCACATCGCTCGGAATTAGAAAAAGTATCAGAGTATAGATTAACAGAATTTCAATTCAAAAAGTCGCAGCGGATAACTCGACTTAATCCCAACAATCACATATATGAAGACATGCAATTGCCAGTCCGACATTCAACTCGACTCCACAAAAACACCACACCACCAAGCCGTCCTTGCCATCACCATCCTGCTAACCTGCACGTTTAGAAATACATGTAGGGCTGAGTACTTCGTACTCAGTGAAGACATGCCAAAAATATTTGAAAATTTTGCTCTTAGAGCTATAATAATTGAACTTGCCTTGTCGAATCATCACAAGTATTAATGCAATTTTAAACGGTTTTACTTGTGAATGCAAAAACATTTTCTTTTGAATAGACTGCGCAGTCAAAACCTAATATATATACTCAACAATATGCATCATTTGCCATAATCTCACTTTCTGTGCCGAGAAGTAGGCCTCCTTCTCGAACACTGTGACCGGCCCAACCGAAGCAAGGCTCACAGTCACCTCAAACAATTAATATACCACACGTGGGTTTCCTACCTTTCACAGAATAATAATATCTTAAGCGATGATAACACATACTAAAAATCAAGTAAAAACGGCAAGTCAATTGAACTTTAAAACTCACATAATAATACTCAATAATCATAATAGCATTCATCGATAGTTTTGGTTTTAGAAAAGCCCACCTGCCTTCCGACGATTTGCTAGGCGGCTTACTTGCTAATTGACCTCGCTACTTTTCCGTCCCGCTTGATCCTTCACAGTTTGACATCGATTAAGAAAAATGAACACTGATCTCTTCTAAATAAATCTCATTTCTCAGTTCTCGTTCTCGACTCTCAATTATTAAATAATTTATCTCGTACTTTCGCGTTAAAACATTAATGCTACTCGTCATCGCTTCCGCTATTCTCTTTACTTTAAGAAATGTCATCTATCTAAACTCTATTACTCGGATTCTTTCTTGCATTCTCAATCAATTTTTGGTTCGATTATCGACACATTAACTCAATAATTTTGCATACAAATGCATACTCAACAATTGTTCATGTCATTATTGAATCATAACGTTTCACTCAAGCATATTGATTCAATCACATTGTAACTCAAAATAAATCAAACATGTTATCACATATTCGACTTCACACTTCAAGACACATTAACAATTACTCGACTTTTATTTTAGAAAGATACTTAATTAAATTCTCGAATTTAAATTCTTTCTTCTTTCAAATAAATTCAAATATTAAGAATTCTTCTTAATTAAAACTCAAATAATAAATTTATACTTCTCGACTCGATATACGACACTTATTTCAAAACACGTCGTCTTTCTCAACTACACATATACGTATTCACATATGCATTATTTATTTCTTACTCAATTATTATTACTAATTCTCCTTATATTCAATTAAGCTCTTAAGAAATAAAAATTCGTCTTCAATTTTTTACTCGACTCTTATTCTCGTCTCAAGACTAGATTTTCAATTATGAACAATTCATAATAATTATTCAAGCACTTGTTATTTCATTTATTTTTAAAAGCTCGTCTTTCTTTAGTATTTTCATACTCTATCATTTCTTATTTAATTAAGAAATTACCTTTTTAATTATTTATTCTTATTCCAAAACTTCTCGATTAACTTTACGAGTACACGAACTCAACTCGATTAAATCCTCTCCTCGATTACTTATGCTCAACTCGATAATTATTACTCATATTATTTTTTTATTAATTCTCGTTCATTTGAACGACTAATCTCTTAATAACTCGACTAAAAATTTATGCTCGTTTTATAACTCTATTTCTCGATTATTATATCCTCTAATTTTTTTTCTCTATCTAAGTCTCAATTACTTATTTTTTTCTAATCTCGATTTATTTAACTCGATTAACTCTTTTCTCGACTCTAATTATTTAACTAAGGAAATTACTTTTCCTTTATTAATTTCTAATTTATAACTTATTACTTAATTTATAATTTTTCTCTTTTTATGTTCTATTTAATTTTATTCAAACAAATATCTTGAATATTTTATTATTTTAATAGCTAATTTCTTTTTGAATTAATTTTATTGAAATTCAAATCTTCAAACTTCTCACCAAGAACACCTAGAACACCTACTAGGTATTCTTCTCTATATTTTTTCGATTTTTACTCTCATTTTAAGCTTAAAACTTCATTCTTTTCATCTCATTAAATCTTATTATCATCTAGGATTCAAAATTCACAAACATAACATACATTTAAACATCATTCTATAAAAAATCATCATGATCTTCATAACTTTATAAAAATTATTTTTCTCCAATATACTCATTCACAATATACTCAAAAACATAAATCAATCATCAAATCAACAAATACTCAAGAAAATCATATTTCTCCTATTTTTGCCAAACTTTCAGTGTTAGTCAAAAATTAGGGGTTTTAGTTTTTCTTTTCTCTTTTACGCATAGATTAAATCCTAAGGTTTAATTCTCCTATCGATTTTCTCACTCGATCCTCACCTCGAAAAATCCTAGTTTTGCCTAAGCATAAATTAAATCTCATGCATGCATGTTTCTCTTTTTCTTTAGGGATTAGGGAGATACATATATACAAGTAATCAAATAGATTAAACCTACTTTAAATAATTAAATGGAACTCCTCCTCTTGATCTCCTTGGAACCGAAAATGATGGAAATTAGGGCTCAAACTCTTGGCTTGGATTTCTCATGAAAGATCTCATCTTGAACCTCAAGAAAAATGAAACAAAAATAAATCATCCATTCTAGGGCTTAAGTGCCGAAATTTATAGAAATAGAGGGATGATTATTTTGATTTTAAACTCAAAAACTTGAAGGATTATTACCTTTCTCTTTAGGGTATGAAAGAACTAGAAGATTGATGATGGAAATCTCTTGAAACTTGAAGGCTTGGAGCTTGTATCTTGAGCTTTCATGGAGGAATCATCTTGTGTGTAGTGTGTGTGTGTTACAGTTTTGAGATGGAAGAGAGGGAGTGATATTTTACTTCTTTTCTTATTGGAGAATTTTTGAGAGAGAGTAGAGAGTGTTTGATGCATGAATGAATTGATGAAATATTTAGCTTATTTAGTAAGACATTGAAAAATTTTAAGAATATAATCATTATATTCTTATAGGTTTTGACAAATAGGTAAGCTAGAGAGATATTAGGGAAAGAGAGAGGTGATGTCGGTGGGTGTGGGGGAGAGATGGGAGAGATGTTCTCTGACATATATAATTTCGTCCGTTTGAAAAAGTATTCCGGATAAAAAGTCCGTGTTATTTCATTTATGCTGAAAACGGTTCTAATCTCTTCTCGTCTCGTTTCCGACACTAAAAAAATCTCAAACCTATCTCACGTCCCACTAAATAAATCAAGGATTCCGATTATCTAATTTTTAGGTCTAAATTCCAAATAACGAAGAAAACCTAAAAATTAGTCGGCTAATTAATCCGTTAAGGATTAAATTCTTATAACTTTCTCAAGTTATTTCGGATAAGCTTCTAACATATCTCAATGACCTTAGAATTAATTCTAGGTTCAAAAGACACTAATTAGGTCAATTTCTAACTTCATTGGTGAATAGTATTTTTTCGGTTATTGATACTATTCACTTAAAAGTAAAAATTCTCGGAACTCTCTGAAAATCAAACTCATGCTCAAACTCATATAGATAAACTCAATCAATGCATCACATCCTCAAATCAAGTAATAAAATCAAATAAACTCACGTCAAAGCACATAAGGGCATTTTGATCTTTTCAATCATTTCAGTTTACTTTAGAAAAAAATTTATTTCTCAAGACTCGTTATTTATTTAGAACGCACTCAAGGACTTACGAAAGTTCGGGGTATTACATCCTCACCCCCTTAAAAAAATTTCGTCCTGAAATTTACTAACCTTGCGAAAACAGCTCGGGATATTTTGCCCTCATCTTTTCTTTGAGTTCCCATGTGGCTTCTTCGAGATCATGATGACGCCACTTGATTTTCACTAAGGGAATCGATTTCGTTCTAAGCTACTGAACATTACGATCTAGAATTTTCTCGGGTTTCTCCTCGTAGCTTAAGTCGGACTTCAATTCTACATCCTCTTGGCGTATTACGTGCTTTGAATCGAAGACATACTTCCTCAATTGCGACACGTGAAAAACGTTATGTGAATTCCCAAAACTGGGAGGTAACGCTAATCTATATGATACAGATCTAATCCTCTCAAGGATTTCAAACGGTCCTATAAATCAAGGTTTTAGCTTTCCTTTAACTCCAAAACGATACACTCCTCTCGAAGGCGATACCTTCAAGAACACTTTACTTCCTACTTCGAATTCTAACTTGGATCTTCGGTTATCGGCATACGACTTTTGTCGGCTCTGAGCTTCCTTAATCTTTTCGCGAATCTGATGCACATATTCTATCATCTCCTTGATCGCTTCTGGCCCTATCACTTTTCTCTCGCCTACTTAGTCCCAATAAAGCGGCGATCTACACTTTTTCCCGTAAAGAGCTTCGTAAGGGGCCATTCCTATCGTATTCTGATAACTATTATTATAGGCAAATTCGATAAGAGGTAAGATTTTCTCCCACTCATTTCCTTTGTCTAATAAAACAGCTCTTAACATATCCTCAAGAATTTGAATTGTTCACTCGGATTGACCATCGGTCTTGGGATGATAAGCAATGCTAAACTGCAACTGTGTTCCCAATTCTTTCTGGAAACTTTCCCAAAAACGGGCAGTGAACTTCGAATCTCGATCAGAGGTAATCATACTCGGCACTCCGTGCAATTTTATGATTTCCTTAACATAAATCTGAGCTAACTTGTCTGATCCATAGGTGTGTGGAATAGGTATGAAATGAGCAGACTTTGTTAATCTATCCACGATCACCCATACAATTGTGTTTCCTTTTCTCGACTTTGGTAATCCTGTCACGAAATCCATCATGATTCCATCCCATTTCCACTCGGGGACTGGTAGAGGCTGCAACAGTCCATACGGTCTTTGATGTAAGGACTTCACTTGCTGGCAAGCTAAACATCTTTTAACGAACAATGCCACATCCATTTTCATTCTGTTCCACCAAAACTGTTGCTTTAAGTCTTGGTACATTTTCGTGCTACCGGGATGGGCTGTGTACGGGGTTTCATGTGCTTCACTCATTATCTCATTTCTTATCTTTTCGTCGTTAGGCACACAAATTCTTCCTTGATACAATAAGGCATTATCGCTCGATTCTAAGAAATCCTTAACTCATTCACTTCTCACCTTCATCCTCAACTTTTCTAAATCTTCATCTCTTCTCTGACCTTCTATGATACGAGTTCTCAAATCTAGCGTTACTACTAAAGTAGCAATCACTTGCTCTACTGTTGCTGGAGGCACAATCACTTCAATTCTCATCTTTCCGAATTCTTCGATCAACTTGACTTCATCACTTAGCAAGAATCCTAATTCGGTTTCTTCCAAATTTTCCTCCTTTCTTTTTCGACTTAGCGCATCAGCTACAACATTAGCTTTACCGGGATGGTAAGATATCTTGCAATCGTAATCTTTTACCAACTCGAGCCATCTTCTCTGTCTCATATTCAACTCCTTCTGCTCGAAGAAGTACTTCAAACTTTTATGATCTGAAAATATTTCACACTTGGCTCTATAAAGATAATGTCACCAAATCTTCAAAGCATGCACGACGGCTGCTAATTCCATGTCATGAGTTGGATACTTCTCTTTATGGGGTTTGAGTTGTCTTGAAGCATATGCAATCACTCTTCCATCTTGCATTAGAACACATCCTAATCCTTGGGCTGATGCATCAGTATAGATGACATAATCTTTTTCTGGCTTGGGAAGGGCTAATACTGGAGCTGTAGTTAATCTTGTCTTGAGCTCTTGGAAACATCTTTCACATTCTTCCGTCCAGTCAAACTTTGTTTCTTTCTTCAACAAGTTCGTCATTGGCTTTGCAATTTCGGAAAATCCTTCTATAAATCTCCGATAGTAACCTGCTAAACCAAGGAAACTACGGATTTCATGCACTGACGTCGGGGATTTTCAATCTTGCACAGCTTTCACCTTTTCTAGATCCACTTTAATTCCTTCGGACGAAACAACGTGTCCTAAGAAATTTACTTCCTTCAGCCAAAATTCACACTTACTGAATTTGGCATACAACTTCTCAGATCTTAGCTTTCCAACACGATTCTCAGATGCTTCTCATGTTCGGCTTCATCTCTCGAATATACCAAAATGTCGTCAATGAAGACAATCACAAATTTATCCAAATATTCGTGAAAAATTCTATTCATCAGATCCATGAATACTGCTGGAGCATTTGTCAATCCAAATGGCATTACTATGAATTCGTAATGTCCATATCTCGTCCTGAACGCAGTTTTTGGAATATCTTCTTGTCTGATCCTCAATTGATGGTATCCAGATCTTAAGTCGATCTTGGAGAAAACGCCGACTCCTTTCAGCTGATCAAACATATCATCTATCCTTGGTAAAGGATACTTGTTTTTGAGCATAATCTTGTTAAGTTCTCGGTGGTCTATGCACATTCTTAAACTATCGTCCTTTTTCTTCACAAATAGGATCGGAGCTCCCCAAGGTGATACACTTGGTCGAATAAAACCCAAGTCTAACAACTCTTGCAACTGGATCTTCAATTCTTGGAGTTCCTTTGGAGCCATTTTGTACGGAGCTTTTGATATCGGGGCTGATCCTGGTTCCAAGTCAATCATAAACTCCAATTGTCGATCAGGGGGTAATCCTGGTAATACTTCTGGGAGCACGTCCTTAAATTCTCTCACTATAGGCACATCATCGATACTCAACTCTTGATTCTAATCTTTATTCAAATAGACTAGATACACTTGTGTATCTCTCCTCCTCATTAACTTCTGCGCCTTCATAGCTGAAATTATCGGCATACTCTTCCTCACTCTCCTCTCGACTCCGAAGACTACGGTTGGCTCTTCTCCAGGGGGTTGAAACGAAATTTGTCTCAAATCACAACGAATCGTCGCAAAATTCTCAGTTAACCAATCCATTCCTAGGATTATATCTACGTCCCACATTTGGATTAAATTTAGGGATTTCGCTAACAACTTGCGATTTCCGAATTCAAATTCTAAGTTCAAGCAAACATGTGAAACTAACGCAGATTTTCCTAAAGGGGTTGCGACACTAAGCACCTAGTTCGATTCTTCTACTTTCAAATCTAGGTTCTCTACGCAAATACTAGATATAAACGAATGCGAAGCACCCGTATCGAACAAAATAATAACAGGTATGCTGTTAAGGTTTTTCATACCTGCTAAATTTCCTTTGTCTTTAGCTGCCGGTTTCTGCTCAATCGCGAAGGCTGTATGAAAATGCGGGGACTCTTGCTGAGGAGGTTATTGCTTTGGCTGCTGCGGCTTATGCTGATACTGAATGAACTTTTGCGGTCGAGTTGCCTCAACGGATTTCATCTGCGAAGGCTGAAACTGGTTTGGCCTTCCGCCACTCATTCCTTGCTGCTTACTCGGGCACTGGTTTGAGAAATGACCAAGCTAACCACAAGTATAACAGACATTACTCCCAATCTTGCAGATGCCTTGATGCATTCTGCCACACTTCGGACAAGGAGGGAGTCCTTGAGGTCCTACAGGTATATTACTTCGGTTGACCTGTGGAGCTTTTGCTTTCTAAGGTTGTTGGGATTGCTGCTGGCTTTTCCTTTGCCAATGTTTCTTACTTGGGTGGCCTCCACCACTCCGTTTTCCCTTTCTCTTACCATGCTGACCAAACTGAGATTGATGGGTAGTTACGGTCGTCGTCGTCTGGCTTTGAAATTGAGGATTCGCTAAAGAATGCGATCCTTTCTCCGACTGCATGGCCAACTCCATATCTAAGGCTCGGTTCAAGGCTTCGGCATAAGTTAGACCACTCTGACTGGCTAGAACTACTCGAATATCCTGTCATAACCCTGCTCGAAACAACTCGCACATTTTCTCATTGGTATCTACCTTATCAGGCGCGAATCGAGCTAACTCGCAAAACTCTCGATCATACTCGGCTACAGTTTTCTTTCCTTGCCTCAGATTGGCAAATTCATTCGCCTTCTGTTTACGATAACTCCTATGCACATACTTCTCATACAAGGCTTCTTTGAACTGATCCCAAGACAAATTCTCACGTTCTTTTGGGGTATACATCCTTTGTCTTGCTTCCCACCAGTAGTCGGAAGTTCATTTCAACTGATACGTCATACACTCTAGACGTTCACGATCGGTGCAACGAAAGAAATGAAAAATTCGCTCGAGGGAACGAATCCAGTCTTCGGCTTTAGCCAGACTGCCTTTACCATCAAAAGTTGGGGGATTCTGGCGAAGAAAAAGTTCTTCAACACGTCGCTCATTTGGAGGGGGCGGAGTAGGATCACGCTGTTCCTCTTGATCATCTCTAATATTTCTATTTCTTCGTCTTGGCGGCATTCTAAAGAAATGCAAAAGAAAAACTTTAGCCTCTCAAATAAACTAACTCACTCAGGACCTTTCTCGATTCTGAAAATATTTTCTTTTTGAAAGGAATACGATTCTCAATCGGTACTTATCAACATAAATAAGAAGCAATTTAATAATCATCATCGTAGATACATATTCTCAACACAATTTTTTTCTCAAACAAGTCAATCATATTCATAATAAAAATCTCAATCATTACATCGATATTCACATATTCTCAAAATAAAGCCTTCTCATTACTCAAGACATTCATGTACTCACATAATATAACTCATTCTCTACATTTAAATTCCTCAAGCATAAGTTATTTGATCAACTCATTTTCATCTCAATCATTAGTTATAGATCTCGTATACTCGGTTTGATTTAATTACTCGGGAGACTCAAAGTTGATTTTGATGACCTAATGGCTCATCTTTTTAACTTCACTCGATAGCAGCCTCTTCTGAGGACTTTAAATATAATAGGGATTAGATATTTACACAGAAAATTTCCCTATTCTTACTCGATAACTAGCATTCTAATCGAACTACACGAATTCTCACTTTATGTTCGATCCTTACTTAACTGACTCCATATAGTTCCACGAATAATTACATCACTGCATAAGTTAAATAGAGTTTGACTCTCAACACAAAACGATAATACTACTCGAATTCCACAACTTTATTGGACTAATTCTACACATTAGAATCATCTTCTCTTGGACCATTATCATCGTATTGTTCCGCATTGGAATCTCCTACAACATTCTCCTCGGGGTTCTCTTCTTCCTCGGGATCTTTCTCGGGATCCTCTTCCTCTTCTTCCTCTTCCTCTGCTGCATTCACTGCAGGTTGTCCTCCTCCCTCAATATCGTTCATGGCGTTAAAACGCTCAAGTTCTATTGCTCCCGTTTCTTCCTCGTAATCCTGGAGGGTATAGTTAAGTGCAGCTAATTCGGATTCAACCCAAGACGGGGTTCGGGATTTTCCTCACAACGAAGATAAGATGCTATATCGACAGGGGCACCAAACTGGGATTCATACTCATCGTTGGGCCTCACTACAGAGGTAGGGGCGAAGGTATAGGGAACAGGAAAGAAATCATTGGGTAGAGCTTGAAGATATCCTCTTCCCACAGTCGCTGCAGCTGTTGGCTCATCCTCGTTCTCATCATCATTGCCGTTACCAGAATGGGCTGGCCTAGAAGGCTCTGCTTTGGGCTGAACTGGAGGAGATGCTTGATAACGACGCATATACGTTGCAAACTGATTATCTAGAGGCGACGGAATTCCATTAGAGTCATGGTATCCGTTTTGCTGCAAAGTTTGTGAGCTAGACAAGGTAGAGGGGTCAAAAGCTCGGATTGGAAGCACACCATTCAGATACGGATAATCTTGATAAGGAGCTCTAGGTTTGGGTTCAACTCGCAGCGGCGAAGGAACACGAGGGGGAACGGGACCATCCTGAAGGATTGGTGGGGGATTGCGGACAATACCGATTTGCACATTAGGAACGTTGTCCTCGTACGGCTCTGGCGGAGGGGCGCCGTATTGCATGTACCGATCTGAGATTGTGGAGATAAACGCATTAACATCTCCGTAAAGGGTTCCGTCAAGATATCGGTAACCTAGGAATCGATGGACAAAAGATGCTGCCCAGTCTCTCCATTCGCGAGGCAATGCTTGAATTAGATGGGTCATGCCCTCTAGCGGCCCGATGTCCAAATACTGTACTTTTTCCCATATCTTGTGGTAGCGTGCCAGAAATTTAGCTAGAGATTAGTTATTCATTTTCCTCACATGCCGGTATTCCTGCATCTAATCATTGTCGTCCATCATATACGAATTTTAAACGAATTAAGCACACTTAAATAGTTAAACAAGTGTGCTAGAATTTTCAACCACCACATACTCATTTTTGCTTTCCAAAGGGGTAATTTCGCTCATGGTATCGGGCAATTCCAATTCACGTAACCTCTTGCACAAACGTTTCATCCTTTCCAATTTTTCCACACAAAACACACATTAGGGAGGACATTCTAAAGTAATCTAGTTATTCAATCAACTTAATATGCTTTTATCTCTAGACATCATAAATCATAAATAACTCAAAACCTCAACAACTTGATAACCCATTTCTCACTTTAAACTCAAAAAGCTTTAGAAAATAAGACGTACCTGGTTGCCGGATGAGATGGAGGATTGCTTGGTGTGTTTTACCGACTCAGATAAGTCTAGGAAATAAATCTAGACTCGACTCATCAAAGTATATCAGACCTCAGAGCAGTCAAACCTGCTATGATACCAACCTGTCACACCCCGACTCCCGAGGTGCGACGTACTAACACTAACACTACTCGACCATC
This sequence comes from Schizonepeta tenuifolia, assembly GCA_029490685.1. Lineage (NCBI taxonomy): Eukaryota > Viridiplantae > Streptophyta > Magnoliopsida > Lamiales > Lamiaceae > Schizonepeta > Schizonepeta tenuifolia. The sequence goes on along the minus strand of CM055956.1, from coordinate 49,127,974 downwards.
TATCAATCAAATCAAACACGGGGAAACATGCTCGGGGAATGTAAGGGAATATCAACAGAAAGCGGTAACATTCAAACATGCTTTTAAAGATATGATAAAATAACAGTCGAGCATGTAAAATTTTCATATCAATTCGAATAGGATAAGTATTTCAAGTCAATGAGAACGAGATTCATCAAAGCAATAAAAGACATCGAGCACATCACTCGGAATTAGAACAAGTATCAGAGTATAGATTAACAGACTTTCAATTCAAAAAGTCACAGTGGATAACTCGAGTTAATCCCAATAATCACATGTATGAATACATGCAATTGTCAGTCCGACATTCAACTCGACTCAACAAAAACACCACACCACCAAGCCGTCCTTGCCATCACTATCCTGCTAACCTGCTCGTTTAGAAATACATGCAGGGCTGAGTACTTCGTACTCAGTGAACACATGCCAAAAACATTTGAAAATTTTGCTCTTAGAGCTATAACAATTGAACTTGCCTTGCCGAAGCATCACAAGTATTAATGCAATTTTAAACGGTTTTACTTGTGAATGCAAAAACATTTTGTTTTGAATAGACTGCGCAGTCAAAACATAATATATATACTCAACAGTGTGCATCATCTGCCATAATCTCACTTTCTGTAACAAGAAGTAGGCCTCCTTCTCGAACACTGTGACCGGCCCAACCGAAGCAAGGCACACAGTCGCACTCAAGGACTTACGAAAGTTCGGGGTATTACAATAGCATTGATCATATTGACCAGATGGTGGATGAGTTCTGGCCAGAAATAAAAATTTAAGATAGGATGGATGTAGCTCTACAAATTAGCTTAACAGAGGTTGTTGCCCAAGACGGGTCTGTTGAGCTAGTAGAAGGAGTTCATTACTTAAGATCGGATGTAGAACCAGGAAGGAGAGTAGAACCATTGATGATACCTACACTGAAGCAAGAAGATAGATTGATGCCATCCATAGAGAAAGCACCCAAGTTGGAGTTAAAAGCACTACCTAGCCACTTGAAGTACGTCTACTTGGGAGAAGAAGAGACACTACCAGTGATCATAAGTGCGGAGTTGTCTATCGAGGAAGAGGAACGCGTGAAAGAAGTCCTGGTGGAGTACAAGCTGGCCATTGGTTGGACATTAGCCGACATAAGGGGCATAAACCCCACTGTGTGCAGACACCACATCTTGATCGAGGAGGATGTTGTGCCCATTAGAGATCCTCAAAGAAGACCGAATCCAACAATGAAGAAGGTAGTGATGAAAGAAATCTTGAAGCTGTTAGACCTTGGGATCATCTACCCGGTCTCTGCTTTGAAGTTCCTCATAGCCAAGAAGGAGACCAAGCCCAAATTCATAAGGTGGATCCTGTTGCTTCAGGAATTCGATTTGGAAATCAAGGACAAGGCTGGAACTCAGAATCTAGTGGCTGGTCATCTGATTCGCATCATCCAACAAGAAGAAATCGAGCCAATCAAGGAGACTTTTCCAGACGAACACCTAGCTCTTGCCCAAGACAACCCAGACCCATGGTATGCCGACTTGTGCAACTATATTGTCTTAGGACGACTTCCAGGTAATCTTAGCCTATATCAAAAGAACAAGTTGAAGGTGGAGAGTCGATACTACATATGGGATGAACCATATTTGTGGAAAATGTGTACTGACCAAGTTATCCGTAGATGTGTTGATGAGAAGGAACAAGCGAGCATTCTCGCACATTGCCATTCCAAGGTGTGTGGGGGACATTCTGGACCAAAAAGGACTGCAAAAAAGATATTGGATTGTGGGTTTTATTGGCCCAATATATTCAAAGACAGCTTCGAGTGGTGCAAACGATGCGTTCAATACCAGAAGGAGGGAACCATTGGCAAGAGGAATAAAATGCCCATGACCCCAGTCATGCCTGTGGAAGTATTTGATATATGGGGAATGGATTTTATGGGGCCATTGCCCAACTCAAAAGGGAATCTCTACATTTTGTTGGCAGTAGACTACATGTCTAAATGGGTGGAGGCCAAGGCAACATCAACCAATGACTTAAAGGTGGTTGTGGAATTTCTCAAGAGCAATATCTTTAGCCAGTTTGGTGTGCCAAGGGCAATCATTAGTGATCAAGTAACGCACTTTTGCAATGGAGCTGTCAAGGGATTGATGAGTAGATATGGAGTATACCATAGGATTTCGAATGCTTATCACCCTCAAGCAAATGGTCAAGCTGAATTGTCTAATCGCATCGTGAAGGCCGTCTTGAGAAAGACTGTTAGCCCAACACAAAAGGATTGGAGTTTACATCTTGAGGATGCCTTGTGGGCATATAGGACAGCGTTCAAGACCCCATTTGGCATATCACCCTATAGAATAGTCTTTGGCAAGATGTGCCACTTACTTGCCTGTGGAAATAGAGCACAAAGCATATTGGGCAATTCAGAAGATGAATTACGATTGGGATGAAGCTGGCCAAGATAGGAAGCTTCAATTGCAAGAACTCGACGAGATCAGACTCAATTCATATGATAGTGACGTGTTGTACAAAGAAAGGATGAAAAAGGCTCACGATGCGTTGATCAAGGTTAAGAAGTTTGAACCTGGGCAACAAGTACTTCTATACCAGTCCAAGTTTAAACTCATGTCGGGGAAGCTATCAACTAAGTGTGTTGGTCCATTCGTAGTACATGCTACATATCCAAGTGGGGTTGTGGAAGTGATGAATGCGAGCACGAGAATGATTTTTAAAGTCAATGGAGAAAGATTGAAGGCCTTCTTCGGCCAAGCCTTGGAGAAACCAGAGGAATACTTGAAATTCCTCTATGAGATGGAGCCCTAACTTAGGGAAGGAGGACGTCGTGCCCACGACAATAATTGGGGCACTGGCTAGGAGGCAACCTGGTATGATTTTCAATTTTGCATTTCGTTTCTTTTAGTTCCTTTACAAAAAAAGGGGGGGGAGGGGGGGGGGAGATAGGGGATTAAAATAGCCATAATTTTGACGCACACACTTTGCGTATAGCAAAGTAATGGACGTAGAAAGGTCACGACACTAACACTCAACAAACATGAGTTATTCGCCTACCTCACCACATATTTTGTTCACTCAACAGACACAAAACAAACACAACACTAAGACACTAAACACAAATAAAAACACAAAAAAAAAATACTACACAAACAAACATGAGGACATAATTAAGCAGAAGGATCATAAGCTGACCCTATTTTCAGGTGGCGGGCAAGGCTGTTGAGAGTAGCCTGCATAGTCAGTTGCCCATTCCATAGCTCCTTGAGCAACTCCTCTGTCTTACCCAGCCTCTCCAGTACTTCCTTCAGTTGAACAGAAGATGATTCAATCTCCTCCTCATCATCTTCTTCCTCCTCCTAAATCGCGGACTTCTTGGCCAATCTAGCTAACTTCTTGGGTGGCAAGCGGGCTGAAGCTGGATGATCCTTCTCATGCACCTCCAACAGGTGCCACCCCTTTCCATGCTTCACCACCTCCTTCATCCTGCTCAACCTCTTCATGTTGAGCACGTCAGCCGGTGTCACATCAAAGTCCTTCACCTCATCATGGAGTTCCAGTCCCTCGATATAGGCCGTCACAAAGTGCCCACATGAGTACTTCTAGCTCGCCTTAGCCACCACTGCCCTTAGTTGCTCCATCAAGAAGGCTGCAAAGTTCAGCCTTTTCCTGGTCAACATACAGAACAGTATGTACACCTCCTTGTTGGCCAGTGAATTCCCGCTGTCTCCCTTGCCAAACATGTTGTAGGCAAGAATCCTATGAGCAATACAGAGGGCTGGCGTCTTCAGATCAGAGGCACTGTTAACTACCGACTTGAACTTCGTTCCCATGCTGACCTCCTTCCACATCTGGATCCATTCCTTCTTGGGCAAGTCCACTGGCACCTTCTTGCCTACCCTTCTAAACTCCAGTCTCTACAACTCCATCATCGTGGCGAACCCCAAAATCTGGTTCAAGTCATTTAGCCCAGCCGCATAAGGCTGCCCATTCATCGCAAACTCGATCGAGGCCGAGTTCCCTTCTCCATCCAGTATGAACTCCACTGATCCGTACACCTCTCTCACCAAATCTTCATAGATGTGGCAGGGTAGCGTCATAAATCTTCCCCAGCCACATCCTTCGTACAGAGCTCTCACTTCCCGAGCTATACCCAGGGCATCCAAGTCACCAAAATCAACCTCCCTGGGCACGAAGACCTTTCTGGCAGACAGGACTTCTGCATTCATGGGCTTCTTCTTCCCTCGCGACTCGGATTCCTCCTTCTTGACCTTCCGAGCAGCGGACCTTATTATTCCTTCCCCCATTATTTGAACATCATCGTCATCCTCCGACTCCACCACTCGTTGCCTCTTTCCTGGATTCTTGGACGAAGGCTTAGTGGCCTTCTTTTCCTCCGTGGATGACTCTCCTCCTAACAATGAGGCAGCTTCAGACGTGACCGCCTTCGTCTTCTTCTTCTTCTTGCTCTCTTTCCCCTTCTCTTTTCTCTTTTTGGCATCCCACTCCACTTCCTTACAAAGCTTGTCGAAGGAATTAGCGGGTTCCTTCTTCTCCTGTTCTTCCTCTTCTTCCTCCAGCACCTCCATCTCCATGTCGTCATTTAACTGCGCTCCTTCCTTCTCTGGTTCCTGTTGCGTGCTTGTTGCTATAGCCTCCTCAGCAGTTTTCTCTAGTGTGAAAAAAGGTCTCCTGCACTGGTGCAGCAGCTTCTTCTCACATCTCCTCTGGTACCGCCATCGTTTTAGCAAGAGCTTTGCTGATAATCTCTTCCGCTTCGGCTATAAGAAGGTATGGTATTACCCAAAGTGATGGGTCTGGTTCGGCAAAAGAATACTTCGATGGTGGCAATTCTGATTCGCTGAGGTCAATATGGGTTCGGTGAGGAATTTTGTTTAGTTTGTTTTTGAGACGGGTTGATACCATTATGAATTTATTGTTTGAATATAGGAAAGAAAATTTGCAGAATCCGAAATTGAGGGGTTGAGGATGGAAAGTTGTCACGCCCCGACTCTCGGGGTGCGACTTACGAACAACAACAAACCTAAACAACTAACAACTAACTCAAATAAAGGGAACATGCTCGGGGAAAACAAAGGCGGAATATAAGGCAATCGAATTTGGTTTTCAAAAGCATAAAGAAATAATAACCGAGCATCTCAACTTCACTTTGAACGGGAATTCAATCAAGAAAATCATGCGGATGGGAAGGGAATTCCAACAAAAAGGAGGAATCATACGAATATATACATCAAGATAAGGAAATCATGTTCAACAACAAGTCAAGTTACGAGCCCATCGCTCGGGATTACAAAATAAAGGGGTTACGAATTCAACAAGCATTCAAAGTCTTCGAGCACAACGCTCGGAATCAAGAACATGAGAATAAAAGTGCAGACATCAACAGACATAAGATCAAAAAGATTGCAGCAGAAATTAGCATCAACTCCCAACACTTGCACGTATGAAGACGTACAAATGCCAGTCCGAAATTCTACCAAACTTAACCAACAAAACCAAACCACACCACCAAGTATCCACGCCATCGCCATCCAGTCAACCTGCATGTTTAGAAACACACGCAGGGCTGAGTACTTCGTACTCAGTGAACACAGGCCAAAAACATTTGAATAAAGATGCTCTTTAAAGCTATATTAATTGAACTTGCCTTGCCAAACATCACAAGTATATAAGCAGTTTTGAAAACGGTTTTACTTGTGTATGTCAAAACATTTTTATTTAAAACGGACTGCGCAGTCAAATATCATATAATATAATTAGCATGTATCATCTATCACAATTAACTTCATGTGCCGAGAAGTAGGCCTCCTTCTCAAACACTGTGACCGGCCCAACCGAAGCAAGGCTCACAGTCACCTCAACAACTACCACACGTGGGTTCCCGCTTTCACAGGATAATCACATCTTCATATAAATAGATGATAACACATACTAACTTCAATAAAATGGCAAGTCAATCACATTTGAAAAACATATCATAATATTTAATAGCATACTAATTTTCATCGATAGATTTTAGTTCAGAAAAGCCCACCTGACTTCCGAAGAACTAGCTAGGTGGTCTAGGGTTATTTGTCCTCGCTTAACGATCCGTCCGACTCGATCCTTCATAGTTCGACATCGATAGATAAGATATATGAAAGACGGACACAAAGGCGCTGGACTTAACTGACGGACTTCTATTTGAGTCGTCGCTCTCTTCGTTCTAACTTTTCTAAAAGATCTCACGTCCTCGTCTTTATTTCATTAACTCTATTCGAAAAGGTTAATTATACTACTTAACATCGTATACTTTTCTCGTTCTAGTTAATAACTTCATTGATACAATTTATTTCTCGAGCTTTCTTTCAAAGACTTTAGTTCATTCTCAGTTTAACAATCAATCATTTATCATACAAATTCAATCATATTTCACAATGTAACATTATCATGCATTTAAACATATATTCACACATACAATAAAATCTTATAGAACAAACATACTTCAAGACACATTAACATGCATTCCATTTTGAACTTTAAGGTCTAACTCGATTATGCATTTCTTTTTATAGAGGCTTAAACTATTAATTCTATCTTTCTTATTTATATAGACAACGCTTCGTTCTACATCCGCTATCTTATAAGGTATTTTATAACTCTTATTTATTTAACAAAAATTCTCTTAGTTTTTAATAACTCTTTTGAAATTATAAATTCTTGTTAAATTCTAACTTGATTCTCATTTCTTAACTCGAATATTATTCCTTTAATTATTATCTCGGTTTATCTTTTCTTTGCTTGGTTGGAAATAACGTACTCAATTAATTATTTAATTAATCTTCTTTCAACTTATTATTCGACATCTTATTTTATTCTCATTTTCTCGATCAACTTATACGAGTATCTATCTTAACTCGTCTAGCATCTTTTCTTTATTCAATTTAACTTCTTTTTTATTTCTTATCGATTAATTCTTCTTAAATTTGGTTTTCTCTATTTCTTAAATAATTTCTTCTTTATTTGTTTTAAACCTTTAAGCTATTTCTTACTTAATGATTTCTTTATCTTTTGATAAATATTTTTATGAATTAACTCACTTTATTATAAAAGATCTTTTTATTGTATTTTTAGTAAAATTTCAAGTCTTTAATTTTAATACAAGGTATTTAATTAATAAATCTTTTTATACATCTTTTTATTTAATTAAAAGCTTTTCAAATTTAAATCTTTTTATCAAAACTTCTATCTTTTTTCTATATTCAAACTGTCATTCATACATATATTGAAATACTTAAACATCCAATTATTTTTATTATTTCTACACTTAATTCTACAATTAATTTCTTTCAAAAATTTCAACATGCAATCCTATTTTCTTCATTTAACACATGTATGATAATATCAACACAACATACAATCATTTCATAGATCAAAACATCACTCAATTCATCAACAAAATCAACAAAATAATTTCTCTATTTTGCTTAAAAACACACGGCACACATGCACATATTTTGTGTGTTTTATTTCTCAATTTTTCATGCAATTAATCTCATTACTAACATGATAAAAATAACAATTCAAGCATCAAAATAACAATAACACAAAGATTCACATTTTTCCTATTTCTACTATATTTTTCGGCTTTTATCATTTTTTTAGGGTTTTAGTTTCTTTTTCTTCTCTTAATTCATCGATTACTATCTAGTGCTCGATTCTCCTAACGAATTCTTCTCACTCGATTAGAACATGCATATCCTAAGTTTGCCTAAACATAAATTAAATAACATGCATGCATAGATCTTTCCTTTAGGACTTATAGACATACATTTTACAACTAATCAAATGAAATCATACTTAAATAAATGGGAATTCTTCTCTTGGCTCTTGGGATTGAAATGGATGGAAATGGTAGCTTCAAAGCTTGGATCTTGAAAGAAAGAAGAATATCTTCTTGAATCCTCAAAGAAAAAGAAAGAATATAGGATCAATCATCCATAGGTTTAGGAATCAAAATGAAGAAAAAGTATTGGAAAATTCTTGAATTCAACTTCAAGAACTTGGAAATTTGTACCTTTCTTTGAAAATATGGATGGAATTGATGGAGGATTAATGGCTTCTACTTCATTTCCATGGAGGATAAGCTTGAATCTATAGTTGCATGTGAAGAAAAATCAATGGAGGTGTGAGAGAGAGAGAATGCCGAGAGGGAGAGAGAGTTGAAGAGGTTTGGAGAGTTTTTCTTTTTGTTCTTAAGAGAGAGATAGATCGAATGAGAGAGAGATGGAAATGAATGAATAAGTTGCTGGTTTTCCGGGTAAAACAATTCGTATTAATTCCGTTTTGTTCTATTAACGGGTCTAACCTCTTCTCGTTTCACTTTTGACACTAACTCGTCCCAATCCTATGTCACGTCTTAGATTAAAAGATTAAAGGCTTCGATCATTTTAGTCCTTTAATTCTTAAAAAAAATTAATCGGCTTATTAATTTGTTTATTAATCCTTTTCAAGACTAATGCCTCATTTCTCTTCTCAATTCTCGGATAAGTTCTTATCCTATCTCAGTGATCTTAAAAGAAATTCTAAGTTCGAAGGTTCTAATTTAATTCTATTCTAGATTCATCGGCGTAAACATATTTCTTGGCGATTAACGCTATGTTATCTTAATTAAACAAACTTCTTCGGGATTTTTCCGGAATTTAATCTCATACTCATTTTCGTATAAATGACTCAATGAAACATATCACATCATCATTATCTCAGATAAATGGAACAGGTAAATTCACACAAGATTCATAAAGCAATTTAAACGTTTTATTCAAAACTTATCGATTAGAAAAGAAAAAATTTTACTCCTAAATTCTCATCTTTGAACTACTCGGTTAATTAGACGCTCTCTTAAAGGGATAAAAACTCGGGTTATCACAAAAGTGGTGTATGGCAGTTTGAATTGATGTTTTACGTGGGGAAGTGGAAAGGTTGGAGGGATTGTCGTGGTAGGGTTGCAGGCGGTTATAGGGCTAAGGATAGGTATTGAGTGTGGTTATCACATCGCAAGTGATGTGGCAGTTACTGCCTCGTCAGCTATATTGCCCAAGTTCCTCGCTTAGCTCAGAGCGTCGCTCTTGCCCTCCTGCGCACACACTTTGCTCAGAGCAAGGTGTCCAATCCTCCTTTTTCCTCTCACCCAATACGTGTTTCCTACAAATCACCAATACACTTCCGTGCAAAAGGCAAACATTCTCTAATCTATGGTTAGACATTTCTACCCATAAAAGAATTAAAATACGCCTAAGTTTGATGAAAATTATTATAGGGAGACCATTTGTTTGTCAGAAAGTTTGTTGAGTCCAAGGTTGAGGCCTCCATGGATGGACTTTGCTATAAGAAAAGTGTGTGCGTGGGGTGTCTGTGCCGTGTGTTTTTCTTTAAGTAAATGTGTGATTAGCATGGAATTGTTGGGCAAGATGATATGATGATTTGTGTGCTTAATTGTTGCTTGTTGAACAATGTTAAGTTTTTTCATGCTAGAAGATAACTTGTATGATGGATTGAGTTGTGAAAATACCCTGTGAGTATTTGAGCTTAATTGAATTCATTCTTGTGTGTGATTAAAGACATCTTGATTAGGAGGAACTAGTACTTTCCTCTACTTTGGTTTATGATCTCTGAACTTAGATAATTTAGGCCATTCTTTCATTAGCCCATTGAGCTTAAATTGACTACCTGATATCATTATCCTTTGATAACCCTTTTGAGCCGAATTGATTCTTTCTATCACTTAGAAACTGCCTTTAAAAAGATTTTTATTTGGTTGTGGAAACCTGGGCAGTATAAAGAAAGGGCAGGAAGAAAATGATTGGGCATGTATCCTGGGCAGGAAGTTTTATGTTGATAGTTGGGTTAGGTCCAATTTAAGAAAAAAGAATGAAAGAAATAAGGGGGACAGAAAAAAGAGAGACAAAAAGAAAAAAATTATAAGTTCCCCAGAAAAAATGTTAAAGCTTGAGCCTGGAATAGTTAAGGGCAATGAATTGAGAAGAAGTTGGGAACCTGTATTGCCCAATACGAGTTTAAATTGACCCTAGGCAAGATCTAAATACTTCCTACATATTGCTTTAAGCTTAAAATCTAAAAAGACCTAATGATGAGTTCTAAGATTTAAAGGGCAGGCAAGCCTATGGTGATACCGAAGTCAAGATGGTTTATGAGTGTAAAAAGAGCCTAAACACATGAGTGACGAGTGTGAAAGGATATCCTAAAAGTTCACAATTCTATCTTGACTTGTTTGATAGCATGGCACTTTCTTCTCCCTTCACTTGCAGATTGATTTGAAAGATTGTTGTCTTGTCTTGACTAACTCTTCTGTGTTGATCATGTTTTGAGTCTTTTATTTTTTTATCTGTGTCTTGGGCAAGTTGTTTGTGTACACTTGAGGACAAGTGTGGCTTAAGTGTGTGTGCATGATGAGTCCATATTTTGTGTCTTTTTAATGTCTGTCTTAGGTAGTTTAGATCAAGTCTTTGTGTGTGTTTTGTCTAGTTTTAGTGTCTTGGAGGACATATCTTGGGCAGAAAGGTGTTTGCTGCCTTGCAGATGGAAACTGGGCAATACAGGGAAAGATAGCAGCATTTTTGGAAGCAGTTTAGGTATAGCCACATTGGTCAAGACAGATAGGAGGAGTGTTTTGGTCAGCAGGCGAGTTTCTCTCCTTGATCTAGAAGGATAAGGAAAAGATGATCTAACTTAAATATCTTTCCTTATCCGACTAGATTTAGGATCCGCAAGGGATCTCTTAGAGATAGATGTGACTTGCCATGTTGGGGTCGAGCTTATCAAGTATTACTTGCATCCCAAGGTAGCTCGTGGATTCCTTCCATGTTAAGGACTAGGGGACCCAAACCCTAAGCACTCACCTATAAATATTGAAGCCTTGCTGCTGTGATGATACGCCGTCTTTTATGCTTTATTCTCTGTAATTCTATTGAGCGATAGTGAGGAAAAAAACAAGTCCTACGGGCATACTTTAATTGTGTTTTGTTCATCGGCACTTTTGGCCATGTTTTACTTTGCACGTACTAGTAAATTTTAATAAAGTTCTTCTTATGAGTTTCTTAATTTATTGTGTTCGTTGTTTTATAATTATGTCTAGCTAAGCTTTTATACCTGGTCTGGGTAAGACAGTTAGGTGTTAACTTATGCTTGAGAGGTCTAATATGTGCTAGATAATTGCATGCATATGTTCCCGATATGTTAATGAGATTGTTCCAATATGAGATAATACGAATTAGAGGTTAGTAGGCCGTTAATCACTTAGGACATATTAGATCACCAATCAATTGGGAACTAGGAGTGTTTTTCAACATCTTCTTGATTAAGATCGATTAATATTAGAGGAAGGTGTCTACCCTATTAGGCTGGACGTGATGATTCTTTGTTGGGCCTTTCTAGAGATAAATGGTCCTTGGGCAAGAAACTGAACGATGACTCCGACAGAGGTATTGCTCAAGGTAGGGAGCCGGCGGTGCATGGCCAATTAAGTAAGGATAGGTAAGGGAAAGGTTTGTTGAGAGCGTGACGAGTAGAAAGGGATCTCAACATTCAAGTCCTATAACTAACGATGCATGCATGTGATGAATATATTTGCACCAATGACCAAGCTAAGGTTTTCACTTAACAATGTCTTAGTCCAGATCAAGTCCTTTTTATTATTGATCAAGTTACTTGTTTACTTTTTAGTGTTTATTTGAGTTCTCGAATTGGGCAAGAGAGTCCTAGTGACCAAGATAGCAAAACCCAACTTTTCTGAACAGGTGGAGGAGGTTTCAAGAGATAGTGACAATCAACTCCTTGTGGATCGACCACGTACTTACTTACTAACTATATAGCTGTGAGGATAGGTTACAAATTCATTTTGAGAGTGCGAACGACAGCCTCGTCACCATCCATCTGAGACTGAACTGCAATTGCGTTCCTAGCTCTTTCTGAAAACTTTCCCAAAAACAGGCAGTAAACTTGGAGTCTCTGTTGGATGTAATCGTATTCAAAACTCCATGCAATCGCACAATCTCCTTAACATAAATATGTGCCAACTTATCTGATCCATAGGTGATAGGAATAGGTATAAAATGTGCGGACTTCGTCAGTCTATCCACAATCACCCAAATGGCTGTATTTCCTCACTTCGTCTTTGGCAAACCCATCACAAAATCCATGTTAACATCATCTCATTTCCACTTCGGAACTAGTAATGGTTGTAGAGGTCGATAGGGTCTCTGATGTAAAGGCTTCACTTGCTGACAAGCTAAAGAACTTTCCACATACAAAGACACATCTTTCTTCATTCCTGCCCATCGGAATTGCTGCTTCAGATCCTGGTGCATCTTCATACTGCCAGGATGAGCAGTATACGGGTTATCGTGAGCTTCACTGATAATCTCGTTCTTTAGCTCTTCATCATTTTGCACACATTCTACCACGGAACAACAAAGCATTGTCGTTCCTTTCTCTGAAATCTTCAACTCCTCATTTTTTGACTTTGAGCCTCAAATTTTCCAACTTATTGTCTTTTCTTTGGCCATCTATGATGCGGGTTCTAAGATCGGCCTCCACTACTAAAGAAGCGATTACTTGTTCCATCGTTCATGGAGGCTAAACTACTTCGATTCTCATCTTTCCAAATTCCTCAATTAACTTCTTCTCATCGAATAGGAGAAATCCTAACTCCAAATTTTCCTTTCTACTCAATGCATCGGCTACAGCATTGGCTTTCCCGGGGTGAAAAGAAATCTTACAGTTGTAATCTTTTACTAACTCAAGCCATTGTCTCATATTCAACTCCTTCTACTCGAAGAAATACTTCAAACTATTATGATCCGAAAAGATCTCGCACTTGGCTCCATAGAGGTAATGTCTCCAAATTTTTGAGGAATGTACTACTGCTGCTAGCTCCAAATTGTGCGTCGATACTTCTTTTCGTGAGGTTTAAGTTGTCTTGAAGCATATGCTATTACTTTTCCATCTTGCTTCAACACACATCCCAAACCTCTGGATGATGCATCTGTAAAAATGGTATAGTCTTTTCCTGCTTCAGGAAGGGCTAACACTGGGGCCGTCGTCAATCTTGATTTGAGCTCTTGGAAACATTGTTCACATTCCTCTGTCCATCTAAACTTGGATTCTTTCTTCAACAGACTCGTCATCGTCTTTGCTATCTTGGAAAATCCTTCTTTGAATCGCTGATAGTGACCTGCCAAACCGAGGAAACTACAGACTTCATAAACTGATGTTGGTGATTTCCACTCTTGAGCTGCTTGTACTTTGGCTGAGTCCACCTTGATTCCTTCGGACGAAACAACATAGAAAATTCACACTTACTAAATTTGGCAAACAACTTCTCTGGTCTTAGTCTTTCCAATACGATTCTGAGATGCTTCTCATGCTCTGCTTTGTCTTTTGAATGTACCAAGATATTGTCTATGAATACTATCACGAATTTGTCCATGAATTCCTGAAAGAATATGTTCATTAAATCCTTAAATACAATTGAAGCATTTGTCAAACCAAATGGCATTACCACGAATTCCTAATGTCCATATCTTGTTTTGAACGCGGTCTTTGGAATATCTTCTTGCCTGATCTTCAGCTGGTGATATCCAGATCTTAAATCAATTTTGGAGAAAACACTGACTCATTTTAACTAGTTAAATAGATTATCTATCCTTGGCAAAGGATACTTGTTCTTGAGTGTAATCTTGTTGAGTTCTCTGTAATAAATGCACATCCTCAGACTACCATCTTTCTTCTTCACGAATAGAATCGGTGCTCCACAAGGGGAAACGTTTGGTCGAATGAAACCCAAATCTAACAGCTCTTGCAACTGAATCTTTAACTCTTGAAGTTTCTTCGGGGCCATTCTGTACGGGGCTTTTGAAATCGGGGTTGATCCGGGCTCAAGATCAATCGTAAACTCTAATTGGCTGTCGAAAGGTAATCCTGGCAAAACTTTCGGAAACATGTCCTTATATTCCTTTACTACTGCTTCATCCTCAATACTCAGCTCTTGGTCATCATTTTTATTTAGGTAAAATAGATACGCTTGCAAATCATTTCTTCTCATCAACTTGTTTGCTCTAATGGCTGAGATAATCGGCATACTCTTCCTCATTCTTTTCTCAACTCTACGAACTACGGTTGGCTCTTCTACAGGAGGTTGAAACAAAATCTGCCTCTGGTCGCATCGGATCATCGCAAAATTCTCGGTTAACCAAACCATTCTCAAAATTATATCTATATCCCACATCTGGATTAGATTCAGGGATTTTGCAGATAATGTTCGATTTTCAAACTTAAATTCTATATTTGAGCAAACGCACGATACTAACGCAGATCTACACAAAGGGGTTGAGACTCTAAGTTCCTGGTTCGACTCTTCAATATCTAAACCAAGGGATTCTACACATGCACTAGCTATAAACGAATACGATGCACCGGTATCAAACAAAACGATAATTGGCACACCTTTAAGCTTTCCCATACCTGTGAGATTTTCTTGGTCTTTGACTCCAGCTTTCTACTTGATTGCGAAAACCCTCTGGTAGTGCGGCGGCTCCTACTGAGGGGGATGCGGCTTCTGCGGCTGCGGCTTGCGCTAACCCTGGGGTTACTTTGGCTATGGGGCTCCTTGTATAGCTCTCATTTGCAAAGACATGTACTCATTCGGTCTTCCACCACTCGTTCCTTACTGTTTAGTTGGGCACTAGTTTGAGAAATGACCAGTTGTCCACAAGTATAACAGACGTTGTTTCTTGCCTTGTAGATGCCTTAATGCATCCTGCTACATTTCGAACATGGGGGGAGTCCTTGGGGTCCAAAAGATGCGCTATTCTGATTGTCATGCTGGGGTTTTGCTTTATGAGCTGGTTGATGCTGCTGTTGTCCTCTTCCTTACCATAGTTTCTTACTCCGATAGTTTTCCCCACTCTATTTTCTTTTTCTTTTCGTGTTTGGGCCGTGCTAGGAAGATTGAAGGGTAACAACTATCGTCATCTGGTTTTGAAATTGAGGGGTTGCCGAAGAGTGCGATCCTCTCTCTGGCTGCATTGCTAACTCCATGTCAAGGGCTAGGTTAAGGACTTCCCCATAAGTCACACCGCTCTGACTTGTAGGAATTACGCGAATGTCTTGCCTTAAACCTGCTCGGAAAAGTTCACACATCTTCTCGTCAGTATTTACTTTGTCAGCCGCAAAACGAGCTAACTCGCAAAATTCTCGATCGTACTTTGCTACTATCTTCCTTGTCTCAGGTTCGCAAATTCGTTCGCTTTCTGCTTCCGATAACTCCTGGGTACGTACTTCTCATACAGAGCCTCCTTGAACTGCTCCCACGTCAGATTCTCGCATTCTTCGGGAGTATACGTTCTCTGTCGGGCTTCCCACCAGTAGTCGGCGAATTTTTTGAGTTGATACATTAGGCATTCGAGATGCTTGCGATCTCCACAATGAAGAAACCTAAAAATTCATTTGAGGGAACGAATCCAGTCCTTATCTTTTGCTCATCTGTCTTTTTCATCAAAGGTCGATGGATTTTGATGAAGAAAGAGTTCTTCGATTCGACGCTCATTCTGAAGAGGCGGGGTTTGGTCTTGTTGCTCTTCTTTTTGTTGTTTTGCTCAGCTCTCTCATTTCTTCTTCTTAGCGGCATTCTAATAGAAATGCTAGGAATTAGGAAACTCGGAAACATTCCGCAATACGGGCTAATCTCACTTAAAAATTTGCTCGACTTTTGAAATTTTTTCCTCTTGAGAAAGATATGATTCTCAATCGACACTTATCAAACATTTAGGGAAGAATTTTCTCAGATAAGGCATACAATTTGCAAATAAAATAATTCTCAATTTAAATTAACACAATCATTAAATTAATTGAATGCTCTTATAATAATATCATCAATCTCAACTAATCACATAACATCATACTCAACAATTTCTCATATATTTAAACATGCACAACATATATAATCACTCGGAATTTCACATCTCAATTAAATTTGGAAACACTTCATTTGATAACTCGACTCTTTAGTTATATCTCAAAGACAGACAATTCTAAAAGTAAATAGGAGACTTAAAGTTGAATTTAACAGCCTAATTGCTTTTTTTTCATATCATCGGAATGATGGCCTCTTTTAAGGACTTATACCAAAAATAAGAGATAAATATTCACATCAAAAAATTCCTTGTACGTCTACAAGACTCCCTATACCTAAAAAATGCACTAAACAAGAGATACTACTTCGCGTTCGGCTCTACTAACAACCTATGCATTGAGTTATATAATTTACATCACTTCTGAAAATAAAAAGAGTTCAACTCTCAACAGAAAAGTAAATATTGTTCGGGATTTTCCATAACTTTCTAGAACTGGACCTAAGCGTGAGAACCACCATCGCTCAGGTCGTCGTCACCTCACTGCTCCTCCTCGGGGTCCTCCTCCAGATCCTCCTCCGGATCCTCCTCCGGATCCTCCTCACTACCCTGACCTTCTATCACTGCTAACGCCTCTAAGAAGTCGCCGTAGGTACGCCCGAGGACTTCCCACGGGTTCGTCATGTCTCCGGTCTGGTCGTCCTCAAAGCGGGTGTTGACATCCTCCAACTTCGACTCATCCCCGGGGAACTCTTGGGGCTACTCACGTGACGAAGGTACGCAGACACGTCGACTGTACCGTCAAGCTCTTGCTCACGCTCCTGGTCGGGCCTCACTGCTGGGGTTTAAAAAAGCGAGTACGGAATGGAGAAGTGGTCGCTCGACAACGCCCGAAGGTAATCGTTTCCCACTGTGGCATCGGTTGCAGGATCTTCAAAGGGCTCGTTGCCATCACTGTTACCAGTATGCATCGGCCTAGAAGGCTCGGCTACGGGCTGCACTGGAGAGGGACTGCGGTCTCGGTGCATGAAGTCCTCAAGCTGGTTGTGCGAAGGCGGCAAAACCCTAAAAGGGTCGTACGAACCTATTGGCTAAGTCACTGCTAAGCTAGACGAGGAAAAGGGTTCAAGAGAGCGAATAGGGAGTACATCTCCCGAGTACGGGTGGAACTGAAAAGCGGCTCTCGGCTAACGGTGAGACGGAGAGGGGACTCGGAAAAGGTGTTTGTCCGTCTCGAAGCAGACACTGAGGCTGAGGCTGAGACTCAAGCATAAAGCCGTTTCGCTCGGCTGGAAGAACAGGGTTAACCGATCCAGGAGGCAGAACTCCATGCTCGATGAACTGGCCGGAGATAGTGGCAATGAATGCGTTGCAGTGACCGTAAAGATAGACACCTAGGTATTGGCATCCAATGAACCTCGGTACAAACGATGCTGCCCAGTCACGCCACTCTCGAGGGAGGGCATCTATCAGATGTTTCCATTGAGTGCACTAAGGTCAAGATACTTCACTGTCTCCCATATCTTATGATACCGTGCTAAGAATTTGGCGATCGTCTCGTGATAAGATTTCATAATGTGCAGGTACTCCTGCATCCATGGTTTGTTACTTTCATCGTCCATCCTATATGATTTTACACAAGTTAAGCAAACTTAAACAGTTTATCAACATGTTTGAAATTCTCAACTCCACATACTCATTTTTGCTTCCCAAAGAGGTTTTATTGCTCAGGGTACTTGGCAATTCCATTTCACGAAAACGTTTGCACAAACGCTTCATCCTTTTCGATTTCCAAACAAAACACAAAATTAGGGAAGACATTCTAAAGCAATCTAGTTATTCAAGCTACTTACCAAGCTTTTATCTTTAGACAAGCGCACATAGTAAACAGAATAACTCAAATTAATTCTAACTTGTAAAGCTTTAGAAAATATTTGTGCCTAGTTGCCGGATGAGATGGGGAATGTTCAGTGTGTTAGTGACTCAAATAAGTCTAAGAATTTAAATCTAGACTCGACTCACAAGAAAGTTTAAGCTTAAGAGCAGACGAGCTACTATGATACAATTCTGTTACAGCCCGAATTCTAGTGTATAAACACGACTAAAATCCATTAAACAGTGAGGGTGAAACCTCATAATAAAACATAAGTCAACAAGTGATCATGCTCGCGAACAAGGGAATATAGATTGAAAGCAATAACAAATAAGAACATGCTTTCAATTCTTAACTCAAATAAACGAGCATTAAAATAATTCAAGTGTCGGAGGTAAATAAAATATCTCAAGTCCAAGTCAAGTAGAATAATAAAAGTACATGAAATAGTTTCAAGCATCAAGCTCATTGTATCGACACAAATATCAGAGTAATAATTTAAGAAGTCAAATAAAACATAGTTGTTTATGCAGCGGAATATTAATTCAAGTCCCACAATTACATATATGAAGATATGCAATTGCAAGCTTAAACAAAAGACTTGACTTTATTTGAACACACCGCTGAGCACCCTCCACTGTAATACCCCAGAAAAGCGTTACTGACTTTAAAAAGGAAAGTCAATAATAATTATGGCTTTGCACGCCTAAGTTCATGAATTTGAATTCTAAGAATAACGGTGAAATCCGTTTCCGAAAATAAATTACGGAAGTCAGCTTATCGACTACTGTATTTAGGGTTATCGGGTACGATAACTTATTAATTCTAGAACTCAGATCGGGAAACCGTCTGATTTTTACATTCACGAAATTGCGATACGAGTTCGCCCGAGAAAGTTCGTTTTTATGATTTTTCCGGACGAAATCTAGACTGTGATGCCCCAAGATTTTGTCAGATTTTAGATTTTAAATAATATTTTTCGCATAAGTAAAATATGTCGGAATTAGTGGTCGAATCAGAATTCGATGAAAACGTGCCGAATACGTTCTTTTTAAATCTTGATTTCTATAATGCCGTGACGAGTCAGAAAACGCGATAAATGGGATAAAATTCATCCCATGACCGACTTCAACTTTTCACTTGTAGGATATGTCTTATTTTTATATGTTATTAGTATAATATTATTATTATTTGGACACCTAGTTGTTAGTTTAATACTTAATTAACTAATTCACCATTTTCCTTTCTCTCCCTCCCCTCTTCACCGCCAACCTTCCCTCCTACTCTCCCTCATTTCTTTTTCATCCACCATTGTTGGATCTTGAAGGTTTTTGCAAGGAATTTTTCACAAGACATCGACCATCTATCAAATTCTATTTCTTCCTTCACATTAATTCAAGGTAAACTCAAGAGCTATTGTTCTATCCAATTAGAAATTATTTTCTTTAATTTTTGTTCATGACCGAATTGATGATGATAGTGTAATAGATGATTTGAGCTTTAATTAGAGCAATTAGATGTTAAGGGATTGATATCCTATGGTTAAAATTGAAAAAAAAAAAAAAACCCTAACTCTCTATGTATGACCAAAATTAGGGGTTTTATGTAGGATGTTTTAATTCTCTAAATTGATGTTATAATTGAGCTTAGGTGATGTCTAATTGAGGATTAGTGCAAAAATAAATGAATTCCCCTATGGATTAGATGACAACCGATTTTTAGGGTCAAGGGTTTCACTTAGATTTCTAAATTAATGATGTTGGAGCTTAAATAAATGGATAATATATGTTGTAGTAATATGAGGAATGTTTTTATGGAGTTAAATTGAGGAGAAAATCATCCATTTAAATTAATGGCTAATACCGATTTCTAGGAGGAAATTAGGGGTTGATTGTAGTTTATTTCTAATGATGGAATAATACTCTAAATGATGCTAGATGAATCGAGTATGGTTAATGAATTGAGAGAATGATATACGTAGTAATGATCATTGATAGATGGTGAGTAATGATGTAGAAATTGAATGAATTCTAATAACGTTTGATAATTCGTAAGAGACGAATGAATGAGGATAGTTAATGATAGAAACGACGATTGAGGATTTTAATTGGTTATTAATGAATACTAATGGTAGGAGAACGAGTTTATAGTTGGCGACGTGTTAATCCGAGCTATGAAATGTTGAGCTTTAGTTGAAATCGAGGAATTAGGATGAGAATTGTTATTTGGTTTTGGTATAATAATTGTTTAGTTTGAAACGACGAGGTTTTATACGTCATGCTTATAAACGAGAAATGAAAGGAGTTCTTCACGTATGGGAATACGTGTTGACTGCCTTAAGTCAGGTTTTTCGTGAGAATTTAGGTTCGATAGCATAAAACGATCCTAGGAAACCGTACGTTGAATTTAACGAGCTTAATCGGATTGTTTTGCGACGTTCTACGGAAACTGTCATATCTCCTAGCTTTTTTATCAGAATTGAGATCCATAAATTGGAGAGTAAACTAGACATCCGTAGCTTTCATTTGGTATAGGGCACGTCCCCTGTTACGAAATCCTCTGTTCTGTACAAGGTTACTGATCTGAACAGTGAACCTTTGAAACTTAGTTTCTTAAGTTGAATCCTTCTCAACTTAGTTTCTTTCGATCTTTAGAGTCATTATGAGTTACAGGGTTCGAGATGTAGTTTTTT
This sequence comes from Schizonepeta tenuifolia, assembly GCA_029490685.1. Taxonomy (NCBI): domain Eukaryota; kingdom Viridiplantae; phylum Streptophyta; class Magnoliopsida; order Lamiales; family Lamiaceae; genus Schizonepeta; species Schizonepeta tenuifolia. The sequence continues at coordinate 49,107,462 of CM055956.1, read as the reverse complement.
TCCACATCTCGAAAGTGATTCTCTATGAGCTTTGATAACTGTGTTTTCAAAGTGATATCAGGCATAAATGAAATGTTTTATGTTTTATGTGAGTTCTCTTGTACCACTTCTGAGTTAGCTGTCTTGCTTCCAGAATTGTATGTTAACCATTTAGGTGTTAACTACTTAACGATCGGCTCTGAGTTAGTCAATTAGGTGCTTTCCAGAGTTAGTGCACTGTAGCCTGTGGTGATAATGACTGGTCAAGATTTGAACGTAACATCTATGAAAAATCTTTGGCCAAAGTATTATGTACGGAAATGTTTAATAGGCACGGGGTCTTTTAAATGAAAATCCCGATGCGCTATAAAATGAGCTGCCTATTTATCAATACCTATGATTATGTTTTCGGCAATGTGCCCACTAAGTACTCTCGTACTTAGCTCTGCATATATTTCTAAATGTGAAGGTTGAAGCGACGGCAGCGGTGGAAGGTTGAGTTAGGAGCTGAGCTATGAGTTGAGCTATGAGTCGAGTTATGAGTTGAGCTATGAGTCGAGTTAGGAGCTGAGATTGTTTTGAGTCAGAAAGAGCTTAATAGGATAGCTTATTTCTTCCGCTACAGAACTCTAGATGTTTTGATGATGTATATATTGAATACCACTTTCGGTTCAGTTTCTGTTCTGTTATAACTTAGGTTTCTTTTGTAAAACCTTGTAGAAATAATGCTGTCTTGTACGTATGTTATTGTTTCATTCCCCTTTCTTCCCCGCTTCTTTAATCCAATCCCAGTCACACTCTGGCTTCTGCCGTCCTTCGGGATTTGGGGCTATGATAGAGTGGTATCAGAGCAGTGGTTCCTGCTCTGGTCATGAGTCATTTCCCTAGTCTGAGTCATTCTTTCTAGTGATACCACAGAGTGTGTATACGAGTCTTCTTTCAGAGTAGACAGATAGAGTATCCGTTCGTACTCTATACCCAAATCTTCTCTCGAGAAGTATAATAGAGTATTTGTATATACTCTATGACCGAGTCTCTTTTTAAAGTGAAATTAAGTCGTGACACTGAGATTTAAAGTGTAGACGATAACTCAACCTCCCGCTACGTCGACTCAACGGTATGAAAGAATGAATGAGCTTAAAGGAACGTGGTTCCGATTCATGAAATTTTTGAATGTATTTGAGCTAATAATGAGAATGGAATTTTGCAAGTATAATAATTATACTTTGCTTTGTTATGTGATCATGTGATAGTACGAGTACTATCTTATGTGAAATTATTTGCGCTATAATTTCCTTTATTATGAAAGGTATGTGGCATGAAAACCTAGATTGAATCTAGAGATTTTTCCCGGTTCATGGAGAATGTAGACTATGATTCTAAGGACTTCCTGATTCCTTGAGAACATAGACTTTTAAGAAATGATGATTCCATATGATTGCGAAAGGAGATCGTGGAACGAGAACGACTCCTACAGACGAATGTCACGTGCGTATAGTGACATGAACAAGACTCGGCGGGGCTAATTCTTGTTTTTATAATTAGGAGCCGAAATGAATTTCCTTCGAGGAAAGGAAACGAATGATGATGAGCTAAATTAATGCTGTATCAGTGAATGAAAGAAACAAGTAAATGTTCGAGAGCGTTAGCTTCGAAATGAGAAAGAAATAATCGAACTGAGAAGGTCAGAATAAAGGGAATTAAAATACACGAAAAGCCGAATGTTACTTTGTGTAAGTGACATGAACAAAGTCTATTGGAGATGACTTTGTTTTACATATTAGGAGCCGTTCAAGTATTCGATTTGCTTAAAATTTGTATCTTCCTCAAGAAGATTGAGTATTCTGAGCTACGAGTTGAAAAGTTTCCGAAAGTTTCTTTTTATGTGTGTGCATTTCGTGAAATTTCTAATCGCTTTTGGAAAGTTAATTTTGTATGAAATGAATGATTGAACGGGAAAGAAGTTCCGTGTAATTGAGGGACTGTTATGTGGACCTGATCAACCCACATAATAAGGAACTCAGTAATATGGGTCTTATGCCCCGCCAGCAAAACCTTTTCAGTATGGTATGAGTGGTTTAAAGAGACGAATGTTACTCCTGTACGAGTAACATGAACAAAGTAGACGTACTTTGTTTTAAATACTAGGAGCCGTTCAGAAGTTTAAGGCCAAGGGTCACTGTTATGATAATGAGATAGGGAATGGAAATAAAATCTTGAATTTTATTTCTATATTTTATTGCTTGCAATTCTCTGTGAAATTGCTTGACGTATGAGATAAGTTATTTGTTTGAGAGATGATGACATTACAATTGAATAAGGAATATTCAAATTGTAACTTGAGATTTTCCGTAAGATAAGTTGTTATCTTACCCGTAACTGATCCGTGTTTCTTAAAAACATAGTAGGATGGATTCTAGAGATGACTCAGCTCAGGAGAGTCAATCCCCACCACAGTGTACTTGGGCAGATCAGATACTAGTTGAGTATCGAGATTTTGAGACAAACCCGAATCATGACATAGGACAGATCATTAGTTACTTTTCAGCAGCCTACCATACAGTTCAGTATACTATTACAGAGAGTCAGACTATATTCGACCTAATTAGACGACTACCAGAGGAATGGCGTGGTTAGGCACACAACAGGGCATGGTATTTCTTAGGATTGTTCGGTAACGACCCAGAGCTGATAGGTAACTACTCGGAATTCGCCTTATCTATTCACGAGAGATTCTTTCAGAGCAGGTTTATGATTGCAGTTCCTTTTGAGCCACAATTTACATACCGACACTTTTCCGCTGAGACCGAGCCCGAGTCCTTGGACTTAGACCCAGAGATGGCAGCCTAGTTAGAGATTCCGATAGATTATGTACCTAGTGAGGACTCCGAGGAGTCAGAGGCAGAGACAGAGTACTTAGAGGCTGACGAGAAACCTGTAGTTACACTAGAGTTGCCGCCAGTTCATACACAGATCGAGGAGTTGATTCCAGGGTCAGGATTAGTAGAGATTGATGCAGAGACAACTGCTTTGTTCGGATTATCTTCATCATTTTTACCTGAAGTTTGTGTTAGAGTCAGAGGACCGTTTGAGACGGAACGATGGCGCCCGGAGACAGACACAGATCTCGCTGCCTTGCTAGAGTTACCCACTCCACCGACACCACTTGAACAGATCTGTGCGAAGTGGGAGATAGTCAGAGGACAGATGGAGGCAGGACCGCCCAGGGTCCGATCTGGGGAGGGGTTCGAGTCCGGTTCTGTTCCAGAGCACCTTCTTCCCCTAAAGAACCGTACAGTTGAGCTCAGCTGTGACTACTTAGTGTCCGACTCAGAGGAGGAGGACCCGAAGGAGGATCCAGAGTAGGACTCCGAGGGTTTGCAGGCCGTAGAGGGCAGTGGGGACCCGACAGCAGTGAGTTGAGCAGGGCGTTGTGAACGCATAGTAGCAGTTGTAGTAGTTCCTTTTGGTTCTGTAAATAGTCGGATCAGTAACTAGTTCTTTTGTAGTACTCCACGGATACGAAATTTTATGAATCGTTTCCGTTCTAGTACTTTCAGTATTACAGTAATGCAACCAGGATGCGCTGTACACAGATAGGCAGTTAGCCTAGTTTAGACTCGTTGTAGTCTAGACTTTCTTGTATAAGTCCTTGATAAAGGCAAAACAAATATTCTTTTAATATATATATATATATGTGTGTGTGTGTGTATGCATATATATGTATGACCCATTAGAGTGTTTTGAGCTCGAGAAAGTCTTTTAAATCATGAATTAAAATTAGAATGCTAAATGAAATTGGTTATTGAGAGCTGAGTTTACCCTTGGAGGGTAAAATGTGAAATGAGCTTGAGTAACGAAAGTTTCGTTCAACTTGAAAAGTTAGAAAAGATTAACGAGCTAATAATAACGTTTTCCTTAAATCCTTTGCGTGAACTTGTTTAAGTTCGAAAACGAGGCGAATGAGTAAAGGAATGTCTAGAAGTAAATAGCTGATGAGAATTATTGTTACTATAGTACCGAAATGTCGTTAAGAGTTGTTAACAACCAGAGAGGATTTCGATAGTCCTAGAGGATTTGATAAAGGTCAAGGACAATATAGAGGCTGAAAAGAGCAAAAACATCCAGTAACCCTTTTCACTTCCGCTACCCCCGCAGCATCGTAACATTGAGGATTTATTTCTCAGGAGAAATCCCCCGGTTTTTAATGGATTCATTAATCCAAGCGATGCTGAGTTTTGAGTATGATTTATAAAACGAATCTTTGAGCTTCTTAGATGTACCGATAGGAAGCGCCTCGCATGTGTTGCGTTTCAATTAGCTGGACCAGCTGACTACTGGTGGAAGGCTAAACAGGAGGTTATGCCGACAGAGCAAATGGCTCACCTTATTTGCAATAATTTTAAGGAGGCATTCTATGAGAAATTTGCGTCTGATCAAATAGAAACAGAAGAGGAAAAGAGCAAGGAAGTTCCAAGGAGAACTTAAACGTAGATTAGGAGTAGCATTAGCTAGTCAAGAGGAACTAAGCTATACAGAATTACTAGGACGAGTCCTGGAAATAGAGGCAGTGGTGCCGGATCGAGGAAAGATTCCTGCATGCATATTAACATCAACCCAGGCTGCAACGCAAGACCTTTCTAGTAACAGGAACACTTTTACACGAAACGAAAATGGGAAGGAGGAAATGAGAATGGTAAACAGCAAGGCTTTCAACAGCCTAACCAGGATAACAACCATGGCAGGAAACCATGACCAGGAAATAATCAAACAGGACAATGGGAAGGAAACCAACCACAGTCACGAGGACAGCAAAGAAACAAAAATCTAGGAGAAAATAATGTTCCTACCTGTCCTGAGTACAACAAAATGCACTTTGGGAAGTGCCTAGCAAATTTTGACGATGTTTAATTGTGATCAGAAAGGACATGCGAGAAGAAATTTCCCAGAACCATTGCAAGTGGTAGAGCAAAAACGAGATGTTCCTACTTGTCCTTATTGTAGTAAGGCGTACCTCGGTGTCTGTCTGACGGGCACGAGTGTTTCTTTAAAATGTGGGCAAATGGGGCACATGAAAAGGAATTTCCCACAGCCTTCTCAAATGATAGAACGAATCCAATATGGTCAACCCCAACCAGGACAGGCAATCCAAGCCCAGCCACAGCAACAACTGACATAGCAACAGCAAAATGGAAGGGCTTACATGACTAGACAGGAGAGGCATATAAAGGTAAAGGAAATTTGGCAGGAATTGGACGAACTTTTTGGATACCCGTCATAACAATGCTTCATACCAGAGTTTTCATATTCATTTAATGTTAGCACATGTTGACATCTTAGGAGTAGAACTAGAGCGCGATAATCATGAAATGGAGATAACTACGCCTTAGGAGAGATTACCTTTACTTCCCTAATTACGTTTTAGCGCAAAATTTAATTTAGGATCTTTTTAAGATCATAGCAATCAATCGGATCGTAATAAAATATTCGATGTGGATCAAATCCATGGAATGGATTGATTATCTACCAATAACGCCATTCTATATGGGCTTGCATGGAGGAGTCAGAAGAACTCGAAATCCAATTGCGAGAGTTGCTAGACCTTGGTTTCATCAGACCAAGCGTCTCATCTTGGAGAGCACCAGTGCTGTTTGTCAAAATGAAGGATGGTTCTATGAGAATGTTCATAGACTATCGAGAGCTCAATAGTATTACACTTAAAAAAAATGAGTATCCTTACCCAGGATAGAGGATCTTTATGATCAGTTAAAGGGTGCAGGAGTCTTCTCAGAGATAGACTCGAGATCAGGATATCATCAGCTGAAAATTAAACCTGAAGACGTACCTAAGACTGCCTTTAGAACCAGATATGGCCATTACAAATTCCTAGTAATGCCATTTGGAATAACCAACGCCCCTGCTGTATTCATGGATCTCATGAATATAGTTTTCCACCCATACTTAGACAATTTCGTCTTAGTATTCATCGACGACATTCTTATTTACTCCAAAAATGAGAAAGAGCACGAAGAACATCTACGGATAGTGTTGGAAACACTTAGAGCCGAGAAACTCTATGCCAAATTCAGTAAATTCGAATTCTGACTGAAGGAAGTAATGTTCCTAGGTCATATAGTTACGGCAGAAGGAATCAAGGTGGATCCTGCCAAGGTAGAGGTAGTACACAACTGGAAGTCACCAACGAGTCAGAATGATATCAGGAGTTTCTTGGGATTAGTTGGTTATTACAGAAGGTTTATTGAAGGATTCTCTATGATCGCTAGGCCGATGATGCAGCTACTTCAGAAGGAAACCAAATTTAGATGGACGGACGAGTGTGAAAAGAGTTTCCAAACACTCAAGGAGAAATTAACCACAACACCAGTATTAGCTCTTCCAGACGCAAATAAGGAATATGTGGGTTACACCGATGCCTCGAAGAATGGATTAGGTTGCGTCTTAATGCAATACGGGAAAGTAATAGCTTATGCGTCACGACAACTTCGACCTCACGAAGTTGAGTATCCAACCCACGATTTAGAACTTGCAGCCGTTGAGCATGCATTAAAGATTTGGAGACACTGTCTTTATGGTGTAAGGGTTGAGATCTTCACAGATCACGAGGGTCTGAAGTACCTTTTCGAGCTGAAGGAACTGAATATGAGGCAAAGAAGATAGCTCGATATAGTAAAGGATTATGATTACGGTATCAAATTACCATTCGGGGGAACTAAATGTCATAGCAGATGACTTGAGTAGTAAGACTTTGAGTAAGTTTAGGTGTGTCGTCATCGAGGAAGAACAATTATACGAGAAATTGAGATGAGGGATTCAGAGGTGCACAGTACACCTAAAACGATATCAAGTCGAACAATAGTAATCATAGCTACATCAGACTTTCGAGAGAGATTATAAATGCTCAAAGGAAGGATGAGTCGATGGAGAAACTTCGACTAAGGATAAGGACGGATAAACCAGATGATTATTCCGAAGTACGAGATAATGCAATATTATACAAAGATAGACTTTGTATTCCTGACGACGATGAAGAATTGCAAAGCGATATCAAGAGTGAGGCTCACGATACGCCTTACACAGCGCAACCAGAGAGTATAACGATGTATGAGGACTTGAGAAAGAGTTTCTTTTGGAATGGACTCAAACGAGACGATGCTTCGTTTGTAGAAATGATGTTTAGCTGGTCCGCAAGTGAAAACTTTGCATAGACGATTGTATGGTTTGTTAACAACAATTAAATATTCCATTTTGGAAATGGAAAAATATAGTTATGGATGTCGAGAAAAAGGTAACCCTGCCGGTTGGGTAGAAATCGATCGAATCACAAAATCAACTCTGTATCTACCGATTAAAATTACCTACAGGTCAGAGAAATTAACTCAGCTATATGTCCGTGAGAGTATACAACTGCACGGATTACCAAAGACGATAACGTCGCAAAGGGATGCTAAATTCACTATGAGATTTTCAGACTACGATGCAGAAGGAGTTAGGAACCGAGCTTAGCTTCAGTACAGCTTTTCACACTCAGAATGATGGACAATCCGAGAAAAAACGATTTAGATACTCGTTGATACGATTAGGAACGATAGTATTAGATCAATGCGTGAAATGAAAGAATATTTTGCAATTGAACAAATTGTTTATAACGATAATTATTGAGTTATAATGAGCTTTACGCCTTATGAGGTCTTCGATAAGAAGAAGTTTTGAGAGAACTGCCTTAATGTGATGAGATAAATGAGAGAAAGAACCTAGGATCAAATACGGTCAGTAAAATGATCGAGATCGTTCGGGAGGCTTAATCTACAGAATGAGGACTAGACTTTCCTCATGATTATCCTTCAAAGGATAATATAACTAATACCAGTGACTTCGGAAGTGTTAGTTTAATGCTCTCATAAATAAGAGATACTCGAAAATGCTTATTTTACGGCTTGATAAGTACGTTCTGAATTTCATTATCGGTACATACATGACTTTACTTTATGTGAGTATTCTTTATGTTTTATGTGTTAGCCGATTGCTAACTGCTTAACGATTAAGTTAGTGACACCGATTAGGTGCTTTCTAGGAGAAACCGATCGGAACCTGAGATAGTGACACTGTTTGGTGCTATCCAGAGTTAATGTACACAATAGTGTACACTGTTTGGCTATATCGCCAAGTTATTGGAATGTTTATTTCATGTGTATCTCATTTTGAGAAAGTATATGTATTCGATTCTACCATGAATTGTCAGTTTCAAGAACAATGTCACTGACTTAAATTATTAGGAAAGATCGAAATCGATTTTGGATTGAAATGCGCATGAATTGAGAAGTAAGTCGAGACGTATAGTAAAAGTGTTATAAGATCATCACAGGTAAGAGGAAGCCATGTAAAAAGTCGGAAAAGAGTTGAGTAAGAAGTACTCCAAGCTGTTTAAAGAGGATGAGCAAATTTCGGGACGAAATTTTTCGCAAGGGGGTTAGGATGTAATACCCCAGAACAACGTTACTGACTTTAAAAATGAAAGTCAATAATAATTATAGCTTTGCACGCCTAAGTTCATGAATTTGAATTCTAAGAATAACGGTAAAATCCGTTTCCAAAAATAAATTACGGAAGTCACCTTATCGACTACTGTATTTAGGGTTATCGCATACGATAACTTATTAGTTCTAGAACTTAGATCGGGAAACCGTCTGATTTTTACATTCACGAAATTGCGATATGAGTTCGCCCGAGAAAGTTCGTTTTTATGATTTTTCCGGACGAAATCTGGACTGTGATGCCCCAAGATTTTGTCGGATTTTAGATTTTAAATAATATTTTCCGCATAAGTAAAATATGTTGGAATTAGTGGTCGAATCGGAATTCGACGAAAACGTGCCGAATACGTTCTTTTTAAATCTTGATTTCTATAATGTCATGACGAGCCGGAAAACGCGATAAATGGGATAAAATTCATCCCATGACCGACTTCAACTTTTCACTTGTAGGATATTTCTTATTTTTATATGTTATTACCTTTATGAGTCACCATTTCATTAGTATAATATTATTATTATTTGGACACCTAGTTGTTAGTTTAATACTTAATTAACTAAATCACCATTTTCCTTTCTCTCCCTCCCCTCTTCACCGCCAGCCCTCCCTCCTACTCTCCCTCATTTCTTTTTCATCCACCATTGTTGGATCTTGAAGGTTTTTGCAAGGAATTTTCCACAAGACATCAACCATCCATCAAATTGTATTTCTTCCTTCACATTAATTCAAGGTAAACTCAAGAGCTATTGTTCTATCCAATTAGAAATTATTTTCTTTAATTTTTATTCATGACCGAATTGATGATGATAGTGTAATAGATGATTTGAGCTTTAATTAGAGCAATTAGATGTTAAGGGATTGATATCATATGGTTAAAATTGAAAAAAAAAACAAGAACCTTAACTCTCTATGTATGACCGAAATTAGGGGTTTTATGTAGGATGTTTTAATTCTCTAAATTGATGTTATAATTGAGCTTAGGTGATGTCTAATTGAGGATTGGTGCAAAAATAAATGAATTCCCCTATGGATTAGATGACAACCGATTTTTAGGGTCAAGGGTTTCACTTAGATTTCTAAATTAATGATGTTGGAGCTTAAATAAATGGATAATATATGTTGTAGTAATATGAGGAATGTTTTTATGGAGTTAAATTGAGGAGAAAATCATCCCTTTAAATTAATGGCTAATACCGATTTCTAGGAGGAAATTAGGGGTTGATTGTAGTTTATTTCTAATGATAATTTAATGATGGAATAATACTCTAAATGATGCTAGATGATGATATGTTTTAAATTGGAATTTTCTAAAAATGATAGGGGAAACCATAAGAGACGAGGATGTGGAAATAAATCGAGTATGGTTAATGAATTGAGAGAATGATATACGTAGTAATGATCATTGATAGATGGTGAGTAATGATGTAGAAATTGAATGAATTCTAATAACGTTTGATAATTCGTAAGACGAATGAATGAGGATAATTAATGATAGAAACGACGATTGAGGATTTTAATTGCTTATTAATGAATACTAATGATAGGAGAACTAGTTTATAGTTGACGACGTGTTAATCCGAGGTATGAAATGTTGAGCTTTAGTTGAAATCGAGGAATTAGGACGAGAATTGTTATTTGGTTTTGGTGTAATAATTGTTTAGTTTGAAACGACGAGGTTTTATACGTCATGCTTATAAACGAGAAATGAAAGGAGTTCTTCACGTATGAGAATACGTGTTGACTGCCTTGAGTCAGGTTTTTCGTGAGAATTTAGGTTCGATAGCATAAAACGAAGCTAGGAAACCGTACGTTGAATTTAACGAGCTTAGGGTTAAAATCGGATTGTTTTGCGACGTTCTACGAAAACTGTTATATCTCCTAGCTCGTTTATCAGAATTGAGATCAGTAAATTAGAGAGTAAACTAGACATTCGTAGCTTTCATTTGGTACAGGTTACGTCCCCTGTTTCAAAATCCTCTTTCTGTACAAGGTTACTGATCTGAATAGTGAACCTTTGAAACTTAGTTTCTTAAGTTGAATCCTTCTCAACTTAGTTTCTTTCGATCTTTAGAGTCGTTATGAGTTAACGGATGCTTTCCACCTGACCTCGGTGTCGAGTACAGAGCTTATAAATGCTAAACGAGATGAGTTTGAATCTCGTTTCCGATTAAGTAAAAGAGCTAGTTAAGCGTGCAAATGCCTAAAAACTTGAAAAACATAAAAGACTAAATCGAATTCAATTTCGATTTCCGTTTTCTTTTGTCGCTTCTACGACTCATTGAGATTATATGTTTTATGAACGATGAAGGAGGAATTCAGCTTAAGGAAAGGACGGAAGACTGAGGAACGGATGCTCGTTTAATTAGTTGTGTAACCTTCGAGGTGGGCTTTCTTATATAACAAATAAAATGTGGGTTTTTTCCACATCTCGAAAGTGATTCTCTATGAGCTTTGATAACTGTGTTTTCAAAGTGATATCAGGCATAAATGAAATATTTTATGTTTTATGTGAGTTCTCTTGTACCACTTCTGAGTTAGCCGTCGTGCTTTCCAGAATTGTATGTTAACCATTTAGGTGTTAACTACTTAACGATCGGCTCTGAGTTAGTCAATTAGGTGCTTTCCAGAGTTAGTGCACTGTAGCTTGTGGTGTATGTGGTATCCTGTTGAGGGGTAACCAGCCACGGTGATAATGACTGGTCAAGATTTGAACGTAACATCTATGAAAAATCTTTGGCCAAAGTATTATGTACGGAAATGTTTAATAGGCACGGGGTCTTTTAAATGAAAATCCCGATGCGCTATAAAATGAGCTGCCTGTTTATCAATACCTATGATTATGTTTTTGGCAATGTGCCCACTAAGTACTCTCGTACTTAGCCCTGCATATATTTCTAAATGTGCAGGTTGAAGCGACGGCAGCGGTGGAAGGTTGAGTTAGGAGCTGAGCTATGAGTTGAGCTATGAGTCGAGTTATGAGTTGAGCTATGAGTCGAGTTAGGAGCTGAGATTGTTTTGAGTCAGAAAGAGCATAATAGGATAGCTTATTTCTTCCGCTGCAGAACTCTAGATGTTTTGATGATGTATATATTGAATACCACTTTCGGTTCAGTTTCTGTTCTGTTATAACTTAGGTTTCTTTTGTAAAACCTTGTCGTGTGATCTTCCCGATCAAACTCTTCTTTCTATATATATATATTTATAGTGAGGTCTTGATCATAGAAATAATGCTGTCTTGTATGTATGTTATTGTTTCATTCCCCTTTCTTCCCCGCTTCTTTAATCCAATCCCAGTCGCACCCCGGCTTCTGCCGTCCTTCGGGATTTGGGGCTGTGACATCCACCATTATCATCCAGCTAACCTACACGTTAAGAAATACATGCATAGCTGATTACTTCGTACTCAGTAAACACAAACCAAAATAATTTAAAACTTTGCTTGATAAAGCTATATAATTGAATTTGTCTTGCCACTGCATTACAAGTGTTAGTACAATTTAAAACATTTTACTTGTGCATGCAAAAATCATTTTCTTTTTCTTGAAATGACTGCATAGTCAACATATATAATATAAGCAGCAGGTATGAATCAATCTAGCACGTAATCTCTTGTGTCGAGAAGTAGGCCTCCTTCTCAGATACTGTGACTGGCCTAACCGATGCAAGGCTCACGGTCAGTTCAAACAATTAACAACACGTGTGTTCCTGTCTCACACATGATAGTAATAACTCAAGTAGATGATTAAACATACCAAAAACTCATATAAAATGGCAAGTCAATTAATTTAAAAACTCATATAATATGATAATAGTAATCACATTCATCAATTTGTTTCGGTTAAAAAGCCAACCTGATTGCAAAGGGATTGGGTCGACGTAGCTTCCTTTTCTTCTCTTCGTCTACTTCTCAAATCCACTCGTTCCTTCAAGAATAACATCTCATAAGGTCGAGTCTACTTTCTATAAATGAAAACGAGTTCTAACGCTCAACTGAAGGACTTTTACTTGACTCGAATTTCCTTAACATATCTCGACTTATCTAACTCGATCTTTCTCGATTGCTTAGCTCTACCCAAGTACTAAACCAACAGACGCTCAGACTCGGAAAATATAACTCGATAACATGAGACAAAAAATAATCTTAAATAATTCACAACTATCAAGAAATCACTATTCACATCACACATCTCATTTTTCTCGATTTCTCGAGTCAACGAACTTAGAAAATTACAAGATTAATTCTCGGGTTCTAATATCACAAATCATTCACATACAGCATCAAGAATCGGACATTTGTGTGTGTGTGTTAGCCTAGTGGTGGTGAGGTTAATGCCCGGGCCAAAGGTCACGGGTTCGAGTCCTCCGTCACGCGGTATTTAAATTTCATTATAATGTTGTTCAAAAAAAAAAAAGAATCGGACATTCACCGATAGGAAAACGATCGACTTGGATAAATAGATGGAAAAAGAAAATTTTTCCAAATATAATTAAATATTCTAGAAAAATTCTAGAAATTCACATAAATACATTTAATCACAATTATCAACTCAGAAACTCATTCAAGTCTCGGTTATTAACTCATGTTGATTCGACTCTTCTCAATTCTAACTTTGAAAAATAAAATTTATTAGATTTAAATGAAAATAATTTCAGTTTTCTTAAAGTAAATCAAAGACTTCAAATATGGAATCGGATTTAAAATCCGAAACCCTTAATAAAAATTCTACGGAATAAAGTATACGTCATTTTTCTCGTAAAACGTGCACATGCTCGGAAAATTATCAAACTTAGCAAAATGACTCAAAATAATTCTAATTAACTAATTGCTTGATTAATATTTCTTAATCTCATTTTTAACTTAAGAAAACTCGATTTTTCATTCTTAAACTTCAATACTCGATATCTTTCACATACTAACTCGGATTCAAAAATTTCAAAAAGCTAACTTAGCTATTTTTACTCCAATTTCATCATCTAATCATCAAAAACTTCAAACAACATCAAGAACTCAAAAATTCGAACTTAAAATTTTCATATAGATCGACTATTTTGGATTTTAGTGCATAATTTATCCGAATTCAAAAATTCGAGATTCTATAATACTTAGAAAAATTCCATTTGATCGATTTTTCAATCAATTTACTCAAAAAAACTCAAATACAAAAAATTGTCTTCTTGAGCTCAGTTTGTTCGACTATTATAGAGTTTTTCCCATAGGAATCTGATTTTAATGATTTCTAGTTCTAATATACTCCAAATAATTTCAATTTTAATAATCTCTCATTTTATACTTAGAACACAAGATTAACAAAATCACAAGTTCTAAGATCTATATATGGTTCGGATTTTTCATCTTTTTGGGCAAACAATTTTCTTTCTTCGATTCCTTCTCTACTTAAGCTCAATTTATACTAGAAATCATTTATCAATCATCAAACTAAGCAATACTAGAATACAACATAAAAAAAATCATCTATTTTATACACATATATAGTTCGAATTTTTAAGAAAAATTTGCATAAAAATTTATACTTCTCATTTTCTCATTCAAACGTACTCAAATCATCAAACAAACTCTTAACTCTAACAAATATCATCAAAATCATCACAAAATCATCAAATCCTCATTCACATCTATATGGTTTTTTTTTTTGTTTTTTTATGGAATAGGAAATAAATTCCTTTCTTCAATTTATCCTCATATTCATGCATGAATCTTTATCAATATCATCATTCTTTCATCAATTTTTCAAGAACATCACAAAAACAACAACTCCTTCATACATATATATAAATCAGCATCTTCATAAAAATTAGGGGAAATTCATACTCTTTCATGTCTTCATTTATCATGCATCCATATCATTCAAAATCAATAATTACATCATAATTTATTTGTCACAGCCCCAAATCCCGAGGCAGAAGCCGGGGTGCGACTAGGGGTTGGATTAAAGAAGCGAGAAAGAAGGGGAATGAATAAGAATGAAGAACAAACAGACAATAATTACAGAAATGAATTACTATGAACAAGACTTCATTATAATAAAAGGAAGAGTTGATCTCGAAGGATCACTCGTCAAGGTTCTCAAAAGAAACTGAGTTAATTGTACGGGATTTAGACCCAACAGAAAGAAACATTATCTTCAAAAAAGAGATTGGCAGCGGAGAAACGTAAATCTGAATACAAGTTCTTATTCTAGTCATGACTTCTTAATTCAACATCAACCACCGCCCCACCCGTTGCTCAACCTGCACATTTTATAAAACATATGCAGGGCTAAGTACAAAAACACTTAGTGGGCACGTTGCCAAAAATATAATAATAAGTATCGATAATCAGGCATTTCATTTCTGTAGCACATCGGGGTTTTTCAATAAATTTCCCGTGTCTACTAAACATTTTCTTTCTCATTTTCATAACTTAGCTTGATCAAGCATTTTTCATAAATGTTAGGTTCAATCTTGACCATTTATTATCACCGCGGCAGGTCGTCCCCTCAATAGGGTTCCATACTTCAACGGCTACTGCGTACACTTAACTTTGGAAAGTCCCTTTTGACTAACTCAAAGCCGATCGTTTAGTTAATCCGTTTTGGCTAACTCATAAGGTACAAGAGAACTCACATAAAACAAATAGTTCGTGCCATGATTATCACTTTGAAAACACGATTATCAAAGTGATAAAGAAAAGGTTTTCGAGCATTGCTCATTTTGTTTCATATATAAAAGCCCACCTGACTGATTACAGAACTATTAAACGAGCTTCCGTCTCTGGTCTTCCGTCCTATCCTCAGTGCCAACTTCCTCCTTTTATCGTAAATAAACAGACTTAAGTAACTTGAACGCAATCGATAAAAGAAATAGGAAATCGAAACGGTTTTTAGTTCTTTAGGCATTTGCACTTTACTACTTCCTTTTGATTAACTAATAAACGAGACTTCGATCAATTCTCATCTATAAACTGACTCAGAACACTGCTCGACACTTAGGTCAGTAGGTAAAAAGGGTGTCGATAACTTAGAACGACTTAAAAGTTTACAAGGAACGAAGTTGAAAAGGATTCAACTTAGGAAACTAGACTTTGGATACTTACTGCCCAAGTCAGTAAGTTTGTACAGAACAGAGCATACGAAAACAGGGGATGAATCTTATACCAAAAGAAAGCCATGGGTGTCTAGTTTACTCTCCAATTTACGGATCTTGGTTTCGTTAAGCGAGCTAAAAGTTATGACAATTTCCGTGAAACGTCGCAAAACAGTCGCGCGAAACCCTAATGCTCGACAAAACTCGACGCACGATTCCCTAGGTTCGATTAATACTATCCCACTTTTATTTTCACGAAATTTTCGTCTTAGTACAGTGTCCTTTAAACGGGTTCATATTCACGACTTTTGATTAACAAACGACGAGCATGTCCTCGTCATTTCCAACTAACCATTTACTATACCAAAACAAACTTCAATTTCTATTTCGTTTTCGTTCATTCACTTCACGTTTCTTATCTATATTTCATAACGTCTCGTTTCTCGGATGGAAAAGTTGTTAACTACAATATTGTTCGTCAATCAATAACCATCATTATTATTAAAAGGGATTTCCTTATTCGACTTTTCTACCGGCTTTTAAACTCGATTCTTCGTCTCTTATTTAAAATCGAAACTTCTTAGAATTCGTTGAAACTTTACGGTCACGATCATGAACTATCAAGATTATCAAAGGTTCGAATCACAATCCTAATTCTTTTTTCGTGCTCGACATATCGTCGATGGTTCGTCTCTTACTAAAAATCTTACATTCTCCGTTTTCGTTCAAAGTTTACAACAACGATGATCATCTAACGAGCATTACTAATATGCAAATCATATTATCAAAATATTAACGAGCTTCAACTTAACGATACGTTTCCGTCTCTTACAATTTTCAATTTACTTTTAGGAAAATTCCAATTAAATATATAATCATCCTCATACATCGTATATCTCATTTCCATTAATCAATCGAGCATATCATAACATTTACTACACTAGAACATGCATTCTTCCTCTCTTATCTTCCAACTTTTATTTTTGGAAAAATCTAAATTAATTCATATAGTCAATTAACAACATGAAGAACACTCATCTATCGATCAAACATCAAAGAAATCGAACTACGATCAAACCCCTAAAATTATTAAAATTTTCGGTAATAACCTAAAGGAATGGGGAGTGATTTTCTTCATGATTCGATCCGTAGAACTCGATTCTAATCATACTAGAACATGAATCGAACAAGAATCAACATGCTTCTACATGCTCCAATGGTTCGAAAAAAAAAGAAAAAGATGGAATCAAGACTTTGTTCGGTTTAATATGTAGGAGATGTTCTTACCTTGCAGAATACGAACACGGAAATGGAATTGATCGGTAGGTGGAAGACTTGAGTGCTTGAGAAAGCTTGAAGGTTGAAGCTTTAATGGAGGATTGGAGAAGAAAAATGAGAGAGAGAGAAGGCTTGGAGTGGCGGTATGAGAGGAGAGGAGAAGAGAGAGTGGTGAGTCATGTATAGATACATAAATTGAGAAAAAATCTAACTAAAGAGGTTGTGAGTCGCTAAGGGCCGTTTGTTTGCGAAAATTTTGACGGAAATATCTCGTTTTCGGACTTTAAACGACGATTAAAAAGTCGAGAAAAACTTTATTAGATAATTACGAATTCGACAAAATCTAATTCGTCCGTTAGATTGGAAATAAATCACGTACTCGGAAAACCTAATTCGTTTTTCAAAATCCGAGAAAAAGTCGCGATTAGACAGTCTAAAATTCGCCCAGAAAATCATAAAAACTAACTTTCTCCGGTGAACTCGTATCGAAGAAAAAGTTAATGTAAATTCTGACGGTTTTTAATTCTGAGTTTTCGGACAAAAAATCTACCGGACGCGAAAACCCTAATACAGTAGTCATTCGTCCGACTTCTGGAATTTATTTTCTGAAACGGATTTCACCGTTAGTCTTAGAATCGAAAATCCTTAACTTAGGCGTGCAAAGCCTTAATTATTAATTAACTTTTTATTTAAAGACGGATTAATTAACCGGGATATTACATCCTACCCCTCTAACAAAAAAATTTTGTCCCGAAATTTGCATATCTTCTTTAAACTGTTCGGGGTACTTCTTTCTCATCTCTTCTTCGGGTTCTCACGTGGATTTTTCTTGCCTGTGGTGACTTCATGTCACTTTTACTACTCGTACTGATTTGCTTCTTAACTTTCGCACTTTTTCGATTTAAGATCGATTGCGGCCTTTCTTCATAATTTATAACTCAAATCAGGAATCAAGAACTATGTCTTGCTGGTAGATCACGTGTTTAGAAACGAACACGTACTTTCTCGACAAGATACGCAAATATAATAAACATTCCATAGACTTGGCGACACGGTCAATCTATACACTTTAAAACTATCTTTTTCAAGATATCAAATAATCACATAAATCTTTGTCTAAGCTTATACTTGACACGAATCTAATGATTCTCTTCAACGGAGAAATCTTAAGAAAATTTTATCTCCCTTTCCGAAATTAAGTTTTGATCGGCGTAAACCACATAAGACTTTCGTCTTTTCTAAACTTCTTTCATTCAGACTCGAGTCTATCGAATGATCTTGATCATTTCACTAACCGTATCTAGTCCTAGGTTCTTTTCTTTCACCTACCTTATTGCGATAGGCAGTATCTAAACTTCTTCCTATACAAGACCTCGTAAGGTGCAATACTTATCGTAGCCTGATAACCATTATTATGAGCGAAATCGACCAACGGCAAAACATTCTTCCATTTTGCACTTCAATCCAATACTATCGTTCTCAACATATCTACAAGTATTTAAATCATCCTTTCGGATTGTCCATCCATTTAGGGAAGGTGAAAGGCGGTACTAAAATTAAGGTTGGTACTTAGCTTCTTCTGCATAGTAGTCCAAAACCTTGAAGTAAATTTGGCATCTCTAATAAAACCTCATCGACTTTTGTATTCAGTGCAGACATACAATCTTACGAACATACAACTAAGCTAACTTTCTGATCCAAAGGTAATTGGAATTGGTAGGAAGTGAATTGATTTTGCGAACCTATCAATAACCACCTAGATGGCAGTATTTCCTCTTCTAGGCTTTGGGCAAACTCGTCATAAAATCCATGGCTATATCTTCCCACTTCTACGTTGGAATATTTAATAGTCGCAACATCCCTTGCGGTTATTGGCGTAAAGCTTTCAATTGTTGACAAGCCCAAAACATCTTTATACAAACGAGGCAACGTCTTGTTTCAATCCGTTTTACCGGAAATTCTTTCTTAAATCTTAATACATCTTTGTATTCTCTAGGTACGCTGTATGGTGTATCGTGAGCCTCACTCATGATATCGTTCTTTAATTCGCCGTTATTAGGGATATAAGGTCTACCTTCAAATAAAATTGCATGATCTAGTGTTTTTAAAAATAACCGTCTGGTTTATCCGTTCTTATCTTAAGCCGAAGCTTTTTGATCGACTCGTCCTTTCTCTGGGTACTAAAGATTCTTTCTTGTAAGCCTAGTGTAGCTTCGAGTGCTGCTATATGGTTTGTTATCGTTTCAGGTGCATCGAGCACTTCTAAGTCCATTCCTTCAAATTCTCTTACAAGAGCTTCCTCCTCAACGAAGAGACATCCTAGCTTGATTGGAGTCTTGCGACTCAGCGCGTCAGCTACCACATTTGCTTTTCCTGGATGATAGTTGATTCCGCAATCATAATCCTTGACTAATTCGAGCCATCGTCTTTGTCTCATGTTCAATTCCTTTTGCTCGAAAAAGTACTTCCAACTCTTATGGTCCATATAAATCTCAACCCTAACACCATAGAGATGGTGTCTCCAAATCTTCAGTGCATGCACAACGGCTGCTAGTTCTAAGTCGTGGGTTGGGTATTCAACTTCATGAGGTCGAAGTTGTCGTGAAGCGTAAGCTATTACCTTTCCATCTTGCATCAAAACACAACCTAATCCATTTTTCGAAGCATCTGTATAGACCACGTATTCTTTATTCGAATCTGGCAGAGCTAACACTGGTGCTGTGGTTAACTTCTCCTTGAGTGTCTGAAAACTCTTCTCCCATTCGTCCGTCCATTTATACTTGTTTTCCTTCCGAAGTAGTTGCGTCATAGGTCTAGCAATCGTTGAAAATCCTTTGACGAATCTTTTGTAATAACCAGCTAAACCTAAGAAACTCCTAATTTCGTTCGGACTTGTCGGTGATTTCCAATCGCGCACTGCCTCTACCTTGGCAGGATCCACCTTGATGCCTTCTGCTGATACGATGTGTCCAAGGAACATTACTTCCTTCAGCCAAAACTCGCACTTACTGAACTTGGCGTAATGCTTCTCGGCTCTAAGCGTTTCTAAGACTATTCTCAAGTGTCCCTTGTGTTCTTCCTCATTCTTGGAGTAAATGAGAATGTCGTCGATGAACACTAAGACAAATTTGTCCAAGTATGGGTGGAAAAATTCGGTTCATGAGATCCATGAATACTGCGGGAGCGTAGTCAAACTAAATGGCATAACTTAAGAATTTCTAATGGCCATATCTGGTTCGAAAAGCAGTCTTAGGTATGTCCTCAGGTTTAATTTTCAATTGATGATACCCGGATCTTAAATCTATTTTTTTTTTTTAAAAGACTCCTGCGCCCGTAAGCTGATCAAAGAGGTCTTCTATCCTTGGCAAAGGATACTTATTCTTAAGGGTAATCTTATTTAATTCACGATAGTCTATGCACATTCTCATAGAACCATCCTTATTTCCGACAAACAAAACTGGTGCTCCCCAAGGTGAAACACTCGGTCTAATGAATCCAAGGTCTAACAATTCTAGCAGTTGGATTTTAAGTTCTTCTAGTTCTTTCGGTGCATACTCCATATAGAATGGCGTAGTTAATAGATAATCAATCCATCCCATGGATTTTATCTATGTCGAACATTTCATTATGCTCCGATTGCTTGCTATGATCTTAAAGAGACCCTAAGTTAAATTCTATGTTCGAGCAAAACTAAGGGAGTGACGATAATTTCTCCTAAGGCGTGATTATTCTTATTTTATGATTAGCGCACTCTGGTCTTACTCTTATAGTGTCGACAGGCATTAGAAATAACGAATGTAAGGTTTTGGTATGAGGTAGAAGAATGACAAGGTAATTAAGAAGTTCGTCCTATACCTGCAAATTTTCTCTTGCCCTTATTGCGCGCATCTTGTTCGATCGCGAAGGCCCTAACGTTCTGTTGCTGTTGGTCGTACTTTTGAAGATGCTGCTGCGGCTGAGCCAGAATCGCCCTCAAAGGCTGGGGCTGTCCATACTGATTTTGTCTTGCCGCTTGCATCGGTTTCGGGCATTCTCTCCTAAAGGCCCCTTCTGCCCACAGTTGAAGCAACTTCCCGAGTTTTGCTAGGCAGTTCCCGAAGTGTACCCTATTACACTTGGGACAGGCAGGAACGACAGCTCTTCCTCGGTTGTTTCCTCCCTAGTTATTCCTTTGTTGTCCTTGTGGCTGACCTTGCTGATTCGATCTTACTGGTTGCATCGAGGTTTGGACAATTTCTTTTCACGTGTCCTTTCTGTCCACATTTAAAGCAAACACCAGAGTTCGCTTGACAGACATCGTAGTGCATCCTATTATACTTAGGACAGATAGGAACGGTAATCATTCCTTGATTATTGTTTGTTTGTTGCCCCTGCCTTGATTGATTATTCTGATTTGGCTGCTAAAAGCCTTTCTGATTTCTTCTCTAGTTCCCATAGCAGCCACTGTTATTTCCTTCTTCCCATTTCCTTTTTCCTTTATAGTTGTTTTTGTGGTTGGGAGGGTTTTGAACTGGAGCCTGGGTTGGTGTTGGTATGGATGCTATACTCTTTCTTTATTCCGGCACAACTGCCTCTATTTCTAGGACTCGTCCTAGTATTTCCGTATAGCTCAGTCCCTCGTGACTGGCTAATGCTACTCCTAATTTATGCTTAAGTTCTCCACGAAACTTCTTTGCTATTTCCTCTTCGGTATTCACTTGTTCGGATGCATACTTATCATAAAATGCCTCTTTAAATTCTTCCCAAGTAATTGGAGCCATTTGCTCCGCCAGCATAACTTTCTGCCTAGCCTTCCACCAGTAATCAGCTGGTCCGGCTAGTTGAAACGCAACACATGAAAGGCGCTCCTTATCAGTATATCCTAGAAGCTTAAAGATTCTTTCTATAGATCGTACCCAAAGCTCAGCATCGCTTGGGTCACTGGATCTATTAAAAAACAGGTGGATTTCTTTTGAAGAATAAATCCTCAATGTTACGATGTTGTGGAAGAAGCGTGAGTGAAGGGGTTGCTTGGTGTTTTTGCTCTTTTTCGCTTCCACATTGCCCTTGACCTCTACCAGGTCCTCTAAAACTACCAGGTCCTCTTCTGGTGTTAACTACTTTCGGCGGCATTTTTGAAACTATAGGAAACAAGAATTCTCATTAGCACTTTTGCTTTTAATCATTTACTTACTTACTTAACCTTCTTTTACTTACTAATCCTTTTTCCTGACTTAAACAAGTTCATGGAAAGGAAAACTGATAATAGCTTCGATACTTGGCTCTTTAAACTTTTAACATCTCGGTTAAACCAGAATATTTATTTAATACTTTTTCTTCCAAACGCACTTAGAAGAAACTTTTCATAAGATTAAGCCCACTTTTGGGTCATCAAATATATATATATATACACGTCAAAAATAATATTAGTTTTGCCTCCAACAAGGACTTATACAAAAAAAAAAGGGTTAGACTATAACTAGTCTAAACTAGGCTAACCGCCTATCTATGAACCGGGTGCACTTACAAGTTGCATCTCCGTATCTACTGGGAGTACTAGAATGGAAACGATCTCAAAAACTTCGTATCCGCGAAGAGTACTATGAAAGGATGGTTACTGATCCGACTATTTACAAGACAAAAAGTGCTTCTGCTACTACTATGCGTCTAAGACGCCCTGCTCAACAAGCTGATATCGAGTCACTACCGCCCTCTACGGCCTGCAATTCCTCGGGGTCCTCCTCAGGGTTCTTTTCTGAATCTGAATCAAAGACGAGCTGAAGTGCCTCGTCAACCCTCAATGTGGTGCCGTCCAAAAGTGCAAGTGGTGGTGGTGCAGTTATCTCTGAAACGGTTCTCTCGGAGTCTGAAACCAAGTAGTCCAAATTGGTCTCTACTGTCCTCTTCTTCGGAGGCAGCAGGTGTTCGGGAGGTGAACTAGATTCGTATTCCTCTGTGGAACGGACCCTGGATGGTCCTGCCTGAAACTCTCCTCGGACCCTCGCTAACTCTGCACAGATCTCCTCGAGTGGTCTAAATGGGAATGAAAATTCTATCATTGTAGCAATCTCTGTGCCGATCTATAGGTATCCTATCTTTGGAACTAACTCCTCACTGGGTGAAAGGACTAGTGGCAATTCTAACTGTGCGGCCATCTCTGGATCCATGTTTAAAGACTATGCCTCTGGCTTTGAAAAATGACGGTAGGGGTGGTGCTCCTGAATGGGAATTGACATTATGAATCTGCTCTGAAAGAAACGCTCGTGTATGGCGAGAGCGAATCCTGAAAAATCTCCTATCGGCTCAGTGTCATCGCCGAACAGTGCAAGGAAGTACCAAGACACATCATGTGCCCATCCGCGCCACTCATCTGGTAGTCGAACAATCAAATCTGCTATAGCCTGACGCTCTATAATACTGTGTCGGGCTGCATGGTAAACTGTTAAAAAGTTACTAACTATCTGTCCAATGTCGTTATTTGGGACTTCTTCAAAATCTCGATACTCATCCAGTATCTCATCTGCCCAAGTACGCTGTGGCGGGGATTGATTCTCCTGAGTCATGTCACTACTAGAAGTCATCCTATAAGGTTTTTAAGAAACACGGATCAGTAACTAGTAGGATAATAACTTATCTTAAGAATATTCTTAAATTTACTATTAGAATATTCCATTATTCAAAATTGCAATACTTAACCACTTAATCTTAGCTTATCTTATTCATCTAGCAATTCCAAGAAAATGCACTCAAACAATCATATATATATAAAAAAAAAAATCACGATTTTACTTTCATCCTTTTGCTTATTATTCTTTTACTTTCTTACTTTATTTCTTCCTC
The DNA here is from genome assembly GCA_029490685.1 of Schizonepeta tenuifolia. Classification (NCBI taxonomy): domain Eukaryota; kingdom Viridiplantae; phylum Streptophyta; class Magnoliopsida; order Lamiales; family Lamiaceae; genus Schizonepeta; species Schizonepeta tenuifolia. The sequence goes on along the minus strand of CM055956.1, from coordinate 49,083,753 downwards.
GAAGAAAATTTCTTAACGATTTCTTTCCAATCTTTAACTTAGACTTCGTAGTTTCCCTTAAGAAAACTCCTAACCGATAAACGCATATCGTTCTCATCATTAGAAAGAAATATTCTTAAATGCCACAATAAAGTGGATATAAACTCCTCTCGATACTTGAACCTTGTACTTATCGTATTCTTCATTCATTTAATAATTGTGAAATAAATTTCAAGAAAACGGAATATAAGTTGGAGAATAACTTTAGAACACAAGTTCTAGTCGTCGTTGGAATTGAACAATCGTTGGAGATTAGCTAAAATTCGTACTCGATTCTTAACAATTACATCAAATCTTTCCTTGAAGTTCTAATGAGGCGAACTCCAACGAGTCTGTTGTTCATGTCACTTTACGCAGGTGACATTCGTTTATTTGCTTTGATTCCCTTCATTCTGTCATTTCCGATCCGATTGCCTCTTGGAAATTTTGGAACTAACGCTTCTTAGAACGTCTATGTTCTCAAAGAATCGGGAAGGCCTTAAAATTCGTCTAAATTCTCATGCCAAACAAGCATCTTGAATAATAAAAGAAATTATAACTCATATAATTTCACATACTTTTGCATAGAATAGCATTCATGCTTTCACATAGTTCACGTAATTCACAAAGTATAACTTTATACTTTAAATCAAATCATACTTGACATACTTAATCTCAAGTTCTTGCATACTTATTCTCAATCATACTTTCATATTTAATTCTCAAATTTCTTCTTGCATACTTTAATAAAAAAATTCTTTAAAAGAAATCATACTTCTGAAATTCTTTCCTTACTTTTCTTCTTTGATTGAATCGACGTAGCGGGTGGTTGAGTTGTCGTCTATACTTTTATACTTTAGTATTACGACTTAACTTACTTGAAAGAAGACTCGGGTAAACTACTTGAAAGAAATTCGTATGCAGAGCAGAAACGATTGCTCTGATACCACTCTGTGGTATCACTAGAAGAAATAACTTACGACCAGAGCAGAACCGACTGCTCTGATACCACTCTGTCACAACCCCAAATCCCGAGGGATGGCAGAAGCTGGGGTGCGACAAGGGGTTGGATTAAAGAAGCGGGGAAGAAGGGGGAATGAATAAGAATGAAAGAACAAACAGACAATAATGACAGAAATGAATTACTATGAACAAGACTTCATTATAATAAAAGAAAGAGTTGATCTAGAAGGATCACTCGTCAAGGTTCTCAAAAGAAACTGAGTTAACTGTACGGGGTTTAGACCCAACAGAAAGATACATTATCTTCAAAAAAGAGATTGGCAACGGAAAAACGTAAATCTGAATACAAGTTCTTATTCTAGTCATGACTTCTTAATTCAACATCAACCGCCGCCGCACCCGTCACTCAACCTGCACATTTTATAAAACATATGCAGGGCTAAGTACAAAAGCACTTAGTGGGCACGTTGCCGAAAACATAAAAATAAGTTCAGATAATCAGACATTTCATTTCTGTAGCACATCGGGGTTTTTCAATAAATTTCCCGTGTCTACTAAACATTTTCTTTCTCATTTTCATAACTTAGCTTGATCAAGCATTTTTCATAAATGTTACGTTCAATCTTGACCATTTATTATCACCGCGGCAGGTCGTCCCCTCAACAGGGTTCCATACTTCAACGACTACTGGGTACACTTAACTTTGGAAAGTCCCTTTTGACTAACTCAAAGCCGATCGTTTAGTTAACCCCTTTTGGCTAACTCATAAGGTACAAGAGAACTCTCATAAAACAAATAGTTCATGCCATGATTATCACTTTGAAAACAGGATTATCAAAGCGATAAAGAAAAGGTTTTCGAGCATTGCTCATTTTGTTTCATATATAAAAGCCCACCTGACTGATTACAGAATTATTAAACGAGCTTCCGTCTCTGGTCTTCCGTCCTATCCTCAGTGCCGACTTCCTCCTTTTATCGTAAATAAACAGACTTAAGTAACTTGAACGCAATCGATAAAAGAAACAGGAAATCAAAACGGTTTTTAGTTCTTTAGGCATTTGCACTTTACTACTTCCTTTTGATTAACTAATAAACGAGACTTCGATCAATTCTCGTCTATAAACTGACTTGGAACACTGCTCGACACTTAGGTCAGTAGGTAAAAAGGGTGTCGATAACTTAGAACGACTTAAAAGTTCACAAGGAACGAAGTTGAAAAGGATTCAACTTAGGAAACTAGACTTTGGATACTTGCTGCCCAAGTCAGTCAGTTCGTACACAACAGAGAATACGAAAACAGGGGATGAATCTTATACCAAGAGAAAGCCATGGGTGTCTAGTTTACTCTCCAATTTACGGATCTCGATTCGGTTAAGCGAGCTAAACGTTATGATAGTTTCCGTTAAACGTCGCAAAACAGTCGCGCGAAACCCTAATGCTCGACAAAACTCGACGCACGATTCCCTAGGTTTGATTAATACTATCCCACTTTTATTTTAACGAATTTTTCGTCTTAATACAGTCAACATACAGTGTCCTTTAAACGGGTTAATATTCACAACTTTTGATTAACAAACGACGAGAATTTCCTCGTCATTTCCAACTAATCATTTACTATACCAAAACAAACTTCAATTTCTATTTCGTTTTCGTTCATTCACTTCACGTTTCTTATCTATATTTCATAACGTCTCGTTTCTCGGATGGAAAAGTCGTTAAGTACAATATTGTTCATCAATCAATAACAATCATTATTACTAAAAGGGATTTTCTTATTCGACTTTTCTACCGGCTTTTAAACTCGATTCTTCGTCTCTTATTCAAAATCGAAACTTCTTAGAATTTGTTGAAACTTTATGGTCACGATCATGAACTATCAAGATTATCAAAGGTTCGAATCACAATCCAACTTCATTATTCATGCTCGACTTATCGTCGATGGTTCGTCTCTTACTAAAAATCTTACGTTCTCCGTTTTCGTTTAAATTTTACAACAACGATGATCATCTAACGAGCATTACTAATATGCAAATCATATTATCAAAACATTAACGAGCTTCAACTTAACGATACGTTTCCGTCTCTTACAATTTTCAATTTACTTTTAGAAAAATCCCAATTAAATATATAATCATCCTCATACATCGTATATCTCATTTCCATTAATCAATCGAGCATATCATAACATTTACTACACTAGAACATGCATTCTTCCTCTCTTATCTTCCAACTTTTATTTTTAGAAAAATCTAAATTAATTCATATAGTCAATAACAACATGTAGAACACTAATCTATCGATCAAACATCAAAGAAATCGAACTAAGATCAAACCCCTAAAATTATTAAAATTTTCGGTAATAACCTAAAGGAATGGGGACTGATTTTCTTCATGATTCGATCCGTAGAACTCGATTCTAATCATACTAGAACATGAATCGAACAAGAATCAACAAGCTTCTGCATGCTCCAATGGTTCGAAAAAAAGAAAAAGATGGAATCAAGACTTTGTTCGGTTCAATACGTAGGAGATGTTCTTACCTTGCGGAATACGAACTCGGAAATGGAATTGATCGGTAGGTGGAAGACTTGAGTGCTTGAGAAAGCTTGAAGGTTGAAGCTTTATTGGAGGATTGGAGAAGAAAAATGAGAGAGAGAGAAGGCTTGGAGTGGCGGTAAGAGAGGAGAGGAGAAGAGAGAGTGGTGAGTCATGTATAGATACATAAATTGAGAAAAAATCTAACTAAAGAGGTCGTGAGTCGCTAAGGGCCCTTTGTTTGTGAAAATTTTGACGGAAATATCTCGTTTCCGGACTTTAAACAACGATTGAAAAGTCGAGAAAAACTTTATTAGATAGTTACGAATTTGACGAAATCTAATTCGTCCGTTAGATTGGAAATAAATCACGTACTCGGAAAACCTAATTCGTTTTTCAAAATCCGAGAAAAAGTCGGGATTAGACAATCTAAAATTCGCCCGGAAAATCATAAAAACTAACTTTCTCCGGTGAACTCGTATCGAAGAAAAAGTGAATGTAAATTCTGAATGTTTTTAATTCTGAGTTTTCGGACGAAAAATCTACCGGACGCTAAAACCCTAATACAGTAGTCGTTCGTCCGACTTCTGAAATTTATTTTCTGAAACGGATTTCACCGTTAGTCTTAGAATCGAAAATCCTTAATTTAGGCGTGCAAAGCCTTAATTATTAATTAACTTTTTATTTAAAGATGGATTAATTAACCGGGGTATTACATTATTGCATCATGAATACACAACAAAATTTCGTAGTTTCCATACTCATGTCCTTCGACTTCTTCATAGAAAAAGGAGATAGAAATTTTCCTCATTCAATCAATCACATAGAAACTCTCAAATAAAATCCTAGAACACAAATCCATTATCAAAATCATGATCAAAACAAGAGCATAGAAATCCCTATTTTTAGCCATAAAAATCGATAATTATAGGGCATAGATTATCAAGATTTTGGACTTAATTTTCATGCAATAAAACATGCTAGGATTGATTTGTAGACTTCAAAAGCAAACTAAGATGAACACTCCTCCAAGGCTTGAGAGTGCCGAAAATGAAGGGGAGGAAAAAGAGGGTGATCCTAGTCTAGAAATGATCACAAACACTTGAAGATCAAGAATACCTCGTCGGATTACTCGTTGGATGATCGGTGGCTATTTTCCTCGCAACTCTATACCTTGGAAGTTTGGTCTTCAATGGAGGAATTCATCATGTGTGTGTGTGTGTGTATAGCCAACGAGAGAGAGATAATAGAGGTAATAATGTCGGCTAATAGAGAGAAGGGAGAGAGAAGAGAGAGAATTGGAGAGACAATAGAGAGAATGACGAGATAGAGTGGAGAGTGAGGGAGCGTGAGTTTTGAGAGTGAGAGTAGGATAGATTTAATTGAATTTTAGTTGCACCCGGTGGTCAAAAATGCGATACAAATTTTGCCGGGAGAAAAAGTTATCTAGTGCAATTAAACCCTACTTTTTCATTAAACTCTTAAATGATTTAAAACTCACCACGTGTAATACCCCGATCTTTCATAAGCCTTAAAGTTCGTTTAATTGAGTTTATTTGCTTAATTGTGTGCCCTTATGTGATAAAATTTCCAAAAAAATAATTTTTATATGTGAAATTACCAAAATGCCCCTGAAGGGCAAAAGCGTGATTTTCTCATTTTGGTGAATCAAAAAAAAGATGTGATGAGTTATATGAGCATTAGAATGTGAAATGGAGTTTGAGTTCGAATTTTGGAAAAATTCTGAGAAAAATTATTTTTCAGTGAATAGTAACTGACAACGAGAATTCACTATTCATCAACTATTTCTGAATTTTGTCAAATTAGTGTATTTTGAATCTAGAAATTATTCTAAGACCATTGGTGCTTGTTTGAGAATTTTCTGAGTTTGTTTGAATCGAGTTTGAATTTTATTTATTTGAAGAACGAATATGAATAGTAACTTTTTACGTTTTCTTCGTTATTCGGAATTTTGATCCGAAACTTGGGTTCCTAGTATCCTTGATTTATTTGATGAAGATCGAGATGAAGTAGAGAGAATTTTGATGTCGAGAAAGAGTCATGGTGAGTTTTAAATCGTTAAAGAGTTTAATGAGAAATTGGGGTTAAATTGCACCAGATAACTTTTTCTTCCGGAGAAAATTATATCGCGTTTTTGACTACCGGGTGAAACTTAATTCTATTAATTCCTAATTCACTCTCATTATATCTCACTCTCTCACACAACACTCTCTCTCTCTCTTAACCATCTCTTTCACTATTTAATTATTCTCTCCAGTATCCTCTCTCTCCCACCCATCTCTCTCATCTCTCCCTCTCGGATATACACACACACGCTAACCTCCATTGAAGAACAACCTTCAAGCTCCAAAAATGACAAGAACTTAGTCTCCGATCATCCAACGATTAAACTAATAAGGTATTTACAATCCTCTCGTCATGGTGATCAATTTCAGACTAGAATTCATCCATTTCTGTCACAGCCCCAAATCCCGAGGGACGGTAGAAGCGGGGGTGCGACTAAGGGTTGGATTAAAGAAGCGGGGAAGAAGGGGGAATGAATAAGAAATGAATTACAATGAACAAGACTTCATTATAACAAAAGGAAGAGTTGATCTCGAAGGATCACTCGTCAAGGTTCTCAAAAGAAACTGAGTTAATTGTACGGGGTTTAGACCCAACACAAAAATACATTAAAACGTAAACCTGAATACAAGTTCTTATTCTAGTCATGACTTATTAATTCAACATCAACCACCGCCGCACCCGTCGCTCAACCTGCACATTTTATAAAACATATGCAGGGCTAAGTACAAAAGTACTTAGTGGGCACGTTGCCGAAAACATAATAATAAGTATAGATAATCAGGCATTTCATTTCTCTAGCACATCGGGGTTTTTCAATAAATTTCCCGTGTCTACTAAACATTTTCTTTCTCATTTTCATAACTTAGCTTGATCAAGCATTTTTCATAAATGTTACGTTCAATCTTGACCATTTATTATCACCGCGGCAGGTCGTCCCCTCAACAGGGTTCCATACTTCAACGGCTACTGTGTACACTTAACTTTGAAAAGTCCCTTTTGACTAACTCAAAGCCGATCGTTTAGTTAACCCCTTTTGGCCAACTCATAAAGTACAAGAGAACTCACATAAAATAAATAGTTCATGCCATGATTATCACTTTGAAAACACGATTATCAAAGCGATAAAGAAAAGGTTTTCGAGCATTGCTCATTTTGTTTCATATATAAAAGCCCACCTGACTGATTACAGAACTATTAAACGAGCTTCCACCTCTGGTCTTCCGTCCTATCCTCATTGCCAACTTCCTCCTTTTTTTTTTTTTTTTTTTTTGAACAACATTATAAGGAAATTTAAATACCGCGTGATGAAGGACTCGAACCCGTGACCTTTGGTCCGGACATTAACCTCACTACCACTAGGCTAACACATGCACACGCCAACTTCCTCCTTTTATCGTAAATAAACAGACTTAAGTAACTTGAACGCAATCGATAAAAGAAACAGGAAATCGAAACGGTTTTTTGTTCTTTAGGCATTTGCACTTTACTACTTCCTTTTGATTAACTAATAAACGAGACTTCTATCAATTCTCGTCTATAAACTGACTCGGAACACTGCTCGACACATAGGTTAGTAGGTAAAAAGGGTGTCGATAACTTAGAACGACTTAAAAGTTCACAAGGAAGAAAAGGATTCAACTTAGGAAACTAGACTTTGGATACTTACTGCCCAAAAGAAAGCCATGGGTGTCTAGTTTACTCTCCAATTTAGGGATCTCAATTTCGTTAAGCGAGCTAAACGTTATGACAATTTCCGTGAAACGTCGCAAAACAGTCGCGCGAAACCCTAATGCTCAACAAAGCTCGACGCACAATTCCCTAGGTTCGATTAATACTATCGCACTTTTATTTTCAAAAAATTTTCATCTTAATACAGTCAACATACAGTGTCCTTTAAACGGGTTCATATTCACGACTTTTGATTAACAAACGACGAGCATGTCCTCGTCATTTCCAACTAACCATTTACTATACCAAAACAAACTTCAATTTCTATTTCGTTTTCGTTCATTCACTTCACGTTTCTTATCTATATTTCATAACGTCTCGTTTCTCGGATGGAAAAGTTGTTAACTACAATATTGTTCGTCAATCAATAACCATCATTATTATTAAAAGGGATTTCCTTATTCGACTTTTCTACCGGCTTTTAAACTCGATTCTTCGTCTCTTATTTAAAATCGAAACTTCTTAGAATTCGTTGAAACTTTACGGTCACGATCATGAACTATCAAGATTATCAAATGTTTGAATCACAATCCTAATTCATTATTCATGCTTGACTTATGGTCGATGGTTCGTCTCTTACTAAAAATCTTACGTTCTCCGTTTTCGTTCAAATTTTACAACAACGATCATCATCTAACGAGCATTACTAATATGCAAATCATATTATTAAAACATTAACGAGCTTCAACTTAACGATACGTTTCCGTCTCTTACAATTTTCAATTTACTTTTAGAAAAATCCCAATTAAATATATAATCATCCTCATACATCGTATATCTCATTTCCATTAATCAATCGAGCATATCATAACATTTACTACACTAAAACATGCATTCTTCCTCTCTTATCTTCCAACATTTATTTTTAGAAAAATCTAAATTAATTCATATAGTCAATTAACAACATGTAGAACACTAATCTATCGATCAAACATCAAAGAAATCGAACTACGATCAACCCCCTAAAATTATTAAATTTTTCGGTAATAACCTAAAGGAATGGGGAGTGATTTTCTTCATGATTCGATCCGTAGAACTCGATTCTAATCATACTAGAACATGAATCGAACAAGAATCAACATGCTTCTACATGCTCCAATGGTTCGAAAAAAAAAAGATGGAATCAAGACTTTGTTCGTTTCAATACGTAGGAGATGTTCTTACCTTACGGAATACGAACTCGGAAATGGAATTGATCGGTAGGTGGAAGACTTGAGTGCTTGAGAAAGCTTGAAGATTGAAGCTTTAATTGGGGATTGCAGAAGAAAAATGAGAGAGAGAGAGAAGGCTTGGAGTGGCGGTAAGAGAGGAGAGGAGAAGAGAGAGTGGTGAGTCATGTATAGATACATAAAGTGAGAAAAAATCTTACTAAAGAGGTGGTGAGTCGCTAAGGGCCGTTTGTTTGCGAAAATTTTGACGGAAATATCTCGTTTCCGAACTTTAAACGATGATTAAAAAGTCGAGAAAAACTTTATTAGATAGTGAATGTAAATTCTGACGGTTTTTAATTCTGAGTTTTCGGACGAAAAATCTACAGGACGCGAAAACCCTAATACAGTAGTCGTTCGTCCGACTTCTGGAATTTATTTTCTGAAACGGATTTTTTCACCGTTAGTCTTAGAATCGAATATCCTTAACTTAGGCGTGCAAAGCCTTAATTATTAATTAACTTTTTATTTAAAGACGGATTAATTAACCGGGGTATTACATCCTACCCCTCTAACAACAAAATTTCGTCCCAAAATTTGCATATCTTCTTTAAACTGTTCGGGGTACTTCTTTCTCATCTCTTCTTCGGGTTCTCACGTGGCTTTTTCTTGCCCGTGGTGACTTCATGTCACTTTTACTACTCTTACTGATTTGCTTCTTAACTTTTGCACTTTTTCGATTCAAGATCGATTTCGGCCTTTCTTCATAATTTATAACTTAAATCAGGAATCAAGAACTATGTCTTGCTGGTAGATCACGTGTTTAGAAACGAACACGTACTTTCTCGACGAGATACGCAAATATAATAAACATTCCATAGACTTGGCAACACGGCCAATCTATACACATTAAAACTATCTTTTTCAAGATATCAAATAATCACATAAATCTTTGTATAAGCTTATACTTGACACGAATCTAATGATTCTCTTCAATGGAGAAATCTTAAGAAAATTTTATCTCCCTTTTCGAAATTAAGTTCTGATCGGCGTAAACCACATAAGACTTTCATCTTTTCTAAACTTCTTTCATTCAGACTCGAGTCTATCGAATGATCTCGATCATTTCACTGACCGTATCTGGTCCTAGGTTCTTTTCGTTCACCTACCTTATTGCGATAAGGCAGTATCTTAACTTCTTCCTATACAAGACCTCGTAAGGTGCAATACTTATCGTAGCCTGATAACCATTATTATGAGCAAAATAGACCAATGGCAAAACATTCTTCCATTTTGCACTTCAATCCAATACTATCGTTCTCAACATATCTACAAGTATTTAAATCGTCCTTTCCGATTGTCCATCCGTTTAGGGGGGGTGAAAGGCGGTACTAAAATTAAGATTGGTACTTTGCTTCTTCTGCATAGTAGTCCAAAACCTTGAAGTAAATTTGGCATCTCTATCAAACCTCATCGACTTTTGTATTCCGTGCAGACGTACAATCTTACGAACATACAACTAAGCTAACTTTCTGATCTAAAGGTAATTGGAATTGGTAGGAAGTGAATTAATTTTGTGAACCTATCAATAACCACCCAGATGGCAGTATTTCCTCTTCTAGGCTTTGGGCAAACTCGTCATAAAATCCATGGCTATATCTTCCCACTTCTACGTTGGAATATTTAATAGTCGCAACATCTCTTGCGGTTATTGGCGTAAAGCTTTCACTTGTTGACAAGCCCAAAACATCTTTCTACAAACGAGGCAACGTCTTGTTTCAATCCGTTTTACCGGAAATTCTTTCTTAAATCTTAATACATCTTTGTATTCTCTAGGTACGTTGTATGGCGTATCGTTAGCCTCACTCATGATATCGTTCTTTAATTCGCCGTTATTAAGGATATAAGGTCTACCTTCAAATAAAATCGCATGATCTAGTGTTTGAAAAAATAATCGTCTGGTTTATCAGTTCTTATCTTAAACCGAAGCTTTTTGATCAACTCGTCCTTTATCTGGGTACTAAAGATTCTTTCTTGTAAGCCGGGTGTAGCTTCGAGTGCTGCTATATGGTTTGTTATTGTTTCAGGTGCATCGAGCACTTCTAAGTCCATTCCTTCAAATTCTCTTACAAGAGCTTCCTCCTCAACGAAGAGACATCCTAGCTTGATTGGAGTCTTGCGACTCAGTGCGTTAGCTACCACATTTGCTTTTCCTGGATGATAGTTGATTCCGCAATCATAATCCTTGACTAATTCGAGCCATTATCTTTGTCTCATGTTCAATTCCTTTTGCTCGAAAAAGTACTTTCAACTCTTATGGTCCGTATAAATCTCAACCCTAACACCATAGAGATGGTGTCTCCAAATCTTCAGCGCATGCACATTCTATCCTTGGCAAATGATACTTATTCTTAAGGGTAATCTTATTTAATTCACGATAGTCTATGCACATTCTCATAGAACCATCCTTCTTTCTGACAAACAAAACTGGTGCTCCCCAAGGTGAAACACTCGGTCTAATGAATCCAAGGTCTAACAATTCTTGCAGTTGGATTTTAAGTTCTTCTAGTTTTTTCGATGCATACTCCATATAGAATGGCGTAGTTAATAGATAATCAATCCATCCCATGGATTTTATCTATGTCGAACATTTCATTACGCTCCGATTGCTTGCTATGATCTTAAAGAGACCCTAAGTTAAATTCTATGTTCGAGCAAAACTAAGGGAGTGACGATAATTTCTCCTAAGGCGTGGTTATTCTTATTTTATGATTAGCGCACTCTGGTCTTACTCTTATAGTGTCGACAGGCACTCGAAATAACGAATGTAAAGTTTTGGTATGAGGTAGAAGAATGACAAGGTAATTAAGAAGTTCGTCCTATACCTGCAAAATTTCCCTTGCCCTTATTGTGCGCATCTTGTTCGATCGCGAATGCCCTAACGTTCTGTTTCTATTGGTCGTATTGTTGAAGTTGCTGTTGCGGCTGAGCCTGAATCACCCTCAAAGGCTGGGGCTGTCCATACTGATTTTGTCTTGCCGCTTGCATCGGTTTCAGGCATTCTCTCCTAAAGTGCCCCTTTTGCCCACAGTTGAAGCAACTTCCCGAGTTTGCTTGGCAGTTCCCGAAGTGTACCCTATTTCACTTGGGACAGGTAGGAACGGCAGCTATTCCTTGGTTGTTTCCTCCGTGGATATTCCTTTGTTGCCCTTGTGGCTGACCTTGCTGATTCGATCCTACTGGTTGCATCGGGTTTGGACAATTTCTTTTCACGTGTCCTTTCTGTCCACATTTAAAGCAAACACCAGAGTTCGCTTGACAGACATCATAGTGCATCGTATTACACTTAGGACAGACAGGAACGGTAACCTTTCCTTGATTATTGTTTGTTTGTTGCCCCTGCCTTGATTGATTATTCTGATTTGGCTGCTGAAAGCCTTTCTGATTTCTTCTCTAGTTCCCATAGCAGCCACTATTATTTCCTTCTTCCCATTTCCTTTTTCCTTTATAATTGTTTTTGTTGTTGAGAGGGTTTTGAACTGGAGCCTGGGTTGGTATTGGTATGGATGCTATACTCTTTCTTTTATCCGGCACAACTGCCTCTATTTCTAGGACTCGTCCTAGTATTTCCGTATAGCTCAGTCCTTCGTGACCGGCTAATGCTATTCCTAATTTATGTTTAAGTTCTCCACGAAACTTCTTTGCTATTTTCTCTTCGGTATCTACTTGATCGGATGCATACTTATCATAAAATGCCTCTTTAAATTCTTCCCAAGTAATTGGAGCCATTTGCTCTGCCAGCATAACTTTCTACCTAGCCTTCCACCAATAATCAGCTGGTCGGGCTAGTTGAAACGCAACACATGAAAGGCACTCCTTATCAGTATATCCTAGAAGCTTAAAGATTCTTTCTACAGATCGTACCCAAAGCTCAGCATCGCTAGGGTTACTGGATCCATAAAAAACATGTGGATTTCTTTTGAAGAATAAATCCTCAATGTTACGATGTTGTGAAGATAGCGGGAGTGAAGGGGTTGATTGGTGTTTTTACTCTTTTTCTCTTCCACGTTGCCCTTGACCTCTACCAGGTCCTCTAAAACTACCAGGTCCTCTTCTGGTATTAACTACTTTCAGCGGCATTTTTGAAACTATAGGAAACAAGAATTCTAATTAGCACTTTTGCTTTTAATCATTTACTTACTTACTTAACCTTCTTTTACTTACAAATCTTTTTTCCTGACTTAAACAAGTTCGTGGAAAGGAAAACTGATAATAGCTTCGATACTTGGCTCTTTAAACTTTTAACTTCTCGGATAAACCGGAATATTCATTTAATACTTTTTCTTCCAAATGCACTTTCGGGTCATCAAATATATATATATACACGTCAAAAAGAATATTAGTTTTGCCTCCAATGAGGACTTATACAAAAAAAAAGGGTTAGACTATAACTAGTCTAAACTAGGCTAACTGCCTATCTATGAACCGGGTGCACTTACAAGTTGCATCTTCGTATCTACTGGAGTACTAGAACGGAAACGATCCCAAAAACTTCGTATCCGCGAAGAGTACTACGAAAGGATGGTTACTGATCCGACTATTTACAAGACAAAAAGTGCTTCTGCTACTACTATGCGTCTAAGACGCCCTGCTCAACAAGCTGTTGTCGAGTCACTACCGCCCTCTACTGCCTGCAATTCCTCGGGGTCCTCCTTAGGGTTCTCCTCTGAATCTGAATCAAAGACGAGCTGAAGTGCCTCGTCAACCCTTAATGTGGTGCCGTCCAAAAGTACAAGTGGTGGTGGTGAAGATATATCTGAAACGGTTCTCTCGGAGTCTTAAACCAAGTAGTCCAAATTGGTCTCTACTGTCCTCTTCTTCGGAGGCAACAGGTATTCGGGAGGTGAACTAGATTCGTATTCCTCTGTAGAACGGTCCCTGGATGGTCCTACCTCAAACACTCCTCGGATCCTCGCCAACTCTGCACAGATCTCCTCGAGTGGTCTAAATGGGAATGGAAATTCTATCATAGTAGCAAGCTCTGTGCCGATCTCTAGGTATCCTATCTCTGGAACTAACTCCTCACTGGGTGAAAGGACTAGTGGCAATTCTAACTGTGCGGCCATCTCTGGATCCATGTTTAAAGACTCTGCCTCTGGCTCTGAAAAATGACGGTAGGGGTGGTGCTCCTGAATGGGAATTGACATTATGAATCTGCTCTGAAAGAAACGCTCGTGTATGGCGAGAGCGAATCCTGAGAAATCTCCTATCAGCTCAGCGTCATCACCGAACAGTGCAAGAAAGTACCATGATACATCATGTGCCCATCCGCGCCACTCATCTGGTAGTCGAACAATCAAATCTGCTATAGCCTGACGCTCTGTAATACTGTGTCGGGCTGCATGGTAAACTGCTGAAAAGTTACTAACTATCTGTCCATTCTCGTTATTTGGGTCCGCCTCGAAATCTCAATACTCATGTCACTACTAGAAGCCATCCTATAAGGTTTTTAAGAAACACGGATCAGTAACTGGTAGGATAATAACTTATCTTAAGAAAATTCTTAAATTTACAATTAGAATATTCTATTATTCAAAATTGCAATACTTAACCACTTAATCTTAGCTTATCTTATTCATCTTGTATTTCCAAGAAATTGCACTCAAACAAGCATATATATAAAAAAAAAATTCACGATTTTACTTTCATCCTTTTGCTTATTATTCTTTTACTTTCTTACTTTATTTCTTCCTCGAAGAAAATTTCTTAACGATTTCTTTCCAATCTTTAACTTAGACTTCGTATTTTCCCTTAAGAAAACTCCTAACAGATAAATGCATATCGTTCTCATCATTAGAAAAAAATATTCTTAAATGCCACATTAAAGTGGATATAAACTCCTCTCGATACTTGAACCTTGTACTTATCGTATTCTTCATTCATTTAATAATTGTGAAATAAATTCCAAGAAAACGGAATATAAGTTGGAGAATAACTTTAGAACACAAGTTCTAGTCGTCGTTGGAATCGAACAATCGTTGAAGATTAGCTAAAATTCGTACTCGATTCTTAACAATTACATCAAATCTTTCCTTGAAGTTCTAACGAGGCGAACTCCAACGAGTCTGTTGTTCATGTCACTTTACGCAGGTGACATTCGTTTATTTGCTTTGATTCCCTTCATTCTGTCCTTTCCGATCCGATCGCGTCTTGGAAATTTTGGAACTAACGCTTCTCAGAACGCCTATGTTCTCAAAGAATCGGGAAGGCCTTAAAATTTGTATAAATTCTCATGCCAAACAAGCATCTTGAATAATAAAAGAAATTATTAACTCATATAATTTCACATATTTTTGCATAGAATAGCATTCATGCTTTCACATAGTTCACGTAATTCACAAAGTATAACTTTATACTTTAAATCAAATCATACTTGGCATACTTAATCTCAAGTTCTTGCATACTTATTCGCAAATTCTTGCATACTTATTCTCAATCATACTTTCATACTTAATTCTCAAATTTCTTCTTGCATACTTTAATCAAAAATTTCTTTAAAAGAAATCATACTTCTGAAATTCTTTCCTTACTTTTCTTCATTGATTGAGTCGACGTAGCGGGTGGTTGAATTGTCATCTATACTCTTATACTTTAGTATTACGACTTAGCTTTACTTGAAAGAAGACTCGGGTATAGAGTATATACAAATGCTCTATCTTACTACTTGAAAGAAATTCGTATGCAAAGCAGAAACGATTGCTCTGATACCACTCTATCACAGCCCCAAATCCTGAGGGACGGCAGAAGCCGGGGTGCGACTAGGGGTTGGATTAAAGAAGCGGAGAAGAAGGGGGAATGAATAAGAATGAAAGAACAAACAGACAATAATGACAGAAATGAATTACTATGAACAAGACTTCATAATAATAAAAGGAAGAGTTGATCTCAAAGGATCACTCGTCAAGGTTCTCAAATGAAACTGAGTTAATTGTACGGGGTTTAGACCCAACAGAAAGATACATTATCTTCAAAAAAGAGATTCGCAGCGGAAAAACGTAAATCTGTATACAAGTTCTTATTCTAGTCATGACTTCTTAATTCAACATCAACCACTGCCGCACCCGTCTCTCAACCTGCACATTTTATAAAACATATGCAAGGCTAAGTACAAAAGCAATTAGTGGGCACGTTGCCGAAAACATAATAATAAGTACAGATAATCAGGCATTTCATTTCTGTAGCACATCGGGGTTTTTCAATAAATTTCTCGTGTCTACTAAACATTTTCTTTCTCATTTTCATAACTTAGCTTGATCAAGCATTTTTCATAAATGTTACGTTCAATCTTGACCATTTATTATCACCGCGGCAGGTCGTCCCCTCAACAGGGTTCCATACTTCAATGGCTACTGTGTACACTTAACTTTGGAAAGTCCCTTTTGACTAACTCAAAGCCGATCATTTAGTTAACCCCTTTTGGCTAACTCATAAGGTACAAGAGAACTCACATAAAACAAATAGTTCATGCCATTATTATCACTTTGAAAACACGATTATCAAAGCGATAAAGAAAAAGTTTTCGAGCATTGCTCATTTTGTTTCATATATAAAAGCCCACCTGACTGATTACGGAACTATTAAACGAGCTTCCGTCTCTGGTCTTCCATCCTATCCTCAGTGCAGACTTCCTCCTTTTATCGTAAATAAATAGACTTAAGTAACTTGAATGCAATCGATAAAAGAAACAGGAAATCGAAACGGTTTTTAGTTCTTTAGGCATTTGCACTTTACTACCTCCTTTTGATTAACTAATAAACGAGACTTCGATCAATTCTCGTCTATAAACTGACTCGGAACACTTCTGGACACTTAGGTCAGTAGGTCAAAAGGGTGTCGATAACTTAGAACGACTTAAAAGTTCACAAGGAACGAAGTTGAAAAGGATTCAACTTAGGAAACTAGACTTTGGATACTTACTGCCCAAGTCAGTAAGTTCGTACAGAACAGAGAATACGAAAACAGGGAATAAATCTTATACCAAAAGAAAGCCATGGGTGTCTAGTTTACTCTCCAATTTACAGATCTCAATTTCGTTAAGCGAGCTAAAAGTTATGACAGTTTCCGTGAAACGTCGCAAAACAGTCGCGCGAAACCCTAATGCTCAACAAAACTCGACGCACGATTCCCTAGGTTTGATTAATACTATCCCACTTTTATTTTCACGAAATTTTCATCTTAATACAGTGTCCTTTAAACGGGTTCATATTCACGACTTTTGATTAACAAACGACGAGAATTTCCTCGTCATTTCCAACTAACCATATACTATACCAAAACAAACTTCAATTTCTATTTCGTTTTCGTTCATTCACTTCACGTTTCTTATCTATATTTCATAACGTCTCGTTTCTCGGATGAAAAAGTTGTTAACTAATAACAATCATTATTATTAAAAGGGATTTCCTTATTCGACTTTTCTACCGGCTTTTAAACTCGATTCTTCGTCTCTTATTCAAAACTGAAACTTCTTAGAATTCGTTGAAACTTTACGGTCACGATCATGAATTATCAATATTATCAAAGGTTCGAATCACAATCCTAATTCATTATTCATGCTCGACTTATCGTCGATGGTTCGTCTCTTACTAAAAATCTTACGTTCTCCGTTTTCGTTCAAATTTTACAACAACGATCATCATCTAGCGAGCATTACTAATATGCAAATCATATTATCAAAACATTAACGAGCTTCAACTTAACGATACGTTTCTGTCTCTTACAATTTTCAATTTATTTTTAGAAAAATCCCAATTAAATATATAATCATCCTCATACATCGTATATCTCATTTCCATTAATCAATCGAGCATATCATAACATTTACTACACTAAAACATGCATTCTTCCTCTCTTATCTTCCAACTTTTATTTTTAGAAAAATCTAAATTAATTCATATAGTCAATTAACAACATGTAGAACACTAATCTATCGATCAAACATTAAAGAAATGGAACTACGATCAAACCCCTAAAATTATTAAAATTTTCGGTAATAACCTAAAGGAATGGGGAGTGATTTTCTTCATGATTCGATCCGTTGAAATCGATTCTAATCATACTAGAACATGAATCGAACAAGAATCAACATGCTTCTACATGCTCCAATGGTTCAAAAAAAAGAAAAAGATGGAATCAAGACTTTGTTCGGTTCAATACGTAGGAGATGTTCTTACCTTGCGGAATACGAACTCGGAAATGGAATTAATCGGTAGGTGGAAGACTTGAGTGCTTGAGAAAGCTTGAAGGTTGAAGCTTTAATGGAGGATTGGAGAAGAAAAATGAGAGAGAGAGAGAGAAGGCTTGGAGTGGCGGTAAGAGAAGAGAGGAAGAGAGAGTGGTGAGTCATGTATAGATACATAAAGTGAGAAAAAATGTAACTAAAGAGGTGGTGAGTCGCTAAGGGCCGTTTGTTTGCGAAAATTTTGACGGAAATATCTAGTTTCCGGACTTTAAACGACAATTAAAAAGTCAAGAAAAACTTTATTAGATAGTTACGAATTCGACGAAATCTAATTCGTCCGTTAGATTGGAAATAAATCACGTACTTGTAAAACTTAATTCATTTTTCAAAATCCGAGAAAAAGTCGCGATTAGACAGTCTAAAATTCGCCCGGAAAATCATAAAAACTAACTTTCTCCGATGAACTCGTATCGAAGAAAAAGTGAATGTAAATTGTTACGGTTTTTAATTTGGAGTTTTCGGACGAAAAATCTACCGGACGCGAAACCTTAATACAGTAGTCGTTCGTCCGACTTCTGAAATTTGTTTTCTGAAACGGATTTCACCGTTAGTCTTAGAATCGAAAATCCTTAACTTAGGCGTGCAAAGCCTTAATTATTAATTAACTTTTTATTTAAAGACGGATTAATTAACCGGGGTATTGAAATTTCTTTTCTCTTTGAAAATTGGCAGCCTTGTGCCTAAAGAAGGAGCTCGATTTCTAGCTTGTTCGGAGCTTAGAATCATGTGGATTGAAAGCCCTAGTGATTGAAGTCAAGAAAAACCCCTTTTTTCTACTCTTTTTAGTCGATCAAAGTGATCTTTCCATTAAGGAAATCAAAGCCTTTGTTCTAGTTACGATTTTTGAGTTCTTGAGAGTCTTTAATACACGAAAATAAGAGCTAAAAATCGAATCCTCTCTCTCTCTTGAAATCTGCCCAAATTAGGGACTTAGGGTAGGGTTTTGATTTTTGATTTTTGAATATGATATTCATGATCCTTGTATGCATATAGGTGTGATGAAATTTAAAGAGAAAAATTGATATGTATGTGCATGATGAAGAAGCCGAAGATTTTGAGGTTTTTTAGATGATTTTGTTTTGATGATTCAAGAATGATGTTGTGATGGAAATTGTGTTCTAGATTATGAATTAAGAGCTATGATGTGCATGATTAAATGAGAAAAATGATGAAGTATGTATATATGTGTGTACCGAAAATGCATGTATGTATGAAGAAGATGATGTTCTTGATGTTCTTGAACATAATATGGTGTTCTTGATGAAGATATGATGTTCTAAGTGATATATATGATTAAATAATGAAGGATTTGATGATATTAAGGTTATTAGATTAAAAAGAATTAGAAAAATGAATTTTTAAGAATTTTTAGGATTTTTTATCAATAAAATTCAAAATTAAAAAGATGATTAAGGTTGCTAGTTCTTGTCGATGATTCATGTTGATATTGATGAATGTGATGAATTGATCATGAAGATAGTGTTAAAACAATTAGAGTTTCTTTTCGAAATTTTTGAATTCGATCTAAAATGAAAAAGTTGTCGAGAAAGGACATCGTTAATGAAAATCGAGTTAAATTAATTAAATGAGGAAATTTATAAAGAAAATGAAAATAAGGAGATTAATCAAGCTAATAAGTAAACAAAAGTAATTACAATTGCTTCTAAACAAGTTTAGTAAGTTTTCGAGTGATGACACGTTTTACGAAAAAAAGACGAAAACTTTATTTAGTAAAGTTAGTTTTGGATTTTAATTTCCGATTAAATGATTAAAGTTATAAAAAGAGAAATGAAATTAATTTTATAACTTATATGTAATACCCCAATTTTTCATAATTCTTTAAGTTCGTCCTAATTGAGTTTATGAGCTTAAATGTGTGCCCTTGTATGATAAAATCACCAAGAAAATAAAATTTTCTTGCAAAATTACCAAAATGCCCTTGAGTGTCTTTACGTGATTTCTCTTGTTTCGGTTATCCGAATTGAATGTGAGACGAACTGATTGAGCATGAGAATGTGAGTTTGAGTTCGATTTCCAATTTCGGAAAATTCTGAGAGAAATTATTTTTCAGTGAATAGTAACCGATGACGAGAATTCAATATTCACCCATTGCTTCTGAATTTCGTCAAATTAGTGTATTTTGAATCTAGAATTTATTCTAAGACCATTGCTGCATGTTTGAGAATTTTCTGAGATTGTTTGAATCGAGTTTAAATTTTATTTCTTTTAAAGAACGAATATGAATTATAACTTTTTATGTTTTCTTCGTTATTCAGAATTTTGATCTGAAACTTGGATTTCTAGTATCCTTGATTTATTTAGTGGTGTTAGAGACGAAGTAGAGAGAATTTCGATGTCAAGAAAGAGTCGTGGTGAGTTTTAAATTGTTTGAGAGTTTAATGAGAAATTAGGGTTAAATTGCATCGGATAACTTTTTCTTCCGAAGAAAATTATATCGCTTTTTTTACAACCGGGTGCAGTTAAATTCCTTATCTCTCTCTCAAATATGTCTTGCCGACATAACTCTCTCTCAATTATTCCTCTGTTAATCATTTCCAATCTTGAAATATCGTACCAAGATTCTTTCTTATCTCTCTACTCTCTCTCCCACCCATCTCTCTCATCTCTCCCTCACGGATGAACACACATACACACATTATTTCTCTCTCCTCCATTGAAGAACAACCTTCAATCTCCAAAAATGGCAACTTAGTCTCCGACCATGTCACAGCCCCAACTCCTGAAGGACGACAAAGCCGGGGTGCGACTAGGGATTGAAATAAAGAAACGGGAAAGAAAGGGGAAACTACTGAATAAACGACATTTGTAACATAAATTACTATGAATTTGACTTCAGTGAATAAAAAGGGAGTCGATCTCGGAAGATTGCTCGACAAAGTTTGATCAGTGAAAGCTAGGTTTAAAGTGTAAACAACTTAAACCGAAAGGATTTACATTAATGAGAGAACCTACTTTATTTAATGAAAGGAAGAGTAAATCACAGAGGATCACTCGACATAGCTATTCTTAAAAGGGACTAAGTTCAAAGGATGAAACTTAGTTCTAAGTTATACTTTAACTGAAACTAGATTACAGAATTGGCAGTGGAAAAACGTAGAAAATGATAACACATATCTAATGTGAAATCGAGGCTCAATTGACTTTACTTCTTTGAAGATGACCTTTACTCAACCTCCTCCGCCTTCGTCGCTCAACCTGTACATTTAAAAACAAACATGCAGGGCTAAGTACAAAAGTACTTAGTGGGCACATTGCCGAAAACATTTTATATGTAACGTAACGGGGTTTTTCTTTAAAAGGCCCGTGCTTTCCAAATATTAAATCAAATCATGCATCTTATCATAAACACTTGTATAAATACTTTTACTGCTGAGCACTTAATTTCTAAATGACACACTGTGGGTTTTTAAACTCACATCCGATCGTCTGGAAAGCACCTGAGGGCTAACTCAGAAACTGTCCATCTGGATAGCACCTGTGGGCTATCTCAGAATCTGATCGTTTAGTTGGAATTATCTGGATAGTAGCCTGAGGGCTATCTCAGAATCTAATACTCTGGTTAGCACCTGAGGGCTAACGCAGAGAGACAAAAGAGAATTCATTTGCACTGATAGACACTTTAATACTCATCTATTAAAGCAATACGTAAACACCTTCTAGCAACGCTTGCATATAAATACTTTAATACTCATCTATTAAAGCAAAACGTAAACACCTTCGAGCAACGCTCGCATATAAATAAGGCAATAATTGATACACTTTCGAAAAGCCCACCTCGTTCGTTTACAGAACTATTACTCGTACTTCCGTCTTCCGTCCTGTCTTCTATTCTCGTTCTCCTCCTTGGAACGCAAATAATAAAACAACGATAAGTTGTCGAGTCGATAGAAGAAAATGGAAATCGAAACTGAAATCGAATTAATCTTTTAAGTTCTTAAGCTTTAGGCATTTGCACGCTTAACTAGATTCTTTTAGTTAATCTAGAACGAGACTCGAACACTTCTCGTTTAAAAACTCGCTCGGGTTCTTACTCGACACTGAGGTCAGCAATTTATGATAGTCGATAGCTTATATCGACTACATCTTGGAACAAACTATATAGATCAGTAAGTTCACCAAGAACAGGGGATTTCGAAACAGGGGACGTGCCCTGTACCAAAAGAAAGCCACGGATGTTTAGTTTACTCTACAATTCGCGGATCTTGATTTCGTTAAGCGAGCTAGGAGATATTGCAGTTTCCGTGAAATGTCACAGAAATGCCCGAACTAGCCCTAGAGCTCGTATATTTCGACGTATTATTTCTCGGTTCGTTTTATGTTAATCCTCTGTTTTTCACACGAAATTTATACCTCAAGGCAGTCAACACTTAACCTCACACGTGATGAACTCCATTTCATTTCTCGATTACTAATAAGACGATCAAAACCTCGTCGTTCAATCTAACCATTTACTAAACCAGAACAAGTTCTTGTTTCACAACTTAACATCTCGATTTCAATTAATACCTATCATTTCACAACTCAGATTAGCACGTCGTCAACTATGAACTTGTTCTCTTAACTATAAGATTCATTAATAATCAATTAGCATCCGTTATCGACTTTTCTATCAACATCTATGTTCGATTCTCCGTCTCTTATGAAAATTCCGATGTTATTAGAATTCGATCAAACTCTACCCCATTATTCAACGTCTATCAAGAATCATTACCACGTATATCATGATCTCAATTCATTACCCAAACTCAATTTATTTCCAATACTTCGTCTCTTATACTTTTCCCATTATTTTTAGAAAAATTCCAATAAATTATATAATGATCCATCATCATACTACATCTCATTTGTAACATCATCTCAAACAAATCACATCATATACTACTTTAAATCCTTATTCTTTCTCTCTTACACTGACTACATTTCCAATTTTACACATACTTTATCTACTTCTTCAATTATCAAATTCAATCTTCACAATTAAACACCAATTTATCAATTACTAGATTATAACATCATCTAATACTTCCCACATCATAAATTGAATTTCAAACTCAAACCCTAGCCCTAAATTTTCGGTCACCTTCAATTTGTTAGGGCAATTGATTTATCTTTGCATTAATCAACAAGTAAACCAATCCTAAGCCTAATTATCCAAACAATTAAGCTTTAAACATCCTATTGTGGATTCCCCTAATTTTCGGTCCACTATATAAATTAGGGGTTTTTGATTTTCTCTTCAATTCAATCATAGAAATCCATTTCTATCCATCTAATAACTTGAATTAAGGCTTGAATCATCCTAATTCTAATTCCCCCAAAAATCGGTCATGAAGAAAATTAAAGAATTAAAATTCTACTTGGATAGAAAGATAGAGGAGATGACTACCTTGATAGATATGTGATTAGAATTAGAAATAGATGGATGATGAGTGACCTATGATGAAAATCCTTATCCAAAGCTTCAAACTCTTCAATGGTGGAAAGAAGAACAAAATAAAAGAATGTGTGTGTGTTGGCTGCGTGAGTTTGAGGGAGAGAAATGGGAGTGATGACTAATTTATTTAATTAATAAGTATCCTACAACTTAGTGCATAGGTGTCACATTATATCATTAAACTAATGTGAGTCATAGAGTTATTACATTATAAAATTCAAATATCTCTATATACATATATGTTGAAGTCGGTCAACATGGGATTTTTTCCAAAAAATCCCGTTTTTCCGGCTCGTTACGACGTTATAAAAATCGGGCAATAAAAATACGTATTCGGCACGTTTTCGTCGAAATCCGATTCGACCATTAATTCCGACATATTTTTCCTACTCGGAAAGTATATTTTAAATTTTATAAATTTTAAAAACTAAACAAAATTCTGGACATCACAGTCCGAATTTTGTCCGAAAAAATCATAAAGATGAACTTTCTCAGGCGAACTCGTATCGCAATTTCGTGAATGTAAAAATCAGACGGTTTTCTAATCTGAGTTCTCGAACTAAAAAGTTTTTCGTCCGCGAAAACCCTAATACAGTATTCGTTTCACTGATTTCCGGAATTTATTTTTAAAAACGGATTTCACTGTTGGTCTTAGAATTGAAAATCAGGAGCTTAGGCATGTAAAGCCATAATTATTAATAACTTTAAATTTTTAACGCAGAAGAAATTTTCCGGGGTATTACAGACCATTCAACGGCAAAACTAATAAGGTATTCGAAATCCTCTCGTTGTGATGATCGATTTAAGACTAAAATTTAACCATTTCTCCTTCCCTAAAAAATCGGCAGCCATGGAGTGGATGATGGAGCTCGATTTTTATCTTGTTCAAAGCTTAGAGTTGCGTGGATTTCAAGTCTCCGATCGATCAAAGCTTCAAGTTCAAGTAAATCCCTTTTTCCTTCTTTCATTTGATTGATAATAATGATCATTTCTTCAAGGAAATTGAAACCCCTATTTCTAGTATGAATTTTTGAGTTCTTGAGAGTCTTTAATACATGAAAATAAGAGCTAAAAATCGAACTCTCTATCTCTCTTGAATCTGCCGAAATTAGGGCTTTAGGTTAGGGTTTTGATTTTTGATTTTGATGATGATATTCATGATCCTTGTGTGTTTATGTGTGTGAAATTTGAGGAAAAAATTCCTTATATATGTATATATGTATGGACCGAAAATGATGGTGGAGATTTAGGAATTTGAGTGTTAATGTTGTTAGTTGTTTTGATGATGGAAATTGAGATAAGTGATAATAATAAATAAAGATGGTTATATTTTCTTAAGAAAACCGAAAATTTTGTAAGGATGAAGAAGATGATGTTCTTGAGATGTTCTTGATGTTCTTGATGATATTCTTGATGAAAAAGATGATTGATGATATATGGATAGATGATGTATGATTTGATGGAATAAAGTTGTTAAAATAAAAAGAAATAGAGAAATGAATTTTTAATGAATTTCTAAGAATATTTAATAATTAAATTTAAATTAAAACTGATGATCAAGTTTCATATTTCTTGAAGATTCGTGTTAGATTTGATGAATGTGATGAATCGATGATGAAGATGAAGTTAAATCAATTGGAGTTTCTTCTCGAAATTTTTGAATTCGAGTTAAGACGAAGAAGTTGTTGAGAATCGAGATCGTTAATGGAAAATCGAGTTTAAATAAATTAAAAAAAAAGAAATGAGAAATAATGTAAAGGAAATAAATAATAAGAAGAATAATAGAGTTCATTAAAAGTAATTATACGTCATTAGAATCTTTTTATCGAGTTGATAAGTGTCCGAGCAATGGCATATTTTACGAGATAAAGACGAAAACTTTATTTAGTAAAGTTAGTTCGGATTTTAATTTCCTATTAAATGATTAAAGTTATAAATTATTAAAAGAGAATGAAATTAATTTCATAAGAGTTTAATAATTTATATTTTCTAGAAACCGAGCATAGTTGAGTTAGCATAATTCAATAACCGAGTTTATAATTATGATTAAATAATTAATTTAATTTTCTAGAATTTTCTAGAATATCTAATTATATTTGGAAAATTTTTCTTTTTCCAAATAATTATCGAAGTCGATCGTTTATCAGTTTGTGAACGTTCGATTCTTGATCTGAAAGTTTGTTCGTGAATGATTTGAGATGTTAGAACCCGAGAATTAATTTTATAATTTTCTGAGTTAGTTTAACTCGAAAAACCTAGAAAAACGAGACGTAAAGTGTGAATAGTAACTTTCTGTCTTATGTGAAATATTTTATTAATAAAATATTTAGATCTTTTTTTTTAAAAGTCAAGTACTTGAGTTCAGAGTTAGTTGGTTTAGTACTTGAATAGAATTGAGAAGCCGAAAAAGATCGAATTAGATAAGTCGAGATAAGTTGTGAAACCCGAGTCATTTAGAAGTCCTTCAGCCGAGCGTTAGAACTTGTTTATCATTTCCGAGAAATGGAACTCGTCTTTATAAGAATTTTAACCTTGAAGGAACGAGTGAAGTTCGATAATAAGAAGCGAGTGGAGTCCAGAAGCAAGAAGCGAGACGAAACGAGGTATTCCGAGCAAAACCACCGGATGACAGGTGGGCTTTCTAAACCAAAACTCAACGATGAATGTGCAATTTATTTTTAAATGTGCGCTTTTATTTAAAGTTAATTGACTTGCCTGAGTTTTTATGTTTTGGTATGTAATCCTCTACGTGTTAAAGTTGTTACAAGTCCTGTGGACGCACGGGATAAAAGGTCCTGTGGACGCACGGGATAAAGGTCCTGTAAGATACAGGACAATGCATGCATTAGTTTAGGTGACCGTGAGCCTTGTTACAATCTAGCCGGTCATAAAGTAACTATGAGCCTTGTTTCGGTTGGGCCGGTTATGTAAAGACTGTGAGCTTTGCTTTGATTGGACCGGTCACGGTGTTCGAGGAGGAGGCCTACTTCTCGACACCACAAGAATATGAGATGTGTAGAAGGATTCTTACCCGAGAAAATGGTTGCAACCGATTTCACAAAAGCAAACAAAAATGTTTTTAAGCTGCCACAAGTTGAAAATTCTTTTAAACAATTTTACCTAACGCTTGTGGTGCAGCTTAGGTGGCAAGATCAAATATATAGCTCTGTCGAGCGAGTTTTCAAAATATTTTTGGCATGTGTTCACTGAGTACGAAGTACTCAAGCCCTGTATGTTATTTCTAAAACGTACAGGTTGGCTCGGATGCGGAAGGATGCGGTGTGCTTGGGGTGATTCGTTGTTAAATACTTCCTAAGTTATTGTTTAAGCTTGAGGTTATGTTTCTTCATACATATAACCTTGGGATTTTGAGTCGATGGTCATAATCCGCTGCAATTTCATCAATTTTAATATAACTTTGCCTTGCATGCTCGTTTCCTAAAGATGAAAGAGCCCTTGAGTTCAATAATTTCTTAAATCCTTTCTGAATTCCACCTTAAGCTTGTTGGAATCATCTAACGATTCTTCGAATCTACTTCACCACCACTTGATGATTAAAAGCTAAAAATTTGTCCACTTACCTATTTGAATGCAACATTTATTTATAACCAAACCTAATCCTTTGATTGGTTCGATATCCGAAATCTTGACAAATGATTGGTTTTTGAGAAATCACTAGTTGATAATCCATATTAATTGTGAGTATGTTTGGTTGTTGATGTTATTCTTCAAATATCGAGCATGTAACTTTGAGAAAAAGTTCGTTGTTCCACCTCACTGCCCCATGTATTCTAGTTTTTTCAATACCCTAGGAGTCGGGCTATGACATAATGGTATCAGAGCAGGTTATCTGCTCTGAAGCTTAAACTTTTCTAAAACTCGAGTCTAGATTTGCATTCTCTAGACTTCATCGAGTATTTCTTGAATTCATTTGAGTATTCTTCGAATTAATTTGAGTCGCCAACGAGCCAAGCACCCCCACCTCATTTAGCTACCAAGTACGAAAAAAAATTCAAAGTTTTTCTAAAAGAATTAGAATTTCTTTTAAAGTATTAGCGAGATTGAATCAAATAATGAAAAACACGATTTATCTAAAGAAAAATAAAAAGAGAAGATCGAAAAGTGTGAAGAAAAAATTCGCGAGTAAGAAAGAGAAAGAGTTGGATAAAGAGATCAATTAATTAAGCTAATATGGAATTTCTTTTTATGCGATCGAATGAGATATCAAAACGAGTATGCGAATGATTATTATCATGAGATATCTTTGTGAATGTACGTGATGAATGTGATGTTAGAAATTTTTGAGAATGATTGAGTTTGAATGTTTAAAATATGTAGGATGACTAATGACGAGAATTTAGCCATTAAGCAAGAATTTGATCGTATTCAGAAAAGTTATCTTGAAAATCTAGCCGAATTTCTAGTACGCTATCACAAGTTATTGCTAGTAGTTCAGTACCTTAGAGTTAGTCCCCTTGGGGAATGACCCACCTAGTCAATGTCCTCCCGGATGAATGGGCCGAATGGGCAGCATCATTAATACCCACCTATGCGTGACAGCAGCATGGTAGCGTATACTGGCCAGGAGACTGCAAAGGGTGTATAGCAACAATAACCGGTCAGTTTATGCGTTTTGGTGAACCCCCGCCAAGGCCGTTTGTGGAGAATCAAGATGGTATTGTTCCGTATGAGATGCCTTTGCCGCATTGTTCTTCTCCAAACACTACGCGTGACTATTTGAGAAATTTTTCTTCGAGTAATAATTATTTGCTTCAGTTCAACGCGTTGTCGAGTTCTCGAAGAACGCAACCTGATGGACCCTGAACCCTGAACCCTGAACCCTGAGCATTTAAAGTAGTAAGCATTTAAAGTTCACGAGCATTTAAGAGCTGAGCATTTTAAGTAGTAAGCATGAGTTAGACGCCAAGTGCGAAATAATAATTGAAGTATTGCCTAGTTCACGACAAAGAAAGAGCTTGAGCAAGCATGAAGACTTAAATCGAAATAAGAAGTTGTGAGAAAAATAGCAAATGCTTTTATTAAGATAAGAGAATATAAGGAAATATTCTTGAAGGAGAAAAGAAATTGAATATTATAGTTAAAGTAAGAAAGTAAAGAAATAAATATATTTCTATTGTTTCTCTCCGATAAATTAAAAACTTAAAAGTGTGAGCGTTAATTGAGAAAGGTTTACAATATGATTATAAGTATTATGTATGAAGAAAATCAGAGAATAGGTATGAATGAAAGAGTAATGATTAAAATTTTAGAATCAAGAAATTTTATTCTTTCATCAGAGAGAAATTGAGAAAATAATTATCACGAGAAATATGAAAGTGATTAGCAATTATTCAAGTCGAAGATATTATATTTTGAGTAATTATTATTTTAGCATGAAGTTAATTATTTGAGAAATTCCTTTCCAATTTATGAAAAAAAAAGAAATTTCTTTTGAAAAACAAGAAATTTTTTTAGATTGAATGATATGTCAATATGATTGAAAAGATGGAGTGTAAGACTAGATGAAAGGAATTAATAGAAGAGTGCGTCAGAGCAAAGGACGTATTTTCCCTTAAATAAAAAGATACAATCGAAGAGAAGATGTACAAATTATTTTTGTACAAGATGATTAAAATTAAATCGATCTTCTTACAAGTTCGAGTGAGCTAACTTACGCTAAAATCCTTAAATGAACTTATGGATATATGTAGATGGAAAAAGGATCACATTCTCAATAATTCCTCGATTCTAGAGTTGGATGACAACTATCACAACGCCTTAATTTTTCCATCCAACTGAAGAAAAAGCAGATTTGTAGCAATTATCCAAGAGAAAAGCTTCGGTATAAAAGAAATAGATAGAGTTAAGATAAAACGAGAAGGGAAATATCCCTAGATGTCAAACAAAGTAATACGTTTTCCCGAAGTAATCACGTTAGAGCTAAAATCCAAAGAAATCTCGCAAGTGATAGTTTAATGATGTGTTGAGAACTAATTTGATTAAATGAAAGCATATCGTAGTCACTTATAAGTGCTTTCGTAATTATATTCAAGATAAAAGTAGAAGAGGTAAATTGGAAGCTTAAAAGAAATAAACCATGAGGGTAAAGCCGTAATAAATTTTATAATTTTTTCCTCGAGTTTAAAATCGAAATCAGAAAATCCCCAAATAATCGGCAAGTGTGTACCAAAGAGTTATCGAGAGCAAAAAGTGAAAGAATTTGCGAGTCTGAGTCAAAGAGAAAAATGATAGTAGTCGAGTATAATTGTGAGTTTTGTAAGTCAGCTTGTTTCGCCCCAACAGGGTGAATACAGATGAGAAGACGTGCATTAGTTTTTGCGCTATTTTGAGACGCAAAATATTCGAATAAATTCCTGCAAGTCAGAGTGGTCTGACTTCTGCCAAAAGTTTTAAATCGAGCCCTAGATGTGAATTTGGCCATGCCAACGAGAAGAGAATTGTATTCCTTAGTACCTCCTTAATTTCAAGGATAGCTGACGAAAGCCACAACCCCTCAACCCTCCCCACGCGGTTAGATATTAACGAGAAAACAAAAGTAAAGTGGTGGAAATCACCAGAGTAAGAGGATGTGGCATGAAAAGAGACACCATCAGCCGCAGCAGCCTTCTTGACAAGAGTAGCCACGCCAAAAAGGGTTATCGCGACGAAACAGAAAGTTGGAGATAAGGACCAGGGAAATACCTCACTAGTATGATTAAGCAGCGAGATGTGCCAAGTTGATATTGGTACATCGCACTTGTTTTCAGCAAGTGTATACGTAGATACCCTTGGCTTAGTTAGAAAGGAGTCGAATTAGGAGTTTAAAATGTCGACCCATTTGGGTAGGACTGTGATAATTTCACGCATTCGCTACAATTTAGAGTTTGAATTTAGAATTCGTAAGTTATCTGCTAAGTCCTTGAATTAGATTCAATTATGGGACATGGATAATTTAGTATAGATAAATCGAAAATTTCATGACATTTAGATGCGATTAATGGTAGAATTTGTTATAACCCGGAAGAAAAGGGTTAACCGAAGTTCATTGTATTGAGAAGAGGAAGGAGAGAAGATTGCCGATTATTCCAGCTATGAAAGAAGAAAGGTGATGAAGAAGAGAGATACATTTGTGTATCAGGATAAAGATAAGGAGCAAGAGTTAAGTATCGATGATGTAGCAGTAGTTAGAAAGCAAGAAAATGTTTTTCGAGAAAAACTGCCGAAATTCCACTCGATAGGCAATTGAAGTATACAATTGATTTAGAGATGGAGCAGCCCTATGGCACCAAAGGAGCTTTGATGGTCCCGATACGAGTTCTGGTGTATGGAGGGGGGGGGGGCGTGGAATACACCAGATAAGACTTTTTAAAACAACCCCCTAAAAATAACTCAACCGAGTAAGGAAGCTCAGTTGGAATCACAACCGAGTAAGAAACACTCGGTTGGAAGTGATGTGTTGTGCGGAATGCGGTGTAAATTAACTCGTATAAATTAACTCACGCTTTTATGCACGGTTGGTCAAGAACCAAAACAGTTGAGAAAGAGTGCAGTTTGTATGCAGGTTAGATAGTCAGTTGAATATGCAATAAGATAACTGAAAAAAAAAACACAACACACAAAGATTCTCAATCTTCTTTGTTTGACTCTTGATCAGATCGTCCTTCACGGTTAAGGATTCTTCAAGTTTTGAGAACTGTTCTTGAAGATTCTTAAACTCAACCGATTGTTGATGAAGTTCCTCACTGAGTTCTTGAAAGTCACTCCAGGAGGGTTCCAACTCTTCATCCAGTGATTCCTGCATGTTAGAAACATTGGAAGAATTTAACTTAGCAGGATTAGAGTGTACCTCAGTATCATCTTGATCGGTTCCAAGTGCCATGAGGCATTGATCCTGACTGATGGCGTTGTTGGTGGAAATCAGCTCATCCTCATCTTTAGTGTCAGTGAAGATGTCCATGTCGTCAGCTGCTTCTTCTGCAACCATGGCCTTGTTCTTTCCAGCTTGCTTGGCCCTCAACGCTTCTCTCTCTTTCTTCGAGAGGTCTGGACAATCTGCTTTGAAATGTGCTTCCTTGCCGCATTCAAAGCAACCGTTGTTCACAGGCTTTGAAATGTCTCGAGTTCGGTTAGATTTGTAGAACCTCTTGTATTTGCCGAACTGAGTGTCCATGTCAGCTAGCTTCTTTGACAGGGCGGCTATGTTCTGTTGCAGTTCCTCTCTGCTTGGCTTCGTAGCAGCTGTGTCCGCAGATCTTGTTGGCCTCGATGTTCTCGATTTTGAGTAGTCAGCTCGAAGTGCAACTGACTTTGAGACTGAACCAACATCCTCAAGTTGACTCGTCTGAACCGAGGACTGAGATTTTCGTCGGTTCACCTTGTACTCATTTCTCTTTAGTATTGAGAACAGTCTTTCAGTTCCCATCTCACCCAGGTCAGCTCGGCTCTCGTGGATGTTGGTGAAGGTATCCCACTCGGCCGGTAGAGCTTGTAACACTTTGAGATTGATTTCTCTGAAGGTGTATTTTCCTCTTCGGATGGATTGGATTCTTTTGATGATGTCCATAAACCGGAGCTCTAGCTGATCAATTGTTTCATCAGTTCTCAGACAAAAGTTGTCGAAGTCTTGGCATGCATGTGAGAACTTGTTCTCCTTCGTCTCGTCGCTTCCTTCACTCAGCGATGCCAAGATATCCCACATATCTTTGGCAGTCTCACACTCCTCTATCCAAGGCAGATAATCTTGTCCAACTATGGACATGATCATGCTCTGAGCCCAGATGTCCAACTGGCTCACTTTAGCTTCATCTGGAGTGTAGTCTTCTGGATTTTTCTCTACTAACTCCACTGTTGTATCCCCATCGTTGGGATTTGTAGGAGTACGAGTGATTCTTTCTCTGATGATGATTGGTCCGGATGTCAGTACTTGTTGCATTCTATGATGCTTCGACAGTAAGATCTTCTTCATCCGTGTCCTCCAGGATGTATAATTTACTACCGAGAACATGACCACAATCTTGTCCTTGACGTCCATCTGCACACAACAACAGAACAAATATACGAGCAAATATGCACTAGCGTGATAAAAAGATCTGTTCAGTTGACCACTGAAGAAAACACCTCGAATTCACACCTTGTG
This sequence comes from Schizonepeta tenuifolia, assembly GCA_029490685.1. Lineage (NCBI taxonomy): Eukaryota > Viridiplantae > Streptophyta > Magnoliopsida > Lamiales > Lamiaceae > Schizonepeta > Schizonepeta tenuifolia. Next base: position 49,051,381 of record CM055956.1, on the reverse strand, counting down.
AAACAGAGTCAGCAATCTTTCGAACCACTGCTCTGATACCACTTGATGGTCCCGATACGAGTTCTGGTGTATGGGGGAGGGCGGGGAATACACCAGATAAGACTTTTTAAAACAACCCCCTAAAAATAACTCAACCGAGTAAGGAAGCTCAGTTGGAATCACAACCGAGTAAGAAACACTCGGTTGGAAGTGATGTGCTGTGCGGAATGTGGTGGAAATTAACTCGTATAAATTAACTCACGCTTTTATGCACGGTTGGTCAAGAACCAAAACAGTTGAGAAAGAGTGCAGTTTGTATGCAGGTTAGATAGTCAGTTGAATATGCAGTAAGATAACTGAAAAAAAAAAACACAACATGTAAAGATTTAACGTGGTTCGGAGAGAACTCCTACGTCCACGGGGAGTTGTGAGTCCACACAACTCAGTCCAAGTTCTTCTGGACAAACCAAAAAGCTTACACGGGCTTTGCAACCGTTAAGGATAAGTTTGCGGGTACTTATCAACCTTACAGTTTAGTTTTCGGGTACTAAACAACCTATCTACTCAGTTACGGGAAGAGTAGGATCCTAATACCTTTTCAGGTGAAAGAAAGGGTGGGGTTCCATCTAAATAGCTCGAACACGAAGTGAGCTATGATCTAACACTCTACGAACTCTCACAAAGCGATGTTCTCAAGGTTGGATCTAAAGACACAGAAACTAATTCTAACACTCTAGAACTCTCAACAAGTGATGTTCTAAGAGGATAACTAGTTAAGCTTGAATGCAGAATGAAGTTGTTCTTTGCTTGAATATTTCTTCTCGCACTTGTTCATCTCGTTTGTGTCTTATATTCTTCTCTGTGAATGAAGGCCTCTATTTATAGGCGGAGAGAATCAACTAGCCGTTGGAAGAGCTGTTGATCTCTGATCTTTGAAAGGGATGGCTTGTCTCTCATCTCTGCAGACTTTCCGAATTTGGCAACTGCGTGCTTCTGCTTTCCATCTGAGACAGCCTTGTGTTGGGCCAAATGAGGTAATGACAGAGAGTCAAAACTTCACGTGACTTCCTCATTTGAAATTCAAATCTTAACATCAGACTTCCAACAAGGAGTGGTCGGTTAAGATTTTCGATCTTCAACTAACTTGATCTTCAGCTGATGTTCTATCTGAGTGCTGACAGTTGAACTCTCAGCTGACTTCAACTTCATGCTGTTGACCTTCTGGGTTGAGTTCTACAACTGATGTTCTGAAACTGAACGCTCAGTTGTCTTCTTTGTATCTTCTCCCTTTTTGAATTCACATGGAATGAACGCTCAGTTGTTTTCCTCACAACTGATGTTCTATCTCTTGAGTGTAACTTCCCCCTTTTTCAATGCTTCATCTATTGAACGCTCAGTTGTCTTCCTCACAACTGATGTTCTATCCGAGTGAAGTCTTGTTGTCATCTTCAGCTGGAGTCCTGTAAAGATAAAATCTTAACAAAGCTCAAACAGCGAGCCTAACTACTAACATTAGGATCTGGCAACATCTACTCGGTTGGGGTCAGTTGGTTTTGGAATCAATCAAAACTTTAATAAATTTCCCAACAAGCTTCGAGAGTGAAAGGTTCCATCATAAGAGATGTTGAATTTAGATTCCTTTGACTGAGTGCAACCCCCGTGTGAAGCGCCAACTCTGTGATAAAGACAAAAGACTGTAGTATGAAGATGCGTAAGGATTGCCCAGAGCTCATCGAGATTCCGCTTAAGAACAAGTACCCTTTGTGATGAATAGACAACCTAAAGGAGTCAATATTTTCTCCAAGATCGAGTTATGATCTGTTATCATCAATTGCAGAGAAGATATTCCAATGACTATTCTAGTTCAAGATGCAAACAACATCACAACTATTTAGATTGACGAATGCTCTAGTAGCATACATAGATTTAATGAATCAAGTCTCCCATGACTATTAGACAAGTTAGAAACCGTATTCAAGTCAATGTTCTAGTTATTCGAGAAGTATAGCCTAGAGTGGGAAGCCTCCTAGGATCGCGTTAGAGGAAATGAGAGCTAAGAAGTCGAATGCTAAATTCAGCAAGTATGAATTTTGGCTAAAAGAAAATGGAATTCCTAGGACATGATGTGTCGTCCGAAGGAACTGAGGGAATGAAAGTTGATCCTGAAAAATTGCAAGCGATTTAAGATTATAAATCACCAACCTCACCCAAGAAATTACGAATAGTGTAGCATTATGCAATAGGAGATTCATTGAAGAATCCTCCAAGAAAGTAGAGTTAATAATCAGCCTATTAAAGAAAGATTCAAAGTTAGTGAATCTAAAGAGTGGGAGGAAAGTTTTTAAGATCTTACACCAAGACTAACCTCCGATCCAGTGTTAGCCCTTATTGAGGATTGAAAGGTTTACTGACGCGACCGTCATTTAGTCACGTACAAAATACATTTATAATTCTCCTATTTCCCACTACCAGGATCAGCTAGCAGCAAGTATAGGGTCGATCCCACGAGGAGTTAGTGTAGCCTTCTCTTTGGTCAAGGGTCATCAAAAGGTTTTGGTTTCTGCACAGACACGTCTTGGCCAAACAGGAAAATAAATGTTAACTAAAACATAAATAAAAGATAAAAGACAAACCTGGATTTGGGTGTCGAGTCAATTTCACAAACAAGACGTCTTCATAGATGCAAGAATATATGGTACGTATGTGTGTCAACGGTTATAGGCAAACCGCATCATAGTCCTACTGTTACGTTGTCACGCCTACAACCACGATTTGCCCAGCTCGTCCTTACTTTGTGAATCATATGTGGCATTCCCACCCCAGGCTTCCTAACTTTCCCAACTCACCCCTGAGCATTCCTCAAGGGGCATAGATTGAAACAAGCAACTTTGGACACTAGACGAACCCGTTTCAGCCCTATGAGATATGAGGATCCCGCTCCGACTTTTCACCAGCGTCAGTGTACTTCGTTCGGCTCCGCCCAAGTTTAACCTGAGATTTGCCGCCCTCAAGGAGTGTGAGGCAAACCTCTCCCAATCCCTGTTGGTCTAAGCTACCTCCCTTTCAAGGAATCTGCCGCCCTCCAATTGCCCACCGGCCGTATGAACTCTTGGCACAAACAGACTGCTTTGAAATCATTGCCTAACGCCTCGAGAACAAAAATATATATAGCTTTTCCCTTGCCCAAATCAACATCACAATATAATTCTTCTGCAGCGTCATCTTGCCCAAATGCAGATTTGTATAACTACCTAGGCATAAAGTAAATAACAAGAAAATAAAGAACGAAATAGAAAAAGAACTATGATTAAAATAAATCCGGACGACACCAACATCGCCGGTAATAAAGTACAAAAAGTTAGTTTACCCCCGAAGGGGCAAACTCTCGAACAAAAGAAAGAAAACCCTTGACTAAAGAAGATAAGAAACTAAAAGTATTCAAAGGTTAAGAGTTACATATAGCTTGCTAAGTATTTATAGATGTGAAATTCATGGGTCTTGGAGGCTCAACCCATTAAGTAAGTCGGCTGCAACTCGGATTGGGCGAGCTGTCTGCCAGCTGTCAGCTTCTGTGGACCAAGAGACTTTCCTTATTAAGGAATCTTCATAGATAAAGAAGGAATTAATTCCTTCCTTGTTGGCTACTTGGATAAGATTGATCTTTTACTTGGTCCGCACTCTTCCCTTGTAGGTTAATCTCATTCTTGCACCACACTCTTTCTTGATATGCTGAACTGTTGCATATCTCCATGCCAAGACGTGTACTCTTGCCTCTCTTCTGTGCTCTGCCTTACGCCTTGGCCTTTTTACATCTCTTCTTGCCCAAATGATTTGATCCCGCTCGGTAGTTGATTTGGTAAGGTTATGAAGCGAGCAACCTTAGTTCTGAATATTTGCTTTCTTGGCCAAGCTACGACCATCATTTCCTTGCCCAAAGTGCTTCGTATCTACGCCCAAAATGTCTGTTGCGGAATTTGGTCATATCATGCCTATTTCTACCCAGTTTTATCACGGTTTGCCCTATACGTCCCTGCCTTCACAATATGTCCTCCCAGACACTAAAGACAAACAAAAATACACAAAACGACTCAATCTAGACCTAAAATAAGACTCGAAAATCATACAAAATTTGGTCTCATCATGCCCACACATTTGAATCATGCTTGTCCTCAAGCATGTAAGTACAACTTGACCGGAAAGAAAGAAAGAAAACAAAAGACTCAAACAACTTGGTAAACGTTAGCAATGCCCAAAACAACAGATGAACGTGAGCATAATAAAATTCACATACAATGTTGGGCAAATAAATCAGTCCACACAATCATCAAATAGGTCAAAAATAAATATTCGAGCATTTTCAAGGTTATTCCTGACCAACACTCTCACTCTTGTGTTTGGGCTAGTGTATACGCTCGGGACATGTCATTCTTGGCCACACCATAGGCTTGCCTGCCTTCTAAACTCTCCATCTTTTAGACTAGGTTTAAAGCACTTATCTTTAGGTCTTTTTTGGATTGTAACTTGGCTTTAGACATGGGTAGGAATTTATGGAACAAGGCTAAGGTCTTAAGGACTTGGTATTGGGCGATACGTCGCTGCTGGTTGGGCAATTCGTTGCCCATCTCTTTTTGAACTGGTGACTGGGCAATACGTTGCCCCTGGTTGGGTGATTTGTTGTCCATCACGTCTGATCTCCTTGCCTTTGCTTACGGGTCTCAGCACAAATTCAACCTAGGACTTTATTTTTTTCTTTTTTTTTTCCTCTCTCCCCTTTTTTTCATTCATTTTTTTTGAAGTCCCTTATTTTTCTGACACTCCTTAGTTGGGCAGTTTCAAGCCTTAGTACAGGTGTCTTGCCTAATTCTTTTCAGACCCTTCTATTTTTCTCCTTCTCCATTTTTTATATTTTCTGCTCCTAAGTCCTTATTGACCGGGTAGGAAATAGTGTTTAGGCTGCATATATGATCAAAGAAATTTAAGGCTCAACGGGGTTTGACAAGGGAAAATTTAGTCGGGTAGGCTATTTTGCTCAGTTTGGGCTTATGAAAAAAAAATGCCTAATTCATCTAAATTCTTTTTAACCTAAATCAATTAGATTTCATGTAGTAAGCAGGCAAGTTGTAATACCCCGATAATTTCTACTGTCTTTAAAAATGAAAGTTAATAACAATTATGGTTTTGCACGCCTAAGATCATGAAATTAAATTCTAAGATTTACGGTGAAATCCGTTTCCGAAAATAATTTCCAGAAATCAGACGAACGACTACTGTATTAGGGTTTTTGCGTCCGGTAAGTTTTTCGTCCGAAAGCTCAGAATTAAATTCCGTCAGAATTTACATTCACTTTTTCTTCAAGACGAGTTCACCGGAGAAAGTTAGTTTTTATAATTTTCCAGATGAATTTTGGACTGTGATGTCCCGACTTTTTTCTCGGATTTTGAAAAACGAATTATGTTTTCTGAGTATGTAAATTATTTCCAATCTAACGGACGAATTAGATTTCGTCAATTCCGTAAATATCTAGGAAAATATTTCTCGACTTTTAAAACGACGTTTAAGAGCCGGAAACGAGATATTTCGTCTAAAAATTTCCCTCGCCAAACATATCCTAACGAGTCACCACTACTTTAGTTGGATATTTTCTTTACTTTATGACTCACCATATTTAGTCATCCACTCTCCCTCACAACTCCCTCATTACCGCCCCCCCCCCCCCCATCAAGCTCTTTCTCCCATTTTTTCTTTCCACCATTGAAGGAGTTCAAGCTTTTGCAAATTCAAGTTCATAAGTCATTCAATCATCCATCGATTCCCATTCTTCTTTCATTAATCATCAAGGTAATCATCTCCTCCATTGATCTATCCATTTGGAATTCCTTTCTTTTTATTTTTCTTGAGGACCGATTTTTATGATGATGATGTAGTAGTTGATTTAAGTTTTAATATGCAATTAGATGTATAAGGGAGTGATTCTACATAAAGCACTTAGTGGGCACTTTGCCGAAAACATATAATAAGTATTGATAAATAAGGCATTCTTATCTCTGTAGCACATCGGGGTTTTCTTTTAAAATGTCCGTGTCTACTAAAACATTTTCTTATCATTTTCACAATTTAGCTTGGCCAAGCATTTTTCTGACAGATGTTACGTTCAATCTTGCCCAATAAGAATCACCGTGGCTAGTTACCCCTCAACAGGATACCACATACACCACAGGCTACTATGTACACTAACTTTGGAAAGCAATAAACTCTTTTAGTTAAAAAGAAACGAGATACGAACGCATCTCATTTGACACTCACTCGGTTCTGTACTCGACACTTTAGGTCGGTAGAAAGAAGGTAGTCGATAACTTGAAACGAATAAAAGGATCGAAAGAGTTCAAGTTGAGAAAAATTCAACTTAAGAATCTAGCTTTGAAGGTTCACTGCACAAGGTCAGATCAGTAAGTTCGCATGGAACAGGGGATTTCGAAACAGGGGTCGTAAGAGACGAATTAATAAACGAATACTCTATACATTTCTCACAGCCCCAAATCCCGAGGGACGGAAGAAGCCGTGGTGCGACTGGGATTGGATTAAAGAAGCGGGGAAGAAAGGGGATGAATGAATAGACATACATACATTGATGGTCCCGAAATGAGTTCTGGTGTATTGGGGGGGGGGGGAATACACCAGATGCAACTTTTTAAAATAACCCCCTAAAACTAACTCAACCGAGTAAGAAAGCTCAGTTGGAATCACAACCGAGTAGGAAACACTCGGATGGAAGTGATGTGTTGTGCGAAATGTGGTGGAAATTAACTCGTATAAAATTACTCACGCTTTTATGCACGGTTGGTCAAGAACCAAAACAGTTGAGAATGCTAAGATGCAGTTTGTATGCTGGTTAGTTTGTCAGTTGAATATGCAGGAAATAACTGAAAAATAAACACAAGCACACAGAGATTTACGTGGTTCGGAGAAACCTCCTACGTCCACGGGGAGTTGTGAGTCCACACAACTTTGTCCAAGTTCTTCTGGACAAACCACATAGCTTACGCGGGTTGTGCAACCGTTAAGGATAAGTTTGCGGGCACTTATCAACCTTACAGTTTAGTTTTCGGGTACTAAACAACCTATCTACTCAATTTCGGGAAGAGTAGGGTCCTAACACTCCTTTTGAGAGGAAGTGAAAAAGATAGGTTCCAACTAAAAGCTCGAACGCGAAGTGAGCTATGATCTAACACTCTACGAACTCTCACTAAGTGATGTTCTCAAGGTTCGATCTAAAGACACAGAAACTAACTCTAGAACTCTTAACAAGTGATGTTCTAAGAAATTGAATGCAGTTCAGCTCGTGAAGAATTTTGCTCTTTCTTTCGCTCTCTGGTTTCTTCTCGCGAGTGTGTCTTGTGTGTGTCTTTGAATGAAGGCCTCTATTTATAGGCGGAGAGAATCAACTAGCCGTTGGAAGAGCTGTTGATCTCTGATCTTTGAAAGTGATAGCTTGTCTCTCATCTCTGCAGACTTTCCGAATTTGGCAACTGCGTGCTTCTGCTTTCCATCTGAGACAGCCTTGTGTTGGGCCAAATGAGGTAATGACAGAGAGTCAAAACTTCACGTGACTTCCTTATTTGAAATTCAAATCTTAACATCAGACTTCCAACAAGGAGTGTTCGGTTAAGATTTTCGATCTTCAACTAACTTGATCTTCAGCTGATGTTCTATCTGAGTGCTGACAGTTGAACTCTCAGCTGACTTCAACTTCATGCTGTTGACCTTCTGGGTTGAGTTCTACAACTGATGTTCTGAAGCTGAACGCTTAGTTGTCTTCCTTGTATCTTCTCCCTTTTTGAATTATCATGGAATGAACGCTCAGTTGTTTTCCTCACAACTGATGTTCTATCTCTTGAGTGTAACTTCCCCCTTTCTCAATGATTCATCTGATGAACGCTCAGTTGTCTTCATCACAACTGATGTTCTATCCAAGTGAAGCCTTGTTGCCGTCTTCAGCTGGAGTCCTGTAAAGATAAAATCTTAACAATCTCAAACAGCGAGCCTAACTATTAACATTAGGATCTGGCAATATCTACTCGGTTGGGGTTAGTTGATTTTGGAATCAATCAAAACTTTTACTTAAATTTCCCAACATACATAACAACTTATCTTCTATGAACAATACTTTATTGACGAAAGGAAAGAGTTAATCTCGAAAGATTACTCGACAAGCACTTCAAAAGCTTCTAAGTTATATTACAGAACTTAGACTACAGTGATTATTACACAACATCAAAAAGAGTTTAGAGTCTAGCAGCGGATTCGTGAACTATATACAAGAGTCTTCCTTAACTCTATTCATCTCTAACTCAACTGTCGCCGCTTCGTCGCTTCAACCTGCACATTTAGAAAACATATGCAGGGCTAAGTACAATAGTACTTAGTGGGCACGTTGCCGAAAACATAATCATAAGTATAGATAATCAGGCATTTCATTTCTGTAGCACATCGGGGTTTTTCATTAAAGGCCCGTCTCTACTAAACATTTTCTTTCTCATTTTCATAAATTATCTTGCGCAATCATTTTTCATAGATGTTACGTTCAAATCTTGACCAGTCATAATTCACCGTGGCTGGCTACCCCTCAACAGGATACCACATACACCACAGGCGACAAAGTGCACTAATCTGAAAAGCATAATAGCTAACTCAAAGTCGATCGTTAGTTAACCCCTTTTGATTAACTCATAAGGTACAAGAGAACTCACATAAAACACAAAACAGTTCATGCCATGATTATCACTTTGAAAACACGATTATCAAAGCGATAAAGAAAAGATTTTCGAGCATTGCTCGTTTTATTTCATATATAAAAGCCCACCTTGATTAAATACAGAACTTTAAGACACGTGCTTCCGTCTTCTGGTCTGCGTCCTATCCTTGGTGTCGACTTCCTCCTTCATCGTAAAAATCATACTTTAAAGCTCGGTCGCAAATGATAAATGAATATGAAAAGTCGAGTTAAGTTTTTTGTTCTTTAGACGTTTTAGGCATTTGCACGCTAACTAAACTCTTTTAGTTAAAAAGAAAACGAGATACGAACACATCTCGTTTAACACTCGCTCGGTTCTGTACTCGACACTTTAGGTTGGTAGAAAGAAGGTAGTCGATAACTTGAAACGACTTAAAAGATCGAAAGAGTTCAAGTTGAGAAGAATTCAACTTAAGAAACTACGTTTTGAACATTCACTGCACAAGGTCAGGTCAGTAAGTTCGCATGGAACAGGGGATTTCGAAACAGGGGTCGTGCCCTGTACCAAAAGATAGCCTCGGATGTCTAGTTTACTCTCCAATTCGCGGATCTCGATTCCGCTAAATGAGCTAGGAGATATTGTAGTTTCCGTGGAACGTCGCAAAACTGCCGAGTGAAACCCTAATGCTCAATAAAATCGACGCACGGTTTTCTAGGTTCATTCTATGTTATCGAACCTAAATTCTCACGAATTTACTGACTCAATACAGTCTACTCATATCATTATACGTGATAGACCCCTTTTCATTTCTCGTTTATAAACACGACGTTTAAAACATCGTCTCATTAACTACGCAATTACTATACCAAATCAAGTTCCACTTCTCGTCTCTACTTCTCGTTTATAACTACAACTCATCATTTCAAAACTCGGACGAACATGTCATCAACTACAAACTCGTTCATTAATCATTAATAATCATTAATATCCAATTAGAATCCTTAATCGTCTTTTCGATCATTACTTATCATCATTTGTTCGTCTCTTAAGAGAAATCCAACATCATTAGAATTCAATCAAATTTTACAAACTTATTCATCATCTATCAAGAATCATAATTACATAAATCATATCCTGAAACTATTATCTAATCTCGACTTATCGTCCGTTGTTCGTCTCTTACGATAAATTCTACGTTCTCCGTTTTCATTCAAATTTTACGACAACGATTATCATCTAACGAGCATTACTAACATGCAAATCATATTATCAAAATGTTATCGAGCTCTAACTTATCGTCACATCTTCGTCTCTTACATTTTTCGTTTTATATTTAGAAAAATCTCAATTAAATATATAATTGTCCTCATGCATTGTACATCTCATTTCCATTAAACAATCGAGCATATCAACACATTTACTATCCTAAATCCACCCTTCTTCGTCTCTTAGGTTTCACATTTTATTTTTAGAAAAATCTAAAACAATTCGTAGAGTCAATTAACATCATGAGGAACACTAATCTATCATTCAATTGAAAAAGAAATCGAGCTACGATCGAAGCCCCAAATTCTAAAAAAAAATCGGTAATTACCCTAAACAAAGAGGTGTGATTTTCTTCATGATTCAAATCGTAAAACTCAATTCTAAACATCCTAGAACATGTATCGAACAAGAAATCACATGCTATTTCATCCTTCAAATTTTCGAAAAAAATAAAGATGGGGGAAAAGAGATTTGATCAGTTCAAACTAGAGACGAAACTCTTACCTTTCGTAATATGAACTCGGATATGGATTTGATCGGTAGATGGAAGAGTTGTGATCTTGAAGAAAGCTTGAAGTTGAGCTTCAATGGAGGAGAAATGAAGAAGAAATGAGAGAGAGAAGGGAGATGGAGGTGGCGGTCATGGAGGGTATAGGAGAGAAGGTGATGACTCACTATGGTGAGTCATAAAGTAAGAGAAATATCTAACAAGCATAGTGACTCGTTAAGGTTGCGTTTGGCGAGGGATTATTTGACGAAATATCTCGTATCCGGCTCTTAAACGTCGATTTAAAAGTCGAGAAATACTTTTCTAGATATTTACGGATTTAACGAAATCTAATTCGTCCGTTAGATTGGAAATAATTTACGTACTCGGAAAAACTAATTTGTTTTTCAAAATCCGAGAAAAAGTCGGGACATCACAGTCCAAAATTCGTCTGGAAAATCATAAAAACTAACTTTCTCCGGTGAACTCGTCTCGAAGAAAAAGTGAATGTAAATTCTGACGGAATTTGATTCTGAGTTTTCGGACGAAAAACTTAACGGACGCGAAAACCCTAATACAGTAGTCGTTCGTCCGATTTCTGGAAATTATTTTTGGAAACGGATTTCACCATAAATTTTGGAATTTAATTTCATGATCTTAGGCGTGCAAAGCTATACTTATTATTAACTTTCATTTTTAAAGACTGTAGAAAAAGTCTGGGGTATTACATCCTACCCTCCTTACAAAAAATTTTGTCCCGAAATTTGCATACCTTCTTCAAAAAGATGAGGATATCTCTCCTTCATCTTTTCCTCAAGCTCCCACGTGGCTTCTTCTTGCCCGTGGTGATTCCATAATACTTTTACTATCGGTATCGACTTGGTTCGTAACTCTTGAACTTTTCTATCCAAAATCGATATCGGTTTTTCTTCATAACTTAGGTCAGATTCAAGAACGACATCTTGCTGACTTATAACGTGCTTAGGGTCATAGACATACTTTCTTAATTGAGAAACGTGAAACATGTTATGAACACTTCCTAGACTTGGCGGTAAGGCCAATCTATAAGCAACGGGTCCTATTTTCTCGAGAATCTCGTAAGGTCCTATGAACCTTGGTCTAAGCTTACCCTTAACACCGAATCTAATGATTCCTTTTGATGGTGAAATCTTAAGGAAAACCTTATCACCAACTTCAAAAGTAAGATTGGTTCGGCGATCATCGGCGTAAGACTTCTGTCGGCTCTGGGCTTCATTCATCCTATCTCGAATCTGTCGAACAATCTCGATCATTTCATTAATCGAGTCGGGTCCTAAGTTCTTTCTTTCACCCACTTCATCCCAATAAAGTGGTGACTTGCATTTTCTTCCATACAATGCCTCATAAGGCACCATTCCTATCGTCACCTGATAGTTGTTGTTATACGCGAATTCGACCAAGTGTAAGATATCCTCCCAATTTGCGCTTCGATGCAATACTACTGTCCTTAGCATATCAACTAGAATCTGAATCGCCCTTTCGGATTGTCCGTCCGTCTGAGGATGAAAAACTGTACTGAAATTAAGTTCAGTTCCTAATTCTTTCTACATCGTGATCCAAAATCTCGAAGTGAACTTGGCATGTCTGTCTAATATTATGGACTTCGGCACTCTGTGCAGACGTACAATTTCGCGAACGTACAACTGAGCTAACTTGTCTGATCCGTAGGTAGTCTTAATCGGTATAAAGTGAGCTGACTTCGTGAGCCTATCGATAATCACCCAAATGGCAGTATTTCCTCTTCTTGACTTAGGCAATCCTGTCACAAAATCCATAGCTATTCCTTTCCATTTCCATTCTGGGATATCTAATGGCTGCAACAATCCATACGGTTGTCTATGTAAGGCTTTCACTTGCTGGTATGCCAAACGTCTTTCTACAAACGAGGCAACGTCTCGTTTCAATCCATTCCACCAGAAATTCTTTCTTAAGTCCTGATACATCTTCGTACTCCCTGGGTGTGCTGTATACGGCGTATCGTGAGCCTCACTCATGATATCGTTCTTTAATTCTTCATCACTGTCAGGAATACAAAGTCTGCCTTCAAATAATATCGCATTGTCTGGTGCTTCGAAATATCCGTCTGGTTTATCTGTTCTTATCTTTAGGCGAAGCTTTTCCATCGACTCATCCTTTCTCTGAGCACTTATGATTCTTTCTCTTAAGTCCGACGTAGCTTCTAGTGCCGCTATTTGACTTGTGATCGTTGCTGATGTATCGAGCACTTCTATTTCAATCTTTTCAAATTCTTGTACTAGAGTTTCTTCCTCGATAAAAAGACATCCTAGCTTGATTGGAGCCTTGCGACTCAGCGCATTTGCTACTACATTTGCCTTTCCTGGGTGGTAGTTGATTCCGCAGTCGTAATCTTTGACCAATTCGAGCCATCTCCTCTGTCACATATTCAGTTCTTTCTGCTCGAAGAAGTACTTCAGACTCTTGTGATCTATGAAGATCTCAACCCTTACACCATAAAGATGGTGTCTCCAAATCTTTAATGCATACACTACGCTGCGAGTTCTAAATCGTGGGTTGGATACTCAACTTCGTGAGGTCGAAGTTGTCGTGAGGCATAAGCTATCACCTTTCTGTCTTGCATTAGAACACAACCTAACCCATTGTTCGAAGCATCGGTTTGCATCGGGAAGAGCTAATACTGGTGCTGTGGTAAACTTTTCTTTGAGCGTTTGGAAACTCTTTTCACACTCGTCCGTCCATTTAAACTTATTTTCAATTCGTAGTAGCTGCGTCATAGGTCTAGCAATCGCGGAGAATCCTTCGATGAATCTTCTGTAATAGCCTGCTAAACCTAAGAAACTCCTGATCTCGTTTGGACTTGTCGGTGACTTCCAATTGTGCACTGCCTCTATCTTGGCCGGATCTACTTTGATTCCTTCGGCTGAAACTATGTGTCCGAGAAACATTACTTCCTTCAACCAAAATTCGCACTTACTGAACTTGGCGTATAGTTTCTCAGTTCTAAGTGTTTCCAACACTATCCGTAGATGTTCTTCATGTTTTTTCTCATTCTTTGAGTAAATGGGAATATCGTCTATGAAAACTAAGACAAATTGTCTAAGTATGGGTGGAAAACTCTATTCATGAGGTCCATGAATACAGCAGGGGCGTTGGTCAAACCAAATGGCATAACTAAGAATTCGTAGTGGCCATATCTTGTTCGAAAAGCAGTCTTAGGTACGTCCTCGGGTTTAATCTTCAGTTGATGATACCCTGATCTAAAATCTATCTTTGAAAACACTCCTGCACCTTTGAGCTGATCGAAAAGGTCCTCTATCCTTGGCAAAGGGTATTTGTTCTTGAGGGTGATCTTGTTCAGCTCACGATAATCTATACACATCCTCATTGACCCATCCTTCTTTCTGACAAATAACACTGGTGCTCCCCAAGGTGAGACACTTGGTCTGATGAAACCAAGGTCTAGTAATTCTTGCAATTGGATTTTGAGTTCTTCTAATTCCTTCGGTGCCATCCTATATGGGGCTTTCGATTTGGGGGCCTTTCTTGGTTCTAGGTCAATCGAGAAATCTATGTGACGGTCGGGTGATAAACCAGGTAAAATTTCTGGAAAGACATTTTCGTACTCGTTGACAACTTTCACGTCTTGAACGGTCTTCTCGGCTCCTGGTTCTCCAACTAGGTACACAAGATAGGCTGTACAACCCTTCTTTTTTATCAACTTCTTGGCTTGTAAGGCGGATATTACCGGTATTCTCTTGCCCATTGCAATCCCATGAAATTTGGTCGGCTCTCTATCCGGGGGTTGAAAAGAGATTTTTCTCTCGTTGCAAAGAATTGTGGCATAATTCTCTGACAACCAGTCCATTCCTAGGATTATGTCTACGTCCCACATTATCATAACGTTCAAATTGTTCGCTTTAACCTTAAGAGTTCTGATTTCTAGTTTTAGGTTAGAGCAAACATGCGTTGAAGTAGTGATCTCTCCTGAAGGTGTAGCTGCTCTCATAGGATGTTCAGCTCCTACGGGTCTGATGTCTAAGTTATCCGCACAACAACCAGCAATAAAAGAATGCGATGCGCCTGTATCAAACAATATCTTAATAGGGATGTTGTGAAGTTTTCCCATACCTGCAAGGTTTCCTTTTCCCTTTCCCTTATCCTGCCCAGTCTGCCTATTTGCGCATGCCCTTGCATTCTGCTGTTGTTGCACGTGCTGCTGAAACTGTTGCTGATTCATTTGCTGCTGTGGTTGCGCTAGTATGGCCCTCAGAGGTACTACTTGCAGTGGTTTAGGGCAGTCCTTCTTCATGTGTCCCTTCTATCCACAGTTGAAATAGTTGGGAGTGCCTGCTTGTCAGACACCGGAATGTGGTTTGTTGCACTTGGGGCATACAGGAATGGTAACCGTCCTTGGGTTATTTCCTCCCTGACTAAAGTTCCTCTACTGTCCCTGCAGCTGCCTTTGCTGATTATTCCCTTTCTAGGGTCCGGCTTGGTTGTGCCCCTGCAAAAACAACCCAGACTGGTTGTTTCCCTGCCACTGTTTCTTCCCATAGTTATTGTTCTGATTCGGCTGCTGGTAGCCCTGCTGATTGCCACTTCTCTGATTTCCCTGATTGTTATAGTTCTGATTGTAGCCACCGCTACTTCCTCCTTCCCACTTTCTCTTTCCTTGAAAATTATTATTATTGTTGTTGTAATAGCCTCGATTTTGGTTTTGGGTTGGAGCTGGTGTGGTTGTTATTGTTTTCTTCTCAT
The DNA here is from genome assembly GCA_029490685.1 of Schizonepeta tenuifolia. Lineage (NCBI taxonomy): Eukaryota > Viridiplantae > Streptophyta > Magnoliopsida > Lamiales > Lamiaceae > Schizonepeta > Schizonepeta tenuifolia. Next base: position 49,036,141 of record CM055956.1, on the reverse strand, counting down.
CAGGCACAACGACCTCCATTTCCAAAGCTCGTCCTAAGACATCCGTATAGCTCAGTCCCCCGTGACTAGCTAAAGCGATCCCCAATTCATGTCTTAGTCCCCCACGGAACTTCTTCGAGATCTTTTCTTCGGTATCGACCTGTGTAGGCACATACCTGGATTGCTCACAAAACTTAGCATCGTATTCTGTCACCGTCATCTTACCCTGTTTCAGATTGTAAAACTCAACCTCCTTCTGAGCTCTATATGTCTTCGGCACGTACTTGTCGTACAGTGCCTCCTTAAACTCGTCCCATGTAAATTGAGCCTGATGCTCTGCAGGTATCACTTTCTGTCTTGCCTCCCACCAGTAGTCAGCTGGTCCGGAGAGCTGGAATGCTATGCACGATAGTCGCTCCTCATCAGTATATCTGAGGAGCTTGAAAATTCTCTCAATTGATCGCACCCATAGCTCAGCATCGCTAGGGTTGCCCGTTCCATTAAATACGGGTGTGTTTCGTTTGAGGAAAAGATCCTCAATGTCCCTACGGGGTGGTGGTGGAGGTGGTGGTGAAGGGGATGGTGGAGCGGTATCATGGTGTTCTTGTTCTTGTTCTTGCTCTCTTTCATTTTATGGCTGACGTCGTCCACGTCCTCGGGGCCTACCAGGTCCCCTTCTATTGTTAACATTTCTTGGCGGCATTTTTCTTTAACTATAGGAAACAGGAATTCTCATTAGCCCTTTCTTTTAAACATTCTTTTACTTACTCTCTTTCGAACGTAATCAAGTTCACGGAAAAGAAAAATCGAACATAACTTCGATATTAGTTCTTTAATCTTTTAACTTTTCAAGTTAAACTAAACTTCTCGTTACACGAGTTCATTTGACATTCTGGTTTACTAGATGCTTTATAAGAAACTTTTCTTGTTATCAAAATCCTTTCGCGGGTCATGTATATATATATATACATCAAAAAGAATATTAATTCTGCCTCCAACGAGGACTTATACAAAAAGTTAGACTACTACTAGTCTAAACTAGGCTGACTGCCTATCTATGAACCGGGTGCACTAACAAGCTGCAACTCCGTATCTACTGGCAGTATTAAAACGGAAATGATTCATAAAATTTCGTATCCGCTAGAGTACTACAAAAAAAAACTAGTTACTGATCCGACTATGTACAAGACAAAAGAAACTACTACTACTACTAACACGCGTCTACAACGTTCTACTCAACAAACTGCCGTCGAGTCCGAACTACCCTCTACGGCCTGTACACCCTAAGAGTCCTCCTCTAGGTCCTCCTCCGGATCCTCGTCCGGGTCCTCCTCAGGATCCTCGTCCGGATCCTCCTCCTCAGACTCTGAACCAAAGACGAGCTGGAGTGCCTCGTCCTTGCTCAGAGTAGAGCCGTCAGAAAGTGTAAGTAAGGGTGGTGATGGTGCCTCTGAAACTGTCTCCACTAAGTCTGAACGAGGTAGTCCTCACTAGTCTCTACTGCACGCTTCTTCAGGGGAAGAAGGTGCTCTGGAACGGAACCGGAACCTGACTCGTACTCCTCCCTAGAACGGACTCTGGATGGTCCTGCCTCTAACTGACCTCTGACTACCTCCCACTTCGCACAAATCTCCTCAAGCGGTGTCAGTGGAGATGGTGGCTCTAACATGGCAGCAAGCTCCGCGTCTATCGCTCGGCTCCCTGACCCTGTCTCAAACAGCCCTGTCTCAAAAGGTCCTCGAACTCTCACACTGGGCTCGGGTAGAAAAGGAGTAGCTAACCCTAATAGGGCAGCTGTCCTGTGTCAATCTCCATGAGTCCTGGTCCTGGGATCAACTCCTCAATTGGCCCAAGTGGAAGTGGTAGCTCTGGTGTAACTGCGGGCTCCTCGTCCTCCTCTAACTGCTCTGCCTCCGAGTCCGACTCCTCATTAAGCTCAAAGTCTGGTGGTATCTCCAATAACGTGGCCAACTCCTGGTCCAAGTCTATAGGCTCTGGCTCAGCAACCGCTGGGAAGTGACGGTAGGGAAGATGTGGCTCGAAAGGGACTGGAACCATGAGCCTGCTGTCAAAGAAATGCTCATGTATAAATAGATAGAATCCCGTGTAGTTGCCCGTCGGCTCTGTGTCATGGCCGAAAACCCCAAGGAAAAACCACGCCACGCGGTGCGCCCAACCGCGCCACTCGTCCGGCAGTCGCACAATCAGGTCGGATATCGCCTGACTCTCCAGGATAAAGTACCGTGCTGCATAGTAAACTGATGAGAAGTTACTCACTATCTGTCCTACGTCCTCCACACCATAATCTGCCTCGTCACCGTGGTAATCATCCTGTATCATATCTGCTAGGGTACGCTGTGGTAAAGATGCGCTCTTCCGAGCAGTAACGTGTCTCCTAACCATCCTACAAAAGTTTTAAAGAAACACGGATCAGTAACAGGTAGGGAAAATTACTTATCTTAATGAAATACTTAAATTACAAAATGAATATTCCTTATTCAATTGTAATATCACCACTTAAACAACCACTTATCATAAAATCTAGCAATTCAAGAAATTGCACTCAAACAATATATAGAAATAAAATTTCAAGATTTTATTTCCATCCTTTATCTTAGTATTCATTTACATTTCTTACTTTATTTTCTTATAAACTTTCTTTCTTTATTCTTTATTACTTTCTTTCATTATTTCTTTCTAAAAAAAAAATTCTTAACGATTTTCACTTATTAAAACAAAGTACGTCCACTTTGTTCATGTTACTTATTCAAAAGTAACATCCGTTTACAAAAGATTTTGTTCTTTCTCGACACTCGAATCTCACTTACTCGTCGTATTCTTCGTTTAATTACGAAGTATGAAATAAAATAAATTCCAAAGAAAAGGAATTATAACTGGAAAATGACTTTAGAACCAAGGTTCTAGTCGTCGTCGGATCGAGCGATCGTTGGAAACTTACTAAGACTTGTACTTAATTCGTGGTAATTATAACCAATCTCTTCTTGAAGTTCGAGCGAGGCGAACTCCAACTGAAAATGCCTTTGTTCATGTCACTTTCACGGAAGTAACATTCGTTTCTCTCATTCACTTGGTACAGAATTAACGTACCTTATCATTATTTATCTTATTTCCTCGAAGGAATTTCGTATCGATTTTTTTTTATAAAAACAAAAGTTGACTCTGCCGAGTCTTTGTTCATGTCACTATACGCACGTGACATTCGTCTATAGAAGTTCTTCCTGTTTCACGATCTCCTTTCGAAATCATTTGAACAAACATTCTAATAACGTCTAAGTTCTCGAGGAATCGGAAAGATCTTAGGTTTCAAGTCTACGTTCTTAACGAACAGGGAAAAATCCCTAGAATCATTATAGATTCTCGTGCCATCATACTTTTCAAATAAAAGAAATCATTGCGCAAATAATTTCACATAAATCATACAACAGAAACAAGTATGATTCTCATACTTTCAAAATTTCCTTTTTTGGCACCATTGTCATTCTTAACTTTTTGGAATACGTATTCAAAAATTTTCTTAAAAGAAAACACATTTCTGAAATTCTTTCCTTTCCTTTCTTTCTTTCTTTCTTTCTTTCTTTCATTGAGTCGACGTAGCGGGAGGTTGAGTTGTCGTCTACACTCTTAAACTTAGTGTTACGACCCTATCTTACTTGAAAGAAGACTTGGCATCGAGTATAAACGAATACCCTATCTGACTACTTTTGAAAGAAGACTTGTATGCAGAGCAGAAACGATTGCTCTGATACCACTCTGTCACAGCCCCAAATCCCAAGGGACGGCAGAAGCCAGGGTGCGACTGAGATTGGATTAAAGAAGCGGGGAAGAAAGGGGATGGATGAATAGACATACATACATAACAACTTATCTTCTATGAACAAGATTTTATTGACGAAAGGAAAGAGTTAATCTCAAAAGATTACTCGACAAGCACTTCAAAAGCTTCTAAGTTATATTACAGAACTTAGACTACAGTGATTATTACACAACATCAAAAAGAGTTTAGAGTCTAGCAGCGGATTCGTGAACTATATACAAGAGTCTTCCTTAACTCTATTCATCTCTAACTCAACTGTCGCCGCTTCGTCGCTTCAACCTGCACATTTAGAAAACATATGCAGGGCTAAGTACAATAGTACTTAGTGGGCACGTTGCCGAAAACATAATCATAAGTATAGATAATCAGGCATTTCATTTCTGTAGCACATCGGGGTTTTTCATTAAAGGCCCGTCTCTACTAAACATTTTCTTTCTCATTTTCATAAATTATCTTGCGCAATCATTTTTCATAGATGTTACGTTCAAATCTTGACTAGTCATAATTCACCGTGGCTGGCTACCCCTCAACAGGATACCACATACACCACAGGCGACAAAGTGCACTAATCTGAAAAGCATAATAGCTAACTCAAAGTCGATCGTTAGTTAACCCCTTTTGATTAACTCATAAGGTACAAGAGAACTCACATAAAACACAAAATAGTTCATGCCAGGATTTTCACTTTGAAAACATGATTATCAAAGCGATAAAGAAAAGGTTTTCGAGCATTGCTCGTTTTATTTCATAATAAAAGCCCACCTTGATTAAATACAGAACTTTAAGACACGTGCTTCCGTCTTCTGGTCTGCGTCCTATCCTTGGTGTCGACTTCCTCCTTCATCGTAAAAATCATACTTTAAAGCTTGGTCGCAAACGATAAACGAATACGAAAAGTCGAGTTATGACATTTTAGGCATTTGCACGCTAACTAAACTCTTTTAGTTAAAAAGAAAACGAGATACGAAAGCATCTCGTTTAACACTCGCTCGGTTCTGTACTCGACACTTTAGGTCAGTAGAAAGAAGGTAGTCGATAACTTGAAACGACTTAAAAGATCGAAAGAGTTCAAGTTGAGAAGAATTCAACTTAAGAAACTACGTTTTGAACATTCACTGCACAAGGTCAGGTCAGTAAGTTCGCATGGAACAGGGCATTTCGAAACAGGGGTCTTGCCCTGTACCAAAATATAGCCTCGGATGTCTAGTTTACTCTCCAATTCGCGGATCTCGATTCCGATAAACGAGCTAGGAGATATTGCAGTTTCCGTGGAACATCGCAAAACTGCCGAGTGAAATCCTAATGCTCGATAAAATCGACGCACAGTTTTCTAGGTTCGTTCTATGTTATCGAACCTAAATTCTCACGAATTTACTGACTCAATCAGTCTACTCATATCATTATACGTGATAGAACCCTTGGCATTTCTCGTTTATAAAACACTACGTTTAAAACATCGTCTCATTAACTACGCAATTACTATACCAAATCAAGTTCCACTTCTCGTCTCTACTTCTCGTTTATAACTACAACTCATCATTTCAATACTCGGACGAACATATTGTCAACTACAAACTCGTTCATTAATCATTAATAATCATTAATATCCAATTAGAATCCTTAATCGTCTTTTCGATCATTACTTATCATCATTTGTTCGTCTCTTAAGAGAAATCCAACATCATTAGAATTCAATCAAATTTTACAAACTTATTCATCATCTATCAAGAATCATAATTACATAAATCATATCCTCAAACTATTATCTAATCTCGACTTATCGTCCGTCGTTCGTCTCTTACGATAAATTCTATGTTCTCCGTTTTCGTTCAAATTTTACGACAACGATTATCATCTATCAAGCATTACTAACATGCAAATCATATTATCAAAATGTTATCGAGCTCTAACTTATCGTCACATCTTCGTCTCTTACATTTTTCGTTTTATTTTTAGAAAAATCTCAATTAAATATATAATCGTCCTCATGCATCGTACATCTCATTTCCATTAAACAATCGAGCATATCAACACATTTACTATCCTAAATCGACCCTTCTTCGTCTCTTAGGTTTCACATTTTATTTTTAGAAAAATCTAAAAAAATTCGTAGAGTCAATTAACATCATGAGGAACACTAATCTATCATTCAATCGACAAAGAAATCGAGCTACGATCAAAGCCCCAAATTCTAAAAAAAATCGGTAATTACCCTAAACAAAGAGGTGTGATTTTCTTCATGATTCAAACCGTAAAACTCGATTCTAAACATCCTAGAACATGTATCGAACAAGAAATCACATGCTATTTCATCCTTCAAATTTTCGAAAAAAATAAAAGATGGGGGAAAAGAGATTTGATCGGTTCAAACTAGAGATGAAGCTCTTACCTTTCGTAATATGAACTCGGATATGGATTTGATCGGTAGATGGAAGAGTTGTGATCTTGAAGAAAGCTTGAAGTTGAGCTTCAATGGAGGAGAAATGAAGAAGAAATGAGAGATAGAAGGGAGATGGAGGTGGCGGTCATGGAGGGTATAGGAGAGAAGGTGATGACTCACTATGGTGAGTCATAAAGTAAGAGAAATATCTAACAAGCATAGTGACTCGTTAAGGTTGCATTTGGCAAGGGATTATTTGACGAAATATCTCGTTTCTGGCTCTTAAACGTCGATTTAAAAGTCGAGAAATACTTTTCTAGATAGTTACGGATTTAACGAAATCTAATTTGTCCGTTAGATTGGAAATAATTTACGTACTCGGAAAAACTCATTCATTTTTCAAAATCTGAAAAAAAGTTGGGACATCACAGTCCAAAATTCGTCTGGAAAATCATAAAAACTAACTTTCTCCGGTGAACTCGTCTCGAAGAAAAAGTGAATGTAAATTCTGACGGAATTTGATTCTGAGTTTTCGGAAGAAAAACTTAACGGACGCGAAAACCCTAATACAGTAGTCGTTCGTCCGATTTCTGGAAATTATTTTCGGAAACGGATTTCACCGTAAATCTTAGAATTTAATTTCATGATCTTAGGCATGCAAAGCTATAATTATTATTAACTTTTATTTTTAAAGACTGTAGAAAAAGTCAGGGGTATTACAAGAAGATTTAATTAAGTCGAGGAAAAGATGTTAGACGAGTTAAGTTTAAATACTCGTATATTTTAATCAAGAAAATAATGGAATAAAATACGAGTAAGATATCGAGTAATGATTTTTGAAAGTAATTAATTAAACTAATTAAGTAAATTGTCTTTCAAACCATGTGAGTTAAGAATAAAAATAGTGTTAGAAATAGAAATAAAATTCCTATTTCATAAAAGTTAATAAAAATAAAAAGAATTTTTATAATACGTTTCATAAGACGAGTTTGATAAAGCGTTGTTTATAAGTCGAAAAAGATAAAATTTTATCAATTGAGTTTCTATAAAAAGGAATTCGTATTTGAATTAAGTTCTAAAATAAAAATTGAGTAAATGTTAATGTGTCTTGAAATGTGATTGAATTCGAGACAATATGTTTGATTTATTTTGAATTTTATGAAATTGAATTAACATGCTTGAGTAAATGATATTATGTGGTGATAACGTGAAAGATTATTGAGGTGTTTTGTATGCAAAACAATTAAGTTGTTAAGTTGATAATTAGATTGAGAATTGATTATGAATTTATAAAAGAAAACTCGAGTAATGGAGTTTAGATAGACGACGTTTCATAATTAAAGCGAGGAGTGCTAAGACATTGGTTAGTAGTATTAACCAATTATCGAGTAGAGTTAATGACTTAAAGACGAGAATGCGAGACTTTTAGAAAAGAATAGCTTTGAGAGAAACGACTCAAGTAGAAGTCCTTTAGTCGAAACCAACGTCTATTATCCGTCTTTGCGTAGTATCTTATCTTCTTTACCGATGTCGAACTGTGAAAGATCAAGCCGGACGGAAAGATAAGCGAGGACAGATAGCCCGTAAGCCACCTAGCTAGAACGTCGGAAGACAAGTGGGCTTTTCTAAACCAAAACTATCGATGAATGTTATTATGCTATTGAGTATTATTATGTGATTTTTAAATGCGATTGACTTGCCGTTTTTATTGAGTTTGGTATGTGTTATCATATGTTTGTTTGAGATATTATCATCCTGTGAAAGGCAGGAAAACCACGTGTGGTATGTTAAATGTTGAGGTGACTGTGAGCCTTGCTACGGTTAGGCCGGTCACAGTGTTCGAGAAGAAGGCCTACTTCTCGGCACAATGAGAGAATTTATGGTAGATGATGCATATTGTTGAGTATATATTATATTTTGACTGCGCAGTCTATTTAAAAGAAAATGTTTTTAGCATGCACAAGTAAAATCGTTTTTAGTTGCTTAAGTACTTGTGATGCTTCAGCAAGGCAACTTCAATTGATATAGCTTTTTAAAAGCATTTCTTCCAAATATTTTCGGCATATATTCACTGAGTACAAAGTACTCAGCCCTGCGTGTATTTCTAAACGTGCAGGTTAGCAGGATGGCGATGGCAGGAAACGCTTGGTGGTGTGGTGTTTTTGGTTGAGTCGAGTCAGATGTCAGACTGGCATTTGCACGTCTTCATACGTGTGAATGTTGGGAATTGACTCAAGTTTCCGCTGCAACTCTTTTGAAATGAAAGTCTGTTGATATACACTTTGATACTTGTTTTTGTTCCGAGCTATATGCTCGATGACTCAAATGTTTTTTGTTGAATCTAGTTCTCCATAACTTGAAGTTCTTATCATATTCTTTTTGATATGTGAATTTAAATGCTCAGTTATTGCTTCATTATGTCTTTGATAGCCTTATTCGAGTGCTGCTGCTTTTCATTAATATTTTCCCGAGCATGTTCCCCGTATCTGAGTTGATTGTTAGTTGGTTAAGTTGTGTTATTGTTCGTTAGTCGCACCTCGGGAGTCGGGGTGTGACACGAACTCCACTCGTTCCTTCAAGGTTAACATCTTATAAGGACAAGTTTAGTATCTCGAAAAATGTAAGGAACTATAAACGTTCGGCTGAAGGATTTCTACTTGACTCGGGTCTTTCTTTTAACTTATCTAAGTTGGACTCTTTCTCGGTTTCTTGTATTCATTCGGTTACTAACAAATTTCTCAAACTTAAGCTCTCGACTTTATAAATAATAATAATTAAATATTTCACACAAAACGAGAATTCACTATTCATCTCATCTCGTATTTCTCGAGTTCTACGAACTTAGAAAATTACGAGATTAAAAATATCACAAATCATTCACATCAAGGTTTTCACATCAAGAATCGGGTATTTACAAACAGGTAAACGACCGACTTTATAAATAGGTAGAAAAAGAAAAATTTCCATTTAATCTCTATATATTCTAGAAAAATTCTAGAAAATCATATAAATTCATTTAAGCACAGAAATAAACTCAGAAATTAATTCACATCTCAATGTAGTCTTATACTAACTCACTAGGCTGGACTTCTATCTTTGGAAAATTTATATCTTCAAATTTTTAACAAAATAGTCTCATTTCTTCTTAAAATAAATAAAATAATTCAAGTACGGAATCAAATTTAAAAATCCAAAACCATTAATAAAATCTCTCGGTTTTAGATTACATCGTTATTTCTCGAAATACGAGCACATGCTCAGAAGATACTTAACTTAAAAATTCGACTCCAAATACATTCAACTAACTATCTTCTCGATTTATTTCTTAACTTTTGTTTTTAATTTATAAAAACTCGGTTTTTCGTTCTTAAACTTCAATTCTCGATAATTTTTGCATACTAACTCCGATTTAAGAAATTCAAAAAGCAAACTCGATTATTTTCACTCAAATTTCATCATCTAATCATCCATTGTCTCATATAACATTAAGAACTCAACATTCAAGCTCAATTTCTCATTAAACTCAAAAATTTTATAGAAATTAGCATGCTTGTTCATTTTACAAACTTTAAAATTCTAATTCACTCAAAATAAATTCATTCTCATGGATTTCTCATTCAAATACTCAAACACAGTTAAGATCAACAAATCATATCTCAAAACTTCATATGCATCGAAAATTTTAGCTTTTAATGCTAAATTCATTCGAATTTGAAAATTCAAAATTCTATTATATTAGTAACGATTTTCATTTGACCGATTTCTCAATCAAATTCAATAAACAAACTCAAATACTAAAAATTTATCTTCGTAGCTCATATTCCTCGACTTTTAGGGGTTTTTCATAGAAAATTCGATTTCAATGATTTTAAGTTCTAAATTACCTCAAATAAATTCAATATCAATAATCTATCTTCATATTAATTTTTAGAACACTTAATGTAATGCCCCGTAAATTCCTTACGTTCTAAAATTTAAAGTTAACCAAATAAATGGCTTTGCACGCCTAAGTACACAATTGTTGAATTCTAAGGCTAACGGTCGAATCCGTTATTAAAAATAAATTACGGGAGTCAGCTAGATGACTACTGTATTTAGGGATAGCGCGTACGAAAAGTTCTTAGTTTGTAAACTAAGAACGGAAAACCGTTTAATTTTTACGTTTACAAAATTGCGATACGAACACGCCGAAAAAAGTTTGTTTTTATGTTTTTCCGGACGAAACTCGGACTATGTCGTCCCGAGTTTTTGTCAAAATAATTTTGTAAATTTATTTTCTAATTAAGTTCATACGTTAGAATTTGTAAGTCAAATCAAATCGCGACGATTTTTGTACCGAACAACGTTTTTCGTCGTTCGTTTTTTCCGTAACGTCGGATCGCGCCGGAAAAACCCGTAACCCTCTAATCTTTCTCCATGCAGCCGACACCTCACTTCATGAGTGGCAACATGCATGTTTTGATCTTGTTAATTAGTTGACACCTAAACTACCTTTACACCATTTCAACCATTATCATCATAACTAAAATTAAGACAAAACCATCTCTCTCTCTCACACTCTCTCTCGGCAGCACACACACACACACCCTCAACTTCATCTTCTTCATCATCCATCCACCATTGAAGACCTCTCAAAGCTTGAAGAACTCACACAAGTCCTCAATCCAACCATTCAAACACCATACATCCTTTGTTAATTCTCTAGGTAATGATCTTCTCCACAATTCTATCCAATTAGTTTCCTTTTCTTTTCTTTTTCCTTCTTGTTCGAAATTTTAAGGTTTTGGAATAGATAGTTTGATCTTGGAATAATGAAATGGGATGTGTTAGATATGATAATTAGGGATTAAAATTGATCAAAACCAAGAATCCTAAAACCTATGTGAATGCAGAATTTTTTTGGGAAAATGGTAGGATTTTTAATTTTCTTGTTTTGATGATGGATTCATGTTTAATAGATGTTTAATTAATAATTAGAATGAAAAAGAATTGAAAGCCCTATGTGTTTGTAAGTTTTCAATTAGGATTTTGAATTGAAATTAGGGATTTTATGCATGTTAGTTGTTTTTGGAATTATAATTGATTAATGGATGATATAAGATGTTGATTAGTAAATAAATGTAGTTAATTGGAGAAGAAAATCATCCCCTTAACATATGTTTAAAACCAGAAAATTATAGAGTAATTGGGGGTTTATACATGTTTGAAATAAGTGATCATTTGTTAGTTGTTTTATGTTGCAATTCATGTTAGTTGATAATAGAAATTAAATGAGAATTTTCTAAAAATGTTTAGTGAAACATAAGAGGCAAAGATCACCATATAAACTGAGTTATAATGATGTTAAGATGTGTTTGCATGCATGAAAATGATTCACGTTAGACGTAGTTTAACGTCGTAAAATTTAAACAAAAAGCGACAACTTTTGAAAATCGTATAAGAGATGAATATTTAGTTGTAACTAAAAATCGAGAAGTCGGATGAAAATTCTAAGTTGATATTATTGTTTATAATGAAATTTAGAACATCTTCCTTGTTGACGTCATAAGCTTTCAAGTTGATCTAATATGGATTATAGTTAGAGTTGAGAACTAGAACGCGTTTTGAATTTTCTTTGTTGGTTTAGTAATTGATAGTTGAAACACGACGTTAGAACGTCGTGCCTTTTAGCAAGTTGAGAAGGAGTTTGTCACGTACGGAAGTACGTGATGACTGCCTTGAGAGTCCAATTTCTAAAAAAATGAATATGAGAGCTTAAAACGAACATAAAACGTTATACGTCGAACTTATCAATCAATTAGGGTTTCCACGGCAGTTTTGCGACCCTCGCCGGAAACTGTAATAACTTCCAGCTCGTTTATCGGATTTGTGATCCGTAAATTGGAGCGCGAACTAGACTTCCTAAGCTTTCTAGTGGTACAGGGCTCACCCCCTGTTTCCAAATCCTCTGTTCTAGACAGCCTTCAGAGTTACTGAACTGTGCAATGAAATTTCAGTTTCTTGTTTTCTAAGTTGTTTAGTTCACAACTTAGTTTCTTTCAAGCCGTTTTATCTGACGAACATCTTCCTACAGACCCTAGAGTCAAGTACAGGACCTTGAGTGATGAAAACCAGTCGAGATCTTATATCTTATCCTTTCATTAAAGAAGTAATAAACGAGAAATTACATAAAGCGTTTAATGAACTAAAGTAAATCGCCTAAGTTGATTCTTTCCAACTTAGTTCCTTATAATCTTTAAAGTCGTATTAAGACATCGACTACCTTCTCTACTGACCAGAGAGTCGAGTATGAGATCTTCCAAGTTCTAAACGAGATTGGTACGAGTCTCGTTTCCCGTTTAAGTAAAACGAATCTAATAAGCGTGCAAATGCCCAAAAGAATAAAACAACTAAAACCTTTCTTCGATTCTTTCTTCGATTATCTTTACGACCCGTTTTTAAGTATGTTTATTTTACGATGAAGGAGGAAGCCAACTGTAAAGAAAGGACGAAAGATCCGAAGTTGGAAGCTTTTGGCTTATAAGTTCTGTAAATCAAGGTGGGCTTTTATCTATATCACATAAAATGTGGGTTTTTCCACAACTCGAAAGTATTATTTATCGCTTTGATAATTGTGTTTTATCAACGTGATAATCTTGGCATAAAATGTTTAACTGTTTTATGTGAGTTCTCTTGTACCTTTCTGAGTTAACCTTCGGGTTTTCCAGAATTTATAGTTAACCGCTAGGATTGTTAACTATTATCGATCGGCTCTGAGTTAGCTATTAAGCGCTTTCCAGAGTTAGTGCACTTTGTAACCTGTGGTGTATGTGGTATCCTGTTGAGGGGTAGCCAGCCACGGTGAATTAGCTTTGGTCAAGATTGAACATAACATACTCTAAAAATGCTTGCGCAAGCTGCTTTATACAAATCAGTCAGAAAATGTTTAGTAGGCACGGGCCTTTTCAACAAAACCCCGATGCGCTACAATAATAAAATGCCAGATTACTTATACTTATGATTATGATTTCGGCATCGTGCCCACTAAGTACATTTGTACTTAGCCCTGCATTGTTTTCTAAATGTGCAGGTTGAAGCGACGGTGAGTGGCGACGGTTGATGTTGAGTTAAAGGATAGGATGCTTAGTTAGAACCCTTCCGCTGCCAATCTCTGTATTTCTTTTCGGAGATGTACTTTTTGAACTATACTCAGTAGTCCAAGTCCGTAAAATGTGAACTTAGTTTCCTTTTTGTACTCTTGTAGAGTAATCCTTAGGGATTAACTCTTTCTTATTGATATTCAAGTCTTATGCATAGTTTGTCGATGTTTTTCATGTATGTTTAGTTAATTAGCCCCCTTCTTCCCCGCTTCTTTAATCCAACCCCAGTCGCACCCCGGCTTCTGCCGTCCCTCGGGATTTGGGGCTGTGACACTTAATCATCACAAATCACAAATTTTACTCCTCTTAATCTTCGAATTTTTTTCAAGCTTTTGAGAAAGATTATTCTTTTCTTCGATTTCTTTAAAACTTAAGCTCAATACATACTCAAATTCTTAATCATGCATCGAACTTGAAATCTAGAACTTCTAATTTAAAAAATCATCAATTTCTTCATATCTATGATTCGAATTTCTTATAAAAACATCCAAAGAATTCATTTCTTCATCTTATCTTCATTTCATGCATAAATCATCTTAAAATTCATCACGAACATCATAAACTCATCTTTATATCATCATCTACTCAAGAACATCAAAACTCACAATTTCTATATATATATATATATACTCATTGAAAAATTCATAAAAATTATAAGAAATACATACTCATCAACTTCTTAATTTCTCATGCTATCTATCACTAAAATTCATCAAAATTATCATCAAATCTTTAATAAGAACTTAGGAAATAAAATCCCTAAATTTCCTTAAAATTTTCGGTACTCTTAAGAAAAAAATTCATATATATAAGTAGCTCATCAACTCTTTCATCATGTAAATCAACAAAACTCCTCTTTTCCCTCTACTTCTTCATCGATTTTTATAAAGAAATGTAAGGAAATAATTATTCACGTTTATATACTCATCTTATATCTCCTTGATTAATTTTTAGAACTCATTTTCATCATCAATCTCATGCTTAATCCATCATTATAAAAATTCTTAAAATTACCCTAAATTTGGCATCCACAAGAAAATAAATATGCATGATTTTCCTTCATCTTTTCACATACATATATACATACAAGAATCAAGAATAACATACTTAAAAAAATAATTTTGAAATTCCTCCACCCTAGGCTTCTTCATCGGCGATCAAGGGGAGGAAGGGATTCTAGGTTTAAACTTTGAGTTTCCAAGCACAAACCTTGTAGAAGAGAGAGATAGGAGAGAGGGAGATGTCGATCACTTAAGAGAGAGAGAGAGAAAGAGAGAGAGACAGAGAGAGACAGAGAGAGACAGAGAGAGCGAGAGAGAGGGAGATATATCGAGAGAGTGAAGAGAGAGTGGGGGAGGGAAATAGGGAATAAATAGGTAGATAAGACTCAAATTTTATCTGGTAAAAATCGCCGGAAGAAAAAGTTTTCCGGTAGAAAATATCCATATTTTTCCGTTTAACTCTCAAACGACTTAAAACTCTCCTCGACTCTTTCTCGACATTGGAAACCTCTCTACTTCATCTCATATCTCACCAAATAAATCAAGGAATCCCAATATTAAATTTTTAAATCAAAATTCCGATTAACGAAGAAAAACTTAAAAATCGCTCGGTTAATTAAAGCGATAAGAATATATTTTTAAATCTCTCTCATATGACTAATTATCCAATATATCTCAAAAGTCTTAAAATAACTTCTATACTCAATAAGACACTAATTAGACGAAATTCGGAATTAATTGATGAATAGTAAAATCTCGGTTATCGCCACTATTCATCATAATATAAAACTTCTCGAAATTTTCCGAAATTCAAACTCAAACTCAAACTCATATAATTATGCTCAAGAAATGCATCACATACTCGATTCGGATAACTGAAACAAGAAAAATCACATAAGAGCACATAGGGGCATTTTAGTAATTTCGCAAGAAAATTTCTTTTCTTGGAATTATTTTTTTATCACTCAAAGCACATCATTTAAGCATATAAACACATTTAGAACACACTTGAAGACTTAGAAAAGATCGGGGTATTACATCATCACCCCCTTAAAATAATTTTGTCCCGAAATTTGCTTATCTTAGGAGAATAACTCGGAGAAAACTTTACTTTTATCTTAATTTTTAAATCTCACGCCTTATCTTAAAGATCATGGTGTCTCCACCAGATCTCAACTCATTAAAGGAATTAACTTCGTTCTCGACTGCTGGATTTTACAATCCAAAATCTCCTGGGGTCTCTTCTCATGGCTCGAATCGGGTTCAAGGATCACATCTTCTTGACGGTCTACTCGTTTCGGATCGAAGATAAACTTACCCATCTAAGGTGCGTGAAAAACTGTTATACTATTTCCTGCAACTTGGCGGAAAGACTAACTTATAAGAGACAACGCCTATATCCTTACTAGGATTTCAGACGGTCCGATATATCTCGATTTAAACTTTCTGTTAACGCTTAAATGGTGGATTCCTCTCAAAGGAAACACCTTTTGAAAACTTTATCTCTATATGCGAGCTCTAACCTAATCTTTGATTAACAATTTACGACTTCTGTCGACTCTCAACTTCTCTTATTTTCTCAAAAATCTGACGAACAGATTCTAATGTCTCTTTAACTCCTTCAAGTCTCAAAATTTTCTCTCGCCTACTTCAGTAAACCGGAGAACAATACTTCTTTTTAAACAAAGCTTCGTACGATGCTATCTTAATCGTATTTGAATAACTCATTGCCATAGGCGAGTTAGACAAGGGTTTTAAATTTGATCCCAATTGTCATTTTGTCTAGAATAACCACTTTCGACATATCCTCTAAAATCTGGTTAGTCTTTTCGAACTAACCATCCGTCTGTGGGCGATAAGCAGTGCTAGACTGTAACTGCTTTCCTGACTCTTTCTTGAAATTTTTTTCCAAAAACGCACAGTGAATTTGGAATCTCGATCTAATGTTATCGAACTCAGAACTTCGTGCAGACGTACTACAAAATTCAAATTGAATTCATCCCATTTCCATATCGGGATTGGAAATGGTTGCAATGGACCGTAAGGACTCTGGTGCAAAGACTTCACTCGCTCACTCACTAAACATCCTTCTACATATATCGCTACTTCTTGTTTCACTCCTTCTCACTCGAATTTTAAGCTTCATTATCTCCAATTTCACATCTTTACTCTAGAGACCTACGATTCGAGATAACATGCCTAGATAACTACAAAAGGTGCAATTTCTTGCTCCTTCGACAACAGAATCTAAACAACTTCTATTCTCATTCTCTCTAACTCTTCTATAAATCTTTCCTCTTCTGAAAGGATAAATCCTAACTATGAATTTTCGTCTCCACTAAGATCATCGTTCTTTTCTCATTCAAGCCATTTTCTCAACCTCATACTTAATTCTTTCTGCTCGAAGTAGCATCTTAAACTCTTGCGATCTAAAAAGAATTTCATACTTAACTCTATATAGATGATATCTCCATATCTTTAAAGCATGCGCTAAAACTGCTGATTCCAAATCATGATTCTGGTACCTACTTATGAGGTTTATGTTGCCTTCAAGCCTAGGCTATAACATTTCCATCTTCCATTAGGACACGACCTAGTCCTTTCCAACAATGCATCTGTAGTCCTTTCTATCCTCAATAAGGGCTACACAGGAGCGGAGGTTAGTCTTGATTAAAGATCTTAGAAATTTTCCTCACACTGCTTTGACCTACTAATTTCGAATATTTATTAAATAGACTAGTCATCAACTTTACTTTCTTAGAGAATTCTTCAATGAATCTCCTATTGCATCATGCTAAATCAAAGAAACTATGAATTTCTGGAAGTAAGATTCGTGATTTTTACACTTAATTGCTTGCACTTTTTCTGAATCAATTTCCATTCCTTCAGTTCCTTCGGACGAGACAACATGTCCAAGAAATTTCACTTCCTTTAGCCAAAATTCAGACTCGCTAAATTTGGCATTCAACTTCTCGGCTCTCAACTCATCTAACGCGATCCTGGGAGGCTTCTCATAATCAGCTTCACTCCTCGAATAAACTAGAATATCGACTTGATTTATTAAATCTATGGGTACTGCTGGAGTACTTCCTAAATCCGAACAACATCACAACAAACTCGTAATGTCTGCAACTTGTTCTGGAATAGTCTTGTGGAAATCTTCCTGCTTGTTCTTCAGTTGGTGATATCTGGATCTTAAATCTATCGTGGAGAAAATACTGACTCCTTTAAGTTTATCAGAATGATCGTCTATTCTTTTTAATGGATACGTGACTTTGAGCGAAATCTTTATAAGCTTTTGGTAGTCAATACCCATCCTCGGACTACAATCCTTTGTCTTTATCACTAAATTGGTGCTCCACTCGGGAATACACTCGGTCCAAAGGGGTCTAAATATCACGACTCTTATAAAAAGACCTTCCACTCTTGAAGCTCTTTTGATGCCAACTTGAACGAAGCATTTAAAATTCAGGCTACTCCGGTCTCTACATCAATCGTGAACTTCATTTGTCTATCGAGCGGCATTAGGCGAAACTTCTAGGAAAACATTTTCTTACTCTCTGACTACTGCTACTCTTCGATACTCGACTCTTGTTCCTCATCTTTATTTTGATATACTAACGTATCATTTCGCTTCATCAACTTCTCTGCTTTTGTAGCCGAAATAATCGGCAATCTCCTCTTCCTTCTTTTCTCAATACTATGGACTTCGATTGGCTCTTCTCCTCAGGGTTGAAATAAGATCTTCCTCTAATCGCATCTACTCGTTGCAAAATTCTTGATTAATCGATATTAAAAATTATTCATGTCCCAATTTGAATTTGATTCAAGGACTTAGCAGATAACTTCCGACTTCTAAACTCAATTTCTAAATTCGAGCAAATGCACGAAACTATCGTAGTCCTACCCAAACAAGGTTGACACTCTAAACTCCCGATTCGACTCTTCTCTAACTAAGCCAAGGGTATCTTTGCAAACACTTGCTCAAAACAAGTGCGATATACCATTAACAATTTGAAACACCTTGTCGCTTGTTCATACTTGCGAGATCTTCCCTGGTCCTGGCTTCTAACTTTCTACTCAGTCGCGATAATTCTATGATGGCGCAGCTAGTCTTGCTAGGAAGACTATTGCTTCTTCTGCTGCGGTTGGGGATGAAAGCTACATCCTCTTACTCTGGTGATTTCCACCACTTTACTTGTAATTTTTTTTCTTCATTCTCTGTCCGCGAGGGGAGGGCTGTCGGGTTGTGACTTTCGTCATATGTCCTTGAAATTAAAGAGGCACTGGAGAATGCAATTCTCTTCCTGACGGCATGGTTAAATCCATGTCCAGGGCTCGATTGAAAACTTCAGCAGAAGTCAGACCACTCTGACTTGCAGGAACTATTTGAATATTGCATCTCAAAGCAGCTCAAAACAAAATGCATGTCTTCTCGTTCGTATCCACCTTGTCGGGGCGAAATGAGCTAACTCACAAAACTCATGATCCAACTCGGCTACTGATTTCTTTCCTTGACTCAGACTCGTGAATTCATTTGCTTTTCAATCTCGATAACTCCTTGGTACATACTTTTCAAACGAGGCTTCTTTGAACTATTCTTAACTCATATTCTCGGGCTCCTTGGCAAAATTCATCCTCTAACGGCTCTCCAACAGTAGTTGGTGGTTCTCTTCGACTGGTACTTCATGCGCTCAAGACGCTCTCAGTCTCTATAACGAAGAAATTTAAAGATTCACTCAAAAGAACGAATCCAGTCCTCAACTTTGATAGGACTGTCTTTATCGTCAAATGTCGGCAAATTTTGTTGAAGAAAAAGTTCTTTGATTCTCTGGTCATTTGAAAAGGCGGGGTTGGTTCCCGTTACTCTTTCTCAAGATCTTTCGTTTTTCTTTTTCTTCTCGGAGGCATTCAAAAAGAAATTTTGAAACTAGGGAAACTCGGGGCTTTTTGTAAGAACGAACTAACTCAAACTAAACTCTTCTCGACTCCTAAATTTCTTTTACTCAAAGATTACTAATTCTCAAGCAATACTTGAAAGTAGATAAACTCATCGGAAGCAATTATCTACACAATCAAAGCAGATACTCAGGCCATTGTAAAAATTTTCTCAACTCAATCACTTCAAACAATTTTTCACTTATATGCTTACTTAATCATAACTCAAACATTTACTCATAATCATTAACTCAACTTTGGCACAAATGGCAAATTTCAGATTTATGCAATAACTAAAACTCAATCATTTAATCACAATCAGTTTCTCAATTAGTGTCGCGAAAGACCATTTACATAGCGCAAAACTCAAGCATGGATTTAAGCAATAAACTCAATTAATAGCTCAAACTCTCTCTTAACTTATTCTTAGACCTCATATTCAAGAATTCAACTTGTCACACCCAGACTCTCGAGGTGCGACTTACGAACAATAACATAACCTAATCAACTAACAATCAACTCAAACACGGGGAACATGCTCTGGGAAAACATTAATGAAAAGCAATGCACTCGAATAAGGCTTTCAAAGACATAATGAAGTAATAACCGAGCATTTCAAAATCACATGTACACAAGAATATGATAAGAATTTCATGCTGACGGGGGTAAGATTTCAATAAAAACGAGAGTGCGAAAATATACCAAGTCAACGAGAACCAGATTCAACAAAACGTTTAAAGTCAACGAGCCCGTCGCTCGGAAGCACAAGTCAAGAAGTTAAGAATTCAACAAGTATTCAAAATCATCGAGCACAACACTAGGAATCAAAAACATGAGTATCAGAGTATAAGTATCAACAGACATCAATTCAAAAGAGTTGCAGCGGAAACTTGCATCAAAACCCAACATTTGCACGTATGAAGACGTACAAATGTCAGTCTGATATTCGACTCGACTCAACCAAAAGAACCAAACCACACCACCAAGCATCCATGCCATTGCCATCCAGTCAACCTGCACGTTTAGAAATACACGCAGGGCTGAGTACTTCGTACTCAGTGAACACAAGCCAAAACATTTGGATAAAGATGCTTATAAAAGCTATAACAATTGAACTTGCCTTGCCGAACATCACAAGTATTTAAACAACTTAAAACAGTTTTACTTGTGCATGTTAAAAATATTTTCTTTTAAACAGACTGCGCAGTCAAACATAACATATAATAATAGTATGCATCATCTGTCACAATCAATCTTACTGTGCCGAGAAGTAGGCCTTCTTCTCGAATACTGTGACCGGCCTAACCGAAGCAAGGCTCACAGTCACCTCAATCATTTAACATACCACACGTGGGTTTCCTGCCTTTCACAGGATAATAACATCTTAACTAAACAGATGATAACACATACCAAACTATTCGTATTAATTCATTTAGGCTATAAACGGGTCTAATCTCTCCTTATCTCATTTCCGACACTAAAACATCTCAATCCTATTTCACATTTCAATTAAAAGATTAACGGTTCCAATCATCTTAGCCTTTTAAATCTTAAAAGAAAATTAGTCGGCTTATTAATCCGTTATTAATCCTTTAAAGATCAAATCTTCGTAACTCTTCTCAATTTATTTCGGATAAGCTCTTATCCTATCTCAATGACTTAGAAGAAATTCTAGGTTTCAAGATTTTAATTCAACTCTATTCTAAGTTCATCGGCGCATAGAAATTTCTCGGCGATCAATATTGTTCTGTTTCAATTTAACAAACTCTTCGGGGTTTTTCTGGAAATTAATCTCATACTCATTTTCATTTAAACAAACTCAACAAGTATATCACATCATCATCATCTCAAGAAATAGAATAGATAAATTCACGCAAAACACACAAAGCATTCTAGACGTTTTACTCACAAAGCATTCTTCGAGTTCCCATGTGGCTTCTTCGAGATCATGATGATACCATTTGACCTTCACTAAGGGAATCGACTTCGTTCTAAGCTGCTGAACTTTATGATCTAAAATCTTCTCGGGTTTTTCTTCGTAACTCAGATCGAGTTTCATCTTGACATCTTCTTGGCGAATTACGTGCTTCGGATCGAAGACGTACTTTCTCAATTGCGATACGTGAAAAACGTTATGCGAACTTCCGAAACTGGGCGGTAATGCTAAACGATACGATACGGGTCCAATCCTCTCAAAGATCTCGTACGGTCCTATAAAACGAGGTTTAAGCTTTCCTTTAACTTCAAAACAATATACTCCTCTCGAAGGGGACACCTTCTAGAATACTTTATCTACTGCTTCAAATTCCAACTTCGATCTTCGATTATCAGCATACGATTTTTATCGACTCTAAGCTTCTTTTATTTTCTCGCGGATCTGGCGCACAGATTCTATCATTTCTTCAATCGCTTCTGGCCCTATCACTTTTCTTTCGCCCACTTCATTCCAATAAAGTGGCGATCTACACTTTCTTCCATAAAGAGCTTCGTAAGGGGCCATTCCTATCGTATTCTGATAGCTGTTGTTGTACGCAAATTCGACAAGAGGTAAGACTTTTTCCCATTCAACTCCTTTATCTAGCAGGACAGCTCTTAACATATCTTCAAGAATTTGAATCGTTCGCTCGGACTGACCATCGGTTTGGGGATGATAAGCAATGCTGAATTGCAGCTGAGTTCCCAACTCTTTGTGGAAGCTTTCCCAAAAACGGGCTGTGAACTTCGAGTCTCTATCAGAAGTAATCGTCTTCGGCACTCCATGCAGCTTCACAATTTCCTTGATGTAGATCTCAGCTAACTTGGCTGATCCATAGGTATGTGGAATAGGTATGAAATGAGCAGACTTAGTCAACCTATCCACTATTACCCATACTACTGTATTTTCTCTCCTTGATTTTGGTAATCCCGTCACAAAATCCATTGTTATTCCATCCCATTTACACTCTGGGACTGGTAAGGGTTGCAGAGGTCCATACGGTCTTTGATGTAAGGATTTCACTTGCAGGAAAACTAAGCATTTTTCAACGAACGATGTCACATCTATCTTCATTCCATTCCACCAAAACTGTTTCCTTGAGTCTTGGTACATCTTCGTGCTGCCAGGGTGAGCTGTATACGGGGTTTCATGAGCTTCACTCATTATTTCATTTCTCAACTTGTCGTCGTTAGGCACACAAATTCTTCCTTGGTACAATAGAGCATTATCGCTCGATTCTGAGAAATCTTTAACTTCTTCTCTTCTCACCTTCATTCGTAGCTTCTCCAATTCTTCATCTCTTCTTTGGCCTTCTATGATGCGGGTTCTTAAGTCAGGCATTATTATCAAGGTAGCAAGCACTTGGTCTACTGACGCTGGGGGTACAAGCACTTCAATTCTCATCTTCCCAAATTCTTCAATCAACTGGACTTCATCGGTTAGAAGGAATCCTAATTCGGTCCCTTCCGAATTTTCCTTCTTTCTCCTTCAACTTAGTGCATCAGCTACTACATTTGCTTTACCGGGATGGTAAGATATCTTGCAATCGTAATCTTTCACCAACTCGAGCCATCTTCTTTGTCTCATGTTCAACTCCTTCTGCTCGAAGAAGTACTTCAAACTCTTGTGATCTGAAAATATCTCGCACTTGGGTCCATAAAGATAATGTCGCCATATCTTCAAAGCATGAACGACAGCTGCTAACTCCATGTCGTGAGTTGGATACTTTTCTTCATGAGGTTTGAGTTGCCTTGAAGCATACGCAATCACTTTTCTATCTTGCATTAGAACACATCCTAGTCCTTGAGCAGATGCGTCGGTATATATGATATAATCTTTGTCTGGCTCGGGTAGGGCTAACACTGGAGCTGTAGTCAATCTCGTCTTGAGTTCTTGGAAACTCCTTTCACATTCTTCCGTCCACTCGAACTTTGTCTCTTTCTTTAACAGGTTCGTCATCAGCTTCGCGATCTTGGAGAATCCTTCTCTGAATCTCCGATAGTATCCTGCTAAACCGAGGAAACTATGGATTTCATGGACTGACGTTGGGAATTTCCATTCTTGCACAGCTTTCACCTTCTCCATGTCCACTTTAATTCCTTCAGACGAAACAACATGTCCTAAGAAATGTACTACTTTTAACCAAAATTCACACTTACTGAACTTAGCATACAGCTTTTCAGCTCTAAGTGTTTTCATCACAATCCTTAAATGCTTCTCATGCTCGGCTTCATCTCTTGAATACACCAGAATATCGTCTATAAAGACAATCATGAACTTATCCAAATATTCGTGAAAAACTCTATTCATCATATCCATAAATACTGCTGGAGTATTTGTTAATCCAAATGGCAGTACTATGAATTCGTAATGTCCATACCTCGTTCCGAAAGCAGTTTTTGGAATATCTTCTTGCTTGATCTTCAGTTGATGGTATCCAGACCTTAAATCAATCTTGGAGAAAACACCGGCTCCTTTTAGCTGGTCAAACAAATCATCTATCCTTGGCAAAGGATATTTGTTCTTCAGCGTAATCTTGTTTAGCTCTCGGTAGTCTATGCACATCCTCAAACTACCATCCTTCTTCTTCACAAACAAAATTGGAGCACCCCAAGGCGATACACTTGGTCGAATGTAGCCTAAGTCCAACAATTCTTGCAGTTGGATCTTCAATTCTTGAAGTTCCTTTGGAGCCATTCTATACGGGGCCTTAGATATCAGGGCTGATCCGGGTTCTAAATCGATTGTAAACTCCAATTGACGATCAGGGGGCAAGCCTGGTAACACTTCTGGAAATACATCCTTGAATTCTCTCACAACTGGAACATCATCAATACTTAACTCTTGATTCTCGCCTTTATTCAGATAGACTAGATACACTTGTGTATCTTTCTTCCTCATCAATCTCTGCGCTTTCAAAGCTGAAATTATTGGCACGCTCTTCTTCATTCTCTTTTCTAATCCGAAATCTATGGTTGATTCTTCTCCAGGGGGTTTAAATGATATTTGCCTCAAATCGCATCGAATCGTCGCAAAGTTCTCGGTTAACCAATCCATTCCTAGGATTATATCGACGTCACACATTTGGATCACATTCAGAGATTTCGCGATCAACTTACGACTTCCGACTTCAAATTCTAAATTCGAGCAAACACGCGAAACTAACGCAGACTTTCCTAAAGGGGTTGCGACACTAAGCACCTGGTTTGATTCTTCTACTTTCAATTCTAGGTTCTCTATGCAAAGACTAGATATAAACGAATGCGAAGCTCCCGTATCGAACAAAACAATAACAGGTATTCTATTAAGCTTTCCCATACCTGCCAAATTTCCTTTTTCCTTCTCCAGGGGCTTCTGCTCAATCGCGTACGCTCTTTGGAAATGCGGAGGCTCTTGCTGAAGAGATTGCTGCTTTGGTTGCGGCGGCTTACGATGGCGCGGGACAAACTTTTGCAAAGGAGCTGCCTTGATGGCTTTCATCTGCGATGGCTGGAACTGATTCGATCTTCCGCCTCTGAACCCTTGTTGCTTACTTGGACACAGGTTCGAGAAATGACGAGGTTGACCACAAGTGTAGCAAACATTACTCCCGCTTTTGCAGACACCTTGATGCATTTTACCACATTTCGCACAAGGAGGGAATCCTAAGGGTCCTATAGGTAGGTTATTCCGGTTGATCTGCAGAGCTTTTCCCTTCTGGGGTTGCTGTTGGCTTTTTCCTTGCCACTGCCTCTTATTCGAGTAGTTTCCACAACTCCATTTTCCCTTCCTCTTTCCATACTGGCCAAACTGGGGTTGAGTAGACACAGTCGTGGTTGTCTGGCTTTGAAATTGAGGATTTGCTGGAGGATGCGATCCTTTTTCTGGTTGCATTGCCAACTCCATATCAAGAGCTCGGTTCAAAGCTTCGGCGTAAGTCAAACCAGTTTGACTAGCAAGAACTACTCGGATGTCTTGCCTCAATCCTACTCGAAACAATTCGCACATCTTCTCATTAGTGTCGACCATATCGGGCGCAAATCATGCTAATTCATAGAATTCTCGGTCATACTCGGCCACAGATTTCTTTCCTTGCTTCAAACTGGTGAATTAGTTGGATTTCTGCTTACGATAACTCCTTGGCACGTACTTTTCATACAAGGCTTCCTTAAACTGATCCCACGTTATCTTTTCACGCTCTTCGGGTGAATACATTATTTGTTTCGCTTCCCACCAATAGTCGGTTGTTCCTTTCAACTGGTACGTCATGCATTCCAGACGTTCACGATCCAAACAACGAAGAAAATGGAAAATTTGCTCAAGAGAACGAATCCAGTCCTCAGCATCAGCTGAACTGCCTTTACCATCGAAAGTTGGGGGATTCTTGCAGAGAAAAAGTTCTTCGACTCGTCTCTCATTCGGAGGGGGCGGAGTAGGATCACGCTGTCCTTCCGGGTTATCTTCTGGGATTCTAACGTTTCTGTGTCTCGGCGGCATTCTAAAAATTATAACAAGGAAACTTTAGCCACTTTAGTTCTTTAGTTCACTAGGAACCTTTCTCGATTCTAAAAACATTTCTCTTTTGGGAGGAATACGATTCTCGATCGGTACTTAAGCAATTAAAAAGCAATTAAGGATTTCCTCGAATAATTTCATTACTTCAACTTCTCATGTATACATGCATCTCATTAAATTTTCATATAATATTCACATCATCATCACATATTCTCAAGACAATCAATCATAATCATAGAATGAAATATCATCACTTCATATTCATATACTCAATTCAATTTGATAACTCAGGAAACTCAAATTTCAATTCATTAGCCAAATGGCTTAAACTTCAAATCGCCCGGCGGCGGCCTTTTCAAGGACTTATAACAATTAGGGATTCACTTGAAAAATTTCCCTTCTTCCTAATCAAATTATGCAAGTCTTAACCAAAAATTACACTACTGCTGAATCATAAAAGAGTTCGTCTCTCAAACACACACGAATATAAATACTTAAATTCAACAGCTTCCTTAAAACACTCCTACACGCAAGAATCACTTTCGCTTGGCCCATTGTCATCATACTGCTCCGTATCGGAGTCTACTCCATAGTGCTCTATGGGATCTTCGTCCTCTTCGGGGTCCTCTTCCTCTTCTTCTTCTTCCTCAAGCATCTGATCAACAAACTGTTCATCATCCTCATCGATGTTGTCATCTTCAATGGCGAAACACTCGCGCTCAGCTTCCCTCAAAGCTTCCTCACAGTCTTCCAAGGTATAATTCATCACAGCTAGCTTAGATTCAACCCATGGCGAGGTGTTGGGATTCTCTTCTTGACGAAGGTAAGGAGCTGCATTAGCTGAGGTGTCGAATTGAGGGTTATTTTCATCTTCTTGCCTTGCTGGGGAGGTAGATGCACAAGCAAAAGGGGTAGGAAAGACATTGCTGGGTAGGGTTTGAAGATATCCTTTTCCTACTGTTGCTGTATCATTTGGCTCACTTTCATTCTCGATGTCGTTGCCTGAACGAGCTGGCCTAGAGGATTCTGCTTCAGGATGACTTGAAAGAGTTACTTGCTGACGACACATATAAGCGACAAACTGATCTTCATTTGATGAAGGATTTCCATTGCATCCACTCGGCTGCAATGTTGGTAAGTTAGACAAAACGAAAGGGTCAAAAGAATGAATTAAAGCACACCACTTACAATTAGATGATTTGAGTGGGAATTTTGAGATTCAAGCACAGTTTGTGGCGGCGAATTGATTTGGAGGAAGACGGGGTCATTTTTAGGAATTGATGGAGGAGCACGAACAATTTCATTTAGCAGACTTGGAGTATCATCATCATATGGTTCTGGCGGAGGAGCACCATAAGACATAAAACGGGCTGAAATTGTGGAGATAAACGCATTCACATCGCCGTATAGGGTTCGATCGAAGTAGCGGTAGCCTAAAAATCGTGGAACAAGACAAGCTGCCCATTCCTTCCATTCCTGCGGTAGAGCTTGAATTAAATGCGTCATGCCTTCCAACGGTCCTACGTCCATATACTGGACTTTTCCCCATATTGAATGGTAACGCGCTAGAAATTCCGCTAGCGACTCGGTGCTCATCTTTCTCACGTGCAAGTACTCTTGCATCCAATCGTTATCGTCCATCCTATATGAATTTTTAAACGCATAAGCACACTTAACAATTAATCGAGCATACTACAAATCCACTACATACTCATTTCTGCATTCCAAAGAGGGATTTTCATTCATGGATTCGGGCAATTCCAAATCACGTAACCAATCGCACACGCGTTTTATCCTTTCCGATTTTTCCACACGTACACGCATTGGGAAGGGCATTCTAAAGCAATCTAGTTATCAAACAAATTAACCACTTTCATCTTTAAACATCATAACTCAAAAATAACTTAAAATAAATTCTTAACATTTTGATAATTCAAACATCACTTTAACTTGAAAAACTTTTAGAAAATAAGACATACCTGGTTGCCGGATGAGATGGAGGATAGCTTGGTGTGGTTTACTGACTCAAATAAGTCTAGGAATTAAATCTAGACTCAACTCATCAAAGAATAACAGACTTCAGAGCAATCAAAGCCTTGCTCTGATACCAACCTGTCACGTCCCGACTCTCGAGGTGCAACTTACGAACAATAACATAACCTAATCAACTAACAATCAACTCAAACACGGGGAACATGCTCGGGGAAAACATTAATGAAAAGCAATGCACTCGAATAAGGCTTTCAAAGACATAATGAAGTAATAACCGAGCATTTCAAAATCACATGTACACAAGAATATGATAAGAATTTCATGCTGACGGGGGTAAGATTTCAACAAAAACGAGAGTGCGAAAATATACCAAGTCAACGAGAACCAGATTCAACAAAATGTTTAAAGTCAATGAGCCCGTCGCTCGGAAGCACAAGTCAAGAAGTTAAGAATTCAACAAGTATTCAAAATCATCGAGCACAACACTCGGAATAAAAAACATGAGTATCAGAGTATAAGTATCAATAGCCATCAATTCAAAAGAGTTGCAGCGGAAACTTGCATCAAAACCCAACATTTGCACGTATGAAGACGTACAAATGTCAGTCTGATATTCGACTCGACTCAACCAAAAGAACCACACCACACCACCAAGCATCCATGCCATCGCCATCCAGTCAACCTGCACGTTTAGAAATGCACGCAGGGCTGAGTACTTCGTACTCAGTGAACACAAGCCAAAACATTTGGATAAAGATGCTTATAAAAGCTATAACAATTGAACTTGCCTTGCCAAACATCACAAGTATTTAAACAACTTAAAACACTTTTACTTGTGCATGTTAAAAATATTTTCTTTAAAACAGACTGCGCAGTCAAACATAACATATAATAATAGTATGCATCATCTGTCACAATCAATCTTACTGTACAGAGAAGTAGGCCTCCTTCTCGAACACTGTGACCAGCCTAACCGAAGTAAGGCTCACAGTCACCTCAATCATTCAACATACCACACGTGGGTTTCCTGCCTTTCACAGGATAATAACATCTTAACTAAACAGATGATAACACATACCAAACTTCAATAAAAACGGCAAGTCAATCGCATTTAAAATCAATCATAATAATACTAAATAGCATAAATATATTCATCGGCACACTTAGTGTTTTTAGGGCATTTTATTTCTCAAATTTTCATGCATATAATCTAATTCCAAACATGATAAAAACAATAAATCAAGCATCAAAATAACAATAACTCAAATAATTCATATTTTCCTATTCTTCTCTAATAATTTCGGTATTAACCAAATTTTTAGGGATTTAATTTCTTTTTCTTCTCTTAATTCACCGATTAAATCCTAGTGTTCGATTCTCCTAACGATTTCTCTTTACTTAATTCTCACATTAACAACCTAAGTTTGCCTAAACATAAATAAATACCATGCATGCATGTTTTCTTTCTTTTAGGGCTTAGAGGTATACATATATACAATTAATCAAATGAATAATCATACTTTGAAATTTAAAATCGGATCTCTTCTCTTGGCTTCTTGGGATCGAATGAAAGGGGAATTGAGCTTCAAACTCGAGCTTGAATGAAAGGAAGAACTCTTCTTGAATCCTCAAAGAAAAGAATAACACAATAATTAATCATCCATCTCTTGAAGGCTTTAAGAGCCAAAAATGAAGAAAATGGGGGATGATTATTGAATTTAAATCAAGAACTTTGATGGATTTTTACCTTTTCTTGAAGATATAGATTAAATGAATGGAGGATGATGTTCTTCACTTCATTTCCATGGAAGTTTAGCTTGAATACAAGGTTTGCATGGAAGAAAAATCAATGTGTGGGTGTGTGTGTGTGATTGCCGAGAGAGTGAGAGATAATAGGGAAGGAGAGTTTTGTTTTCTTCTTGTTGGTCTTGGATGAAAGTGAATGAATGAAATGAAATTTTCCTTTTTGAATATAGAGAGAAATCGAGAGAGAGAAAGAGATAAGTGCATGCAATTGCTTTCTTATCTTTCCAACACATGGAATAATCATAATGATGTTTGTTTTGGAAATTGGTTTGATGGGATGGTTTTTGCATGTAATCTTTTGGTAAGATTGTTAAGAAGACATAATGATGATTTGCATGGGAAATTGGAGAGAGAGATGGGAGAGAGATGGTGAGGTGGCGTGAGAGGGAGAGAGGGAGAGTGACACTTGTCCTTGTTGTGTCGTTACGGGTGTTAACTAGTCGGTCGTAAAGGTTTTCCGGATTAAACAATTCGTATTAATTCATTTATGCTATAAACGGGTCTAATCTCTCCTCGTCTCATTTCCGACACTAAAACATCTCAATCCTATTTCACATTTCAATTAAAAGATTAACGGTTCCAATCATCTTAGCCTTTTAAATCTTAAAAGAAAATTAGTCGGCTTATTAATCCGTTATTAATCCTTTAAAGATCAAATCTTCGTAACTCTTCTCAATTTATTTCGGATAAGCTCTTATCCTATCTCAATGACTTAGAAGAAATTCTAGGTTTCAAGATTTTAATTCAACTCTATTCTAAGTTCATCGGTGCATAAAAATTTCTCGGTGATCAATATTGTTCTTTTTCAATTTAGCAAACTCTTCGGGTTTTTCTGGAAATTAATCTCATACTCATTTTCATATAAACAAACTCAACAAGTATATCACATCATCATCATCTCAAGAAATAGAATAGATAAATTCACGCAAAACACACAAAGCATTCTAGACATTTTACTCACTTCTCTTCAATTAGAAAGAAAATTTTTATTCCTCAAATCTTAACACTTAACTTACTCGGTTAGTTATAACGCTCTCAAAAGGTATAAAAGCTCGGGGTATCACAAACCTAGATTTAATGGACTCGACTATCAACTTAAACTTCGGCTTACTCTCAAATATTCTACTCGAGGACTCAATAGATAAACCCAAACACCAACTCAAAAAATAAACTTGGGCAAATTCAAACTTTTATCTCGGCAATATTCTCAAATCATTCTAAAGGGCTCACCTATTAACTCAACTAAACAAACTCAGGCATGGAACACAAAGGCTGACTTTTAATAATCTAACAATCTCTTTTCTCCTATTATCGGATGATGGCCTCTTTTGAGGATCTAATAAAATTAGGGGTATAACAACAAAAGTTAACCCTAACATCAACTGGATGATCTAAGCTTCTCAAAATGCATGAAACATGAGTTGTTGCTTCATGTCTGGCTCGACTACTATACTTGTCATAAACTTTCACAATATTTATCTCAAATGTCGAATATGTAGAGATCAACTCTTACATATAAAGTAATAATCACTTGATTTTCCGCAGCTTTCTAAACTGAACCTTAAATGTCATCTTCGATTGAGTTCTCATCTTTATCGTCTTCTCTCAACTCCTCTTTGGGATCCTCTTCTAGGTTTTTATCTTCTTTTCTTTTGACAACAACTAGTATTTCCTAGACACTTCTAAGATCAGCTACAGGGGCTGTCCATGGTGAATTCTTATTGCCATACTGTTCATCTTCGTAAGTTACTCTGATGTCTTTAAACTTCTCGTTGTCTGACCGAGGGGTCTGTTGCTATTATTATTGCGTAGAAGGTAAGGGGATACGTCAATATCTCGATTGGGTTCTAACTCTTACTCCTAACTCGGTCTCAAAACAATGTCTTAAAGGCTGTAAACTAGAAACAAAATCAACTGCTCGAAATGAGCTAGAGATGGCTTGTGCCTATCGTTGCTTCTGCAAAGGCGTACACGAAAGACTCATCATCGTCGCTATTCTTGGTGCGAGTTGGCCCAGAAGGCTTATCTATGAATCTCAGGGGAGAGTAGGTGCTGATATGAATACTCTTGACTTATCGTACGAAGAAGGCAAAACTCGGGAATGGTCGTACGAATCTTCGGGTTGCCCGAGCTAATTGAGAAATTTGGAGAACTAATCTAGAAAACAACTCTTGATTATTTGCTGAATTGAAAGCTTTTGCACTCATCACAAGCGAGGCAAAGAAGTAATCAGAAATGAAATAGGGTTGTCCTGAGATTAAGGCTCAGAACTAAGTCCATTCGGTTCAAACTGGGGTAGAAGATTGAATGGTTCAGGGGATAAAGCATCCCGTCTGGTGAACTGGTTTAAGATTGTGGCGCTAAATCTCGTTGCAGTGGTTGCCCAAGTAGACTTCAAAGTACTGACGTCTGATGTTAGTCGGCATTGGAGAAGTTGCTTACTCGCGCCGCTCTTTGGGAAAACGTAGATGAGATGTACCACCCATTAAAAGCACTGACGCCAAAGTACTTCACTATCTCTCGAATGCGTGCTAACGTGCTACGAATTCTACTTGTGTCTCGAGATAATTCTTCCTTATATGCTCATACTCTCACATCCTTGCTCGGATTCCTTCAGCATCTATCTCGTTTTCGTCTCTCAGACGTGATTTTAATTTTAGCGCACTGGGTAAGTCCACATCACGTAATTGATCTCACCATCATTCTGTCTTTTCGAATTCACACTCTCAAACATTTTTAAGGAGAGAACTCTAAAGCATCCTAGTTCTTCAAGCAACTGATCAATCTCATTACTTCTAGATAAGCACAAATAGTAATA
Source organism: Schizonepeta tenuifolia (assembly GCA_029490685.1). Lineage (NCBI taxonomy): Eukaryota > Viridiplantae > Streptophyta > Magnoliopsida > Lamiales > Lamiaceae > Schizonepeta > Schizonepeta tenuifolia. The sequence goes on along the minus strand of CM055956.1, from coordinate 49,003,784 downwards.
ATTGAATAACTCAAATTTAATTGAGAACTTGAAGAGCTCTTAAAAATTTCGTACCTGGTTTTCGGATGAGATGAAATGAGGTGCTTGGCTCGTTGTTAACTCAAACAAGTCTACAAAATTAAATCTAGACTTTGACTATCAAAGTAGTTTAAGCTTAGAGCAGACGAGCTGCTCTAATACCACTATGTCACAGCCCGAATTCTAGTGTATAAGAACGACTAGAATCCATTGGATAGTAAAGATGGAACAACTGAATAAATATGACTCATAAGGGATAATACTCGGGTACAGAAGAAAAATTCAAGTGAAAGCGATGACATTTAATTAACTTGCTTTGAATTACCCAATTCAAAAGCTCAATAAAACAAATTTATTATTTATGAGTCGAGAGAATATCAAAATGAAATGTTGAGTATGAAACTCATTAATTAAATATCAGAGTTGAAGAAATTTTAAAACACGATTAAGTATAGGTGTTGCAGCGGAATATTACATCAAGTCCCAAAGTTATATGTATGAAGACATATAACCCAAGCATAAACAAACTTGACTCGAAACAACGAATGCCACCAAGCACTCTGCACCATCATCATCCGAGCAAACCTGCACGTTTTAGAAATAACGTGCACACTACAAAAATTCGCCGAATTACCCAATTTCCCAATTTCCGCCGGTAATTGGATTACCGGCGGAAATACTAGCGGACGAACTCCGCCTTTAAAATGGGCGCCGGTGATGTAATTACCATAGGAAATTAATTCCATCGGCGATTACCGGTGGAAAATCTGCCGATAAATTATACCTGCGAATTTTGCCCATTAGCAAGGCGGCAAATTACCGGCAAAATTTCCGCCGCTGCTGATTACCGGCAGAATTCCGCCGCTAATTTATATTTTTTTTTTCATTTTTATAATTATTTTTTCTACACCGTGTTACAAGTTAAATGAAATATTAACAACACCAAATAGCCAAATAATACTAAAGAAGTCCAATATTTATAAAACTCAGCCTTAACATTCAATAATATTAAGTTAACGAATTCACCAAATATACAGTATAACTGTTAAGTAGTTTTATAGAAAAAGTATATAGATAAAGATAAACTAAAAACTACTCATCTGCTGCTGAAGGTGGATGAGGAGGAAATTGACCCGACATTATCATCCTCTCAAACGTGGCCATCGGTTCCTCGAGGGCTTCACGTGCCGCTCGTTCTGCTTCTCGTTCCACAGCTCGTTGTTCTTCCGCTTTCTGCATCGCCTCTTTCTGTTGCGCCAATTCTTCTTGTAAGGTGCTCAGCTGGGTCTGAACCAGATCCTGCGAAAGAACGCCCGAAGTGTCGGTGCTGCGTGTAGAACTCCTACCCAGCTGGCTTTCCCCAACGCTTCCAGTCCCATAGCGACGTGACATGAACGGATGACAGATTTCCAAATACATCTTTTTCAAGTCCGATCGCCCTTCCTCAGCAGCAATCTGATGAATCCTTTCCTAATTCAAACATAAAAATATGTTAGAAAACAAATAAACTATCAATTATATTTATCACTATATATATTAATTAAAAGTTTAAAACTTACATCAATTTTTTCATCCCGCTCTGTAGCAAATTTTCCATCCTTCTTGTGATAATAGAGGAAAAGCTCGTAGGTCAGCTCAAGAGCCGATGACCCAGTCTCTTGGGACTGTTTATAAGTCCAATTCCATATGAATGCATGAAGAACAAGCAAACATGGATTAGACATTGATATATTTTATTATATTATTATCATCACTCAATATTTAAATTTTTTGCAAAATGAAAAAAGGAAGCCCTCACAATATATCCCCAATCCTTCCTATTGAAACAATAAAAAAAAAAAGAAATGGAGAATAAATGTTATCTTACACACAAATCCCATGCAAGTCTCAATCACACAAATATAGCATACACAAATGAACATATCAAAGAAATATTGTGATTCTCAAACACACAAATATAGCATACGCAAATGAACATATTCAAAGATATCAATCATAACTAATTACTTCATAAGGAAAGAGTAAAATTTCAATTTACTAACCATAACTTGTTGGGTGAAACGAGCTGACCTAGATCCTCCAGAGTGCTTAGCAATTCCCCTACCGGGTCCATCAAGCTGAGAAAACCGATTATCACGGTTTTGTTTTGATTTAGCCTTCACGTCCTCCTGATTCCAATACACTCTCACACCATCCCAAAACGGCTTACTCATGAAGTCCGGTTTTTCCATTTTGTCTCCCCCTACCTTGTCTTGCCAAAGTTTCTTCACCTCATTCAATGCGTTACTATACCTCTTCACCGCCTTTTTTTCCCACATACGCTTCACTTCAGACTCCATATCTGGCTCCCAGGAAATTTCCTTCTGTTGAACAAAATAGATAAGTTAATAACTATTGATAATAAAATGATAAACTGTTATTTTTTTATTCTAAAAAAATAGATAAGTTAATAACTGTAGAGAAAAAAAGAATATATACATTAAACTATATATATATATTCAATTACCTTAAATTCATCAAAGTATATTTCCTTGATGTCACTGGGAGTCAACTTCCAGTTGTAGCCTCCTGGGTTCGGAATCCTTCTAAAAATCTTTGTATTAGTTTTTGAAATGTCAGGTGTCTCCAGTAACACACTATACAAATACGAAAGGCATGTCAAAAAAAAATATCATCATTATAGCATTAAAACTAAAATAATTAATTTAAATAATAATAATGAATACATACCCGTCAGGACCCCTCACAAAACGTAACTTCCCCTCATGATTCTTAGGCTAGGTGACAGCAACGTTGGCAGTCTTCGAGCCCTTCTTGGCCCGAGTAGGTTGAGTAGAGGAAGTAGTCGGTGGGGTGTCAGGAACTTGTGACGACTGTGGACTAGCACCTAGACGGAGAACGTCGTCTGACTGTGAGTCGGGCTGACTACCCGTGCTAGTAGAAGCGCTAAATCCTCTATGATGAGCCATACCTATCAACAAAAAAATATTTTAATTAGATGAACTTTAAGAAAACAATACTAGTATCAATAAATGTAAAACAACCAAATATTGTACGCCCTCACTGTCGTCAATGTCAACGGTTCCACCTTGTGGATGATCAACATGGACTGGATCATCATCTACAACTGTGTGGGTCTCAGTTATGATAACATCATCCTCTTGAAATAGTTGATCTAGTGTTGAGTTGGATATATCATTAGGGACTTCAACTTTAGATCTAGATTTAACTTTGCAAGATGCCCACCAATTCTTCTTTGCTTGATTCCTACTCGGATATGGACAACAATAAAACACTTGAACTGCTTGATTAGCTAAAACAAACGGGTCGTACTTCTTATATCTGCATGTGTGATTTAATGAAACTAGCTTGAAGTCGGGATCAACAGAAGTTCCCACATTGGACAAGTCAAACCACTCACATTTGAATAGGACTGTCCTCTTAATTGGATAGCCTGGATACTCCAACACACATACCTCTAAGAGACGACCATAGAAATCTTGCACGTCTCTACCATAGACCTAGCCTTTGATACAAACGCCACTGTTCACGGTCGCACTCCCTAAATCATGATCAATCGTGTGAAACCTATATCCATTCACATAACATCCCGAAAATGTTTCAATCTCAGATATAGGCCCCACTGCAAGCGCCTTAATATGTGGGCTCAAACCACTGCTAGAAGGACGTCTCACCTATGATAGGTCATATGTAATGTATAATACAAGGAGAATTAAGTAATTGTATAGTTAAGATAAATTTAAAAGATTCTTACATATAATTGGAACCAGCCCGCAAACTCGTTATCGAACTTAGTATCTATAACGTCACCGGTGATGCCAGGATAGGCAGATAGCATTTCATCCTCAAACACTATGACAAAATTGTATGTTAGTAAGAGCTGTGATTATGATTGAATGACTATTTACTATTGTACTCACTTTACATATGTGGCTGTAACTTCTGCACAATTGGATAAGATATACATATGCGCGGCATTGTATTCATTTATATCCATATATCTTCTTCCCTCCGTGCCAATTGTACGTCCAGAACGTTTGAAGATTGAGAACATATTCGGATCATCATTCTCATCAACAATTCCATCAGCATTGCGAGGCATATTTTGCAATTTTGTCGTCATATGATCCTCAAAATAATATGAGGATAATGTGGATATTTTTGTCAATGTATATGCATTGCTGATGGATCCTTCAACTTTGGCATTGTTTTTTATGTTATTTTTCAATGTCCGTATATACCTCTCAAATGGATACATCCATCGATATTGAACTAGATAGGCAAGTCATGCTTCATCCGCCAAATGAACATATAGATGCTCCATGGAGTCAAAAAACCTCGGTGGGAATATACGCTCAAGCTTACATAAAGTCACTGCTATCTTTTCATTGAGCGTGCCCATATCCTGCATTGTGATACTGCGGGCACATAACTACTTGAAGAAGATACTTAACTCTATAATGGCCTGCCAAACATTTTTAGGAAGTAGTTTTTTGAAGGCAACAGGTAAGAGCATCTGCATAAACACATGACAGTCGTGACTTTTCATGTTGTTCAACTTCAACTGCAGCAAATCAACGCATCTAGTAATATTGGACACATATCCATCCAGAAACTTAAGGCCTTTAATCTAGAGAAGTAGGATCTTCTTTTCATCCCTATCAAGTGTGTAACAAGCTTTTGGATAGTGTTTATCTCCAGAACATTTCTGCAATTTGGGCCTCCGACAAAAGATGCTCAATTCTTCTCTAGATTTCTCCGTATCTTTTATCTTCCCTTTGACATTAAGTACAGGGTTGAACATGTTATCAAACACATTTTTTTCAATGTGCATAACATCTAAGTTATGTCAAATCAAAAGGTCTTTCCAATATAGAAGATCCCAAAATATGTTTTTCTTCTTCCACCCAATGTGAAGATCTTTCGAGACAAGTGCGTTTATGCCATCAAAGTCTTCGGTTACCTTCATGAGGCCCACTCCCTCTATAATATTCAATATTTCAGTTCCTGATCTACGTTCAGGTGGATCTCTATGACACACCTTATTCTTCAAGAATGATATTTTATTCCTCCGAAAGACGTGATTAGAAGGTAAAAACATGCGGTGATTATCAAACAATGATTGTTTTCCACTCTTTGGTAGAATGAACACTTCCGTATCTTCCATACAATGTGGACACGCCAATCTTCCTGTTGTTCCCCACCTAGACAACATAGCGTAAGCTGGGAAATCACTAATGGTCCACATCAGAGTTGCTCGCATCTGAAAAATTTGCTTTAAAGATATGTCATACGTATTCACACCTACCTCCCACAAAGATTTCAACTCTTGTATTAGCGGCTGCAAAAAAACATCCAACTTC